>OY728119.1:1749990274-1751331447 GCA_963277665.1 Viscum album | reverse complement strand
ACAAAATCAAATCATACCAATGATCATATGCACATCCACTGTTTTATAAATAACTTTCTATATCAAGGTAAATGGGGAAGACATACATGGTTCATCAAAGGATAAAATATTAAACCACCTCATACACTATAACACCTTATAATTTTTCATTAAAAATAATACTTTTCTCAATATTTTTCATAAAACGCCACACTAGAGTTTAAGCGAATTGAGATATGCCAAAAATATTATTATTTAAATGAGAATAATTTAGCCCAGCTGTTGAATTATAGGTTACAAGTAAAATTAAATAAATCCTTAAATATATATAATGTTCCTACATGATAATTTTTTTTTATAAATTCTTTTTAAATAATTTCTTAATTTTTTGTAAAGTCATTTCATTCATAAAAAATATGTTTCCTTCAAAATTTGATTTTATTGATTTTTTTAGAAAATATTATAATTATTCAATATTAATTATCCAATTTCTTATCGATAAATGGGAATAATTTTTGAAATCAGAATATCCAAATTACCTTATGGTGAAATTTTGTGTGTTTTTCATAAAGGGTTTATTTTTCATTGAATAGTGAATAATACTAATTTTTTTGAAATATCTAATTTTAATTTCATGTTTTTAAAAAGTAAAATTATATTTTTTATTAGCTTCAAAATTAAGTATTTTAATTTTGAATTATAATAATATAATTATGTACATTGTAATGAAATTAATACTTGGATATATTATAAAATTATTTTATACTTAAAAAGTAATTCATATGGAAAACAATTTTTTGTTGCTTCCCACTTGTATAATTTGATATTAAATTTATAAAATTATATGAATTGTATCTTGAAAAATGGATTGAATCTTTATAGTCATTGTTTTTATTTTAAAAACTCTAGAAAATACTTTTTGTGTAAACATAAATTCCCTTTTTTGGAAGAAGATGTACCGTTCTAAAGTGACATTTTTTTATTCTTCCACATATTTCAAATCTTATTCAGCCATGATTATATAAAAAACTAAGTATATATAATATAATAAAATTTTCAATTATTTTAATGGAGTAACCTAAATCATATCCCATTTCATCAAATGGTAATCAAACCCATCGTTCTTGTGTACAGTGGATTACTGCCTCACTAACCTATGTAATTAATTTTTTATCATCGCCTCCCATAGAAGTTTGTGATGATGTATATCATATATATATATGTGTGTGTGTGTGTGTGTGTGTGTGTGTGTGATATTTATGACATATTTATCGTTTTTCAAATTTAATATATCATATGTTTTTCTACCTTTCCATTTGTTGAGAGTTGATAAAGTTATACATGTATACATGTGGATTACCACCTCCATGAGGCGATGTGATTCATTTTACATTACCGAATTGCATGGATGTTATACATAATTATATTTAAAGAAATTAATATTTTATTTATTATATATTTATCATTTATTTAATACAAAATATCACATAACTTTTTTTAAATTATCATTGAAAATTGAAAATTCCATAACTACAAGCATATTACCTACCACATCTATGATAGTAAGATACTATATTTTTCATAATTATAATTAATGGATTGTTTTAAAAGTATAACTATTTTATAAAAATAATACTTTTTTCATTATTATTATTCAATAAATTATTAAATAATTACATCTTTGACCATAGATATCCTGCTAAGGTCATTTGGAACTCAAGTGCCAAATATCATCAAAACATCTAATGTGAACATAAATGATTGTGTAATTAGATATATAATGATAATAAATAAAATAAAAGTGATAATAAAATTGATTTTTTTTATTTATGTAAAATATTAGATTTTTTTATTCAGAAATATAAAAAAATTATGTGATGATTCATACCTTAAGTTAGTTGTTTATAAACTCAATTTACATTCATTGGGTTATACTTCTATGTGATTGAATTTTTATTTCATTGATTACCTATGAAATTACCTCTTATTGTATTATATATTATTTCCACTTTTATTTATTTATATTTTTCACATATAATCACTTCATTTATTAATTCCCACATTGATGATATGATATTTTTATGGGATTATATCCTTATTTCCACTCCTTTTCAACATATTTCATATAATGGTTCATTTTTTTATATGGTGCATATACTAAAAATTTAAGGTTTTTAACATGAATATATTTTTATTATTTAATATTAGATATTAATTTCACCTTTTTTTCAATGGTTACAATTTTAAAACTACCTAGGTGGCATGTGTTTATTTCAAAATATAATCATTATTCGAGAATATTTTTATTAAAGTATCTACTAGAGTAATAATTTCTTTTTTTCTTTTTTATCCCTGTATATTTTATTCTCATTTGGATATTTATTAAAATTAATCATTTCCCTTTCATTTCAACTCTTTATGTAGTAAGGATAATGAACTGATATTTTTATGGAAAACCAACATCGTTTTTGTACTCAATCTAAAATATTTTTCATCCACATAAATTTTTATCATAATTTTTTTAAATAATATATTTAAAATTATAAAATATTTAATGAAATAAATTTCAAACCATGTTTAACTTTTATAAAAAAATTAAAAGGAACCTATTTTTTTATTTTTGAATGTTGTATTTTTTGAATATCCATACAAAAGTTTGAAAGGAATGTATTTTAATTTATATTGAATAAATGAAAATGTTTATATCCTGACCACTTAATGTTTTAGAGAATTCTATAATGTTTCACTTGATTATTTTAAAATTATTATTTTTACATAATATTCAATAATTTTTTAGATTTTTAAATGTGATAGTCAATGTAAAATGAGTATTTTCCTGGAGATTGTTTTAAAAATATTTATATGGTATTTCAATTAATCGATGACATCAAACATTTATTTTAACACAATGAGGATATATTAAAATTATAATATCCTTATCAATTCAATGGATGGTTTATGAACTATTCACTGGGAAAATTATTGAAATAAAATATACTAGTTCTTCAAATATGAATGAGAATTGATTTTTAAGGCACATTGATTTAGTTGTATTGTTAACACATATAATGAATGAATTATACTTATTAAAAGATGGGTGTGGTTTAAAATTAAACATAACCTTGGTGCATTAGTATGCATCATGATACAAATGGGTTGGCTATCCTTACTATTTGGGTTTTGGTGTATGTCTTCTATATTTTAGACTGTCTTAGGACAATGCCTCTACAATAAGTTTTAGATGTCTATAATTACACAATCAATCATTATGAAATTAGTTATTAATTTATATTTTAATATATTAAATAAAATACCTTGATATGTTTCAATTTCATGTGATTATTTACATGGAATCATTTGATCATCATTTAATCCTTCTATATGATTCTTAACAATCAAGTTAATGATTAAATGGAATATGTTTTAATTTATTATCCATTCCATATTGATTATTCCATATTTAATAGTGACTAATTTCTATTTAGGTAACCCTTTCTAAACATATGATCCCACTGTTTGATTGTTTTCTTTCCCAGTGTTATTAAGGAGGAATATTGAAATGATTTGAAGGATGGAGAATATTTACAATCATTATGATTTTATTTTATGTTTTAAAATTAAATGTGATATTCATGTATGAATATAGTTTACAGAGATTTTAGAACTCTTATACACTTTGGTATGTGGTCTCTTGTATCATCTACCAACTTTGCAAAGTAACCACCTATAATCGGCTACTAGGGGTAGGGTTTTAATAGTTGTTATCGTAGTATGCTGATTAAAATCCTTGGGAACTATATTTATAAGAATATATATTAGGAAACATGACCATATAATCGAATTTGAGGACAAGTATAAATATATAATATCATCATAAATTTTATTAAGATATATATTATATCTTTTTACTAGAAATATATCCAAATTTGGATACTTCAAGTAGATTATTTTTTCATACATTATCATTTAGTAGTAAATATCCCAAAATTAGTCGGTCAATGTATTTATGAACCATAATTCTGGTGAATGGTGAGTGTTCCCTTATTGAATACCTATTCTGACACTCACATGGGATATTATATGGTTAATAAAAATTTTCATTGTGTACTAGTATTATGAATGAGAGAATACAAATTATGGGATACTCTAATATTTCATAGTGATGTGATATACCTAAAGTTTCTTGGGTTGATAAATCTATAGATACTAATAAATTTAATATTATAGAGTACCCTATTGGGGTTTTATGTGATGGAGGTTTATCATGATTAAGGTTATTTTAGGATAAATTTATGAGAATTAAACCCTTTGGATTAAAATATTTTAAGTGGGAAATATATTTGAGGATGAATGATGTTATATTTATTAGACTTAATTTTAATGTTATTCATAAATTTTAGTATTTACATGATCACTAATGTTAAGTAAAAAATGTTCAATTATGTCTATTTGAATGTTCTAGAAAAAATAAGTTGTATAGAAATACTTAGTATTTAAATAATTTTTTTATTTTTTATTTTGTAATTTTGTAAATATAATTAGATTTGTAATAATATTATTTTAGAAAAAGAAAAACCCATAGGTTGTGTGACATCTTGGCTCATCTGGTAAGATGTAGGTCTTGAACCCACAACTGAAGGGTGACAGGGGTGTATCACCTATCACTAGACTAAATGATATATTGGTTATTATGATTTTTTTCTATATAAATTATTTTATAGATGAATATTTATTATATTATAGAAAACATATTATAGAATCAAATCCTGATGATTATTTTTCAAATTTTTAGGTGATTAATGGTATTTTATGAGGAATTTTATTAGTTTAAGTTATATATATCCTTAGGTTTGATGTAAATGATTATTTTGGGAGAAGGACATTATGTTTTTTAGATTTGAGATAAAGGGAATGAGATATCCATTACGGTAAAAACGTTCTTTAATGTTGAGGTTGTTGAGGTTATTTGGGATATGTGGTTTTTAATTAATGATATAGATAATGTTAAACCAATTACATTAATGTTTATTTTTTTATTTTATGATATTATTTATCCATATAAAGGATTATCATTTTGGGTATTATCTTAAATTTTCATAACCATTATGGTTTTAGTAAACACATGATAAATAAATTTTTATTATTTTATTTAAAATTTGATTCATTAGAAGTTTATTTTGTGGATTTAGGGATAAAAAATCAACATGAATTATCATTTTTTAGAGAAAAATCTAATATTGTGTTGGAGATTGTTTAAAGTATGAAATTATAAATCTCAATTAAGTATATTTATTTATGGTTTCACTTTTTATGGTAATTTAAATCCTGAAATCTATGAAATGTATCTTAAAAAAAATTTCTGACAATTGGGTCTTGCTGACAACAGAAAAACCCCTGCCATAACATGGAAGATGGATTCTAGAGTTCCTATTTCACCCGTTTGATTTTTCCTCAGTCACACACACCCTAAGAAACTTCTTAGGAGTTCAATCATTCCAATCACTACTATATGAGACAAATTCTTAAATGTGGTGTTCTAATTAGGTTGGACCTCGAATAGAAAGGTACAGCTTGTTTACATGAGTCATATCATTTATTATTTTAATAATTTATCATTATGTAGTGTTACATTCACCCCTAATTATAGAACACCATAATAATCATGCAACCTATATATCAACCTAGGTAGTTCCAAAAGACTTAGGGTTAGTTTCTTGATTTGATAAAAATGTGACAACTAGGCCCTTGATGAATGAAAATAAAACCATCCTTAACATGGTCATTGGATCCTAAACCTCTAGTTACAGCCATTTTCCATGAAAACACATGGTCCCCTCTATGGGGAACACCCATGTTCCAAAATAGGTCATCAGACTAATAACTATCACTATAGTCCAACACATGTTCTTTCTAGTTTTACTTTTCCTCACTAATACACACCCCATTAAAATGATCAAGAATGATAAACTATGATGTTATAATATGGTATTATTCTAAAAATAATGTTTCACATTGTTGAACATAAGTCATATAATTTTCTATTTTGACTATTTATAATTCTGGGTTATTACAAATGTTTTCCTATTACATTCAATATTTATGAAATAGTGGTCTTTTTTTACACCTTATTACCTTTGGTTTTGTGGTCGTTAAATTTCTCATGATCTTTCCCTTTCTTGTGATCAATGTTCTCTACCACTCTCTATCATTATTTAGACATATTTTCCTCTATGTCCATATATTAACTTCACCCCAAATGTTCTCAATTTTTGTTTTTTCTCTTATTCCTAAAAACCTTCATATTTATGTTTCCCTATTCCTAAGATATTTCTTTATTGTCCAATTTAATGAATTAGGATTTCAAAAATAGTATTTTTAAATGTTAAACCCATATTTACTGAGTCAGAGTATAAATATCTCAGAAAAAATTTATTAATGAGAAGATGAATTTAACATCTTGAGGATTTTAAAATGATTCTATTCTCAATACCATGGTTAAAACATAACACCAAGAACTAAGGTAATTGGGTTTTATTGTAATCATATTATTATTTAAATTGGATCCATATAAACTAGACATTAAATAGGATGGTATGAAATAAATTATTCAAATTATGAAAAATAAATAATGTTCCTAATCAGTAGAAATTTATATATCTATTATTACTAAATAATCACTCAATGTTAAGTAAATTTGTTTCATTATTCCAAAATATGTTTTCTTCAAAAAATATTTTTATTGTAATTTGTGATGAAATATTATAATTAATTTATAAAACTTTTATAAATTCCATTTTAAAAAATTATATCATTTTTGAAATAATCGTATCATAATTAACATATTGCTAAATTTTAGGATTTTTCTAAAATGCTTGTATATTAAATATAATATGAAAAATACTGATTTTTATTGAAAACATTCTTTTTTATTAAGGTATTTACACAGGAATATTTGTTGTTTATTAGTTTTAAAATTTAATAAGTTAATTTTTCTTAAACATAATATAATTATTTCCTTTTGAATTAATTTTATTCTAGGATATAATATAAAATAAATTTACAAATAAAAATGATTTTTTCGAAAAAACCAATTTTCATTGCTTCTCGGGGTGTCTAATATTAAATTTAATTCTATCACTTATGTTAATTGAATATTGAAAAATGGATTCCATATTTACAATCATTAAATCCAAATATGGAAAATAATCCCCTTTTTTATTCATTATTATTAGTAACCATAGTAAATAATTTTAACCATGAAAATGATATATTGGGATATAATGGTTTAAAATAATATAATAATGTCAAAAAATTGATCATAACACAAGAATTTATCTTATTTGATAAGTCTAATTATTTTATCTCTATACATGTCTCGAATATAATGGCTACTTAGTTCCATATTTATTTGATTTTGACCTTTATTATATTATTCTAAAATATAAAGAAAAAAATGCCACTTTCATGCTTTTAATAACTAAATTTTTTATTGAGAGGGATGAAAACAGGTTTTGTTAGATTATAAATTTTTAGTTAAAAGATAAAAGATTTTTTATCATGGTAATTTATTTATAAATTTTTCTAATAAAATTTTTACATTAAATTCGTATGCAACGTTAACATAGTATTTAGTCAATTAATTAAAAAATAAATTGAATGTTTTAAAAATATTAATTATAGTTTAAATTGAATGAATTATTGTATTCCACCAATATTATAAATAATTTTAACATGGTAGTTATTTTTAAAAATATTATATTTTAATTAAATTGTTTTAATATTTTTTTAATGTCAAATTGAATGAATTCTTCCAAAAAGACATTAATGATATTATATAACAAATAATATTTAATAAAATAATTTAAAGTTAATAATAATCATATCAGCACAAAATTTATTAGTATAGGTTTGAAAATATCAACCATGGAACATTTATTATCTGTTCTTTCTTTTATAGTATTTATCTTGACCCATAAATAGTAAAATATTTGTTATCACAATAATTATTAAAAATGGTTAAACTGGGTTAAAACCAAGATATAAGGGTAAAACCGATTTTAAAATTTTAAAATATAAAAATGATGAGATTTTTTATACCTATATACATCATATCTCCAAATTATATCATTTTGGTACTTTTTTCCTAGATTTGTTTTTATTGATAGTATGGGAAATTTCAAAATTATCCCTCCTCTCACTTATAAAAGGGAACCTCATTTACAATTTTATTCCCACTTCAAAAGGATTTTTTTCATCTATTACCCCAAAAAAATCAGTTACATACTTCCCCTACCAAATCTTAATGTCATTGTTTGATTATAAAACCCTCATAGAAAAAACTTTTGTGTAAACCCAAAGAGGTTATCTGAGGAAGTTTTATCACTCTTAACCAATAGTTTTTTATTTATTTCTTCTCCCACCTCATTGAAGTCCTATTAAACCTTGATTATATAATAAAAAGAAGTATATGAAATATTATAATTTTTTATTATGTTAACATAATAACCAACATCCATCTCCTCTTCTATAAAATGGGAATTGAAACCATTGTTCGTGTGATTAATTTTACATCATCACCTCTAAAAACTATTTATGACGATGGATATAATGTATATATATTATATTCATGATAATTTAATAATTATTTAAAATTAATATATCAAATTTTTTTATATCACCTTTGATTGAAATATAATAACATCATTATGCGTACGTGTGGATTCTCACTTCCACCAAGTGATGTGATTCATTTTTCATTAAAGAATAAAATAAATGGAAAATATAAATGTATTTAAATAAATAATATGATATTTATTATATAACTATGATTATATAAATATAAAATAAAACATACCTTCTTTCCCTTCTGATTTTTGAAAAATAGAAATGTTACTCACATGTATGTACGACCTACCTTCTAGTTGATTGTAACGTATATATTTTTTCATAATCCTATTTCATGTTGGGATTTTAAACTATAATTTATGTATTAAAAAGATAATTATTTCATGATTATTATTCTAGAGATCATGAAATTATTACATCACTAACCCTAGTCAACACGCCGATGTCATTTTGAACTTATAAGCTGAATATCATGAAAACATCCATTATGAACATAAATAATTAAGTAATTAGATATAAAATGATAATGAAAAAAATAAAAGGGATAATAAAATTTAACAAATTTCCTAAAAAATTATATAAATAACATAAGTTTATTATTCCAAATGATAAAGAACATATGTGATAATCCATGCATGAGGTAATAGGATTCTTAAATCAATTTCCATTCAATGGGTTGTACTTAATTCTCAATGATTATGTCTGAAATGAAAACTTATAGTATTGTTATATAATCCTATTTTTTATTGTGGATTTATATATTTCACACACCATCACTTCATTTATCAATTCTCATTTCAATGAGGTGTTATTTTTCTTGGATTTCGTCTAGATTTTTACTCTATTAAGAAAAATTTCATATTATGCACCAATAAATTTTTATGTGGTATCATGAACCAACCAATGAAAATCCCAAAATAGTCACATAATTCAGGATTTAACAAGGCTACAGAATCATTCCCAATCCTCATCTTCTAGAAACTAGTTCCAAACATCAAGAATAACCTAATTGGGATTTTTTATTCCATAAAAATAGATAAATAAAAAAGAATATGGAAAACTATGTCTAAAAGTAAAAAAAGAAATAGGAAACTAAAGCAATAAAAGTAAAAAATAAAAACACACCACATAAAATCATGATTCACCATTATCTACTGAACACACATCACATCACGGTTACCAAAACCAAGATTGAAACTGTATCAGGGTATAAAAAAATATATAGGTATATGCCTAAGTAGTAAAACTTAGTAGGAGTGTCAAAATAAATTAATCCCTATACCATGCCATAAAAAATAAAACCAGGTCATAATAATTTGAAAATAAGTCATATAAAAATAATTTTTTCTACTCTTTTAATGAAAACAACCAATGAGCATTCATTTTAAGTAAAAATATATTCCATTGTATTTTCAATCCAGTTCCAAAACTATGAGAGACATTTTATTTAAATACATAAAAAGTAAAACCAATTATATAAAGGTGTCTTAGGAAAAAAAATATATATTATTTTATAATGAAACTAGATAAATATATGTAACGATAAAATATATCATGAAAAAATAGTATTATGAAAAAATTATTTTAAGAGTGCAAGAAACATGTGAAATTCTTTAGTATCAAGGTTTAATGGAGACCAAGTATCCTCACATACATAGTGATTTACAATGGAAATTATGTTTTATTATTCTTCTCGATCCAACCAATCCACACCATTATAGTTTAGTTAGTGTTTGAACATAATCAACATGGTTTTTGTTTGTAATTTATAGTGTACTTTTCCTAGTCTTCTTGCCTAGATAACTAGGATTCCTATGTGTCATTCCAAAATGGATGTGAGTTTTCACAAAAATAGGTTATACAAACATATCGATTACATTACCCAAAAAAACATCCACTTTGTCACCTATGATATCCATCCTTAAGTGCATCCACTTTTCCTGTCACACCTAAATAAGGAACTACCCATCATCACACACACTTTTCACACCAGACATTTAACACAAAAATTTCACGTTTTCATTTCAAGGGGAATTAATTAAGGGGTTTTAAATTTTTATAAAACTAATTAATGTTCTAATTAAGGCTTATGACTTTTAATGAAAAATAATTTCATAATCCAATTGATTATTTATAATACTTTACATTTTCCAAAAAAAGGTTGAAAGAATATTTTTACATGAAAACCATTTCTACGAGCCACAACACATTTACATAGTATATACATACTACATTATAATAAAACTTCTTTTTAAAACACTCATGAAATCTAGTAATTCAATTTAAAGGTACAGACATAAGTATCATACCTCAAAACATGTCTCCTTTGGCATTGGAAACATGAATCCACTTCAAATAGGTCCACGAAAGCAACAGAGACCAAGAAATGTGGAGAATAAAAAATCTCATTTTACACTTACATACATATTAACCCACCCACACAAACAAAAACATTGAGATGGAGAGGGATCAATACCTTTAGTTTCAATGTATATATTTCCCTCTCCATGAGGGAATATTTACAAAGATGGTATATATACAAACATGCCACACCCATATATATATGTATAAGTATTCTTCAGGGATTCAAGAGTTGTCGCCTTTATGAAATAAGGTCCAAAACATCCCCAAAGAGGTACAAGGTATACTCTAAAAAATAGTAGAAACTCTAAAATCACAGAAACCATAAAAAAATTGGAAAAATTTTAAAATTGGAAGAAACATTACCCAAAATCGATGTAAAACTCACTTCCATTAATGAAAGTGGCTAAAACTAACCTTCAATGAAAATCATTGACCTCAAGAACCAAGAATAATAAAATATTTATACGAAAAAATTGGGTCAGGGTTAGTCTATGGAGTAGACACCACTTGGGAGAAAAAAACCACGAACTTGGGGGAAAATAATGAGGAGGATAGGAGGAGAAACCTACCAAATAAGATTTTCACATCGATTTAGGAAAAAAAATTATTAATGAAAGACAGATCTAGGTGGTTGTCATACTTGGGGGTTTTCTGGGTGGGGGTGTCTCCTAACACCAAGAATAAATGAGGAGAGGGTTTCATGAAAATAAGGGGGTGTTGGGGAATAAGAGTAAGAAAATCATAATTATAATAATATTAAAAGAACAACAAAAAATATATTAATAATAATAATAATATTATTATTATTAAAACATCATTTTTATTTTTTTAATCTTAGTTAGGCTACATGGTTTGGCCGCACAGCCTCCCAGACCAAGGAAAAACCATGTAGTTACCTCTTTTGGTCCCCCACATTTTGTAGTGGTTGGTGAAAGACCATGTTAATGACTGTGAATGTAACCTCATCAAAAATTTTAAGGATACAAACCAATATTTATAAATAATTAATGATTATTTTAATTAAAAAAATTTAATGTTTAAATAAAAACAACTTAATAAATGTTATAAAGGAGTTACTTATGGGTAAATTCTTACTAAAACCTTGGAATATTCTATGGAATATTTTTAAAGTTATAAATTGAGTTAGAACAGAATTCCATGTCCTATAAATGCTCGATTTTGATTTAATAAAAAATAAAAAATATATTATATTATATGAACATGATTTTCCCAAAAAAATAAAATATCACACAAATGGTGTATTGTATAGAAAATATGATATTACTGTTAGGTATAGGATGAGGTGTTTACCCTAGAATCGACATAACATTTGTGTGCATTGGGATTTTTGTCAAATTTCATGTTAGGGTAATTTATTTAATTTCTGTACTATATATTCTATTCAAATAAAGAAATATATCTTCAATGGTGTATTTTATGAGAAAACTCAGACCCCCATTATGTCAAGAATATATGTTTTACCTAGTCTTGATATTAGCTATTTCAGTGTCAGGGGTATTATTGTATCACTTGAAAAGGAAATAAAAATTATATTATTATTATTGTTTTAATTTTAGAAAAAAATAATATAAAATTACATATGTATCAATATTACCTTAATTTATGAGTGGTGTTTCACCATGTGTGAATATTTTTTAGGAGGGTAGGTTATAACGGTGATATTATTTCCTTGTTCTAAATAAATGCAATTGTGTGGTTAATATTAATTTATTAACTATTATGAGAATTTAATAATGTTTTGTTTGAAATTTTAATGGTGGAAATGATAGGAGGTATTTAATTATTATTATTATTATTATTATTATGACTATTATTATTTTTAAATTAGGGAAATAATAATGGTGAATACATATATATAATTTTTATGTATATATGGGATAAATATATATTCATATATATATATATATATAGATGTTTATATATATCTTTTATATAAAGATATATGTCATACATATATATACATATATATCTCTATGTCTATGTGTGTGGGTGTATATATTGACATGCAATTATGTGTGTGTTTATTTGGGTATATATAAACGGTATATATATACATACTTTTTTAAATATATATTAATTATTGAATTAATATACTAAAAAAATTTAATAGAATACACATGGAGTAGCGTTTTGGGGGTTTTCCATGGATTAAAGAAGAGGGAGAAGTGAGAAAACAATTAAGTAATAAATGAATGAAAATATTTATTGAAAATAATATGGAATAATATTTACAATGGGATGACTGCAGAGATGACTACAATGGCATATACCAGAGGCCTCTCCCACATTTTATTTCTCTCTCATGACTCAATCTTCTCTCCTTCCATACCTAATATTTTTTGTTCCATTTTTTTATTCTTCAAAATTCATTCATCAATATCTCAAGAGCTATTTATTATATTGACGCATTATCAGAGTCATTGAGTATGTCTCGATAAGTATAATTTTAATCCAATGTTTGTTTCTAAAGGAAGTGAGGTATTTGTTTAGATTTAATTTAATACTTATTTTTTTACTTTTTAAATATCGATGATAATTTCAATGAATTGGATAATGATAATTGTAATGAATTATGAGATGAAAATTGTGTGAGATTATCAAAAAAAATATTATTTTTATGAAAGCGTAATTATAATGGAATTATCATGGGGAAATGTTATTGAAATTATAATAATATAATTACATGTATTATCAAATGATAATTTTTGAGAATTATCAAGAGGTATTTATACTAAATTATCAAAAGGATAATTTATATAAATATATATCTTAATATAATTTCACAAATTATCAAAATATAATTTCAAAAAAATATCATAAGGTAATTTTAAAAGGATAATTTATGAAATTTATCAATGGATAATTATTTAAATTAAGAATGAGTATTTATTTTGTTTATAATTATTCTTAAGAAGAATTTTTGTGAGTGCATGCATTGACAAAAATAGATAATTATGAAATTATTAGGATAGATAAAGTATTATCGAATCTAATATTTTGTTTTTTATTGATATAAAATAAGAAAATTTGGTTTTATAAATCTATAACATATGATTGTTTTTTTTTTGTGTAAGAACTTTGTTTAGGTGATGAAAAATTATATGGACCTTACCATGACATTAATAACCTTATGGAAGGAAGTTTCGTACTATTTTGGGCCATGTATACGATGTTGGTATGATGTATGATTTAGGATTCACTAACTAATGATTATTATGTGATTCATGTGTGTTCTTATGTTACTAATTTTCTTTCTTGATTTAGATAAAAAAAAAGTATGCTTGTTGATGTGATTTAGACCATGTTGATGTTCTCACATGAGTTTATTTCTAGATTTTTTCACACTAGTGACATGTTTTGTATGATTTAATTGATTCCTTATGATATTCTAGGTATATTCCATGTTGTTGTGTTATTCACAGTACCAAATTGATAGGTGGGCCCATTAAGTCTTGGTGTCCCTATAGGGGGATCATGTATAGAAATTCCATGTGACTTGATGATGAGTCTGAGATTAATGACAAAGCATGATGGAATAGTGTATTCTAAGTTGGGAGAATTATGATCATCAATGATTAAGCACTTATGTGATATCTTTGGGGAATGATGAACAGGAGTGATCAAACATAGATGAAAACAGCGGGACATGATGATCTATGTGACCTGACCTGGTGATAGTATCAGGGAATGATGGCCTTGTCTAGTTTGATTGGGGGGCCTCTGGCATATAACTCTATTGTGTACCTTGACAATGGATCTAACATTGAGAAATTACCATGATTTTTATGATATTTTCTAGCATTGGAGAAGAAGGAGGTATAATTTGGGTTTGTGGTGGTTTGGTTAAAACACAGACTTTGAACATGAATGTTAGTTGTATATGAATTTAAATATTATAATGTTATACACTCTAATTATTATGAACACTTGTCAAGGATGAATTGGCGGTGTCATACCTATTCTTTGAACTCACACCATACTTATGAATTTCAATGCACTGGTAGATTTCTTGACCCAAGATTTGGTGAGAGTAAAAGTTCCTATTGTGGATGGTTGAGCAGTGCAGCATAGAGCAGGAGAAAACCGAGGAAGACACTAGAGGACCTCACTTTATAATTAATTATTTATTTACACATGTTACTCTATTGGTCATGTAACATTAGGATCCTTTTATTTTTTGACATGTTTTACATTTTTAGTTTCTTTCATGTGACACTGATAATATATTTTTTATTGATATACTTTTTTTATTTTTTTATTCTATGCACACAGATGTAGATATGTGATTTATGGGATTTTCTATATATTCTTCCATCATGACTAGAAACACAGGTTAACATGCCATATATAACTATTGTTATTCTAAATAATAGTTATTTAATTAAATGATAAATTTTATACTATCTGTTCAGGACAATTCCTTGTATGATATATCTGTTGACATTTTGTGTGATATATATTTGTTGGTTTTAATTATTTAAACTGATATATTTTTATGTTAATAAATATGATGAATATGAATAACATGTAAGAATGAAGACCATAGTAAGTTCTTGGAGGGGAATGCCTTGGGTTATAGTTAGAATCCTTGGTTAACCATGTATGATCCCTTAGACAAGATAGATTCTATTTATGTTCATAATTTTTCCCTTATTATGGAGACATGAAAGATGAAGTTTAATGTTCAAACTTCGTGGAATGAGTTTTTCGAACAAAACCACTAGAGATACATCTCGGGCATGAGAAGTTGATAGACGGGGGGGGGGGCTTATAACATCCTTAATTTTTTCAAGGACAATAAATTCATCTTTGCAAATAAATAATTATTATTTTTATGTGAGAAATTTAAATTTTCATTACAAATCACATTAAAAATGATTTAAAGGATTTATGTGTGGGTAAAATCTTATTAACACATTAGAATATTCTATGGAATATTTTCTAACATAGGTTCTTAGTTATCATAGAATTATGTGGCCTGTAGAGGCTCAAGTTTGTTTTATTAAAAATATTAAATATATTATATGTCACATGCCTGATTCATAAAAAAATATCTCAAAAATGGTGCGTCATTTAAGAAATATGATATTACCATTATGTCCCAAGATGCAAGGATTACCATAGGCACATTATAAACTTTGTTCACATATTACATTTTCTCTAATCGTACATGAGGATAATTTGTTAAATATTTTTATTATGTATTTTATGAAAATAATTGAATATCTCCAAAATTGTGTATTGTATGAGAAAACCAAGACCTCCATTAGCTATTGTACATAGGTTTTAACCTTGGAAAGAAATAACATTTGTGCACGTCTGGTGTTTGATTACATCGCACATAAGGGTAATAATAAATATATTATTTTAGTTATTTGTATTGAAGAAAAAGAATTAAATTACATATGTAATTAACTTTACTTAATTGATGAGTGATGTTTCAGCATGTGTGATTTTTTTTGGAAGTTAGGTAATAAAAATAATATTATTTCCTTGTGCTAAATAAATGAAAATGTGTGGTTAATATTAAATTATTAACTATTATTTGTATTTGATAAAAAAAATCTGGAATATTAATAGTTGATATTATGTGAGGTATATTGTGATATTAATAACATTAATTATTATTATTATTATTTCTAAATTGGTAACATGATATTGGTGCGTAAATATATACAATGCTTATATATATATGGTATATATGTGTGTGTGTGTGTGTGTGTGTGTTGATGTATATATATATGTAATGTATATATATATGATTTTAATAAGTATATACATACATACATACATGCATACATACACATATATATATACAGGTGTATATACGTATATGTTTGTGTGTGTGTGTTTGTATTTAGGTATATATATAAGGTATATATAGATATATGGATGATTTTTCATATATATTAATGGATGATTTAAAATCTTTAAAAATGGGAATTTTAAAATAGTGCATTGAGGATATTTTTTACGGGTGGTGAATGGATTAATGGTGAGAGAGAAATGAAGAATTAATTAATTATTAAATGAATTAATTAATTTAATGAAAATAAATTGAAAAAATATATTTAAAAAGGGTGGAAAGGGGAGACTACTAAGGAGGCATACCTGATGACCCTCTCACATTTTCTATATCTCTCACAACTCTCCCTTCACTCCTTCCAAATCTAATATTTTATTTTATTTTATTTTAATATTCTTTAAAATTCATTCTTCAATATATCATGTCATATTGTTCTGATTGAAGTGTCATCAGACCCGTTGAGTTCATATCGACAAGTATAATTTTAATACAGTTTTTTATAAAGAAGGTGAGGTGTGTTTTTTAGATTTAATTTAATCCATATTTTTTTAATTTTTAAATATCAAATATATTTGTGATAAATTATAAAGGGTAATTACAAAGAATTATCGAAGGATAATTGTGTGATATTTCCAAAATATAATTACACAAATTATGATAGTCTAATTATAAGAGAATTGTCATGTGAAAAAGATTATTAGAAATATAAAATTAAAATTACATGTATTATCGAATGATAATTATCAATAATATTGAAGAAGTAATTTCACTAAATTATGAGAAGACAATTTCATGAAAAATTTTAAAAATGTAATATCACAATTTATTTAAGGGTAACATGTAATAAATTATCATACGGTAATCGTAAAAGGATAATTAATGAAATTTTCTAAATAACAGTACTTTATATTATAAAAGAATAATTATTTATTTTGTAATTATTCTTGAAGGGAACTTGTAACCACATATGTTGACTGAAATTAATAATTAAGAAATTTTCTAGTATGGAGATGTATTACTACATGAAATATTTAATTTCTTATACAAATAAAATATCTGGTTTTGGTGTAAGAAATCCATGGCATTATATTGTATTTTTGGTTGGTGTGTGAATGCAGTTCAGGTGATGAAAAAATTGATAGACCAATTGTTGTTTTAAATGTATTTATGTTCATAAGTTCCCTACCATTTTCATCCATGTATATGAAGTTATAATGATATGTGATTTATGGTTGACTAACCCATTCTTTTTATGTCTTGATTATGGGTGATTATGTAGCCACAAATATTTCTTGATTTAAATTTTTTGATTATGCATGTTGATATGATTTAGACCATGTTGGTTTTCTCACATTTGTGTATATATTTATTTTCTAAAACTTCAGACATGTTATGTATGATTCCAATATTTCATTGATATATTCTCGGTATATTCTATGTTTTTGTGTTATGTATGGTACCAATGTGATAAGTGATCCCATCATGGCTTAGTAGCATTATAGGGGTAGTATGTTTAGATGTTTCGTGTGACTTGATTTTGAAACAAAGATGGATTAAGAAGCATGATATCCTAGCATGGTCTGTACTACGTGCATGAAGATCATGAGTGATCAAACTCATATATGATGACAGTGGGGAATGTCGATCCTGAGTTATTAGACCTATATGGAGACAAAAAGGCATGATGTTCTATGTGACATAACCTTAAGATAACATTGGGAATGATGACTTAATGTTGTTTGACATAGAAGAATGGTGCATGTACAACTATTTAGAATCATGAGGTTGTCTTTAATTTTGATACATTTCCATGATTAATATGAAATTTTTTAGTGTGGTTACTAATAAGGTATTAGTAGGGTTTGTGGAGTCTTGTTTAGAACATGAACACTTGTTATGATTATTTTTTATGTGCACATTTTCTATTATTATTTTATACACTCTGATTCATGTTCACACTTATTATGGTTGAATTATAGGTGTCTTATTGAGTCTTTGTACTCTCACATTACTCAGTTATTTTAGTGAACTTGTATATTTCATGACATTATTTCTAGGTAAGGGAAAAAACCTTATGGTGGATGTTTGATAAGTGGTCATGGAGTGAGAGCATACCAAATGGGCACCAGGGGACCCTTCTATTTATTTGTTTTTTATCTTCACTTGTTACTATGTTGGGATTTCCACATTGGGAGATATTTATTTGTATGACTTGTATCTTATTATTAGTTTTCTTAATATTACTCTAAGTATTGATTGTTTATTATATTTATTATTATTATTATTTGGTTATTTTTTATCTTGTGCTCTATAATGAAGGGTATAGTCTCCCCATGGGTCCGTATAAGACCCTTTCTTATAGTCAACAACCTCTTTAATGTGGGGAGATGCACAAATAGTTGTGTTCCATTCTAGCTCAGACTAAGATTCCCATATTGGGATGTTATAATGTGCCTTCGATACATCTACTGTCTAGGGCACACGGTTTTACCTAGGCTCCAACATGGATTCCCATAACTACGCATCCAACATTCCCCAACCTCTATCCATACAAAATTCCCATGTGTGGGGTAAAACACCTAGAAAAAAACCCATTGACCAAAAAAACAAATACAATAAATAAATAAAATAAAATAAAAAATAGGGTTAGGGAATTCCATTTATCTCCACAATTATAATTTTTTTCCATCAGAAGTTCACCAAGATTCAATGAGGAACCAAAGAATAAATCTCTTATCAAGAGGAGGAATCCAAACCAAACCCAAAACCTAGTAAATCAGACTCTGCTGGTGTAATATATATACTCCATAATTCACATATAAACTTCTATATAGATTAAAACAAATAGAATTTACATGGTGGGTGTCCCTAATAATTAATAACCAGGTAGTATTAGTGAACCCCCAACATAAGGGGGCTAAAACAAAATATACTAAAACTAATTACTAGACTGAACTAAAATTAATAATTTATATAAGACGTAATCATCTCATAATAGAAACTAACCTAAAACAATCCATTCCAAAATAAGTCATAAAATTCAAATGTGCCCATCCTCAAAAAATATCCAAGGAGATCTCAAATGAAACATGGACACTGAAAACACTAAAATAAATGGGCCACAAAAACATACAACCAAAATAATAAAAAAATCAAATAGATTCATCAATTTCATGGGTGAAAACAAGTTGAAACTACACCCCCACACCAGACACCTCCTCCACTACGTGAAAATCTTCACTATGAGACTGTTGTATAGAGCCATGATGCTTTGAAGAATCTACTTACAAGTATCCAGGAGAGGAAAATCCCTGAACGAAACATCCTCTACATACAATGAGTCTTAAATAATCTTTTAGTGTGTCACAATTGGCCACAAAAAAGGAAATACTTGGTAGGATTACATAAATATGGTTTAGTAAACCTAAACAAACCTCAGTAGAAGAAAATGAGTGCATGGTAAAATGAACAACCAGTAGGAACTGATAAAGGGTACACAGTATGAACAAGTTCCACTAGTTTATACTCCTCATAAAATGGGGAACCATTAACATCACTATGAAAATCCAAACAACAAACTACTAATAGATTCCCCTATAGAAAAAAACAATGAATTCCTCATCCACCAACTTGCTAAAAAACATACATAGATTAGATGACTCAATAATAAATATCTTTTTGGAATCTCCAAACAAAAAGATGATATTTTTGTAGATCTCTCAATACCAACTCTTTTTAAGATAAATTGTCCAATTTAATATGGTCAACATAACACTTCACCATATGTTGACCTAGCTGAACTCCCATGAGCTCTACCTTCCTAAAACCTCTAATGGTCCTCAAACAACATGGAAAATTAGGATTTATTAAGAGTAAATTGACTCCACCACCCCACTAAGAGTTTTTAAAGGGCCAATAACTAGAGGAATCCCCTCATAATCTGTTGCAACATTTTAGGATACATACTCTAAATAACAAGAAATCACAAAACAATAATAAAATGAAATCAAACTACAACACAAAATAAAAAACACCTAAAACAAAACACACCATAGAGTAGAGTCAAAAACCAATTTTAATAGAAATAATTTTATATTTTAAATTGATACTCACATTCCAACTTCCAAAACAATTTTAACATCAAAACCCATTAAAAATCCACATTCCCATTCATGTCATCTTTGACTAGAAAAAAAACATCACATCCAATCTAAAATTTAAAACACTAACTCAATTTTCACTTTTAAACTACAAGTATTGTTAGAAAATAATCCCCTTTATAAAGGAAACATTTTTTATTTCAAAACCCAATTCAATGTATGATTTTTAATTACTTACTCATGGTATCGTATCAAAAGTCTCATATGTGTTCATCCCCAATTTAGCATATATCAATTCATGGATATATACTAATATGAAGTTTCCAAAAACATACACACATGTATGTGTGTGAATGTCCAGAAGAAATACCAACGATCACACATGACATTTTGTAATCAAAACCCAGAATATACCAAAATATAAATTCAATTTTCATCCACATTTCCCCAAACTTTAAAAAATTATAAATCAATTTTACATTCATTTTAAAACAAACCTTTTTGTTTAATTTTGGATTCCAATTTTTTATACTCCATCTATAAGTTTAAAACACAAAGTAAAAACCCTAACACCAACTTCAACGCACACCTTGAATTAATAAAAGGAACTAAAAACTAAAAAAAATATTCTAAAAAACGTGGAGCAAATCAGCTACTCACAACATGGTTGCGTGGTTTGACATACTATGTACAAAAAATGTGATCGCACTAGAGTCTAATTGAGGTAGCTCCATTCTATGATCATGGTTTTCTTGAAAACTTATAGTAACCATGACATATAAATACATCCCTATACTCACTCCACAACCTTCAAAAATTATAATCAAAATTTATAAATCTTAAATTCTAATCATAAAAACTCAAAAAAACCAAAAAACTAAAAATATACAATAGAAAAGATCATATTTTGGGAAGAAACCCTCAAGGACCACACTGGTAATTCCCAAATCCTTCTAAATAGTTGGTGATGAATAACTTACTTGTAACCGATGACTCAAATTCTGAAAATATTAACACCAAACTACTAGAAATACCAAAACAAAATAGATAAGGGATCAAACAACAATTTATCATGAACCAACCTAGGTCAAACCAAAACTATTCACCTGAGACGCCCCTATATAAGTATTTAGAGGCTATCCCAATCCCACAGTACTAGAAAATAGTCCTAGGAATCAAACATAACTCAATTTGGGATGATTTAGACTATAAAAAACAGTTAAAAAAGCAGAATAAGATAAAATAAAATTAGAAGTGGAAAATAACCAAGCATATGAACAAAAAAATTAAACACTAGATATACCTCAATATGACCTTTTAGGTCATCATCATCCAATAAAGAAACATCACACCATAGTAGTCAAAACTGTGCAAAAAAACTACACCATGAGATAAAAAACAATATAGAGAATGTATAAATTATGGATGGTGAAATTAAACATCTATGGATTGTTTTGGTGAAATTAAGGATGGATAAATTGAACACCAAGCTCATAATGTGTGGATCTTGGATGTAGTAAGTCACATTCTATGTACTAGTGATCATGAGGTAGGGAATTATTGTGGAACCATAAAAAACAAAGGTGATTGAGTAATGGACTTGATCCTCTTTTGTCACGGAATATCATATCTTTATTGGATTATTAGGTAACTATTAATGTTTTTTAAGAAATTTATAATAAGTTTCTAGCTCACTAACTATGTTAACAAGGAATGGGATAATGTATCTATGGAAAAAATAATGATAGGGAAGATTCAAGGAGAAAAAGAAGAGGTTAATCATTACACTTGTACTAAAATTACCAACAAGTGGCAGATGTTTTTTGATATGAAGTGATGATTCAAGGAAATGTCTGGGTTGTGTATTCATGATGAATAATAAAGTGATAGTTGACACATCACAGTTATTGAATATCCATGAGAATAAGTACCTGAACCATTATCTTTAGTTAGCAGCTGAGATTTTTTCCTTGAAAATCAAGTGAAAATACATATATGATGAAAATTATGGAATATATACTGATCAAAAGACTCTAAAGTATATATTTACCCAGATAGAACATAACATGTGTCGAAGGATATTGTTAGATAAAATCAAGGACTATGATTTCTCAATTCAATATCATCCTGGGAAGGTGAATAAGGCATCTCATGCTCTTATTAGAAAATAACATTCTACCATATCCATGATGTAGATTGAAAAAAACCCTATCTTCATGGACTTGAAAGGTATGGTTTGGAAATTTCAATAGTAGGTAATGAATACAATCTTTTATAAATGATTTCCAAACTATATACCCATGAAATTATCAAGGACCCATAATGGGATGATCTAGATAATTAAAATAAGGATAATATAGTAAAGAAAGGGAAGTTGTATGAGTTTCATATCAATGATAATGGTGTGAATCTATTTTGAATGAGTCTATTTGTGCCTTCATCTCCTGAGACAAATATTGATCTATAGGATAATAAACATAGATAAACATTCTCCATCCATCTTCTATGTTCCCTGAATACTATGATCTCTCATAACACTTCTAGTATGATTACAAGAAGTAGGAGATTGAAAAATATATTGTATATTTCTTGATATGTAATCAAGTTAATGAATAGTGAAATAAGTCCAATGGGATAGTGAGACCATTTAATACCCACATAGAAATGTAATAATGTAACAATGGACATCGTCAGTGGACTATTTAAGATATCCAACGGGAAATAACTGATATGGGTTATAGTGGATCAACTCACAAAGACATCCCAAATTTTCTCCGTTTTGGATGATTTCTTTCTTGAAAAAATTTCTATGATATATGTGAAGGAATTGGTGGGGATAAATGGGTTCCGATTTATATTATCTATGTTCATGATCCAAGGTTCTTGTCTAAATTCTAATTAATTGTTCATCATACATTGAGTACTAAATTGATTTTCATCATGTCCTATCACCCCAAAACTGATGGCCAATCTAAAATGACTATTTAGATGCTCAAAGACATGCTAAGAGTTTTATAAATGGATGTCAAAGGTGAATGGGATCAATATATTCCCTTGGGTGAGTGATAATATAACAACCACATCCAATCAAGTATTAAAATGGATCTATATGAAGAACTGTATGGAAAGAGTTGTAGAAATAAAACATGTTGGGATGATGTTTTGGAATGAAATATACTTCGACTGACCTTATTCAAGGGATGATAGAGAAGGTTAAATCCATCCAAAATCATATAAATGCTTCTCAAAGTCGGAAAACACTCTATAAGGACAACCATCAAAGGGATTTTAAGTTTGACATTGGAGAAAATGTTTTTCATTAAATATCATTGTGGAAAAGAGTCATGTGGTCTAGAAAGAATGTGAAGCTTAGTCCAAGGTACATTAGCCCTATTGGGATACATGATATCATAAAAGTATTTTCTGATTTACTTGAAATTCAAAAAAGTATGACTCAATTTAATGACTCATTCTATGTATATCTCATGATAAAGTACATATAAGATCCCTCACATGTACAGAACATAGAGGTGGTATAGTTGGAAGATTATCTCTCTTATGAGGAGAAACCTATAAACATTTTGGAATGGATAAGTAAGTTCCAACACAAAAAGTAAAGCTAACCTTCTCAAATTTTGTGTAAGAACTATAAATATTAATAAGTGACTTGGGAACTATATAAATAAATAAAGGTTAAATATCACAACATATTTTATGTCAAATAAAATTTTGATGGAGATGTTTCAAAAGGGGGGGAAGTGGAATGACCCAAATTTTTATCAACGAAATTTTTACCTTCATATAATTATTATTTATGGTATAAAAGACATACATATCATAGATATCCCAATGAAAACATTATTCACATAAATAAATAATTATATATGTTATTTTCCAAGAAATTATGGAACCAATGTTGATGTAATCGTAACATGAAGCATAGAATATTAATATGACCATTGGGAACATTAATTAGAAAAATAAAATAGTAAGCACATCTATGAAAGAATAAATATAATTTTTCCTATTATTAATGAAAATATGATATAAGTATATCATATTATAAGTACATAAATGTTTTAAAATGATAAATTATTTTTTGGTATTTTTGTTAAACATAGATAATTATTTAAAATTTTATTATTAAAATAATGTTTTAAGGGAAAATTTATTTTCATAAAATAGATTTATAATTTAATATTCTCTTTTCTTGTGATTATATGTTAATTTTATGATACCTTAATTATTTTTTTAAGGAGTTGTAATATCGTTTATTATATGAAAAATAGTTTTCTCTAATAAATGATGGTTTTATTGAAAAAATAAATTTCTCATATCTATAAAATTATTTTCATAAAATAGAGTCCATTTTTGAAATCATCACATATAAATTCTCTATGGGCTATTTTCTGGTAATTTTATAAAATACATCAATTTTATGATAAATAGTAAAAATATTGTTTTCACGAAACCAGTGTAACTTAAATCACATATTTTTTGATGTATTAGTGAAATAAAGATTTATTGAAATTAACGTTATATTATTACATATTTTCTTTTAAAATATATTCACTAAAATACAATAAAATAATATTTGAAACCTAAATAGTATTTTCCATATCCTAAAGCCAAAAGTGATTACTGAAATTATAATTTTTTATACTTCTTCTTTCCTTTTTAATAAATTTATTAATTCAAATTAAAATGGTTTTTTAAAGTCTTAAAATAATAATATTATAGTAATATATGATTTATATTGTAAAAAATAACAATTACATGTTTATACTTTGATATAATATTTTATTCAACAAATACTCATCCCCCGAAGTATAAATAACCCTCTCTCTTCCATGGGAAAACCATTTATTCCACCATTTCCAAAGAAAAATCTCTGTACAAATACTAACTATTGTGATTATTATAAAACTAAGGGATATTCTTGATCCATCCAACTCTAATCACCATAGGAGGTACAATTTCAATCAAGAGATGCCACACCAAGGAAGGAGTATGACTCCATTAACTCCTCCCTCTTCTCTTCTTCTCCTTCTTCATTTCCCAATTCTATTCTGAAACATATACACTCAAATTAATTTTTATGTAAGTCACAATTATATTAATAATGTTAACAGACTAAAATCTTCCTATATATGAAATTTATAAATTTCAACTCCCATTTCTAGCAATTACAACAACATCCCATTAATGGTCGGTTAACCACCTTCAGAGACATTGTAGAAACAATTCTTATTGTAATGACCTGAAATTTTGAATAAATCTTGTTTCCTAATTTTGTGTGATTTTATTTTTTTATACTCAACAAAACTATTTCATTTGATAACATGAGTATAATTAAAATTCGATTGTTGGGTTTTGACTATTATATGAACATTAGTCAGTATGCCTATTGAAAACTGAATGTTGCAAGTGACCTTGGTAAATTAATATAGATTCGATGGCCTCATCTAGTAGTCTCGGTCCAATCGAAGCCCATCTAACAGAACTTGGGAAGGAGGTATCACCACTGGGCTTTGCTCTGGACTAAACCCAAGCTAAACTTCATCGTGTGAAGCTGGAACGGAATCGCCTTCGTGAGAAGTTCAAACTGATAGAAATTTCTACTCGTTCTATGTTGGCCGAGCCTCCCTCGGATTCTCTCACCTTAGCAAACCTTACACTTAGTTCCTATGCTGGTGTGATAAGGGGCTATGTAAGGAGACCGTAACTACCTTGTATAATCTTTTGTTTTAAATAAAAATTTTATCTCTTCTTATGATGAAGTTTATGAATTTTCAAATGCCCGGATAAATATAGTATGCATATTTTTGATGAATTTTAGAGAAAGGATATTTTAAAAATGTTTATGTAAACCTTAAATAATTAAAAATTTGTAATGATTTTCAAAAAATGGTCTTCTATAATTATGTTCAGTGCTAAATTTAGATTCTAATAAGATCAACTTAATTTTTGATGAATAGTAAAGTATGAATAGTGATTTTATGCTTAGGATTAGTAATGTGACCAAATGGATTAGTAATCTCACTTAAAGAAAGTATTAATATAATCTAGGCACCTTGATTAAGTAATGTGATTCAATAAAATGGTTAAATAACGGTTTCATAACTTATTATTCAAGTATTAGTTTTTTCGGGTGAATAGTGTTTTTAATTAAAAATTAAATTAAAAATATTTAGAAAATTATTTTTATAAAATGGATTTCATTTTTGAACTCAGAGCATCTATATTATGTTATGGTAATTTTTGAGGATTTTTCTGAAAAAAGTGAATTTTCGGTGAATAGTGTATTTATTTAAAAAATAAATTAAAAATATTTAGAAAATTATTTTTATAAAATGGAGTTCATTTTTTAAATCAGATCATTGAAATTTGGTTAAGGTGAAATTTTGGGATTTTTCTGAGAATGTTGAATTTTTGATGAAAAGTGAAAATACAGTTTTAGGGTTTCAGTATGTTTAATGACATCATAACTATGTCATGATGATTTCATGAGAGACTTTAAGGTTTGGCCGACAAAATTTGATGAATTATTGTATGGGGGGACCCATGTGGCCAATACCATGGGCAAATACCATAGGCAAGCCCATGGGTTTTCCAAAACCACCAATGAGGTGTCCCTTGGCCATTAATTCCTTGTCCCCTCACCTTCCCTATAAATACCAAGCCTTTCTCTCATCCATTAGACTCCAAACTCTCCCCCAACGATTCTCTGGTCTCATTACCTCCCAAGGAGTCCTCCCAAGGTTCCCCTAAGACCTCAAGGTCCTAACCTTTGAGTTTTAAGAGTTTCGTTTTAAGGTAAGGGATCTGACCTCACTCTTTCTTTTCAAGTAATCTTTTTTATGGCATTCCTTTTATGCTCCATGTTCTTATGTTGGAGGATGTCCTTTTATATTCATTATACTATACTTTTTATGTTCATATGATGAGATACCCCCTCTTACTCTCATCATTTCATTTTATGAATGTTTAAGTGGCGCTGTTAGGCTGCCGAAATTTTTGTAATGGATTCTGTCACCCTTCTCATTTTCAAGTTCTATTTTCTTGTCAAGTATTTCAAGTTCCTTTTTATTATGTTGGGGTATAATCTCTATATCTATCATACTTATATTTTATGATCATATGATGAGAGACCCCATTTGATCTCTTCAATTCAGTATTTTGAAGTTTTAAGTGGCGCCTTCAGGCTGCCGAATTTTTAAGGGATTCTTTAACCCTTCTCGTTTTCAAGATCTATTTTCCTGTCAAGTCTTTCAAATTCCTTTTTTTTATGTTGGGGTATGATCTATATATCTATCATACTTAACCCTTATGTTCATATGATGAGAGACCCTATTTTTATCTTTTTAATTCATTTTTGGTTGAAGTTTAAGTGACGCCGTTAGGCTGCCGAATTTTTAAGGGATTCGTTCGCCTTTCTCATTTTTCAAAGATCTACATTCATGTGAAGTATTTAAAGTTAATTTTTTATTATTTTGGGGTATTATCTCTATATATATCATACTGATCTTTTATTTTCATATGATGAGAGACCCTATTTGATCTCATCAATTCATTTTTTTTTTGAAGTTTATGTGACGTCGTTGGGCTGCCGAATTTTCATAAGAGAAATCTTATTTTTTTTCTTCCTTTCATATTCTTCATTTCATATGGTATATCTTTCAAATTTCATTACCATGTTCTCAAATACTTTATATTATGTCCCTATACTGTTTTATGGGTCATTTATGAGTGTTTGACCCATGTCCCCTCTCTTTTCAATGTTTTCTAAAACCCTGAAACATAGCTGTTATTCTGCAGAATTTCTCTCTCAAAATGTCTCTCTCTTTTTATAAAGTACTTTTATTTTATTAAGTGAATACTCAAAGATCATTCTTAAAAAGTGGTATTCACATATATAGCAAAAAAATTTATTTTAAATTCTGGGATTTACATACATGAGACCCGCTCTCCCCTTCTGTGGGTTTAAAGTGACGTAAAGATCATGTCTTTAAAGAAATTTTTAAAACATTATGATTATGAAATGAAACCCATTTCTTTTATGCTATATGGGTTGTTTATGAAATTATTTATGATGAGATATGTGGCTCACATGATAATAAATTCAAATTTAAGGGTGCTCTCTTATAGCGCTCCAATGCATTGGGTAATGACGTAACCACTAGAGATTACAATTTTCACGATATCATGGTGAATAACCTTGGTAATTTTCAAATGACACCTTGGGGATGGACCTTGGTGATATGTTCATGATTTTCTATGTTAAATTATGTATCCACATCTTCAAGTTATGAAAAATGTTATTTTTATTATGATATGCCTCATGATTTCATTCTCATGCCTTAAAGTTATTTTCACGACTTTATTGATGTGTCTCAAGTTCACATGTTAAATGTTTCCCTTGTTTCCCTTACTGGGCCTTCTTCTCACCCTTTCTTTTGATGTATGTCCCCAGGTTATGAGATGCAGTAATGAACCTAGGATGAACATGAGGAGAAGCCTTTCAAGTGTTTAAGAAGAATGTTTTATGTTTTCATGTTTTAAGTTCCTGGTTTCCAAGACACTAAACCTTAAAGATCCTCGGTTTTGTAAAATTTAATGAAAGTTTATGTGATAAAAAGGCAGGATGATATAGTTGGTATCAAAGGATGGTTTAGTTATTTGTGGAAATTAGGATATGAAAACTTTAGGAAGAAACCTATAGAAATGTTTGAATATAGGAAATATTCCTGGTATTTTGGTGTGTATTGAGTAAGGGGTTGCCAAGAAAATACATCCATGTCTGGATACGAGCAGGTAGTGGTGGCTCTGGCACAAATGTACATAGGGGTAAAACCCGAAAACACCGCTTTGAGCTAGACTCGAACGGGAACTGGTACACGAAAATGGGCCTTGCTGCACTCTTGGTTAAGACACTCCCGGGGGATATGCTTTGGTAAATTCATAAGCTTAGTATGAACCATTATTAAAGGAACAAAGATAAAATAAAATAAATATTCACATAAGAATATATGATCATGGATAACCTAGTTTGAAACCTAGGGGATCACATGTTAGGTTATACTTTTATTCTAAAATTTATCCTTATATGCTTTAAGTTCCTTTTCATTATTATTGGATAAGTATTTAAGCCCCTAATTATACTTTCTCTTCTTTGTTAATGGTGGGAAATGGAAGAACATGTCCCAACAACCAATGTGATAGGAAATGTGATGATTTCCGTATTAATATGACAGAGATGATTAGGGGATTAAAAGATTATTATTATTTTGGAAGACGTTCACTATTTTAGGAACCCTATATGATCGAGGTAAATAGATTACTACGGTATTTTCATTGAGGAGTAAGGTTGACTTATATTTTGAAGAATCAATGAATTTAAGGTGGACTTATAGTAATTTTGGTTACCTATGAAAATGATTAACCTATCTTGGGTAAAATATGTTTAGGTTAGCTACTTTTGTTATAAGATGTTAGGAGTGGTTTATGTTTTTTAGAGATGAATAATGAAGTTTATTTTGGAAGAATATGTTATCAAATTCTTCTTGTATTTGGGTTGCAATCTTAGTTTGGTTTATTTTGAGGAATATTAAGAACAGTTATTTATGGAATGGTCTATGATGAACTTTGGGTAGTACCATGGAACTTTAAAGATTTAAAGTAGTTTCCCTTCCTCTAGGGTTCTTTCTTTTGGAAGAGTCGTTTTATCTTACCCTTTCTATTTTTGAGATAATGTTTAAAGATATAAGAAATAGATAGTTAATCTTTGATGGATTATGTGATTCTCTATAGGATTATTCTTGTGATTTGATGAGACCAAGTAGTTTTGAATGCTCATAGTTTGGATAAAAGATTAGTTTTGGTAGAAACTTATTAAAGGATGAAACTCTCCTGGAAGTTAGGTATATTTCCTTATGTTTTTATTCTATGTATTAAATGAATTCCTCAAAATTATTAAAAGGAAAATAAAACAAAAATGTTGTTGGTTTAAGCTTCCTACTTGGTAATCAAAGACCATTTACACACATCATAAGTTTGTGATTTTCTTGTGGTTAACTTTCTCTTAATCATGTTTTCTGTCACTCTCCCTCAGAACTAGACCCTTTGTTTTTTCTTCCATATCCATGTTTTCCTACATGGAGTCGTAGTATGGGTTAACTCGGGTGGCCTTTGTACTTCCTTTTATTTCTTTTAAAGTAATAGTGTTACTGGCTCTTTTTCCGATGTGGGACTTTCAATGAAATTTCAAAACCCACTTTTAAAAATTGAGAGGACGCAATTTTTTAAGGGGGGAAGATTGTAATGACCCGAAATTTTGAATAAATCTTGTTTCATAATTTTGTGTGATTTTATTTTTTTATACTCAGCAAAACTGTTTCATTTGATAATATGAGTATAATTAAAATGAGACTGTTGGGTTTTGACTATTATATGACCATTAGTAAGTATGCCCGTTGAAAACTGAATGTTGCAAGTGACCTTGGTTAATTAATATAGATTTGATGGCCTCATCCAGTAGACTCGGGCCAATCGAAGCCCATCTAATAGAACTTGGGAAGGAGGTAGCACCACTGGGCTTTGATCTGGACCAAACCCAAGCCGAACTTCATCCTGTGAAGCTAGAACGGAATCACTTTCGCGATAAGTTCAAAGGGATAGAAATTACTACTCATGCGATGTTGGCCGAGCCTCCCTCGGATTCTCTCACCTTAGCACACCTTACACTTAGGTCCTATGCTGGTGTGATAAGGGGCTATGTAAGGAGACCGTACCTGCCTTGTGTAATCCTTTGTTTTAAATATAAAATTTTATCTCTTCTTATGATGAAATTTATGAATTTTCAAATGTCCGAATAAATATAGTATGCATATTTTTGATGAATTTTAGAGAAATGATATTTTAAAAATGTTTATGTAAACCTTAAATAATTAAAAATGTGTAATGATTTTCAAAAAATGGTCTTCTACAATTATGTTCAGTACGAAATTTAGAGTCTAATAAGATCAACTTAATTTTTGATGAATAGTAAAATATGAATAGTGATTTTATGCTTAGGATTAGTAATGTGACCAAATGGATTACTAATCTCACTTAAAGAAAGTATTAATATAATCTAGTCACCTTGATTAAGTAATGTGATTCAATAAAATGGTTAAATAATGGTTTCATAACTTATTATTCAAGTATTAGTTTTTTCGAGTGAATAGTGTTTTATAATTAAAAAGTAAATTAAAATATTTCGAAAATTATTTTTATAAAATGGATTTCATTTTTGAACTCAGAGCATCGATATTATGTTATGGTAATTTTTGGGGATTTTTCTGAAAAAGTGAATTTTCAGTGAATAGTGTATTTATTTAAATTATAAATTAAAAATATTTAAAAAATTATTTTTATAAAATGGAGTTCATTTTTGAAATAAAATCATTCATATTTGGTTAAGGTGAAATTTTGGGATTTTTCTGAGAAAGATGAATTTTCGATGAAAAGTGAAAATACAGTTTTAGGGTTTCGGTATGTTTAATGACATCATAACTATGTCATGATGATGCCATGAGAGATTTTAAGGGTTGGCCGACCAAAGGTGATGAATTATTGTATGGGGGGACCCATGTGGCCAATACCATGGGAAAATACCATGGGCAAGCCCATGGTTTTTCCAAAACCACCAATGAGGTGTCCCTTGGCCATTAATGCCTTGTCCCCTCAGCTTCCCTATAAATACCAAGCCATCCTCTCATCCATTGGACTCCCAAATCTCACCCAACAAATATCTTGTCCCATTACCTCCCAAGGAGTCCTCCCAAGGTTCCCCCAATCCCTCAAGGTACCAACCTTTGAGTTTTAAGAGTTACGTTTTAAGGTAAGGGATCTGACCTCTCTCTTTCTTTTCAAGTAATCTCTTTTATGTCATTCCTTTTATGCTCCATGTTCTTATGTTGGAGGATTTTCTTTTATATTCATTATAATTTCCTTTTTATGTTCATATTATGAGATACCCCCTCTTACTCTCATCATTTCATTTTATGAAAGTTTAAGTGGCGCCGTTAGGCTGCCGAAAGTTTTGTAACAGATTCTTTCACCCTTCTCATTTTCAAGTTCTATTTTCTTGTCAAGTCTTTAAAGTTCATTTTTATTATGTTGGGGTATGATATCTATATCTATCATACTTATATTTTATGATCATATGATGAGAGACCCCATTTTATCTCTTCAATTCAGTATTTTGAAGTTTTAAGTGGCGCCGTTAGGCTGCCGAATGTTTTAAGGTATTCTTTCACCCTTCTCATTTTCAATATCTATTTTCATGTCAACTCTTTCGAGTTCCTTTTTATTATGTTGGGGTATGATATCTATATCTATCATACTGAACCCTTATTTTCATATGATGAGAGACCCTATTTTGATCTTGTCAATTCATTTTTGGTTGAAGTTTAAGTGACACCGTTATGCTACCGAATTTTTAAGGGATTTTTTCACCTTTCTCATTTTTCAAAGATCTACATTCATGTCAAGTATTTCAAGTTCATTTTGTATTATGTTGGGGTATGATATTTATATCTATCATACTGATATTTTTTGTTCATATGATGAGAGACCCTATTTGATCTCGTCAATTCATTTTTGTTGAAGTTTAAGTGACGCCGTTGGGCTGCCGAATTTTCATAAGAGAAATCTTATTTTTGTCTTCCTTTTATGTTCTTCATTTCATATGGTATATCTTTAAAATTTCATTACCATGTTCTCAAATCCTTTATATTCTGTCCCTGTACTATTTTATGGGTCATTTATGAGTGATTGACCCATGTCCCCTCTCTTTTCAATGTTTTCTAAAACCCCGAAACATAGCCGTTATGCTGCAGAATTTCCATCTCAAAATGTCTCTCTCTTTTTCTAAAGTACTTTTATTTTATTAATTTAATACTCAAAGATAGTTCTTAAAAATGGTTATGTACATATATACCAAAAAAAATTATTTTAAATTCTGGTATTTACATACATGAGACCTGCTCTCCCCTTCCGTGGGTTTAAAGTGACGTAAAGATCATGTCTTTAAAGCAGTTTTTAAAATGTTATGATTATGAAATGAAACCCATTTATTTTATGCTATATGGGTTGTTTATGAAATTATTTATGATGATATATGTGGATCACATGATATTAAAGTCAAATTTAAGGGTGCTCCCTGATAGCGCTCCAATGCATTGGGTAATGATGTAACCACTATAGATTACAATTTTCACGATATCTTGGTGAATAACCTTGGTAATTTTCAAATGACACCTTGGGGATGGACCTTGGTTATATGTTCATGATTTTCTATGTTAAATTATGTATCCACATATTCATGTTATGAAAAATGTTATTTTTATTATGATATGCCTCATGATTTCATTCTCATGCCTTAAAGTTCTTTTCATGACTTTATTGATGTGTCTCAAGTTCACATGTTAAATGTTTCCCTTGTTTCCCTTACTGGGCCTTCTGCTCACCCTTTCTTTTGATGTATGTCCCCAGGTTATGAGATGTAGTAATGAACCTAGGATTAACATGAGGAGAATCCTTTCAAGTGTTTAAGAAGAATGTTTTATGTTTTCATGTTTTAAGTTCCTGGTTTCCAAGACACTAAACCTTAAAGATCATCAGTTTTGTAAAATGTAATGAAACTTTATGTGATAAAAAGGTGGGATGCTATACTTATAACCACTATTGTGGATGTAAAATATGATTTATATATAATGTATAAATATTTATTTACATTAATTTTATTCTTTTTTTATTAATTATATTATTTTATTACATATATTTACCAAAATAGAAAAATCAATTCAAAACAAGAAATTATTAAGAAAAGCATGATATAACAACACTTCACTTTCATCAAGAAAAATATATAAATATAATCCAATAATTATAATTGATATATAATTTAATAAATGACTATATTTCACTTTAGTATTGGTGTTTTAATAATTATAATTCTTTATTCATGAGGTGTAAAAGGGACATAATTGTGGTGGGATTAAGGAAATGAGATTCTCAAACCCAACTCCATTTCCTTGGGTCTTCCATCTTTCCAAAAAATTCCATTATGGATATTCATTTGATTATCCTTAAATACAATATCCTCATTCTTCCAATTTTTTTAATGATATAAATGTTTCCAACAAGTTTTTATGATAAATATAAATATTTTCCAAAAGAAATCTTCTTTCCAAACAACTTATCGAATCTATTGATATTGTTTCTTCCTTACTCATCATTGATGATTATTATAAAAAGTTTGTTTTTTAACTTTTTCATTTGGAAGCCAATTTTTTCATGAATGTATGCTCTATGAAATGAAACCCATTAAATTCCATGGGTTATTTTATATCTATGGATGATATGTGTTATATGGGGCATGCATGAATATATAAAGTTAACGTTGTTCTTGGTGCATTCGGAATTATATATCCCTCCAACGCATTGGGTAATGTAAGGTTACTCACGAGACAATATGAAATATTCTTGAAAATGATGATATTTTTTTTAATAATGATTATTTTATTATTATTCCCATATTTTATACATCAAATTGATGCTATATTTGTTCACAAACACATGTGGTATTTGACCAATAAGACAAGATATTTTATTTTTTATACATTCTCACATTCCATTCCTTTATATGATGCTTCCTATAATTATTATTATTGTTCTCAAATGATTATTATATGATAATGATGATTATTATCACCCATGTTATATTTATTCATGTCCATATTTATAAACTTATTGTGCTTTTGTCTCACCCCTTTCATTGAGGTATACTCTTTGGTGATTAAATGTTTTAAAGAGAATGCAAGGGACACTAAGAAGATAGAAAATATATAATAAATAAATGTTTATATTTTATAATGTTTATGTTATGTATGAAACTAGTTTCCCTAAGATACTAAAACATTGGATCCAGGTTTTGTATGATTTTATGTTTTTTATCTTTAAAATAATCAAATAGTCATGTATGAAAAAACAAGGTCGTTATATTTCATTCATGGAGTTGATAGTTTGCACACACACATGAGTAATATTTTCATTTTTTCAGATTTAATGGGGAGAATATATAATGATTATACCTTAAATATAATGATAATTTATTATATTATTTATTATTTTTAATTTTATACATATTGGTAGACTAGGTTTGGAGGAGGGTGGATGGGAAGGGTAGATAATAAATTTAAAAGGGTAAGTAATACTTACGTTGAGAATTTGGATATTCTCTTGGAGTATCCTTTGGAAACGATGGAGATGATGATGTTTTTTTAGGATTGGAGCATAAAAAGGTTTATAAGGTATCTATAATATATAAACACGGTAGAGTTCAGGGAACTTTTGATCTATAGTTGTGGATTGTTGTGGGAGGTGATCCCATAATATAGGTGAACAAAAGCTGAAAATATATGGAAAAGAATGTTAGGTAATGATAAGATTGTAATATCTGGAGAGGTAGTTGAGTTAGATGGATAAATGTTAGTTGATAGAATTGGGTATGACTTTAATACCTAACAATGACTCTCGAAATGTTATTAAGAAACTTTTAATTATTCAAAATTTTAGATACACCATTCACCCATTTTTACCCATACTAATCACGACTAAAGATTTATCTTGGTAATAATTTTATTACTAAAAATATTAGATAATTATTTTAACAAATTTTGACGTGTTTAATAAGAAGTTTGGATCCTCGTCTATAAATCAATTTATAAATAATGGGAATTGTACTTTTATAATAAAATAAATTAATTGCTAAAAATGATATTTTTGTATAAATTTATTGTTTCAATCAATAGATGATATTAATATTATTTTACAAAGATTACCTATTAAGTTATTTAAATATAATTATATTTTTTGAACATCATATTAGAGTGTTTATTTTTTTAAATGATAACTTTAGTGTTTAAAGAACAATATTTAGAAAATTACAATTCTCAAAAAAATAATTTTTTTTCTATAGTAACAAATATTAACCTTCATAACATAATTGTAACACCCCAAGCTTCCTCGGTATGTTTCCTTTCGAATAATGCAATGACGTGCATTGTACGCAACTTCGAGATTTTAACACACCACAACCAATCAAACTAGCCGTTATGAATAGTAATACCTACTTTTTGAAATTATATATATTTTATATTTCAAAATGGACTTCATTTTTGGATTCGGAATATCGAATTTAGCCTAAGGTGAAATTTTTGTACTTTTCGGATAACTTTCATATTTTGATGAATAGTGAAAATTACTAAATTTTAATTAAAAACAACTTTTTTAATCAAAATAATTAATAGTGATAAATTGTGAATTTGAGTGGTTTTAAAGTATATTTAGAATATATTTTTACCATTTAATATAATTTTGGTCATTGGACATAATTTTACAATTAAACCGAACATAAACAAGTGTCAATCTTTTGATAGTTATTATCTCTTAAAAACACGCTTTTTGTTTTGACAGCGGGAATTAATTTTAAATTAATTTCTGCCACTTCTGTGTTTTGAATTTAGAAAAATGGATTCCATATTTTTAATCAGGATGTCAAAATTGTGTAAATAGGTAACTTTTATTTTTAGACATTTTGAATAATTACTGCGGTAAATATTTTATTTACCATGGTTAAGGGTAAATCCGGTAAATAAGGGTTAAAAAAATAATATTATAATAATACTAAATTACCCTAAAATGTGTCTTAACCCTATTGGTTGATACATGGTCGACCATGGGAATCTTTGGGTCAATTTTGGGACCCCATGGATCCACTTGTAAGTGATAATGACACTTTATATTAATTAAGTTAAAATGAATACAAAAATGACACAAGCATATATCTTTTAGCAAAACAATTGTTACATAGGGTTATACATGTTGGATTTTAGATTATAAATATTCATTAGAAAGATAAAACTATTTCCTACATAATGATATTTTATTTATACTTTTTAGACATCAAATAATGTAAAATATTAATGACACAATGATGATGCAGTAATTACTATAATAGTGAAAAATTAAAATAATTGATTTTATAAATACCCAAATAAATATAATATGACACTTTTAATGAATTAAACTAATTTTCTAGGATAATATGATATATTAGGATTGATGTAATTTACTTTGTTCGAAATAATCAATCTGTTATGAGTTTCACAAAAATCAACTATTGAATAGTGTCAAAATTGACATAAAAGAGTTCTTAAAACAAATATTATATTATTAATTGATATTAAATTCCTAAAAATCTAAGGTTCGGCCAAGAGACTTATATTATGATAGGTTAATCATTAATGGACCACTTGGGGGTCTCTGGGATGTATATAGTAAGTTTATTAACCATATTATATAAAAATACAAAGAGACATTGTAAAAGTGAAACTAATTAACTTAGAGTTAATACTTAAAGATAAGGTTAATATAAGTACCCAAACCTGTCTAAATTCTATTGGATGAGTTTTTTTCGACCTATCCCCACCTCATCCTTTGAATAGTCAACTTTGGAGCCTTTGGAAACCGAATATGAATTTATTATAAATTAATATTTCTAGCTTTTCCAAAAGTGCCCCTCACCCCTCTTATAAAAGGGCACTCCTCCTTCTCTTTTCCTCACACCTCTCAAGCCACTTGGCTCGTCCAAACTCTGCCCAACTAAGCTCCCCACATCCCTCTCCTCCTCCTTGAAGCTTCCCCTTAGGCAGAAAGCATTTCAACAAGTCCTTTGGTCTCAACCAAAGTGAGTTACCTAAATTAAAGGTAACGATTTCTCTTAAATTATTTTCATTTATTTTGCTTCTTCAACCCCCAAACTCTTTTTATTTCCCTTATTTTGTAACAACACCAGTATCCTCAATATACTAGGATGTTTTTATAAGAAGTATTCAAACTACACATACACACAACTCCATCTAATGGATGATGAACATAATGTTTCTGTGGATGGCAAACTAACGCCTCACGAAACGATGATTGTTCAAAAACATCTTACCGCCTCTCATGGTGGCCATTATGATGGCACTGTAATTAAATATGATATTAATGATATATATTTTATATATAATCTTCTGTAATTCCATTTTATTTCATACCATTATTTGTTTCATGTCGTATATACATACGATAATTTCATTTGAGGAAGTGCGGACTACCGCCCCCTTAAAATGATATGACTCGTTCATACCACACATGGAACGTATAAAGGATGGTGTTAATGAACTTAAGTAACATATATAAAATATTATATTATACTGGAATAGTAATATACCTATGTATCATTTGGATTCTATTCTTTTAAAATAAAAAAATTAAATGGAAGTAGCGTTCGTGCGTACGTACGGACTACCGTCTCCACGAACGCGATGAGATTCATTATCCATCGTATCCATTCAAGTATAATTATCATTTAATGATTTAAAAATAATGTTTAAGGACTTGATATCATTCTGGATATGAATAAGATACAACAAACATGACTTATGTAACAAAACATATAAAAGAAAATGAGTAAGTTAACACCCGAAACGGCGTTAATACTAAGATATTATTAACAAATCAATGTTAAAAGATCATATATGATATCATATTAAAGTAAATGATTCTTGTATTATTCAATAACAATTATTTCACCATTATACAGGAGGTAAACCTACCATCGAACAAGGAAAAAGTACAAAGTAAGGGTTTTCTTATCTCACTTTTAATTCCGTGAGAATTCCCTTGATCGCCACTTAATTATTGCATGTGGTGTATGTGTACTGCCCATGATCGTATTCATTGTGTAATATACTTTAATTTATGGGTATTTACATCATAATGGTATGATACTTCTTTCATGGGTGTATGTTTCGTAAGTTACCTAATCGATAAGGGAATTTGAGATTTCAATTTCCACTCATTTGGCTTTACACATATTTCATTGATTATATTACCCCAAGATTATGTGTGGAATCACTATTCATTTGATTATGTCATAATTTCCACTCCCCTTCCTGTGGATAGAAGTTTGATACACATAATCACTCCATTGGTAATTCTCAAGTCATTGATATGAATTTGATAAGAGTAATTTTAACTCATTCTCCATTTGTTGAGTTAAACATCCAATTCGTTGGTATTGTTTTTTTACAAGAATATGTGTGAATGTCCTTTGATTGTTTTACACTGAATATCCAATCATATTTAGTGTATTTATATTTGTCACACATAATTATGTCATTGATTTATCCTTAACCTAAGGATACAACCTTTTTGAGAAATTTCATCTCAATTTACATTCCATTGAGACTTCTTTGATGATATACACCAAATCACTTCTATGTGGTGTATATAATGTACTTTGACATAGTATATCATGAATTCCTTTATTCTAATGATATTACAATGTTTTTATTACCTCAATTATTTGTATTCAAGTGTCTCTCTTTTGGTTAGAAACTCTAACCAAAATACCATTTTAAAATGTTTTAAAGAATTATTCTTCTAAATCATGCTCATTAATGTCCATATTTTAAAAATGGTTTTAAGGATTTATTTATATGGACATTAAAGTTTTAAAATTAAAACTCCTTTTAAAAGTTTCAAAGTGGTATGGGACACTTTGATTCAAAAATCTATTTTTAAATGGCTTCTTGACAAATAGTGTGACTTTTAAATGTTTTCAAGAAAAGGGGGATATTTCTCTCAAATAGTTTTGATGATTATTTTCATCTATGTCAACATCCTTCATTATTCTTGATTGAGGTTAATGTGATACAATACAATCCTCCATATTGTATCGAATGAGTTATGTTTGACTATGGATGTGCTATTTTTATACCATTCATGGTTTGTGGTTAAAGTATTGACATTTCGTATGCTAGTTTAATACGAATGTTTACGTTATGTTTAAACCTTTTCATATGGGAATGCATTGGACTTAATAAGTGACGGGTGGAGACCGCTATAGCTCCTCGATGCATCGGTAGGTCTCATGAGACAAACTAGTGTCTTGGCACAAGGCCTTGACAAAATCTTATTTGTAGTCTTGGCACGAGGCCTTGGCTATGTGGTTATGATAGTCTGGCATTATGCATTCCATCATTATGAAAGTGGTTATTGATATTGCATGTGATCATTCGACTAGTAGAATATCCATGTGAGTAAGTAAATGGCATTATTTCATTTTACCTTTGCCATTTTATGCTGAAGTTCAAGTTTAAAAGGCTTTTGTTTTAGTTATAAATTGCCTTAAGTGTTTATGCTTATTTATGAAAGCTTCTGCTATAATGTTATCCTTACTGAGCATCTGAGCTCACCCCTTTCAATGTTTTATTTTTTTTTCCCAGGATTATGAAGAAGTAATTTATGAATGACCTGCAGGGATAGTATGAGGGGATATGAAGACAAGATGTTTTTTTTATGATGTAATGTAAAAATTTATGGATGTATCTAGTTATTCCAAGGCTACTAAACTAATCGGTCTTTCGAGACTTGATCTTTCTCATGATCATGCCAATGTTATGTAATAATGCACCGACTCTGGGTAGCTAGGGTCGGGGCGTTACAGTTGGTATCAGAGGAAGTTTAGTACAAACCTTGGTAGCTAGATTTAGATAAACTCTGATTAGAGCACGTAGACCTAAGATGAACTTTGAGGATTAGTATAAAAGAACTTCCTAGAATTTTGGTATTGTAGAGATTTTGTGAGTTTTCCGAGCAATACATCCCTGTCTGGATACGAGCAGGTAGAGGCGGCTCTGGCACAGATGTACCTAGGGTTAAAACCCGAAAACACCGCTTTGAGATAGACTCGAACGGGAACTGGTGCACGACAACGGGCCTTGCTGCACTCTTGGTTACGACACTCCCGGGGGATATGCTTAGGATAATTTACATTTTCTTTACAAACCAATTTAAGTAATATATATATAAGATGAGAGTAAATGACCTTGGTTAATCCTAATATGTTTCAAATTGAGAATATGGTGACATTTTAATCTCTAAATGATTTTACGACTACTATTACTCACACAATGCTTTATGGTTTTAGTCAATGGCTGGATTCCAAGGAAGTCATAGTGACTTTGAGAATGATGTACAATATGGGAACAGTGGTGGCAATGAGCAACAAAATGGAATGTTGATAGGCATAAAAGATATCGTCTTTATGCCAAATCAGTTTTCCAAAAATATGATCAACAACATATATATTAACCAACTCCCAGACTCAACAAGGAAGAGAAAGGTGATAAATGATAAGAGCTCCAGCAATGGAGACCATGGAGAAAAGAACCCTCAATTTTCATCATGCAGGAAATGTGGAAAGAGACACCCAGGAAAGTGTCTCAATGGGACAACGAAATGTTTTATGTGCGGGAAGGAAGGACATAAAGTAAACAATTGCCGAAGAAAAATGAAGAGTACTATGGAAGAAGATAAAAATGGTCCCAAGAGTCCATTTACAGTCATTTGCCGTAAATGTAGGGGACCTGGCCATTACCCAAGTGAATGTCCTATTCTATAGGATATTTTTTTTGGTCAAAGAAGAAGCTATGTGGGAATAAATGGTTGGAGAAATGTTTAAAAAGTATTAGCACTCCTTGTTGATGGGTTTACTATGGAATAATTTTCTCTTGTATTTGTAACCCCGCAGTTTGCCATGTGAGAATGATATTTGAGGAAGAATTGTCTCTTCTCTTGTGGATATGGGTATAAATAACCATTTGGATTTATATGATCATTGGGGTTTGAGAGAATTATAAGTTATTCTAATTTGGGATGAAGATTCAAGGTATGATATAACATTTGTGGGTAAATTTATGATATAGTATTTTGAGGAATTTATCTCATTTTGGCAATATTATAAAATATAGTTTTTGAAAAAGGACAACACGTAGACCGTGTGACAACCCGTCGCGTCGGACAAAGCTATGGGAATCGAACCCACAACCAAAGTGCGATTGGGATTTATCGCCTACCACTGGACTATGTGAAGTCCCTGGTTAGTGTGACTTTTTTTTTAGTTAAATGATTTTATTGATCAATAATAAGTTGATTTGGGTTCTTATTTCATATCAAAAGAATACCCTTGGTATAGGAAAATGATTTGGTGATTAAGTGATAAATGTTATTTTGGAAGATGTTCGCTTTGTTGGGAACACTATATGCCCAAGGAAAATAGAATACTATGGGGTTTCATTTGTGGAGTAATGATAGATTTTTATCTACGTTTTTATTGTGGATTTATAGTGATTTGGGTTATTTATGGAAATGATTAAACTATAATAGAGAATATGTGATTAGGTTAATTACCTTTGAGTATGTAACTTTAAGAGTATCTGATGTCATTTGGAGATACAATTTAACATGGGAGACTACCTAATCAAATTCTTCTATGATTTGGGTTTCAATATTAGTTTGGATTATATTAAAGGATTTTAAGGACAATTGGTTATTGAATGGTATCTATTTAACTTTGGGGTATTGTTGGTTTAATTTTAGAAATTAAGATTAGTGCATATTTATCTCAATGAATATCCTTTTGGGGGATCATTAGATCATTCACTGACCATTTTGGTTTTGATTAATCTTCAAAGACAATGTAAATATATGGTTTATCCTTCATGGATCATGTGATTCTATAGAAGTTTATTCTATCTCTTCCAGTGTGACCAAGTCTTCTTGAATACTCATCGTTTAAAAAAAATGAGTTAGTGGTGGAAATTTATTAAAGAATGAAAATATACTTAAAATGTAAGTATATCTCATAATGTTCTTAGTCAATATCATAAATGAATTCCTCTTCCTTATGTAATGTAACTTAAAAAAATTGGTGTCCGTTTACTTTCCTACTAGAAGACTAATGGTCGTTTGTCCCAACACAAGTTTGTGGTTTTCTCATTGTTAACTTTCTCCTGATCATGATTTCTATCCCTCTCCATCAGAACTTGACACTTAGTTTATCATCCATATCCATGTTTTCTTACATGGAATCCAAGTATGGGTTATCTTGGATGACCCTTATACCTCTCTTTCTTTCTTTTAAAGTGATAGTTTTATTGACTCTTTTTCCGATGTGGGACCTTCCATTATATTCCCAAGCAAAATTTTAAAAATTGCGAGGACGCAATTTATTGAAGGAGGGGAGAATGTAACACCCCAAGCTTCCTCGGTATGTTTCCTTTCGAATAATGCAATGACGTGCATTGTACGCAACTTCGAGATTTTAACACACCACAACCAATCAAACTAGCCGTTATGAATAGTAATACCTACTTTTTGAAATTATATATATTTTATATTTCAAAATGGACTTCATTTTTGGATTCGGAATATCGAATTTAGCCTAAGGTGAAATTTTTGTACTTTTCGGATAACTTTCATATTTTGATGAATAGTGAAAATTACTAAATTTTAATTAAAAACAACTTTTTTAATCAAAATAATTAATAGTGATAAATTGTGAATTTGAGTGGTTTTAAAGTATATTTAGAATATATTTTTACCATTTAATATAATTTTGGTCATTGGACATAATTTTACAATTAAACCGAACATAAACAAGTGTCAATCTTTTGATAGTTATTATCTCTTAAAAACACGCTTTTTGTTTTGACAGCGGGAATTAATTTTAAATTAATTTCTGCCACTTCTGTGTTTTGAATTTAGAAAAATGGATTCCATATTTGTAATCAGGATGTCCAAATTGTGTAAATAGGTAACTTTTATTTTTAGACATTTTGAATAATTACTGCGGTAAATATTTTATTTACCATGGTTAAGGGTAAATCCGGTAAATAAGGGTTAAAAAAATAATATTATAATAATACTAAATTACCCTAAAATGTGTCTTAACCCTATTGGTTGATACATGGTCGACCATGGGAATCTTTGGGTCAATTTTGGGACCCCATGGATCCACTTGTAAGTGATAATGACACTTTATATTAATTAAGTTAAAATGAATACAAAAATGACACAAGCATATATCTTTTAGAAAAACAATTGTTACATAGGGTTATACATGTTGGATTTTAGATTATAAATATTCATTAGAAAGATAAAAAGATTTCCTACATAATGATATTTTATTTATACTTTTTAGACATCAAATAATGTAAAATATTAATGACACAATGATGATGCAGTAATTACTATAATAGTGCAAAATTAAAATAATTGATTTTATAAATACCCAAATAAATATAATATGACACTTTTAATGAATTAAACTAATTTTCTAGGATAATATGATATATTAGGATTGATGTAATTGACTTTGTTCGAAATAATCAATCTGTTATGAGTTTCACAAAAATCAACTATTGAATAGTGTCAAAATTGACATAAAAGAGTTCTTAAAACAAATATTATATTATTAATTGATATTAAATTCCTAAAAATCTAAGGTTCGGCCAAGAGACTTATATTATGATAGGTTAATCATTAATGGACCACTTGGGGGTCTCTGGGATGTATATAGTAAGTTTATTAACCATATTATATAAAAATACAAAGAGACATTGTAAAAGTGAAACTAATTAACTTAGAGTTAATACTTAAAGATAAGGTTAATATAAGTACCCAAACCTGTCTAAATTCTATTGGATGAGTTTTTTTCGACCTATCCCCACCTCATCCTTTGAATAGTCAACTTTGGAGCCTTTGGAAACCGAATATGAATTTATTATAAATTAATATTTCTAGCTTTTCCAAAAGTGCCCCTCACCCCTCTTATAAAAGGGCACTCCTCCTTCTCTTTTCCTCACACCTCTCAAGCCACTTGGCTCGTCCAAACTCTGCCCAACTAAGCTCCCCACATCCCTATCCTCCTCCTTGAAGCTTCCCCTTAGGCAGAAAGCATTTCAACAAGTCCTTTGGTCTCAACCAAAGTGAGTTACCTAAATTAAAGGTAACGATTTCTCTTAAATTATTTTCATTTATTTTGCTTCTTCAACCCCCAAACTCTTTTTATTTCCCTTATTTTGTAACAACACCAGTATCCTCAATATACTATAATGTTTTTATAAGAAGTATTCAAACTACACATACACACAACTCCATCTAATGGATGATGAACATAATGTTTCTGTGGATGGCAAACTAACGCCTCACGAAACGATGATTGTTCAAAAACATCTTACCGCCTCTCATGGTGGCCATTATGATGGCACTGTAATTAAATATGATATTAATGATATATATTTTATATATAATCTTCTGTAATTCCATTTTATTTCATACCATTATTTGTTTCATGTCGTATATACATACGATAATTTCATTTGAGGAAGTGCGGACTACCGCCCCCTTAAAATGATATGACTCGTTCATACCACACATGGAACGTATAAAGGATGGTGTTAATGAACTTAAGTAACATATATAAAATATTATATTATACTGGAATAGTAATATACCTATGTATCATTTGGATTCGATTCTTTTAAAATAAAAAAATTAAATGGAAGTAGCGTTCGTGCGTACGTACGGACTACCGTCTCCACGAACGCGATGAGATTCATTATCCATCGTATCCATTCAAGTATAATTATCATTTAATGATTTAAAAATGATGTTTAAGGACTTGATATCATTCTGGATATGAATAAGATACAACAAACATGACTTATGTAACAAAACATATAAAAGAAAATGAGTAAGTTAACACCCGAAACGGCGTTAATACTAAGATATTATTAACAAATCAATGTTAAAAGATCATATATGATATCATATTAAAGTAAATGATTCTTGTATTATTCAATAACAATTATTTCACCATTATACAGGAGGTAAACCTACCATCGAACAAGGAAAAAGTACAAAGTAAGGGTTTTCTTATCTCACTTTTAATTCCGTGAGAATTCCCTTGATCACCACTTAATTATTGCATGTGGTGTATGTGTACTGCCCATGATCGTATTCATTGTGTAATATACTTTAATTTATGGGTATTTACATCATCATGGTATGATACTTCTTTCATGGGTGTATGTTTCGTAAGTTACCTAATCGATAAGGGAATTTGAGATTTCAATTTCCACTCATTTGGCTTTACACATATTTCATTGATTATATTACCCCAAGATTATGTGTGGAATCACTATTCATTTGATTATGTCATAATTTCCACTCCCCTTCCTGTGGATAGAAGTTTGATACACATAATCACTCCATTGGTAATTCTCAAGTCATTGATATGAATTTGATAAGAGTAATTTTAACTCATTCTCCATTTGTTGAGTTAAACATCCAATTCGTTGGTATTGTTTTTTTACAAGAATATGTGTGAATGTCCTTTGATTGTTTTACACTGAATATCCAATCATATTTAGTGTATTTATATTTGTCACACATAATTATGTCATTGATTTATCCTTAACCTAAGGATACAACCTTTTTGAGAAATTTCATCTCAATTTACATTCCATTGAGACTTCTTTGATGATATACACCAAATCACTTCTATGTGGTGTATATAATGTACATTGACATAGTATATCATGAATTCCTTTATTCTAATGATATTACAATGTTTTTATTACCTCAATTATTTGTATTCAAGTGTCTCTCTTTTGGTTAGAAACTCTAACCAAAATACCATTTTAAAATGTTTTAAAGAATTATTCTTCTAAATCATGCTCATTAATGTCCATATTTTAAAAATGGTTTTAAGGATTTATTTATATGGACATTAAAGTTTTAAAATTAAAACTCCTTTTAAAAGTTTCAAAGTGGTATGGGACACTTTGATTCAAAAATCTATTTTTAAATGGCTTCTTGACAAATAGTGTGACTTTTAAATGTTTTCAAGAAAAGGGGGATATTTCTCTCAAATAGTTTTGATGATTATTTTCATCTATGTCAACATCCTTCATTATTCTTGATTGAGGTTAATGTGATACAATACAATCCTCCATATTGTATCGAATGAGTTATGTTTGACTATGGATGTGCTATTTTTATACCATTCATGGTTTGTGGTTAAAGTATTGACATTTCGTATGCTAGTTTAATACGAATGTTTACGTTATGTTTAAACCTTTTCATATGGGAATGCATTGGACTTAATAAGTGACGGGTGGAGACCGCTATAGCTCCTCGATGCATCGGTAGGTCTCATGAGACAAACTAGTGTCTTGGCACAAGGCCTTGACAAAATCTTATTTGTAGTCTTGGCACGAGGCCTTGGCTATGTGGTTATGATAGTCTGGCATTATGCATTCCATCATTATGAAAGTGGTTATTGATATTGCATGTGATCATTCGACTAGTAGAATATCCATGTGAGTAAGTAAATGGCATTATTTCATTTTACCTTTGCCATTTTATACTGAAGTTCAAGTTTAAAAGGCTTTTGTTTTAGTTATAAATTGCCTTAAGTGTTTATGCTTATTTATGAAAGCTTCTGCTATAATGTTATCCTTACTGAGCATCTGAGCTCACCCCTTTCAATGTTTTATTTTTTTTCCCAGGATTATGAAGAAGTAATTTATGAATGACCTGCAGGGATAGTATGAGGGGATATGAAGACAAGATGTTTTTTTTATGATGTAATGTAAAAATTTATGGATGTATCTAGTTATTCCAAGGCTACTAAACTAATCGGTCTTTCGAGACTTGATCTTTCTCATGATCATGCCAATGTTATGTAATAATGCACCGACTCTGGGTAGCTAGGGTCGGGGCGTTACATAATTGTATGCCTAAAATATTAATTAAACTAATAAAATAATTATATATTTCAAAAAAAATAGAAAAATCATATTTTCTGATCAAAATTATAAAAGTGGTACAAATTATTTTTCATATAAAAATAAAAAAAATGTAATTAAATTTATTTTTGATAGGAAAACATATTTTTTAAAAAATATCAGCAATTTATTTTCTTATAAATTACAAATTATATTAGTATTTTCTAGTTATTCATATAAAATATATTTTATCAACATTAATCACTTGTTTCATGAAATATAAATTAATATCACACAAATATGAAATATTTAGAAACAAAAATTTCTGAGCATAAATTGACCATATTATCCATTTAGATTTACTAATAGAATTTAATTTATATAAAAAGTAGAGTGTATTTCCAAAACTTCTCGCAATGTGGTCAGTCCTATTCTTTATAATTAATTCCGCATTATATTTTAATGTGAGAAACATATCTCAATTTTTTTTGTTTCACTGTTCATTTAGAGAAATCCATCATTCACATTGAAATATTCAATGGTAATCATATATTTAAATTTTTAGGTGTTACATTATAACCCCATTAAATAAATTTAATCCTTAAAATTTTAATTATTACACATTTATGAATGTAGTAGAGTTTATTCTTAATATATTCATCATTTGAGGTATAACCTCTAATATGATATCTATAACAATCTATTAGTCTATATAAATTAACATATCTTTCTCAAAAAAACTTTATCCATTAATTAAATCATATAACCATGTATTTATAAAACCTAATAATATGTTCTTCATAACATAACATTTTGAGATGTAACACCCAATGTTTTTATGTACATTTTTGTGAATAAATGAAATTTTTCTGATTTATTTCATTTCAATCTATTCCAAATTAAATGTTAATTGTATACTACACCATGTTAATCTTTCTCTGCATGAAATATCAACTCTTCTTGTGTTACACACAACATTGAGTTTCTACAAAATACCATTTCATTATTATATTTATTTAAATAAGGAAATTGTAACATAGTGATTAAGCTTAGAATATTAATAGAAATGTCTAATTTATGTATATATATATATTTAATTTTTTCATATGAATAAAACACATTGATGATGAAATATATTTTTTAGTAATGTTTATGTTTTTTAAAAAATACAATTTACTTAAAACAATTTCGTTTATATGTCCTTCTCTGAAAAATAATAAAATAATATTTATATAATATTATAAATTTTATTAGATAAAAAAATTAATATAATAATTCATAATTTAAAAATTAGATTAATGGGATTTTTTGAGATTTTTCAAAAATATGTATTTTGGATAAATAGTCAAAATACTGAATTTTAATTAAAAACATCATTTTTTGTATAATTTATTTATATAGTTAAATTATATTTTAATTTAGATTAAAATAATAAATAGATAAATTTTACATCAATTAATATAATTTATTTCATTAGATCAAATTTCACATTGAAATTGGATTTTAAAACAATTTAAACTTTTGAACATTTTGACTTTAAAAATCAGTTTTTTCAACCTATCTGTAGGGTTAATTCTAAATTTATTTTTTTAACTTATGTGATTGTAATTTAAAAAAAATTGATTATATATTTTTATTCAGAAGAATTTATAATTTTTAGTATGATAAAATTAGTTTTTTACCAAAAATATTTGTGATGGTAGTTAAAATTAATTACCTAGATTAGGGTAAAACAAGTTTATTTAATGGTTAAAATATAATCATAAAAGATTAAAAGACCAAGAAGCATGAAAAAATAAATTTTATGGACTTATAATGAACATATATTCCCTTTTATCAATTATTTACCATTATTGTAGGAACATTCTCTAAGGGAGACCTCTCAATAGTGTTTTCCTTTTGTGTTTACAAGAATGCCACTCCTCCTGCACTATAAAAGGGGACTCACCCCTCCTAGGTATTCACTCTTCTCGAGCCCTTTTTATCATCAAAAACCTATCCTAATATGATCCCAAAATTTATACCTTCATCACGGAAACCATAATTTTTGTAATAAATCCAATCAAGGAATACCTTTGGTGAAAACCAAAAGAAGTTACCAAAAGAATAGGTAACATAACTCTACAAGAACATTTGTTTTATTTCTTTCTATATCCCATACAATATTCTTATATAAATATTATATAATGACCTCTATATCCTTAAAATACATATATGTTTTTATTTTAAGGATTATACCTACACATACGCACACATTCATCAAATAGGATACAAAATAATCATTTTTGTATATGATAGACTACCTTCTCGTGAACTGATGTTTTTTGTTCAGCCATTACCACTATTCAAGGTCAGGAATAATGATGGAATTAATATTTATATTATATATATATATATTATTTTTTCTTTATTTTTATTTAATTATTATATAACATATAATTTTATTCTTTCAATTTTTTGTGATACGATAAAATAATTTGTTTATGTGTAGAGTATCACATCCTCAATGCGATGCGATTCATTCACGCTTTACATGGATGCTATTAAGGATTTTTTTAATATAAATATGTGATATATATTAAATAATAACTCAAATTTAATGATAATATATATTTGTGTCTATATATATATAATTTAATTTTTATTTTTTAAAATAAATCAAGAAAATGAAAACAAGGTTCATGTGTACTTATTGTTTACCATCTCCATGAATGGTATGATTAATTTCCTATTAATATATAATTTATAATATTTAAATTAAATATATAATGAATATATTTAATACTTATATAATTGTTTAAATACATAATTAAAAAATATATGGTATCATATAATTTAATACAGTTCTATAAAAAAATTATAATAAACATATATTCCTTATACTGGAGGGTTGAACAATTATGAGAGGAGTCAAGACATAATGTTAAATGGATTTCATCTCACTTTTTATATATATGAGATAAATTAAATATTTAAAACTAATTTATTGTTTTTGGTATATAAACTACCCATCAATTTATTTCATGATTATATTCCTTAAATATATGGGTATTAAATTATCAATTTTATGGTCTCTATTTCTCGGGGTTTTATAGTACAAAAGTTACCAAATCAGTAATGTTATTTTTTTCCCAATTTTCCTTATTTGAGACACATGTTTTATATGCACCTATATTATATTATGAAGCCTATATAATAACTTATGAAATTTTATATCACAAATCTAATTCTTTTCATTATATTTTAAAAATCATGTAATTATATTCTTTCATGATGATTTTTATTTGAGGTTACCAAAGTGATTAGAGTTTATTGCTAAAATCTCATCACTATCAATATTATTTAAAATTTTTCTTTTATAGATGAAATATTATGATCCATATCTCTATATATCTCATTCAATATCTTATTAGATGATCAATCATTATATATTAATGTATTGTAATCATTTTCCACTATTTGGTACTTAATATAATTATGAAAATGTTTTTTATAAAATCTATGTTTATTTGTCTCTTTTGTTAAAATTCAATTTTCTTCTAAATCTGCACCCTCCAAAAATGTTTTCAAAAATGTTTTTAAATGGAATTATTAGATTATTTTAAAAAAATTGATATAAAATATTTTCAAATAATTTTTTAAAAATTTTTCCAATCTATTTTAAAAGAAAAAGATTTTAAAAATGGCTGATGTTTTAAAATGAATTTTTAAAATTAGAAAGTATATTTTACTCAATAAATGTTTTAAAAAAGAAAATTTGAATGTATTTTACAACTATGTTCACATTAATTTGTGTTAAAAAAATTCATTACAGGGATATGATCCAAAGGTACCATTCATATTATTTCTATTAATCTTTTATGTTTTTATAGTATGGTATTAATGAAACACATTTCTCTTCCATGGGTTATGTGATTTTGAAACCCATTTCTCTTTCAAAGATTATATTCTCATGGAAAAAATTTCTATTTCATGAGTTATATGTTTATGGGAATCATTTCACATTCATGGGCTATATATCTGTATGGATCTCATTTCTCGTTCATGGGATACATTCTTATAGAACAGATTCTTTTCACTAGGAATGTAGTAATGAATTGATTATGAAACATGTATCTTTTCCAATTGTTATGATAAAATGACATGTTTATGATAACCATATCATTTCATGGGTTATGATATGTTTTTTGTATTTTCTTGTAGAATAGTTATTTTGGATTTTATTATGAATGTGGAGGGACATATATATTTGTCAAATAAAATGGGAAAAGATTTATATCTCTTGTGATTGACATGGTTGGAATGAGAAGTTAACTCTATTCATTGTTGGACTATTTAAATTAAGATAGTCTTGGGAGTAAACCTTGACTACTAAGATGGTTGTAGAAGTTAACCATGACTACCAAGATTATTAGTGGAGTGAACCCATTCCACTAATATGGTATTAACATTAAGGCTTGACTACTAAGGAAATATTTTTATATTCATATGTGTATCCCCCAATTAAATGTCTTATTCACATATTATTATTTCATGATTTATTCTCTAGATTCCCTTATGATTTACCTCTTATGAACAACCAATATTTATTCCACGACTCATGTATATGATCCTTAATATTAATTGTATGATCATAAAATGTTATTCTCATTTTATCATAAACTTACACTCATGTTATGCTTATGTATATCCTTTATGTTCCCTTACTATGAATTTTGGATCACCCTTCTTTATATATCCTTTCCCCAGTTTATCAATAATTATGTTCGGAAGGGGTACTTCAACACCCCAAAATGATAAAGGGTTAAATTAATAAATGATATGACTTATGTTGACAAGGTGAACCTTTATTTTAAGAAGCCTACCAAATTAAAACTCCACATTTAAGCATTAATGGACTCGAGTAGTGGTCAGGATGGGTGGTCGTCTGGTATGTTTCTGAGGGTGTATGTGAGCAAGGAGAATTCCCAATAGAAAGAACATGTGTTGGCATGTGGGAGTAATTATTATGATGACCCGTTCGGGCATATAGATGGGCCCTAGGGAGTGGACCTCATGTATGTGGGGAAACTGGTGGTACCTAGTGGACTAGGACCCGACATCCATGGTAAGGTGGGGCCTCTATGATATCAGTAGGGCCCAGTTGTTACATTGGAATCAGAGTTGTATCCTAGCCTTAAGTGTGGTGAAACTTCCTAGGATGATATGAAGGGTTAACACCAACTACTTTGTTCTCAAATGGTGTGTGAATATAAGACCACAAAATGATAAAGGGTTAAATCACTAAGAGTTATGACTCATGTCAACAAGTATCACATTTTTTTCAGGATCCTACCTAACTAAAAATCTATAGTGAATTGTGTGTGGCCTGGAGTAGTTATCGAGATGGGATACCTTCTGGGATGTTTCCTCAGGTTTGTGATTGTGAGGAGAAAGCACATTGGAAAGACCATGTGTGGGCTTGTGGGGAGGGTCACTAGTCTGATAAGTCATTAAAGCATCTGTGCGGACCCTGGGAGGTTACCATATATATGTTGGGAACCATGTGGTATATGGAGAGCCAGGACTTGACAACCATGTTATAGCGGGGTGTATGTCCTGTCAATGGGCCCCAGTTGTTACAAGAAGTTAATTGGGAGATTTTTTGGGAAACCATTGATGATCTTTCACCACGTTAGAAGAATGTTCTTCCTTGGTTCCAAATACACTAAACTATTACAGTCCCCATGAATTTACATTTTTAATGTGCTCAATTTTCATCTAAAATGATGTAATATCCATGTATGTTAAGCTTCAGTCTTTACACTCAATCTATTTTAATATCCATTTAAATACACTAGAATTAATTAAATATTCCTAAAATTTAATTCGTCACATAACCTTCAAATTTTACTAACCTATAGTTCATAATGTTATAAATTAGTCAATTTATTTAATAATCTCAAAAATACGATGAAATTCACAAAAAAATATTTTTCACTAATTATCAATCCAGTGATACTAGTACTATTTAACATAATTCTTTAAAACTATACCTCCATTTATTTTCTCAACATTATGCATATATTAAACCATATATTTATATATGCCTCAACCACATGTACTTCAATAGTAATACCCAAAAATATAACAGTTCCATAATAAAAAATTTCAAGGTTATTGAAACAATTTAATAAATGATTTCACATAATTAATAAAAAAACTACATAATAATGATACTTAGATGTTTCACATAAACAACAATAACATTTAGAATATACAAAAATTTCCTCAACAAATAAGACATCACTAATTATAGAACCAAGAATTAATTTCTATTATAATATCAACTTTAGTACCAAAGATAATACTAGGAAACCAAATTTTTCCCTCATAAAAAGAGTATACTATAATTATTAACTATTTATATATGCTCCCTTGTCCAGTTATAAGACATAGTGGGCTCTAAATAAATTCTTTTCTTAGCATAGTCTTCATGAACTGGTTTCAACCAAATACTAAAACCAAAATGGTAATGAAAATATCCAAAATATGAATATGTAAAAATCATTATAAATATTTGTTCCCTAATGAAGTATTTTTTTAACATATTGTACATTATAATCAACATATGAATCTCCTTGTTTAATTCTTTGTTATCAATGCTCATTTTTCTATTATGTTATCTAAGAAAATATGACAAAGTCATTATTAAATCTTCCATAATGGTTCATAAATCGAATTTGATTATCAAAATTATATCCCATATGAGTGTCATGAAAGGTATGTTGTCTTAGGCCCACTAATCATGTATCAAAGTGATGATTGATTCAATACTAAACTAACATTGTTTTGATTGATTATGCTCAGGTTCATTTCCCCCCCCCCCCCCCCCACTACATCCACTTTCGAATATCCAAATAGTTATATATTTATAGGAAGAACCTTATAAGAAATATTTTAGAAAAATATCTGGACATTATCCAATACTTAGACTTATTACAATGGTCTTCCCTAAATATCTACCATTCTAATCCATAAATAAATTGTTTATTATTTCTTTAGAATCAAATCATATAATATCCCAAAGGGTTATCTATTATAATCTTCCATAACTTGTAAGTCCTTAAATTATCCTTTAGAAAAACCTAATCTCTAAATATATATAAATTTTTCTTCTTATACCAATTGGGATGTTCCAGGACTGCACTACCATTTCTAGTTCCATAAACACATACATTACACACACAATTTGATACTAGCGATAAATTCCTAGATATAACTATATTTAATTCCAAAATAAAAAATCATTATTTTTTCTATTTCATTATGATGACTTTTTTACATTTAGCACTTTAGAGTATAGGACTAGGAATAAACTAAAAATACCATGTTCTTTGTATTAAACTGATATTATTTACCATTATATAAGAAACTAATTTTTCTACAATTTATCAAAAAAAATACCTTAAATTTTCTACACAAGATATATTATTAGGTATATCATGTTTAATCAGTTTGATCATACCATGGGGAAATAGAAACATAAGATAGGTGAGATAAAATATTTAGTATGGGAAAACATACAACTGAGTCAATCAGGGAATACCATGAAAACAATATATTGATAACAGAATGTAAACCAAATGAATACATAAATAGATGAAACTGAGAGCATTATATATTCATAAAAAACAAAAAATGGATATCAATAATGTTAATCTCATAGTGATTGAATTAATAATTATGGAAATAAAAACCATATTGTAAAGGCATTATAGAAAAAAACGATTTTGAAATTGGGATAGGTATACACCAAAACCCAAAATGTTTTTTCTCATTAGAACCGTTGATGTATCGAGGGGTTATATTATTATTACCCCTTAACCAAATTATGTTCAATTCATTCACCATAATGGTCAATATGACCTTTCATTACATTCCCTATGTAACAAACACATGAAGAAAATCACTAATATATATATAATTAAGAATAAATAATATCAATTATAATGTACCCAACCCGATTTCAACTAATTGGTACCCCAGTCCAGGTTTCCACATGACATCATGGGTTCCTCCCAATATGCTAAAATCAAGAGGCTATCAACGAGGGTCAAAAAGAAAACATGGGGATACTATACTCTATTTTCTTATGTAATACACAAAAGATAAAAATTCAATAAAGAAAATAATAAGCAATAATCTAGAATTATGAATTTTCAACCACGTCCCAAATAGGGTACAAACATAACCAATCAATCAATATTCCATTCCATGCTAGCAGTGCTAAATGTGAAGGAAACCTTAAATAAAGACAAACAACTGAATCCCAAAAATGGGTCCAGAATCTATGTCTGGATCCTTATCTAAAAAAAATCCCAATCATATATCAACTACTTTAAATCAATACATTACTCTTGTCCTAATCTATAACCATGAAATCTTATCGGGTTTCCAAGGGAGGCCCATGTAGTGTGTCAGTACAACACAGTAGGCCACCACTAATACAGTCTATGAAATATCTAGTCTAAACCTATAGTTCATAAAAAACTAAATAAATGACAAGTTAAAGAAAAGAAAACTTTGGTTACATTTGTTAACAATATTCACTTTAACCATTTTAATCACTTAATCCATATTCTCTACTTCATCCTTTGGTTTTTTGAATTTAAAACATTTACACTAAAGCCTAAGATGGTCAATTACTATGCATAATGGAATAAGCTATATTCCTTATCTCACTACAGATAAAAATTTCAAAAACGACTACATTACACATTTTATGGAGCCTAGGTCCTGGTAGTCCCATTATATGAAATTGTTAGAGGCATAGAGCCTTAGTCCTCTTCCCTGTCCTATGCATTATAGGGGTGGGGTTTAAAGCCTTAGTATTACCAAACCCATGGGAATATATACTCAAGTCTAATACACCACAACTACCAAGTCATGTGCACATTTTTGTTTATCCAATTACCACATATACAAAAATCAAAAACCGTACACAAAATATACACATAAAATATAAAATTCACATTTCATACAACATATGATTCATCATCAATCCTTACCCCATTATCAAAATTAGTATTTACATAGAATGTTCCATTTAACATGTTTCCCTTTCTACACATTATCCCATTTACCATAATCAACTATTACCACACATTATCCCATTTGACATGTTCATAAATTCTTGTGCATTGAACAATTTAACACTTTAAACAATTTACAAGTATTTACTCAGTTAATATGTTCATCATTTCCCATTAATTAACCTACTTATACAATTGCAGTACATTTTATAAGTCATTTAGAACAATCAAAACATTTCATCAAACCCATTCCATATTAAGACAAAAAATCTTTCATGCTATTATAAAATTTAAGATATAACTATCTGTATTCCCTTTTTAGATCAACTAACATATAAACATTTTCCTCATGGGATATACTTTATCACATGTCATTTATATGCTTAACATTACAATTTTTTCATGTTTGGGAATTTTGGAACACCCCATGGGTTTCCTGAAAGTAGTCTAGTTAACCGCAATGTATCCCATGGGGATCATGAGGGGTTCAATTAATCATTTAGACAACCATTTTACAAAATCAATTTTAAGATATCAAATTCACAACAAGGGAGAACTGTTAACCCAGCCACACTTACCAAAATCAACTTCAAGACTACATGATATAACTAATAGAAGAATGACCTCAATTCCCAAGATGAATTCTCTCTTAACCGTATCATTATATCCAAATTCAATCACCATATAAATCCCCAACAAAAGATACTCTACAAAAAGTGGGTTTTAGTGATTTAAGAAGTAGAATAATGAAACCAGAATCCCTAGTCAAAATAATTTAATTTAGATAAGAGTTACACTTACGCAATGATTTGATCTACAACCAAAGAAACTCCAAATGGACAAGAATCGAAGGATATCATATATTTTAAAGCCTTGTCCATTTGGGATCCTAATAAGGGCTATAGGATGAATAATGTTGATGAAAATTCGGTTAGGATATTTAAATACTAATGGAAAAATAGAAATTTCTCAATTTTTAACTAGACACAGCTTTCACAACTTAGTTTTCCAAACCAGGCGCAAATCATACTCCAACCTCTATCCAAGAAGACTAATTCACACGGTTACTTGGGGAGAAATACAAGGTTTTAGAAAATATGAACCAAATGTGAATAATTCCTCTATCCCAAACCACACAGTTTCACCTCCCACTTTCCACAATTTACTTAAACTGTGCACCCCTCCTCTTGGCTAGCATGGTTTGGGATCACATTTACCTCTAACAGTGTGACAACCATAAAACATGATCTTGATGACCTTTCTCCTTCCCTTCATGTCCTAAACACCAAGAATAACCCCAAACCACCTCATACACCCAATAATAATTTTATTAACAAAGATTAGGTTATTTAACCTAAAATTTATACAAGACTGCACATCCACAATGTCTGAGATCATACAGCTTCCTCAGTATATAATGGATCATCCAAGAGGTTCACTTATTAGCATCACTGATCTTAAAAATAAATGACACTACTCCGCCAGGAACACATATCTGACTCTATCTCCATTGATTATTTTAAACAATACCATTCATCCATAAAACTCAAGTTAAAGACACAATACTTCCCCACAATACATTGTCACTACAATCCACAACTTGAACTGAGTTTTCCTCAGAGGATGTATTAGCCTCAAGCTCAATATCCTCAGTACTAATCATTTGAGAGGGGTTAGGGTGATACTATTGAAGTTGTGATAGATGAAAAACATTATTCATGCCTCCATGTCATTTTGGAAGAGCCAATGAGTATTCCACATGTCTGATCTTTATCGTAATCTCAAATGGACCCACATACCTGAGTGTCAACTTTTCCATCATTCGAATTCAATGGTGATCTAACCTCGGTGAAACCCAAAGAAAAAATTTATCTTCCAACACAAATTAAAGAGGTATATGATTCCAGTCCACCTATGAATTTTACATACTCTGAGTTATTTCCATACATTTCCTAATCATCTAAACTTGTCCTAACATCTTTTGTATGAGGCTCGATCCAAAAAATTCAGATTCCCCAGCATCCATCAAACACAATGAAGATCTAAAATGATTACAAATGGAACATAAAATGGTTTCATATGAATAATATCCTAGTAACTATAGTTATAGGAAAATTAAACTAGTTCACGATGATTTTATCACAATCCACCAAATTCTAGGACACACGTTCTCAATATGTCCTTATGTTCCTTGATAGTACACTCTGATTTTCCATCTGTCTGTTGGTGAAAGGCCATACTAAAAAACACCATGGTACCAATTTTACTATGTAATCCCTTATAGAAGTGTGATGTGAAGCACAAATGATGATATGAAACTATATTCTTTGATATCCCATGCAATTTTATTATCTCTCAAACATAAAACTCACCCAGCTGGTTAGTGATGAAGTTCAATCGGATAGGTAATAAATTCACTACTGATGTGGTCGGAGGTCTTCACAGCCCTCAAAATTACATTTATTAATCTACAATAGTATAGTGGTGTAGGTCGATCCACAAATAAGGAAGGTGATTAAATTCTAAAGTTTTAAAACTAAAAACATCACTATTATCAGCAATGAGTTAAACATCTTTATAGTTTTTTTTACTATTAAATTTTTATTTTTTTGATATTTTGTTTTTAAGAAAATGAAGACTAAATTAATATTTAAACTAAGAAACTGAATCTTAAAGTAAGTAATGATACACTAAGAAAAAAAGTGAAATGATGCATAGCATCAAGATAAGAAGTGATATCAATAAATTTCTAAATAATTATAAACTACTGGTACGAATGGATGTTCTCTCGATAGCTTACAATCAAATCACACCTTAAGAAAGACTGCAGAATTTCCCTCGCCAAGATACTCAACATGCAGAGGATTATGTTTTGGATTTCGCCACACAAAGACTTAATTGAACTGCAAATAAGTTTTAAAAGTTAACATTTTGAAATGAACTCTCCATAAATTTCCAAATTTCAAGTGGTTAAAGATTTGAAAATTTCATTTAGGACCAACCTCGCAAGTCGATATTGATGTTTGAAATTGAAATCATTGAAATGTGACCGATCAAAATATTAGAAACAAAGTCAGTCTCGCTAACTGATTCTAATTTCTTAAAAAATAAGCAAGTGAATATTTAAAGATCACAACCAGAATATTTTAACATTCCTAATCTGAGAAAGTTCAACCTATGTTCATATGGTTTAAAGTAGTGAAAATAACCAAAAACAGAGTATAACAATTATGGATAGAGGGAAGAAGAACTCCCCTATCACAGCTCTTCTTCCTGGATCCTTCATTTCTATACCTTCTCTATCATCTCTCGAGAGTCTCCACTCTCAAAAAGTATGGCCTGGTATGATAATGAGTGTCCTTGGATATTCTCTCCAACGTTGTGTTCATGGAATCAGAATGAGATTATCACTCTCATCTAATGTGATCGTGGAATGAGAATGGGTGCCCTTGGATCTTCTCTCCAAAGTTATGTTCATGGAATCAGATTGAGATTCTCACTCTTGTCTGATGTGATCTTGGAATGAGAATGATCATCCCTGTCGAATATACTACTTTCTCTACTTTTTAATCAACTGTCAACTACTGCCCGTCAACGACACTCTTTACTGACTTAAATTCGTCTTTTTCTGGTGCACCGCACACGTGCATTTTTTCGTGACTAACACGTCGCACTATTTTTTCTCACATAACTAACTCCCACTAAGTTAGTTGAGTGAACCTGGATGTGTTTTGGGCTTTGGTTTAAAGCTTCACATTAAATAACAACTAAAAAAAGTTAAAACTATTAAAACATGATAGTGAAACAATTGACAACAATAGATAAATTACTTAACAATCTTTAGCTGGATATTTTATTTATTTAATATAAAACTTAATTTATTAATTATTAATTGTTATTATTAAGTAATTAAGTAATTAACTTATTGATTTATATTTATTAATGTAAATTTTAAGTGAAAATAAATATATATTTTAATTAATTAACTAATTATTCTACTTTATTTAATTTTTAAAATATCTTTATAATTTTAGTTCTAAATATTTAAATTGATATTTATGATTAATTATTATTATTATTATTAATTATAATTATTTTTTGTATTATTTTTTTTGAAAATTAAAATTACTTACTATTCTAAATTAATCGATCAACTTATATTAATTTAAATTTATAAGTTATTATTAGTATTTTATTTTATATATTTTATTTGAATAGTTTTATATTTTATAATCTGTTTAATTTAATTTAATATTATTAATTAATTATTTAATATTTATATTATTTTTTCCTTCTAATTATTTTTGTTTTATAATTTTATTTTATTTTCTCAAACTTTATCCTTTCTCCCCCATCTATCCATGATGCAACACAGGGAGGTTTCGACAGCTTTTGTGAGAAGCTTTATTCTTCCTCTTCTACTCCGGGTGATGGTACGACTCCTCTTCTCAACCTGCGGCGCAAGGTCAGGATTCCTCCTTAGCAGGACAGTAAGGGTTTTGATGGCTCGACCTCCCCCTTGATTTCCCATAGTGGCGATGACCCAGTTTACAATGGTAAAAAGTAGCGGCGCAATAGGGGGCTTCGGGAAAAATCTTTAGAAAGATTCAGCTGTGACTGGAGGATGGATTCTTCGAAGTAGCTCCGAGGGCGGTTTCCCGGATCAGATCTGAAGTGCGCAGACTTCCTCCTTGGCTCAGTAGTGGAACACTCCTCCTATTCAGAAGCTTGCGGTTCATTATAAATGGGGCAACATCACCTCTAGGCCTGGTTTTCTCTATGGCAGACAGATTCTTCTGCCTGACCTCTTTTGATTTGATTCGGGTTGAAGAATGATGCGAAAAGGGTTAATGTTCAGATCTGGATGTAGATTTAAGATTTAGGTATTCAATTTGATGTAAATTTTTGGTTCAATTGAAAAGCATTGTAGTGTGAACATGGTTTGAGTGAATGAAGTGAATTTGATGAAGTTTGAATCTGGTTTTGGTCCTGGGTGTATTTGTGATGAAAGAAGATGATAGTGGGATGTTTGACACTGGCTGGAGAAACGACAGAAGAGATGGTGTGGTGACTCATGAAGACGGTGAAGAAAATAGGTGCATCGGAGAAAAGATGAGGAAACTGATAGTGAAATGGTATGAGGAAGAAAAACTGATGGAATACTCGTGGATTCTTGGTTATTCCGTGAAACCGATAGCTATTTTGCATCGTTGAGTCAGTGACACACCGATTAGAAAAATGGAAACAAGGGAGGCAATGATGATCGATAAATAAAAAATATTGGTGATAATAAGTCACAGATCAAATGACTCACCAAAATATAAAATAAAAAATAAATAAAATAAAATAAAATAAAAACCAGACACTGTTAGTTAAAAATAATAATAAGTATCAGTGAGTGCATGAGACATCGATAAAAGAAGAAAAGGATTGGTGCATCGCAACAAATAATAAGACACCGATAAAAGAAAAATAAAAAAATTCACCGATAATTAAAATAAAGAGTAATCGATGTGATGTAAAACTAACAGATGTTTTGCATCAGTGAGTCATGACTCACCGATATAAGGAATAATAATCGGTCATAGCGGGAAAACATTAATAGGTTGGTGAGTCGCAACATCAGTGCGCCATGACAAACCGTTAGTTAAAATAAAAAATCATCAGTGAGTCAATGACTCACCGATAGTTGAAATAAAATAATATGCCGATGAAATGAGAGACTGAAACCGATGCACATAAGATACCGAAGCTGTTTCAAAATGATCGGTGAGTCGCATCATGAGCACGTCGCGACATCGGTGCATCACTCACTGATAGTAAAAATTAAAATGTTAACATAAAAATTAATTTAAAAAATGATAAAATGAAAAAATCATTAATTAATTAAAAAAAGTCAAATTAACTAAAATTTTAAATCCCAATTAATTAACTATAACTAAAATATAACTAAATTATTCAAAAAATTAATAAATAAAAGCAGCTTAATTATTAACTAAGAATTAAAAAATTAAGAATAATGCAAAACTCATACAAATAATTAACCACACACATGAAATTAAAATAATTAAAATTAACTAAATATATTAAAAAACTAAGTTAATTAATTAAATAAAAAAATGAAAACTTAAAATTAAGAACACATTATCTTATTAAACTCTAACTGAAATTTTTAACTAATTTATTTAAGAGAATAATTAAACTAGTTAATAAATCAAGAGTTAATTTATTTTAATAAATATATTTTAAAAGATAATGTTTTAAATTAAAAACTAAATTAGATTAATGGAAATAACAATGAAAAATTAAAAAATATTTAAAATTATTAAAAATTAAATCAGTTTAAGATTATTTAACTGAACAGTAAGTTAATATAATTATAATAATTAGAATGACTAAATTAGCTATTTAAAAAAACTAAAAACACAAATTTAATTATATAAAATGATTAATTAATAGATTTAGTGACAAAAATACAAAAGTGTCATTATTTATTATAAAGTGTAACAATACATAATTAAATCGTTAAAAATTAAATAAAAGATGTGTAAAAACACTGTGAAAATAGAGCCACATCAAATTCCCCCACACTTAAACATTTTTTGTCCTCAAACAATCCCATGTTTCATTATCTTTGAAAAATAGAGTGTAGTGTATTATGATTTAGATCACACTGTAACATGTTCAGCCCTTAAAAACAGAGGAAATAAACTGTCAATAGTATTTTTTTTCAAAAATATGTTTCAAATGATATATTGACTAGAACAAATAATCAAAGAGTAATTTAAAATGATATGAATCATCAAGAAATGAAAATGTCAAGCCTCGTATCTGATACAACTTAATGACTCAATTCAATCCATGCTCAGATTCTAAGTCCAAAGGTGAAAAGAGGTAAAATTTTTGTGAAATTCAGAACTTAATAGTAGGATTTATGTATAATGACTCAATCCTAGGTACCTGAAAACAATTATAATAATTTTTTTGTTAATCACCTTAATGACAAAACCAAAATTATTCCCATAAAAACAAATTTTCCCCTTCTGCATTTGGCGTTCATCGTTCCACTCACCTGAATGAACTCAATTTTGACCCTATACACTTTATTCAACCTTTTTCCAAGCCATGTATCATGTGATAAGAACTATGAAGTGCACTTATTTAAGGTGTACATAGGGCTTATAGTAAAAGGAAATGCACCCACCATCTAGGGTCTCAGAGACTCACTATGGGATCATAGATGCCCAAATTACTTCAGTGCCACAAGATTTATATCAAAAAACATTTATATTAGCCCATTAATGTGATTACTTTAATAATTAGAATAAGATCATAAGAATATATTCCCTAAGATAAATTCAATCTTTTAGTTCCAGTTTCTATGATCATAACTCCACAAATAAGTAACCCGGATCACTTTCAAAGATAGACCCTAAACCAAGATATCCATTCAACCACTTAATAAATATTACTCAGCAATCATCCAACCACATTAATTTCAGACTCAATGCACAACTTAACAACCAAAGATATATTGTCCATAGGTAAGTCCCATTTGATAAATAATGTAAAGCATAAAGTTATGAAGAATTTTAAAAAATATAACTATTTTTTTTACAAAAAAGTATGAAATGAAGTGGGAATTGATGAGCTTACATTTAAGCACGGTTTGGCATAGTTAAGAATTGACCCCCTCCCCCACACATAAAACCCAACTTTGTCCCCAAAGTGGACTTCTAAAGTTGAGAAGAATAATTTAACAATTAAGGTTTAAAATATATTTTCAATTAAGTAGATTTATGACATGTATAAAGGGTCTCTTTGACGTTCAAAAATATTTTTCTCTACAAAAATTAATTTAAATCAGGTTTACAAGAAAGTAAATGTATTATCAATTAATTCTAATAACACATATTTTCATTAAAGTACAAACATGCCATGATACTTGTAAGTGCACAGTACAATGGGTGTAAGTATTTTATTAGATTGAGTTCAATAATATGTTCAATAGAGCAGAATAATGAATTCAAAAACGCCTCAAACTAAAGCGATTTCAATACAAAAAATTTCAGCCTGCATGAATCCTTCCACACTTAATTTCAAGAAGTGGAATGATTTTTATAACAATGAAATTCAGTTTTCTATAGTTAGGTACATGCATATTGTTTTATTTACATGGTGACATACATCATATTTTCATTCCAATACGAGCATAATTTTAAAAAAATGATGAATTTTTTTAAATTTCAGTATCAAGACATGAAACATATTTTTTAAATCAATAAGGAGAAGAGAAATGAATAAAAATTTAACAGTAAGATAATTCCCTGACTAATTTTTTCATTACTCCTTCAACATGGGAATTCAACCCCATTTTGACACCAACAACAGTATCCTAAAAACATAGCATATAATCCATGTACAAAGAACCAATAGTGACAGAGTATATAGAAGAACCGAAGTAGCACTTTATTCATCTCAAAATAGTACAAAAGTAAAAAACAAAGGAAGAGCGTGGTTGACTCCCATGAAGCACCGAATTTAAAGTATTTAGTTATACTTTCTTTGATTACATTATTTTTTATTTATTAACACAACAATAACCATGGGTTTCCTCCCATGCAGCACTAGCTTTATTATCCCTAGCCTGACTCACCTAAAACTAATAATAGACACTAGGTGGATGTGGTTTCCTTAATAAGAACCACCACTTGTGTTTGGACCAAATTTTATTAATAGAAAGTTTAATATTGTGTGCTCTAATGCTAAAGAAAACAAAAACCAAACTCTTATAGTGTAAAATAAACCCTAAGAGACACACCTTGATAGTAGTAAGCATAGTGTCGTGCACTTCTATATTAAGTTTATATTTTTCAGCATTTGAATTCACATGATGGGAAAAAAATAAACTAGGTGCTTCAAAGGGTAAGAACATATTATCATGGCTATCTATCTCAACTTCATCATTAAAATATTCAAATTCAAGGGTACTTGTGGGTGAGTACTGAATAGTAGGCTCAAGAGGGGATTCAACAGAGTGATGATTAGAATTATGAACATGGGAACTCAAGTGAAATTTACCCTCTGGACTACTATTAGTACCATGAGAAGGCTCAACACCCTTTATAGGTGAGGATGGAATTGACAGACAGGGAAGAGAATTTATTTTATTTCCAATAAATTCAAGTCGAACAATATTTTAAGTCTCTTCCAAGAGATCCTCATCTTTTAACTCACTCTGAACATCTACTTATTCTATAAAATCAATTATGCCTAGATCAAGTGTGTGCCCAACCTCTATTTCATGATAAAATTCAAAAGGCCCACTTTCTAAAACCATGTCATTTGAGTGTTGCAAAATTATTAAATCAGGAGGAGTAATTTTCAATTCAGCATCAATAAATTGAGATTCAAGATTCTAAAAATTTAAACATTTACCCTAAGATATATCAACACTATTTTCAATTTCAAAGAGCAAAGTTTCAGAAAAGAGATTACTATGAGAATAGGGAAATGAAAAATCATCACTTTGTGTTTCTTTAAAAATCATTACCTCATCCTCTAAATCATCCAAAGTCGTTTCAGAAATAGATGGGATTGGAGTTTCAAAACAAGGAAGTGAAGTGTTTAGTTCAAGTTCAAAGAATTCAGATTCCACGTTATCCAATTTAATGTTCTCATCCGAATTATACCCAATATCATGTTCATACTCATTATCTATTACATCAGAAAATTTGGGTGAAGATTTTTTAACATTCAAATTTCAATTTTCAAATATATATTCTACCTGAGTGACTTCATTCTCAAAACTCCTAAAATAGTGAATTTTCTCAAAAGAAGGAATGGTGTAAAGAACAGGGCAATATTTTTTAATATGTTTTAATTCATCTTCAAAATTGTCCAACTCAACATCATTAAAATTAATTTTGGAATATTCAATGTTATTCTCCTCATTCAGTGAGTTGGTTATTTCTAGATTTAGTTCAACACAATCTTGTTTTCCAAAGAGAATGGTTTCTTTTCCAGTTTCACTATCACTCTCTTCTTCAATTTTATTTTCAAATCTTTTATAAACATTTTCTTTTTCTTTTTCTTCATATTCTTCTTGTTCTTTAACCCTTTTATGTAAATCCCAGAGCATTTATTCCAATCTATTCATTCTTTGATATTTCTCTTGAGAATCTCTAAGTTGAATTTCATGGGTTTTAGTTAACCAAGTGTTAATTAGTTCCACCCTAGCATCAAATTTAGAATCAATTAGGTCAATTTTAGCTAGGGTGTTAGGATTAGACTCATCTTTTTCATGTTCTTCAATGTAATCTATCGGTTTTGGTAGGTTATAGACACCCTGCCATGCAATGTGCCCATAATATCCACAAAACAAACAATGTGGTCCAAATTCATACATTTTTTTAAATGTTTAGATTAAACAACACACTCAAAGTCAAAAAAAAAATTTACAGGCAACAAAAGTATAAAATGATCACCTTTTTTAGTAGATTTTTATATGATTTTTTTATGTTTTTTTATTTAATTTTTTTTAATATTCTAAAATTTAAAACACCCAACATGTACCTTCTCCAGTAATGATGCCAAATTTGTGATGTGTTCATAGGTCGTCACGGCCCTCAAAATTAAATCTATTAACCTACACTAGCACAGTGGTGCATGGTCGATCCACAAAGAAGGCATGTGAGTGAATCCTATGGTTTTAAAACTAAAAATTGCACGGTTGTCAGCTATGAGGTAAACATATTTATAGATTTTTTTTACTTTTCATTTTTTTAATATTTTTTTTAAGATAGTGAATACTAAAACATGATTTAAACTAAGAAACTAAATCTTAAACTATGTAATGATGAACGAAATAAAACAATGAAATGATGCATAACAACAAGATAAGAGGCGAGATCAATAATGTTCTCAGGAATTCTAAACTACTGGTATGGATGGATGTTCTCTCCACAGCTTACAATAAAATCACACATTAAGAAAGACTGAAGAATTTCCCTCGCCATGAAACTCTATAGGAAGAGGATTAAGTTTTGGAGGTCGCCACACCAAAACTTAATCGAACTACAAAGAAGTTTTAAAAGTTAACATTTGGAAAAGAACTTGCCCTAAATTTCCAAAGTTAATTTTGTTAAATATTTGAAAAAATGCATTCAAAATCAACCTCACTAGTCGATATTGATGTTTGAAATTGAAATCATTGAAGTGTGAATGATCAAAAGATTATAAATAGAGTCAGTCTCGCCAAATGATTCTAACTTCTTAAAAAGATAAGCAAATGAAGATTTAAAGATTATAACCAAAAGATTTTAAAATTCCTGAGCTGAGATAGTTCAATCTATGATCATATTGTTTAAAGCAGTGAAAACAACCAAAAATAAGAGTATAAGAATTATGGATAGAGGGAATAAGTACTCCCCTAGCACAACTTTACTTCATGGCTCCTTTGTCTCCATACCTGCACTATCATATCTCGGGAGTCTACGCTCTGGAAAAATATGGCATGTTATGAGAATGAGTGTCCTTGGATCTTCTCTCCAAAGGTGTGTTTGTGTAATCATATTGAGACTCTCGTTCTTGTTTGGTGTGATCGTGGAATGAGAATGAGTGTCCTTGGATCTTCTCTCCAAAGGTGTGTTCGTGGAATCAGATTGAGATTCTCAATCTCGTCTGATGTGATTGTGGAATTAGAATGAGTGTCCCCATCAAATCTACTTCTTGATCTGCTTTTTAATTAACTTTCATCTACTACCAGTCACAGACATTCTTCACTAACTTGAATTCGTCTTTTTCTACTGCACCGCACACGTTCATTTTTTTGCGACTAACACGTCGCGCTAGTTTTTCTCACGTAACTAATTCTCACTGAGTTAGTTGAGTGAACCTAGATGTGTTTTGGGCTTTGGCGTAAACCTTCACATTAAATAACAACTAAACAAATTTAAAACTGTTAAAACATGATAGTGAAACAATTGAAAACAATAGATAAATTACTTAACAATCTTTGGTTGAATATTTTATTTATTTAATCTAAAACATAATTTCTTAATTTCTTAATTATTATTATTAATTAAGTAAGTAAGTAACATATTCAATTATATTTATTAATGTTAATTTTAGATGCAAATAAATTTATCTTTTAATTAATTGATGAATTAAGTTACCTTATTTAATTTTTAAAATATAGTTACAATTTTAGTTCTAAATATTTAAATTGATATTTATGATTAATTATTATTATTAATGTGAAGTATAATTATTTAGTTTATTATTGTTTTGAAAAATAAAATTATTCACTATTCTAAATTAATCGACCAACTTATATTAATTTAAATTTATAAGTTATTACTAGTATTTTATTTTATATATTTTATTTGATTAGATTTATATTTTATAATATGTTTAATGTAATTTAATATTATTTGTTATTTATTTTATATTGTTATTATTTTATCATTATTATTATTTTTGTTTTATAATTTTATTTTATATTCTGAAACTCTATCTTTCCTCCCTCATCTATCCACGGCGCAACAGGGGGAGGTTTTGACAGCTTCTGCGAGAAGCATTCTTCTTTCTCTTCTACTCCGGGTGATGTCACGGCTCATCTTCTCAACCCACGACGCAAGGTGAAGATTCCTCCTTAGCAGTGTAGCAAGCATTGTAATGGCTCGACCTCCCCCTCGAATTCCCACAACGGTGATGACCCAGTTTACAGTGGTGAAAATTAATGGCGCAACAGAGGGCTTCAGGAAACTTCTTCATAAAGCTTCAGCGGTGACAGATAGATCGATTCTTCAAAGCAGGTCTGACGAAGGTTTCCCAGCTCATATCTAATGTGTGAAGGCTTCCTCCATGGCTCAGTAGTGGCACACTCATCCTCTTTAGTGTCATACTGTTCAGTAGAAACGGCGCGGCAACACCTGTGGGCTCAGTTTTCTCTACGGCGGACAGATTCTTCTGCATGGCCTCTTTTGATTCGATTCGGGATGAAGAATGATGCTAAAAGGGTTAATGTTCAGATCTGGATGGAGATTTAAGATTTATGTATTCAATTTGAGGTAAATTTCTAGTTCAATTCAAAATAATTTTAGTGTGAAAATGGTTTGAGTGCATGAAGTGAAATTGATGAAGTCTGAATCTGGTTTTAGTCATGGGTGTATTTTTGATGAAAGAAGACGATAGTGGAATGTTTGACACTGGATGGAGAAACGATAGCAGAGACGGCATGGTGACTTTGGAAGATAGTTGAGATAATAGGTGCGTCGGTGCGAGGATGATGAGACCAATAGTGAAATGGTATGAGGAAGAGAAACCTATGGTATACCCGTGGATCCTTGGGTTGTCCGTGAAAATGATAAGTATTTTGCATCAGTGAGTCAGTGACTCACCGATTAGAAGAATGGAAATAGGGGAGGTCACGATGATTGATAAATAAAAATGATCAGTGACAATAACTCACCGATAAAATTACTCACCTAAAGATAAAATTAAAAATAAATAAAATAAAATAAAATAAAAACAAGACACCGTTAATGAAAATAACAGTGAATAATTATTTTGAGGTATAACCGGAAGTTTCACAACAAAATCTAGCATTACATCATCCCATTTCCATTTTGGAATGGCCAATGGATGCAATAAACCACCTAGTATCTAATGCACAACCTGCACATGTTGGAAAGTAAGTCGTTTCACAATGAAACCTACAACCTATTTTTTCATCCCTAGCCACAAATACTACCTATGAAAACCATGATAAATTTTTGTGAAATAAAGATTCACTACCCACTAAGATGCATGAAACTCTCTCATCAACACATCTCACATACATTTTCGCATGAACACATGCCCAAAAACAAAAATTATCACATTATTTCCAATGGTCCAACTAGAAGGTAACTCCCTACCTTTAAAATGTTCCCTCAAATCCAAATACTCTAGATCGTCTTACATCCTTTAATTAATTTTGATCTGAATCATGTAATCAACATCCGAGGATTCAAGGGTCAAATGACCTTATCTATCATCCACATCAAGATGCACCATAGCATACAACTCCATAATCCTACACTATATAATTGATTCCAAAATCGGCTAATTTTGAGTATTCTGACTCAAAGCATCTAAAACATTTTACCCTTTCCTGAGGTGTAAATCGTATTAGATTCAAAAAATTTCATATATTACCCCCATCTTCACGGCATAATATTCAAATTATGTTCAGGTAACATGTACTTTAGGATTTTATTATCGATATACATCATAAAATGTTCCCCCAACATGTAATTTTTCCAACATTTAACGGAATGAACCACCACAACCAATTTAAGACCATGTGTATAGTATCATCATTCACGAGGGCTCAAATTTCATAACCCATGAACCAACTCAATCATCTTAAATCAAGACAACCCTAAGACCATCACTTGAAAAATTTAAAAATAAGGTACATTTCCTAACTGGCACAGGGAATATCAAAACCATTGTAGTTGTCAACCGCCTCTTTAATTGATGAATGGCATTCTCACATTCGTTAGACCCATAAATATTTATTCCCTTATTAGTTATGTATGATAGTGTTTTTTCTAAATAATAATAGTATTTAATGAACCTTCAATAATATTTGTCCAGCACCAGAGATTTTCAGACATATGAAACATTCTTGGGTTGCTTCAAAGACATATCTTCCATCACTTTCCAGAGGTCATCGGACACACCTTCCTATGAGATGATGTGCCCTAATAAATTCTCCCTTTCATTCCATAAATGAAGTTTGTATATCTAGGTATATATCATATTCTCTCTTAGTGTACAAAGTATGATGATAATATTTTTGGAATGAGCATCATGAGTTTTGGAGTACAATAAGATGTCATACCCAAAGATAAATTCAAACTAGTCCAGGTATAGGTTAATGATTCAGTTCATCATGTCCATAACCATTTTTGGTGCCTTGGTTAATCTAAATGACATAAAAATAAACCCATACAACCCATAAATTCACATTATGAAATTCTATAGTATATTAGAAGGTCACACCCTTAGCTGATGATGCCCTGATCTGAAATAAATCATGGATAAAACTATAGAACCTCCCACCTATTAAAAATGATCAATGATTTGAGGTAGAGGGTATTGATTCATTTCCATCATCTGATTTGGATTCCTATAATATATATATATATATAGTCATAAGGATCCATTTCCTTTCTTAGAAAACATTCTTTTTATTCCAAGGTGATGTACTCAGATGAATAAACTCCTTGCTATCCAATTCCTCTAAGTGAGTTTTATGATTCTAGAGGCCTTTCGGTGCCATTCTATATTGAAAAAAATGCAAACTATATCTTCTCGTAGCATAAACTCTACCATGAAATTAACATCAATCTCAAGTGGAAGCTCCAATAGGTCCTCAGAAAACACTTCCTGTAATTGATCCAATATATGAGGGAAGAAAAGATTCTCCACTCCCTCATAATCAATCATGAGACAAGCCACATGGGTTGTCGGATCAATGAACTTCTATCAAACTATCCCTACACGATATTCCTTGATATCACGTTAATTGAGATGGACATATATTTCTCCCACAATATAAATGAATATTACCCTATGATGGTAACATTCAATATGGTACTGGTACAAAACTATATATTTTGTACCCAAATGCAGATCAAAACCCGAAATCTAATGCGCAAACAAGTCCTAAAAGAAAACTATACCCAGAAACCTTAAGCACACACCCTTACATTTCCTGATATTTTATTCTCGTACCCCTAATGGTTTACCAATTGATATGACCTCACACATACATTCCACTGTTATACCCAACACAAACAAAAAATTAGATGATATAAATGAGTTCATGGAACCTATGTCAAGTAAAGCACTAGAAAGCATGGATTACACAAGAATCATACCTTGAGTAGTCAATGCTTCAGCATCGCCACCTCCATGTGTTGACAGAACTGCATGAACTTAACAAATTCTTTTTCCATGGGACCTACTCTGATTACCTGGAGCTACACTGTCCTGCTGGTATAAAACATATCATCCTAGGGATCTAAACCCTCCACCTCTACAAATATTGCTAGTAGAGCTCCAAATTATATCTTGATATGGGGAAACCACCCCCCTTCATACACTCATCATCAACCTTGACCTCCCATCTGTTCCCAACTATCGAGCGTTCCTACATAACCTATACACAGGAACCATTCTGTGGATCACTCTGCACTCAATTAGTTGATGGGGGCACTGACCCTGCATGTGTCCCAACATTACACAGTTAAATAATAACACATGGTCACCAAACTAAGAGTATTATTTTCTCTTCGGAATAATCTTCATGCTACCAACTTAGGGAAGATTCCTGAAATGATGTTATATACCCTCCAAAGTCACACCACTGGTCCATCCAACTGGCACAACAAACACACTGCCTAATTCCTCCCTTAGGTTTCCTATTAGATATGGGCATAATACAATAATTTTTCAAACCATATTAAATGGAATATGTTCTCATTAGACATAATATCATGTTTAAGCCCATATAAGAAGTGTCATTCCATAACAACCTCATACCATTCCAATGATGGAACATCGTGTTGCTATTATTTGAAGCAGACCAGATAAATAATCAATATCATAGTTCCTAACATACACATTATAAACTCTAAAACATGATCCTATATCAACGTCTCTAGATAGATGTGTTCTAGAAAATATTTTTGGAATTTATTCTATAGAATACCATCATCCTATAGATTCTGAACTAATAGATCCCATACGAATTGTGTTGGTCCCAACAACAGAAATGCTACCAAAATGAAGTTCTTCTCAGGATGGGCCTCTATATGATCCAAAATAATCTGGATAAAATCTATCCAAAACCCTATAGTCTTACATCCACCGTCTCTAAAAAAATTGGAGGGTTTTTAAATTGAAACAATATGGTCCGATGAAACATTCTAGATATGACCCGCCCTAGGTTCAGTTCCATCATCCGCATAAAACAAGAAATGTTATCATGGAATAGATCCTCACCTATGTTAGCCTAGATCACAAGGTTCCCTTGCTCAATTTCTAAAGGATCATTCTTGGTGACATCCTCTTGTCTCCCAACTGGTATACATCATCATTGTAGAATCTTCAAACAATTCCAAGCATAATTTTTAGAACATATAACACATAGCTTCAACAATTTAAATATGACAAGGCTCTCCACTATCCATTAACAACCCACTTTTCATATACAATCCCAATATACATCATCACACCGAGACCACCACCCTCAACCATCCCTATCATGCTTCATGATCAACATGTGTTAAACTAACATAAAAAGCCTCTAGTATTTTAGTAGAAACCTTTTTAAAAACATATACACACTCACAACATAAACCATTCCGTATGGACACAATTACCATTTCAAATCATGTTACAACTGATATTTTAACTCATCAATAACCCCTCATTAATCAAAATTCTTTGACCATTCTTCAACACACTTTCTACATTACCCATTTCAATCATCTTTATTAAACCCTATTTTATTCAAATTTTATAGAAAGTAAAAGGAATCCTACCTTTCATGTCCAAAACATCCATCATGTATGTTCCTATCATGATGCATGCCACCTATATACCTTGCCTCATACAATGATTCTTGAATACACAACCTCATTACATTCTGACCATGAGAAATATATCATAAAATAGTCACATCACACAACATTTTCATCGTCACATGATGAAATATCATCCAACTATAACAATACAGACCAAGAACAAAACTTTCCACCATATGTAGTGGGGGTTTCCTTTGTACATGGGTTAGCTACTCCCAAACATGATCTCATTACCAAGACTCATCATATCTTAATCTCATATCTACCATTCTAAAATAATAATACCATAAAAATAACTGAACTGATGTAACTTTGTAACATCCTCGAATAGGCATCCACTAACATGTTCCCTAGGCTGGGTCACAACATGACCTCAAGCGTGCCTCCCAATATTCTAGTGGCTGCGGACAGGTAGGGATGGTGTAAAATAACACGTGGTTAGTCTGTAACCTTATTACCATAGTATTCTAAGAAATATAAATAATGATATAAAAGAAATGATAAGTAATAACCTAGAATATTTCATTTCCAAACATTTACCATAAATGGTACAAGAACAACCAAATAATAAATTTTCAATTTCATTCAGATAGTGAAAAAAAAAGAAACCAAAAAATATATAGAAAAATAATTTCATCTCCAACCTAGGTCCAGACTCCAACTCTAGATCATGATCCATGCACATCCCAATACCAATGTCACTCCCTAGAATATGGACTTTTCCATTGTCCTGACCTGCAACCATTAAATCTTTTTGGGGTACCCAATGGAATTAAGAGAAAGTTGTGAGTAAAATTAAGTAGGCCACACCCAATAGTGTATACAAAATATCTATTCTAATCAGATAGTTCATGAAAAAAATGACAACGTATACAAAAGAAAACATGATGCCATTAGTTAATAATATTCACTTTAACAATTTTAATCGCTTAATCAACATTTCTGTTATTTTCCATGGGTTATGAATTTACATCATATACCCAACGATCTATATTGGTTTGTTACTATGCATAAGGGAATAAGTCATGATTTCTATCTCACTAGGGATAAAAATTTCACAAACCATAACATCACACTTACTATAGAGCCTCACTCTAGGAAGTCTCATAAAATGCTACCATTATGGTCATAAAGCCTCAGTCTTCTTCCCTAACCCATTCTTTATAGGGGTTGGGTTTAGAAATTTAGTCTAAAATGACCCATGTGTGTTGATCCTTAATTATAATACCCTAATTCTACCAATCCATGTCCACATTCATATTTATCCAATTACCACATATACCAAAATCAAAAACCATACACAACCAATACACGTAACATATAAAATTCACATTTCATAGAACAAATGAATAATCATAAATAACTAACCAATTAGGAAATTTACCATATACATATAATGGTTCATTTATCCTATTTAACTTTATATACATTAAACCATTTAATATAATCAACAATTTCAATTCATAATCCCATTTAACATATTCATCAATTCAAATGAATTAACTAATTTAATACATTCAAAAATTTACAAGTATTTACCCATTTAACTTGTTCATCATTTAACATGTATTAACCCACTTATTCAATTAAATTATAATTCATAAGTCATTTAGAATAATTAATCCATTTCATCCAATTAATTCATTATTAATCTAAAAAACCCATTATGTATCGAACCAAATGTTTGATTAATATTTTGGTTCATGAAAATCTATTGCTTAAAATTTCATAATAAAAAACTATATGAGTATAATTGAAATTTATCCATTGAGTTTTAACCATTATATAACGATTGGTTAATATGTCTATTGTTAAAAACAATAATTTTTAATGTTATAATTATTGTTTTTAAATAAAAATGATAAATAATAATTGACGATGAATGAAGAGTCAATGGCCTATTCTAGTAGAATCATTCTATAAGAAGCCCACTTTTTAGAGCATGGTAAGGTATTAGTAACACTGGGATTTTTTCTAGGCCAAGCCCAATCCATTCGTTAACATTTTAATCTTGAATGAAATCATCTTCTAGAGAATTTCATGTTGATAGATTTCACAACTCAGGCAATGTTGTCTAAGCCACCCAATGATTTTAACACCATTACAAACCTTACTCTTAGGTACTATATAGGTGCTATAAGGGGTTATGTTACAAGGCCTTAGTTTATTTTTTTATCCATTTTTATAAATAAAATTTTTATTTCTGATTATGGTAAAATAACCATCGTTTATTAAATTTGAAATTTCAAAATTAATTTAGGATGAATTTTTAGTATTTTTTCTTAGATGTTTCATATTATTGATGATTATTGAATGAAAAAATTATTTTATCATAGTTTTTATACTTTAAATAATTGATAATCTTAAAATATTTTGGAAAATTAGATATACATGGTTATGATCAGCAGGAAATTTGGAGTCTGATAAGATCGTCTTATTTTCTAGTGAAAAATAACTTATAGTAATATTACCCCTATAAATAATTATATGACCAAATAAATAGTAACCTATCCAATGGATGTATAAATTTTATTGAGGAATCTTTAATGGTAATGTGATATAATAGTTTATGTGATTAGTTATCTTAGAAATTATTAGTTAAGTAATAGTATTTTTCGAATAAATAGTGATTTTATATAAATTTTAAATTATTCATATTTGGAAAAAAAATTCATAAAATGGAGTTAATTTTTGAATTTAGAACATTGATTTTAGGTTAGGGTGAATTTATTATATTCTTATAAAATATTTTATTTTTTCATTGAATAGTATAAATACTTTTTTTCAGTTTTAAGTGAGTTTTATGACATCATAATGATGTAATATATAATTTAAAATTATCGTAAACTCATCTCAAATAAAATATTATATGAGGTGTCCCAGGTTTCCATAATTAAAGTAAAATAACATGGTAAATCCCATGGCTTTTTAAATACCACCGATGTGGTGTCCTCGTAAATTAATAAAAAAACTCCATCTCTTTTACTATAAATACCAAGAAATTCATTCATTTTTTCATTATAAAATAATCCCCCTAAAATACTTTATATTATTACCTTCTAAGGAGTCCTCCCAACATGTCATAAATGCCTCATGGTCCCGATAATAGACTGTTATAATTTACTCTTTAATGTAAGGGAATTCCAAACATCTCTTTTCCTTTCATGTTTTTTATATGGTATGTATTTAAAATTACCATACCATGTTCTTATTTATATTTTATTCATTATTTTTAATTCATTATGAGTACTGTATGAGTGTGTGACCCCTCTTCCCTCTATTATTAATATTTTATAAAACTATTTTTTATAGATGTTATGCTGCAAAATTTACATCTCAAAATCTCCCTATTTTTACTCAGTTTTTTTTTATTTTCTTTATGTGAATACTCAAAAAATATTCCTTTTATAAAATTATTAATAAATATAAAAAATGATTTATTTTATTCTAAAATTTATATAGATAAAACATGTATTCCCTTTCTATAGGTTATAAATGACATTATAGTCATGTTTTTAAACACTTTTTAAATCACAATGATTTTGAAATGAAACCCATTTATTTTATTCTCTTTGGGTTATTTATGAAATGTTTGATTTTGATATATATTTATCACATTTAAACAAAAGAATATTAATGGTGTGACTTGATATCACTCTAATTCATTGGATAATGAAATTAATCTCTAGGGATGACATGTTTTATGATACCTTGGTAAATAACCTTGGTAATATTTATGACACCTTGGGGATAGAGCTTGGTGATATGATTATGAATGTATAAATTAATTGTTGTATCCAAATTTTGATGTTATGATTCATGTTATTATTATTATTATCATTATATTCTTATTTATCATTTTTTATGATATTCCTTATGTTCTTATAAGTATTTCTCAAGTTCACATATAAACTGTTTCTCTTGTTTTTACCTTATTAGGCATTCTGCTAACCCTTTCCTTTGATTCATTTACCCAGGTTAGGAGTTAGATTAATTGTACTTATGATGAAGAAATGAAGAATCCTTTAATGTTTATTTTAATAATGTTATATTTATTCATGTATTATATACCTTTTTCCAAGACCCTATTCTTTAAAGATCCTCTATATATAAAATTTAATGAAAAGTTATGTAATAAATATAAGGAATTATATAGTTGTAATTGAAGGATAGGTTTGTTTTTTTGTGAAAATTAGGATATGAAAACATTAATAAGATCCATATATAAATGTTTAAGTATATAAAAAATTCCAGGTTCTTTTTGATACATTATGTAAGTGGTTTTAAAACAAATAAATCCTTGTCTGGATAAAAACAAATATATGTTTCACTAAAAAAAGTATCTAAGGGTAAAACCTTAAAACACCCCTATGACATAGAGTTTAATGAGTACTGTTTCAAGACAACAGTACTTTCCGCACTCCTAGTTTGACAATCCCAAGGTATATCATTGGTTAATCACGTGATTTTTTTGAATCATTATTATCGATTTATACAGAAATGTAATTATTGTTTAAGAATGATGCTTTAAGACATAAAAAACTTTAGAGTTATAAGATTCATAAATGAAACAAGTTTCTCACTATGGTTTTCTTCCATTAAAAAATGGAATAAAATAGGAGGAACCATGAAAATGGTGACCACAATGGACCATGAATTGATGGACATCTAAGTGAATCTAGAATCGAAGATTTCATGAGAATGATGGATCAGATGAAACAAGTTATGGGATATAACTTGAATCAATCTGAGCGATGGATTTACCCAATAATGGAACAAAATTCCATTGATTCCATTATGCGTCAACGACCACTAATATTTAGTGGATCTACCAACACATTGATTGAGGAACAGTTGATAAGATTTGTAGAAAATATATTTTTTGTTCTTTGTAGTTTTGAAAAAGAGAAAGTCACCTTCGATGTTTAGCTCTTAGATGGAGAATATGATTAGTGGAGTGAACTGATTAAAAAACCAGTCCAAGAGGGGATATTGAAGTTATGGAGTGGGAATAGTTCAGCGGGTTATTATTCAATAAGTATTTCCCGAATTTGATGAGAACAAAAATAGAAAATGAATTTATCGAGCCGATGTAGAAAGAAAATGATTTTTTTGAATGCAATGAGATGAACATCACAAGTACATCACATTACACCTCTAGATTTGTCATGGATCCTATTGGTAAGGTTGATAGAATTTTTGGTGGACTAATACATCATCTATAGAAGAATCTATCCAAATGATACTATGAAATATATGAGGAGATCATATGAATTGCTATGAAATTCAAACTAGAGTTCAATGAGACCAAATGTTCCCATAAATCCAATTAAAATAAGAGATCAATGGATCAAAGATTTAGGGGTATTTTTAGCAGGGAAGAGGTGAAAAGAATGTAAAAATTTCCACATATAATAATTGTGGGAAGAAGAACATTGTGAATTTCCTTCTCGAGAGTGGGAAGTTTTAAAAGTGTGGAAGAGATGGACATATCACTTTTAATTGTCAAAGTGAGGTAAGGGATAATCTTCCAAACACTAATGATAAAGGGAAGAAATTGCAGGACCTACCTGAAGTCTAATGCTTCATGTGTGGATACCTTGCTAACTTTTCCAATCATTATCCAAATATGAGGGTAGTGGAGGGGAATCACCAGCAGCCTTATCATAAGAATAGGGAGCAAGGTTGAGCTTTTTCTATCATGAGGGATGAATTTGAAGCTTCAAATGAGGCGGTGGAAGGTACACTTATTGTTCTCTCAAAGCTAGAATGTACTTTTTTTTATTCTGGTTCTACGCATTCCTTTCTTTCCTCCATGTTTTAATAGAGCATAGAATCAATTCCAGAACAACGAAAAGTAGAGTTATCAGTCAAGATTCCAAAATGGATTATGTGAGAATCAATAGTGTTTAGAAACTATATTATTTAATTTAGATAGAACAATCCTTTCACAAATCTAATAGTCATTCCCATGTTGAAATTCGACATTATACTAGGGATGGACTGGATCTCAATGTATAATGCCAAAATCAAATGCAGAAGCAGGGAAATATCAGTAGTCTTGAAAGTACCACCTAAAATTATATTCCAAAGAGAGATATTTAAACATGTTATTTGTCAAGAAGCACCTTTTATAGCCTTATTTATGGAGTTGAGCAGCGAATAAGAAGAAAGAAATGGGTTTATAAGGATATAGAATGTCCCCATTGTTTAGGAATACATTGATGTATTTCCAGAGGAGTTACTTAGACCTCACCTAGAAATAGAGGTACAGTTCTCCATTATACTCATTCTTGATTCCAAACGAATTTAAAAAAACCCTGTATAGAATGGAAAATGTGGAGATGCAAGAATTAAGAAAGAAACTCCAAAAACCTTTGGATAAGGGGTTTATCTGGAAAATTGTGAATAATTGGGGAGAACTTGTTCTCCTTGTGAAGAAGAAGGATGGATCAATGCTGCAATGAATTGATTATATAGAACTAAATGAGATTGATGTAAAGAACAAGTATCGTCTTCTATATATTGATGATTTATTTTACAAACTTCATCAGGATCAGTTCTTCTCTATGATTGATATTTGATCTGGTTATCATCAATTGTGAAATGTTCCAAACCAAACTACCACCTAAATAGTTCTAAAAGGTCTGGGTGTTACTAACCTTAGGAGTACCTCCTCGATTTCCAAAGGTTGCAGACTAGAATTGAGGGTGTAAAAGGTATAGTCGGTAGGCTATAGACTCTTGGAAGGAGGAGAAAATATAGGTACTTTTCTGAGTATAATAATAACCTATGTAGCGGTAATAAAGACTGAATAGACTCGAACTAGATCGACATAGTGGAATCAGATCCAATATAAGATAAACAGTGGAAACAATATATAACCAAGTGTAGCGGAAAGTAAAGATAACTGAATTTGGAACATCACTTGTTACTACTAAACAAACCAATCATGCATCCATAGAATATAAGACATCTCAATATAAAAGGGGTGACAATGGCTAACCAATAGTAGCAACAACAGCAAGTAAGCATGATGATATATAATGAAATCTAAAAAAGAAGTAAAATCCATCTATGTATGATCTCAAGTTTCATACCATCTCTAAGAAAAACATCACTACGATCAAGCTCCAGAGGATGATCCTTTACCTACATGTAAAACCATGAAGTATACACACTTCCTGAAGGGCCTGTGTAGGGCGTGAGGCGAATCTCAGTAGGATACCACCCAATGGTGCGTACCCAGTATAAGTGTTTAAGAATGCATGCATCTATAAGGAAAAATAAACTCCAAGATGAATGATGTAAACACAACCTCCACTGGTGTTTAAAAGCCACCCTAGAGTATCACCTACCTTGACCAACACCAGAATATCAGTCACGTATCCCAGCACCATGTGCCACCTAACACTCTGTGTCTCAAGTACCAACATACCGAAGGCACACCTATGAAATAGTAACCTGTTTCCTTGTGCCTCCTGAAAAATTGTTTCTCATGTATCGACGTCCCATAGGAACACCCAAGCTGTAGTAGCCCGACACCATTTTCCTACTGAAACCTCGTGTCTCAAGTACTGACATCCCATAGAAATTCCCAAACAAACTGAAGGTTCCTCACCTCCCATGTGTCATCATATGACATGAACACCCAAACCAATAGTGCCTAAACCGCAACTATCAGGGGCCTCTTCCCACACGAGCAGTTAAAACCACCTCATCACGGATATATCTGTGTGCACAAGACCCAAAGTCATGGGTGATATTTAATAACCAAATAGAGTACCCATCTCACGACCCGTCCTTGGGGCCCGTGCCGTGACTACCCCAAGCCCGCCTTCCATAGGCCAGGGGCTGGCGACTAGAACCAAAGGCATAAATCCCGATAACTGGGAATGCATTGCCTTTATAAAAGTAAACAAAACACCACAGAGTACAAGCGGAAGTAAAACACTAAGTAAAACTGAAACAAGCTGTACTGAAAGTAAAGGGGGTCGTAAATACAAGCCCAAACTGTAAAGTACAAGGAAAAAGATAAAATAGCCAGAAGGTGACAAGAAGCTCCTGGATCGTCCACCAAGGATCCTACCTGAAGGGTAGGTACAGATAGCGCAGCTCCTGGATCATCCACCATGGATCCTACCTGAAGGGTAGGTACAGATAGCCTCCACAACGCTCTCACCTGTCAACCTCCTCCGAGTTTCACCTCATCGTGAAGTCCACCACTGGAATACTGTCTCATCGTGAGGTCCACCTCTGGGTATCATCCAGTCCACGAACACTAGGCCTCTGTTTGCACTGCCCGTCGTCTGCAACCAACACAACGAGGTGTGAGCATAGCCCGTGCATGGATGAGTATAACGATACTCAGTAGGGACCCCGAGACCCTCAAGGTCTCACTAAATCCAACAAGGATAACCACAAGGAAGATCTCAATATATAACCTCTACTTAGGTATATGCCCATATATATACCCAAGTTATCAAGTAACCCATCTCAATCATGAGGAAACACAAAGATTATGAAATAAACGGATAACCACTACCTAGGTATATGCCCATACATATACCTAAGTTATCAAGTGACCCATCTCAATCATGAGGTAAACACAAAGGTCATAGACTCAGCTCAACCAGGATTTTATTCATGATGTCGAAACCACGGCTGCTGGAGAACTTCTCCTCTGTCCAGTACAGTGGGCCCACCGCTACAACCAAGCGCGCCCCACTAACCTTGGACTGTTGTAGTGCTCCACCTGTCGAGTACTGTGGGCCTGATGCTACAACCAAGCGCTTCCCTCCATGGGTTTTCCGCTACAACCAAGTGCTCCCCCTCATAGCCTCCAGAGGTACTCCTTCTGTTGAGTTCCGCGGGTTTGCCGCTACAACCAAGCGCTCCTCCGCCGTGGGTCTGCGGCTACAACCAAGCGCTTCCCACCATGGGTCTGCCGCTACAACCAAGTGTTCCCCCTCATAGCCTCCAGAGGTACTCCTTCTGTTGAGTACCGCGGGTCTTCCGCTACAACCAAGCGCTCCTCCGCCGTGGGTCTGCCGCTACAACCAAGCGCTCCCCACTGGGCTATCCGAAACTCACCAAGTTGATCGATCAGCCGTTGTCCAGTCTCAGTCGCCTACACGGTCTTCGTACTCTGCATGCTAGTCTCAAGGAGGGTCCGCTCCATGAGCTACTGGTCGATACTACAAGTATCACAAAGTCCCACGAAGAAGTATCTCAAAGGACCGCCTCGTCATAGGGGTCTCAACACAACAGACAGTGCATCAATTGGACGCCCGGTCTGTGAGTTATTAGCCTTTTCGTCCCAGGGGCCCGGTTAGTTTCATGTGTGAACCAACCCGACTATATCTCAACTGTACCCTGAACTCTCATAGGGTATACTCATAGGGACCATTTCTCAACGTGATCACCAACTCCGCTGACGGTTCTTCAAATGGACGTCCAGTCTGAAAGATATCATCTTTTCCATTCCAGGGGCCCGGTTGGATTTCGGGTACAATCCAACCGGGCCATACTACAACTGTGTCCAAACCTCAGGAAAAATATTCCAAAAGTTCCGTCTCATCAAGAGGAATCCAACAATGTCGACGGCACGTCAATCGGACGTCCGGTGCTCAAGATATATCCATTTCCGCTCCGAGGGCCCGGTTGGTCTCGTATTCGAACCAACTCGACCGTACCCAAAGTTCTACAAAACCTTGAGTGTAATATACCTAAACTACCTTCTCAATCAAAGGATCTCATCGCAACTAATGGTGCATCGATCGGAGGTCCGTAGCCCAAGTTATGGCCATTTGAACAGAAACTGCCTGAAAATAGGGGGTTCGGGCCCGGCCCGAGACCCCCCCTGGGTCGGCCTGATTGGGCGCGGCGCGGCGCGGCCCGGGCAGCCGGGCCCGGCCTGGCGCGGCGCCTGCGTGGCCAGCAGATGCGGGGGGGGGGGGGGGGGGGGGGGGTTTACAACCCCCCGCAGACGAAGAACCGGCATGGCTTCAAGCCCCACCGCTCGGCCTCCGAAATGGCTAAGCCGTTCCGGTTCGGCCCGCCGCGGACCACCGGGCGCGCTCTGGTGGTCCGTTTTGCTCGCCGCCTTCGCCAACGGTCCTCCCGGGACCCGACCTTCACTGAGGAGGCATCAAAAAAGACTTTGCGGCCCCGTTCATCGTCACCCACCAATCTGCGATCAACGTTCATCCAGCGGAGTCTTCGAATCGCCTCCGCGGCCCCGACTCCGGCCGCGGTTTCATTCGGCCTCAACGGCATGGCGCGACGCTGCCACCCATCCTTGCCGTAATTATCCATGTTTCTGTGCGGTGCCGCTACACCGCGCCGCCTTCGTTCGAGCCGCAACATAATCAATAACAAGGGGTAGGAGGGTCGACCGTGTTTGTGCGGTCCGACCTCCTCCAATTATAATGATAGCAAGCGGACAACAAATGGAAGTCTTCGTATGACAAAGAAATAATTCACGGGCAAAAACAATAAACCTCAACATCAACCCGCATGAATGAACGATCCGTGGATCAACTTGGAAATGTTTGGTCCGCACTCGTCATTCTTTTCTAAAAAGATAAAGAGAATACCAAATAAATTCTCCTACCTTGTGTCGTTCATCGTTCGTAGCGTCGCTTCGTCAATGTTGGAAGGAAAGACGTTGACGATGTTCTACGCGGGTGGCGTCTTCTCCCTTGACACGAAGGAAGAGGAAGAAAATCGGTGTTCCTCATGGGCATCACCTCACGCTCATGCCTCAGATGAAGGAAGAAGGTAAACACGTCGTCGATCTTTGGTGGAGTCAGCGTTCATCGACGAGAGAATGTCGTTCTTCCTAATTCTCCCAAAGTCTCCCAACAAATATTTTCCAAGGCAAATAAAACATTAGGCTCCCCAATATTATAAAAAAAGTCATGCCTTTCAATTTAAATCAAATGAATCAATTAATTAGGAAGCTTAACTCATTAATTTAAGGTGTTGGTACATTAATGAGAGTATAGAGAGAGGAAAAGGAAGGTTACTCAATTTAAAATGAGTTACAAAAATAAAGAGGGGGGTTTTAAGGATTTTTGGGGAAAGCGAATAGGTGGGGGCTCATGAGGGCCCCACCTCACCTTTAATCCTCTCATGGGTAGTTAGGGGATTGTGAGTCCCACCCTAACTACCCCATGTTGGATATAACCACTAGGATAAAGAATTAATAAAAAATTGTTCCACAATTATTTTATTCAATTCAATATTAATCTACAAATTTTTAACAACTCCTCCCGAGCAAAAGCCTCTTCGCTAATGGTCCTCTTAAGGAATTACTGGTGCCGCGGTTTCATCGGTGCCCTCAGATTTCGATTCCGAGCATTGGTACAAAAGTTAGGAAAATCCGCTCGTTCGTTCACTGAACATACCCGAGCTAAACTTCAGAAATTGATTCCGGGCACACCGGGCCTCAGAATCAAGTTCTGTCAGAAACTGCGTTCTTGTTAAATCCCAAATAAAATTAAGAAAATAATTCCCTTGAATTTTACAGGTCTTTAAATTACTCCCACCTCAGGGCTTTTTGTCCCTGTAAAGATATAACACAAACTGGGGAAACAAAAGCAGTACTGAGCACGCATATGAGCCTTCCGCTCCCTTGTGCTCACCTGGAGGTTTCTGTGCTTCCTACGAAAATGCACAAGAGGAATTGACCATCCTCGTAGGACTCGATCCTATCGATCATCAACCTCTACTGGAACTTGGGAAAAGTCACCCCATCGCCAACATCCAGCTCCCCATGGTCGATGATTTGCGTTGGGTCAAACATGTATCTCCTCAGTTGAGATACGTGGAAGTCGTCGTGCACCTGGTGAAACTGAGGTGGATTGGTCAAGCGGTAAGCCACCTCGCTTACCCTGCTGAGGACCTGAAAAGGTCTGCTGAACCTCAGAGATATCTCACCGCCTCAGCTACATCTCCGTAAACCTTGTTGAGGTGAGACCCGTATAAGAACGTGGTCACCATCCTCGAACTCTAGAGGTCTCCCTTTTCTGATTAAAACTGAAACTCAAAACTCCTGCTGCCATGAGGGTAAGGTTGGCCGACCCAAGAATGATCGGCTACACCCTCTGATGCACGAGTTTAACCTGTGCTGCCTGGGGTTTCTTTTTCGCCGACCAAGGAAAACCCATCCTGACGTTTGCCTAATACCGTCAATTTGAGTATGAACAGTGATTGCCAAATCCATACTCAAAATAATGTCGTAAGGCCTCGATGCTGCCACCAAGAGGTCCCAACTGAGACTCTCGCCTCAAGGGTCAGATCACACCGTCGACGTAAGTGTGACTATCGAGTATCCTCCAAAACGTATCTCAAGACGCGAGTGTCATGTCAACGGCTTAACCGGAAACTCTAGGTCTAGGACTAGAGTCATGGAAGGAAGGGATGATTCGTATTGATGACTGTGGCTACGACAGCTACTAGAAGACAAAGTCTGCACTTTGAATCATCCTTAGAGCCCTTTCGGTCGCACTCCTTGACCGCATGCAGCTACTCTTTTCCCATGCCCTCCAGCTCCCTGATCCTGGAGGGGACAACATAGGCGGGTGGTTGTAACATGTTGAAATGTACACCACCTCATGCTGCTCTCCTAGCTCTACCTCCACATCTGCTGCTTTGCAGATTTATCTGTCCTTAACATTTCCTCTTTTTGAAACATTTGCACGCCCAAGTCTCTGAGACTGGCGCCAGCTCGCTGCGTTCCAACTTCTAACATTCTCTAGCTGTATTCGTTCAGCCAAAGAACATTCAACCTCAAGGTTCTCTTTAGAACCCTAACGTGAGTAGGAATGCATAGAGGAAAAAGTGCTGGCTTGAATATCCATAAACACACCACGCTAATAGGTTAGATCTCTATAGCACTGATCAAATCGAATTCATTGAGTACCCGGAATGTTCGGTATGCCTCGATGAATTCTCAACTACCGACATTTCATTCTGCCGAAGATGTATAAGCTCTAGAAAACTCTCTTCCACCTCCTCAAGCCAGTCCTCAGCCGCCTATGAGTCAGGTTCGCCTTGGAACTTGAGGGTATCTGATGTTGGAACACGTGTAAGGTAGTAAGCCTACATGTGTCACCTACCGGTACCACCGGTTGTAACTGCAGACCAACAGGTAGTGATGTATAGCTGACACACTACCCGAAGGCACTATCTCAGGCATCGGTCCAAGTACCGAATCCTCAACGCTATGAGGACCATCCTCATGGTCACTCACTGGAAAACACTAGTAGCTAAGTACACCATCCACTCCACTGATGTCTCAGCTAGGCGGAAAACTCTAGCAATCGCCTCCAGCTAGTGCTCTTCTGTCTGGGAATCTGCCTCGCCTCGTAACCTTGGAGGCCGCTACTGCTGGAACTTATGCAACACGCTCTGCCAGCGTGCACAGTTCGCTAGTAAGGCTGGTGTCATCTGCTGCCCAACAGATGGTGGTGCTGCTGGTACACCACCCGAGGGTGCCAACATAGTAAAAAGGGCCCCGCACCGGAGCCTCGCCGCTCGGTGGGCCATCATCGAGTACTCTCTCGGAACTCCAACTGACTGTCTGCATGGAGACATCCTGAATAGATGCGACACGGTCAATGATTTATACCTGGTGATCTGACCTAGTTTGAGCTGAATTTAAAACTTTTGGAAACACACACGCAATCAGTGTTTTCGTGCACAAAGTCGGAAATCAGAATTCAGGGTCCTGGTGTACGGATACGTCGGCCGCTGCACCAACACTGGACTCCCTGAACTGAAAACCACACTCGGTACCCTTAACATTATTTCTTCACATATAGAAAATATCAGAGTCCTAAGTTCTGCGGTAGAATCGAACCCTCTGATAACAATTTGTCACGACCCGTCCTCGGGGCCTGTGCCGTGACTACCCCAAGCCCGCCTTCCATAGGCCAGGGGCTGGAGACTAGCACCAAAGGCGTAAATCACGATAACTGGGAAGGCATTGCCTTTATAAAAGTAAACCAAACACCACAGAGTACAAGTGTAAGTAAAACACTAAGTAAAACTGAAACAAGCTGTGATGAAAGTAAAGGGGGCCGAAAATACAAGCCCAACTGTAAAGTAAAAGGAAAAAGACAAAAACAGCCGGAAGGTGACAAGAAGATCCTGGATCTTCCACCAAGGATCCTACCTAAAGGGTAGGGACAGATAGCGCAGCTCCTGGATCGTCCACCAAAGATCCTACCTGAAGGGTAGGTATAGATAGCCTCCAAAACGCTCTCGCCCGTCAACCTACTCCGAGTGTCGCCTCGTCGTGAAGTCCACCACTGGAATACTGTCTCGTCGTGAGGTCCACCTCTGGGTATCATCCAGTCCTCGAACACTCGGCCTCTGTCTACGCTGCCCATCGTCTGCAACAAACAAAATGAGGTGCGGGCATATCCCGTGCAGGGGTGAGTATAACGATACTCAGTAGGGACCCCGAGACCCTCAAGGTCTTAATAAATCCAACATGGATAAACATAAGGAAGATCTCAATAGATAACCTCAACTTAGGTATATGCCCATACATATACCCAAGTTATCAAGTAACTCATCTCAATCATAAGGAAACACAAAGATTATGAAATCAACGGATAAACACTACCTAGATATATTCCTATACATATACCTAAGTTATCAAATGACCCATCTCAATCATGAGGTAAACAAAAAGGTCATAGACTCAGATCAACCAGGATTTTATTCATGATGTCGAAACCATGGATGCTGCAGAACTCCTCCTCTGTCGAGTAAAGTGGGCCCGCCGCTACAACCAAGCGCACCCCACTAACCTTGGACTGCTGTAGTACTCCACCTGTCGAGTACTGTAGGCCGGCTTCTACAACCAAGTTCTTCCCTCCATGGGTATGCCGCTATAACCAAGTGCTCCCTCTCATAGCCTCTAGAGGTACTCATTATGTTGAGTACCGCGGGTCTACCGCTACAACCAAGCGCCTCTTCGCCATGGGTCTGCGGCTACAACCAAGCACTTCCCACCATGGGTCTGCCGCTACAACCAAGCGCTCCCCCTCATAGCCTCTAGAGGTACTCCTTCTGTTGAGTACCGCGGGTCTAACGCTACAACCAAGCGCTCCTCCGACGCGGGACTGCCTCTACAACCAAGCGCTCCCCACTAGGCTATCCGAAACTCACCAAGTCGATCGATCAGCCGTCATCAAGTCTCAGTCGGTTACACGGTCTTCGTACTCTGCATGCTCGTCTCCGGGAGGGTCCGCTCCACGAGCTACTGGTCGATACTAAAAGTATTAAAAAGTCCCAATAAGATGTATATAAAAGGACCGCCTTGTCATAGGGGTCTCAACACAATAGACGGTGCGTCAATCGGATGCCCGGTCTGTGAGTTATTATCCTTTTCGTCCCAAGGGCCATGTTGGTTTCGTGTGCGAACCAACCCGGTAGTATCTCAAGTGTACCCCGAACTCTCATAGGGTATACTCATAGGGACCTTTTCTCAACTTGATCACCAACGCCGCTGACGGTTTGTCAAACGAACATCCGGTCTGAAAGATATCAGCTTTTCCGTTCTAGAGGCGGGGTTGGATTTCAGGTACAATATAACCCGGTTATACTACAACTGCGTCCAAACCTTGAGAGAAATATTCCAAAAGTTCTGTCTCATCAATAGGAATCCAACAATTTCGATGGCACGTCAATCGGACGTCCGGTGCTCAAGATATATCTATTTCTGCTCCGAGGGCCCGGTTGGTCTCGTATTCGAACCAACCTGATCATACCCAAAGTTCTACGAAACCTTGAGTGTAATATACCTAAACGACCGTCTCGATCCAAGGATCGCATCGCAACTGACGGTGCATTGATCGTAGGTCTGTAGCCCATGTTATGAGCGTTTGAATAGAAACTGCCCGAAAATAGGGGGTTCAGGCCCAGTCCGGCCCGGCCCGAGACCCCCCCCCCCCCTTGTTCGGCCCGGATGGCACGGCCCGACCCGGTCTGGCCTGGGCGCAGCCCGGCCCGGCCTGGCACCGGCGCTGGCGTGGGCGCGGCGCCCACGTGGCTAGCGGGTGGGGGGGGGGGGGGGTGGTTACAACCCCCCGCGGACGACGAACCGACACGGCATAAAGCCGCGCCGCTTGGCCTCCGGAATGGCTAAGCCATTCTGGTTCAGCCCGCCGCCGCGGCTGAGCCGGGGCGGTTCCTGTTCTGGCGGCACGCCACCGCCGCCGCCTTCCGCGGACCACCGGATGCGCTCTAGTGGTCCGTTTTGCTCGCCACCTTCGCCAACTTTCCTCTCGGGACCCGACCTTCACTACAAAGGCTTCAAAAAAGACTTTGCGTCCCATTTCATCGTCACCCACCAATCCGCGCTCAAAGTTCAACCAGTGGAGTCTTCGAATCGCCTCTGCGGCCCCGAATCTGGCCGCGGCTTCGTTCGGCCTCAATGGCGCGTCGCGACGGTGCCACACATCCTTGCTGTAATTCTCCATGTTTCCATGCAGTGCCGCTGCACCGCGCTGCCTTCGTTCGAGCCGCAACATAATCAACAACAAGGGGGAGGAGGGTAGGCCATGTTTGTGCAGTCCGACCTCCTCCCGTTATAATTATAGCAAGCGGACAACAAATGGAAGTCGTCGTACGACAAAGAAATAATTCACGGGAAAAAACAATAAACCTCAAAATCAACCCGCATGAATGAACGATCCGCGGATCAACCTGGAAATGGTTGGTCCGCGCTCGTCGTTCTTTTCTCAAAAGATAAAGAGAATACCAAATAAATTCCCCTACCTTGTGTCGTTCGTCGTTCGTCGTGTCGCTTTGTCAACGTTGGAAGGAAAGACGTTGACGATGTTCTACGCGGGCGGCGTATTCTCCCTTGACACGAAGGAATAGGAAGAAAATCGGCGTTCCTCCTGGGTGTCACCTCACGCTCTTGCCTCAGATGAAGGAAGAAGGTAAACACGTCGTCGATCTTCGGTGGAGTCGGCGTTCGTGGATGAGAGAATGTCGTTCTTCCTAATTCCCCCAAAGTCTCCCAACCAATATTTTCCAAGGCAAATAAAACATTAGGCTCCCCAATATTATAAAAAAAATAATGCCTTTAAAATTAATTCAATTGAATCAATTAATTAGGAAGCTTAACTCATTAATTTAAGGTGTTTGCACATTAATGAGAGGAGAGAGAGAGAAAAAGGAAGGTTACTCAATTTAAAATGAGTTACAAAAATAAAGAGGGGGGGGGGGTTTAAGGAGTTTTGGGAAAAGTGAATAGGTGGGGGCTTATGAGGGCCCCACCTCACCTTTAATCCTCTCATGGGTAGTTAGGGGTTTGTGGGTCCCACCCTAACTACCCCATGTTGGATATAACCACTAGGATAAAGAATTAATAAAAAATTGTTCCACAATTTTTTTATTCAATTCATTATTAATCTACAAATTTTTAACAACTCCTCCCGAGCAAAGGCATCATCACTAATGGTCCTCTTAAGAAATTACTGGTGATGCAGTTTCATCGGTGCCCTCAGATTTCGATTCCGAGCACCAGTTAAAAAGATAGGAAAACTCGCTCGTTCTTTCACCGAACGTACCCGGGCTAAACTTCGGAAATTGATTCCGGGCACACCGGGCCTCAGAATCAAGTTCCGTCAGAAAATGAGTTCTTGTTGAATCCCAAAGAAAATTAAGAAAAAAATTCCCTTGAATTGTACGAGTCTTTACAACCCAACACACAACACTTATGACCCCTCATGTCCCTACGACCATGTTTCCCAAGAACTTGATGGTCTTTCCATTCAAGTAACCTGAGCCATGCCCAACATGACAATCATAGTGCCTCAATCCAACGTCTGCAATGCCCAATCCATTTTTCAAACCACGCACATAATCTGGGCCAAGCCCAACCTATGATCAACATCAGTCATGAATATCCCAGTCACTCCCAAAACAACCCCACAGGTTCCACCATATGCAATATCCATTATCACAAATATATATAATCACAATGAAACACTTTAAATAGGAAAATAATTTAAATAAATAAATTACACAAGCCATGTGCTATCCCAGACCAGCACTAAGGCCTTTAATACCTTTAACAAGTCATGTCATGCTTTAATGAATTGAATTTAGTAGTTTAAATAATGAAAATTCAATTATAACCATTTTGGAACCCTTGTCCAAAATTCCCTAAATGAGTATCAGTATCTAACCTGGCCTCTCTCAGGCATAAAATGTAAGGGAATACCTAACATAATCCCATGGGTGTAACAATCAATTCAATATGCAACAACAACTTTAATAGGGTCTCAATAAAAATACCCAATGACGCACTAAAGGCCACACCACCCAAATGTCCAAGAAAGCACAAAACAAGGTATTCACCACCTACCTTGAACTAGTATGATGATCCTCATTCAGTATTAGGTGGATCTACAAAAAGATTATAAACATGGAAACACATGTAAATAGGTTTAGAATAGAAATCAAGAATAATGAATCAAGAGGAATCAAGAGATCACATGGGGTTTCCAATGGTTCAAATGGTGATTGAATCAGAATTCAGATGAGGAGTCGGGAAGGATTTGAAGTTTAGGTGGCCTATTTTCCGGAGGTTCTATTTAGAACTAGAAAACAAAGCTACTTTCCAATTTAAGAAAAATTTAGAAAATACACGGTGTGTATATAGGTATACACAACGTTTATACCATTTGACTTTCATAAAGACGGTTGTTTCCACCAACTTAATTTGTCAACCTACCGACATGACTACACAACATTTACTAGGCAGTACAGATCATGTACATGGTTTTTTCTCTATTCCTTTCTAACTTCCCCACATGTTATATATATATGTCATACACGGATAAACTAAATGGCATGTACTAAGAGTATAGGGTGTGTAATAGGAGTACACAACATGTACTTGGAGTACATGGCGTGTACTTGGTTAGACCTCTCTACCTAGCCAACACGCTCACACATCGTGTACGGACTTCACACATGGCCATAGTACATAAGGTGTACTTTGGAGTACATGACGTGTAACCCCAAAATCATACCATGTTTCCAGTTTTGGTCTAAAACATAGCCAACGTACCCATTTTCTAAAAAACAACTCAAAAAAAAAATTAAAAAAGAAACTCGTACCTCAAAGGAAAAATCAGGTTCTTATAAACATCCCCCATTAAAGCATTTAAGACCAAAATTTCCCTTCCAAGGATGGTGAAAGAACTCCAGATAAAGATATCCCAAAACTCAAATTAGGAAAAGGTTCACCAACCTCTTCTTGGACTCATGGTCTTTCCCTGAAACATCATCACCCTTGCACCACATCAGGTACTCCTGTGTCTCTTCCGACACCCAAATGATTCCTGCACCACATCAGTGTCTGCCTCAATGTGGTCCTGCATCCCATGGATACTAAAACAAATGATGTTTCCTTGCACCAAAAGTAACTCGCATCCTCAATGTACTGATTCCTAGGACACCTCATGCAACCCGCATCCTTGATTACAGGATGCCCATGACATCTAATGTAACATTCATCCTCAGTGGTCTTGATTCCATGCAGCTTATATATATAAAAATATTTCATGCACCCAAATTGGTGCCAATCCTACTGAATAGAATCTGTTAAATCCATATAAATCATGTTCACCTCATGCACTCAAAACGGACATGCCCCAACTGGCCATTACAAATTGAAAACAAGTAATCACAGCTCGCTTGTGGAATACCTCCGATCGTCATTAGCTGACCAGCCTGATCAGCCCCCAGTAGCTCCACAACGTGCACCTGGCCTAACACATGGCTCCATAAATCATTTACTATCTACGGTGATGCACTAGTCACCAGCCCATGACCCCACAGTTGGGTCCCAATGTCTCTGCAACTTCCTCCGTGTGTAGTATAACCTCGACTACCCTCACCTGGTACCAACCCTGATTAGACCCCATACACCACAACCTATCCCAGTCCCTGCCTCTCAGATGTCTGAGAAGGCTGTCTGAAAAATATCTTGAGATTCCTAACACGTCCACATTATTGACAATCCTATGGAGGCCTATCACAATGAGTCTTAAAATGAACTTATTTCCCACACTGAAATCATACCACATCCAAACTACCCAATGGTGGTCTCACTGAGTCCTCAGACTGCCTACCTTGCTGGAACTCATCCCGACCTCATTTCCTACTATCTGAACCATCACCCGAAGCTGCTTCCTGACTCAAACGGGACATATCTACCAGGGTTTCCATAGCTATGTGTTCCTGATTCCCTGCCTTTCAGAATGAGTTCATCCTGAAGATGTTTACCTGAACCTTTATGGAGTTCTGTAATCCAACTTTGATGCATCTCACCCTTGAGGTATCATCTCTTACCATACCTGGTGCAATGAGATACAACTCAATGAAAGTAGTTTCATAGTCCAGGATGAACATGTCACCCTTATGAAGGCTCAATAACTCCCGAGCTCTCTCTTCCATCAACGTCTCATAGAAAAAGTACTCAAAGAGCCTATCCTCAAAGTCCTTCTAGGCCAGTCCCTCATGTATGCGATCCTAAACATGCACATCCCACCAGTTTTCTCTGGTCCTCGTAGCTTGTACATCACCAGCTTACCCCTCCACCTTGGAGGAATTTCTTATTGCTCGATGATCATCTGCATTCTCCCTACCCAATTCTAAACCACCTCTTGACCACCCTCACAATGAAAAACCATCGGATGATGCGACTGGAACTCCTATGTCAGATACGCTATAGATGGATATGCTCCATACTCACCTCTATCTATCCCCTTCAAAACACATACCAGGTTAGAACGAAGTTTCTCATCAAGAGATGGACCAAATGTTTTCAAAACTGATAGCAACCATACTGACATTGGACCTTGAACCTAATCCTTCCCTTGATCCTCTACCTGCAACTCATGTTCTACCTTCCCTTCAAGGGTCTGAACCTAATCATGCTGATATGGCACTGTACCATCACCTAACTGATGCTTCATCGAGCCATATAAGAGTAACCTGATAAATAAAATCAATGGTTAAATAGAGAATATATATATATATATATATATTCAAAGAAGATAGAAATGTTGTAAAAGGAATCGTGTAACTACTACCCTTACTCTCCCCAACCACAACCAGGACCATGGAATCCAGACTTCATGGAAGCCTTACCTGCCCCCAGCAGAGACAAGCATCAAAAGTACCTCAGGCCATACCCATCCTGAGAACCATCTTTGCCTCAATCCAACGACCAAGTCACCCAATCTCAACAGTCAGACTACCCCAAATTAAGGCCTAGGATACCCCCTATAATAGTACTTCCATGATCATATATGAGTGAGGACAAAATCTCATTCCACATGAAATTTTACATAATTTAAGCATGGAATATTACATTGCAATAAACAAGACATTTTATCAGGAATTTCACCTTTCACATTTTAAAAGCATATATAACATATAAATTGATATTATTAACAAGGTATTATAACTTTACAAATCCTACATGCAGATATGAAATTGAAATACCCTAAAAATGTGCTTATCAAAATCCAAGAAAAGACACCTTTCTATAACGGTCCAAGGTCCAATTCTTCCTCCCATAGCTCACTGTGTTACGGGTCACATATCACAACAAATAATCATCAAAAACCAAGTGATACACCAATGTGAAAATCATATAAACTGAAATCAAAGAAGTAGAAAAACATCATTTCCCACCCAAGGTAACTTGGTCCATCCCTCATACCTGGGGCTGCAGGCACCCAAGAACAAGCTAGAAACCCAATTCCAATTATAACTTATCATCAGTCTACCATATCCAAAATAGTAAAACTAGCAGAAAGGAAAACACAGTCTCGATATCCTTATTAGTCAGTCAAAATCTGATACTAAATCCATTTCAAGAACAAACTCTTATGATACCACATGCTAACGTCTCGACCCAAACATCCACTCGAAAAGTGCTTAACTGGTTGGGTGTTACTAAACTTAGGAGCACCTCCCTGAATGCCAAATGATGGAGACTAGAAGCAAGGGTGTAATAAGTACATTGGAGAGGATGTACCCTCTAGGAAGGAGAATAATATAATGTTACTTTTCCGAGTATAATAATAAAACCTACATCGGTAATAAAGTCTCAGTAGACTCGAACTAGATCCGCATAGCAGAACCACAAATAAGATAAGATAAATAGCCAAAACAATATATAAACAAGTGTAATGGAATGTAAATTGAACATCATTATGAAAATCCCTTGTAACTACTAATCAAACCAAGCATCCATCCATATTAGGTCAGACATGTCAATATAAAAAGTTTGTTAATGGCTAACCAATAGTAGATAAAATATTAAACCAAGAATGCTGATACAGAATGAAAGCTAAAACAGAAGTAAACTACAGCTAGGTATGACCCCAAGGATCATAACACCTCTATTTTAAAAATCACTTTGGTCCTTCTTCTGAGGATGATCCTTTACCCGTACCTAAAACCATAAAGTCTACATGCATCCCGAAGGCCCTGTGTAGGGTGTGAGATGAATCTTAGTAGGATTCTACAAAATAGTGCGTACCTAGTATGGGTGTTTAATAAATCATGAATCTATAAGAAAAAATAAATAGTATAATGCATAAAGTAAAAAAACCTCTACTGGTGCTCATCAACCACCAGGGAGTGTCACATACTTTAGCCAACATTGGAATCTTAGTCACGTAACCTGGAATAATGTTCCACCTGACATAGCGTGTCTCAAGTACCAATGTCCCAAAGGCACACCCATGCAATAATTACCCGACAACATGTTCCTCCTGATAACACATATCTCATGTACCGATGTCCCGTAGGCACACCCAAGAAGTAGTAACTCGTCACCATGTGCCTCCTAACACCTCTTATCTCAAATATTGACATCCCATAGGAACTCCCAAGCAATCTAAAGTCGTCTAACATCCTAAGAGGATTCATATGGAATGAACCCCCAAACCAATAGCACCTAAACCTAAATTATTGGGGGCCTCCACACAGATGAGTGGTCAAAACCACCTCATCATGGAGTCATCTATGTGCACAAGACCCAATGTCATGGATGAGAGGTAATCACCAAATATAGAACCCAAGACACAACAACACTAACACCTTATGTCTATATGACTATATTTCCCATGAATTTGATGGCCTTGCAATCCATGTATCCCAGGCCATGCCCAACCTGACAGTCACACTACCTCAATCTGATGTCTATGACATTGAGTCCTATGGTAAAAACACCCAAATAATCTAGGACATGTCCAAACTGTGATCAACATTACTCAAGAATATTCGGGCCATGCCCAAAAAACCCGCAAGGGTTCCACCATAGGAAATATCCATCATCACATATATATAATCATTATGAAACACATTAAACAGGTAAACTATATAAATAATTGAATTTCACAATCTATTTGTTGTCCCATACCAGCATTGAGTTCTTTAATTCTTCTAACATGTCATATCAGGCATTAACCAATTGAACTCAATAGTTTAAATCAAGAAAATTCAATTATAACCATTTTGGTACCCCCGACCAAAATGACCCAAATGAGAAATGACCTCAAACCCTGCCTCACCCAAGCATAACAAGGTAAAGGAATACCCATAGACATCCCATGGGTCTAACAATCAATTCAATATGAAACAAAATTTATAATGGGGTATCACTCAAAATACCCGAATACGCTCCAATGTCCATGACACCCAAATTTCCACAATGACAAAAAACATAGTTTGAACTACCTACCTTGATCTAGTATGATGATCCTCCTCTGGTATCAGCCTCTAATTCGGTTTAAAACAAGGTTGATCTAGAAAATGAGTGAAAAATCTCAAATCCCTATAACATAGCATAGAACATAAATAATGAAGAACAAATCAAGATGAATCAATAGCTCACATATGGGGTTCAAATGGATAAAACAGTTATTTAATCACACTTTAGATGAAGTGTCGGGAAGGATTTGAATTTCGAGAGGCTTGTTTTGTAGAGGTTCTATAAAGAACTAGAAAAACAAGACTACTTACCATTTTAAGAAAAATTTATAAACTACACAGTGTGTATATTGGAATACATTCCATTCATACAATTTAACCATTCCAAAGATGGTGATTTTCCACCAACCTTTTTTTCTCGACCTGCCGACATGACTATATGGAGTGTAATGGGAAGTGCATGACATGTACTTGTTTTTCATCTATTCTTTGCCGACAAACCAACATGCCATGTATATATGTCATACATGACTAGAATATGTGTCATGTACTAGGAGTACACAACGTGTACTTAGAGTACATGGCGTGTACTTGGTTAGACCTCTCTACCTAGCCAACGCGCTCACACACCATGTATGGCCATCACACACGACTAGAGCACAAAGAGTGTACTTGGGAGTACATAGTGTGTAATCCAAAAATCATGCCATGTGTTTAGTTTTTGTCCAAAAAGTTTCCAGTATCCCCTATTTTTTCAAAAACAATAGAAAACAGAAAGATATATGATACTAGTAACTCAAAAGAAGAACCAGGTTCTTAGAAATTAAGGGTTAAGAAAAAAGATATTCTAAAAACTGCCTTTCGATCAAGACATGGGAATTATGAGTTTTTTGTTATTCCCTTCGGATTGATTAATGTCGCTACTTTTTTTATGGATTTGATGAATATACTCTTCAATGAATACCTAGATAACTTTGTGTTCATTTTTTATGATATTATGATATATTCAAAATGTACGGAGGAGCATGATGATCTTTTAAGGGTTTTCTTTAAAACTCTAAGGAGAGGTTATTTGGAATGTGTATAAAGTGTGAGTTTTTTCAACAACATGTTTCTTTATTGGGGAACATTTTTACCAGTGAAAGAATATTAGTTGTTCCTACAAAGAAAAAGGCTATAGAGCAGTGGAATCATCCTTAAAAAGTAACTGAGATTCATAGTTTCCAATGTTTAGAAGGATTGTATTTTATATTTGTGAAAATATTTACATGAATTTCTAATCCTGTAGACATGTTAACTCAAAAAGGTTCATGTTCCTTTGGAAAATGGAGTTTGAAGAAAGTATCCAAGAGCTGAATAACAGATTCATTATTTCACTGGTGTTAACTATACCCTCAATTAGAGAAGGCTTCATTATTTTTAGCAATGCATCTATAAAAGGGACTTGGTGCATTCCCATGAAAAATGATAGTCATTGGTTATTCATCTAGATAGTTGATGCCTTGTGAGAAGAACTATCCTACACATGATCTTTAGCTGGATGTAGTTGTTTTTTCTCTGATGATATAGAAGCACTGTCTTTATGGGGATAAATGTGATATGTACACAAGCCATCAATATTTGAAGTATATTTTCACACATAAGGAATTGAACATGAGATAGAGGATATAGTTAGAACTTCAAAAAGTCAATGATTGGTCAATTAATTATTATATCGGAAGATAAAACAAAGTCATTGATGAAATAAGTAGGAAGGACCCTATTGATATAGGAATGATGAGGATTTAAAGATATCTCTTGATCAAAGACCTAGTGAAACTAGACATGGGAATCATAATAGAAGGGACATCATCAAACCTAATCCCAAATGATTTATCAACCATAATTAATATAGAATATTAAAGAATCTCAAAAAGAAGATCATTTGTTAGAGAAAATTTTTGATGTTATTTTGGATGGGATGTTTCTTGAGTTCAATATTGATCAAGAAGGTGTACTAAAATTTCAAACAAGACTAGGTGTTCCATAGAATCTTAAAATAAAGTAGGAGATGATGGTTGTAGCTCATAGATTTTTATTATCTATACATCTGGGATGAAAAAAAATGCATAGGGACCTTCATGACCATTATTTGTGGTATAACATGTAAATATATTTTTTCGACTACACTACAAGGTTCCTAGTGTGTCACCAAGTGAAGGTAGAGCGACAACTTATTAATGGGGTTTTAAAATAACAAATCATACCAGCATGGAAGTGGGACAATATCACTATGGACATCATCACTGGTATCTTAAGAACTTACAAATAAAACAATGTGATATGGGTTATTATATAATGTCTCACCAAGACTACCCATTTTATCTCTATTAGATAAGATTTATATATTGATCAACTTTCTTGGTTTTATGGAAAGGAAATAGTAAGACTGGATGGAGTTTGAATTTCTATCATATCTGTTCATGACCCAAGTTTGAAATCAAAATTTTGGAGACGTCTTCAATATGATATGTATACCGAATTGAATTTCAATACATCCTATCACCCTCAAACTAATGGCCAATCTGAAAGAACTATTCAGACACTCGAAGAAATTTTGATAACATTCTTAATGGAATTTAATGGTTGATGGAATCAACATATCCCATTAGTTATGTTCTCATACAACAACATATTTCACTAGATAATTAAAATGGAAACCTATGAATATCGATATGGGAAGTGATATAGAATTCGTACTTGTTGGGATGAAGCTGGTGAGAGAAATCTTTTTGGGTCTGATCTTGTGCAGGAAATGACATAAAAGGTTCTTTCCATCCAACAACACATTAAGGCTTCTCAGAGCATGAAGAAGAGCTATCTAGACAACCATTAAAGGTTCTTGGATTTTGATGTTGGTGATAGGTTCTTCCTTCGAATTTCCACTTGGAACATATTCATGAAGATTGGAAGAAAGGGATGCTAAACCCTATGTATATTGTCCCCTATACAATCCATGATCATACATGCACATTTGAATATTGACTTGAACTTCCTCAAAATCTAGTTCATTTTCATGATGTGTTCTATGTATCCATATTGAGAAAGTACATACTTGAACCTTCACATGTACTAAATCCATAGGTGGTACAATTACAACACGACCTCTCTTATGAAGAGAAGCTTGTGGATATCTTGGATCGTAGACACAATGATATAAGTAACAGGACTACAAACCTTGTTAAAGTGTTATAGAGGAACAATAATTATGAATAATCCACGTGGGAAACAGATAAGATAATTTGGAAGAAGTACCCACAACTTTTATCTTCCATGAGTACAAGTTGACATTTTGAAGGGAAAATTTCTTAATAGGGGAAAAATGTAACGATGTCAACATTTGAATAATATTTTTTTCTTCTAAAAATTCATCGTTTACTATTTCATAATAAATAAAACTATATAAGTATAATTGAAATGTAACCATCAAGATTTGACCATTATATTACCATTGGTTAATATGACCATTGGAAACAATAATAATTTTTAATGTTATAATGAATGTTTTTAAATAGAAATGATAATGTATAATTAATGAAAAAAGAGATTTTATGGCCTCTACCAGTAGAATCGTGCCATATGAATCCCATTCGTTAGAGCATGGAATGGAGGTAGTGTCATTGGGCTATGCTCTGAACCAATCCCAAGTCAAGCTTCAACATGTTAAGATTACGAAAATCAATTTTAGGAGAAGTTCAAGTTGATAGAAATCACCACGTGGGAAATGTTGTCAAAGCCGCCCGAAAATTATATCACCGTTGCACACATTACACTTGGGTCCGATGAAGGTGTTATAAGGGGTTATGTAATGAGACCCTAGATAATTTTTGTAATCCATTAGTATAAATAAAATTGTGATTTATGATTATGGTAAAATAACCATCATTTTTTGAATTTCATTTGACAAAATTAATATATGATATTTTTTTCAAATTTTTCCTGAAGATTCATATTATTGATGAATATTGGAAAAAGGAGTATCTTAGACAAGTTTTTAGACATCAAATAATCAATACTATCAAATAATTATTTTTAAATGGACATACATGATTATAATCAGATTGAAATTTAAATTCTATTAAGATCAACTTGATTTTTTTAGTGAATAGTAAAAATGAATAGTAATATTTCCCTTATGAATAGTAAAATAGAAAATGGATAGCTACCTGACTAAAGTAATTATAAATGTAATTTAGGCATCTTTAATGGTAATTTCACATAACAGTGCATGTAAATAGATGTTTTAGAAATTATTATTTAAGTGCTAGTATTTTTGGAGTAAATAGTGATTTTGAATAAAAATTAAATTTCTCATATTTAGAATTTTTTCATAAAATGGAGTTCATTTATGAATTTATAACATCTATATTATGTTATAGTGAATTTATGTTTTTTTATAAAATGATTTATTATTTAGTGAATAGTAAAAATACATTTGTTGAGTTTCTAGTGTGTTTTATGACATCAGAATGATGTAATATGTAATTTAAAATGATTTTCAACTCATTTGTATTAAAATATTATATGAGGTTCCCCAAGTGTCCAAAACCATGGGAAGATACCATGGTTTTGAACATACCACTGATTAGGCGTCCCCTAAAATTAATAAAAAAACTCTATCTCTTTTATAATAAATACCAAGATATTCCATCATTTTTTTATTCCAAAATCATAACCCTAAAATATCTAATATTATTACCTCCCAAGAAGCCTTATCAAGGTTTTCTCAAGCCCTCCAAGTTCATATCCCAGTGTTTTAGGAGTTAATCTTCAAGGTAAAAAAATTCCAAACTTCTCTTTTCCTTTCATGTTCTCTTATATGTGGTATGTATTTTAAATATCAATACCAACTTCATATTTACCTTTTATTCTATCCATAAACTATATTATGATTATTTTATAAATTACTGACCCAAATCCCCGCTCTTTTTAATGTTTTTAATACTATGTTTCATACGCATTATGTTGTAGAATATACATCTCAAAATCTCTCTATTTTTTCCCAAGAGATTATTTTATTTTCAATATGTGAATACTCAATCCTTTAAATTTTACCGAAGTATTTATAAAGATGATAAAAATTATTTATTTTATTCTGGTATTGGCATACATAAAAACTTTATTCCCTTTAAGTGGCTTATAAATAACATAATGGTCATGTTCTTAAACACTTTTTAAATCACAATGATTTTGATATGAAACCTGTTTCTTTTATTCTCTTTAGGTTACTTATGAAATGATTGATTATGAACTATGTAAATCACATGAAAATAAATACATATTAAGTGTTCCCTAATAGTTCCCCAATTATTTAGTTAATGATATTAATCTCTAGGGATGATAAGTTTTTCGATACCATGGTTAATTATGTTGGTAATTTTTTTAACAACTTGGGGACGGGCCTTTGTGATTTGATTATGAATTTATAAATTACATTTTGTATCCACATTTTAAAGTTATGATTCAAGTATTTATTATTATTACTACTATTATTATTATATGCCTCTTTATCATTCATTTGTGATATTCCTCATGTTCTTATAGATATCACTTAACTTCACATATACACTGAATCTCTTGTTTTTCCCTTACTGGTCCTTCTGCTCAACCTTTCCTTTGATGTATGTCCCCATGTTCTGAGTTGGATTAATTTCACATCAGATGAGAAAACAAAGAATCCTTTAATGTTTATTAGAATAATTTTAAATTTTATCTTGTATTATGTACCATTTTCCAAGAAACTAACTGTTAATGATCATCTCTTTGTAAAATGTAATGAAAAGTTATGTAATAAAAAGGAAAGATGCTATACCTTTTTCCATTATAAATATCTAGACAGAAGATTAAATATTCCATTTTTATCTCAACTAATATATGAACACTTTCATCATGGGAAATACTTTATCACAAGTCAATTGTATACATAACATTAAAATTTTCCATGTTCTGGAATTTTAGAACACTCCATGGGTGGACATAAAGTGGTCTAATCAACCTAAATATATCCCATAGAGACCATGTGGGGATCATTTGATCATTTAGGAAAAAATTTAAAATTTTCATTTAAATTCACAAAATTTGAAAAAAGATAGAACCATTAACCCAAACACAGATGCACGAATCAAATTTAAGACTATGGGAAGTAAATTGTATACCACCTACCTAGAATCCATAGATGAACACTCACTTAATCATAGACTTATATATATATTAAAGAGCCCTTTTAAGCTCAAACAAAATTAATCCTGAAAAATAGGGGTTCAGTTCTTAAGAAGAATAATAACAAAACCACAATCCCTAATCACATATTGAGTAGCAGGAGAACTATTAGACTTAACTATAGATTCGATCGTCACCCAAAACACTCCAAATGTCCCAGAATTGTAGGAAATCAACTATTGGGAAGCATTTTTTTCCTTTTAGATCACCACTAGGGTAGGAGGAAAATAATGGGGATAAATTTGAGTAAGGAATACAGGATCATGAGGTTGTAAAATTGTAATTTATTACTTTTTAATGGGGTGTATGGTTTGGATGCAATGATTGACAAACCATGTAGAAATATTGATCCAACCACTTTCCAAGAGGCTCAATAAATAATGTTATCTAGGTAGAAATGCATGGTTTGACAACACATGTTTCAACCATGTGGAATTCCATTTTCCCAAGCCGCGCGATTTTTCCGCCCCCATTGCATGGTTTCCTTAAACCATGCAACCATCCTCACAGATTTCATGATTTAGGTGCATATATGTCTCTAACTATGGTCCTATCATAAAACATGAACTGGATGACATTTTTCCCTTCCTTTAATGGCTTGAACCTCCATAACACCCCCAAACCTCCTCCTACAGCCAGAATCATTTCATTAACCAATAATAGTTCATTTACACTAAAATTCAAATAGGAACGTACCTCTATGAAGTACTAGATCATATATCAATACATGATCAACCTATGTTAGTATTCATTAATCATAATGACTTTAAATACTTTTCAAAATGTTAATAAAAAGGATAACATGATCATAACCCATCATGATAAATATGTTTTATAGTAAGAAATAGATATAATTGTTTTCAATAAATATCCATATTGGAAAAAAAATTAACATCCATGGTTCTTTTGAGGTTTTTTTATAATTTATTTTTAGCTTGGATTTTCCTCCTTGGTTTTTCCATGTGTTTTTTTGTAAAAATGGTGATTTTAGACTTTAAATAATTAATACATAGTTGATGCATGGTTTGGTGAAACCTAGTTCCCTTGTCCTGTAAACCGTGCGGTTTAGTACCATTTTTAATAATGGAAACCATATGGTTTGACAAACCTTGTGGGAAAACCATTTAGTCTACCCATCTTGGAAAGTGAGGGGAACACAGTTTTCATATGGTTTACAAAACCATGTGGTATAACCATGTGAAATCCCAAGATCATTAAGAAGTTGAAATTTACCTTTCTACACTATTTGATTTTATCCCTAAATCTCTTCTATTCTACCCCATTCAGTATTTTTAGCAATTATAGCCTCCTATAATATTTCATGGGCCTCTTGAGCATCATTCCATGGGTGGAATTGGAGTGGGAACTTAAATAAAGCATCAAGGTAGTCAATCTCCTCTTGATTTCTAACTTCTTCTAGGGGTTCTCTCCCCTCCTTGAGTTCTTATATTCCAACTATATGTTCGGCCTAGGGAGGGGCTGAACATGTGTTTTGGAAGAAATATTGATGTTTAATATTGAATCTTTCCATTATATGGTCTTACTTTATTGTGGTTGTGGCCTCAAACAAATTTCCAAAAGATTCCACATGTGAGGTAGGTGGTTCAATGCATTACATTATTATATGATTTTGATATGAATTCTTGGTTGCTTGAATTTTTTCTATGGATTTTTTCTGTGGTACGAAACAAGTTTTGGATATGGTTTGGAAATCATATATTGTGGATGTTGGTCTGTTTGTTTTTATTTCATGTGTTCATTATTATGGTGTTTCTTGAATATATTTTATCCCATTTTGGAAGGGGAAAAATATTTCTTCAAAGATATGTAATGGTGAAAATGTGTTGAAGAATGTGTTCACAATTTGAATATTATTGGGTATTTTATAGTAATAAAAGTGATTTTATTTAGATTTCTATTGTCTTACGTCATCCTTAATGATTCTCAACCTGAAGGTGGTGATGTTAGAATTGAACCTAGAGTGTCAAACATCCTTTTATGAGATTCAGTGGTGGTTGACTAAGGCCCATGTTTTGATCATTACAAAATTTGGAAAGACCATAGTGGTTTATTGTGATTCTATAGGAATGTTTTTTTTTCAATTGTGATGATCCATGATGAACATGTGGTGGATTATGGATTAAAACGTTTTTGATCAAACAAAAATAATTACCCAACACTTGAACTAGAGTTATAAACATTTATGTAGGACCCGAATACGTCGTTTCATTATATTTTTGTGGAGAATTCTTTTATTCAGATCATTAGAGTTTGTACTACAATTTATCCAAGAAGGATTTGAATCTAATTCACGGTCATTGGGTTGAGTACTATTAGATGTTCGACATTGATATAGTATGTACCCTATGAAAGGGTATTTTTTGGAAGATGATCAGAGAAATAATGTGTTAGTGTAATAATTGAAAAATTCTAGTGATGAGGGGAAATTCATGGGGCTCTCTTCTGAGATGAACATGGAGACCAAGGAGCATATTTGAGGTTTTTTCTTAGCCAGTGTTCAGTTGACACCTTATCTTTTGGAATGTATTCAAAAAGGTCAGTCGAATGATGAGTTCTTTCATCATTCTATTGTTTTAATTAATGGTGGTGATACACCTTGTGTGTGGTCATCATCGCATGGGGGATTTTTTTTCATCAAGGGTCACTTCATGGTGATGTTATTATTGATGAAGGTGGTTTTGTTAGATATACCCTATTCTGAGTGGTTCGTTCATCCTAGTTCTACCAAGATGTACTATGACATGATTCAGAATTTCTGATGGCTAGGTATGAGGAGATATTTACCTCACTCTCTATAAAAGTGTTATACATGTCATCAGGTTAAAGAAAATCACCAAAGCCTTTCTGGTTTTCTTTAGCTTCTACCTATTCCTTCCTGGAAGTGGGAAGAGATCTCCATGGACATTATTTTCATATTTCCTTTTACACCCTAGGGGATAAATGAAATTTGGGTAATGATTGTTCACCTAACCAGATTATCCCATTTCATTCACATAAGAGATTAATATAAAGTAGATGAGTTTGTCTGGTTGTAGGTTCAGGAGGTTTTGAGGATCTATGATGTGTCATTTGTAATTGTTTTAGATAGGGACCCTTTTTTACCACATAGTTATGAGAAGGCATTCAAAAGTTGATGGTGTCAGAGGTCAAGTTGAGCATGGTATAACATCATTAAATGGATGTTCAGATAGAGAGGGAGAATCAAAATTTTAAAGACATGCTCCAAGAATGTGTTTTGGATTTTGGAGTTTAATTGTATATCATTTTTTATTTTTTGCATTTTAATATAACAATAGTTACCAATAATCAAGTCTAATTGCTTGTAACGCCCCGACCCTAGTTACCCAGAGTCGGTGCATTATTACATAAAATTGGCATGATCACAAGGAAATCGTGTCTCAAAAGACCGACCAGTTTAGAATTATTGGAAACAAGATTCATACATAAGTTCAACTTTACAGCTTGAAGAGAAATACAACACGAATATATTTCATTCGAAACATCCAAGCCTCCTAGATTGTGCCTGCAGGTCACTCATAACTAACTTCTTCATATCCTAGGAAAATGAAACATAATAAAGGGTTGAGCTCAAACATTCAGCAAGGGTAAGTAATACAATGAAAAATGACATAAATATTAAGCATGGTGAATAATTGAAACCACATGCCTTTACCAATAATAAACAAGAATACTTTTATGGAAGAAATATGAGTTGAGTAAATAATACCATAATAAAACATAATCATGGGTATTCTACTAGTCGAATGACCACATGAACCATTAATAATATTTTCATAATGAGGGAATGTATAATGCCAGACATTCTAAAACTTTTTGTCAAGGCCTCAGCCAAGATGTCTAAAAATTATTAAGGCCTCAGCCAAAACCATATATCAAATTGGGAAGGTCCTTGGCCAATTCCACATCTAGTTGTCTCATGAGACCTACTGATGCATCGAGGAGCTATAATGGGCTCCACCCATCACTTACTAAGTCCAATTCATTCCTCATATGAAAAGGTTTTAACATATCATAAACATTCGTATTACAATTAGTATACGAAATATCAATACTTTAACCATAAAACATGAATTGTATAAAAATAGCACATCCATAGTCAAACATATCACAAAACCTTCAATACAATATGGAAGTTTTGTATCATAATAAATCAACTTCAAATAAACTTAAAATCCATCAAAGGATGTTGACATAGATGAAATCAAAACCCTTTTTAGAGAAATATCTCTTTCTATTTTGAAATAATTTAAGAGTCACATAATTATAATGAAAACATTAATTTTGAAAATATTATTATAATCATGTAATGTAAGCTTTGATGATTTTATAACAGTAGAAAATATCCGCACCCGCCTTATAAGTTAAAAAAACATTCTTACCTTAAATTTGTAGAAAAGGTCAAAAAGTATCTTGTTTGGAAAATGACGGAAAGATTCCTCTCAAAACACATAAGGGTATAAATGAATTTAACCCATTTTCTAGTTAATAGTAAAAATGTTTTGAAATACATTTTTAAGAAACATGGATTTGGATGATAATGAGGTCCCAGTAGATAATTACGTAAAAACAACCTCGGATAATAAAGAGATTGTGAAATTAACCCTTACCTTGTACTTTTACTTGGTTGAGGGTAGGTTAAACTCACATATAATGGTGAAATAATTTTAATTAAATTATAAAATAATGATATACATTAATATTATATCATATATGATCTTTTAACATTTCATTGTTAATAATATCTTAGTATTATCATTGTTTTGGGTGTTAACGGATTCGTTTTCCTTTATATTCTTTGTTATGTGAGTCATATTTTTTATGAATGGGATGTAGCTTATTCATATTAATAATTATATCATGTCTTTAAACATTATTTTTAATCATCTAATGAAAATTAGTCTTTAATGGATACAATGGGGAATGAATCTCATCACGTTTGTGGAAACTCTAATCCATACGTACGCATGAGCGAAAATATCATTCATTTAATATTAAAATAATATATAAATAGATGGTATATAATATATACAGAATAATTATCATGATATATTTATTATTTACATCAATTACACATCATTATTATACCCATCCAAAAAATGATGTATTGAATAACAATTACACCACGACGTGGAGACAGTAAGCCGTACGTACGCACGTATGGTGACATGTGATTCAAAGGATGGATAGAAAAGTGAATTTGGTTGTACCATATTTATAATAACATCACAGTATATAGAAGATACTGTAGTTATTATTTTATAATGGAATCAAGAAAAAAAGGAAGTTGAAGAATAAAGGAACTTGAAAGAGGTGAGGAAATATTTGCCTCTTCTTCGGGTTCTTCCTGTTGATTTGATCAAAATGGCTCATTAAGTTGGCTTTATGACTAATGTAAGGCCTCTAGGTTGAAGGGTGTATAGTTGATAGGGTATTTGGGTAGAGGTTGGATGAGCCAAATTGCTTTGAAGGTTTTAATTAGAGATAAGGGGCAGTGCCCTTTTATAAGCGGGGTGAGGGGCACCTTAGGAAAAGCTAGAAATATTATTTTATAATAAAATAATTTCAGGTTTATAATGGCTCAAAAATATATTATTTAAAGGATAAGGTGGGTATGGGTCGAAAACCACTAAACCAATAGGTTTTAGATTGGTTTGGGTCACTATATTAACTTTATCCTTTATATTTAACTCTTAGTTAAATAGTTTGACATTTACAATGTCTCTTTGTATTTTTATTTTGTATAGTAAATAAACTTACAATATACTTACCAAAGAACCCCAAGTGGTTCATTAAACATACAAATATCATTATATAATTATTTTTTCCTAACCTTATAGTTTTAGGAATATAATATCAATTAATAATATAATTTTTTTTTAAAAACTCTTTTATGTCAATTTTGACACTATTTGGTATTTTGTTTTTTCAAAATTCATAACATCATTATTAATTCGAACAAAATTCATCTAACCAACCCTAATATTTCATATTAACCTATAAAATTATTGTAATTCATAAAACATCTCAAATTACATTTATTTGGATATTTATAATATCAATTATTTTAATATTTCATTAATTAGGTAATTACTACATCATCATTGTTTCATAAATAAATTTAATTATAAAATGTCTAAAAATTAAAAATAAAATACCATTATGTAGGAAATATTTTTTTAATGAATATTTATATTTTAAGAGATAACATGTATAACCCTATGTTAAAAATGTTTTAGTTTTTAAACTTTGATTTTATCTCTTTTAACTCTTCTTTGAATTAAATAATAATAAATGTCCTAATCTAATCTAAGTAGACCAAAGAGTGTCATATTTTATTCATATGGTTGTTTTTGGATGAATTATACTTATCCAATAGAATTAATACATTTGTTAGGGTAATAATAATATCATTTTTACCCTTAATTACACTATTTATTTTTAACCGTGGTAAATAAAAGTAAAAACTTACTTTTCACCAAAATATTATTTTTGTCTTATTGAACCACATTTTACTCCTTGATATTAACCATATCTCTATGATTTTAGAAATTCCACTCACAAAAGTGGTAAAATTAAGTTTTATGTGAATTTTCAAATTCTCTTAGGAGGTGGGTAAATGACGGTGAAATGTTCAATAAAATTTTTATATATCTAAAATTATTATAAACTGACTCCAATAAATTACATTGAACTTATATAGGTATTATGAATCTATTTTTTCCTAAAATAAATTTTAATAAAATAAATAATTATTTAAATAAAAATTCGGTTTTAAACTATAACTTTGTGTTTTTCACTATTCATAAAAAATTGAAAGTTTTCAGAAAAATACCAAAAATTCACCCTAATATAATTTAGATATTCCGAATCCAAAAATGAATTAAATTTTGAATGATAAAATTTATAAAATTTCAAAAGTGGTTATTACTATTCATAAGGGCTAGTTTGATTGGTTTTGGAGTGTGTTACAACTTGAAGTTGCATACAACACACTCTACTGTATTATTCAAAGAGAAGTATACTATGGAAGCTTGAGGTGTTACATTCTCCCCTCATTCAAATAATTTAATCCTCAAAATTTCTAGAATATTACTGCCTAAAAAGACTAGGGTGGTTCTTCATCATAAGTTCCTCGGGTTCCCACATTTCCTCTTCCATCTTATGGTTTCTGCATAGAACTTTTACCAGACGAGTAGTCCGGTTTCTCAGCACTTGTTCTATTGTATCAAGAACCTTGAAAGGCTATTCACAATAAGACAGATTGGGTTCTAGTTCTAATTATTCATATAGAAGTACATGTATTAGGTCAAGCATGTATTTTCTCAATAGTGATACATGGAACACATCATGAACTTTGGAGAGATTTAGCGACATTGCCAAATGGTAAGCTGCATCCCCAATTCGTTCTAGAATTTCGAATGGTCCGATGTACCTGGGACACAATTTTACCTTCTTACCGAAACGTATAACACCCTTCCATGGATATAACTTCAAGAAAACATGATCTCATAACTGAAATTCTAAATCCTTCTTTCGGTTATCAACATAGCTCTTCTGCCTACTTTGAGCTTCTTTGATGTGGTTTTGGATTACCTTCACCTTTTCCATTGTTTCCTCCACCAGTTCTGGGCCTACGAGTTTTCTTTCACCAACATCATCCCAATAGGTTGGTGTCTGACATCTCTTTCCGTATAACGATGCATATGGTGCCATCTGAATACTTGAATGGAAGCTATTATTATATGAAAATTCTACCAAAGGTAAATATTGATCTCAAATACCCTGAAAGACAAGTGAGCCGGATCTCAACATGCCTTTTAAGGTTTTAATAGATCGTTCTGATTGTCCATCTGTTTGAGGGTGGTAGACAGTGCTCAAAAGAAGCTCAATATCCATGGATTTCTGAAGACTTTTCCAGAATCTTGATGTAAAACATGGATCAAGATAAGAAACAATCAATAGGGGTAATCCATGAAGTCTCACAACTTTATTAAAATATAGTCCGGCTAGACTTTCAAGTGGTAAATCTTACCTTATAGAAAGAAAATGTACTGAATTAGTAAGATGATCAACAAAGACCCATATCGCATCGTTCCTTCTAGGAGTCTTTGGTAGTCCCATGAAAAAGTCCATCATAATATTATCCCATTTCCACACAGGTATGAGAAGAGGTTTCATGACTCCTCCAGGATGTTGCCTTAAAGATTTCCCTTGTTGAAAAACCATATATCTTGAAAAAAAAATCAGCAATCTCCCTCTTTATGTTGTCCTTCCAAAAAAGTTTCTTCAAATATCTATACATTTTGGTGCTCTCAGGGTGTATAGAGAAGTTGGAACTATTAGAATCATCCAACAACTCTCTTTTTAAATCAGGTATATCGGGAACACAAATTCTCTTCCCAAATTTCAAAATTCTATCTTCATACACAAAGTCACTCAATCTCCCATCATTCACAACATTAATCTTCTTTTTAAACTCTTAATCACCGGTCGGAGAACTCTTTATCCTTTCAAGTAATGATAGTTTGGAAACCTTTTGAAAAAGTATTGACGTATCACCTTCCATGGTGATTCTCATATCCATATTTACTAGATACATATATATATGATCCTTTTCAACTCTCATCTTGTTAAAAACTCTGTGATCCATTCTACTCAAAAAATATGCCACCTTATTTGCCTTCCCCGGGTGGTAGTGTATAGTGAAATCATAATCCTTGAGTAGTTCAAGCCATCGACTTTGCCTCATGTTGAGTTCTTTTTGTGATAAATATATAATATATATCTCACATTTTTCATCATAGAGATAGTGTCTCAAAATATTCAAAGAAAAGATTACAGCTACCAACTCAAGATCATGAGTAGGATAGTTTTGCTCATGAATTTTTAGTTTTCATAATGAATAGGAAATAACCCTATCATTCTGCATAAGGACACAACCAAGTCCTTTCTTTTCAGCATCACTATAAATAACAAACCCATCATTCCCTAATAATATAGTCAATATAGGAGCATTTACTAATCTTTTATTCAGTTCTTCAAAACATTCTTTACACTCTTTTGTCCAAGCAAATTTAACCCTTTTTCGTGTGAGCTTCGTTAATGGGTTTTACATTCGGTCAAAATTATGGATGAAATGTCGATAATAACCTACTAAACCAATAAAACTGCCTACCTCAGTTATAATTGTTAGTGCTGGCCATTCTTGGATTGATCTTGTCTTAGAAGGATCAATAGAGATTCCATACTTAGAGATAATATGGCCAAGAAAAGAAATCTCCTGAAGCCAGAATTCACACTTGCTAAACTTCCCATATAATTCATGTCTTCTAAGAGTCTCCAGTATAATGTGCAAGTTATTTTCATGATCTTCGTAGATTTTGGAGTATACTAAGATATCATCAATAAATTCCACTATAAATTCATCGAGATATTCCTTTAAAACTCTATTCATTAGATCCATGAAGACAAAGGGTTAATTAGTCAATCCCAAAGGCATTACTGTAAAATCATAATTCCCGTACCTAGTTCGAAATGCAGTATTCGGAATGTCTTCCTTATTCATACACAACTGATGGTATCCATACCGAAGGTCAATCTTTGAAAAGTATTGAGATCCATACAGTTGGTCAAATAAATCATCAATGCGAGGTAGGGGATACTTGTTCTTTATTGTTATAGCATTGATCTCCCTGTAGTCGATACATAACCTCATAGATCCATATTTCCTCTTAACAAAAAGGACAGGGGCTTCCCATGGAGAAACACTAGGGAGAATAAATCCATTATTACTCAATTCCTCTAGTTTTTTCTTTAGTTCAACTAATTCCATAGTTTCCATTCTATAAGGGGTCTTCGGTATGGGCCATGAACCAGGAATTACGTCAATGGAAAACTCAATTTCTCGTTCTAGAGGATGTCCAGGTAAATATTTTGGAAACACATCAACCTATTCTTTCACAATAGGTACATCCTCTATTTGAACATTCCTTTCCTCACACACAGTTATTTCATTCTCTTCCTACCCAATAATTGAATTTAGTTGAGCTACTGAGGGTAGATCTAGATAAGAATCAGGTTGTGACGATTCTTCTCTTAAGATAAGGTGTTCTTTATCATCATTATAAAAAATTGTAACCTCTTTCTTCTTAAAATAAAATTTCACATCATGGTCCGAAAGAAAATCCATACCGAGGATTATATCAAATTCAATCATGGGTATGATGATGATATCATCAGATAAATAACATTTATGTTCTATAACGGGGACTAATTCGAAAAAAAATTATTGCAATGTTACTTCCCTTAGTATTTTTGACTGAAAACTCCCTTGTTAAATCAAATTGGAAATATCTAATTTTATTAGAAAACGGGGAAGATATGAAACAATACAATGATCCAAAATCAAATAATGCATTTGATAAGCTTGAAGAAACCATTAAATTACTTGATACTATGTCTTTCAGAGCTTCAACCTCAACATTAGTGATCACATAAGCTTGGCCTTGATACCTTGGCCTTTTCTGAGGTATGTTTCCCTAACGTTTAGGAAATTCATTTTCATAATGTCCCATATCCCTGCAATTGTAGAATTGAACATTAGTAGCATCTTACGTTCCCTTATAATCACCAGTAATATGGCCTTTCTGTCCACATTTGTAGCATTCTACTTTTATTTATAGAGAGGCACCAGTGTGATTCCTTCTGTAATTATCATAGGGTGTAAATTCAATTCTTCCCTTCTTCCATGTTTCCTAATTTCCTTTCCCATAGTGTTCAACAGATCTCTTCTTCTCTTGCTTTGATTTAAAGTCATAAGACATAGAGAATTCCTTTTCTATCTTGATACCACACGAGTCAATATATTTATCTGATAAGAAGGATTGTGACACTATTGCTCGATAGAGAAATGGTTTTAACCCATAAAAGAAACTATCAATATTACTTTTTGGGTTTCGTATATAATCTTTTTCATGCCTTGATAACCTTGTAAAGTTATCTTCATACATTGCAACATTCCCATCCTCCTTTTTCCTCAGACTCAGAAATTGTCTTTCTATATCCGCTCGATGGTCATGAAGAAAGTATTTTTCTAAGAATTTTTTTAACTCCCTCTATTCCATATTTGATTCTTACTTATAATCCTTTTTGTTTTGAATCAATGACCACCATTGATCAGCATCTCTAGTGAGGCGGTAAACTGCCATGACAACTTTTTCCCTTCGCTACTCCCCAAAGCATGGAATATTTTCTCTAAGGAATTTATGCATTCCTCAGCTACTAATGGATTTTTACTCCCATTGAATGTCGGTGGTTGTTGCCTCATGAAGCGATCTACCATTGATGCTCTATGATGTGGATCATGGTGCTCTATACGGGTAAGGTTATAATTCATAACCTAAGTGAGTTTTCCTAGTACGGTGATAAGCTGATCAACACCAGTTGTATCGCCAGCTCCACTATAATTATCTTGAACAGGAGGAAAATCACTACATGGAGTACATGCATTGATACAGTTTCCATTCCTTCCACTAGGCTCCATTTCTAAACAATGTCACAAACTATATTATTTTATGAATCGAAATACATAATTCCAAACTTGCAAAACACTTACAATAAATTGAAAAGTTTATTGATATAATTCATAATCAAAAAAATGTTTTCTTTGAGAAAGTATATACTCATAAACACTTAATAAGGGTTTGTAAAGAAAATGAGAATTATCCTAAGCATATCCCCTAGGAGTGTCGTAACCAATAATGTAGTAAGACCCGTTGTCATGCACCAGTTCCCATTGAAGTCTAGCGCAAAGAGGTGTTTTTGGGTTTTACCCCAAGGTACATATGTGGCAGAGCTGCCTCTACCTACTCGTATCCTGAAAGGGATGTATTTCTTGGAAAACTTACAAAATCTCTACAATACCAAAATTCTAGGAAGTTCTTCTATACTAATCCTCAATGTCCATCTTAGGGATATGTGCTTTAATCAAAGTTTATCTAAATCTAGTTTCCAAGGTTTGAACTAAACTTCCTCTGATACCAACTGTAATGCCCCGACCCTAGTTACCCAGAGTCGGTGCCTTATTACATAACATTATCATGATCGAAGGGAAATCATGTCTCGAAATACCGATCAATTTAGTATTATTGGAAACAAGATTCATACATAAGTTCAACTTTACAGCTTGAAGATAAATACAACAAGAATATATTTCATTAGAAATATCCAATCCTCCTAGATTGTGCCTGCAGGTCACTCATAACTAACTTCTTCATATCCTAGTAAAATGAAACATAAGAAAGGGGTGAGCTCAAATGCTCAGTAAGGGTAAGTAATATAGTGGAAAATGACATAAATATTAAGCATGGTGAATAATTGAAACCGCATACCTTTACCAATAATAAACATGAATACTTTTATGGCAGGAATATGAGCTGAGTAAATAATTCCATAACAAATCATAATCATGGTTATTCTACTAGTTGAATGACTACATGAACCATAAATATTATTTTCATAATGAGGGAATGTATAATGCCGGACATTCTAAAACATTTTTTCAAGGCCTCGGCCAAGAAGTCTAAAAATTATTAAGTCCTCAGCCAAAACCATATATCAAATTGGGAAAGGCCTTGGCCAATTCCAAGTCTAGTTGTCTCATGACACCTACTGATGCATCGATGAGCTATAGCAAGCTCCACCCGTCACTTACTAAGTCCAATACATTCCTCATATGAAAAGGTTTAAACATATCATAAACATTCGTATTAAAACTAGCATACGAAATGTCAATACTTTAACCATAAACCATGAATGGTATAAAAATAGCACATCGACAGTCAAACATATCACAAAACCTTCAATTCAATATTGAAGTTTTGTATCATAATAAATCAACTTCAAATAAACTTAAAATCCATCAATGGATGTTGACATAGATTAAATCAAAACCCTTTTTAGAGAAATATCTCTTTCTATTTTAAAATCATTTAAGAGTACCATAATTATAATGAAAACATTTATTTTTGAAAATATTCTTATAATATTGTAAGGGAAGCTTTGATGATGTTATAACGGTGGAAAATAGCCGCACCCTCCATATAAGTTAAAAAACATTATTACCTTAAATTTTTCAAAAAGGTAAAAAAGTACCTTGTTTGGGAAAAGACGGAAATATTCCTTTAAAAACACATATGGGTATAAATTAATTTAACCCATTGTCTATTAAATAGTAAAAATGTTTTGAAATACTCTTTTAATAAACATGGATGTGGATGATAAAGGGGTCCCAACTGATACTTATATAAAAACAACCTCGGATAAAAAAGAGATTGTGAAATAAACCCTTAACTTGTACTTTTCCTTGGTCGAGGGTAGGTTAAAATCCTGTATAATGGTGAAAGAATTTTTATTAAATTATAAAAGAATCATATACATTAATATGTTATCATATATTATCTTTTAACATTTCTTTGTGAATAATATCTTAGTATTATCATTGTTTCGGGTGTTAACGGATTCATTTTCCTTTATATTCATTGTTATGTGAGTCATATTTTTTATGGATCGGATGTATATTATTCATATACATAATGATATCAAGTATTTAAACATTATTTTTAATCATCTACAAAAAATTAGTCTTGAATGGATATGATGGGGAATGAATTTCATGGCGTTCGTGGAGACGGTAATCCGTACGTACGCACGAGCGAAAATATCATTATTTTGATATTAAAATAATATTTAATTGGATGGTATATCATATATAAAGAATCATTATCATGTTATATTTATTATTTACATAAATTACACATCATTCTTATATCCATCCAAATAATTATGTATTGAATAACAATTACACCACGACGTGGAGACGGTAAGTCGTACGAACGCATGTATGGTGACATGTTATTCAAAGGATGGATAGAATAGTGAATTTGGTTCTACCATATTTATAAAAACATCAAAGTATATATACGATACTAGAGTTATTATTTTATAATAGAAACAACAAAGAAAAATGATGGGGAAGAAGAAAGGAACTTGAAAGAGGTGATGAAATATTTACTTCTTCTTCGAGTTCTTCCTTTTGATTTGATCAAAAGGGATCCTTATGTTGGATTTCTGACTAAATTAAGGCCTCTAGGATGAAGGTAGGATAGTTTAGAGGGTATTTGGGCAGAGTGTGGCCGAGCTAAATGGATTTTAAGGTGTGAATTAGAGAGAAGGGGGAGTGACCTTTTATAAGAGGGGTGTGGGGAATCTTAAGAAAATCTCGATATGTTATTTTATAATAAAATTATTTTCGGTTTATAATGGCTCAAAAATGGATTATTTAATGTCTAATGTGGGGATGGGTCGAAAAACAATCAACCAATAGGTTATAGACAGGTTTGGGTCCCTATATTAACTTCATCGTTTAGATTTAACTCTTAGATAAATAGTTTGACATTTACCATGTCTTTTTGTATTTTTATATTATATAGTTAATAGACTTACTGTACAATTCCAAAAAAGCACCAAGTGGTTCATTAATTATACACCTATAATTATATAAGTTCTTTGGCCGAACCTTATATTTTTAAGAATAGAATATCAATTAATAATATAATATTTATTTTAAAAACTCTTTTATGTCAATTTTGACACTATTTGGTATTTTGTTTTTTCTAAATTTATGACAACATTATTACTTCGAAGAATATTAATATAACCAGCCCTAATATATCATATTAATCTAAAAAATTATTGTAATTCATAAAAAGTCTCGAATTACATTTATTTGGATATTTTTAATATCAATTATTTTAATATTTCATTAATTAGGTAATTACTGCATCACCATTGTGTCATAAATAAATTTAATTATTCAATGTCTAAAAATTATAAATAAAATTCCATTATGTAGGAAATATTTTTATATTTCTAATTAATATTTATAGTTAAAGATAAAAAAGGTATAACCCTATGTTAAATATGTTTTAGTTATTAAACTTTGATTTTATCTTTTTTAACTCTTCTTTGAATTAAATAATAACAAATGTCCAAATCAAATCCAAGTGGACCAAAAATGTTCATATATTATTCCTAAGGTTGTTTTTGGTCGAATTATACTTAGCCAATAGAATTAGAAAATGTGTTAGGGTAATAATAATATCATTTTTACCCTTAATTGCCCTATTTACTTTTGACCGTGGTAAATAAAAGTAAAAAGTTACTATTCACCAGAAATTATTTTTATCTTATTAAACCACCTTTTACTCCATAATATTATCCATGTCTCTCAAATTTTTTAAATTCCACTCACCGAAGTGGTAAAATTAATTGTTGTGTGAATTTGAAAATTCTTCTTGGTGGTGGGTAAAAGACGATGAAATGTTCAATAAAATTTTTATATATCTAAAATTATTATAAACTGATTCCAATGAATTACATTGAACATATATAGGTATTATGTATCTATTTTTACCTACAATAAATTTATTTAAAATAAATAATTATTTAAATAAAAATTCGGTTTTAAACAATAACTCAGTGTTTTTCACAATTCATCAAAAATTGAATGTTTTCAGAAAAGTACCAAAAATTCACCCTATGATAATTTCAATATTCCTAATCCGAAAATGAATTCCATTTTGAAAGATAAAATTTATAAAATTTCAAAATGTGGGTATTACTATTCATAACGGCTTGTTTGATTGGTTGTGGTGTGTGTTAGAACTTGAAGTTGCGTACAACACACACTACTGTATTATTCAAAGAGAAGCATACCATGGAAGATTGGGGTGTTAAGTTGATAATTTTTACTTGATTTACGGTTATTCATGTTAGTCCCCTTTGTGTAGGTTTGAGGTGGGTGAACGATCATTATTGGGACCGAGCCATATGCAAGAGACTTTTAAAAAATTATAGTTGATCTGGAATAGGTTTTTGATAGCTAAAAAAAACTATATGTCTTATATAAATATGAGGAATTGTGTTTTGGAGTTTTTTTAGGGTGATAGGGTGTTCATGAATGTGGAACCATTCTTGGGTCATCGTTAATTGGGAAAGCAAGGGAAACTGACACCGAGGATTGTCAGGCTATTTGAGATTACAAAGAGTGTTGGAAAAGAGGAATGTAGGTTATCATTTACATCTTATTTGACTTCAAATAATGATATGTTCTATGTGTCTTTGCTGAAAAAGTATAATCCAGATCCGTCTCATGTGTAGAATTGGGAAGAGTTAAAATTGGATCCTTATTTGTATGTGTTCGAACTAACAGTGTGGATTATGGATTACCAAGGAAACCTAATTTCTGGGAAGTATATTTTGTTGGTTAGAGTTCTTTTCCAGCATTTAAATGAGGTTCATGAGACATGGGAGCGAAAGTCATTGGTTTAAGAGGAGTATTCATTTTTGTACTCTTATCGAGCTTCAGGTTGACTTTCTGAGGGCGAAAATATTTTAGTGGGGTGGGGGATATTCACATCTGTGATTTATTTTGAAGTATTTATTTAATTTATTTTTATCTTGGATTTTTCCCATGGGTTCTCCATGATATTTTTGTACAAAATTGGTGATTTTAGTCTTGGGATTAGGTGTCACATGGTTGGTTCACTCTTAGAAGAATACATGAACCCTTTACTAAGAAACCATACAAACTAGTTCCATTTTGGATAGTGGAAACTATATAGTTTGTCAATCCATGTGAAAAAACCATACATCCATTTTATCTCAGAAATTAAGGGGCATAAATTTATGGCATGGTTGGGAAAACTGTGTGGGTTAAACACACGACCTGTCGAGGTCATTAATAATTTGGAATTTATATTTCCTCCATCTTTTATTTTAACCCTAAATCTACTATATATTTTCCAATTCAGGATTTTAATCTATGTGAGTATCCTCCATAATGTATTAGGCATATTGATCAAAATTTATTGGGTTGTTTTGGTGTGGGATCTTCCAAAAAATATAATGTATGTCTTTCTCCTATCGATCTATCCCTTCTTCTAGGGTTTTTCTTCTCTCCTTCATGATTTCATATATTCAAACATGTTTTTTGACCTAGGGAGTGTTTGATCATGTGTTTTTGGGAGAAATATTTATCGATGATGTTGAATATAGACTTTATATGGTATTTTGGTGGTCTGGATATGGTTTCACACCAATTTCAAAAATTTCCAAGTGTGATATAGGTGTTTCCATGGTATTATTTTATTATATTATTTTTATATGCTTGAATGGCTTCATAAATGTGTTTTACCAATTATTACTATGGTGCAAAATATGTTTTGGAAATGGTTTGGCGTGAATATGTTGTGGATAAAGGTTTTGGAAAATATTTTATTTATATAATGTCTTATTTATTGTGGTGTTTCTTTAATACCTTTTATGGAATGTGAATAATATGTATTCAATGATATTTAAAGGTGGAAATTTGTTTAAAGTTCATTTTTCAAGTGAAATGTGTTTGTTGCATGTTGGGTTCCTAGTTTTGTATGTTTAATGTGTCTTGAAATTGTGAAGAATTTTGTAAAGATCGTACTAACGTGATTAATATTTTGAAAGGTAATTTTTCCATGGAAAATGATTGGATTACTTGTTTGTTATTTTGGTGTGTTTCCGAATGTATTTCATAATTTTTTGAAGTGTTGAGAATTGTATATCCAAATGGTTTTGGTGTACGTACAAGATTGGAAAGTAGTTTTTTTAATGGGATGATTTCCTTATGTTCTTGTGATGATTGGCATTAATATGTGAATTTATTGACTTTTTTGATATGTGAATCATAATTTTATCATAGTGGGAATCCCGGGTATCTAGTTGTGTAAACTAGAACAATTATTCTAGTGTATTAAATAGTGGCTGAGGCCTGGATTCATCTATCATGTTTCGTGATTGAAACACTAACAAGACATGTGATATGATAATAGACCACAAGAACATTGGATGGGATCCTCTCCAGTGGCTCATTCATAATAACACTATTGTTCCAAAAGAACATGTGATGGGATCCTACCTAGTGGATCATGCATGGTAACACTATTGGTAGTTGATTTAGTGGATTTGATCACCAATTTATGATGTTAATGGAATCCCATTTATGCTAGTTACCCATAGGTATCTTCCCATGGTTCACTCTTGTGATATGATGCTTATGTAACGTGGTGCAAGCCATTATTATTTGGTAGACCTTATGTATATTTTATTTCTGGAATGAATATTTGTGAAAAAGTTTTTTCATTGAATAGTGTTTATTAGGAATGTTATATCTCTAATTATTTCATTAAAATGCATGAAATGTTATTATGAAAATTCACATTTTAATGTATCAAATAATGGTATATAATTGAATCTATTATTTTGGGTGGAATTATACTAGGATTAGGCTCACAACTTATAGACACCTACAGTTGAATGTAGACATTGTTATGTAGGACCTATGTAAAGGAAAGATGTTTTTCGGTGGTGATGTTAGATCTGGTTACTAGTGTTACACTTATTGAAGGTGTTTGTGGTGTTGGATTGATGGAAATGTCCATCTTGATGCATTGAGGTTTTTGGGATAGTTTGTTGTTTCCTTTTTTAGTACATTTGGGCATAGGTAAACATTTAAAAAATTGAATCTGAAACGGGTGTACCTTTTTTATATATTCATTCTTGTGATTTTCAATTATTTTGGGTTGTTTGTGATTACATAAATTGGGTAAATCAATCCCAATATGTACAATTGATACCCTAGAATTAGTTTCTAGCATGTGGGTATCAGGAATTCCCTTCGGGCCATGACACAGATTGGTCCAGCTGTCAATTTATATGGAACTCTAGTTTGGTTCATTACACTACATACAAAATGTAAATATAATTCCCTATACTAGTATAATAAAATTATTTCCCAGTGAACATCATCCCATATTAATTATGTAATCATATAATATTCACACTATATAGAGAAATAAGAATATGGGTAAGTAAATATAAGAATAACATTATCTATATCCATGCAGATAAATACGGTGGATAATTTCAAAATATCATAGCCTTATTGTAACAAAGGAATCATTGAATGGCGTTGACAAGGATTAAAAACAACCTTGGAAAAATAATAAATTCAATTATATAAAAAATGAAGGGATCAAGAATAAACCTATTTGATACCATGATTTCAATCCCCGAAATGATAACCTATATATTAGAAGATAAATAATGAAAAATATACCCCAAGAGGAAAAATCCTTTTAAAAATAAAAAGTTAATTTTAAATGAAATTGTAAAATATATGTTTGGAAACATTTTTGACATTGTCAAAAAAATAATAATTTACATGTCACATTCAAATGTAACTACTGAAAAGGTTATATGAAATCTTTTAAAAACATTAATTTTAAAAATAATATACAACAATGGGTCCTTGATGATACATAATTATTAACTTAGAGAAATTATGAGAGGAAGTGAAAACATCTGAAAGTGTAAGGAAAAAATAGTTTTTTTTTATTTTCAAATTACATTTATTTGTAAAATCACATTATAAGAAAATTAATGAAATAATAAATTTTATTATGAAATAATTTCACTCAATAGGATTTTAAAATTCAATATCATAAGATATTAGGCTTCGAGAACCCAATCCCATAACATAAATATACAACATAAAACATTATATCCTAAAAAATGATATTTGAGTTATCAATATTGAAGTTCAAATGATTTAATACAAACCGTGGAGTGGGTTGAATGTTTTGTTCACTTTTTATGAGTTTAAGAACATTCAAAACTTATCCCATGAAACCTATTAATATTAATTTCTTTATCAAATTTTAGTAAAAAAGCAAGCAAGAAAATGTCATAATGAATGTAAATAAAACAAAATTTACATGGATTGACCTCAGTGTGAAAATGTACAGCCTTACCATAGCCACTCTCGGGGGGGTCTATGTAAATCTACTATTATGAATAAGTGGATACAAATTATTCCAATTTCTATTAGACACCTTCTATATCCTGATATGAAAGATAATATTGAATCCTTTCATTTAAAAATGTTTTCTTATAAAACAATAGATCCAAATAAAATAATAAAGACTTTTCTCAAACATCTCCATCATTTCTCAGTATAAATCCTTAGTCTGATATGGATAGATCCGATTATATGAATCTAATGATACTGGATCTTATTCACTAAATACTATGATGTAGGATCTAATGAACTCAATCTGATAAATTCATTCTCAATCTGCATTACTCAAACTCTTCTCAAATTCTAAATACAATGGAGTCAATACGATCAACTGATTCTCAGTATGGGAAACTCAATAGTCTTCTCAAATTATCAGTACATTGGAATAAATAATGTTGAACCCATTCTCAATATTCAAAACATAAAATCTTCTCAAATTTTCAATCTAGTAAACATAAATTCAGTTGTATGATCCTCATCATGAGATCACTTTTAGAGACCCGAAGCTTGATGTACATGGACATTATATTACTTTTGCGGAATACTTAATACATAACAAAAAAATACACACAAGGTTCGTAATAGTTTAGTGTATTTGGAAACTCAGAATATAAACAACTAATCATGTTGAAAGATCTTCAACATCTCCCATAAATATCTTCCCCTTGTTTTTCCTTACCTAAAACCTTTCTTTATTTCCTGGGGAAAATAAAACATAAAAAGGGTGAGCTCAAATTCTTAGTAAGGGCAAACATAGAGAACATAAAACAATCCATAAACATTTGAAAGAAAAAACTTGAACATGAAATCTAAACATTAAAACCTTGAGAAAAGACATAAATCTTGGAAGTACGCAAGGAATATATCATAAAGGAACATCAATCACGATAAAATAGCATGGGAATAAAACATGTAATTGTGGCAACCATTAAGCACATGTTACGATTTCCATAGTAGCTAAGGCATTACTGCCAAGACCATCTTAGTGGACAAAGTCCCTTTCTGAATCGAGTTCACTCCTCATTCCAGTCCTGTATTACTGAACCAGTTTAACTTTCCGTTCCATCCATGTATATCTCATGAGATATAAATCTTTACCCAATGCATTGGAGGGAGATATAGGTCCCACCCATCTCATAATGAAATCATTCTTACTTGTGCCACAAAATAAACTTAAAACATTCATCATAACACAAAGAATAAAATGGGTTTCATAAACATCATCCCATCATTTCATAATCCTTATAAAAAAATGGACATTTCATCATAAGAAAAGTGAACCATGTAAATCATAGATACATTAAACTTAAAACATACACATATGAAATAATTTCATCTTAGATGGAAAATGGTTTTGATAAAACATTTGAAATGAATTCTTGAAAAACATATCCTTTCTTCGTCAAAATCATTTTCTTTTAAAAAAATACCATGCACTTTTAAAATAAAAGTATTTTGTTGAAAATATTCATAAATCATGTAGAGTAAGATTCATGAAAATGAGACGTTATTAAACCGTAAAAATCCGTTCACGCCGTATAAGTTAAAAAAACATTCTTCTCGTACTTCTGCCGGAAAAGTCAAAAAAGTACCACGTAACGTATACAAAAGAAAGATTACTTACATACCATGTATTAAAAGTAAAAAATGGGTACAATTTACTTTAAACATACATGAAAAAGCTTTTATAAAACATGGACATAGATGATAGAAATAACCCCAGTAAATACTTACGAATAAGCAATCTCAGATAAAAATGAGATTTACAAAATTATCCCTTACCTTAGGTCCGATATGCTTCGTACATATACAAACCTCCTGTATAATGATTTATATAATGTCATTGACTTATTACATAATCATATTCATTGTTATTAAATCATATATGGTTCACTTATGACTTTATATTACCCGTTCTTTTGTAAATTCCATGTTAAAGAGTGTTTTGGGTAAAATCATTTCATTTGTCATCCGTGTTTTGACTTGTAATTATTCATATGATTACATAGATCATGAATACATAATTATAGAATATAAAACATTATTTATATATAATATATATTCAGAATATACATATGTATAATAGATCGATAAATGGAAAGAAATACACCGTTCATGGAGACGGTAGGCCGTACGTACGCATGAATGCTGTTTTCATTTTCTTATTGAGTTGAATGGAATTAAGTAGATGAAATAAATAAATATATACATAAATCCAGTAGAATTATTATGTCATATATTTTATGATTACTTATTATATATACTTTATAATCATTCTTTAATGATTATCATGGAGAGTGAATCTCATCGCGTCGTGGAGACGGTATTCCATAGTACGCACGAGCGATGATATCATTCCCATGATTGTAGAATTGTATTAAAGTGTATGTATAATATTATAGAATCAATATAACTTTACAATAATCATATATATTCATTACATTCACCATTATACCCATCCAAGTAAGGTGGTGGTGGAAAATAGATTACACCACGGCATGGAGACGGTATTCCGTACGTACGCACGCGCAGTGATTTCATTTTCCATAAGATGGATAGATGGTGAAATATGGTTGTTTCATACTTATAATAACATATCAGTATATGAGTGATACTTATGTTATTACTTCATAATGAAACAAATAAAGAAGAAGAAGTTGAAGAAGAAAGAAAATTGAAAGAATCGGTAACAGATATTACCTCTTCTTTGACACGCCTCTTTGAATCCTCCTCTTAGGATACTAAAATTGGTCTTTGAAGAAGACCAGGACCTCTAGGATGTTGCTAGGGAAGTTGATAAGGGAAATGGGTAGGGTTTGTCCGACCTTAAAGGCTCAAATTGGTGTGAGTAAGAGAGGTAGGAGGTGCCCTTTTATAAGGGAGGAGAAGGGCACCTTTGGAAATCTTAAAAAATATTAATTTATAATAAATATAACCCCACTTAAAAACCTCCAAAAATGAATCATATTCGAATTTAATATGAGATAGGGTTGTAATATCGTCAACCAATAAAATTTAGACATGTTAGGAAATTATTTTAAACATTATCAACTTGATTTATCCTTACTTAATCAATTTAATTTTATTTGTGGTAATAACATTATAAATTTTAAATTATAACAAACAATTACTTATTTTTTGTGAATTTTCCATAATTGGATACTTTATAACATTTTAAACCATATAAATGTAAATTTATAATTTTTTAAATATTTTTGTGATTTTTAAACAATTTTATAATATGTTATGTTTATAAAATAACAATAGTGTCAAATTTGACACTATTCATTTATATGAATTTAAATAAAATATATACAGGAGATATGTTCGAAATAAAAGCTTTAATAGATTCATAAAAGGCCATATGTTTCTATAAAATTAGTGTATCACATTAAATAGTTCATATAAAATTTATTTTATTATTTTTAAAACCATTTATTTGGTTTATCTCATAATAAAATAATTACTACAACATTTTTATAATTATCTAACATACTTATTTGTTGCATAAAAATTAAAAATAAAATCCTATGATGAATATAAATCTATTAACTTTCATAATAATACTTTTACTTGAATTTATCATCTTAAAATCACAATATTTAAATTTTTATATTTATTAAATTATGAAGGTGACAACTTTTGCATCATTTAAAATAAAATAATATAAGTGTCATAATCACTATTATAAGACTCAAAATGGTTATATATTAGGTAATTAGATGATTATGGTATATATATATACTACCAATAAGTTTTGGTCAGGTTTTTGGAACTTTTAATGGGTATTATTATTTCAATAAAAACTATATTACTGATGTTTCACTTAATAAATAATTTCTTCATCATTAATGTATCACCATTAATGACAATTATTTAATCCCTAAAAATTATAAATAAATTATCATGATGTAGATAATTTTATTAGATTTCTGGAGACTATTCATGTTTGAAGTTTCATGAAGTTTATTACTAAATTAAAACTAATATACTTTAAGATTTAAGAGAGTGACATGTTGTCACTTTCTTTGGTTTTAATAATAATTAAGTTATTTTCATGGAAAAAAGTCTATTAAAAGATTCTAATCTGACCCTTAGGTTATATGGGTCTACTTTTAGTCATCCAATAGGATTTTGGCAGATGTTAGGGTAATTTTAGAATCTTATATTTACCCTTAATTACCCGATTTACCTTTAACTATGGTAAATAAAATTTACCGTAGTTACTATTCATAATGCCCAAAAATAAAAATTAGTCTATTAATATAATTTGGACCCACTAATTCCAAATATTGAATCCATTTTTCCAAATTATATACACAGACTTTTCAGAAATTAAATTAAAGTTAATCCTGTTGTCGAAAGAAAACGAGTTTTTGTTTAAAACATTAAAAAAGATTGAATTGATTTACCCTACGAATTCAAGGTCAAATCAATGCTAATGACATAAATTATATTAAATGGTAAAAATATATTCTATTTATACTTTAAAACCATTAAATATTATAATTTATCCATATAAATTATTACGATGAAAAAAGTTGTTTTTAATTAAAATATAGCGTGTTTTTACTATTCATCAAAATATGAAAGTTACCAGAATAATATGAAAAAATTATCCAAAGTAAATTTTTATTTCTTGATTTCAAAGAATAATTTTATTTTGTCAAATTGAAATTATAAACATGTCAAAAACTAGATTTAAAGTGGTTGCGCCATCAAAAGGCGGCAAAACTGTATTTTTTGAAAAATACTTATTTTACCCGAAAAATTTATTTTGTTCTTATACCATGTTCTAGAAAATGTGTAAGATGAATAATAATGTTATAAAATTCAAAATTTAGTTAATACTATTCATAATGGCTAGTTCATAATAATATTATAATAATATATCATTGTTTAGTAAAACCCGGTATTGCGTATGACACACGCTATCGAGGAAGGTCGCGATTGCATGTAATGCAAGCCAAGCCAGGGTTGCGTGTTGTGAAAGAATCCTTCATTGTTTCGTATAATAGAATCCAACCATATTTCATTTATACATTGAATATATATATATATATATATATATATACTCAATGTTGCGTAGAATAACTATTATCAAAATTGTGTGTAACACGATCCAAGAATAGTGTTGCGTATACTTCAAGCTAATACGGTGTTGCGTATAGCTCAAGGTAATCTTGGTGTAGCATACAACACAAGAAATTAATGAAATTAAGAGAATATGTTTCATAAAATCTTGGGGTGTTACATTCTACCCCCCTTAAAATGAATTTCGCCCTCGAAATTCATCCGGCTTATAAATGGTTTACTACTCGAAAGTTTCTTTAATTGAAACCCACATCGTAAAAAGGAATACAAAAACTTAAATTTAAATACTAAAGTATGAAATGTAACGGTTACCCAAATTAACTCATCACTGGGTTTCCATGTAGGATAACATAGGTGAAAATATGGATATGGAAGAGAAATCTAACCATCAAGTTCTGATGGAGAGTGGTAGAGGACATGGCTATGAAAACACCAACAATCACAAAGCCATAAATTTGTGATGATCTAAGGTAGCATCTGATTCATCATATATAAGGGCACTAGGACAACATTTTTGGTTTTCAAGATCATTTCTCTAAAGTTGAAGAATTTTAATTAGATGAAATACTTACTTTATTTCGATATAATCTCACCATTGTTTGTGCCTTGAACAATTTCCACTTCATATCTTAAAGAAATAAAGTTGAATTTGTCATTCGTGAAGTGTTAGCAGATCATGTGATAGAATGATGGATCATTCCATCTGTCTTAAACAAAAGGTTATAAAAGTTATCAAAAATACATAAGTCCATCTATAGTGAGATTAATCATATATGGTTCCTAAAATGGACTTATAATTCATATATCATACTTATTAATATACTAAAATAGTTTCTACTAAACAGGGACTTCATGTAGGCCAATGGTAGGCGATAAAGGCCGGTCACACTTCGGTTGTGGGTTCGATTCCCACAGCCTTGTCCGACGCGATGGGCTGTCGCCCGTCCTGAATGTTGTCCTTTTTCTATTACTCTAACATCCCATCAATAATATCGAAAAAAACGTTCTACCCTTAAACAATACTAACTTCTGTCCAACATAATCCATTCCAATATTTAGGCTTATCTAAAATACTTCAGTCCAATCTCATAGTATAAAGAAAATGATTACTTGAAATGTCATCAACAAAGCATGTGAATACCATCATTTATCCCCCATATATCTTGTTGGTCACATTCCAATCATGTGAATACCTTAATCATGTATTCTCTTGAAAAATGAATACCCATTAAACCTTAGTGAAAACATGAATGCTGTCAAAAGTTAACTCCTTCCGCATACCAAAATCCAAAAATTCTATATACTCAAACCATGATATAACCTTCTCCTTATATCAGTCATGAGGTCATGAATACTATAAAACATTTAATTTTCTCCTTATCCCTTCATTATGCTCATATCATCTACATTCCGAAAATATCTGAGTAACCTTTCATGGATACTGGTACCATTAATCATACACTTTTAAAACTCAAGGAAAGACAATAGTATAAAAACCCTTAGATGTCTCTTTATTCCATAGTACTATGAGATTACTTATACAACATTACACTTGATAAACATGTAATCACTCCCCTACCTTCCTAAACCATTGACTGAGCTTCAACAATTCATTCATCTCACATATCATTTGTAGTCTCTTCATCATCATCAACATAAATACTAACCATATGACCATACTGATTCTCTTCATGAGACTTTCCCTTAGGGAATTGGTTTGCATAATGCCCGTACATTCCACATTTAAAACATTTAACCGTTGTTTATGTCGTATCAATACCATTATCCTCATCCATGGTGTTAACTGAACCTTTTCCTTTACACTTACTGGCTTTGTGTCCTTCTTTTCCACACCCAAAGCATCTTCCAGTTCCCTTGATAAAATCTCCCTGATGCCTCTTCCCATATGATTTACATGAGGGAAATTGAACTTTCTTTCCTCTATGGTCATCATGAAACTCCATCTTTATCTTATTATCTGAGTCGGGAAACTTACCAAAGTTGATATTATTGATCATATTATGATATTGCTGATTAGGAATAATAACAATGTTTGGACTTCCAAATCCTGTTTCATTTGGTTTCTCATGAATAATATCATTCCATCGTCTGTCATATCCTCCGTTATCATGAATCTTCTTGTTTCCAGCCATTTTCTAAAACCCAAAAAGAATAGTGTGAGAGGAAAAAATCATGCTAGGGAAAACAACATAGTAAAGGGGGAGCACCCTCAATATCTAACATCTTAGGTTAAATTATAAGATCGTTACCGTATTTCTAGGACTATATCCTATACGTATACTTATCCTTAGTGACATCCCTAGACATACCTTAGAAATATCTCTAGGGATCTCACTAACATTTCCGCATCCTAGTTTCCAAAGGTTGACTAATCCTTTCCTCTGATACCAAATGTAGAGACCCGAAGCTTGACGTACATGGACAATACATTACTTTTACAGAATACTTAATACATAACAAAAAAAGACACACAATGATCGTAATAGTTTAGTGTCTTTGGAAACTCAGAATATAAACAACTAATCATGTTGAAAGATCTTCAACATCTCCCATAACGATATTCCCCTTTTCGTTTCCTTACCTAAAACCTTTCTTTATTTCCTAGGGAAAATAAAACATAAAAAGGGTGAGCTCAAATGCTCAGTAAGGGAAAACATAGAGAACATAAAACAATCCATAAACAATTGAAAGCAAAAACATGAACATGAAATATAAACATTAAAACCTTGAGAAAAGACATAAATCTTGGAAGTATGTAAGGAATATATCATAAAGGAAATTCAATCACGATAAAATATCATGGGAATAAAACATGTAATTGTGGAAACCATTAAGAACATGTTATGATTTCCATAGTAGCCAAGGCATTGCTGCCAAGACCATCTTAGTGGACAAAGTCCCTTTCTGAATCGAGTTCACTCCTCGTTCCAGTCCTGTATTACTGAACCGGTTTAACTTTCCGTTCCAGCCATGTCTATCTCATGAGATATAAATCTTTACCCAATGCATTGGAGGGAGATATAGGTCCCTCCCATCTCATAATGAAATCATTCTTACTTGTGCCCCAAAATAAACTTAAAACATTCATCATAACCCAAAGAATAAAATGGGTTTCATAAACATCATCCCATCATTTCATAATCCATATAAAACAAATGGACATTTCATCATAAGAAAAGTGAACCATTTAAATCATAGAGTCATTAAACTTAAAACATACACATATGAAATAATTTCATCTTATATGGAAAATGGTTTTGATAAAACATTTGAAATGAATTCTTGAGGAAAATATCCTTTCTACGTCAAAATCATTTTCTTTTCAAAAAATTCCATGCACTTTTAAAATAAAATTATTTTGTTGAAAATATTCATAAATAATGTATAGTACGATTTATGAAAATGAGACGTTATTAAACCGTAAAAATCCGTTCACGCCGTATAAGTTAAAAAAAACATTCTTCTCGTACTTCTGCCGGAAAAGTAAAAAAAGTACCTCGTAACGTAAAAAAAAGAATGATTCCTTAAATAACATGTATTAAAAGTCAGAAATGGGTAAAATGACTTTAAAAATACATGAAAACACTTTTATAAACCATGGACATGGATGATAGAAATAACCCCAGTAAATACTTACGAATAAGAAATCTCAGATAAAAATGAGATTTGAAAAATTATCCCTTACCTTAGGTCCGATATGCTTCGTACATATCCAAAACTCCTTTATAATGATTTAAATAATTTCATTGACTTATTAAAGAATCATATTCATTGTTATTAAATCATATATGGTTCACTTATGACTTTATATTACCCATTCTTTTGTAAATTCATTGTTAAAGAGTGTTTTGGGTAAAATCGTTTCATTTGTCGTCCGTGTTTTGAATTTTAATTTTTCATATGATTACATAGATCATGATTACATAATTCCAGAATATAAAACATGATTTATATATAATATATATTCAGAATATACATATGTCTAATAGATCGATAAAACGAAAGAAATACACCATTCCTGGAGACGGTAGGTCGTACGTACGCATGAACACTGTTTTCATTTCCTTATTGAGTTGAATGGAATTATGTAAATGAAATAAATATATATATACATAAATCCAGTAGCATTATTATGTCATATATTTTATTATTACTTATTATATATACTTTATAATCATTCTTGAATGGTTATCATGGAGAGTGAATCTCATCGCGTCGTGGAGACGGTATTCCGTATGTACGCACGAGCGATGATATCATTCCCATGATCGTCGAATTGTATTAAAGTGCATGTATAATATTATATAATCAATATCACTTTACAATAATCATATACATTCATTACTTTCACCATTATACACATCCAAGTAAGGTGGTGGTGGAAAATAGATTACACCACGGCGTGGAGACGGTATTCCGTACGTACGCACGCACAGTGATTTAATTTTCCATAGGATGGATAGATGGGGAAATATGGGTGTTTCATACATATAATAACATATCATTATATGAGTGATACTTATGTTATTATTTCATAATGAAACAACTAAATAAGAAGATGTTGAAGAAGAAAGAAAATTGAAAGAATCGGTAACGGATATTACCTCTTCTTTGACACGCCTCTTTGAATCCTCCTCTTAGGGTACTAAAACTGGTCTTTGAAGAATACCATGACCCCTAGGATGTTTCTAGGGAAGTTTATAAGGGAAATGGTCAGAATTCGGCCAAGCGTAAAGGCAAAAATTGGTGTGAGGAAGAGAGGGAGGAGGTGCCCTTTTATAAGGGAGGAGAGGGGCACCTTTTGAAATTTTAAAAAATATTAATTTATAATAAATCTAACCCCACATAAAAACCTCCAAAAATGACTCATATTCGAATTTAAGATGCGATAGGGTTGTAATCGCATCAACCAATAAAATTTAGACATGTTAGGAAATTATTTTAAACATTATCAACTTGATTTATCCTTACATAATCAATTTAATTTTATTTGTGGTAATAACATTCTAAATTTTAAATTATAACAAAAATTTACTTATTTGTTGTGAATTTTCCATAATTGGATACTTTATAACATTTTAGACCATATAAATTTAAATTTATAATTTTTTAAATATTTTTGTGATTTTTAAACAATTTTATAATATGTTATTTTTATAAAATAACAATAGTGTCAATTTTGACACTATTGATTTATATGAATTTAAATAAAATATATACAGAAGATATGTTCTAAATAAAAGCTTTAATATATTTATAAAAGGCCATATGTGTTGAGTCAATAAGGTTTTCCTTATGACTTTTCCATTCCTTCTTGTTTTGAAAATCACAAACACCTTATCTTTAAGGAAAATCGCTTTTGTAAGGAAAAATGCTTTTATAAGGAAAATTGCTTTTATAAGGAAAATTGCTTTCTTAAGGAAAATTTCTTTTATAAGGAAAATTGCTTTCTTAAGGAAAATCGCTTTTATAAGAAAAATTATCCTTATAATATTTTTCATATTTTTCTTAAGTGTGAGATTCGGATTCACTTTCTCGGAATCATTAAAACTGATAAAAAGCATTCTGTTTTTAGGATTCGGTTCTGAACAAGAACTATAAGGAAGTTTCATTCCGAATTCCGGATATGAATTCTGACTTAGTTCTATTCCAGATTCAGGATACGAATTCTGAAGAAGAATTCTCATTACGAATTCTAATGAAGAAATCCCATTCCGAATTCTCATTACGAATTCTGAAGAAGAATTCTCATTACAAATTCCAATGAAGAATTCTCATTACGAATTCTAATTAAGAATTCTCATTACGAATTCTAATGAAGAAATCTCATTCCGAAATCTCATTACGAATTCTGATAAAGAATTCTTACTACGAATTCTGATGACGAATTCTCATTACGAATTCTGATGACGAATTCTCATTACGAATTCTGATGATGAATTCTCATTACTAATTCTGATGATGAATTCTCATTACGAATTCTAATGACGAATTCTCATTACGATTTCTGATGACGAATTCCTATTCCGAATTCCTATTCCGAATTCTCATTCCGAATTCACCTATTAAACAGAATCTGATTATCATTGTTTTATACACTCTGAATTCATTCACTCCGAACTTTAACTCTGAAATTTCTATTCCGAACCTTTATGTTAGAGTTTAAAACGATGTCGTACATTCTGTTACACTTACCTTGTTATAAAACGATGTCGTCCATTTTGTTATAAACTAACCGTTGTCTAAGTGACACGTGTACAGGTCCCTTCGAACTTTAAGGAAAATATGACCGTTGGAGAGGAGCCGACCTTACCTATAAATAGGAGCTCATTTGAAAAAGCTCACAACGGATGGATGAACAATTTGGACTTTGTGCATACATGCTGTTGAAGTGATTTCTAGAGAGAGAGTCTCTTATTAAACTCTCAAAGCTTCGTGCGACTCCGAATGTTGGTGATTACATTCGAGGGCTTCCGGGGATAGGAAGACAGAGGTGCCGACTACCTTAAAGATCGAGGGCTTTCTTGATGAGAAAGACAGAGGTTGCCGACTACCTTAAAGATCGAGGGCTTTCTTGCTGAGAAAGACAGAGGTTGCCGACTACCTTAAAGTTCGAGGACTTACTTGCTGAGGAAGACAGAGGTTGCCAACTACCTTGAAGTTGAGGGCTTGCGGGGATAGCAAGACAGAGACTCCGATCTTCGTATCGAGGGCTTACCCTGGTGTGGGTAAGACAGACTTGCTTGAAAGTATAAATCAAGGGACCTTTATCCAAGGTTGTTGGATACCCTTCTCTTTGGGTTAAAAGACTATTATCTTGTTACTAGTAGTTTTACTACTTGTCTTTATTCCGCTGCAATTTGTATCTTAAGGAAAGTATAATTTTCTTATACTTCCTTACTTACTCTGATTAGTTTAGATTCTATACGCTTTAAGGTAGAATCTCATATTGTAACTTTTGTTAAGTTTCAATTTCCGGAACCATATTTCTGGAACCTACTTTTGGAATCTCTTTCCAAGTTTAGTTCGGTGTTAGAGGTGTTGTGAATATACTTAGTTTAGCTTTGTTAAACTTAGTCCTTTCCTTTTCTTAAGGAAACTTTAGTTATTCATAACTAACTTTAAAGGTTCCAAAGGAATTTTTAAAGTATACAATTCACCCCCCTCTTGTATATTGAGCATCTCATATTATATTTCGATCCTACAATTGGTATCAGAGGTTGGAAACCTCTTACTCTATACCATTCTTACATTTGGTATCAGAGCCAAGGTTACTGAAATACTTGTACTCACATACAAGTTTTTCTTGCTCACTTTTTTATTCCGAACTTTGTCATTCCGATTTATCCATTCCGAACTTTTTTCCATTCCGAACTTTTTGATTACGAACTTTTGCTACTAACAAGTTTGTTTCTAAGTTATTTCTAGTATGGCAGGAATGAATGTTGGATCTATTGACAATCTGAATCCTACAAGACCACCTATCTTTGATGGTAATGATTATGAATACTGGAGAGATCGTATGAAGACTTTTGTTATCAATACTGGAGTAGATAACTTTGTGATGCTTACTGGTGACTATAAAATTCCTGACAAGGAAGTCAGAACCTTTACTAACCAGGAAAAGCAAGAATATCAACTCAACTATAAGGTACACAATACTTTACTGTGTTCAATGACTAGAAACATATATAGCCAAATTTCTTCTTGTGAAGCAGCTAACTGTATATGGAATAAGTTAGAGGTTACACACTTTGGGACTTCTAAGGTGATTGAAACTAGAAGAGCTATGCTTAGAGTTGAATATCATGGCTTCAGTTTTCCTTATGGAGAACCTATCTGTAAAGTTCAACAAAGATTTATGACTATCGTCAACAGTCTACAATCTATGGGAGAAAAAGGTTTAGATGATGAAGCTCTTGTGGACAAGATTATTGATATTATGCCCAATGAGTGGGAATCCAAGAGAACAACAATAGATGAAAACAGGAAGGTTACTCAAATTAATCTTGATGAATTATTTGGAACTCTTCTACAACATGAGACAAGAATGAAGAGAGATGCTGACAACATCAAGAAGAAGAATGGAAATGGTACTGTTGCCTTTACTACAACTTCGAATCAGATGAAAGCTAAGACTCCTGAGAGAGTTACCAGATCCAAATCTAAGAAAGTCATTTTCCAATCCGAATCTAGTGAAAGTGAAGTTTCAGAAAATGAATCAGCCAATCTTGCTCGAAGGATGAACAAGATAGCTGGACAGAGAAACTTTCAATCCAAGTATAAGAAGAAGGACATGAAAGATAAGAAAGATGGAGAAGTTACTTGTTATGAATGTAAAAGAGCAGGACATATTAGACCAGATTGCCCTATGCTCAGAAAGAAAGAAAGGAAGGAAAGACATTCAGACAAGAACAGGAAGAAGTATTACAAAGCCAAAGCTAAGAAAGTTCTGAAAGCTAATGACACCTGGAGTGCCAGTGGTGGTGACTCTTCAGATGAATCTTCTGATTATGAATCTTCAGGACAGAAGAATCTTGGTCTTATAGCCAGATTACCCATTGAAAATCATTGTCTTATGGCTAAGGTACAAAATGCTGAATCATTGACCAATGTTTCTTTAAATCCTAATGATAGTAAGTATTATAACTCTTCTGATGAAGAATCATCTTCTGATGAGGAAAATACTTTACCTACTTTTGAAGAAGTCTCTAGATTTGCTGAACTTTTTGAGATTGAGAATTCCAAACTCAACAAGAAACTTGATAAGGAAAATTCTAGGAATTCTATTCTTACTAAAGAGATATCAGATCTTTCTAAAGATCTTGATAAGAAAAATGCTGATTTTGAAAATATTTCAAAAAATCTTGAGGAAGTAAGTTCTGAGAAGAATAAACTTTCTAAAGAATTAGAAAAAGTAATTTCTAATAAAAATGTTTTCGAGCCTAACTCTAGTTCAAAAACTAATGATTTTGAGGATAAAAACTTGGTTGTAAAACTCAAGTCCGAAATTTTTTCCTTAAAGAAGTGTTTATCAAACATTACCCATGGTAAAGAAAATTTTGATAAGATGTATTCTCAAATACGACCTTTAAGAAATAAATCCGGATTTGGTTATACCCAAGCAAAACCTGTTTTTAGCAACAATTATTTTGTTCCTCAAAGTGCCCCATTTTGTACTAAGTGTCAATGTGGTGGTCACTGGGCAAGAAATTGTTCCTTAAACAAAACCCAATCCTTAGGTTTTCATAAAGCTTATTTTTCTAAGAAAATGTGGGTACCAAAAATTTTATTGTCTGGAAATCTCGGATCCAAACAAGTTTGGATTCCGAAAATCTAACTTTGTTCTTAATTTCAGGAAAATAAAGAATGTTCCAGCAACAATATTTGGTACATGGATAGTGGATGTTCCCGGCATATGACTGGTAACAAAAGTTTTTTTGAAAAGATTATCAAAACGAAAGGAGGAAAGGTAACTTTCGGAGACAATGCTAAGGGAGAGATTGTTGGTATTGGTAATATTGTTCTTTTAGGTAAAACTTTGATTTCAAATGTTCTGTTTGTTAAAGGTCTTAAGCACAACCTCATTAGCATAAGTCAGTTATGTGATGAAGGTTACCTTGTGAATTTTAGGAATGATAAATGCTTAGTTCACAATTCCAAGGAAGAATTTATTCTCTCAGCCAATAGGCAAGAGAATGTTTACACCTTAAACTTAGAAGATCTTAGAAGCCAAGATTTACCTTGCCTAAGTGCAATGGAAGACCATTCTTGGTTATGGCATAGAAGATTAGGACACTGTAATCTTAGGAACCTATGTAAACTCTCTAAGAAGAAACTTGTTAAGGATCTACCGGAGCTTAGATTTGATTCTTCTAAAGTTTGTGATCCTTGTCAATATGGCAAGCAACATAAATCTAGTTTTAAGTCAATCGGTGAAGTCTCAACAACTGATGCATTACAGTAAGTGCACATGGATCTTTTTGGTCCAACACAAACTGGAAGTATTGGAGGCAAATACTATGTGTTTGTTCTTGTTGATGATTACACTAGATTTACTTGGGTCTATTTTCTAGCAAGGAAATCTGAAGCTTTTTCTTATTTCAAAAGTTTTAGAGCTCAAGTTAAAAATGAGAAAAACCTTCCATTGAAAACTATTCATAGTGATCATGGAGGAGAATTTCAAAATTCAGATTTTGAAACTTTTTGTAGTAAGAAAGGTATTACTCACAACTTTTCAGCACCTAGAACTCCTCAACAGAATGGTGTAGTTGAAAGAAGAAATAGAATTCTTCAAGAGGTAACTAGAACCATGTTGAGTGAATATTCTATTGCTAGACATTTCTGGGCTGAAGCTGTAAGTACTGCTTGTTATACTATAAATCGAGTTTTGATTAGACCTTTTCTTAATAAAACTCCTTATGAGTTATGGAATGGTAGAAAACCTAGACTTTCCTACTTCAAGGTTTTTGGTTGCAAAGTATTCATCTTGAATACTAAAGATAACTTACATAAATTCGCACCAAAATCAGATGAAGGAATTTTCTTAGGTTATTCCACAACTTCTAAGGCTTATAGAGTTTTTAATAAAAATACTTGTACTGTTGAGGAAACAGTACATGTAAAATTTGATGAATCAGACCCTTTTGTTTTTAAAACTTCCCAACCTACATCCTCGGATGTGTTTTCAAAAACTGATTATCAACCTTTGATAGAAGAACCTTCTGATAAGGAAATTGTTCTAGAAGATACTTCTGAAACATTTACCCCAGAAGACTTTCTACCCTATGTTGATGAACAGGTTTTACAAAACCCAAATCAGGTGTTTCTTAAGAATCATCCCAGTGATAGTATCATTGGTGATGTAAATCAACCTGTAAGGACTAGAAGTTCCTTAAGAAATGAAGTAGAACATCTAGCATTTCTTTCCCAATTAGAGCCTAAAAGCACTGATGAAGCTTTAGGAGATGATGATTGGATCAAAGCAATGCAAGATGAACTAAATGAATTCGAAAGGAATAAAGTCTGGACCTTGGTTGAGAGACCTAAGGAAACTTCTGTTATTGGAGTAAAATGGGTCTTCAGAAACAAATGTGATGAAAATGGAGTCATTGTTAGAAATAAAGCTAGACTTGTTGCTAAAGGCTATAATCAGCAAGAAGGAATAGACTATGAAGAAACCTATGCTCCAGTATCTAGACTTGAATCTATCCGTATTCTACTTGCCTTTGCAGCATTCTTTAATTTCAAACTATTTCAAATGGATGTGAAATGTGCTTTTCTTAACGGTTATGTTCAAGAGGAAGTTTTTGTTGAACAACCTCCTGGATTTGAAGATACAAAACATCCTGATCATGTTTTTAGACTTACCAAAGCTTTGTATGGCCTTAAACAAGCCCCACGAGCATGGTATGATAGACTTACTGGATTTTTGCTTCAAAATAACTATGTTAAGGGAAATGCAGATCCAACCCTTTTTATAAAGAAAGATAAGAAAAATGTTTTGATTGTTCAAATTTATGTTGATGACATTATATTTGGTTCAACTCAGCAATCTTTGACTGACTCTTTTGCTAGTCTAATGAAATCTGAGTTTGAAATGAGTATGATGGGTGAGTTAACATTTTTCCTTGGTTTTCAAATTTCTCAAAAACCAGAAGGAACCTACATATCTCAACATAAGTATATTAAAGATCTTCTTAAAAAGTATGGTTATGACAACACTAAGAGTATAAGTACTCCCATTGGTACCTCAAACTCTTTAGATCTTGATGAAGTTGGGAAACCAGTAGATCAAACATCTTTTAGAGGTATGATTGGAAGTTTACTTTACTTAACAGCTAGTCGACCAGACTTAATGTTTTCTGTATGCTTATGTGCAAGATATCAATCCAATCCTAAGGAATCTCACTTAAAGGCAGTAAAAAGAATTTTTCGCTACCTTAAGGGAACCATGGATCTAGGATTATTTTATACTTCTGGAAATGATTTTCTTCTAAAAATATTTTATGATGCTGACTTTGGTGGATGTAGAATGGATAGGAAAAGTACATCCGGAACTTGTCATTTCTTAGGAGATTCATTAGTTTCTTGGTCATGCAAGAAGCAACATTCTGTTGCACTCTCCACTGCTGAAGCTGAATATGTAGCAGCTGGAAGTTGTTGTGCACAAGTGTTGTGGATGCAACACACACTCACAGACTATGGCTTGAGTTTTACTAAAACTCAAATTTTGTGTGATAACACAAGTGCCATTGCCCTAAGTAAAAACCCTGCACATCACTCTCGTGCAAAACACATAGATATTAGGCATCACTTTCTTAGGGATCACACACTTAAAGGAGACATTATTCTTCAGTTTATCGGAACGCAAGATCAACTTGCTGATATTTTCACAAAATCTTTACCTTCTGATAGATTTGAATATATTAAACAGAAGTTAGGAATGATAACCGTAAGGTAATCTTCCTTAATTAACTTTCTGTTGGAAAAATCTCCTTACAGTAATAAACTCCTTTTCATAGGGGGAGTACATTTGATTGCTTATTTAACAAAGTTTTTCAAATTTTGTTTTCAAATTTTTCGGAACGAAAATTTCCGGAATGGAACTTTCGGAACTACCATTTTCCAGAAAGGATATTTTCGCACAGAATACTTCTGGAATGAAAGTATTCGTATTGAAAATTTCCGGAATGGACAACTTTCGTACTGGGACTTTCATAACCAAATTTTCGTACCAAGTTTTTATTGACTTTTTCGTATTGACTTTTTCGTATTTACTTTTTCGTATTTAGTTTTTCATATTGAGTTTTTCGTATTGAGTTTTTCGTATTGAGTTTTTCGTGTTGAGTTTTTCGTATTGAGTTTTTCGTATTGAATTTTACGTAGTCGTCTTTATATTACCCATTACGAATAACTTTCCTAAGCTAATCCGAAAGGTATGATTTCCTTACTGAAGTTTTCGTAATCATATTTTACTTGCTGGTAGTTTCTTGTATTTTGTTTTCGGATTATAGTTTTCTTAAATCTTTGCTTTAATAAAACCTCAAAAAGATCGGATTCAAGCTTTCAACCGTCAGATCTAATCGCAGATCATTCTAAACCGTTAGATCAACCGAGGAAGTTGAACCGTCATCCCAATGCCTATATAAAGGGGACCCTATTTTCTCGTCCCACATCGATTTCAAGCTTTTGCGTGCTGAAGCTCTGACTCTCCGATTTAAGGCCATTCCGAACTTCAGTCTTCTCAGTTCCGAACTTCTCAGAGACTTCAGATCCGAATGTCTGCAGAGTTAGCTTCTCAAGAAATGTCTTCAACCAAGCCCATTTCATAGTGGTTAGTCTACAGAGAGAGGTTAGTTCATCCGAATTTCTTCAGCAACTATGATTCTATTATATCAAAGAATATCAAGCTGAATGGCTGGGAAGATGTTGCGGTATCAAAAACCGGCAACCAAGATGAAGTCTTCTCTGACTTGCTTGTCGAGTTTTATGAGTCAGTTTCTTTCTTCATGGAAGATAATAGAGAGAAGTTTTCCTTCAAATCGTATGGAAAGACATATAAGCTATCTTACACCAAGGCTGCAAGCTTGGTAGGGTTGAGTTATGAAGGTGAAGCTGAGTTTATCTCGCACGTTCTGCCAGACTCCTTGGGTAGTTTCAACAAGGAGAAAGCCTTAGAAATTCTCGGATTGGATGATGACAAGGCTCCGAAAATAGCAAGTCTTTCTACAAACTTCCGGATTCTGGAGTTATGGGTGCAAGGGCTTATCGTACCGAGAAAAGGAGACAAGGACAGCTTGAAGAAGAGTGAGATATACATCTTGGATTTCCTGATAAATCTAAGAAAGTTCAACCTGATTAAGCATATTCTTCTCAACATTGATAATTTGAAGAAGGGGAATCTGAGAGCTCAGATTGTGATGTACCCGGCAATATTGTCAAAGCTTATAGTTCGGTGCCTAGAATCTTTAAAGGTAGCTTGCAGTTCTAAGCCGAAAGTTTGCAAAATCATGTTGCTCAGTGATGCCACTCTTAAGAGAATGAATATAGCTTTTAACAAGGAGTCAGGAAAGTTTATTGATCTACCGCCTCAAGCAGAAGTGACTCTGAAAGTGGCTGATCCGGAATCATCAAAGCCGGTAAGGAAGAGGAAGCAGAAAGAAGTGGTAGGCGAAGCCGAGGAACCCAAGTCTAAGGAAGTCCATTCCGCACCTCCTAAGTCTAAGAAGAAGAAGACATATACTGATGAGGTTGCAGCGAGGTGGAGAGCTGACAAGGAGAAGAGGAAGGAAGGAGATCCGCAGTTCGGATTGGATCCTGTAGAGGCTAAGGCTCTGAATGAAAAGGCTGCTGATGAGCTTGAGAAACAAGCAAAGGAAAAGAAGCTGGAGAAGAAGTTGTCAGAAGCTGAGGCTGTGCAAGCGTTGTTGAAATTTAATGAAATGGTTTCAGCAACCATTCCCGTTCCGAGATCTTTTTCTCTGGAATCTCTACCTGAGACTCCAGGAAGAAATCTTGTAACTCCGGAAGAGGCTGTTGCTACTGAGGAAGTAGAGCAAGTGGAAGAGGTTGAAGAAGCGGCTGAAGGAAGTGGTGAGACAGGAGATGTGCTCAAACAAGTAGATGAATATAAGGGAACTCCTTCGGATCACCTCTCGCTCCGAACATCTGAAGCTCAATCTTCAAAGCTTGCTACTCCTGCAATGGAAGAAGAAAAGGGAGAAGAAGAAGTTACTTGTCAAGAACATATTTTACTTGATGCTGCTCAGATGGGAAACGTGGAAGCCAATGTTCAAGAAGTTGCTGATGAGGAAGATAAAATTGTTCAAGTCTCTGATAGTGAGAACAGATCTCCGGAACAGGTTTCAATTCCGGAAAAAGATAAGGGAAAGCAAATTCTTGCTGATACCCCGAGTTCAGAAAAAAGTATGAGGAAGGAAGCTGGTAGCTCTTCTAAGAGGAAGTTGGAGCTTATTGAGGAAGAAAATTCTCCTAGCAAGATTTCTGATTCGGAGTCATCATCGTTGGGGCACGATTTTGTTGTTCAGTCCTTGAAGAAGTTGGTGGGAACCATTCCGACCTTCTCCAGTATAGACTCTAGATGCCAGATGCTTCAACATACGATGAATCAGAAAACCGACTCCGTATCCATGGTCATGGATAAATGTGTTGAGATAGAAGCCCAGTTCAAAAATTTCTTTATTGGTTACGAAGCCCATAAAAGATCTTGCAAAAGGATGACTAGCTGGTCGAAGAAGAATGTGGAAGAGATGAGGTTGCTGGATGAGTTTCAGGAGAATGTTAAGGATGCTTTTCAAACCGAGGACAAGAAGTTTCATGAGATGACTGCATCATTCGATGAGAAATTGACAGAGGAAAAGAACATTCGGAGTCAGGAAGTAAGAGATCTGAATGGAAAGCTCAACTCCGTTAATCAGAGTTGGAAATTTGAAAGGGATCATCGGATCAATTTTCTAGAAAGGATAAAGTCTCAGGAAGAGAAAATGGAATCTCAGGAAGAAAAGTTGAAGGCTCAGGAAGAAATCATTGAAGCTCAGTCAGCAAGAATAGTTGCCTTAGAAAAGCAAGCAGAAGAAGATCATAAGGACCTCAAGAAGATCAAGACAATTCTTAAGGGGCTCATGTCGAAGGGGAAAGATCCGAAATAAACCAATCCGATCTTTTTGTTGTAATATGTTTTTGTTGGTGACATTTCAAATCTAATGAGAATCGTGCTTGTTGTTTCTGTTGTTTTCATTACAAATTTTTCAGGTACTTTGTTAAGTTTTTCCATTCCCTCCAATTCTTTTTGAAAATCACAAAGGGGGAGAAGGAAAAGATCCTTAAGAAAAAAGAGGAAATCTAATAAGTGCTTAACAAAGGGGGAGAAAGGAAAATACCCAAGGAAAAAGAACTCTAATAAGAGTTTGTTTATGGGGGAGTTTTTCTTAAAGAAACATCACTCCGGAAATATGAATACGATCCTTAGAGTTTCAAAGCCTAAGGGGGAGTTAGTCGTATTCATCTATATTCTTAAACCAAGGGAGATAAGCTTTAATATGTTTCTTTCTTCTTACAATAGCTTTTTCGTAAGGATGTTTGTGCTTTCCAAAAAGGGGGAGATTGTTGAGTCAATAAGGTTTTCCTTATGACTTTTCCATTCCTTCATGTTTTGAAAATCACAAACACCTTATCTTTAAGGAAAATCGCTTTTGTAAGGAAAAATGCTTTTATAAGGAAAATTGCTTTTATAAGGAAAATTGCTTTCTTAAGGAAAATTGCTTTTATAAGGAAAATTGCTTTCTTAAGGAAAATCGCTTTTATAAGAAAAATTATCCTTATAATATTTTTCATATTTTTCTTAAGTGTGAGATTCAGATTCACTTTCTCGGAATCATTAAAACTGATAAAAAGCATTCTGTTTTTAGGATTCGGTTCTGAACAAGAACTATAAGGAAGTTTCATTCCGAATTCCGGATATGAATTCTGACTTAGTTCTATTCCAGATTTAGGATACGAATTCTGAAGAAGAATTCTCATTACGAATTCTAATGAAGAAATCCCATTCCGAATTCTCATTACGAATTCTGAAGAAGAATTCTCATTACAAATTCCAATGAAGAATTCTCATTACGAATTCTAATTAAGAATTCTCATTACGAATTCTAATGAAGAAATCTCATTCCGAATTCTCATTACGAATTCTGATAAAGAATTCTTACTACGAATTCTGATGACGAATTCTCATTACAAATTCTGATGACGAATTCTCATTACGAATTCTGATGATGAATTCTTATTACTAATTCTGATGATGAATTCTCATTACGAATTCTAATGACGAATTCTCATTACGATTTCTGATGACGAATTCCTATTCCGAATTCCTATTCCGAATTCTCATTCCGAATTCACCTATTAAACAGAATCTGATTATCATTGTTTTATACACTCTGAATTCATTCACTCCGAACTTTCACTCCAAAATTTCTATTCCGAACCTTTATGTTAGAGTTTAAAATGATGTCGTACATTCTGTTACACTTACCTTGTTATAAAACGATGTCGTCCATTTTGTTATAAACTAACCGTTGTCTAAGTGACACGTGTACAGGTCCCTCCGAACTTTAAGGAAAATATGACCGTTGGAGAGGAGCCGACCTTACCTATAAATAGGAGCTCATTTGAAAAAGCTCACAACGGATGGATGAACAATTTGGACTTTGTGCATACATGCTGTTGAAGTGATTTCTAGAGAGAGAGTCTCTTATTAAACTCTCAAAGCTTCGTGCGACTCCGAATGTTGGTGATTACATTCGAGGGCTTCCGGGGATAGGAAGACAGAGGTGCCGACTACCTTAAAGATCGAGGGCTTTCTTGCTGAGAAAGACAGAGGTTGCCGACTACCTTAAAGATCAAGGGCTTTCTTGCTGAGAAAGACAGAGGTTGCCGACTACCTTAAAGTTCGAGGACTTCCTTGCTGAGGAAGACAGAGGTTGCCAACTACCTTGAAGTTGAGGGCTTGCGGGGATAGCAAGACAGAGACTCCGATCTTCGTATCGAGGGCTTACCCTGGTGTGGGTAAGACAGACTTGCTTGAAAGTATAAATCAAGGGACCTTTATCCAAGGTTGTTGGATACCCTTCTCTTTGGGTTAAAAGACTATTATCTTGTTACCAGTAGTTTTACTACTTGTCTTTATTCCGCTGCAATTTGTATCTTAAGGAAAGTATAATTTTCTTATACTTCCTTACTTACACTGATTAGTTTAGATTCTATACGCTTTAAGGTAGAATCTCATATTGTAACTTTTGTTAAGTTTCAATTTCCGGAACCATATTTCTGGAACCTACTTTTGGAATCTCTTTCCAAGTTTAGTTCGGTGTTAGAGGTGTTGTGAATCTACTTAGTTTAACTTTGTTAAACTTAGTCCTTTCCTTTTTTTAAGGAAACTTTAGTTATTCATAACTAACTTTAAAGGTTCCAAAGGAATTTTTAAAGTATACAATTCACCCCCCTCTTGTATATTGAGCATCTCATATTATATTTCGATCCTACAATATGTATCTAGAAAATTAGTGTAGAACATTAAATAGTTCATATAATATTTATTTTATTATTTTTAAAACCATTTATTTGGTTTATCTCTTAATAAAATAATTACTACAACATTTGTTATAATTATCTAATATAATTATTTGTTGCATAAAAATTAAAAATAAAATTTTATGATGAAGATAAATTTATTACCTTTAACAATAATACTTTTACTCTAATTTATCATCTTAAAATCCCAATATTTAAATTGTTATATTTATTAAATTATGAAGGTGACAACTTTGGCATCATTTAAAATAAAATAATATAAGTGTCATAATCACGATTATAAGACTCAAAACGGTAATATATTAGGAAATTGGATGATTATGGTATATATATACTAAAAATAAGTTTTGGTCAGGTTTGTGGAACTTTTAATGGGTATTATTATTTCAATAAAAACTATATTACTGATTTTTCACTTAATAAATAATTTCTGCATCATTAATGTATCACCATTAATGACAATTATTTAATCCCTAAAAATTATAAATAAATTATCATGATATAGATAATTTTATTATCTTTCTGGATACTATTCATTTTTTAAGTTTCATGAAGTTTATCACTAAATTAAAATTAATATACTTATAAGATTTAAGAGAGTGACATGTTGTCACTTTCTTTAGTTTTAATAATAATTAAGTTATTTTCATGGACAAAAGTCCATTAAATGATTTTAATCTGACCCTTAGGTGATATGGGTCTACGTTTAGTCATCCAATAGTATTTTGGAATATGTTAGGGTAATTTTATAATCTTATATTTACCCTTAATTACCCGATTTTCCTTTAACTATGGTAAATACAATTTACCATAGTTACTATTCATAATGCCCAAAAATAAAAAGTAGTCTATTAATATAATTTGGACCCACTGATTCCAAATATGGAATCCATTTTTCCAAATTATATACACAGAAGTTTCAGAAATTAAATTAAAATTAATCCCATTGTCGAAAGAAAACGGGTTTTTGTTTAAAACATTACAAAAGATTGAATTGATTTACCCTACGAATTCAAGGTAAAATCAATGCTAATGGCATACATTATATTAAATGGTAAAAATATATTCTATTTATACTTTAAAACCATTCAATATTATAATTTAACCATATAAATTATTGCGATGACAAAAGTTGTTTTTAATTAAAATATAGCGTGTTTTTACTATTCATCAAAATATGAAAGTTACCAGAATAATATGAAAAATTTATCCAAAGTAAATTTTTATTTCTTGATTCCAAAGAAAAATTTTATTTTGTCAAATTTAACTTATAAAAATTTCAAAAACTAGATTTAAAGTGGGTGCGCCATCAAAAGGCGACAAAACTACATTTTTTGAAAAATACTTATTTTACCCGAAAAATTTATTTTGTTCTTATACCATGTTCTAGAAAATGTGTAAGATTAATAATAATGTTATAAAATTCAAAATTTAGTTAATACTATTCATAACGGCTAGTTCATAATAATATTATAATAATATATCGTTGTTTAGTAAAACCCGGTATTGCGTACGACACACGCTATCGAGGAAGGTCGCAATTGCGTGTAATGCAAGCCAAGCCAGGGTTGCGTGTTGTGCAAGAATCCTTCGTTGTTTCGTATAACATAATCCAACCATATTTAATTTATACATTAAATATATATATATATATACTCAATGTTGCGTAGAATAACTATTATCAAAATTATGTGTAACATGATCCAAGAATATTGTTGCGTATACTGAAAGCTAATACGGTTTTGCGTATAGCACAAGGTAATGTTGGTGTAATATACAACACAAGACATTGATGAAATTAAGGGAATATTTTGCATAAAATATCGGTGTGTTACATCTCTGGCCGAAAATGAATTTCACTTGATTTATTCAATGCTCTACCATTTCCAAGTTCACAAAGAGATAGAAATGAATGAATGATCAGAGCTAGTATTTATAGGTGAAATAGAAAACAAAATCTGGATACTTGAAAACATTCTGCAGTTCCTCAAATTTTGAAATCTCTGAAGATCACTCACATTTATGATTTATCATTGTCTTTATCACTCATCTTTATATTTCTATGAGATTTATAAAAAATGAATTTCTTGTTTTCTCCTCTTTGACTCCTTATAAAACTTCTAGAATCTTCATTTTTAGTATTCTTAATAATTAGATCAAAATAAATCTACATGATTTTCATCTCATTAAAAATTTATTTCATCCCCAGATCATTATGATCTTTTTCCTTCTCATCTCATTACAAATCTGTTTCATTTTTCAGCTCATTATGATTTATTTTTCTTTCTCAATTCATTACGATTTATGATTCATTCTCATCTCATTATGATTTCTATTTCTTTCTTAGCTCATTATGAACTTATTATTTCTCTACTCATTACAATATTTATTTCTTTCTCATCACATTATTAATTCTATTTATTTATTGGCTCATTATAATTTTTGTTCCTTTCATAGCTTATAACGAACTGCTTTTAGCTTCGGCCTAATGGAATTATCATAATGATGGATGTCTCATTACGATGGAGCTCACATTATGATGGATTTTTACATTACGATTAAAATCACCTTATGATGAAATTTCCATTACTGTGTAATATTTATATATAAAAATTAAAATTCTTCATACTAAACCACCATATCATCAAAATATTTTATCATGAGAGCTTTCAAGATTTTTGTGAACTTTATGGCCAGCAATGCATTGTCTGATTTTGTTTACAAATTATTGAAACCTTAAAACTCCTAAATTATTAATCATAATTCAAAACTCTTCAACAACAATATGAATTCTTCACTAAGCATCTTATAGGCTTCATTGATTACGAGAAAGTATAAATTCTTGCAATCAACAATTTCTTCCTCCAATTCATCTTGATATGATGATCTGAATCCATAGCATATGGATCTAATTATTTTAGCCACATTTAAAATTCTTATAAATCAAATTATAATAGAATATGTCCGATTCCTAAATAAAAAAAACATTCTTATACCAAAAAGGGTTGTTTTTGAAAAATACAAACACATTGTTAAAAAAAATTATCAGTATGGTTATTCAATCTCCCCCTTTAGAATTTTTGACAACCATCATGAACAAACTTTGCAACTCTCATAAATTTTTTCATAGCTCTACTTCTATAAAAAAGTCATGATTTTTAATTTTTTTCAAAACATACCCTTTCTCAAAAGAGAGTTTCATGACACCACATTAATAGATAAAGTAATATTTCTTAAGTAATTCCATCAATCGGTGAAAAGATAATATTATGGCCATGATAAGATAAACCCCATCACTGTTATCATATCCTCTATCACTTTGCTTTTTTTTGTCACCCATTTTATTATAATGATAACTGCAGATTCATTTAAAAAAGGTAATTAAAACTTCTTTCATAAAAAATGCATTACTTTTTCTCCCCCTTTGTAAATATAATCCAAAACATGGTGGGGGTACCTCATTGGGAGGTTTTGGAAGAAATTAGAGGAGGGTGAACATGATGTTGCCACCTCAATTCAAAAAACCTTTCTTTCAACACTTCTTTTATAATGATATCAGTAATCTGTTACTTTGTTTAAATGTATTCCATCAAAATAGTACTAGAAAAGATTTATCTATAATAAAGTGAAACATTATATAAATGTGTTTTAATTTTTAATGTTTGATATGATTCATTTAAAGATATATTTCATTATGATTATAACATATTATCATCAATGGTTTTAGAAAATTTTACTTTTATATCTTACAGCTAAACATTTATCCACAATTTTTTAGTACAAGTCGGAGTAGTAGAAAAATATTTGGATTCAGCTATGTTCAATGTTACAGAACATTATTTCTTAGTATTCCAACCCAGAAAACATTCCCCTAAAAAATGTTCCTACAGATGGTGATTTTCAATCATTACAATTTATATCCCAATCTGTATCAGTGTAACCATGAAACATTATCTTATAATTACTTTTTTTATAAGAACCCATGTGAAGTTTTTCATTTTAAATATCTCATAATTATTTAATCTACCAACATATTTTATTCTTTTAGATTAATTTGATGCCTAGAAAAAAAATGTCCCATCATAAACAATATCAAGTATTGAAGGTATAAGGTATATTATACTTTCTTTAAGATTTTAAAAATCATTCTGATTCATAATTTAGATTCTTCTTTACTCAACTTAGTTCTCACAAAAATGGGACTAGAAACTTATTTCTATTCTACCATCAAAAAAATCATTAAAAATTTCCTCACATACTTTTCTTGAGATAAGAAAATGTATTTTTATTTTTTTGGAACATGTAAGCCTAGGATTAAAGTTAATTATCCAAAATTTGATCAATCAAAATTCTTCTTCACATATTAATAAAATGTGTTTCAAATATCTTCTATATCCTCAAAAAAATATTTCATGCACATAAACAATTAAAAATACATATTAAAAGTCAACATCATTCACAAATTAGTTTATCTCAACTTTTAATTTAATAAATTATCATTTTCAATCAATTGTAACATTTGGCATATGAAGAAAGTGGAGCTTGTTTTAACCCTTAACAATATTTCTTTAGTTTTAAAAACATTATTTCCATCATCATCAAGTAGAAATCCACAAATATATTCAATAGAAACAACTTCCATAATCTTACTCTTTACGAAACCAAAATTTAAATCAATCTAATAAACTTTATAATTCTGATGTGCATAAACTGAATGAGACATTATAATAGTATCTAATCTTAAAACTGGGGAAACTTTTTATTCAAAATCTACACCTTCGACCTGTGAAAAGACTTTACAAACAACTTTATCTTTGTTTATTAATACATCTCCGTATTCATCTAACTTGTTTTTATAAGCCCACATGATTCCAATTACATTTTCATTTTCTTGTCGTAAAAAAAGTTCCCATGTTTCATTATTCACAATATGTTCCAACTATTAATTCATAGAATCCACCCATTCATTGTGTTGAATAGATTCTAAAACATATCCTGATTAATCTTTTGATATAAGTAAAGTCTGATTTTATAATCTCAACATTCTTCTATTATGAACTAGAGCCTTCTAACTTCTAATAGTGTTTTCATATTAAACATGTATTTAGAAGGTAGTACATTTCAAATTTTATTTCCTAACTGAACATTCCTCGTCACATGAATTGTTTGAATCTTGAAGAGGATGTTTTTAGTTATTGTCACTATTGTTGGAAATGTCTAATTTATCCCTCTTAGAATTACCAAAATCTTTAATTAATGAATTATGATTTTCAGTTACTTCCACATCATATGAGTCCCCTAAATCAGGTTAGCATTTATTGAAGAATTTTTAAATTCTTCCATTTTGTGAATAACCCATAAATGTTCCTTACTCACATGTTTCATCAAACAGTCATAGATCTGGATTTTTTATTTTGAGTAAACATGGACGTCAAAAAGAATTGAAGTATTTAAATGATGGTTTTTTTGATATACCACATTTCATAAGAAGTCATATTGGTTTTCGGTCTCATCTAGAATCTACATTGAACATGTAATGCAGTACTAACAATGTCTCTCCAATATAATTTTGACTTCTTATATTATAAGGACGCAATTCATCCATTTTCCTCCAAACTCCATTTATTTCAATCGGCTACACCATTTGGTTATGGAGTATAGGTAGCACTATACTAACGCATGATAACATGATATCTTATGTACTTTTCAAAATTATTTCTTGTGAATTTGATAATATTAACTATTTGGAACCATTTTAGGGAAACCCCCATTTCATTCTCAAAATATTTTATGCAAAATTTGAACATTTTAATGGACTCTAAATTTTTCTTCATTAGCATGTTGTTTGTCATATGAGGGAAATCACCAATAAAAGTAAAAAAGTATTAATATCATTTTGATGATTGATTTCTCATAGACCTACATAAATTGGAATGAATATACTTAAGTGGCCTAGTAGATTGAATCTCACCATTTGTAGTGCTTATATTAGTCATCTTCCCATTTTGAAAAGTTACACAGTAATCTTCTTCTATTCTTTTCAATTTTTCAATGTTTGAAAAACTATCATAATTAGAATATTTGTTCATACTTTACTATTCAAGGTACCCATGTCTTTGGTGCCAATTGTTTTTTTCATCTTCAGCACTCAACCAATAAGAGTTATTTAATTATCCAATTTAGAAGAGATTCACATTGGTTCTTTCTCCTTTTTAATAACTTTTCCATCATTTACACTATTGATGAAAGAAAAATATTTTCAAAAAACAACTTCTTTTACATCCTCAAAATGTTTACATAAACTATGCATGTTATGTTTTATCCCATCAACAAACAAAACATCTTTATATTTAATCTTTTCTACTTCAATATCAACCATTCTAATTCTTTTTATTTTTAACAAACTAGAATTTCCAAAGGTAAATAATCCTCCATCATGACCTTGATAATGTTTCAATATTTTTGTATAACCCTCCACTTGTGAACAAAAACCATTAAAACATATCTATGGTTTGTTCCTTTAACATGTATTCAAAGCTGCCTAAAAAAAAAACATCATTCCTCAACATTCTTCTTTTCGTATTCTTTTTCTTTTATATTAAAAAAAACATTTTTCCACTAGGAATGTTAAACATATTTCAGCCTGATGAATAGCCTGATCGAATCATAAAAAATATATTCCAAACATTCAAATTGGTTTTTTGTTGGAATGATTATAACATCTTCAGTATTCAACTTTTTATCCTTTTATAATTTAGTAATGTTACTCATTCTATTTTCACTATTTCATCCAATTTTCTCAGACCATATTTTCTGTAGAAATTACTTCTAACAACCATTATAATCTCTATGCCCATAGATTCTAAAATACCAACAATAACAAAAAATTCGTGATTTTATATTTGGGAATGATAATTCTATATAAAAACATTATTGATGTTTGTATATTCCTTCATCTTAAGCATACTTATCATGTGAACCATCTTTTCATTTGAGTGGGTTATCTAAATTTTCAAATTTGATAGGTTTCTCACATTCTTTATCCACCCATGCTTTCCAAAAATATTTTATGGAACCTGAATTATAAAAATAATGAGATAAAATAATAATTATTGCGAGAGAATATTTCCTAAGATTCTCATATTGAGCTTTCTAATCATCTTTAGATATACCATCACTTACTACAGAATATTTTTGGAAATTGTTGTTCATCTTCTATAAGGTACATTCAGACTAAAGAATTTTTTACTAAAACATGTTATCTTTTTCTTCCTTAGAAACCAAATTCATAATGAGATATTCAGTAAACTTTCCATATTACACAATTCTTAGATTGTAACATAATATATCTTGAATGGATTCATCCTCTTTCTTGATGACATATTTCCTTCCATTAGAAACTTCTTCACAATAATGGCTTATTACTCTAATTTCTTTCTTAATAGTTTTTTTCTCAAGACATGACACAAGTTATTTCTTGCGAGGATACTATTTATAAGATTATTCACCTCTTTATTTATCAACATATAAGGAATCATTAGTTTTCTCAACTTTCTCAATAAAGGATCTAATTTTTTCTGAAATATAATCGGTAGTAGAATTATTTTCTGGTGAGTTTAATTCAATATTCTTACTTTAACAAACTTATTTTTTTCTAGAAATATTCTTCTTGTATTTGTTGGACTAAGTTTCTTCTTTATCATTTTTTTCACTTTTTCCATCAAGGTTTTGATCAGAATTATGTTGATATTATACAAAATTCTTCTTAGGTGAATTCACAGCAAAGTGTTTGATTCCTCCACACTGAAAACATTTGAGAGGAATTTTTACTCCACATTTTCCTCTTACTATATGATTGTTTTTAAGATAAGAGACATATTTGTATCATTCAATTTATCATATTACTTATCTATAGACTCATAAGGTTCATCTTCTTCAACATCATGGGTTTTCATCTTTCTCTTAGCATAAAATCCAATTCATATTTCATTTTCTTTTTAAAAATTGATGCTTCCTTCATTTCATAAGCAATAAAATTTTTATAAAATTCATCAAGAGATAAATTATACTTATCTTATAAAGAGGAAATTTTTTAATCAACCGATTCTAAGAAGTTTCACATAAGATTCTTCAAAATTGTAGAATATTCTAGGATATCTCGGAATCCCATAATGTTGAAAAAAAATTCATTTATTCTGGTTAAGTATTCATCAATAGTTTATTCATCTCTCATTATAATGTCTTCATACATACTACACCTTATTTATAGCTTTTCTTCCATTACTTTTTTATTTCGATCAAAAATAATTTCCATCTTTTCCAACGTACTTTTTGAATTATTAATACCCATAAACCTCTTATAAAAACATTCTATAATAAGGACATAAGCATTACATTTTCAGCCATTATATTAATTTCAATATTTATCGTATTTGAAAATTTCAAAGGATAATCATTAAAAATAGTTGGAAAACCTATAGTAACTGAATCAACAACTTCTAGGCAATGCAATAGGAGATAGGAAATCATTATATTTTTTAATACATAACATTTTTCTCCCAAAATGTAAGAATTAATACACTATTTATAGAATTGATATTATCCATATTAAGGATTCAATAAGGGAACCTTTTTTGTAATACCTATTGAAGTTTCAAAGGATATAGTAACAACTGAGAATTGGGAATGAATCATTTTTTCACTTTTTAGAATTTTCAAAACTATTATAAACATAACCTCTATAACATGTTAAGATTTGTATCCTTATAAATGTATAGTGAATAATACTAGATGAAATGGTTGAAATCAAGTAAATAACACATGATTTAAAATGTTCGGCCTCAATGTGAGAACCTACATCCCCATAACAATCCCTCCCGTGGGTCTAAAAAATTCAATATTTTGAAGAAGTTTCCACAACTTCGACCAAATCCTATTTGACATATTTTATCTACTAGTAGGAAATATTATATAAACTCCCATAAGTTTTCAATGTTTTCATATACTTCAATTGATCAAAATAAAAAATAAATACTTTGTGGAAACTTCTCAATGATTTCTCATTTCAAATCCTCAGTCCGATTTGGTTGGATCTAATTTTCTAAATTTTGTGATACTAGATCTAGTTCACTCTATAAAACGATGCTAGATTCAATGAACTCATTTTGATGAATTCATTATAAATCTTCATTACTCAAACTATTCTCAAATTATCAATATGCTTAACACAATATGATGAACCCATTATCAATAAGAAAGAGTCAAAACTCTACTCCAATTATCAAAATGATGTACTCAATATAATTAAACCATTTCCAATCTGTGAAACATAAAAACTAATCAAATACTAAATAATAAAAACAAACATTCAACTTTCTGATCCACCTCCCGAGATCTCTATCAATAGATTTCGTTCACTTGATTTCTTCAGTGTTATTCCTTCTCCACTGGTGTGAAAAGTCATAAAAGAAGGAATGATTTGAGAACATATTTATAGGTGACCCATAAAACAAAATGGGAAACCTTAAAACTTTTCCCAATTCATAAAATTTCAAAATCTCCCAATATCTCTCAAATTTAAACTTAAATGTTGACTTCTTTAGTCCTCTTTAGAATATTAAAAGATTTATGAAAAATTGAATTTCATGTTTTGACCTCATAAACTCCTCATAAAACATTTGGAATATTATTTTTGAGTCCTATATATAATCATCTCATTATTAATTATTCTCTTTTTTTAATTAATTATGAATATGTTTACTTCTCATACAATTAAAATCTTTTTCTTTCACCACTTTTTATGAATCTATTTCCCTTTTCACCTATTTACATTTCATGTTTCTTTGTTATATCATTACAATTTCTTTTTATTTCCCAGTTCATTATGATTTTGGTATCATTCTATGATAATTATGATCTATTTATTACATAGATCATTATAAATGTAGTTTCTTTCTTACATCATTATGATTTTTTTATTTCCCAATGTAGTATGATTTCTATTTCTTTCTTAGATCATTTTGATCTTTATTTAACTTCAGCCCAATGAAATATTTATAATGATAGAATTATCATTATGATAGAATTTCCCTTATAATGGATTGTCTCATTATTATTGAAATCACATTACAATAAAATTCCCATTATGATGGAATATCTGTACTTAAACATTGTTATTCTTCAAACCACTCCACCATATCTTTAAAATATTATATAATTATATTATTCATGATTTGTGAGAAATTTATGAACAACAAAGATTCATATATTTTGTTTTATAATATATAAAAATTTTATAACTCCAAAATTAAAATTATTCTTTAAAAACTCTTAAGAAATAATACAACATCTTCAATAAACCACTTCATTGTTTATTTGGCTATATAAAAGGAAATATTATAGTAATCAACAATTTCTTCCTCTAATTCTTATGGATATGATGATTTGAATATAATACAGATGGATCTGATTCTTTTAATAACTTTTTACTTTCCTAAAAAGATCATTACTATAGACTTGGCCTGATTCCTGAATAATAGAAACATTATTTTACAAAAAGGTTAGTTGTCAACCAATACAACAACTCTGTTAACACAATTTATTACGACGGTTCTTCAAGAATCCCGGAGGGGGAAACAAACTCCATGAAGATTGAATCACTTGATAAAGGGATTAAATGTTAAAAATATAAAAAATGAGAGCAACCCATATAGTACCATTATTGGAAAAAAATATCTAACTTACATGAAGTAAGTTATAGTGAACAATAATAACTCAATTAATCAAAATTGTGTTACCAAAAAAATTAATGACATGGGAAACACTTGATTCAAAATAAATATAAAGAAAATAACTTATTTTTTCTTCATGTATCCCAATAATTGGAATGAAATAATGTATAGAAATTTCCCGAGATACTAATCAAAAAAACTCTATACAATGTAAACATCATTACTAACATGTAACATATCTTGGAGACTCATTATTAACATTAATAAAAACCCTTGAAAGGGGGTATTATAATTAAAGTTAAAATCATATTATTTAAATATAATTCATTATACGATATAGAAAATAGTAATTATATAATCCAAAAAAATTAGTTTCATAATAAAAAAATATCTCTTAGAGGGATTTGTGATAAAAAACCCTTAACTCAGTCATGAATAATTTCACACCTGTAAAAATAAAATCAATAAATAAATTAATTTAATTAAATATATACTCAATTATATTATTCATAAAAATAACCAGTTATACTCTTATTTTATAATAATTTTATAAATATATAGATTTGTGTCCTTTAAAAATTTTCAACACCATGTGTAAGTAATTTTATCACTTTTTACTTGTTTTATAAATGTGATGTTAGTATTCATTATAATTACAAAATTACACCAGTTTTAAATAAAATATGTTATTAGAATAGATGTTACATGGTAGATTAAAATACAATAATCTTATTCCGAGGTAGATTTGGTTCTAAACCAATAAGATGAAATCAAGGACAAGCATGTTTTATAGATTCTTAATGAACATATGTTGATTTATAAATTAATTAGATAAAAATTTATATAATCATAATGGAACCAAAAAAGAAATTGATTAAAAATTTATATAAAATTAAATTAGTGAATACTTTGTTATAGTAATATTTGATACAAATTCATAGTATTTTTTTACTAGGTTGTCAAATAGACCAAACCATGAAATTACAATTATTTATTGATGATCCTGAGGTCGTTTAGTTATATTATCAATAAAACAGAATAATAATGATATTATTTTTTATTATAAAGATATATTTATATTAGAAGTCAGTATAATAATAATCAATTAAATGAAAATATTATGTAGAATAAATGAAAATATTTTCCTCTTATTAATCTTGATTAAGACGATTAATATTACAATGATCGCTTATTTCAATTACTAATTATAAACTTAGTAACTTATATTTACATAATATAAATCATGAGATAAATAAAATATATATTCAGAAAAAAATATTTCTAGAACCATACTTTATTGGTGGTGATTAAAAAAATCATGTCTCTCATGGATGTAGTAGTCCCTACAAGTTAATGAGAAACATTTTTGTTTTTTTGATTGAATTGGAGGAGAATAGATAATGGTTATACCAAAAATATTATAAAATTAAATTGAAATATTTATAATTATTTTATCATATAATTATGGTTATAATGGTTTTGTAATATGGTGGATGATATTGATATAGAATAAAAGTAGAAGGGTTAGTAGTAATTAGATTGATAATTTGATCTTATCTTAATGTATCCGTCCCAAATAAAATACTTGAGGATTTTTGATAAGGATAGAGGCCTCAAAATGTGTAATGTGGATATATAAAAAGTAAAAAATTTATAGTTTCTTGGATATTTATTACTATAGGTGTGACTTGAAGTGGGAGGAAGTCAGATGCTTTTAAAGTTGAAAAGTAGGGACAAATATTTCAGAAAGAATGTTATATAAGGGATAAAAATGGATGATTTAAGTGAGTTAGTGGAATAAAAGATAAAAATACTCCGGGTAAGGTATTTAATACATAAAAATGTATTTCTATCATGTGAATGAGACCTTTTTATAATTAAATATTCTATATACATTATTTATCGTTTTATACCGTTATAAAAATTGCTTAAAAATTAATTATGGTAATTATTTTATTTAAAAAATATACAATAACTATTAACAAAAAATTTCAACATAATAAATAATAATTTGATATCCATTTAAACTGAAATAATTTATAAATATGATAAAATTAACTTTTAAAATTAAAAAAATTAGTTGTTAAAAAAATTATTTTTGTATAAAATGTTCATTATACTCATTAAATATTTAAAACCACATTTAACATATATTTACATCTAAATGAAAGTTTATTTATATTTATTTAATTAGAAAATTCGTTTAATATTTATTATTTAAAATGAAAATAAATTTAAATTAAACAAATAATATTTTGAAAAGTACTATTCTAATGAAAATAATTTATTTAATGTTGTAAGAAATATTTACTTTGGTAGAAAAATGTTATTTATAAAAATGAAATTTACCACATTACTTAATTTAACCATGTAAATGAAAAATAGAAAAATAACATTGTAAATTTTTAAAAGTGGTAGAAATTAATTTACATATAATAATAAAAAAATAAATTGATTTCTTATTTCATAGGTAAAACAATGTTTTTAAACATATCAACTATTATTATTCTTATCAATTACAAATTAAATTAATATTAAAAAATTACTTATATAAAATAGATATTATCGTCATTAGAAACACTTTTCTTAAATTAGAAATTAAAATCTCATAAAAGGGAAATATTTATAAAAAATATATATACAATGTTTTTATTAGTCATTTTAGATATACCAATTGATTTTATTTTTTATTTAAAGGATACTTGGTTTTATAATTATTTTAAAAATTTGTTAGTCCTATTCATTCCTGCAAATTTACACATTATAAAAATATTTTATTTTTTTAAGAATAAGAGAGGGTTCCAAGTTAAAATTATGGAGGGATAAATAAAGGGGGTTCAAAATAGTGAACCCTAAGTGAAACCCCTCAAACTAAGTCGACAAATTTATGAAAAATGAACCCAAATGTGAAAAACAAGAAACCAAAAAACTATGAGAGGAATTAGAAGATAATAAATCCAAAACATTGTTTACCTTGAGTTAAGTTTGGATGAATTCCCTGAGATCGTATATGAGGTAGCTGCACTTATAAATATGACATGAGATAAGACATTGGAGGAAACAATGGTCATGCAAGGAGTTGTCGATGTTTTTGAAATATTGTTTTGACCATAGTAAGGTCAATATTATTATTCCTACAATGATTATGACTTGCGATCATAACCCTCTATTCTCTATAGATAAATTCACAATTCATAATGAAATCACTGAAGACCTAAATAATAGATCCCCTAGTACTATGTATGATTCTACCAACCCACATTGAACCCATTCCACATGAGAATACAATGTCGATTTTGATACAAATATCATAAAGATTATAGAAAATCACCAACCATAGTAAACATTAAGGGAGGTAGGGAGTGATATTCTAGTGTACATGAGGGATCAAATAAAGGGTGTGGGGCCTTAGTTTTTGAAAATCAGAGATAGGTTGATCAACAAGCTCATGGTTCTCGAGACAATGTCCAAAATCGTGCAAGTGACCCCTCACGCTAAGCAAAATTCATTACTTGACAGATACACCATAATCCCATAGTAAGAATGATAAATCCTATCATTATCTCAAGTTTATTTTTCTTATCACCAGAAAACCATATATTGAAGAAAGAGATTCATGATGGCTCTTAGGTAGATATGCTAGTAAACACAATAAAAGTGTTCCACACTACTCATTCCTATTTACCTTCGAAGAACAAGTGGTTTGAGGTTTCTAACTAAGGTTTTCTAAAATAGATGAAACTAAACAAGATGTAAATACCTATATGATTTAAATTACCATATATGGATAAAGTATTGTTATGGATAAACCAAATAAATAAGATAGTCTTAGAAAGGATATATTTAATTTAGATAATATCACGCTTCTGTAAATATTGACAAGAGTTGATGACAATATATGTAAATATATCCTATAAAAGGATCCCAATGATGAGCCTATAAAAATTTATTTTTCTTGGTTAGAAGTTGTATTAATGGGATCAAAGATCACTCACTAGTTTATGGCCTTGATGGTCTGAACGAGACCTAAGTATTTTCTTTCTTGACTAAGCATCATGTATAACATTGGGAACCCTAGAAAACCCACATTGAAGATATCATATTTATAGTGCAAGAAGTTTATGTTTCTCCTACTGATGATCCAATGAGTGTAACACAAAATAACTCATATGTGAGGTTGGATTGAGTTCTATAAGGAAAAATAATTTTTTTTAGAGATCCCATATTATTCACATATTTTTGTGCAATGAACCTACCTCATTTTCTCAGTCCCTCAATCACTTCCCACACCAACTTTTAATGAAAATCCTATATCTCACAAGAGATGATACTCATGTTGAGACCACCCTTATTTTCTATCCTCATCATCCTTGAAGATGAATCAACGTGATTTTTTCTATAATAGTGAGCATCTAAAATTAATGAAACTAAAATTGTATCGATTCTAGTGATAATGTCTATTGATACCATAAAGGGAGATGTAACATTCAAGGGAATAGTTATAGGAATTCTCTTAAATAGAGTAATTTTACCACTAATAGATAATAAAAAATTCATCCATTTACCAATTCACCCAGTGATCTTGTCGACCACCTTAGTAATGTGGTGGATTCAAATCCAGATTGAATAAATAATTCACTTAGGTAGTCCATAGGGAACCACCACATGAGAATACCCAATCTACTTTCCCTGGATCTAACATACCTATACATTGATTAAATCATAATCTAGATGTCATTATTCCCTAAATTAACAAATTAGAATCACCATTTATAGTAATCCTATAATATTTTGTTGATACCAACAAAATATATCTTACTACCATTAATAAAAATGGTCATGTCTTCTGCATACATGAGAAAGGAAATTCAAAAAAATATTTTCTTCACTGATTGGGAATCATTATAGCAGATAATATGATTTTTATAATGAAAATGTTGAGAGTGTCATGTATGAGAATGGAAAGACTGGGGGAAAATGAATCACATTGGCATCACCCCTCACCGAATAGAATAATCCCCCTTTTTCACATAAAGGATATGGAGAGCGATGAGGAGCAGAAGAACCTACACATAATATCTGTGTTCTAAGAGGAAAATCCATTTATGAGAGAATGATTGAAAAAATGTTTCATTTAATCCTATAATAGGTTTTATCCAAATCCATATTTCTAAAAAGATTCTAGATAAAATATTTTGTTTATTATAACTTATCATTTTTTGAGCCATGATGATAACACCATGGATTGATCTTCCCTTGATGAACCTATGTTACTGTTATGATACCCAATGAGTTAGTGAAAGAGTAGTGTTTTGTTGATAATTCTATCTAACAAATTCTAAGGGAAATTTCACATACTAGCAGTCCATTAGTGTTTGAATTTTTTATGAGTCTTTAATATTAGGAATAATCACCAATATAGTGGCACTAATAACATGGGTAATATTACCACCTCAGAAGAAGTCATGCACCACATCCACTATGTTACTCATGACAGGGTTGCATGAATCTACATAAAAGTATCCAGGAAATATATGGGACCTCTCATATCAATCATATAAATTACCTAATTTTTTCAAAACACATTATTTTTTGCACAAATATTCACCCAAAGACCAGAATATTTTAGTGCCTTTAGAAACATTAAAAAATAAAAAATGGTATATAGGTGATCTATATTATCACCCAATAAAATATCCATGACAATAAACCTTCATAAAAACATACAACATAATATATATCATCAAAACATTAGAAAGGAAACATAAAAAATGATGATCTTAGATGACGAGTAAGGGTAATCGATGGAGACATGTAAGTATAATCTTGAATATAAGAGTATGAGAACATGATTACAATATTAGAAGATCTTAACCGAAATAACAAAGATCATAATCATGTTTCATCAAATAAATATTATAAGTTCATAAATAATTAATCATATGGGAATCTTTTTCACAATCCATGAAATCCTGACATATTTAAAAGAAATAGAATTGTGGTGGACACAAAATCCTATCAAATGATTTCCATTTTAGTCAAGGATTACATCCAAGGGAATCTCAGGGGAATGTATTCAATCTAGAAAAAATTTTAGCATTCACATTTCACTCCCAAAACCATCTTATTGTATATATAATTTTACTTAACTGAGTTCACTCCCTGTTTGAGCCATGTCTATCTTATGAGAAATTAATATTTACTATATAGATTGGAGGGTGATATAGGTTTCAAAAATATCATTATTAAATCATTTATTTATGTTCCAAAAGATTATAAACATTTATCATATCATAATTCATTAAAATTAATTTGTATAAAAAATATTTCATCATATCATAACCATGAGAAAATAGACATGTTTAATAATCATTTCTTGATAGCATAAAACTTGAAAAGAAGTAGTCTTCATAGGCATACAACCCATGGAAGAAAAACATTTTTCATAAAAACAATTCATCTTAAAACTAATCTATTAAAAGGCATAATATGAATAGTGTCCTTGAATCATATCCCTTGTAAATCAAAAATTATAACAATATATTTCTTCATAGATGGAGTACAGTTGTAAAAGACAACATGAAGAATTTCTTATGGAAAATAACATTTCATTAATACTTCTTTTTTATGATATAAAACATTTCCAAAATTTGTTTTATTATAAAATCGAATTTGAAAACTCAATATATAATATTAAAAAATAATTTAAAATATTTTCAGTAAAATAAAATTTTTGATTTGGAAAAAATATTACTCTAACATAAAAATTTTGAAAAATATTTCTGTTGAATATAGGTTTCAAAACATATAATGTAACCTATAAAATAATTGAAATCCTTTTCTAATAAAATAAGAATTAAAAACAAATAAATGAATTCATGAAAATAATTTAATATTTTTAAAACAGAAAACATTTTTCAAAACCATTTTAATTGAAAATAACATTTTTAAATATATAAATAAATATTCTTAAAACATTTAAAAATATTTCCAAACGTAAAACATTTTTTCAAACCATTTTCATTGAAAATAACCTTGATAATTTATAAAATATTCTTTGAAAATAATTTAAAACACATAATGAACCTAAAAATCACTTAAAACCATTTTTATTGAAAACCATGTTAAAATAATGAATTTGTAGAATATTATGAAAAACCATTTTCTTAAAAAAAACATAGAAACATGTAACGAAATATTAAAATAAAATAATAGTCTCGACGTTAGATACAGTCATACATTCCCAAGTTTCCTCTTTTTATCATGTAATGTTTAGAAAAGATCCAAAATCAAAAAATGAAAATATGATACATTTTAAAAAATATGTTTTTAAGAAGAAAAACATGGGTAAAAATGAATTTTAAATTTCATAGGAAAATAATAAAACATTTTTATGCATTTTTAGAAAACCAATTTTTTAAAGAACACATATTTCAAATTGAATATATATATAAATTTATATTTTCATATATAAAATTTCATAGTTATATTAAGTACTAAAGATAGAAAAAATGGTACCAATACATGAATATATAATGAATAAACATAGGAGAATAAAATTAAAAAGAATTATTGAAATATAGATCATAATATTTCATCAATGGAAGCGTAATCATAAATAATTCCAATAATTGACATGATTGTTACATTAAATTGTTTCCACAATGGTAACATAGATCATAATCCCATGGAATGAATAAAAATAAATGATTTATAAAAAATAATGAAAATAGGGATGTTCATGATATAAAATATCAAAGGGAAGTATTTACACATCCTAAAAATAATTTAGGTTTATAAAATAACATGTGTCTCAAAGAAAGAAAGTTGAAACCAAATTACCTTACTAGTTTGGTAACTGTTGAACTATAAACCCCATGAAATGGATATCTTCAAATGTATTTTTAAATATAGAAAAATGTAAGGATAATAATAATACAACACATTGATTTTAAATAAATGAACCATACAAAATAAATCTGTGGTAAATATGGAATACATCTCACATCAATAAAAGTGAGACTGGAAATCCCTATACTACTTGAGTAACATTTGAATCGTGATATCACTGAAATAATAATATCAATTAAACTTTTCATATCAAGAAATAAATTAAATTAATGATATTAAAAGGAATAAGGTAGTATATACACCACATAAAATTAGAGAATGGTAAATATGGAATGCATATTATGGATATAAAAAAAGCGAGATGAAATTCCCTTATCTTAAATCCTGAATCTCTTCATAATTGTTCAAACCTCAGGTATAATAAATATAATTCTATAATAAATCTATAAATGAAACATTTATATATATATAATTTCAGATATTATTTACTTATGACATTATATAACATAATTATTAATAATTTCATGTTAATGTTATGTTTTAGGTAAAAACTGCTATATTTGTCAAAGATGTTTTGACTTTTCATTATTCAAACTCTTAATTAGATCATGGTTAAATTATTTAAAGAGCGTAAAAAATGATCATAATATGATATATATACATTATATATTTATTTATAACAATAAATAATATATATAAATAGGAAATAAAATACCCTGTTATTGGAGACACCAATTTATACATACGCATGAACGTTGTTTCCATTTTATTGTCGTATTGAAAGAAATAAAATTATATTTTGTATATGTATATATATATTATCATTAAATTGGTATTATTATGTCATAAATATGAATCATGTTTAATAAACCCATACTTAATACATTCTGTGTAAATCTTAAATGAATCAAATCGCTTTGAGGACGCGGTAGTCCTCACATCCACAAACGATGATATCATATTCCCACAAAATGTAGAGCAAGAAGGTAAGTGTTATATATTATTTAAATAAGTAAAAATAAATCCTAAATATAATATATATCATATAAAACATGATGTTCATAATAATTCCCAACCACGAGAGGTGGTAATATAAAAAATGAATGACATGCTTTTATATTGCGGTAGTCCACAATTCACACAAGTGATTATTTAATTGGCCATTTTATGTATGTTTGGGTAGGTGTTGGACAAAAACATAATAAAAAACAATTAATTATATCAAACATATGGATTTTATTATATAATCATGGATTAGTAAATTTTTTAGGGTGTTCGAAATAAATAAAGAAGTTCTTATTGAAGGATGATACCTCTTCTTTGGGTAACTCCTTTTGGTTCTCATTAAAGGAAATACATGGATAGATTTATTCCCAAAGGGAGAATGATAAGATAATATGATAACAGATCAATTCTTACATGATATGTTTTTGTATGATATAAAGTAATTGAGATTTGAGAATAAGTGAGGTGGTGAGTTCCCCTTTACAGTTGTAGAGGACTGATATTCTTTTAAATAGGAAAAGTTAAACACTATTGAGAGGTATCCCCTATATAGTGTTCCTCCAATAAGGGTAAATTTAAGAAAACATCGGGTAGATGGTCAAAATATGGGTTTTTAATAGATTTTGGACAAGTTTCTAGGTAATTTTACACTTAAGATTAATGATTAACCACTAAGTAAACTTGTTTTTCTCTTAATCATCTAAATAATTTTAATTACCTTTACTGATATTTTTGGTTGAAAACTATGTTGACCTAAGTAAAAGTTATACATTATTTTTTTCTGAAATATTTAATCCATTTTCCTATAATCAAATCACATATTAGGTTGAATGTAATTTGAAAATAATTTTGCAGATGGGATGAAGCAATGGTTTTTTAATGTGAAAATATTCAAATGGCCGAAATGTTATTATATCCAAAGTTGTTGAGTCAATAAGGTTTTCCTTATGACTTTTCTATTCCTTCTTGTTTTGAAAATCACAAACACCTTATCTTTAAGAAAATTGCTTTTATAATGAAAATCGCTTTCTTAAAGAAAATCACTTTTATAAGAAAAATTATCCTTATCATATTTTCGTTCATATTTTTTCTTAAGTATAAGATTCAGATTCATTTTCTCGGAATCGTTGAAACTTTGATTTAAAGCATTCCGTTTTAGGATTCGGATTCTGGACAAGAACTATAAGGAAGTTTCATTCCGAATTCCGGATATGAACTCTGACTAAGTTCTATTCCAGATTCAGGATACGAATTCTGAAGAAGAATTCTCATTACGAATTATAATGAAGAAATCCCATTCCGAATTCTCATTACGAATTCTGAAGAAGAATTCTCATTACGAATTCTAATGAAGAAATATCATTCCGAATTCCCATTATGAATTCTGATGAAGAATTCTCATTACGAATTCTGATGAAGAATTCTCATTAAGAATTCTAATGAAGAAATCTCATTCCGAATTCCCATTATGAATTCTGATGAAGAATTCTCATTACGAATTCTGATGACAAATTCTCATTACGAATTCTAATGAAGAAATCTCATTCCGAATTCCCATTATGAATTCTGATGAATAATTCTCATTACGAATTCTGATGACGAATTCTCATTACGAATTCTGATGATAAATTCTCATTACGATTTCTGATGACGAATTCCTATTCCGAAATTCTCATTCCGAATTCACCCATTAAACAGAATCTGATTATCTTTGTTTTATACACTCTGAATTTATTCACTCCGAACCTTCACTCCGAAGTTTTCATTCCGAACCTTTATGTTAGAATTAAAACGATGTCGTACTTTCTGTTACACTTATTTTGTTATAAAACGATGTCGTCTGTTTTGTTATAAACTAACTGTTGTCTAAGTGACACGTGTACAGGTCCCTCCGATCTTTAAGGAAAATATGACCGTTGGAGAAGGAGCCGACCTTACCTATAAATAGGAGCTCATTTTAAAGAGCTCGTAGCTATTGGAAAAACGACTGAGTTTTGTGCCTACATGCTGTTAAAGTGAATTCTAGAGAGAGAGGCTCTTATTAACTCTCAAAGCTTCGTGCGACTCCGAATGTTGGTGATTACATTCGAGGGATTCCGGGGATAGGAAGACAGAGGTGCCGACTACCTTAAAGTTCGAGGGCTTCCTTGCTGAGGAAGACAGAGGTTGCCAACTACCTTGAAGTTGAGGGCTTGCTGGGATAGCAAGACAGAGACACCGATCTTCGTATCGAGGGCTTACCCTGGTGTGGGTAAGACAGACTTGCTTGAAAGTATAAATCAAGGGACCTTTATCCAAGGTTGTTGGATACCCTTCTCTTTGGGTTAAAAGACTATTATCTTGTTACTAGTAGTTTTACTACTTGTTTTTATTCCGCTGCAATTTGTATCTTAAGGAAAGTATAACTTTCTTATACTTCCTTACTTACTCTGATTCATTTAGATTCTATACGCTTTAAGGTAGAATCTCATATTGTAACTTTTGTTAAGTTTCAAATTCCGGAACCATATTTCCGGAACCTACTATTGGAATCACTTTCCAAGTTTAGTTCGGTGTTAGAGGTGTTGTGAATTTGCCTAGTTTAACTTTGTTAAACTTATCCCTTTCCTTTTCTTAAGAAAACTTTAGTTATTCATAACTAACTTTAAAGGTTTCAAGGAATTTTTAAACTATACAATTCACCCCCCCCCTCTTGTATATTGAGCATCTCATATTATATTTCGATCCTACAATTGGTATCAGAGGTTGGAAACCTCTTACTCTATACCAATCTTACATTTGGTATCAGAGCAGGTTACTGAAATACTTGTACTCACATACAAGTTTTTCTTCCTCAATTTATCCATTCCGAACTTTTCTCATTCCGAACTTTGTGATTACGATTCTGAGCTACTAACAAGTTTGTGTGCAAAGTTATTTCTAGTATGGCAGGAATTAATGTTGGATCAATTGACAATCTAAATCCTACAAGACTACCTATATTTGATGGTAATGATTATGAATACTGGAGAGATCGTATGAAGACATTTTTTATCAATACTGGAGTAGACAACTTTGTCATGCTTACTGGTGATTATAAAATTCCTGACAAGGAAGTCAGAACCTTTACTAACCAGGAAAAGTAAGAATATCAACTCAACTATAAGGTACGTGATACTTTACTATGTTCAATGACCAGAAACATATATATCCAAATTTCTTCTTGTGAAGCAGCTAACTGTATATGGAAGAAGTTAGAGGTTACACACTTTGGGACTTCTAAGGTGATTGAGACTAGAAGAGCTATGCTTAGAGATGAATATCATGGCTTCAATTTTCCTTATGGAGAACCTATCTGTAAATTTCAACAAAGATTTATGACTATTGTCAACAGTCTACAATCTATGGGAGAAAAAGTTTTAGATGATGAAGCTCTTGTGGACAAGATAATTGACATTATGCCCAATGAGTGGGAATCCAAGAGAACATCAATAGATGAGAACAGGAAGGTTACTCAAATTACTCTTGATGAATTATTTGGAACTCTTCTACAACATGAAACAAGAATGAAGAGAGATGCTGACAACATCAAGAAGAAGAATGGAAATGGTACTGTTGCTTTTACTTCAACTTCAAATCAGATGAAAGCTAAGACTCCTGAGAGAGTAACCAGATCCAAGTCTAAGAAAGTCATTTTCCAATCCGAATCCAGTGAGAGTGAAGTCTCAGAAAATGAATTAGCCAATCTTGCTCGAAGGATGAACAAGATAGCTGGACAGAGAAACTTTCAATCCAAGTATAAGAAGAAGGATAGGAAAGATAAGAAAGATGGAGAAGTTACTTGTTATGAATGTAAAAGAGATGGACATATTAGACCAGATTTCCCTATGCTCAAAAAGAAAGAAAGGAAGGAAAGACATTCAGAAAGAAACAGAAAGAAGTTTTATAAAGCCAAAGCTAAGAAAGTTCTGAAAGCTAATGAAACCTGGAGTGCCAGTGGTGGTGACTCTTCAGATGAATCTTCTAATAATGAATCTTCAGGACAGAAGAATCTTGGTCTTATAGCCAGATTACCTTTTGATAATCATTGTCTTATGGCTAAGGTATGAAATGCTAAATCATTGACCAATGTTTCTTTAAATTCTAATGATAGTAAGTACTATAACTCTTCTGATGAAGAATCATCTTCTGATGAGGAAAATACTTTACCTACTTTTGAAGAAGTCTCTAGGTTTGCTGAACTTCTTGAGATTGAGAATTCCAAACTCAGTAAGAAACTTGATAAGGAAAATTATAGGAATTATATTCTTACTAAAGAGATATCAGATCTTTCTAAAGATCTTGATAAGAAAAATGCTGATTTTGAAAATATTTCAAAAAATCTTGAGGAAGTAAGTTCTGAGAAGAACAAACTTTCTAAAGAATTAGAAAAAGTAATTTCTAATAAAAATGTTTTCGAGCCTAACTCTAGTTCTAAAACTAATGATTTTGAGGATAAAAACTTGGTTGTAAAACTCAAGTCCAAAATTTTTTCCTTAAAGAAGTGTTTATCAAACTTTACCAATGGTAAAGAAAATTTTGACAAGATGTATTCTCAAATACGACCATTAAGGAATAAATCCGGATTTGGTTATACCCATGCAAAACCAGTTTACAGTAACAATTATTTTGTTCCTCAAAGTGCCCCATTTTGCACTAAGTGTCAATGTGGTGGTCACTGGGCAAAGAATTGTTCCTTAAACAAAACCCAATCTCTAGGATTTCACAAAGCTTACTTTTCCAAGAAGATGTGGGTACCTAAAATTTTATTGTCTGGAAATCTCGGATCCAAGCAAGTTTGGATTCCTAAAATCTAACTTTGTTCTTAATTTCAAGAAAATAAAGAAAGTTCCAGCAACAATATATGGTACATGGATAGTGGATGTTCCCGGCACATGACTGGTAACAAAAGTTTTTTCGAAAAGATTATCAAAACGAAAGGAGGAAAGGTAACTTTCAGAGACAATGCTAAGGGAGAGATTGCTGGTATTGGTAATATAGTTCTTTTAGGTAAAACTTTGATTTCAAATGTTCTTTTTGTTAAAGGTCTTAAGCACAACCTCATTAGCATAAGTCAGTTATGTGATGAAGGTTACCTTGTGAATTTTAGGAATGATAAGTGCTTAGTTCACAATTCCAAGGAAGAATTTATTCTCTCAGCCAACAGGCAAGAGAATGTTTACACCTTAAACTTATAATACCTAAGAAGCCAAGATCTACCTTGCCTAAGTGCATTAGAAGATCATTCTTGGTTATGGCATAGAAGACTAGGACACTGTAACCTTAGAAACCTATGTAAACACTCTAAGAAGAAACTTGTTAAGGATCTACCGTATCTTAGATTTGATTCTTCTAAATTTTGTGATCCTTGTCAATATGGAAAGCAACATAAATCTAGTTTTAAGTTAATCGGTGAAGTCTCAACAACTGATGCATTACAGTTGGTGCACATGGATCTTTTTGGTCCAACATAAACTGGAAGTATTGGAGGCAAATACTATGTGTTTGTTTTAGTTGATGATTACACTAGATTTACTCGGGTCTATTTTCTAGCAAAGAAATCTGAAGCTTTTTCTTATTTCAAAAGTTTTAGAGCTCAAGTTAAAAATGAGAAAAACCTTCCATTGAAAACTATTCATAGTGATCATGGAGGAGAATTTCAAAATTCTGATTTTGAAACTTTTTGTAGTAAGAAAGGTATTACTCACAATTTTTCAGCACCTAGAACTCCTCAACAGAATGGTGTAGTTGAAAGAAGAAACAGAATTCTTCAAGAGATAACTAGAACCATGTAGAGTGAATATTCTATTGCTAGACATTTCTGGGCTGAAGCTGTAAGTACTGCTTGTTATACTATAAATCGAGTTTTGATTAGACCTTTTCTTAATAAAACTCCTTATGAGTTATGGAATGGTAGAAAACCAAGACTTTCCTACTTCAAGGTTTTTGGTTGCAAAGTATTCATTTTGAATACTAAAGATAACTTACATAAATTCGCACCAAAATCAGATGAAGGGATTTTCTTAGGTTATTCCACAACCTCTAAGGCTTATAGAGTTTTTAATAAAAATACTTGTACTGTTGAGGAAACAGTGCATGTGAAATTTGATGAATCTGATCCTTTTGTTTTTAAACCATCTCAACTTACATCTTCGGATGTGTTTTCAAAAACTGATTGTCAACCTTTGATAGAAGAACCTTATGATAAGGAAATTGTTCTAGAAGATACTTCTGAAACATTTACCCCAGAAGACTTTCTACCCTATGTTGATGAACATGTTTTACAAAACCCAAATCAGGTGTTTCTTAAGAATCATCCCAGTGATAGTATCATTGGTGATGTAAATCAACCTGTAAGAACCAGAAGTTCCTTAAGAAATGAAGTAGAACATCTAGCATTTCTTTCCCAATTAGAACCTAAAAGCACAGATGAAGCTTTAGGTGATGATGATTGGATCAAAGCAATGCAAGATGAACTAAATTAATTCGAAAGGAATAAAGTCTGAACCTTGGTTGAAAGACCTAAGGAAACTTCTGTTATTAGAGTAAAATGGGTTTTCAGAAATAAATGTGATGAAAATGGATTCATTGTTAGAAATAAAGCTAGACTCGTTGCTAAAGGCTATAATCAGCAAGAAGGAATAGACTATGAAGAAACCTATTCTCCAGTAGCTAGACTTGAATCTATTCGTATTCTACTTGCCTTTACAGCATTCTTTAATTTCAAACTTTATCAAATGGATGTGAAATGTGCTTTTCTTAACGGTTATGATCAAGAGGAAGTTTTTGTTGAACAACCTCCTGGCTTTGAAGATACAAAACATCCAGATCATGTTTTTAGACTTACCAAAGCTTTGTATGTTCTTAAACAGGCCCCACGAGCATGGTATGATAGACTTACTGGATTTTTGATTCAAAATAACTATGTTAAGGGAAATGCATATCCAACCCTTTTTATAAATAAAGATAAGAAAAATGTTTTAATTGTTCAAATTTATATTGATGACATTATATTTGGTTCAACTCAGCAATCTTTGACTGACTCTTTTGCAAGTCTAATGAAATCTGAGTTTGAAATGAGTATGATGGGTGAGTTAAAATTTTTCCTTGGTTTTCAAATTTCACAAAAAACAGAAGGAACCTACATATCTCAACATAAGTATATTAAAGATCTTCTGAAAAAGTATGGTTATGACAACACTAAGAGTATAAGTACTCCCATTGGTACCTCAAACTCTTTAGATCTTGATGAAGCTGGGAAACCAGTAGATCAAACATCTTTTAGAGGTATGATAGGAAGTCTACTTTACTTAACAGCTAGTCGACCAGACTTAATGTTTTCAGTATGCTTATGTGCAAGATATCAATCCAATCCTAAGGAATCTCACTTAAAGGCAGTAAAAAGAATTTTTCGCTATCTTAAGGGAACCATGGATCTAGGATTATTTTATACTTCTGGAAATGATTTTGTTCTAAAGAGCTTTTCTGATGCTGACTTTGGTGGATGTAGAATGGATAGAAAAAGTACATCCGGAACTTGTCATCTCTTAGGAGATTCATTAGTTTCTTGGTCCTGCAAGAAGCAACATTCAGTTGCACTCTCCACTGCTGAAGCTGAATATGTAGCAGCTGGAAGTTGTTGTGCACAAGTGTTGTGGATGCAACACACACTCACAGACTATGGCTTGAGTTTTACCAAAACTCAAATTTTGTGTGATAACACTAGTGCCATTGCCCTCAGTAAGAACCCTGCACATCACTCCCGTAAAAAACACATAGATATTAGGCATCACTTTCTTAGGGATCATACACTTAAAGGAGATATTATTCTTTAGTTTATCGGAACGCAAGATGAACTTGCTGATATTTTCACAAAATCTTTTCCTTCTGACAGATTTGAATATATTAAACAGAAGCTAGGAATGATAACTGTAAGGTAATCTTCCTTAATTAACTTTCTGTTGAAAAAGTCTCCTTACAGTAATAAACTCCTTTTTATAGGGGGAGTACATTTGATTGATTGATTAACAAAGTGTTTCTTAAAATTTTGTTTTCTAATTTTTCGGAACGAAAATTTCCGGAATGGAACTTCCGGAATGAAAAATTTCCAGAATGGATATTTTCATACAGAATACTTTTGGAATGGAAGTATTCGTATTGAAAATTTCTGGGATGGAAAACTTTCGTACTGGTATTTTCATAAGGGAACTTCCACACTAAGTCTTCCATAATAAGTTTTTCGTATTGATTTTCTAAGTTTATTTTTTCGTACTGAGTTTTCCGTAATGAAAGTTTCTTAATGTGGTTTTCGTATTGAGTTTTTCGTACTAAGTTTTTTTTAAATTTTTTTTGCGAAATCTGCCATTACGAATAATCCCCTAAGCCAATCCGAAAGGTATGATTTCCTTACTCAAGTTTTCGTATTCATATTTTACTTGCTGGTAGTTTCTTGTATTATGTTTTCGGATTTCGGTTTTCTTAACTCTTTGTTTTAATAAAAAACCTCAAAAAGATCGTATTCAAGCTTCCAACCGTCAGATCTGATCTCAGCTCATTCTAACCGTTAGATCAACCGTGGAAGGCGAACCGTCATCCCGTTGCCTATATAAAGGGGACCTAAATTCTATTCCCACATCGGTTTCAAGCTTTCACGTGCTGAAGCTCTGCCCCTCTGTTTTAAGGCTGTTCCGAACATCAGTCTTCTCCGTTCCGAACATCCCAGAGAACTTCTAATCCGAATGTCTGCAGAGTTAGCATCTCAAGAAATGTCTTCAACCAAGCCTATTTCTCAGTGGTTAGTTTACAGAGAAAGGTTAGTTCATCCGGTTTTCTTCAACAACTACGATTCTATCATCTCAAAGAACATCAAGTTGAATGGCTGGGAGGATATTGCGGTATCTAAAACCGGGAACCAAGATGAAGTATATTCTGATTTACTTATCGAATTTTATGAATCAGTTTCTTTCTTTAAGGAAGATAATAGAGAGGAGTTTTCCTTCAAATCGTATGGCAAGACATATAAACGTTCTTACACCAAGGCTACAAGCTTGGTAGTATTATCTTATTAAGGAGAAGCCGAGTTCATTTCGCATGTTTTTCCAGACTCTATGGGTAGTTTCAACAAGGAAAAGGCCTTAGAAACTCTCAGATTGGCTGATGACAAGGCTCCGAAGATTGCAACTCTATCAACAAACTTCCAGATTCTGGAATTATGGGTGCAAGGACTTATCGTACCAAGAAAAGGTGATAAGGACAGCTTGAAGAAAAGTGAGATCTATATCTTAGATTTCCTGATAAATCTAAGGAAGTTTAACTTGATGAAGCATATTCTTCTTAATATTGAAAATTTGAAGAAGGGGAATCTGAGAGCTCAGATTATTATGTATCCAGCAATCCTCTCCAAGTTGATTGTTCGATGCTTTGAGTCTTTCAAGGAGGCTTGCAAATCTAAGCCGAGAGTTTGCAAGATCATGCTGCTCAGCGATGGAACTCTTAAAAGAATGAATGTTGCTTTTGACAAGAAGTCTGGAAAGTTTATTGATCTACCTCCTCAAGAAGAAGTGGCTCCGAAAGTTGCTGATCCGGAATCATCTAAGCCGGTAAGGAAGAGAAAGCTGAAAGAAGTGGTAGTCGAAGCCGAGGAACCCAAGTCTAAGGAAGTCCACTCCGCACCACCAAAGTCAAAGAAGAAGAAATCCTATCCTGATGAGGTTGTTACAAAGTGGAGAGCTGACAAAGAGAAGAGGAAAGAAGGGGATCTGCAGTTTGGACTGGACCCTGCAGAGGCTAAATCTTTGAAGGAGAAAATTGCTGATGAGCTTGAGAAACAAGCTAAGGAAAAGAAGATTAAGAAGAAAATGTCAGAAGCTGAGGCAGTTCAAGCGTTGTTGAAATTCAATGAAATGGTTTCAGTAACAATTCCAGTTCCGAGATCTTTCTCTCTGAAATCTCTACCTGAGACTCCAGGAAGAAATCTTGTTGCTCCGGAAGAGGCTGTTGCTACTAATACTGAGGAAGTAGAGCAAGTGGAACAAGTTGAAGAGGCTGCTGAAGGAAGTGGTGAGACAGGAGATGTGCTAAAACAAGTAGATGAGTACAAGGGAACTCCTTCAGAACACTTATCACTCCGGACTTCAGAAGATGAATCTTCGAAGCTAGTTACTCCTGCAATAGAAGAAGAGAAAGGAGAAGAAGAAGTTGCCTATCATGGAGAAGAAGAACAACTTTTACATGATATTTCTCAGATGAAAAACGTAGAGGATACTATTCAGGAAGTTGCTGATGAGGAAGATTTTATTGTCCAAGTTTCTGATAGTGAGAAGAGAACTCCGGAACAGGTTTCAGTTCCGAAACAAAATAAGGGGAAACAAATTCTTGCTGATACTCCGAGTTCAGAAAAGAGGATGAGAAAGGAAGCTGGTAGTTATTCTAAGAGAAAGTTGCAGCTTATTGAGGAAGAAAACTCTCCGAGCAAGATTTCAGATTCGGAGTCATCTTCGTTGGGGAATGACTTTGTTGTTCAGTCTTTGAAGAAGTTGGTGGGAACCATTCCGACCTTCTCAAGTATTGATTCACGATGCCAGATGCTCCAACATGCGTTGAATCAGAAAACAGACTTCGTATCCATGGTTATGGATAAGTGTGTTGAGATTGAAGCCCAGTTCAAAACCTTCTTTGTTGGTTACGAAGCTCATAAAAGATCTTGCAAAAGGATGACAAGCTTGTCTACGAAGACTGTGGAAGAGATGAGGTTGCTTGATGAGTTTCAAGACAATGTTAAGGATGCCTTTGAAACTGAGGACAAGAAGATTAATGAGATGACTGCATCCTTTGAAGAAAAGTTGTCCGAGGAAAAGAACTTTCGGATTCAGGAAGTGAGAGATCTGAATGGGAAGCTCAATTCTGTTTCTCAAAATTGGAAATTTGAAAGAGATCATTGGATAGATTTTGAAGAAAGGATGAAGGCTCAGGAAGAGAAGATGAAAGCCCAGGAAGAAAAGTTGAAGGCTCAGGAAGAAATAATTGAAGCTCAATCTGCAAGAATAGTGGTCTTAGAGAAGCAAGCCGAAGAAGATCATAAAGACCTCAAGAAAATCAAGACTATTCTAAAGGGCCTCATGTCTAAGGAAAAAGATCCGAAATAATCCAATCCGATCTTTTTGTTGTAATTCTTTTGTTGCTGACATTTCAAATCTAATGAGAATTGTGCTTGTTGTTTCGTTTGTTATTATTACTAATATCTCAGGTACTTTGTTAAGTTTTTTCCATTCCTTCCAATTCTTTTTGAAAATCACAAAGGGGGAGAAGGAAAAGATTCTTAAGAAAAAGAAGAACTCTAATAAGAGTTTATCAAAGGGGGAGAAAGAAAAAATTCCCAAGGAAAAAAGAACTCTAATAAGAGTTTGTTTAAGGGGGAGTTTTTCTTAAAGAAGACATTATTTTCAATCACTCCGGAAATCTGAATACGATCCTTAGAGTTTCAAAGCCTAAGGGGGAGTTAGTCGTATTCATCTATATCCTTAAAACAAGGGAGATAAGCATTAAAATGTTTCTTTCTTATTAGAACTTTTGTTTTTCGTAAGGATGTTTGTGCTTTCCAAAAAGGGGGAGATTGTTGAGTCAATAAGGTTTTCCTTATGACTTTTCCATTCCTTATTGTTTTGAAAATCACAAACACCTTATCTTTAAGAAAATTTCTTTTATAAGGAAAATTTCTTTCTTAAGGAAAATCGCTTTTATAAGAAAAATTATCCTTATCATATTTTCATTCATATTTTTTCTTAATTATAAGATTCAGATTCTTTTTCTCGGAATCGTTGAAACTTTGATTTAAAGCATTCTGTTTTAGGATTTGGATTCTGGACAAGAACTATAAGGAAGTTTCATTCTGAATTCCGGATATGAACTCTGACTAAGTTCTATTCCAGATTCAGGATACGAATTCTGAAGAAGAATTCTCATTACGAATTCTAATGAAGAAATCCCATTCCAAATTCTCATTACGAATTCTGAATAAGAATTCTCATTACGAATTCTAATGAAGAAATCTCATTCCGAATTCCCATTATGAATTCTGATGAAGAATTCTCATTATGAATTCTGATGACGAATTCTCATTACGAATTCTAATGAAGAAATCTCATTCCGAATTCCCATTATGAATTCTGATGAAGAATTCTCATTACGAATTCTGATGACGAATTCTCATTACGAATTCTAATGAAGAAATCTCATTCCGAATTCCCATTATGAATTATGATGAAGAATTCTCATTATGAATTCTGATGACGAATTCTCATTACGAATTCTGATGATAAATTCTCATTACGATTTCTGATGACGAATTCCTATTCCGAAATTCTCATTCCGATTTCACCCATTAAGCAGAATATGATTATCTTTGTTTTATACACTCTGAATTTATTCACTCCGAACCTTCACTCCGAAGTTTTCATTCCGAACATTTATGTTAGAATTAAAACGATGTCGTACTTTCTGTTACAATTATTTTGTTATAAAACGATGTCGTCTGTTTTGTTATAAACTAACCGCTGTCTAAGTGACACGTGTACAGGTCCCTCCGATCTTTAAGGAAAATATGACCATTGGAGAAGGAGCCGACCTTACCTATAAATAGGAGCTCATTTGAAAGAGCTCGTAGCTGTTGGAAAAATGACTGAGTTTTGTGCCTACATGCTGTTGAAGTGAATTCTAGAGAGAGAGGCTCTTATTAACTATCAAAGCTTCGTGCGACTCCGAATGTTGGTGATTACATTCGAGGGCTTCCGAGGATAGGAAGACAGAGGTGCCGACTACCTTAAAGTTCGAGGGCTTCCTTGCTGAGGAAGACAGAGGTTGCCAACTACCTTGAAGTTGAGGGCTTGCTGGGATAGCAAGACAGAGACACCGATCTTCATATCGAGGGCTTACCCTGGTGTGGGTAAGACAGACTTTCTTGAAAGTATAAATCAAGGGACCTTTATCCAAGGTTGTTGGATACCCTTCTCTTTGGGTTAAAAGACTATTATCTTGTTACTAGTAGTTTTACTACTTGTTTTTATTCCGCTGCAATTTGTATCTTAAGGAAAGTATAACTTTCTTATACTTCCTTACTTACTCTGATTCATTTAGATTCTATACGCTTTAAGGTAGAATCTCATATTGTAACTTTTGTTAAGTTTCAAATTCCGGAACCATATTTCCGGAACCTACTATTGGAATCACTTTCCAAGTTTAGTTCGGTGTTAGAGGTGTTGTGAATTTGCCTAGTTTAACTTTGTTAAACTTATCCCTTTCCTTTTCTTAAGAAAACTTTAGTTATTCATAACTAACATTAAAGGTTTCAAGGAATTTTTAAAGTATACAATTCACCCCCCCTCTTGTATATTGAGCATCTCATATTATATTTCGATCCTACAAAAGTCACTATGAAATTTACTGTAATGACCTAAATTGTGTTAATATATTTTTAATTTATAAAAATACACATTAAAACAAAATTAAAACATAATTTTATTATAAATATAAATTAGATTAAAATGCAGTTTTCAATTGAATATTATTGTTTTTCACTATTCATCAAAAAATGAAACTTCTCTGAAAAATATCAAACATTTCTCCAATGTAATTTTATTATATTAATATTTTAAACATAAAGTATACTTTTTAAAATAAATTATTTAAAATTTTAACCACTTAGATGTAAAAATGTCTACCATTAAAAGGCAGTAAAACTATTTTTTGAAATAATACTTCTTTTAATGCCTAAAATTTGATTTATTATTATATGTTGTCTAGAAAAAACATAAGATGAATATTAATTAGTTCACATAATTTGTAATATATTTATCTATTAAAAATAAATCATCTAACTTATATTCTATATTTTATTAAGCTAAAATTTTTTTCTACATAGAAAAATAGTTTTTGAGAAATGAAATTTCTTTGTTTTCAATTAATTATTAAAACCACTTATAATTAATTGGTAACCAAATGATTCATTTTATATACATGTGTAAACCATATTTTCATAATTTGGTAAATATTATTCATAAATTCTACTCGAATTTCTTGGTTATATGTAAAGTAATACATTATATATAATATTGATAGTATATTATAGTTTGGTAAAACTCTGTCTTGGATATAACACAGGCTATCGAAGAAACTCATCATTTTGTATAACACAATGAAATCATTGTGTTTCATGTAACAAAATATTTTATTATTATTTCACATAAATAAATAATAACTTCTTTTAGTATGAATTTCATTCCATTAACTGATTTTAATTTATTCAAAGAAATTAATACATAAAAACACATGGTGTTACATCCTACACTCCTTAAAATGAATTTCTACCCCAAAATTAATTCTGGTCATCAATATGTTAATACTTGAAAGTATATTTTTTAAAATCCCACATCATAAAAATGAATACTAAAAATAAAATTAAAAAATAAGGTCATAAACATAACAATTACCAAAATTAACTCATAATTATGTTTCCACATAGGATAACATAGGTGATAAGAGATAACAAGGAAATTGAAGAGAAATATAAATATCATGTTCAGATAGAGAGTGATATAGGACATGGTAAGGATATTGTTTAGGATGAAAAATAAATTAACCTAATAGGTTTGAAAATGGTCCATGATGTCATCAAAACTAATGATAATGGGAAACAAGTTAATTTAAAGAACATTTTCCTACATATGAAAAAATTTCAGAAGGAAATATACTTACTTGATTTCATTCTATTTTATAATCACAATATAAATCTTTTGGGGATTCTTGACCACATTACCCTTCATTTCATACTCCAAAATGAAGGTTAAATTTTTATGCCTGATACACTAACAGATCACAAGATCTATAAGTATAATTATAAGTTATTCCACCAGTATTTAGATATCATCACAACAAAAAGATTGACCCATGTTATCTAATATTCATAAATCCTCATATGGGGGGATAATAATTTAATCTAAAAAAACACATCTGAATTATAACTCATACCATTCCATAAATAATCATATTTTTAACCCTTTCAAAAGACAAGAATCCAAAACATTATAATAAAGGTAATTTAATCAGTTTAACATTGATCCCCCATATATCATAAAGTATCTCTTTGGTTTCCCTATACTAAAAATTTAGATACCTTCATCATTATTCTCTTGAAACATGGTAATATGCTCAATTACAATAAATACTTATTCAAAACAATCATTATTTCTTATTAAATAATTTATTGGATATTTTCCTTTCATATAAATATTTTTATTCTCCAACTATGATATCATTAACCACTTTTTCAAAAAATGCATAATTAGTACCATGGAAATATGTACTATCCAAATTACATATTCATATCAAAAATATATTTCTTAAAACATAATTTTATCAATATTAGGAACAAATTAGGGTTATATTTCCCTTAATAATGTGTTTTTCATGAATATCACATTTCCAATAAATCACTTTTAATGTTAATATAAACCATTCGTCATGTTCATATAAATCCATAGAAAAAAATAATGTGAACAATACTTTTATATTTCACAGATCATATGAAATAATTCATGAATCCAAATACATAAACACTTTTATTACTCCCTTTCATCCTTAATAAGTTAATTAGGCTTACTCATCATATTCATTAATACCTATTTTATTTCACAGTTCACATATAGTAAATTCATTATCAGTAGTATATTCATTATTCATACCACCTTACTTATTCTCTTCATGATATTTCATATTAGGATATTGAATTCCATTTTTACCATTCATTCCACATATTTTCTTTCAACAATCGATGATTTATTAGGGATTCCATTACTCTCATTCATTGTCTTAATCAAACTTTTCATTTTATATTTTATTTAACTTACTCCATGTCCATAACTTCAATAGTCAAAACATCTTCCCATTCATCTATGACATTTGATTTCGTGCTTCTTCCCACATTCTCAAAATGATGGATACTGGATATTTTTTCCTCTAGGGTATAAGTCACAAAAAATCTCAAATAACTCTTTCCTTATATTCTTTGTTGAGTTTGAGTGTTGATTAAAATAAACATTTTTAATCATATTTCATGAAAAATGATTAGGAATGATCAAAAATTACATCACTCTAGTGATAAAAACATTTGAATTCTTATGAAAAATTTTTCCATGATATTCATCGTTAACCCATTTTCTTACAGTTCTATCCATTGACTAAAAAAAGAATGTATAGTGTTAATAACACTTATCATAGAATAAAACAATATAATCCTGTAAAACAACTAATAGGATGTCTAAAATATTAAATATTCTTCAATCTATTAAACCTTATTTCATTCATAGTAATCTTATATTTAAATCCTTCAGGGTGGTTTATAAAAGTTTGTGAATTTCCAAATATGATCCCCAAGATATTCAAATAAGATGTGCATCAAGGCCCATTTTCGTTCACCAGTTCCCGATCAAGTATAGCTCAATACAGTGTTTTTGAAGATGTTACCACTATGTGAATTTTTTGGAAAATCCACATACACTTTCAGTATCAAAATATGGATGTATTTTATTAGAAATCGCCCTCTCATTCCTTTACCAAAATTCCGTGCCATTTTTTAAACATTGATTCATTTTTATACTTATCCTAAGATAATTCTCTAGAAATATATGTAGAAATATACATAGGGATATGAGTAATATTTTCTTATACTGGTTTAAAATGATTTACTAAACCGTAACCTTGACACCAACTTTATAGACCCTAAATTCTCATTAATATACATTGCATCATTTTTTTAGAATATGTAATACCATACATAAAAGGATACCAAAAGTTAGTATTTGTTTATTTCATTTGGAAACATATAAACATCAACACAAGTACATAATACAGATAAATTATCACCCAATAGGTCCTCCATTACTAGAACACTTATTATAAATATCTTACATAACACATATATACATAACATGAGGAAATGAAATGCAAGAAAGGGAGATCTCATATGATTAATATGTGTAAAAAAGTAAATATGTAAGAATAATCCTGACCATAGGGTATGAGAACATGATCATCACATTATAAGATCATATCCTACATAAAAAAGATCATAATCAAGTTTCATTTCATTAATATTGGCAGTTTATAAGACGTGAATCATAGAGGAATCAGGACCAAAATCCATGAAAGAATAACATAGGAATAATTCATGTAATTTTGACTAACACATAATCATATTAAAATATTTCTATTGTAGTCAAGAATTACTTCCAAGAATATATTAGTGGAATAGGTTGACTATCCAATCCATTTTAGTAGTCAAGGTTTACTCCCAAGACTTTTTTAGAGGGAAGAGTCTTTTACAGAACCAAGTTCACTCCTCGTTCCATACATTTTTATCACATGAGATATAAATCATTTCCCAATACATTGGAGATAAATATCAGTAACACCCATCTCATAATGAAATTATACATATTTTTTCAAAAAGATATTTAAAATTCATCCCATCATAAACCATGAAATAAAACAGGTATCCTAAAAATGTAATCATATTATAACTTTTGGAAAATAGATAGGTTTCCTAATAATTTCATTATAGCACAACCTTTGAAAATAAGCGGGTTCATATGCATATAAACTATGGAAGATAAACAGGTTTCATAAAAAAACTTATCATCATAAACATAAAAAATTAAAATAAATAATAACACTTTTTTCTTTGTAAAATATTTGTAGTAATAAATAAACTATAACAAATGATGTAATTTTATATGGATAAGTATTTTTAATGGTAAATAAAACTTCATTAAAAATCACTTTTAAATATAGAAAACATTTATAGAATCATTTTTTATTTGAAAAATATTTTAGAAATTAATAATTAATCTTTAAAAATAATTTAAAATATTTAATTATGGAATTAGTAATTTTAACATTGAATGAATGATTTTTTGATCATCAAACACGTTGAAAAAAAATTCCATTAAAATAGCATTGAAACACAATAAATTAATCCTTAAAATCATTTAAATCATTTTTTTAAAATAGCCATTGAAAACATATAAAGGAATCTTTGAAAATTATTTAAATAGTTTTTAATAATAAATATTTTTTGGGAAATTTTTTCTTTGAAAATAACCATTGAAAATAATATATAGTAACTATTGAATATAATTTAACGAAATTATTGAACATAATTCTTTTTGAAAACATATTTCCTTAAATATATCGTTGAAGAAATATAATATGATATTTTAAAATAATTTAAAATTATTCTTCAAGATAAAACATTTTTTAATTACTTTTTCATTAAAATATATGGGAAATCAAATAATTTATAGAATATTTTGAGAAAAAAATATCTTGAAAAAAAATATCTCGTAAACATGAAAAGGTTGTGTCAATGAAAATTAGCGTTATAGAGGTAGATATATATGTACATGACAAAAATTCCTTTTTATCATCATATAAAATTTATAAAGGATCGTCAATCATTAAATGAAAAGCATATTAGTTATTTGAAAAAAATAGAAAGGTAAAACATGGATAATAATTCCTTTCAAATATCATAGGATAATAGTATAAAATTTTGGATTTTTTTTTAGAAAAAATTGTATTGAATGAACACATATTTCTAACCAAATAGAGTGATAAAGTGGAATTTTCATAAAAAAATTTCCTTGTTTCAATAAATATTGGTAAAAATAACCACTACAAGAAGATATAAAGAATAATAAGAGGATGGGAAATTTAATGACAGATCTTGAGAGTTGAATCATAATATTTCATCAATGGAACCATAATCATAAAAAATCCTAATAAACTTTAAGATTTTTGCAATAAACTATTACAAATTTGGTAACATTGAATTATAATACCCATGAAATAACAACATTACATGAATCATTAGATATAAATAAAATAAGAATTCCCATTACACAAAATTTCAATGGTTAGTATATTCATCTCATAAATGAATGTAGGAGAATAATATAACATGTGTCTCAAAGAGGGAAAGATGAGAAATATTACCTTACCAATTTGGTATCCTTTGAACCATAAAACCCATGAAATAGAGAACATAATATGTATATTTAAATAAACATAAATTTCCTTATAATAAAAATATACTACGTTCTTGGGTAGTATATACACAAAAAAAATTAATGCGTAGTGAATATAGAATACGTCTTCTATAAATAAAAGTGAGAATAGAAATCCTCTTACTACTTGAGTAACTTTTTAATTATGAGATTTTTTAGAGAATAACATTAATTGAAACATTTAATACCTTGAAATAAATTACATTCATAATATAACTTGTAATAGTTAATAATATACACCACATAAAAATTAGTGATTCGAGAATATGGTATGTGTCTCCTGGGTATGAAAAAAAGTGAGATGATATTCCCTTACCATAAATTGTGGCTCCCTTTCTACTTTTGAAAAAATTATTTATATAAAATATAAGTTTATTATAAACTTATAACAAAAGCTTATTAATATATATAATACCATATATTATTTTCTTATCACATTGTATTACCTTTTTATTACCATTTCAATGTTAATGTTATGTTTTGAGTAATAGTTTCTTCTTTTTCATATATATTTTAAATTTTTATTCTTAGCAGTATTACTTAGAACATATTTTCCATATTTCTAGAATGTAAACCATTATATTAAAATAATATAAATTATGTATAATTATTTATAATAATCTATTAAATATTTAAATAGAAAAATAATTACATCATTAATTGAGACGATAGACCATGCGTACGCAAAAACGATGTTTCCATCTTCTTATCGTATTGAAAGAATGAAAATTAAACGATATATATATATATATATATATTATAATTCCAGTAGAAATATTTTTTCATAAATATATCATATAATTAATTAAACTTTCATTTTTAAATTCTATGTATGGAGTGAACAAATCACACCGCATTGAAAAGGTGATAGTCCACACGTCTATAAAAAATGTTATCATATTCCAAAAAATGTAAAGAATGAAGTTATTTGTAATATAATAATAAATTAATTATAAATACATAATAAATATCATATATATCAAATAAAAATCGTATGTCCATCATAACTCCCAACTATTAGTGGTTGTAAAGCAAAAAACAATGACATCATATTTCAAGGCGGTTGTCCGTCATTCGCACGAATGGGGATTTCGTTACCCATTTGATTGATGTTCATGGAGGAGTAGGTACAACCCATAAAATAACAAAATATTAGTATATTTATGATACTCAAGTTACTATATATAATCATTTATTAATAATAAATTCAGGAGTTGAAAATAAAATAAAATAGAAGTTCTTATTGAAGGATATAACCACTTCATTGCATAACTCCTTTTGGTGTTCTCAAAAGGACTTACATGGTTTGATTTATTCCAACATTAAGGCTTCTAGTTTTAATTTATTGATGTTGGGAGCTTATTTGGGTGGGGTTTTGATGAACCAAAGGGCTTTAGTGGTTTGAAAATGTGAGAGGGTGATTTCCCTTTTATAATGTAGTAATGTGGATTCATGAAAATATAAAATGGTAAACACTTTTGAGAGGAATACCTCACATATTATTCCTCAAATAATTGTAAAGATTTAATATAAGTGGGTAAATGGTCAAAATATGCAATGAAATTGGATTTTGGAAAATATTATAGTACATTTTCCCCCTAATTGTTAAATTTCAACAACTAAGTAAACTCATTTATCTCTTAATCTCTATAATTAATTTTAATCCCAATCACAAATATTTTTGTTCAAATTTTTTTAAAAAAATTATTATATTTCCAAATATAGAATCACTTTTTCCAAATTCCAATCACATAAGTAGTAGAAAATAATTTTAAAATATTCATGGATATGAGATGAAACAAAGAGATTTTAATGTATAATGTTCAAAAGTTTGAAATGGGGTTTTATCTAATTTAAATGATAAACATATTTTAATTTCCTAATTTTTATTAATATATGTATATTTGATCAAGATATAGTATAAAATTAATGTAAAATACAACTTATCTATATAAATAATTTTTTTCAAAATGCAGTTTTCAATTAAAATTCAATGTTTTTCACTATTCATGAAAAAACGAAACTTCATAGAAAAATTACAAAAAATCACCCAAAATAAAATTTTAAAACTATGAATTAAAAAATTGATTTTATTTTAAAAAAATTAATGTTTATAGAAATATATTTACTACAATTCTTCCATTAATATGAAATAATTTTTTCTAGAAACAGTTTATCCTTTTATGCCTCATATTTGATTCATTCTTATCTCTTGTTAAGAAAAAACATAATATAAAGGTTAAATAGTTTATTTATTATATAATTTGAACTTTTAATTTTAATAATTAATCATTTTTTTGTTTAACTTATTATGAGAAAACATGTTTTTGTATATAATACTAGTTTTTTAGAGAAGGAATTTCATTACTTTTAAATAGTTCTTACTCCCATTTATAATAAATTGGAATCCAAAAGAATTATTTTTTATACATATGTAAACAATATTTTAATAATATATAAAATATTATATTTAAATTCCTTTCCAATTTCTGGGTGATAAGTATAATAATACTTGAATATTGATATTAATAATATATTGTAGTTCGATAAAACTCAGTCTTGCGTGAAACACAAGATATCGAATGAACTATTAATTTAGTTTACCCCCATAAAAACATAGTGTTTAATGTAACCATATCCAATATATGTGTTTCACATCAATTAATCTCAACTTCGTGTATAGTGAAATGAAATCCATAAAAAAATTAATTTATTCAGAAACATTAATTTATAAAAACATAGGGTGTTACAAGGAAGTCGTGTGGATATGGATAACTATTTATGTTGAGTGTATGCACAACTTTATAGATTTCATTATATTCTAGAACATACTATAAGAATTAGTTACCTGGTAAATAAATCATTAAAGGTATGGTGTTGAATAACTTAGCACGCCCCCTTTGGATAAACTCCTTCAATGCATAGATTGAAACCTATAATAAGGGACATGAAGTGGAATTTAGCCATACCTTCTAAAATTTCATTGTCATAAGTGAGGGTTTCATTCTCCAAAATAACATTTCATTGTATTTGGGTGATATATGTGTATAACTCTATCACACACCTATAATTATTTAGAGATAATCATATATTTATATTTTGTGGTGTTACATGGATGGAAATTTTATCACATTTACAAACATATTGTTAAAATAATTTCAAAATTAACAAAAATTATAATAATTGTTCCGTTATAGATAAATTATATGAAAATAAATATTTTAATATGTATCTAAATCTGATGAACTCTATACATGTACTATATTCTTTAAGCTTCGTATTAGAATCTGATATTAAGTACTAGAGCCATCCACTAATGGGGAAATATTATATACCTTTAAATAATGAAATCATGTATATATATACAACAAAACAAACATATAAATTTGTTAATAAATATTAAGGGCCCTATAGACCCATCCCAATGGGAAAAGTAATCACGTCTAATAAGTTTAGGTAACCTTATAGCATATCATGAGGAAAAGGGGAATTTGTATAATGAGTTTTGTCACTGTAGGTCCATTCTTATCTATCAACCTATATACTATGTCATCATTTAACAACCCATAAAATGATCTTAGAATTTGTGTCATTGGTCCATGGACCATATCAATGAGTCTTTATAAAAATAATATTCCTTGTGAAAGAAATAAGTAATAATCAAGATTCACATACAGTTAATAAACATGTGAAACATGTTGTATATAATTACTATAAGAAAATAAACATGGTCTATATTAATGAAAATAAGTCTCATATTTTGGAAAAATAATCTTTCATTCTCAAATATAAAATCTCAATATTGTACTAGCATAATAAAAACCAAGATGGTAATCATAGGAAAATTATTAAACCATTCAAAAAATTACATATAGTGCTATAGAAATAAAACAATTTTATGTTGGTGTAAGTGAATCACTAGGTATAACTTTAATAATAATAGAGAAATATTAAGTAAATAAAAAATAAGGGGTTAGTAAAGAATTATCCAATATATTCAAAATTACATGAATTATAAAAATGTGGCACTGACTAAAGAATCCTAGTAGTAGTTCTATAAATAATACAGATTTGGAATAACATATAAATAGATGTATAAGTTCATAAGTGATCTCTTATGAAAACTTGGTTGGTTTGATGTAAGATTCCAATACCTATACCATACTAAAATATATAAATATATCACTTGGTTTTAATGAAAAATATTTTTAAAGAAAATATCAATCCATTATAATTACACATCTAAAACATTTATTAACTTGTCAAATCGATACACAAAATAAAATATAGAAACCCAATTCTTAAATCACCATTTTATTATGTAATTTTAAAAACATATTTATGAATCAATGTATTATAATAGAAAAGTGAGAGGATAAAATGTATGAGTGTATTTGGAAATATTATTTTAAGAAAAATTAAAAAAATAGACTGATGTTTAATGAGGAAATTTATAAAATGGCTCCATTCATAAAAGATAGTTTAAAAACCCCTATAAGGATTTTTGAACACTTCCTTCAGGTTTTCTTATCTGATTATAGAATTAGATGATTTCTTACATTTGGATAGAGAGTTCGAAAAAATTATTGAATCATGAAGATTTAGATATTCAGGATTCAGATAAGTGATAAGTGATTCTATCGATATGATGACAGTATAAAAGTAAACTCACGTATGAATTATTCAATAGAATATACATATGATTTCATAGTAGGGGTATCATAAATACTATGAAATGTTATTTAGAGATTTATAAAATAGTATATTTCACTTTTCATCTAATTTCAATGGTTGAGATGATGTGACCTATAAGAAACCAGTTGTGGCCATTATCAATGGTGGGATCCCTGCGAATTTTTAACGGTTATGAAACATGGTCAACTGAATGGGCCCCATAGAAAATAATGGATTGGGATTATTTTTAAGGAAATATAAAATCATTAATCTTATTATATTATTATTATTCGTAAATATGTATAGATATCCCATGGAGTAGGAGTAATGTTCAACCCAAATATTATCTTGTGGTATTTCAATTAGTTCTTTTTTTAGGTTATTGTTCAATTTCTGGATGTTTGTTTGTGATTGTGATATATTTTTTGTATTAAATGGGGTTCATAATTGTTTTAGTTATAGAATTTAAATTAATGATTTCATCCAATTTTAGATGTTTTATAATTTTTGTGGGCTCCCACTATCATACTGTTCTTCAAAATATGTAGTTTTTGACCTAAGAAGTTATATAAGATCATGTGCTTCAAAAAGGCTCAATACAGTCAAATTAGACTATTTAGTTCATTTATTTATTAATGATATTCTATTTTATTTGTAATGATAAATTTTTGAAGGAATGATGTTGTAAAAAGGTATAGTATTTATTGAAAGGTTTGATGAGACAAACTTCTAATTCGAGATAATATATAAAGAGAAAGATCTATTATAGAAGAAACATAATATTATATTAAATAATGTAAAAACAAAATTATTTGATAAAGGGGAATATTAAATGTCTAATTATAATTTATTTATTGTGATCCATATGTCTTGGAAAATAAATATTGATTACAATATCCAATAAGTGAATATCACCATGGAATTGAAGAAGGTTCCAAATGATATGTATGAGAATATAATAAAAAACGATGTTTTCATGATTTGAATATTATTATATATGATAATTTTAAGAGGATGGAGATAATATATCCATGTTAAGAACATCTACCTGATCTGGAGTCTTTTGTAATTAAACCTTGAATGGCCCGGAGGCCTTTATTTTTATTGATTTTAGACAACACCCCTTTCAATGGATAAGAGGGATCCCTTACAAGGCTTGTTGGCTTAGAGATTACATGTTCTGTAGGCTTAAGAGACATTACAATACACGAAGGTCTTAAGGAATTCAACCAGACTATAACTACAAGGAACTGCCCCTCCCCAACATCTGCATTGTGATGGCTTCTCTCCTCCTTCACATGGTCATCTAGCTAAGCTTCTTGTGCATGAACAGGATGGTCCCAATGGCTTAGCTATACCCTCTCATTCTTCCAATTCCCTTGGTTCTATTTTGGTGAGTTCGCCTACTTTGAATCCCCCTCTAGGTCTGCTCCTTTTTTGTAGAGTCCGTCTGGGGAAACTACACTGCTTATGTGGCCCGAAAGCCTTTAGATGACCCAAAGACCTTAAAGGTGGCCCAAAATCCTTACTAACTTGAAGTCATGTGTGTCATGAAGGCCTTAAGGACTCCAATCCCAAACAGGTGGCCCAATGTGAAAAGTTCCAGATGCTACAATACTGCTACTGTATTGCTACAATAGCCCGGAATTATGCCTATACCTAGTTTTAAACCTGGGTCTCATGGATGCATTTAGAAAGACCTTGCCAACTGGGTTAAGGCTCATGTGATCATTTGGAATTAGTAAGTATGAATTTTTTGGATCTTATGTGGTTATCTATGTTAGTTTAAACACTCCAAAAATGTTAATATGTGATAGTTATACCTACTATAAAATAAAGTGGTAATTTTGATATAGTGGTTGTGGAATTTCGTGATCTCATTTTGAAAGAGAATATCAGGAAATGGTAATTCCATATAAACACTTGATCCATGTTCAATGAATAATGTAATGAATATTCCATTCAATAGAAATATTGAAAGTAAGTAGAAGGTAAGATGGAGGGAAGTCAAAGTAAATTGATCAACCATGGACTTATATGTTGTAATTAAGAGATAAAAGGGGATTTAAATAATGACCTGAAGTATCATGGTTTTAATTTTATATTAGGTATTTCCAAAAGTTTGGAAAATACCACAATTTAGGGAGAATGTTTTTGAATAATCCAAGTCAATGATCATTTATAACAATATATTACTGATTCACGAGCAACATTGCATTGTACATCCAAGAGAGGATGTATAGAGAACTACATTTATATTATATATAGTAATTTTATTTTTATGAAGATGTGGCTCTTTTGTATATTTAGAATAAAAATTTTTATGATACAATCTAAAAATGAATTTTTTAGTGTTTTAGGGAGTCCAAAAAATACAAAGGTTATGTAAGAATATAATATTTTTCTTGAAATATGGTTGATGTAGAATTTTGTAAAAAGTTTTTAAAGGTAGTATGAATGATCAATCATATATCAATGTAACTGGATTGTGGAGTTGAGGAAAGAACATTTTATATAGTGGGAAGATTAGATAGTATAATTATTTCAATAATTAAAATATTTATAATTCCAAAGATGTTGTGTTATTGTCTTGGGAACATGAGTGAGAAGGGAATGTGAATCAAATGAAAAAGGGTAGTAATGCTCAGTAAAATGGATTTTGGAACATGGGAGAGTTTTACTCTAAGAATAAAAAATGTGACTGTCTGGACAATTACTGATCATTTCTATTACCAAATGATATCCAATTATGGATGTTATTGAATTATTTAATTGTACATGTATTATATTCTAAAATAAGTTTTAGAGATTCACCATATCAAGGACTTAAAATATGATTTATCTAGAAGGTCTGAGATGAAGGATCTCTATAATGAAAATAAAATTATTGGGATACAGATCAATATAGATAAGAAGAATTGATATTTAGTTTTGACTTCAAATGAGTTCCCATATATGTTCATCAAAAGATTTATAATTACTGGATGCAAACATATAACTACCCCATTGGCCAAACACATGAATTTTTCCAAATAAAAATAATGTATAATAAAATATGATTTTATTTACAAGGAAATTTTTTACATAATTTAGTATATATAATTTTGATTTTTTTGATCATTTATGTGAAGTCAGAAATTTTGCATATAGTGGGATTTAATTGCTCGTTTATGGAGAAACTAGGAATGGAGAATGAGGAAGCGATGAAGTAGTTTTTGAGATATCTCAATGGAATGGGTGAACTATATTAATTTTCAGAATGAATTATCCATTTTAAGGATATATCGATGCAGATATTGGATGAAAAATTGATTCAAATAAGAGTAAAATAGTTTTCTTCTTCTTCAATGAAACATACAGAAGTTTTATTCCATGACTGAAATTATTAATTTCACTTTATACTTTGGAAATAATGTAAATGATTATTATATCTATAGGGGAGGAATTGGTCTAGCCAAAATTATTATTGGATGTACATGAAAGGATTTTGGATAATGTGATTTTTTTCTATGATAATAATCACATGATTCATTTAACAAAAGATATTGTGTTTTATTCATGAATGAATAATTTTATGCATAAATACAATATCATTTATAATCTATTTTATAATTGTGTAGAGAAACTGTTGAATGTAATTATATGTTAAAATTCATATAATATTTTTACTGAGGTCTTAGTTTGGTAATTTCTATAGTTATATTACACCTTAGTTGGAAGTGGGTGACCAAAAGAAGGTATGGAGAAGCTCACCACTATCTATGAGTAAAATGTGTTCTAATATTTCTTAGGTGTTGGTAGTTTTCCTCAATTCATTAAATTAATCTTTAATAGAGAGATTATCGAGAATTTTGATGATTATTTCACGTTCTAATTTTATTATTCTTGAATTTAATGATTAACAACATGGGTATTGGGAACATTTGAGGCATGCGGTAGCAATAATTAGTAGTGGTAGACTAGTATAGATGTTCATGTTTTAAAACTAGGTGATAAGAAATCATATCATGATGATGTGAATGTAAAAGTTGACTCATATAGATATAACTTCAAAAAATATAGAATGATTCTTGAAAATTTCTATTGTAATGTAAGGTTTGTTATAGTTATACTAATGAATAGTTTTCAATATTTATCAGAAGGAAGTCATTAAGGTGATATTAATTATGTAAAACCACTGATTTCAACGATCATTGGCAGGATCACAACAAATTTTAGAAGGTTTTTCAAAATGTTCAATCAGTTGTTCCCTATGATAAATAGGTGGTATAGGGTCATTTTTAATGAAATTGAAACTTTTTGTAATCTTTTTAAATTATAATTAAGAAATAGGTAGGGTTATCCCATAAAGTATTACTAAATTTCAAACCATTTAGTATCTTATTATATTTTCTTTTAATCTTTTTTTTTCACTTTTTTTTTCATTTTTTATATTTTTCTCTGTGACTGTGAGTGGCACTATATGGTGTATAGGGTTCATATTCCTCACATTTTTAGTATATATTAGAATTGGATTGTCTAATTTTAAAAGTTCTAGAATTTTTTTTCATATTTTATGTTTCTATGGGTGATTTCATATCGGTGTTTCCAAACACAACAAACTCCATTCTCCTTGATCTGTATAAAAACAATTTTGATTTCCATAAAATAAATATTCATACTTAAAAAAAGATTTTTTTAAATGAAATAATTTCCCCACACATAAGAAACTAACCAAAATATCACTACCAAATATATATTTAATGTAGGGGTTATGTGTGATTCATTAACATATATTATTTTCAGGTTTAAGATTGACTTTTTATTCCCTTTTTATTAAAAAAATATTTCTTAAATAGGTCCAAATTTATTATATTATAAAAATTTAATAAGGATTAATTTAATATTTAATCCTAAGATAAGATGATGTCCTCAAAAATGGTTTAACATAGATGATATACCAAAGCATATAATTTTATCTTATGTTTAATATCAAGTATTTGAATACTACTATGGTATATTAAGGGTTGGTAAGAAAATGAATTTTGAAAATTCTTAAATACATATAAAATACCCCAGTATAACACCTCGGTGACATAGAGATTCACTATATAGGTGTAAATAAAGAATAATCCTATCATCCTACCCAAATTATGACATGTCTTAACTATAGATTCAATATCCAAAAACCATAAGATATAATAATCAAATTTATGATACAATTTCTAGTGCCTCAAACTAAATCACTTGAATAATAATCTATCTAGTGGTTCAAATACATATAGGCCATGGGTTAGAAACTAAAATCATGATGTTATGGTCAAATTAGGAAGATTATACTTTTCATACGACAATAATTTATTTCAATGAAATAAAAAAAAATATTACTTAAAAATATAATAACAGTGAGAAATTTTACTTAAAACTAAAATCTATTAAAAATAAAATAAATATTCACCCATGTTATTTTTAAAAAATTTTGAATGTAAAAAATAACATAATTCACATACAAAAAATAAATCATAAGTTATCACTATCTTAGCTGATCATATACAAATTAATATAATATAATAACATACCCCACGATTCTGTACTACAAAACCAAAAGACTACCCTCAGTCTCATGTCCTAGCCTAATCGATCCACTCTATCATGATCCCCTATGAAAACTATTATCAGACCTATAAATTAGACATAAGGATTATAAATCCACATAGGTACACATAAATGGTGGGAAACTAAAACCTTAAAAGCCACAACTAATGGTTTCCCTAATTTATCTCTTCATATATCAGTGAGTGAATGATAATATAATGAAATTTTTACCCATTATTAGTAAATAAATTATATCATGTAACTAGTTTCTATATAACTACTGAAACACCTAACCTAAACTACTTCACTCAATTTTGTTGAATTAATTAGACATACCATTGAAAGAGATGAGGACATATCATATGTAATGATCTCATTTGATTGTACTATATGAAGGTTTTGGTGTAATATTAATAGTAGCATGGACAAAATAATCAATACAGTGAATATCATAAGAATAGTTAACATTTTATCCCTTTTCATTTGGGAGATAGATCTTAAAATAATTTTTCCCCAAAAACCCCACATGTCAGGGTGGTATATCTCATTAGAGTGATATTTGTAAAACTCCAAACTTCAGGGTGTAAGATCAAAAAAAATATAATCTTCTTCAAACATAAACTCCCATTTATATGATAAATATCATTCCACTAATATGTGACATCAATAAATACTCTAAAATAAATAATGAATATATGACATACAAATAAAGAGTCCTATATCTCTACTATAATAGCACACAAACTATGTGTCTGATTCCCTAACCCACAATCTAACATCTATTCACCCTTTAATTTTCCCAAAAAATACATAAAATAATATTTTTATTTCCAAGCTTCAAATGCTTGTTTAGTTATAGAATATTTTAATTGTACCATCCCATATAATATAAACTATCACCCTTTAGATTCTATTTCCCAACCCGAACCCCATCCCAATAGCATTATTTTATTCCCCTCATCTATAGGGTGATAATTATTAAAATATTTTATACCGAACTCTTGTCTCAAAATATATAAATAAACCTCACATACATTCTCATCCATTCATTTACCGCACCCATAATGGTTACAACAACTAGAACTATTCCCAAGATCCACCTATGCTCCAAAACACATATGTGAATCCATTTTAAAGAAGATAAATTAGCTTAATCCTAGTTAAATAACTAAATAATTATTACCAAAGGGAATCCTTAAAGCCAGTATTTTTTAATACTCAAATTATTTCCTATAAATAGGTAACTTATGAGCCAAATATTATTTTATCTAACTCGTTCATTGATGATTTCTATCATGAGAAGCCTTTCTCAATCACCAACTAACTAAAACAACATAAATGGACATAAAACCCCAATATCCATGAGAATTATATTCTGGTGTTAGAAATCCTCCAAAATCATTCATAAATTATTCTATGTAAATACACTATAAGTGTTTGGGGAATAATGGTCCAAAGTAATGAAAAATATAATAAAAATATAGGTTTTAGTGGCAACTTTAAGTTGAAACTTGATCACAATACATGGTAACATAGACAATGCATCATACAGTTATTTCTCAACTAGTACTCTACCCCTTCACATAATTAGTTCTATAGATCACATGATTTATCCATAAAACCATGAAACTTATACATCCCACAATTTTTAACATGTAATTATTCTAGAATATTATACATAGTTGGGAAACCTTTCAGGCATTACCATAGCCCCTAAAATCTCAAAACCTTTAATTTTACATCCAAAGGTCCATAATTTCAATATATCCCAAGTAATAATATGTTAAACAAGGTTCTTGAATTTTTTTTATTCACACTAATTGAAACCCAAATTAATATTGAAAAAAAATAATATGGGATGGCCATTTTACATATAATGATAAGGTTCGTTATAGTTTTCAATATTATTAGAGTCCGTTATATTAATTTTCCAACTATTATTATTGTTCATTTCTTGAATTATTTTCAATGTAGATTCAAAATTTATATAGAATTTTACAGTGATGTTGTTTTATTATATAAATTAAAATTATATCCTTGGTCTTTTCATTAATGTTCATATTATACTATAATAAAAAACCTAGTTTATATAAATGAACTCATCTAATGTTATAAGATTAAATCATTATATTTTCTTTAAAAAAATATAAAACTGCTATTTTTTATAGTAAAATGAATCTAGTGATAGAAAATTAAAGGAATAAAAAATATTTTAAGGATGATCATGATTAAAAAAAAATAAAGATGATATTGTTAATTATAATGAAATCACCAATATTTTCATTCAAATACCCGACATATTATGAATTTATATCTACATGATTTTTAGAAATATTAATATAATGGATTTTTTTGGAGAATAAACAAGAGGCTAATAAAAAAGTTACAATATTTTATTCTAGATTTAATATATAAGGAATGTCAAATCTCGAAAATTACCATTATATGTTCCTCCTTATCTAGAGAAAGTCTCCCTACATGAAGAGTTTGATCCCATTCTCAGTTATCCTAAAAATTTAGATTCTAGGGGAAAACTAGATGGTTAGTGGTTCGTTGTGTATTAGAATAAAATATTCATGGTTATGATTAATGATTATTTAATTATGTTTTAATATTATAACAACTACTATCAAGGAATTTTTAAAATTTCAATGTGATATGATATTCTTTAGTCATGTATCAAATGAAAAACAACCATTGTCAATATAATATATATGCTACAAGTGATATGTAGTTCCAAGTAAAATTCACTAAGAATGAATTCCATAGTAAAGATAAAAATTACTCTATTTACCCTTCTCAACTATTCCATTTATCGTGATCCCAACACTTTGGTTTTTCCCAACTGCATATTTGTTTTGGACATGATATAGAGACATGTTCTCTACCTTTGACTTTTTTGGATATTCTCATAGATTTTTTTATTTTTCTCTGTCCTACTCTTCCATTTCATCCAAATACTTCATGAATGACCCCATAATAGTCATGATCCTTAGTTTATGTATTTTTTTAAGATTATCTTTGTGCCTCTTGTGGTTGAATAAATAGGTGGATTATGTTTGTTTGGGGGAATAGATTGTTATACTGTTTCATTATCTTACCACATAAACATCAGAAGATGGGTTCTATTCCTTTTTAAATTCCCCACTAAATCATTATTGGTTCTTCTCATTTTGTTAGTTACCTACTTTGACAGTTCCTAGTAGTGTTTTTCATCTTTTCTTGTGGTACCAGTGACTTTACATGTATTAGTGATACTACATTCCGTGGTGTTGTGATGGGAATGTGACAAAGATAGTTGGTTGGGATGATGTGTGATTTGTTGTCTATGGTCGTTCGGGGTGGAGATCAAGTGGTTTAGGGTCATGGGAGAGGGTATGTGGAATTGAATACCATTTAGAAGAACAATCACCTTATTTTTCATGAATGTTCATATTAATCCCTCAAAATTGCATTTTTTTTAAAAAAATGATAAAAATTAAGGGACATTAATTTCTTATACACTAAAAATTGATCAATGAAAACATCAAAATTACAAGAATTTCCCATTTTAGAATATAATTTACTATAATTATTGTTTTTCATTTTGTTTTATCACATGAAAATTTTATCAGAATTTTTTAAATATATATGATAACGGAAAATATTTAAATTTTGATATAATTAATGTGGTGAATTATTTTATCTAAAAAATTATATATTCCTCACTTATGTAGAGGTTAATAATAAAATTAATAAACTAATTAAAATTAATAGTTGAAACAATATTGATCCTATAATAAGTAAAATTAAATAGGATAAAATAATATTACCATTTTATTATAATTAATTTTAATTTTCAACTACTAAAATATTAAATGATTCTATTTTTTTAAATAATACCTTCATCCAAGAAAGATGTTAGACATTAATTTGTATTAACTATATAAGGAATGAGTTATAGAGAATTCAAAAAGAAAATTTCTATAGATTATCTGATAGATATTGATGTGAAATATAACTCTCACCCACAAACTAAATATTTGAAGTGTCATATCTCAAGGAACATGTGATATATTCATTACCAAGATTGATGGGAAGGGATTTATGGAAAATTGAAACTGATTAAACATAGATTACATGAAATATCTAAATTATTAAATTTTATAAATATTGATTTTTTAAATAATAAAATCGTTTGTAAAATAAAAAATTTGGATTAAAACCACCATAAACCAAATAAAAATTGGGAATAGGGTATGGAATACTTGATAAAAAGTCAATATTTTATTTAGATTTATAATTTTTTTAATTATTTATAAAAAATGATCATTGATTTCATTCATAAGCATAGATATTAATCAATTAGAGTCCACCAATTCCTTTATTTCAAATCTGTTGTTATCGAAGGAGTATTAACCTAAAAATAAATTGAAAATTAATATATTAAATGAAAAAAATATGGGTGTCTTGTTTAAGTAAGAAATTATTGAAATTAATAATTTTTATGTTTAATAACTCATCTTAACACATACCATTATCCTATATTTCAGTGTTTTTATATAATTAATCACTTTCTAGTTATGAATACGAAATAATAATATTTTCATTATATAGTTTGGAGGGGTGTGATCTTGTTAGAGGTGATGGTTTTAGATATTCACCATGGTAATACTTTTGAAAAACATTTGTATAGAAAAAACAAAGATAAAGATAATTAATTAAAAGTTAAGGTGAAAATCATGTGTTGAATACTAATTGATAAAAAATTATTGATAAGTGAAAAATGAATTGTCAAAAAGTACCATTTAAAGTTATTCCTAAAAATTATTTGTTGACCAGCACACCACTTATATAATAGGTAACATTTCACATTTCTTTAATAACATACTTCAAATAATCATTTTTTTTAAATATTTTATATTAACTCTAAAGTAAACATACACAAATTATATAATTATTTAAAAATATTTTTGGTTAAAAGTTATTCGGAATTATTTTTTACAACTCCTAAACATTTCATGGTTTCTAGATGTTTTTTTTCACAACATCAAAGATGATTTAATTCACTATACACTATAAAATTGTGGTTAAAAAAGATTTAGAAATCTAGTAGATTTTGTGACATAATTTAAGTTACCTATTCATATTTATAATGTTATAATTAAAATTTTAAAAAAAATTGTTAGTGATAATTTTGTAGCATATACATTAAATATTGTTATGTAATATGTCATGAAAAGGGAATTTAACTTTTTAGTTCAATTTTCATGAATATAATTTAGGATAGAGAAACGATCAAGGATACATTGTATAATAATAGAAGGGGAATGAATAAAGAGGGTAAATGAAATATATTGAATCAGTTTTTGTTCTAGTGAAGTAAATTTTTAACCTAAATTTTATTATAGTTTACTTTTTCTCACATTTATCATTATTGAAAATTATTACAAGTGATATTTTGAAGGTTGGCAATACATGTGACCATAAATGTGGAGTATTTATATATAATGAAGGGAATGATGATAATTATAACACTGATAGTATTATTAAAATAATTTAATAAGGAGATGTAATATCTAATTTCCTTAGGATATATATTTGGAATGATATTATGATTCATATATACAATTATATATTTATATATATATATTTAATTGTATTAATTTTTTCCAATCAATTTTAAAAAATTATATTATCTAAATGAGAATAAAAAATAAAATTTTATTTTTTAATTGTCATTTTATTTCCAAAAATCAACCGATAATTTTAATGAAATGAAATTATAATAGTTTCATGGTCAATTTAAATGGTGTTTAATGAAAATGAAATGAATAAAATAATATTTATATCACTGGTTATTCGGTAGTAAAACTATTCACACTGAGTATTATTAAAATAATATGATTTTTGACATGGTTCAATAAATTATTATAAAATAAATATTTATGAAACAATATATTTTGATTATGATCAATATTAAAACATCAATACTATACATATTGGTTCTCTGTGTGTAGATATAGAAAATATATTCCACTGATCGACATTTTTAATAAATAATATAAGATGATTTTTATTTTATATAAATTTTTAATGATTTATTTTGTAATATGTATTAACATATTTATTTTACTAGGTAGTCTGGTATTATTTTATCACAGATGATGAGGTTTGAATATAATAAACACATAAAATTCCTTGGAGGATATCATTAAATAGAAATCTAAAATGGTATATAAAATCAAATTTCCCTATTTGATCATATATTATTAAAAAAAATTTAAAATCATTAATGCTAAATGAATATCAAAGAGAATAAATTACATTAACTACGATTAATGATTAATTAAATATATGGACTATTTTATCTTCCTTAGAAAACCAAATATCCAAAACATGTGTAAAAAATGTTCTTTTAATTTATTTTCTCAAATGTCAAATATTTAATATACAGATATTTCACCCTTTAAATTACTTATAATTAATGATCATATAAATAATATTCATTGAATAAAAATCAATGGTGAATATAAGAAAACAATAATGGATAGGTAAAATTATATGGATTTATACATAAGGGATCAAAATACATTGTGTAATGCATTTTTGGAAAATAAATATATGATAATAAGTATTTTTAACTATTGTATTAATATACGCATCTATGTTTCCAAAATTTATTATGAATATTCAATGATAAGAGTCTAAATTAATTTTTTTTAAATATATGTGAGGGTTTAAAGATTATGTATGTAATTCTTCTCGATGATATTATTTAGTATAGTTGTAGATTTTTTTCAGTTCAATTAGATACATAGGATTAAACAAAATTAATGTGTATATTTAAAAAAAATCCTAATATGGATTTAGATTTTAATAATGATAATAGAATAACTATTAAATATTTATTCTTATGTTATGTTAACTAAATGACTTGAGAATAACTATAGTTACATTTTAAAGGAGCAAATTTATATTTTCTTATAGAGAATGTAGTTTATATGAAATGAACACAAAATTATTAGAGTAAGTGAAACAGAAGAATGATTGTGATGATGAATATTATGAGATGGTGAATTTATTATGAAACAATTTTAATGAATAATTAGTTTAGGTACGTGATAATTTTTTATTTTTTATTGGTGTTATGGTGTGAAATTTGGTCACATAGTGAACTAAAAATTATATGGAAAATTATGTGGAGTAATAGGTGCCTAATACTACAGAAATTATATTAATCAAAAGAAATATAACAGGTTAATCAGGTGAAAACCAAATTGTATAGAAATTATAAATGATTTATTTCATTTAATTATATGATAAGGAGTTAGTTAGCTTCCAAATAGATGTGTTTTATGAATAAACATAATGATTACATGATTATCCTGTTTATTTTATTGATATTTTTTTGAAAACATATAAAGTTTCCCAAAGTATTTATCTTTCTTAATTCATGTTGGATGCTTATTTAGAATAAATTTAAATTCAAATAAAAAATAAAAAATATGGTTATGTTTAAATAGTTAAGTGTGTTTTCATGTAGGGATTGTATGTGAAAATCTGAAAAAAGGATGATTTGGAAAAATTAATTTTTAAAACTGGTAATTCTTAATAAAAGAAATCTGATATAAAGAAAAAATTCCTAAATATGTAAGTATAATTAAATATTAAATTTATTTTATTAAAATTGTAAACCCTAAAAATTTTATTTTATTAACAAGAAATAAATCAAAATACAAAACACCGTATTTCTTACCATCTTTGAATATGTAATTTCTAATTTTACTTGATGTTTTGTTGAAATAAAAGAATTTCAATATTTAATGAATTTGAAAAATATTTTCATCAGCAAGTAATATTTTATATGGAAATCATTATTCCAAATTTTATTATGAAATACATTGTCTGAAATGAATTATAAAAAATTTAGTAACACATATATTAAAAATTATATTATATAAGAATCTGAAAATTTTGATTCCATTATGACTTATTAATGAAAATAATAGTTAAAAATTATAGGGAAATAATATCTTCATGAAATTTTTAGACATTGAATATATCTTTTTACACCTATAACAATATTGTTTTATCCAAATTTTATAGAAAATTATTTATAAACTCTACATCTTAATATTTTAAAATTGGATTTCTATTTTTTATGGATATTTCTTTAATTTGAAAAAAATGTAGATAAGGATATGTTTTTTTAATGAGAAGTGGAAGTAAGCTATTAAAGGAAGAATGATTTAAAAAAAAGAATAATTCAACATGATACTATTTAATATAAAAATGAAGTAAGATAATATTTCACCTTTATATAAAAATATATTGTTTTTGAAATGCATGTGAAGATTAATAATATAGTTTATTATATTAAAAATATTTCGTGGATTGATAAATTGAATACAAAAAAAATCATATATAGGTGTTTCTTATGGTTTGAAAAAGTAAAGGGACATTTATATTGGATAATCATGGTTTCTATTACAAGAACATGAATACAAATATATTAAAATAATATATATTAAAAATCTGTTACATAAAAGAATTTGGGAAAAATGAACGTTGATGAATCATAAATATAAGTTTCTATGATTAGAGAAAAGGATTTATAGTGGTATGAGATTCTACATAATGATGAATTAAAGAAAAAATTTAGTGTATAAGATTAAAATATTTTTCTATCCATGAAATTAGTTTTATAGATTAGGGTTGGGTGATTAAAATAATCAATTAAATTACTTTTATCTATGTTATAAAAACTTTTTACTTATACAATGTTTCTGTAAAAGAATAGATATGTTTCCTATTTATAAAATGTAGAAGAACTGGTTAAAAGTTATTGTGGGTATTGTACCAATATTGAAATGAAGTATAGAAAATGTTTTTAATTCTTTCATATCCAACAAATTTGATGGAAAAACATATGATCAGAGAAGTAGTAAGGATTTTAAGGTTCTTGTTTTTAATCAATATTGTGTGTATCCACATGAGTCAGAAATGTAAAAAAGTTAAGATATATTATATTTTATAAGGAATAAATCATTATTTATTCCATCATGTTCTTTTATCAAACATCAAAAATATTGAGGTTTATAAAGAGGTATAATATAACAGATATAATTATATATGGAAAGATGATCAAGGTATTAGTGTTTGATATTTAAATAATACACAATACTCATAATATGGAGTGATATCATCAGAAACATGATTTAAAATATCATGTATTATACATGATAAATAACTAGAAACCATGTATTTGGGTAAGGAAATGATAGTATTGAAAATAGAAATGGAAATGATTATTTCTATTGATGTTTCAATGATTTTATTGACTTATATTGTGAATATAGTTGTATATGTAATAAATAGGTTCCCTTTAATACTTAGAGGGATTAACAAAACATTACGAGATCTGTATGACAAGAAAATAATATTGAAGTACCTCAGAGAATTTGAATGTAATTTTTTTGATCAAACAATATGAAAATCAATGCATGCATGTAACAACCCTCCTTCAGTAACCATGAGAAATTGTTTACCTTATTATATTAGTAAAATATACGAGTGATCACATCCTAAAGTATTGATAAATTTATTATTCTTAGGATATAAGATACAGTCATGATTTTCCATATTATTTTTGAAAAAAACTAAAATATAGAATGAAAAACATTCTTCAATCCATGAAAATAATTCAATGATTCTTTATTCAAACCCTTTGAATAATAATTAAAATAAAAGGGGTTATATTATATTCTATTAATTATTTATGTACAATATAATATATCATGATTAAATAAGGTATAAATAATATGGTATGGTGAATAATCAAAATATATTCCATTTAATCGACAACATGATATTCATATATTTCCATGGAAAATATCAACAATAAAATAACTTATATACCAATATTTGAAATTTTAATGAAGAAAATACATAATATTGTACATCATGATCTTACTAATAAGGCCTTATACAAATACATCATGAACCATACCTGAGGGGCCTTATGGATAGAAATTTTAATGAATGGGTAGGTATACACAAAATAAATAACTAATTCAGCCAATTTATTATCTCAGGAGAACCATTGATACATCAAGGGGAAATATATAATCATGAACCATATAGAATATACATATTCCCAATATATTCATCATATACTAAATAAAAAATAAAATTCATAATCCAAATTCATTATCTATGAATAAATATCTGTATTGAATAAATAATACAGAACATCGATATTTCCAAAATAAATAAAGGAACATTATTAATACGATTTCATTAGTTAACACCATTTATTGAAATATTATATGGTCAATATAATAAAAAATAGTTGAAATGATATTTAATGTATCCATGATACATAAAATTTGTCAATGAAATAGAAAAATAGCATCCAATGAATAATGGAGGGTGATTGAGAACATGATCACAATAATGTTAATTATCATTAAATAAGTATTAATAAATCAATCAATATAGGATGAAAGAATAATATCAATTCCTAAAAAATTATTTTTTGATGTTAATTAATATTTTTTGGATAATATAGAGAAAATGTAATTAATACCATTAATAAAATATTCATAAAACCTATGTAACATTGAAAAAAAATGAATTTATAAACTTCTTGAAAAATTAATTTCAAACATTTGGAAAATAATTCATATTTATAAAAAAAAATATAAAAATGTAATATATTTTTCTTTTATAAAAATTAGAATATTTTGGAGGAATTAAAATATAAAATAGAAGTTATTTAGTTCAGAAAATCATTTTATGTCATATGTGTTAAAAAGAATGTTCCATTCAAAATTTTTTAAGAAGTCAAATAAGTCTTGGACATAAAATTATAAATTATTCTATTTTAAACAATTATAAAGAATCTAAAAGTTATTTTTAAATAGAATTTGTAAATAATTTAAAAGAAGGTTAATAATTCCCAAATTTTATTTTGAATAACATAGTTCTGGAAGAGATTGATTCATGACTAACAAAGAGAAAAAAAGATTATATTTATTATAAGTAATGATTTGGCTGTTTTAATTTTCAATGAGAGGAAATTTTAGAAATATCCAAGGAATCCATTTAAATTTCCATTAGAGAAGAAAATAGATTATATTTAGGAAAGATAGAATATATAATAAATAAAATTTAAATTTAAACATGAACAATCTGAGTAATCACGAGAATATAAAATAAACACATACAATATTAATTAATTTTTAATCAATAACAATGAGAATAAATATTTCTATGAAGCTTAATATACCATAAATAAAGAGTAATTAATGATATATAGTGTCCCAAGGGATGTATCTACACCATATAAAATAAATTTGATGCATAATGAAAAATTATTTCCCAATGTTGTCGAATTAAGATTAAAAACACTTACTCTGTATTCCTACTTTTTTGGACATAACATGACCTATTAAATAGTAAATTAAAATTTATTAAATAATTTATTAGAAAAATTTCAATCTATATTCCATTTTTATAGTTTTTTCAAATTATTTTTCATATCTTTATTGTATTGTTCTTGCGTATTTTGACTACATAAGGTTATTTGAAAAATATTTCCAAAACTACATTTTTATTTTGACTTTGGTTATGAAGTCGTTAAAAATGAATATAATTTTAATAATTTCATGAATATAATTTTTAATAATGAAATATAATTTTATATTCATAGATGAATATTGTTACTATAAAAATTAAGTACGCCGTTTATGGAGGAGGTAACATGCACAGACACATGATAATGTTTTCATTTTTCAAAAGGTTGGAATGTAAAAATATATATAAATATTAATTCATAAATCTTAATATATATAACATAAATATTAATATATTCATTAATTCATTCCTTATTGTCAACCATGTAAATAATAAATGAAAAATGAATCGCATCGCTTTGTGGAGGTGGTAGTCCACATGTATGCACAGAAAAAATTATCATTTTATAAATGATGGGAGTGTAAGATAGTAGATAATATTATATCTTAATAGAATAATATTTATGTTATGAAAATCATATATATAGATTAATTTAATCTTTATAACCTTAAATTTTATCCAATGATGAAAAATGATACAATCTCTTTGTGGTTGTAGTGGTCTGCACATATGTACAAGCGAAGTATCTAGTTTCCATTAGAAGAAAAAGAGGTAGATAACCATTATTACATCTAGATAATATATCTAATGTATATTTATGATTCTATTTGCATTATATTATTAGTTATACAACATATATGAAAGATTTATAATAAAAAACAAATTGAAAGGTGTCGGTAATGATGATGGACTCTTCTTTGGGAATCCTCTCTTGGATTTCACCATATGCCTTCTTGAAGTGGTATTTCAGTAGGATAAGAACCTCTAATAGTGTGTTATAATTTATTAGGATATTTATTTAGGGTATTCTTGGGATAATAATATCTATAAGTGTGTGGGATTAAGGTAATAAGGTTTTATTTTATAAGTGAGGTGAGTAGAAAACTTGTAACTATGTGAAACTTTATTATTTATTTTTTTCCAACTTGTGTCAAGTCGAAAAAATTGTCATATTTATATTATAATATGGTTAATGTCTGATTAAACCCAATAAATGAGAATCATATAATATTCGTGTGTTATATTGAATCCTAATCCCTTTATTTTAACCCTTTAAATTCATTTTTCCTTAACTATGTTGATAAATATTTACTAGGCTTACTTTTAATTATTACAAAAAAATTAAGTTTCCCTCAAAACATATTTGAGGATGATGAGTGAAATTACTTAATACATATTATACGATTAAATTTCTAGAAGATATACAAATTAATCTTAATATATGTTAGAAAAACACAAGGAAAATCCATTTTTTAAAAAATATACATTTTAAGTGTAAAGGATTTTATGCCAGAATCGCAAATAGTTTTCATTTTCATGAAATAAATTCTATTAAGTTAAATCAAAGAATATTTATTTTACAATAAAAATAAACCAAAACCAAATGTAACATTGTTAAGACTTTATTAAGAGAGAATAACAAAAAAATTATTTTGATAAAAATAATACTTAGATTTCAAAAATATTAAACATATATTTCTATGATTCAAACTATATTTTTAAATTAATTATATTACTTATTAAATTTATATTTTGACTATATAAAAGTTTCATAAACTTTATTTTCATTATTATATTATCATAATTTTATAAAAGTGACAATATTAATATTTTTTACTATTCATCCAAAAATATATTATTTATGAAATATCTAAAAATTTAATGCTAAGTTTATTTTTAAATTTTGTTTTCAAAAATTAAATTATATTTAATAAATTCAAATTAGAAACTATGGAAAATTATTTTTTGATTGGAATCTCGATTATTGATATTTTTAGTATACTATTGTTTCTTTAAAATGATATATTCACTTACTTTAATCAAATATATTGTGATACATTATTCTACTCATAAAAAATTTTGTTATAGAATATTATAGAATATCACATAATAATAAAATATGGCTATATATATATATATTTAAAAATAACATATGGAACGTATCATTCACATTAGATTGGATGGTTCTCTTTTCAAATCAGTAATCCATAACTCCAATTATTTACAAAATCTAAATACGATTGATGTATAGGTGACATAGTTTCAATTATAAAAATAATATAACACACCTATATGGAAATACATTCAAGAACATATAGTTCCCTAATTAAAAATCTAGATCCTTCCTTCAGTTATTGGCATAAAACGTTTTCCTTCTCTGAATTTATATGATTGGACTCTGAATAGATATCACATTCACAATTTTACCCTTATTAAGTTATATTCATAAAATCATCCATTCACCAACATTATCCTAAAAATGAATATTATGGAATCATTTACTATATTAGGATTAATAAAGTATCATTTAATTTATTAAATCAAAGCTATTATAAAATGAAAATTACACCAAAGTTAAATACTGATCTCATGTACCTTGAAATTATAGTGATTACATCCATAGAATGTATTATAATATATAAAAAATTTATTTCTTAATATAAATATATCCGTTGTTGATAATAATTTCTCAAATAATGATTAGGTTCAAGATCCTATTGAATATTATTATTGAATTTGTATTTAAAATTTGGGCCATTATAAAATAAAATCGAAATAGGAGCACTATAAATTAAAACAACTTTATTGATATATATCCTTATAAGTTGGTTAAGAGGTTGAACGTCCCTTATAATTGGAAAATATATATAATTGGTGAGGTGATCAATAAATTCCCACATAATATTATACCTTTTAGGAGTCTTTGGATATCCATTTAAAAATTCCATCGTAACATCATCTTACATACACATAGTAATATGGAATGTTTTCATGACGCTATTAAGATGTTTTCTCTCATCCTCTACCTATTGAAAAATACATCATATTGATAAATAGTCTATAATTTTCAGCTTCATATCATTAAATAAAAAAATTCTCTTAAATATCATTATATCGTTGAGCTATTATGGTGTATTTATAATTTTGAGTTGTGTGCTGGATCATGAAATTCCCTCTTCATCGTAGGTAATTATGGAATACTTATCCTATTTATGAATCTAACAACACCATCTTCAAAAAATATTGTATATAATATTCACATATCCAAATTTACAATGTTTTTGAATATAGGATCATCTAGAATCATAATTTAAGTCATAACTCTATGATCTTTCATACTCAACAAATCAAACGTCTTATTTTTCATCCCATGGTATTAGTGTGTTATTAAATCATAATCCATGTGTAACTCTAGTTGTATCATTTTCCCCCTATTGTGATTTTTATAGAATATATGTATTTTAAACCTTTTGATTTGTATATATCTCACATATTTCAACATATTGTTAATGAATCCATATCATTAATGTAAATATTATGGATACTAGCTCCATGACATGGGTTTAATAATTATATTCATGGGTCATTAATAATATTGATGTATAAGAAACAAATCTATTATACTAAATAATGACAAATTCAAGTTCTTTCTTTGATGCATAACTATATATCACAAAACCACTCTTTGTCATTGGTAATTTCATTATCATTTCATTGAAAAATATCTTCTTTAATTATTAAAAAATTTCTCTAGATTAATTCGACTAAATGAGCTTGATCCCTTTACATGTCAAATGTTATAATGGGTGTTCTAATAGAAAAAAATTTGAACAAAGTATCAAAAGTTACCTTTCAATTCAAGGAAAATACATACCAATGTTATTTTTTTGATGTAGATTTTTTTAACTATCATCATATTTAAAGGATCAACTAAAATTCGACACATAATACAATATCAACAAGAAAAGACACATCTTGAATATATAATTTTCACTTAATAAATTTTCCAAATATCTCTATTTATCATAGATAATTAGGGATGATTCCAAAATGTATTTTATCCACTTAATAGATTTTATAGTATACAAAAATATTTTCAAGTAATACTAAAATGAAATTATTTATATAATATAAGAATAATCTGATAATCTGATATATAAAATCATATAGTTTATTATTTAATCTAGAGGAAATTACTATAAAATCATAATGTTCATACCTCATGAGAAATGATTTATTATAAATATATTCCTTCTGTACATACAATTGATTATCCACAGAATAATGATAATTTTTTTATAAAAAATTATTCCTAATTGAATTTGGTCAAATTGGTCATTAATTTGTGATAAAGGATACATAATATTTGTAGTAATAGAATTTAATTCCTTCTGATTGGTGCACTACCTCATAGTACTATCATTTCATTCATAAAAAAGACATGGGATATTCATGGTGAAGCACTAGGGTGAATGAATCCATTATTATAAAAATCATGTAGTGTTTTTAGTATTTTCACTGTTTTCACTATGGTTATTCAATAGGGATTATGTGTTATTTGTTCTACCTTAGGGATAGGTTTAAATGAAAACTCAACATCACTCTCATGTTGATTTCTATATAACTCTTCAGAAAAAACTTCAATGTTTCCTTACCCAATAGGTACAACATGTATCATATGGTTACTATTACGTCCTAGTTCCAGGAGCCGCCAAGAGGCACCCCGTACCCAGTTGGTCATATGAAATCAAGTGAATTTTCCCGAATTCTAGATGCTTCCAACTAGCAGAAAGGTACTTGGGTGTGATAGTGGGGAAACTATGCCCTCATTGGCAGAGTAACACAGCGGAAGTAAAACCGATTTTAAGAGAAGAAGTAGTAATAATACTATAAAATAGTATACAATGGAAGATTGTAAGTCACAACAATTGATCACATATAAATATATATGATGCATGATACATATGTCTAGAAAGTAGGCAAAAAATTCACAATTCTGGAATACAATACTAATCCAAAGTACAAAGAAAAGAAATTAAATAGCTCCACAACATCACAAGACTCAGCTTTGTCCCATGCTCCCCAGATCCACAACAATCAAGTACCTAAAGTAGAAGGGCTCTTTATCTTATCTATACATATAGAAATATAATCTTTTTGGGCCCAAAAGCAAGACCCAAACAGGGTGTGGGACTAATCTCAGTAGGCAACCTCCTAATGATCTGTTCTTAACTGTGAGTGAATATATATGGCATGAAATAAAAAAATTAAGCAGTAAACAAGGAAGTACACATAGTAAAAATCTTACAAATTCAATTGAAATCATTTTCACATATCAATAAGCTAATCAAAAGTAGGTAACCCTATGGGAAGTACTCACAACCTAACCCCTATGGTTCAACCAAACAAACACAAGCAACCCTCTGGGAAGTACACACAGTCTAACCCCTTTGGTTCTCTGTTAATAAAGAAACTCTATAGAAGAACTCACCGTCAATTCCCCATGTGGTCTCATATTGGTATCTAATAGGAACTCTAAAGAAGAACTCATCATCCAATTCCCATTGTGGCCCATATCGAGGAAACATCAGACACACTGAGGGAGCACAAATTCTATCCCCCCAATGGTCTCACAATGTAATAGTAAAAATACACTTTGGAGAAGCCCTCAATGTCCATTCTTTCAATGGTCTACTACACCCAGTTCTCACTTCCCTGTGTAAGATATTCACGCACAAACAACATGTTACAGACAAAGTAATCCTGAAGAACTACTTGGATAAACAATCTACAGAATATCATAGCATGTTAGATAATAATCACTACATCCTACCAAAATTATGCAAGAGAAATAATGCGACAGCCTAACAGGAAAAGCTAGACCAAATGGTCAAAAAAACATGGAAAAAAATTAATAGCATGTAAAAGTTAGACCTACTCATAAATAATTAACCTCTATCCAAAATAGGCATAGTTGTAAAAACAAGGATAAAACCATAAACACGCAATACCCTGAACGAGGGTATTGGGTTCTTTTGCACATAAAATTTAAAGACTATCTACAGAAAGGAACGAACCACCTACCTCGATGTTGTGAGATCGATATTCATGAACCTTAGGACATTAATCACCCTATACTTCCACAGATCTACAAAAATGATAAAAACGTTCAACTGAGGATATCTCACGAAATATGAGAAATCAAGATATGATATTCGATAAGAATATATAACACATCGATGTGATTCCAACGCAACTAAAAGAGTTTTATTTAGATAATGGAAGGTGAGTTGTGGGCTCTGAGAAGATCTGCAGTCTTATAGATTCTCCTAGTCAAAATAGGTTGAGAAGAAGTGTGTTTTGTCTTCCAGACACAACCTCGGTCCGTTTAATGAAAATAAAATTACACCATGTGTTCTTTAAAAGTAAACAGCATGTACTTGCCTTTTTATGTCCTCTTCTTTAGGTGATCTCCAGGTCACCACACAAGGCCCTGTACTTGGATGTTACACGGCCAGTACAGGGTCACCTGTGAAAACAAGGTACACATCATGTACTTAAAGTACACGGTGTGTTTTCTTAAATTTTATAGAAACTCCCCTTTTCTTAAAAACAACCAGAAAACTAAAACATATCTGAAATGAAGATATGGGTTTCTACAAACTTCCCCCCTTAAATAATTCTTTCGATAATTTCCCAAGAAAGGCAGTGTAGAAGAAGAATCCTCAAACAGCTCTGGCCACTACGATCGTACATTTCCATCCATTTCCCAGGTCTCGTCCTATACTCGCCTGTGTCGCCATATCACTCATACCAAAACAACAGACTGACCATAGAGAACCTTCACACTTCGATCAATAATCTAGATAGAATACCCCTCAAATGAGGTGTCCACCTCGAGCTCAACCCACCCAGGTTGAAAAACATGTGATGTGTCTGAGAAGTAACATCAAAGATGAGATACGTGGAAGAAATCATGCATAGCCTGAAACCTATAAGGTAACTGTAGCCGATAGGAAACCGGTCTGACACTATCCAAAATCTTAAATGCCCTGCCATACATCGGTGAAAGATTACCATATTTCCTAATCCTTCTATGTGAAAACCTCGGTGTGACACGCAAAAAAACCCGATCTCTGACCTCGAACTCCATAGGTTGTCTCCGTCGACATGCATAAGAATTATATCAAGACTATACAGTAGGAATCCTATTCTAAATCAACTCTATCTACTTCGTGGTCTCCTGGAAAAGATGAGGTCCCAGTATAGCCGCCTCTCCTACCTCCAACCAACAGAAGGGCGATTAACATGACCTACCATACAAAGCCTCAAAAGGTTCCATCAAAATAGTTGCATGAAAAATATTTTTGTTGGAATACTCCACAAGAGGTATGTGCTTCTCCCATGAACCTCCAAAATACATGATGCTTGCTAGAAGCATGTCCTTAAGTACCTGAATTGTACGCTCGAATAGGTCATCTGTCTTGGGTTGGTAAGTTTTACTCACCATTACCTGTGTACCCAAAGCCCTCTGAAGTCCCTACCCGACCCAAGAAGTAAAATGTGCATCCCTGTCTGAAACAATGGAGTGTGGAACCACATGTAGACGTAAAATCTCTCAGATGTACAACCATCTTAGCTCATCAACACTGAAGGTCACCTTGATTGGAAAGAAGCGAGAGACCTTTATGAGTCTTTCAATGACAACCCACACTACATCATTCACTTTTGGAGACCTTGGAAGACCTATCGCGAAGTCTATCTTGACATCGTTCAATTTCCACTCAGGAATGGGTAACTACTAAAAATCCCTAATGGTCGTTGATTCTCCACCATCACCTGCTGACAAGTGGAACATCTCATTACAAAATCGACAACATCTCTCTTCATACCTGGCCACCAATACTGATGGTGTAGATCACAATAAAAATTCATAGTACTAGGATGAACTTCCCAAGCTGATGAATGAATGTCTCGCATCAGCTCCTCAGGTATGTCTGTTGGAACCCACATGCATCCATGAAAATGTAAGATCTCATCCTCACCTACTATCTCTTCAAGAATAGGGTCCTCTCCTGACAAACTCTCTCATAGGACTAGGCCTTTTGAATCTGATATCTTCCTCATTACCACTTGATTAAGAAGAGTAGAGGTAACAACTACATAAGATAAAAATGTCTTCCCCTAACTATCATAATCCTCTAAATGAATTTCAGAGAATAGAGCCATAAGCTACCACTCACTACTGGCCTCCTGAACTGAAAGTATTTGAGTTCTTCTACTCAATGCATCAGTCACTCCATTTTTGTTCCCAGGTGTGTAGGCAAGATCAATGTCAAAATACTGAAGGTACTCAACCCACCTTCGCTGTCTCAAATTCAGGTCATACTGAGTGAATAAATACTTGAGACTTTGGGGTCAGTGAAAACCACAAAATACTCTCCCAACAGGTAGTGTCTCCAAGAGTATAATGCATGAACTACTACATCCAACTTGAGATCGTGCGTGTTGAACCCTCTGGAAGATTGTTGAATTCTTCCTATGATTGCTGTTTTAATAATCACAAATCATCAATTACTTAATCCGGTTGGATTTTTCATAATCACAATATCTTAATGAATCTGTGTATATTGGTTGGATCATGTTTTTATCTCTTTGTTATTGATTTACAAGTATTCTGGAGGTCATCCATATCAAAGGACAACGGTCGCACTGATCCAAATCAAAGGACAACGATCGCACCGATCCATATCAAAGGACAACGGTCGCACCGATCCATATCAAAGGACAACGGTCGCACCGATCCATATCAAAGGACAACGGTCGCACCGATCCATATCAAAGGAAAACAGTCACACCGATCCATATCAAAGGACAAATGTCTCACCGATGCTGATCAAATGAGTCACTGAAAATGTCTCACCAATGCTGATCAAATGAGTCACCGAAAATGTCTCACCGATGCTGATCAAATGAGTCACCGAAAATGTCTCACCGATGCTGATCAAATGAGTCACTGAAAATGTCTCACCGATGCTGATCAAATGAGTCACCGAAGATGTCTCACCGATGCTGATCAAATGAGTCACCGAAAATGTCTCACCGATGCTGATCGAATGAGTCACCGAAGATGTCTCACCGATGCTGATCAAATGAGTCACCGAAAATGTCTCACCGATGCTGATCGAATGAGTCACTGAAGATTTCTCACCGATGCTGATGACCCACCGATCAATTGACACACTGATAATCATAAACAGCTGTTTGAATTTCTTTATCTTTATTTAATCTAACCAATAGTCATATTAGGAATATTTTAAATGCTCTGTCATTTATTTAATGTGTGATATTGAATGTCAGGGAACCGTACCTCGTACCTGCAAAAAGGAAATCATATCTTTTGTCGGGGCTCGTGCTTTAAAAGCAGGATGCTGTTGTCGAGCTCAAAAGTGAGATACACATGCTCATATACACAAGAATAGATAATAGAGTTAAACACGTGTTGTGAAGAGGTTGCAGCCGCACTGAACAAGTGAAGAACACTCAAGCTGGTGTACATGAATAAAGACGCCTGAGATTACAAGAAGATCACCTACAGTCGGAGTACCAGAGAAGAGCTAAGAACAAAAAAGAGAACATCAACTCAACAGCTTCTTCAACATTCTCTGAACCTGGAAGTCAAGGAAACAGATGATACTCTGCTTTCCAGACAGAAACCAGAAGAGGACTCAGAGCAAATTATGATCAATCAAAGGAGTCCAGAACTGCATGCTAATCACAAGAGCCATTTAGAAACTTTAAATATTTTCTCTGTGATTTATCCTTTTACATATTGAGCAGTGTGTGTTATATGCTGTATTTTACACACACACTGTCTCTTGTACTCTAACTGGAGGATTTGTAAATCCTCACTCAATTCTCCTCATTTTTTTCCCACTAGGATAGTGGTAGAGGTCTGTGACCTAGACATCTGGTTGCTGTTGTGTTTGCTCCCACCAATAACTGTGGTAGAGGTCTTGGACCTGGACAGCTGGTTGCTGTTGTTATCCCCGATCCAGGGTGTAGATCATCTTTTTATAAAAGCTTTTGAGAGGACTATGTCTCGGCTTGAGACTGAACCTATTGGTTATATCTGCTGTTTTATATCTTCCAAAGTTATTCTTTTATTCCGCTGCTAATCTCTTTAAAACCAAAACTGTTTTAAAGTCACTTTGATAATTAAATTCGCAAGTGTTTATATCAGTTGTAAATCAGTAAGTCAGTTTCAAAAGTTAATCAAGTCTACTGATTTGATTAACTAGGAACTAATCAATCCCTTGAGAACCTAACAGAACATTTAATGTGATATAAATTCACTACAGTTTAATTCTGTATTCTTTTTGGGGGATTTTTAACTCAAAGTTTTTAAACAGAAATTTTAATTGGAACTCAATTCACCCCCCTCTTGAGTATCCACTCCAACCAACATTTGGTATCAGAGGGTGTTTAAAATATTTTGTACTCTGTTTTTCAACTGTTATTTTAGTTGTATTTTAAAGTTCTTAAAATTTCTGTTATTTCTAAATTGTTATCTCTTTAAAATATTTGCCTTAAGTAAGCTATCATGGATAATAGAGTTGAAGGTGTTGCTACCAATAGACCACCATTTTTCAATGGCACTAACTATGCTCAGTGGAAAATCAAGATGAAAATTCATTTAGAAAGCATGGGTTTTGATATTTGGACTGCTATAGAATCTGAATATAAAATTTCTACTACTGTTAGAACTACTTGGAATGAAGCTACTAAGACAGCCTACAATAATAATTGTAAAGATATGAATGCTTTATACTGTGCTCTAGGAGATGAGGAATTTAATAGAATATCTGCCTGTAATACTGCTTATGAGATTTGGGATACCTTAGCTGTGTCTCATGAAGGAACAAATAATGTTAAGGAGATGAGATTGAACACTTTTACTATTAAGTATGATAATTTTAAGATGAAGCCTGATGAACCCATTTCTGATATGTATCTCAGGTTCAATTAAATTGTCAATACAATGACTTCTCTGGGAAAGGATGTTCCAGCAAAGGAACAAATCATGGGAATTTTGAGATGTCTACCTGAAAGATGGAGAGGAACCTTTGTCTCCATTAGAGAATCATATGACATTGGTGAACTACCAGTCAAGGAACTAATTGGAAAGTTGATGATGTATGAAGAAGAACTCAAAGTAAACAAAGAAGAAGATGATGAACCTAGAAGGAAGTCTGTTGCCTTCAAAACTACAACCACAATGAATAAGGATAAGGAAAATCTTCAAGCTATCAATGAAAGTTCAAGCTGTGAAGATAGTGAGAGTGACTCTAACAGTGATTCTGATATGGCTCACATTGCTAGAAGATTGAAGAAATTTTATAGGAAGAAGAAGTTTTTCAGAAAGACAAACTACAAAGGTAAATATGGCAACAAGGGATATTGGAAAAAGGATTGGAAGAAACCTGACAAATCAGATGAAGTTGTCTGTTATGAGTGCAAAAGGAAGGGACAAATAAAAGCAGACTGTCCAAAGCTGAAATACAAGAAGAAGTATGAATACAAGGATAACAAGTATAAGAAAGCCATGAAGGCTACTTGGAGTGCTTCTGAGGACAGTTCTAGAGAATCTGAAGTTTCTGAAACTAAACACAGAAACAAGGCAAACATGTGCTTTATGACAAACGCTGCTGAGGTAACTTCAGAAACTCCTGCTTCTAATTCATATTATTCTGGAGATGATTCTGAATGTGATAACATGTCTAAATCTGAACTGTTTGAATATTGTGATATGTTAGAAGAAACCTGTAATGAGCTGAAAGAAAAATACAAAGGTTTAAAGAAACAATATGCTTTAACTGTTAAACATAAATCTGATCTTGATATTGAAATGGAAAAGAATGCTTAGTTGCTTAAAGAGAACACTGAACTAAAATTATCCAATGAGCAACTCAAGAAAGACTTAGAGAAATTTACAAATGGTAAAGATACTCTTACTCAGATGCTAGGTAAGAAAATAGAACCTAGATACACTACTGGTATAGGATACCAACCTGGACAAAGGAAGATTACCAGAACTAGATTCATTCCTAAATATGGACATAATGTAGCTAGCTCTGGAACTTCATATGCTTCAACGAGTTATATTCATAGTTATGGATCCAATAAGATTTATCTTTCCAAATCTGCTGATTCTAGAAATTATATGAGACCCATTAGACAAATCTGGGTACCTAAATTATTAATGGCTAACCTGTCTGGACCCAAGAAGATCTGGGTACCAAAATCATTTCCTATCTAAATCTGTTTTGTAGGGAACCTACTTAAAGAGCTCCTGTAAAAAGACCTAGTACTTGGACAACGGATGTTCAAGACATATGTCAGGAGACTTCTCATGCTTTAAAATCTTAGTCAGAGTTGATGGAGGTTTTGTCACGTTTGGTGATAATTCTAAAGGGAAAATCGTCGGCTTATGCCAGATTGGTAACACTAACTCAGTATTAATTTCTAAAGTTTTATTTTTTGATGGACTTAAATACAATTTGTTAAGTATTTCTCAGTTATGTGATGATGGTTTTTATGTTATGTTTGAAAATGATTCTTGCAATGTTTTTAATTCTAAAAATGTTTTAGTATTTGCTGCTTTGAGAAATGAAAATGTTTATGCTGTTGATTTAAATTATTTAGCTAAGAAAAATATTACTTGTTTAAATGCTTTTCATAAAGAGTCTTGGCTTTGGCATAGAATATTAGGACACTGTAATGTGAATTCTCTTAGAAAACTTGCTAGGAAGAACTTAGTTAGAGACCTACCCAACCCTGAATTTCCAGCAGACAAAGTTTGTAATCCCTGTCAAAAGGGAAAGCAACATAAAGTTTCATTTAAATCAAATAAAGAAGTGTCAACTTCTCAACCTCTCGAGTTGGTTCACATGGATTTATTTGGACCTTCTAGAGTTTCTAGTTTAAATGGGAAGCATTATGTCTATGTTCTTGTAGATGACTTTTCTAGATATACTTGGGTATACTTTCTAGCTCACAAAAGTGAAGTTTGTTCTTACTTTGTTAAATACTCCAAGTCTGTAGAGATCCTTAGTGGACTTAAGATTAAAACTCTGAGAAGTGATCATGGCCGTGAGTTTGAAAATCATGAGTTCGAATCCTACTGATCACACAGTGGCTACAGTCACAATTTCTCTGCCCCTAGGACACCTCAACATAATGGTTTAGTAGAAAGGAGGAATATAACCCTGCAAGAAATTGCTAGAACTATGATTAATGAGTATGACCTACCTGTTTACTTTTGGGCTGAAGCTGTAAATACAACTTGTTATGTTATTAATAGAGTCTTGATCAGACCTTTTCTTAAGAGGACCCCTTATGAGTTATGGAACCATAGGAAACCTAAGGTTAACTACTTCAATGTTTTTGGCTGCAAAGTCTTTATTCTTAACACTAAAGATAATCTTGATAAGTTTGCATCCAAGAGTGATGAAGGAATTTTTCTTGGTTACTCAAATTCCAGTAAAGCCTATAGATTTTTTAATAAGAGAACCAAATGTGTGGAAGAATCTGTTCACATCAAATTTGATGAAACTGATCCACATGAACCTAAGACCTCTCTTGAAAATCTTGAAGATGACCTCTCTGGTTTGAACCTTAACGATAAAAACAGTGGACCTGTAGTTAAAACATCCAGTTCTGGAAATTTTCCAGACCCTGCTTCTGTTGAACCTCAACCTGCAGATGAACCTGAAATCTTTAGATCTACCTTTTCAAGACCAACTAGGATTCTAAAGAACCATCCTTTAGATTCTGTCATAGGAAATCTAGATAGAGGAACAAAGACTAGATCTTCTCTTAGAAATCAGGTTGAACATCAAGCCTTCTTGTCACAGCTAGAACCTAAAAATATCAATGAAGCTATCAATGATGAATTTTGGGTAATGGTTATGCAAGAGGAACTAAATTAATTTGAAAGGAACAAAGTCTGGAAATTAGTAGAAAGACCTAAGGACACTCTAACCATAGGCACAAAATGGGTGTTTAGAAACAAAGTTGATGAATCTGGAAACATCATTAGAAATAAAGCTATGCTAGTTGCACAAGGTTATAATCAAGAAGAAGGAATTGACTATGAGGAAACCTATTCACCTGTAGCTAGATTAGAAGCTATTAGGATCTTACTTGCTTATGCATCACATCTGAATTTCAAGTTATATCAAATGGATGTGAAAAGTGCTTTTCTAAATGGTTTTATTGTTGAAGATGTTTTTGTAGAACAACCACCTGGTTTTTCAAATCCTCATTTTAAAATCATGTTTTTAAACTTTATAAAGCTTTAAATGGTTTAAAACAAGCTCCAAGAGCTTGGTACGAAAGACTTTCAAACTTTCTTATTTCAAAAGGATTTACAAAAGGAATAGCTGATCCCACTCTTTTTATAAAAAGGATTTCAAAAGATGTGTTAATAGTACAAATCTATGTTGATGATATTATTTTTGGATCTTCTAAAAATTCTTTATGTACTGAATTTTCACAGGTTATGAAAAATGAGTTTGAAATGAGTTTAATGGGAGAGCTTAAGTATTTTCTTGGTTTTCAAATTTTTCAAACTAAAGATGGAATTATTCTAAATCAAAGTAAATATACTAAGGATTTATTAAAACATTTTGGTTTGGATAGTATTAAGGAAAGTAATATACCTATGAGTACCACCTGTAAATTGGATTTAGATGAAACTGGTAAACTAGTAGATCAAACTAATTACAGAGGTATGATTGGGAGTTTACTTTATCTTACTACTAGTCGACCAGATATTATGTTTAGTGTGTGTATGTGTGCTAGATTTCAAGCTAATCCTAAAGAATCACACTTACTGGCTGTTAAAAGGATTTTTAAATATCTTAAGTATACCGTGAATTTATGTTTGTTTTATCCAAAAGGACAATCATTTGATCTAAATAGTTATTCAGATGCTGACTTTTCTGGATGCAAGTTAGATAGGAAAAGCACATCTAGAACATGTCATTTACTTGGAAAATCGCTAGTATCATGTTGTAGTAAGAAAAAGAACTCATTTGCATTGTCTACTGCTGAAGTAGAATACATCGCTGCTGGTAATTGCTGTGCACTGATTCTGTGGATGAAACACACCTTATTGGACTATGGATTTGATTTTAAACAAGTTTCAATTAACTGTGACAATACTAGTGCGATAAATATATCTAAGAACCCTGTGTCTCACTCTAGAACTAAGCACATTGATATCAGACATCACTTTCTAAGAGATCATTATCAAAAAGGTGATATTTCTCTAAAATTTATTAGTTCTGAACATCAATTAGTTGATATTTTTACAAAGCCTTTATGCTATGAAAGAATGAATTTCATTAAACAAGAATTATGTATGATTGATCTATGAAACCGATATGTGAAACTGATCTGTGAAACTGATCTGTGAAACTGATCTGTGAAACCGATCTGTGAAACTGATCTGTGAAACCGATCTGTGAAACGGATCTGTGAAACTGATCTGTGAAACTGATCTTTGAAACTGATCTGTGAAACTGATCTGTGAAACTGATCTGTGAAACCGATCTGTGAAACTGATCTGTGAAACTGATCTGTGAAACCGATATTTCTTTAGATTACTTTTTATTTTGGGATTAATTAACTACTTTTATCTTTATTATGGGAACCCTAAATGATGAAATAAATGATACGCGACTATTCCTATTCCCCAAACCGTCGACCTTTCATTTCTTTCCTGCCAAACCTTATTTTCTCTCTTCTCCTCCACTTCGAACCTTCGAACTCCTGCTTTCCCCAGAATCATCAAATGGCTAAGCAGAAGAGACCGAGAAAATGATCAGAAAGTCCTGAACCGTCAAAGCGTGCTCAAGGCAAGTCGAGTAGTACCACTCAAAGATCAATAAATCCGAACCTGGAAACTCGGATTGTTGCTGTAGAAAAGGAAGTCAGCTTCGCCTGGCTTTTGAAAAGTAAGTCTCTATTGTTACAAGTTTTAGATTCGCATGGATGGAAAGCCTGGTTCTCAGATAACACTCGTGTATACTACCCAAAGCTAGTGCATGAGTTTTATATAAATCTGCAAGTTACATTAGATGGTGTCGAGGCTGCCAGAATGTCTTCGGTAGTGAAAGGAAAGAAAATATCTTTTTCGTCAAAACAATGGGCTGAATGTTTGAATGTACCCCACGAGGGTCGGTATGAGGATTATGCTGGAAACATTCCTCCAACCACTGAGTATTTCTCTTATGAGTTAGCTTTAGAGATTTTGACTGGAAACAGAGAGTCAAGGATAATCATAGCACCAGAGCTGGACGGTGAATGTAGACTTCTCTTTATGTTTATTCATCACCAAATTTGCTCTAGGAAAGGAGATTTTGCTGCTGTAAGATACCAGGATGTTTTTCTGTTGTTTTTACTAAAGAACCATGAGAAGATCAATTTGTGTAGATATCTAATATTACACATAGCTGGAATGGTGAAACCTTCTAAGAAAGCCATTGCCCTGTTCTATTCCAAAATGATCTCTGCTATGTTAAAAAGTCTGGAATGTGTTGATGAAGCTGATGAGATAGCTGAATCTGATAGTTCTTTTTGTATTACAAAAGAGATTTGTAAACGGATGAAGATAAACTGGAACCCATGGAAAAAAACTCTGGGTTGCTGATGAGGACAAGTTGTATGAATCCTAAAATCCCACTGATCATGGAAAGAGGCCGAAGGGTTTGAGAGACCCTGGTTTGAAATCGGATGAGGAACCAATTTATTCTAATGACGAAGAAGAGGTAAATGTTGAAAGGAATAAAGACACTGAAGAATCTGGTAAACAAGGGATGGAAGACGCTGAAACAGAAGAATGAAGTATGTCATCTTCTGATTATAGGAGTGATCCTGATACTGTGAGTCCTAAGAGACGAATAGACTTTAGACCTGCCAGTCCACCTTTACCCTTACCTAAATCAGAACCAGTTCTTGGTGATGAAGAAGCCAGTGACACTGAAGTATCTGACAGTGACGTTTCTGTGAAGAATGGAAATGAAAATGGAGATGATGATGATGATGGTGATAACCGACCGGTGGATGGACTTGCTGTACCTCCAACATAAGCACATCAAACTGTACCAGAAACAGATACCGATGGCAAAAGATAATCTCTTGAAAACAGTGGAAAAGAAAGTTATGATAAACCAAAATATACTCTGTGTGCTACTGTCTGGGATGATTACCCTGGTTTTTCTGTTTTGGGTTTAGAGTATTCTGAGGAAGAAGAAGAAGAATCAGAATCTACTACGGTTATGATGGAAAGCCAACCAGTTAGGGCAAGGTCTGCTCATGTTGTTGATGCTACTGTCTCTCAGTATGATTTTGACAAGTTAAAAAGGGAGTTGCTTACTGCTGTGAGAGACACAGTTAGAGAAGAAATTTCAAAGGCTATTACACCAGACCTGGCCAATACTGGTGAGTTTATTGGCAGACACATAGCCTCTCTAAATCAGATTCTAAAGGATCTACAATCTGGGTTAGTTTCTTTATCCAACGAATTTAGATCCACTATCTCTGGTATGATGGAAGTGTTGCGGAATCTGATTGAACATCTTAAGAATTATGATCTAAGAAAGTTGAAGGCTGAGATAACTCAGATAGTTTCTCAAGCCAGTTCAGCCAAAGTAACCAATATCACCACTCGTGAGCTAGAGGCTATGAAGCAGTTTGTGCATGATTAATTGGCCACCATTAGGTAAGTTCTTGATTTGGACTCGTTGAGGAAAATGAAGGATCACAATGATCACATTCATAATATGGTAACAGTATATTCAGCAGATGCCACTAAAGCTCAGAGAAAAATCAAGGAAAAGGTTGATCACTACTTTTCAAAAATCTATACCAAGCATGAGATGACCGCGAATTTCAAAGTGCTAGCTGAAAATCTGAGACTACCTCCAGTCACTCAAGCTTTCAAAAATCAAGTTCGATAGTTGCAAGATTTTACTCCAACCATGGAACGGTTCATGGAAAATAAGGATGATTTTGATAAGGCTATGCAGTATGGTGCAGAAGTTATTCAGAATTTCATAAATCTTTTGAAGCCTTATCTGAATGCACAAGCCACTGCCGTTGTGCTTCCTACTGCTGACCCTCTCGGTGCCTCTGATGTTGCTCCGAATCAGATCTCTGTTGCTCAAGCTCTCTCTCATATTTGACCAGTTCCTTAGAACTCTTCTCATCCAGCTCCTCCAGCTCCACAGAAAATTCCGGTGGCATCCTCTCCTCCAACCTCCAGAGTGGTTTTACCACCGTTTCAAATTCTCCCAGTTCAACCTTCCTCCAGGGCTTCCAATTTACCCACCATTGATCTGTCCGACAAGGGAAAAGCTCCATTACACCCCCAGTAATAGTTGTGCGTTGTTGTTGATAGGATGAACCCTGTTGTGATTGTACTATGATTTCTTATGAACTTTATTCTCTTTTTTTTATTCTCACTACTGCCATCTTCTAATCTATTCTTTATCTGTTTTCCCTCCTTTTTGATTATCCCAAAGGGGGAGAAATCTCTATGGATCCATGGGAGATATGGGGGAGATTTATATCTTTGTATGGCAATGATTTCATAAGTTTCTAACAGGCCTAATTTCAGGGGGATATTTATATTTTATTTTCTTATTATGCCTTATTATTGATGATATCTTATATTTATTAATGGCTAAGCCTTGTGATTGGCTAAGAGTTGTGATTATAAAAAAGGGGGAGATTGTTGAACCCTCTGGAAGATTGTTGAATTCTTCCTATGATTTCTGTTTTAATAATCACAAATCATCAACTACTTAATCCGATTGGATTTTTCATAATCACAATCTCTTAATGAATTTGTGTATATTGGTTGGATCATGTTTTTATCTCTTTGTTATTGATTTACAAGTATTCTGGAAGTCATCCATATCAAAGGACAACGGCCGCACCGATCCATATCAAAGGACAACGGTCGCACCGATCCATATCAAAGGACAACGGTCCCACCGATCCATATCAAAGGACAACGGTCGCACCGATCCATATCAAAGGACAACGGTCCCACCGATCCATATCAAAGGACAACAGTCGCACCGATCCATATCAAAGGACAACTGTCTCACCGATGCTGATCAAATGAGTCACCGAAAATGTCTCACCGATGCTGATCAAATGAGTCACCGAAAATGTCTCACCGATGCTGATCAAATGAGTCACCGAAAATGTCTCACCGATGCTGATCAAATGAGTCACCGAAAATGTCTCACCAATGCTGATCAAATGAGTCACCGAAGATGTCTCGCCGATGCTGATCAAATGAGTCACCGAAAATGTCTCACAGATGCTGATCCAATGAGTCACCGAAGATGTCTCACCGATACTGATCAAATGAGTCACCTAAAATGTCTCACCGATGCTGATCGAATGAGTCACTGAAGATGTCTCACCGATGCTAATGACCCACCGATCACTTGACACACTGATAGTCATAAACAGTTGTTTGAATTTCTTTATCTTTATGTAATCTAACCAAAGGTCATATTAGGAATATTTTAAATGTTCTGTCATTTATTTAATGCGTGCTGTTGAATGTCAGGGAACCGTACCTCGTACCTGCAAAAAGGAAATCATATCTTTTGCCGGGGCTCGTGCTTTAAAAGCAGGATGCTGTTGTCGAGCTCAAAAGTGAGATACACATGCGTGTATACACACGAATAGATAATAGAGTTAAACACGTGTTGTGAAGAGGTTGAAGCCGCACTGAACAAGTGAAGAACACTCAAGCTAGTGTACATGAAGAAAGACGTCTGAGCTTACAAGAAGATCACCTATAGTTGGCGTACCAGAGAAGAGCTAAGAACAAAAAAGAGATCATCAACTCAACAGCTTCTTCAACATTCTCTGAACCTGGAAGTCAAGGAAACAAATGATACTCTTCTTTCCAGACAGAAACCAGAAGAGGACTCAGAGCGAATTCTGGTCAATCAAAGGAGTCCAGAACTGCATGCTAATCATAAGAGCCATTTCTAAACGTTAAATATTTGCTCTGTGATTTATCCTTTTACATATTGAGCAGTGTGTGTTTTATGCTGTATTTTACACACACACTGTCTCCTGTACTCTAACTGGAGGATTTGTAAATCCTCACTCAACTCTCCTCATTTTGTTTTTCCCACTGGGATAGTGGTAGAGGTCTGTGACCTAGACAGCTGGTTGCTGTTGTGTTTTCTCCCACCAATAACTGTGGTAGAGGTCTTGGACCTAGACAGCTGGTTGCTGTTGTTATCCCCGATCCAGGGTGTGGATCATCCTTTTATAAAACTTTTTGAGAGGACTAAGTCTCGGCTTGAGACTGAACCTCTTGGTTATATATGATGTTTTATATCTTTCAAAGTTATTCTTTTATTCCACTGCTAATCTCTTTAAAACCAAAACTGTTTTAAAGTCACTTTGATAATTAAATTCGCAAGTGTTTATATCAGTTGTAAATCAGTAAGTCAGTCTCAAAAGTTAATCAAGTCTACTGATTTGATTAACTGGGAACTAATCAATCCCTTGAGAACCTAACAGAACATTTACTGTGATATAAATTCACTACAGTTTAATTCTGTATTCTTTTTGGGGGATTTTTAACTCAAAGTTTTTAAAAAGAAATTTTAATTGGAACTCAATTCACCCCCCTCTTGAGTATCCACTCCGACCAACAGTGCGTCAGGTAATTCCTCTCATGTGGCCTCAACTGCTGAGACCCGTACGCAACGACTCATTCCCCCTGCATAAGCACATCTCCCAGACTGATACCTAATGCATCACAATAAATATTCTAACTCTTTATCGGCTCTGAAAAAACTAGTATCAGTGATGAATTCAACCTCCCTTTCAGCTTCTAAAAGGATGACTCGCAATAATCATACCACAATTACTTCAAACCCTTCTTAGTCTGGCTCTTCATTGGCCCTGCTAAGCGTGAGTGGCCCTGTAGGAAATTTCTGTAGTAAACAGTCTCCCTTAAAAAACTCTCCACCTCAAATATGTTCTTTATTTTCTCATCGGAAACTACTACTCTCACTTTCTATGGGTCTAATGATACTTCTCTCCCTAAGTTAACATGACCCAAGAAGGGAATTTGGTCCATCCAAAAGTGGAATTTTGAGATATAATCATATAACTGATTCTCTCTCAGTGTACTCAGAACGATCTGAAGATGTGTGTAATGGTCGTGTCGAGTGTGATAGTACACAAAGATATCATCCACGAAGACTAACACGAATGAATCCATGTACGTATGGAACACTCGGTTCATCAACACCATGAAAACTGCAGGCGCATTCACGAGACCGAATGACATAACGACATACTTGTATAGACCATACCTACTCCGGAAGGCTGTAAGAGGTATATCAAATGGTCTAATGCACAACTGATGGTAACCAGACCTCATGTAAATCTTTTAGAACATCTGGGATCCTCGAATTTGATCTAAGAGAACATCAATACTCGGCAAGGGATATCAGTTCTTGACCATCAACTAGTTCAACATCTGATAATCCACAAAATGTATGAGGGTATCGTATGCCTTCTTAACAAACAGGATAGGCGAACCCCAAGGAGAAGTATTGGGTCAGATGAAACCCTTTTCCTGCAACTCCTCGAACTGCTTCTTGAGTACCTGCAACTCTGGTGTAGCCATCCTATAAGGAGGAATAGACACTGGTGCCTCTATAGGCACATGACCAATATAAAATTCCACCTCTTTCTCTGAAGGAAAACCAGAAAAGTCTTCTGGAAGGACAACCCTAAAATGATCCACTACTAGAGGAAAGTCTATATGTGAAGTCCCCTAATCATCCAAATATATACTTGAAATATGGGTTGTAACTCATCCCAACCAATGATGCTCAGGTCCTTCTTCACTCACTTGGACATCCCATTCTCCCTTATGAAGAAAAAATCCACCCTCTGAGATGTGAAAATCACCCTACGACGATAGCAATCGATAACTTCCTAGAAGGAAACTAACCAGTCCATTCCGAATTGAAATACTAGAATGTAATCTATACGACATAAAGGTCCCATAAGAAGTTACACCCACCAAAAGTTACTAGAAACTCATTTAACTAACGTACACTAGCTGTTCTAGTCCCCAATGGTTTGTCTAGCATCAAGATATCAGCAGAAGTAAAGATACATATCCCAAGGCTCTCCAAAATAGAAACAGATATAAAGCTATAGGAATCCCTAGTATTGAAAAGAGAAGAAGATAAAACTGAGACAACTAGGATAGTACCTCTAATTGTAGAGGGTCTGAGATCCTTCTCCTACTAGGTCTTTTCTACTATAAAAGTATAACCTGCACTACATCCCTGTGACCCTTCCTGACCACCCTGAGCTGATCCACCCTGTTGTCGCTAAAATCCTGGAGACTGGATACCATGACCACGACCTCCACCTCGGCCTGAATGGCCGAAAGAACTCCAGTTCCCTAATTGATGAGAAACTCGTCGTGCTGATCCTAAACTTAGAGTCATAGAATAACACCTGTCACAAGCTGTTTTTGAGAAGAACTGATAGAATCACTGAAGATGGCCCATATTTCCACATGATTTTCACTCCACTGGGTATCTCAGGCAATGTGGCCTCGTATTCCCACTCTTCCTGCGCTGGTAGCACTCCACATGTCTACTAGAAGAAGTGTCCCGCCTCCTCGAATCCCCACACATAGACTCTTTGTGGAACTTCCTGCTGTTAGTAGGAGGGATACCAACTCCAGATGTCAAACCTCACTAGATCACCACTCTAGAATCAGTCAGATTGTGCTCTGTGATTAGTGCCTGGTTGACTATAGAAGTGATAGAAGTCAACCTAAATATGATCACCTAAGATCAGATGTTGTTTGTGAGACCATACTCAAAATTCTTTTCCAGAAATAACTCATCACCTCCTAGAATAGGAATGAAGCAATGCAGCTCGGTGAAGCGATATGAATACTCTATAATAGAAAGAGTACCCTAATCTAGACTCATGAACCACTAGGCTCGATCAACTCTCAATGTATCTGGGAAGAAGTAGTCATAAAAGGAACGCTGGAACTCATCTCCATCCATAACCTGCTAGTGTCCCACCTGTGAGATAACATCCCACCATCTTTTGGTGGAATCCTGAAGCATATACATATCGAGCTTAACCCTCCTCTTCAGAGGAATATCCAGATTCTCGAAGATAGAAAGCATGGATTCTAACCATTACTCTACATCCTGAGGTCCTCCTTCCCCTGTGAAGGTGGGAGGATGCTGCTGTTGGAAAACCTATGTCAACTCTTCAATATATGGGGCAGGATGCGGTAATCCTCTGAAGGTCTACATAACCATCATAAAGCCCTCTCAGAACTATGCATCTGCACCTATGTCTGGAATAAAGGTTGGTGCCAAGACTGGCACAAGTGGAGGATCTACTGTTATTCCATGATCATCCATATCAGGTGTCTGATCACTTCCCTGTAACTGGCAGAAAAATGAAGGACGTCTTCGTTGAAAAAATCTAAAAGGTCAAGTGCACACCTTATATCAAGATTAACATGGACTGAAACATAGATGTGTATGAAGGGAACAAGAGAAAGAAAGAATTCATGCTTTTCCAAACATGGATATATGGCGTGTAAAATTCCTACACAGTTGTTGACACTCCTTTCCATCATAGAGTCCAATGAATGGAAAATGGAAATACCTTAAGCACAAAGAGAGTCATCCTTTGAAAAACATCAAAAATTGAGAAAGGCAAGGACAAGGAACCCATTTGGATGGAGCTGCACAATTTCCATGCTTTCCACGCAATTTACATGTGCGCCCTATTCTTTTATTGCCCAAGGTGCCCAGTGGCCTATAAATAGCCCATGTGGGCCCCCCATTTCAAGGAAATTTTTTCCAAAACTCAGATTCAAGCTCTGGTCGCCCAAGTCTTTGTCTGATGCCTTCCAAACACTTCTAAGGTAATTATTTACCTAGAATAGAAGATCTAAAGAGAAAGAATAAGGTCTAAGTGTTAGAACTCATAAATACTTGCGCGCCTAAGTGTACACCCCTTAAGGAAAATGAATACACTTGCGTTCTGCCTTTCACTCTCAAGGGAACGTGTGCGCCGCCCTTTTGGAAACATCTAGGGATGATACTGAGGGATTGAGTTCAAAGTCACCCAACTATTACCCTATAGATTATTTTCCCCCAAGGTGACTCATGTCATGAAAGACTACTTGCGTGACCAGAACTTGTGCTATAGAATGATACTTGCATGCCTCCTTCCTAGTCACCTCCTTTCCTCAAATACACCTCTCCTCTTCAAGACATAGCCTTCGAAACCCTCTTCAAATCCATTTATGGCATGGTTCCTTTGTTGGATTCCTTATCTGAAAGGAATTATATGAGAAAATATCACAAATCCTCATCACATACAAGCTTTATGTCACCATAGTTAGAGGTTTCCTATATAACCTCATCCTTTGAGATAAGAAGATATTTTGATTTGGGCCTCCTTCTTAAGAGTAAGCCCCAAGTTACAAGTCCCCTTAACCTGGGCCTCCTTCTCAGGAGTAATCCCTAATCATAATTTTCTTTAACATTGGGCCTCTTTCTTAAGAGTAAGACCCAAGTTATAAATTCCCTTCAATTGGGAATCCTCCTCAGGAGTAAGCCTCAATCTTAATTTCTTTTGATTTGGGATTACTTCTCAAGAATAAAACCTAATCATAAGTCCCTCTTAATTTGGGCTTCCTTTTCAAGAGTATATCCTGGGTTAAAATTCCAAATCTCTATATATTACAAATACCTTTATGGACCCTGCTCTTGGGATTCTTTCCTAAGTCCTGGTCTTCATCTACTTGGGAAGTCTTACATACGTAAGCCCCAGATCATTTCTCATGATTGCATCTTTCATGGCACCATCATCCGGTTTACTGATACCTCTTATTTCTCACACCGAGCATGACTCACATGAGATTAGAGTGTGAAAGTAATCATGAAATCTCTTTTTGGGCCATTAACCATGCCTAAACCCCATATTCCTTTGCCTGAACTACGTGGGCTTTGATCTCTACCTTAAAAGTAGAGTACGTAAGAAGCCTTTATAAGGTTCAAGCCTATCTTTCATTAATTATTTTCCATCATATATTATGTTAAACTATATCTTTCTAATCAAAATACGTGGGTTCTGATTTTTTTAAAAAAAAGGATATGTAGGTAGCCAATCTGTGGGTATGATCCCAACTCTGAAATAATTCTTGTCTTTCTGAATAACAATAAACTTCAAGTGCCCCACTGAGTGGCTTTAAAACCAGTATGGTCATCATAATGACCAAGATATTTCTATATAATGTATTAAAGGATACCATTGACTAAGGATATATAATACATAAGGATGATTCTCCATCGATGAAGAACCTCAAATAAATATAAAAGATTCTCTAAAACTCATACATATCAATAATTGATTGCTAAATGTAAAGGAAAACTCATTTTCATACTTTTTTAATTAATAAGGATTCATGAACATAACTTAAATCTATGAGAGAGTCCCAGAGTAGGAAATAATTCCCTTAAAAAAGGTGTGATGAGCCTGACCTCCCATCCTCTCGACCAATACAAATTATTAAGCCTCATCGGTCCGCAACTAATGAGAACCTACCTTTGGAAAGTATGTTCAAATGGATATAGAATCATTGGATGTTTCTAGTTGTACGAATAAACCTCTTAGAGACCGATTGGAATGTTTGAACCTTAAACAAACATGGTCATCACCATTTCCATAAGAAACAAAAAATGGTGAACCCAGCGTGAATCCTTAACCAAGTTAAATGATGTTTTACTTATTTGTTATGCCCCTATTAAACTCAATATGAGGGCCAACAAAACAGTCAATAACATATGTTCTCATCCAAAATATGTAGTCTAGGAATTCATATCTTGATTATGTCTGCTATATGAAACGATCACTCTTTTCCAAAGATCTCTCTACAACACAGAATGGATTCTTAAAAGTTCACACCTGTGAATGCGTCAGTCGCTACTCCTACTAGATCATCATCTGCTCTGAGGATGATATCACCTACTCAACGTCTTCAACGCTGGGTCTCAAATGAATTGGTGAGGGAATACAGTCAACACAGTACCATCCCGACTCTAGACGCTGCTCGACAAGCCCTCTATGTTAATAACTCACCCTGGTTGTCCAGATAGCGACGACCAGTGGTTAAAAAGCAGGTGGTTCCAACCACCGTTTCTAGCCGTTTTGGGTCATTATCCCCAGAATGCAACAACTAGTCCCTTCCATATTACAGGGTGGTGAATGAAGAGGTCACTCAAGGCCTCAATTTAAGAAGATATAATTCCTTCCCAAAAACTCCCACCTATAATCGCCGCCACACTCGTGCAGTAGTGCAACCTCAACATGATGAGGGTATCGCCTCTAGGTGTTCGGCTCCGGTTACTCAGACCCAAGCATGCAAGATGAACCGTTAGAGGAAAAATTAGGTCAACAAGTAGTAGGTTATTACCTCTTCCTCCTCTAGAGAAGTCCATCAATATAACTTGATGGTAAACAACGAGCGGGCATATACACTCATCCGTCCTGATTTCACTGACCAGCAGACTCATCTGGCAGTAACACACCAATCCTGCCCGGCAATTCCGGTGGAGTATTATAGGTAGGCACATACACCTGTTTATAATTCATCAGCCAGTCAGCTGGCTCGTTTGACTGCATCCAAAGAAACTTTCCAATCAAATGTGGTGACCACCTATAAACAGGCACATACACCTGCATACACTCATCAATTCTATCAGCAGTATCGTCTACCAGTATTGAGGGAAGGTCATCAATCATATTTGGTGGAGAATAATCAGCAGGCATATACACCTACAATTAATCAGGCTAACCAATAGTCTCATTTGGTAGCACCCAGAGATTTCAATTGGAAAGTTCCAGTGACAAACAGGAGGCAAAAAAAAATTTATACCCCCACACATGAGTACTGTCAGAATTCATTGATAGGAAAAGGAGGATAGGAGCAGGAAAACACACCTACTCCAAGCAAGGAATGGACGTATATTCCCGTTCATGTAGCTAAAGTCACCAAGAACATTCTGACAATGGTGAAAAAGCAGATGCAAATCCCTGCCCATATTCGAGATACCTATCAAAATATTATAACAACTTCAGCGACACCACAGGGAAAGAAACAAAAATCTATCCTTATCAGTGGAGCGACTCATTAACATGTCACTCCAAAGCAGATACACACCTCTTTTCTAGTTCAGGAGGGTTTTGTGTCATAATCCCCCATGTCATATGCACTATCAAGCCGGGCTCATACACCCGATTTAAATGGAGATAGTCAGCCTATCCTGACCATTTCTCATGAGAAGACACATACACCTTCCCATAATAACCACTTTTGTAAACAAGTGGTTTCCAAAGTGATTAATAAGGAGTCCAAGTAAAAGACCCATCTACCACAGTTAAAAAATCAAGATCCAATCTGCAATAAGGCCTTTCTCAAGGATGGAGTTCTTGAAGCCCTCGGAAAATTTTCTGTTGCAACTCAAGATTCTACTCTCTCAGTTCCAGATTCCGAAAGTAACGACAATAATTATGAAGGTCTTCATCAGAAACTTCCTCATGAAGGATTGTTTCATGAAAATTAGTTCAATATTTAAGTATCATCATCGGATGAGAGCCACGATAACCCTCTGCATGGTCAGAAGAATAAGGAGAAAAAGGATTCATCATTTTCTATAACACCCCATGGTGGTCCTCCCCATAATGATGAATTTAGCTTCAAAAGTACTCTCTGCAGCAGTAATTCGCATTACCTGGAAAATTCTTTAATGGACAATATAGTAACGACAAATCCCTCTTATCTTGAGGAACTTGCAAATGCGAAGCCAGTCATGTGTGATGCCTTACCACTAGAAGGTGAAATAATTTCTCAATCAGAAGATAGCCCGGGGTGTAGGTCATTCTCTGAACCACCCTTGGGTTGTTCATCTTCTAATTTGACAAATGAATTATCTACCAATCTTGTTGAATCTGATGAATCAACAAAGAAGCACTATCATTGGTCCAATCAGGTAGAAGAATCTTCATCAAATGACAAAGAGGAAGTGTTGAATATGAGAAAGCAACTGGTGAAAGGTGAGATACTAGTAATGTTTTGGACTTTGAATGACTCTCAGTATGATATTATAGAAACGTTGATAGAAGATTGTATTCACGATATTTGTCTAAACATATAGAAAACTATTTTCCACTTAAAAGAGAAAATATTATCTTACGATGAATATCAAAATCATGTCAAGATAATAGAAGGGTTTCAATGCCAAATCGACTAGGCATCTCTCTTAGTTTTCCAACATCCAAAGGTTGAACAGCAGTAGAGAGCCCTTCAGCGTTCATCCCTTGGCACATTAAAAAGGTTGTGCCAATTAATTACCAATGCCCGATCTGGTATTCATATAAGGGGATGGGGTGTTCATGGGGAATTTCATTTCACTGTGATCTCTGGTCAAAAAATCCTACCAAGAGTGGTCTCGTGCAATGTTATTTAACATGGTTGGCCACATCTAATGGGTTTTGTCTGTAATCAATGGCTTGCTCAAGAACAGGCCTCAACTAGTTCTTCACAAAGTCAGGCATATAAATAACAAGTTTTCAAATTACTCTTGCATAAAGAAAATGAGAATATCGAATAGGCTTTTCATTTATAGAATGTGAATCATCAGGTAACAGAGGTGTCAGAAATAATCCACCGATCATCTGAGCCAGGTGATTTGAGTAGATGTAGGATGATGTATCCTACCAATTTCCGGACTAAAATCTGCAAAATGAGGAGGGATTTTAAGAAAGTTTCAGATGTAGCAGCACAAGAGGCACCTCATCTTGTCAGGTTGGGGACTCTTTTAATCCAACCCTCAGGATCAAAAAATAGGATTCGAGGAGTTGAGTAGGAAAAATAGGAACATACCCAGTCCACCGGATTGGGTACTTTTTCAAATTCTCAACCTATTCCTCAGTGAAAATCTATATTCTCTCGATTAGGGAAGAATCCACACGAGTAACATAGAAACAAATCATCAGGAGGTTCCCTAAAAATTACGGTTCATCAAGAAGTTCCTGAGGGATCAAACAAAAAAAAGGCAATGTCTCATAAAGGATATGGAAGAAGACAATATTGTAGTAGCACTGAAAGAAGGTATGTAATGCGTTATGCATCGATAAATGACATCAATTCCTTTGTCACTAATCCCCCAGACCATGTGGCTCACTCAGAGGGATTAGATGAAGAAGTTCCTATTCAAGAGGTTATACACACAGAAATGAATGAAGGAGGTGTGCGTACTAGAAGACAAAGGGTTGCCTAGGGGAAAGACGTTCATTCGAGTAATTCCCTTCCAAACTCCAGAAAGGCACATACCATGGAAATGAGTAAAATTCAGGTTACATTCCAACCTACCTCTAGGGAAGTCTAATCACTCTCATTAGAGGAAAGGTTCTCATAGAAAGAAGAAGAAATGAAGGATTTAAGGAGGTTAAATACAGAACTACTCCAAGGTAGTTTTCCTCCTAAGCATGCTAGAGTTAATTAATCAAGGGAATTTTTTGTAGCTACTGGGATAGATCAAGAACATCCCCCTTTACCAGTACACCCTCACAGGTCTAATCCTATGGGCCATATGTGACAAAAACTGACAATACTACCATCTGTGGCAGTACCAGTCGCTACACCCATCCAAACTCCAGTTATTGCACGTGCTCAGGTCCAATCTCAACAGATGTTTCTCAAAAATTGATTACTACCCGTGAGTCTTTAACAGCTCAGTAGAATTATATGGAAGGAAAACGTGAACAAGTTCAACCAGAAAATAGAGCTTACCCTGAATGGGTATATGTAATCCCTCCCCCATCAAATTTTACAAATACCACATTCCCAAATTTTAATGGTTGAGGAGATCTAGAAAAAAAAATTACACATTTCATTTCTCATTCTGATCCTTTGAAGGGAACTCCTCAAAAACAAGAAGCATTTAAGCTCAGGTGTTCTGTGTAGTCATTACAAGGACCTTCTTTTGTATGGTATACAAGTTTTCAATCTCGGTCAATTAACAGGTGGGAAGATCTCCCTCAAGGGTTCCTTCTTTAATTTAGCTCAAAATTACCAAAGACGACAGTTTTTGATCTTACCAATTGTACGCAAAGGGAGAATGAATGTTTTTCAGATTTCATTTCTCGCTGGAAGAGACTAACATATTCTTTATGTTTACCACTCCCTTAAGAAGAGTTGATGCCAATCTGTGTGGAAAATCTGCCTGATTAATTATGCACACTGTTGATCCCTGTTAAATACATAGGAGGGTTTCAAGACCTTACTTAAATCGCTCAGCATATAGAAGACTCTCTTATAAAGACTAAGGTTAAAACTCGTGTAATTCCATCAGTTCCAAGGAGGAGAATAGGGAAAGGAGAGACTGTTATAGTTACACATAAACAAGCACATGTACCTACTTCCATTTCAAAACCTTCATCATATCGACGGGCTCCACCTCCTGAGCATCAACAAAAATGGCTTATTCTTCAAGATGATCAAATAGATCAAAGGCGGAAACAATTTGTGGATTTAAAGAAAAATGTTTATTATTTCTAGAATGAAAAAGTTTCTGGTTAATTCATCTCGGCTCTGGAAAACAATCATGTTTAGTTGCTGAGGCCCAAAAGGCTGAACAAGGAATGAGATGAGGACCTCCCCCACTATTTCACGTTTCATCAAATGTTGGGGAATCCCATTGAAGAGTGTTTTGTCTTCAAAGACCTCTTGCAAAATATGGTGTACTCTGGACAAGTAAAACTAAAAGGTTCTTCAGCCCAGGTAGCATGTGTTAATGCTACTGATCCAGAGCAATAAAGAGAATGGCACGAAGTCAAAATTAAAAATGTGAAAAAATATGATGATTGGATGGTTAGGAATACAATCAACCAAACTCATTCCATTTTACGAAAACAATTAAATCAACCAATTGTGTCTTCTGCTATGAATTCCATAGTAAAACCCCCTTCATTAGAAAGAAAATCCTCAATGAAGCGGCATAATTTGAAGAAATAAGAGAAGTCAAAATAAGACGAGCTCATGTCAAAGCCTAAGTTGTCTTGGACTCTGGCAGATTTTATGTCGTCTTCTTCAAAAGCATGGGCACCACCCCTCCAAATGGCATAGCCTAAACTGGTTCATCAGGAATAATCTTCATTAGATGAAAATTAGATTTCTGATTCTGTTAACATGATTCATTTAACAGATCCCTATGCCAATGACAGTTTCGATCATAATGAGCCTATGTTCCCTTTATCTAACAGTGGAATTAGAGGAAGAGACAGAGGTCTAGGATACAGGGGAAGACGTGGATATTCCAAAGGCCACTATTTCAATCCCACCCCTGCTATAACTATATATGCGGCAGAAAATCATGGCAAAGCCCTTCAGCGGGCTCAACAGGAACAATAAAGTTCTTCCACACATGGAAGATTTGGTCCTAACACAGTAATTTTGGAAGGCAGGTTAGAGGTCACACCTTCTTCCTCCCAGAAAATAGATAGACCTAGTCAGTCTAATCTACCGAAGCCAGGAGTGTTTCCAACTCCTGCCCCGATAATAGATGCATCTAATTCCATGGCATCAACATCCAATGAACATGAAAAACCTCATGTTCAACATGGGAAACATAGACTTTTGGACCAAAAGTATGATGTCTTGAAACATTTGGCCCATTTATCAGCTAAGTTATTAATTCTGGATGCCTTGAATATATCCAAAGTTCTTTGGGAGGTGTTTATTAAGGCTTTTTCAAGTCCTAAAGAATTTGAAAATGAAATTTCAACGGCTATGGTCTACCATATAGAGAATGATCCTGAAGAATTCCATACAATGATATCTTTCACAGATGAAGATGAAGATGATGTTGTACATGGACATATCAGACCTTTGTATCTATCTGGAAATTTCAATGATATTGACATCCGATGAGCTTTAATTGATAAAGGCTCTGAATTCAATCTCATTCCTATTCATACAATTCGTTGATTGGGCCTCATTGAATCTGACTTATCTCCTTCAACATTGATGTTGCAAGGATGTGATAATAATGAATAAGAACCTCTAGGCGAAATTACACTCAAGAATTCAGTTTGGAGACCTTATATCTAATTCAAATTTCATGGTTGTTCCTCACGACACAGCTTTCAACAATTTTCTTGGAAGACATTGGTTACATCAACATGCGGTTGTACCTACGTCATGCCATAAATGTCTCAAATATTGTTTCAATGGTCAAATTGGGACATTTTATGGTGACAAGGCCCAATTCAAAACATGTGAATCTCAATACATTGAGGTAGAAATCAATCACATGGAGGGAAAGAAAAAAAACCACGGCAAAGAAGGTCGCCAAAACTAATGCTCCAAGTTGTTTGGAAAATATTCCAGTAAACCCATTCATACATGTGAGTACAGATTATGTGTTGCCTATCAGTCAAATTGACAGGATAGACCTAAATCCAAACACTCTTATAGAAACTTCCATAATTTCAATTATGGAATTCAAGCCAGACAACATTGGAGAAATTATTGATTTTCCAAGCATTGATGAAAGCTTAAATGGAGATGTCTTCATTTCATCCACTAAAATCCAACAATTATATACTATATCAGCCAGGCCAGAAAAGTTATAGCCATGTCAGAGGAAAACTATGATGTTGATTCCCAATCCATCATCTCCTCTTTATCACCTCAGGAAGACCCTTCATCATCAATAGAGTCAGAAATGGAAGCCTTTTCTTCAAGATGTTCAAATTTTACCTTCTCCCATGACCATGGAAATTCTTCTTTGTCATTTACAATGCATGTAGAAACAGAAGAAGTAACGAATATTGAATAAGAGGAGGAAGATCTCAGGGATGCTCTTCTAGCATTTGAAGAGGGTATCTCCACCACTATGGATGAACTCAGAGAAATAAATCTGGGTACAAAAGAAGATCCACAACCCACTTTAATTAGTGCGGCCATGGCTCTTGAAGAGAAATAAATATATACTTCATTTATAAAGAAAAATTGAGATGTATTTTCTTGGAATTATAAATAAATGTCAGGTCTTGATCCTGATGTTTTCACTCATCATTTGGGTTTTCCAGAAGAACATCAAGGATTCAAGCAAGAAGAAAGAAGAACACACCCAACTTATGCCTCCAAAATTGAATATGATGTTGATAAGATTATCAAGGATAACTTCGTCAGAGAAGTTCAATATCCCAAATGGCTGGCCAATATTTTACCTATGAAAAATAATAATGGACAAATTAGAGTTTTCATTGACTTTAAAGATCATAATCAGCATTGTCCCAAGGATGATTTTCCAGTTCTGATCACAGAACTCTTAATTGATGCAACAGCTGGATACGAAGATCTTTTCTTCATGGATGGTTATTATGGTTACAATAAAATAAAAATGGCCTTATAAGATGAAGATTCTACAGCCTTCAGAGCTCCTCAAGGTGTGTTTTTCTATCGGGTAATGCCCTTTGGCCTGAAGAATGCAGGTGCAACGTATCAATGTGCAATGCATCATATCTTCAAACCCTTTTAGGTAAATTTGTTGAATGTCATGTGTATGATTTGGTGGTTAAATCTAGACAATGTTATGATCACTCGGTCGATCTGTAAATCATATTCAACAAACTTTGACAACACAATTTCAAGATGAACCACTAGAAATGTGGTTTTGGGGTAACCTTAGGAAAATTTATCAGCTTTTTTGTATGCCATCATGGTATCGAAGTTGATCATGATAAGAAAAAATCAATCCTTGGCATGTCACCTCCTAGAAATTTGAAGGAATTAAGAGGACTTCAAGGAAACTTGGACTATATTCGGAGCTTCATTTCTAATTTGGTAGGAAAGTGTTTACCCTTCACCAGATTAATGAAGAAGGGAGTCACCTACCAGTGGACTGAAGAATTCCATGAAGCATTTGATATACTCAATAAATATATCTTTACTATACCAGTATTAATGACACCTATTTAAGGAAGACCAATTATTCTCTATGTGACATCTTTAGAGCGATCATTGGGTGCCTTACTTGCCTAGAAGAATGATTCTGGGAACGAAAACAGCCTTTACTATCTCAGTCAAACTATTCTTGAGGCAGAAACTCAATATTCAAGTATTGAAAAGTTCTTCCTAGCATTAATGTTTACAGTTCAGAAATTGAGACACTACCTACAACATAATGAGGTCCAATTGGTATCTCACAATAACCCGCTCAAATTTATCCTTAGTCTCCCAATGCTTACAGGACGTCTAGAAAGGTGGGTAGTTATTTGCAGCAGTTTGACATCCAGTAAGTGTCTCAAAAGGCAATAAAGGGCCATTCTCTAGCCGATTTCCATGCTGAACAACCATCCGTAGAAGATACATCTTTAAATATTGAACTTCCTCACGAGGAAGTCTTCTCTATTCAAGTTAATCCTCAAACATGGGAAATGTAATTTGATGGTGCCTCCAGAAGTCCAACAGGGAAGAGAATGGAAGATCCTAAATTAAACAAATTTGTGTTAGGAATTGTGATTATTTCACCAGAAAAGGCATTGATAACCTATTCTTTATTATTTTTGGAAGGCGTTACAAAAAATGAAGCATATATCAAGCTCTCATTGTAGGCTTATAATTGGAACTTCAGGCACAGGTGAATCCCTTGAAGTTTAAAGGTGATTCAGATTTGGTAATCAAACAAATCAATGGGGATTATGCCATCAAAAAGGAAGAGTTAATCCCTTTGTGTGATTACATCAGAGAGTTAATGGAGGAATTTATTTCAGAACTGACATTTTCTTAGGTCCCACGATCACAAAATGCCCAAGATGATGCACTAACTAATGTAGCCATAGCCCTGGAAGATCCAAACCGGGACAAAACAATCATCATTATTGACCACTGTCGTGTAGTTTCACCTTTTTTCAAATCAAAAAAGAGGAAATTAATGAAATCAGTCCCATTTCTGAACCATATGGTCATACTATAGGATGGATGACACCTATCAAGTAATACCATCAAAATGGAACACTCTCACCTGATAGAGCCGAGAAAGAACAAGTCCAGTGACATGTGGTCAATTTTACTCTTTATGATAGACCAGATCACCAAAATATTATCTACAAGTGAGGTTTTGATGGAATTATATTCATATGTATTGATGGTGAAGAAACAATGGCTGTCAAGAATGAAGTATACGTAAGAGTTTGTGGTGCCCACCAGTCTGGACATAGACTTTCTGGTCAAATTTGAAGGCTCGGATACTTATGGACTTCAATGATACAAGATTGTGTTGATTTAACTAAAAGTTTCATTATTTCCAAGTATGTTCCAACTTCATTCATAAACCTCCAGAGCTGTTTCATATAGCTAAATACTCATGGTCATTTGGCACATGGGGAATGGATGTAGTAGGACCTTATCCTCCGGCTACATCCAAGCAGTTTATGTATATTCTTACTGCTACTGACTTCTTTTCCAAATGGTAAGAGGCGATACCTCTCAAATATGTTAGTTATAAAGGCATTTTTATCTTCATCAAGTCTAACATTATTACCATATTTGGTTTCCCTCATACCATATTGACGGACAATGGCACCATCTTCTGTTCATCCGAGTTGAGAATGTTTTATCTAGAATAAAACATCAAATCCAACCATTCATCTCGGTATCATGCATCAAACAATGGCCAAATAAAGTCCTTCAATAAGACTCTTGAAAACATACTACAATAGATGGTGGATAAAGATAAGAAAGCAAGGCCTGATAAATTTTTTCATGTTATATGGGCTTATCGGACCACCACCCGCACTGCTATGCGGTCAACTCCATATTCATTGGTATATAGAACAAAAGCATTATTTCCCATTGAGGTTCAATTACCATCGATCAGAGTAGCCATTTGTGTTCATTCATCTATAGTTGAACAATCTCAGAATATATTTGATGAATTGGAACAATTATATGAAAAAATATTGTGCACCCTGCACCACTTGGAAGGCTATCATAATTGAATAGCACAGGATTTCAATAAAAAAGTTTGTCTTCATTTATTCATTCATGGAGAATTAGTATTGGTCCTCAGAACCCCAATGATACTGGGAAGGAAACCTCTAAATCTTGAGCCAAAGTGGGAAGGTCCTTATTCAATACATAAGGTGTACTCTAATGGAGCTTATTATTTAATCTTAATGAATGGAGAACTCATTACAACTCCATATAATGAAAGATTCTTTAAGAATTATTTTGTGCAACAAAAATACACCCTTTTGTCCTTACTGCAAGACATTAAACTGGATAGCCCCTCACTCATCCAACATGATGTTAAACTGTGCCCCCTTTGTCATCCAACATGACGTTAAACTGTGCATCGTCATGCATGACGTTAAACTTTAAACAGTCCCTTATACGTCCTACATGATGTTAAACTATACATGTTCATCCTACATGATGTTTAAAATGTTAAAAAGTCCCTTAATATGTCCTACATGACATTAAATTGTGCACATATCCTGTAAGATGTTAAACTACACAACAATACATCCTATCTACAAGACGCTAAACCGTACAACACCCTTTGTATCACATGACATAAAACTGTTCGTTGTTAGGGTTGTTTCTACCTCTTGTTTCTCTCATTGAGCATGACTCACGTGAGCTTAGAGTAATATAAAACCATAAAACCCTCTCTGGGCTGCTAACCATGCGTAAGTCCCAACATCATCTTCGGGTCGCTGTCCTCGTGTTCACCCCAATCACCAAATTCATTCTTAATTGAACTACGCAGACTTTGATCCTTTCCTTCTAGGCTGGGTATGTAGGAAACCTCCCGAGGTTCAAGCCCGAAACCAATATCTTCACGTCGGTTCACCTCTATCTCATATGATGTTGATCCGTGAAGCCCCCCGCCCCCCCGAAACCAATATCTTCACATTGGTTCACCATCATCCGACATGACGTTAAACTATGTATGTCCCTTTTTTCCCTTCTACATGACACTAAACTCTGTAGCACCATCGTTTTTTCTATATGATGTTAAACTATACAGTACCCCATTTCCTCGCTGCAAGACATTAAACCGCATAACAATACGTCCTAGCTACATGATGCTAAACTCTGTAGCACCAGTCCATGCATATGACCTTAAACTATTTCTCTTTTCTCTTGTATGATTATAAACTACAACAGGCTCTGACACCCTCACATGAGAGGGAATCATTATTGACATTGATCTCCAATCATGTCATATTCCAAGGACTACGTTCATACATGGCAATGCACGAACCTTTAATCTTGGGTCCAACCATCATTTCACTAAATCCCTCTTTCACCCTTCACATGTAATAACCATGTCCATACAGAGGATATTTCCAGAACTACGTATGGATTGATTCCCATCCATATGGGATACGTAGAAACTTTTGAGCATCCCTCAAATCCAGCCCCAAGTCTTTGGGCCTAACCCCAAACTCCACTTTCAGTCCCTTGGCTGAGAATTCCCCATGAGAGCACATGAATGTGGTATGAAAACCCTGGTCTTTATTCACATCAGGTTTATAACAAACACAAAATGTGTCTCCCTCATTATGGTTTGAGCTCTACGACCCCAAACTAAGATCTTCTATGTTCTCGTCCCACATTTCGTTAAACTGTATTTCAAAAACTACGTATAGATTGATTCTCATCCTAATGAGATATGTCGTGAAGTCCATCATCTCAATTCAGGACCCAACCACAACATGATTATGGTCAGAATTGGTCTATGAATATCCTTCATGCATTGGAAAATACCCATTTTCATGTTCCATATGCCTAACCATAAATACTTCCAGATCTCCATAACCCTTTTCTTGAATTCTAGTCACAAAATGTCTGATACCCGTGAATTATTTTTCCTGATCATGCAGCACATGCCCTTAGGAGACCTTGCATAAATAGTCTATATAACAGACCTGTTAGGAAAAAGATGATATTATTTGACTATGAAGCCAATGCCCTTAGGTGGCCCTGCATAATTCAACCCCCCTAACGGGTTTTTCAAATAGTGGTAACTTTATTTTTGGGGGGAAAACCTCTTTTTTCCTTATTGGTTTTAACGACAATATGTAGGGATCCGCGAAAACAATCATCCTTAACATATTTTTTCCATACCCTTTTTCATGATTTGAAAGTATTCAAGTCTATGGTTTATATTTCCTTTCCCTACGTTTGGGTGAGACCTTCACAGGAGTGACATTCATCCAATTCTATGACAATCTTGATTGGGAATATCCTCTCTATATTCATGTACCTTTCTCCATAAAGAACACTCTATTCTATGAAAAATTTGAATCCCCATATAAAATTCATTGGATTTTAGAAACATAATGTCAAATTTCTGAGAGTTCTTTTGCCTGACTATGCAGCACATGACCTTAGGTGGCCTTGCATAAGTTGTCAACATAACGGACCTTTCAACCAAAAGATACTATTATTTGACTATGAAGCTTATGCCTTAGTTGGCCCTACATAATTCATCCCTCATAATGGGTTTGTCAAGTAGTGGTAACTTCATTCTTAGGAAAGACTTCCTCTAATTATTTTTAGCTCTTTTCCCATGTCATTCCTCATATTCAAAATTTCTCAAGTCACAGTTTACAATTTCCCCCCTCCATACTTGAATATGGTAATATGTTTCCAAAAAAATATCAATAATTGAGTCAATATTATCCATTCGGTCAAAGATATTCGACCTTAAACATTATCCTTTTTTATTTCCGACGTCAATGACTTTAAACTACCAACAAGAGATAGGGTACTCATTAAATTGGGAACCTGTAAAAGGAACTTTGAACAAAATTCGAGTCCCAGCTCTCTAAATGTACATTTTTTATGATTTAAGAAATATTGAGAAAACAAAGATACAAATTTTGTGGGGTTGTTTCTATAATCCTAGAAAAAATCAAACTATTCTTACTAGGCCCATTGGCATACGTAAAAAAATTAGCAAGAGAATGAAGGTACAAATGATTGAAGATGAAATGTCTTTTTCATTGATGCACAATATTATAATAACATCCACAGATTGAAGTATCTTCTCTTTTTCAAGAATTAAAAGAGGATTTCAACATAAATTTTCATTAGATTTATGGAATCTCGAGCTTCATCAGCACCGACTTTAAGTTCATTCACTCGACCAACATCACTCTTTTCAGCTTGATGGAGTGCTTTCTTGGAATCTACAATGGATTTTATACCATCCTTTTGGACTCCTTCCAATGAATTGTTAAGCTGGTCATGTTCCCCAGTAACGGCATCCAGTTGTTACTAAAGGTGCATCTGATGGACAACTTTCTCTGTGATCTTCTGCTTCAGCGCCTTCAGCTTTGCACCATGATTAGCCTCAGTTCGGGACACCGCAGCCTCGAATTCGCTGATATTGGTCAGCAGCCTCGCTCTGATCAGATCTTCACGGTGCTTTCTTTCCTTCTACCTCCTTAAGATGAATTGTTTGACCGCTGTATGGATCTCTTTATATCCAAAACCACCATGTCTCAGCATGACTAACAAGGATGACAGTTGCGGGATCTTCAAAGACAACTCTTCAAGTGGCACTTCCGATATGATCTTCCATATATTCTTCTATGCCTTGCGACATGAGAATTGGACGCATTCTACATCTCTGGGTCTGATTCAGCATCACTATCATAGGGGGGGAATATAGTCCGGGATTAATGCACTTAAGGAAGTTCCATGTTCTGCTCCTTCCCCCCGGACCCTTGGTACTTCAATTTCTTCTCCCGTTGGGGCTGAGGCTGAGGCTTCAGCTCCGGATCTAGCCATTGAAGTTGACATCCCTGCATAGTCAATTGAAAGCTCTGGTTAGTTTCAAAGGATAACAAAAGTTGATTAGCTGTATTGAAAATTAAGTACAGCTATAAATATTATAATCTTTTACCCAATGGTAGATCAGAAGCATGAGAAGGATCCTCCCATTCTTTCCTAGCTTCAATAGGATTTTAAGGATGGGTTTTCTCTACCGGGTTAAGCTCTACTTGAGCTAGCATCCCTACAATGATAAGGTTGCCTCTACCCCCTTCCGTCGTTGGAAGATTAGAAGCTTGATCAGACAGAACTGCACATTTCAACCAATCATGTTCAGAGATGTAATAAAAAATTTTAACAGGAAGAGGGATAACAATCATGTCCAAAATCTTATAAATAGCATGGTAATTTAACATGATCTAAAATTTATTCAAAATACAAGCCAAGTTTCCACATTTCATCCAGTGATATCCCAAATTCTTGGTTAGTATCAGCAGTGGGAGAATTTGACATGTCCTCTTGGCGACCTTCCTCCTACAACCTCTGACCCCAGATAGCTTTCTCAGAGAAAATTGCGGAGTCAACTACAGTGGTCACCAAATATTCTGGTGAAAGTGTTGAACCTAAAGCATCAAAAAATGGAATTCAGTTGATGTTTTCATTCAACATTATATGTAATATTGTTAATTTACCAGAAGAAGGCTCTTCTCTCCTTGCAGCAGAAATAGGAGCAGTACTAGAAGCAGCCAGGTCAGCATAAATTTGCGACTATTCACCAGCACCCTCTGTCGTCCTCAGAGGAGTGTCAGTCCTCTCCCTCAAAGGAGAAATCTAAGAAGTCCCTGTAATCCCAAGATGTATCAGAAAACTTTTCATGAGTTAGGATTCATGACTATCCGAAGGACTTACCACTACTGATGAAGCATCTAGATGTGGACTTCTTCCTTCGATGCCTTTTCTTATTTGACTTTTTACGTGTGTTGACATCGTCACCTCCAAATATCGGTATCGAAGAGAGTAAATCCTTGTCTAACTCCTCGTCTATGACTTGCTGGCCTGGAGATACTTCACTTGGCTCATGAAGAGATTCAGGGACTCCAAGAGCAGTGTCATCAGGGCTGTACCACGGTGAGGGGACCTTAGTAGTGCTTCCTTAATAAGCTACAGGATAAAGAAAGTAATTTAATTGAGTAACAAAGCTTTGAATGGAATCATGTTGCAAAGCAAATAAGGAAAAAAATTACATTTTCAGGAGCCACGTAATCGTGCCACACCTCGTCTACTGAAGAACCAATCCCCTCAGTGGTGCCATGATCCATAATTTCATTCACCTACTTGGTGATAGGAATAAAATCATTAGTGGCCTATATGAGAATTTACAACTCTCTGATGCAAGCCCGCACTTCATTGGGGTTATCCTCGAAGAGGATATCAGCAGAATCCCAGAGATTCCCCACACTGGGGATATTTATCCCTTGGCATAAGTCCATCCAGGTGGTTTCATCATCAGAATATAAACTCCGTCATGTATGGACAACATCTAGTCATAAATATTTAGAATGTGAACCAGAAGGCTGTGAGGAGGGTCCTATAATCTGGGACTTCAACTTCTTCCCAGCTCCTGTAATCACAGATAATGGATAAGAAAATGAAATGTGTTTCTCTACAAAATAATGGAGACTAAATTGCCTCAATGATATAACTCACCATGTGTCGATGGAGTAGGTCTTTGTACTCTGGCAGGAGGATTATATCTGGCACGAGGCCATTTTTGACACATGTCATGCCTCATAATCCCCATCATGGGAAACCGATGAATCAACCCCAGGTGAAGAACCCGGTGAATCAGCACCGGGTGAGGAATAATCACCTTCCAGATGAAAGGTTTCTTTCCCGATACTTCTTTTTTTACTCCCCACCCGAGAGACAAGAAGATCCAATACCCCTTCCGGGTATGATTCTACCTAGTTCTTGGCATACCATGTAGTCAATTGACTCGCCACTCCAGCAACTGGTAGATCAAACACTTCCCCTATATTCTTCATAGATGTCAGCAACCATAGTTGTCAGGAAACCATTGGATACTGCTATGACATGACGTGCATGGGAGGGGATACATCAATCTGCTTCAAACACTTGAATTTGCGTGCAAATATATATGGAGCATAAGCCTTTCATATAATCTCTCTATCAATTCTAGTGGCCAATACACCATCTCTGCAAGCCATCATATATGACCTCAATTCCAGGCTAGCCATTCCATCATCCACAAACCGCCCAGTTGGTGGGTTTCCATAAGGAAAGAAATAAAATTTCTTGAACATGCTCAGCCTCACCTTCAAATCATAGGAATTGAGGGACAATGGAGAAATTCCGTAAAATTACTGCCTTGATGGCCTAATAGAACTTCTAGGAACCTATACTCCGCTCTGTATAGTGTATGTCTAGATGTGAGTGGTGATTCATCCACAAAATTTTTTGAATAGTCCCACTATTATCAAAAAAGACTTACCCATATAGACATGGAGTAAGCTCCTGGGAATCTTCACAAAAACTGGGGCGGCCAACCCAACCATTTTTCTCTCAGCCAACTTGGCTGCAACAACAAAGGTCCCTGTCCTGATGCCTCCCATTGAATCCCTAATAGGAAAAAGATAAACAACAAGCCATAAGGCTAAGAAGCCCACTAGACGGGTCTTCTCTAGGAGTCCTTGATCTACTTCATACCACTACTTTTCAAACTCTCCCGCTTCCAGAGTTGGCCTGAATGTGCCAAGAGCACCCCTATTCTCTTCTCTGGGGAAGCTTGTATGATGATTAAAGGTGGGTCCCTTCTCCTTATTCATAATGAGAAACATGTCCTTCCAATCATCTGGATGGATATACTTTCTAGAGTGGGTTTTCGTGGTTTTGGTATTTTAAATCTTGTAGAAAATTTTCAATAACTATCGATACAAATCCGGAGTCTTCTCCGAATAACTCCAAGTCACCTTGGCGGGAATGAATTCATCATACATATCTCCCAAAATTGGATCCCATAAAATTTTGTAGACATCCCAAAAACTGATTCCTACTTCTCCATGAGTCATATGGAATGAATTAATTTCTTGGCTCTAGCGGCTGATTAACTCCGACATGAAATTTTCATTCCTGTATGCATATGTCTGCCTAGCCCAAACGACATCATATATTGCAGCTCCCTTCAGATCCTCGACAAACTTTGCATAGGTTTTTCACACCCAATATTCCCACATCCAAGTCGGCTTCACAGCTCCTCCAGGATAGAAATCCCAACTCTTTTTACAACCCTTAGATTGGTCCATCTGAGAATTTCAGAAAATATAGGGATAGAAATGCGGCTCTAGCTCAGGTGTGTGGGGATTCAGATCTGGAGAACATGGGCTATGATGCATTATGTATTCCTTCTCCACTGTTATAGCATTTACAAATGATCCTGCAACTGAGACATTTTCTGAAGAGAAATGGGTGTAATTTTGAAACATGGAATGAGGAATATAATTCTTTTCCTCTGGAACCTTGACTCCTTTTAGATGACCATGGCCATATATTGGCAAGTAGATTCTCTGTGGGAAATTGGCATGATATTTCTTCAAGTACTTATCCAAATCTGGGAGAGTGCTGTCGTAGATATCATAATAATCACGGCCAATGATGTTTATCATGTCATTTATTCTCTTTCTGGCCAACTCATCAGCTGATCCAATTCTTTTGGGAGCCATTGAATCTGCAAAAAGATCATACAGTTAACTTTTAAGTAAGTCTGTTTTTATAAAATAATTGTGAAGAAAAATAAAATGGCTAAGGAATTAAGGCGCATAAGTTTTTTCATGCAAGTTTTGTCACGCCAGTATTATCGCACAAGTAATGTCACCAAAGTCAAAATCTATACTGGAGAAGCGCGACACAAAGAAGAGAAATCTACTGAGAAAAGAAACACACTTGTGTGAAGAGAGCTCAAAATCATTGAAGGAAGGATGTTTTTCATGAAGTGATTCCCATATATATAGGCAATACCACAACCCTATGCTCCAGAACCTGTGTGCCGCAACCTGCGCGCCTAAAACCTGTGCGTTGTTGAACCCTGGTTTCTCTTTTTCTTCAGAGTCGATTCCTCTTTCCTTTTTCGGATCCAACTCTGAGGGGGGACTTTTATTGATGCTCCTTTCCATCATAGATTCCAATGAATGGAAATGGTAAATACGTTAAGCACAAGGAGATTCATCCTTTGAAACACAAAAAAAATTGACATAGGCATGGACAACGAACCCATTTGGAAGGATCCACACAAGTTCCATGCTCGCCGCACAAGTCACTTCTGCGCCCTATGGGTCATGCATGTCACTTGCGCTTCCTAATATTTTTCAACCAAGGTGCCCAGTGGCCTATAAATAGCCCCTGTGGGGGCCCCATTTCAAGGAAATTTTTTCCAAAACTCATATTCAAGATCTGGTCACCGAAGTATTTGTCTGACATCTTCCAAACACTTCTAAGGTAATTATTTACCTACAGTGGAAGATCTAAAGAGGAAGAATAAGGACTAAGTGTTAGAACTCATCAATACTTGCGCGCCTAAGTTTCCACTCCTTAAGGGAAATGAACACACTTGAGTGATGCCTTTCTCTATCAAGGGAACTTGCGCACCACCCTTTTGGAAACCTCTAGGGATGATACTAAGGGATTGAGTTCAAAGTCACCCAAGTATTACCCTATATATTTTTCTTCACCCAAGGTGATTCTTATCGTGAAAGTATACCTGTGAGACCAGGACTTGCGTGCCATAATGATACATGCGTGCCTCCTTCCTAGTGACATCCTTTCCTCAAATCCACCTCTCCTCTTCAAGACATAGCCTTCAAAACCCTCTTCAAAGACATTTATGGCATGGTCCCTTTGTTGGATTCCTTATCTAAAAGGAATTCTGTTAGAAGCTCTCGCAACACCATGTGACTTACAAGCATTATGTCACCACAGTTAGAGGCTTCCTATATATCCTCATCCATTGAGATAAGAATATTTTTTGATTTGGGCCTCCTTCTTAAGAGTAAGCCCCATGTTACAAGTCCCCTTAACCTGGGCCTCCTTCTCAGGAGTAATCCCTAGTCATAATTTCCTTTAACATTGGGCCTCCTTTTTAAGAGTAAGCCCCAATTTATAAGTTCCCTTTAATTTGGAATCCTTTTTAGGAGTAAGCCTCAATCTTAATTTCTGTTGATTTGGGCTTCCTTCTCGGGAATAAAACATAATCATAAGTCCCTCTTAATTTGGGATTCCTTTTCAAGAGTATGTCCCGGGTTAAAATTCCGAATCTCCATAAAGTACAAATACCTTTATGGACACTTTTACTAGGCTTCTTTCCTATGTTCTGGTCTTCATCTACTTGGGAAGTCATACATACGTATGCCCCACATCATTTCTCATGACTGCATATTTCATGGCACCATCTTCAGGTTTACTGATACCTCTTGTTTCTCACACTGATCATGTCACACTTGAGCTTAGAGTGTGAAAGTAATCATGGCATCTCTTTTTGGGCCATTAAACATGCATAAAACCCATATTTCTTTGCCCGAACAACATGGACTTTGACCTCTACCCTAAAAGTAGAGTACGTAGGAAGCCTTTATAAGGTTCAAGCCCATACTTCATTAATTATTTTCTGTCCTATCAGACATTAAACTATATCCCTCTTATCAAACTACGTGGTTTCTGATTCTTTTTTTAACAAGGATACGTAGGTATCCCATCTGCGGGTATGACCCCTACTCTGAAATAATCATTTTCTTTACGAATGACAATAAACTTCAAGTGCCCCACTAGGTGGATTTAAAAATAGTATGGTCATCATATTGACCAAGATATTTATATATAATGTATTGGAAGATACCATTTACTAAGGATATCTAATATATATGGATGATTCTCCAATGAATAAGAACCTAAAATACATATAAAATATTCTATAAATCTCATACATATCAATCATTGGTTAATAAATCTAAAGGAAAACTCATTTTCATACATTGTGAATTAATAAGGATTCGTGAACATAACTTAAATCTATGAGAGAGTCCCAGAGTAGTAAATTATTCTCCACAAAATGGGGTGACGATCCTGACCTCCCATCCTTTCAACCAATGAAAATTCTTAAGCCTCATCGGTCCACAAATAATGAGAACCTACCTTTTGAAAGTAGGTCCAAATATATATAGAATCATTGGATGTTTCTGGTTCTACGAATAAACCCATTAGAAACTAATTGCAATGTTTGAACTTTAAACAAACAAGGTCATCCCCATTTCCAGAAGAAAAAACGGCGTGTTCCCTTAAGCCATCACATGGGCATGTAATTCTGCCAACTCAGGTCGTGTAACACCCCAAACACACGACGTGTTGTCCTAACACACCGCATGTACTTGAATCCTCTTTCCCTGCTCGAGTTCATCTACATGTCTAGGGCACATTGTTTCCCTAGAACAAGACTACACGTCGTGTTAGTGCCTGACACAATGTGTACTGTACAAACTTCAACGACCCATGTTGTTCCTCACATGGCCGGTTACACGGCTCACTCTACACGGCATGTTCCTGATGGACATGTCGTGTAATAGAAGGATATCACCAACTCATGTTGTCTGTTACATGGACGGATACATGGGTTACACTACACGGTGTTTTCAAGCATGAAACGACATGTATAAATTATGTTTTATCAATCTGTGTCGTTTTTCACATGGGTGGACACATTTTCTACACAACACGATATGTACGTCTGGAACACAGTGTGTTCTACCATGATTTTCCCAACCCCATGTCTCTGCCCACATAGCTAGTGACACGGTTAGATAATACATGGCGTGTACATAAGTACACGACGTTTATTCTTAGAAAAATAGTTCCTTCCTGAACAGAAGTACACATGGAATGTATTCATCATTACATGCTGTGTATTCTGTGTTTTTTCATACAATAAACCATAGAAACTACTCCAGAACCTATAAAAACATTGAAACGAACATTAAGGTGCCAACTTTCGATCTATGAGGGCCCATACTCCCCAAGAATCAATTCTTGGCATCTTATACATGTCATAAACAAGGATAACATTGAAATGATCCTCCAAATTCCTGTCTATGTGGGCCGATAACACCTCAAGAACCAAATTTTGGCATTCATACAAACAAAACCTTACACAATCCAATACCTTATCAAATAACATGTATTATATCATGACATTTATCACAACAACATACATATCTTACACAACATCTATCACAAAAACATGAAATCACTAATTAACGCTAAATGGCATGGCAAGAATGCATGACATGTGATTTCTAAGAAGTGCCTATATGATTCATGAGATGGAGTACCCTCATATCATCAAGATTAAATAGAAATATAAACTCAATAACATCAATGATTAAAAAACAATACATATGAATCACCCAATGGTGAAATCAAATCAACTGTAAAATAGAAAAACTAGAAACATTGCAATAACTAAGGTAAATTGGCTTTTCCCTATACACGGGTTAGCTACTTCCGAATATAACATATTACTAACTACATATTCATTCATATCCCTGGATATAGGATCTAAACAGTAAGTCAAGAAGAAAATAAACCCTTTGATACCACTTTGTAACGTCCCAATTTCGTGAGATGCCCAGAGGTGCCCTGAACCTGGTTGGTCATATGGCCTCAAGAGAATTTCCTCGAACGCCTGAGGCTGCCGACTAGCAGCGTAGGCTCTGGGTGCGATTGTGGGGAAACTATTCCCTCATTGGAAGATTAACACATTGGAAGTAAAACAGATACGAATAATGGAAGCATTAATAATACCATAAAATAGTAAACAACAGAAGACTAGAAGTAACAACAATAGAGCACATTTAAATATACATGATTCATGATACAAATTTCTAGGAAATCATCCAAAAAATTCACAATACTGTAATACGATACTAAAAAAATTTACAAAGAAAATCAAGTAAATAGCTCCATAGCATAGAAAGCCTCTTCTTGGTCATATGCACCCCATCTCCACAGCAATCAAGTACCTAATGTAGAAGGGTGCTTGCCCTTATCTATATCTATTGCAATATAATCTCTTCAGTCCCAAAAGCATGACCCAAAAAGGGTGTGACATTAATCCCAGTAGGAAACCACCCACTGATTTTTTCCTAATAGTCAGTGAATACATATGGTAGGAAATAAAAAAATGATGTAGTAAATTAGGAAGTACACACATTAACAATCCTACAAATTCAATGACATTAATTATTACATATCAAGTAGCTAATAAAAATAGGTAACCCTCTGGGAATTACTCATAGTCTAACCCCTCTGGTTCATCCAAACAAACACAAGCCACCCTCTGGTAAGTAGAAACATTCTAACCCCTGTGGTTTAGCATTAGAAAATACACTCTGAGGAAGTACTCACCATCAATTCCCCCTCTGGTCTCGAATCGGTAAATAATAGGAACTCTGAGGAAGCAATCAACGTCCAATTCCCTTGGTGGCTCGTATCGAGGAAACTATAGACACTCTGAGGGAGCACATAGTCCATCCCTCCTATAGTCTCGCAACTTAATAGTAAACAGACACTCTGGAGAAACCCTCAACGTCCATTCTTTCTATGGTCTACCACACCATGTTCTCACGGAACTGTGTACGTCATTCTTGCAGAAACGATATGTCGAAGCCAATGTAATACTCAAGAACTACTTGGCTAAAAAATCTGTATCATATCTTATAATATCAGATAATAATCACTCCATCCTAACAATACTTGGCATGGGAAACAAAGCAGCAGCCTAATAGGAAAAGCTATACCAAATGGTAAAAAACAAGAAAAAATAGGAAAAACATCCATAGCATGGAAAAGTTATACCTATACATAAACAATTGACCTCTATCCAAACAACAAGTCATAGAATAAAAAACAGGGCAAAAAACCATAAACACGCAATACCCTGAATGAGGGTATTGGGTACTTTTGGATATAAAATTCAAAGACTATCTTTGGAAATGCACAAACCACCTAACTTGTAGTTATGAGATCGATATACATGAACCTCTGGAATTAAATAATCCTATAATAGTGTATATCTGCATAAATGTTAAAAACTTTCAACTGAGGATATCTCACAAAAGAGGAGAAATCAAGAGATGGTATTCAAGAAGAAGATAGAACTCAACGATGTGATTCCAACACAACTGAAAGAGTTCGATTCAGAGAACAGATGGTGAGACAGGGGCTCATAAAAGATCTGCGGCTATATGGATGATCCAAGTCGAATTAGGTCGAGAAGTAGTGCGTTATGTCCGCCAAACGTGTCCTCAGTCTGTTTAATGAAAACAAGTACACTGCATGTTCTTTAAAAGTACACTATGTGTACTTGCCTTTTCTAGCCTCCACTTTTGGAGGTCTCTAGGTCACCACACACGACCTTGTACTCATCCATTACATGGCCAGTACATGGTCACCCGCGGAAAATTGGTACATGGCGTGTACATAAAGTACACGGTGGGTACTCCTGAAATTTCTAGAAACTCTTCTTTGTCTCAAAATGAACTAGAAAACTAAAAAATACCTAAAAAAAGATCAGGGTTCTTACATTTACCCTTCCCATCCATCATCTATAATTATTATCTCCTAAATTTATAAAAGAGAGATACTATAGGTGGATATATACATGATGCAAATAATGAATTCTTCCCACCAAAGAAAAGGGATTCCAAATCTCCTTTGCAAATCACAATCCCATTATTTTGGAAATATATTTTAAAATAATCTATAAAAGACAATAAACATCAAGAGTTATATAATAGTGAAAATATGTAAAATAAATAATTTTATAAATAGTTAATATGTATATATTATTATGGTGACTAACCAAAATTTTCTTATTGTAATAACAATTCCACTAGGTGTATTATTTTAAAACTCCCTTTTTAGGGTGATAAGAAATTATTTAATTTATTAAGAAAACATGGATTATATTATAGTTTGTAAACAGATAGCATCAAATGAAACAATACCTATCATTTATTTGGTGATACAACTACCCACGACCACATATTTGAGTACTTCAACTGAAATTGTAGTAATTTCTTACACTTTGACTTCCCCTTTGGCCTCTTCTATAGAATTATCCCTTGATGTTTGGTGTATTGGTTATAATATTTCCCTATCTCCATATAGTATAAGTACTATATAAAAATTTCTTCTTTAATTTCCTTACATTAATGATACAAAGGAATCTTATCAATAAACATATAAATAAACTTCCCTTTCAATTAATAATTTACCAGGTTGTTTCTTTCTACAATTTTAACATTGTAGAAATCATATCTTTTATTTATATTTCATTGAAACATTTCTTTTTTCCATGATTCTCAACCAAAATATTATTTTCTTGATTTATCTTGAATTTATAGTTATTGAAATGTTATTTCTATGTCTTGATAAAACATGATAATATATCATCATATGATTAAAATGTTTTGCAGACAAGTTTTCTTTGAAGGATCATCATAATCCCATAAAATAAGCTGCCAATTTTTTAGTAGATTAAGTATGTTTTATATTTATATACTTGATAATATTGTGATTCTAGACTTCTATTCAGTAAAAAAAATCATCTTCCATCTACATTAGGTTGATGAACTCTCCCTCCATTTTATATCATTATCTCAAGGAAAATAATTCTGATATTATATCATATTAAAGGTACTCCATTATATAGTTTCTATTTGATCATAGTGTTTAGTATTCTAGATAAATGATTTCCATTGATCAAAATACATTTTTAAAAATATAATTCAATAAAACCTTTTTCCTTTTAATTACTTCCCAAATATAAGAACATATTTTTATAGGACTGATATGTTACTCGAATACCAATGGATTAATATTTCCTGTAAAAGATGATTTCTTATTTAATATAAATAGATCCATGATAATTGTATAATAAAATGCAAAAATATATTACTCCATATGGAAGCAGATATTTACCATAACTTGGTGAAATTTCCCCAATATGTCCATGATATTCTTAGTTTCATCACATTCTATGTTGATTTCCTGATATGGGAAATCCTAACATTCACTATATGAATTAATATTATTTCCCTTTCCTAAACTAGGAACCATCTCCAAAAAATGACACACAAATAATTATCTCATAAAATTGTGAGTGTTAAACCACAACCTAAATCTTACTAAAAGATATTGAATATTCTTGGGGTTTATCTTAATTCTCACTCAATCTATGTTTTTCAAAAAACATTTTCACGAGGGTCCTACTAAATTTTTTTTATACAAACTATAATAAACCTAATTCTACTAACCCAAATCCATTTTTTATGGATCAAGAAGCTCAGTAGTCGTGGGCGGTAAGAGAATTACTTGATTAAAATATTACTTTTAGGAAAATAAAACATACCTACAAACATTATTGGATCCTTAAAAATCATTCATAGAGTCCCTTCATATCCAAGGGAATGGAAAAAAACTAAGTGGTCAACACAAATATATAGTAGGTTTTATGTACAATGAATTCAATAAAAAGTAGATAATGATTATAAAATATAATAGAGAGGATAATAAATACACATTCCAATCAATAAAAAACATTAACTTCAAAATATATCAACAAAAAATATCAACAAAATAGTCTCATGTATAAGAATAACTAAAATTCTACTAATGGAAATGTATATTTTTAGATTCCATGATTTTACTATCGAGGCCTCATTTCATGACCCTTGAAACATATCATCATGTCATTGTTCTAATAAATATTGGTTAATTGGTTCATATACACAAAATACCATACTAATTTAGACAACATTTTATCTCAAGTGACTTATTGATACATTGTGGGGATATCCATAATATGGAGTCACCCTTCACATACATTTTTTAAAATTTATTCCTCATATATTAAATGAAAAATTACATTATAAATAGGATTTATTAATCAATAAATATCCTTATGGAATCAAGAATAAGGAACATCAATATTTTCCTAGTATATGAAATAAATTTATAATTACTCTTTATTAAGTTATCACCTTATACTAAAATTATACATGATCTAGAAAATATCAAAGTAGTATAAATGATATATAATATATGCATGATATTAATATATATATATATATGACGGTGAAAAATAATTTATGCCGAATAACATAGATTAATAGAGAATGTGATCACTAGATATTGGATAAACAAAAAATAAGGTTTAATTCAAAATGATGTAAATGAGGATAGAAAACCATATATTCATCAAAAGTAAATATTTAATTAAAATAACATATTTTGGAAAATAATTATTAAAATGGAATCCAATCATATAATTTTTTTTAAAACCTTTGATAACTTTTATTAAAATTAATGAATAAATTACATCCAAAATCCGTTTCAACCTTATAGAAAATAAAAAAAGATTTAAAAAATACATAGAATAATAAAAAAATTATTATTAAATAACATTGTAAATTTATTAATGATTATTAGTAGAAAATAATAGATGCTGATATAGTAAATCCTTTTCATTTTATACATTGTAAAGAACATTCCTCTCACATGTTTTCTAAAATCCAAAAACTAATTTTCTAGAAGACATTTTAAACTAAATTTTAAACTAATGTCGTGAAAGAAAATGGATTTTGAAAAGAAACATTACCAATAATTTAAATATTGATAAAAACTCAATAAAACAAAATGAATAAGAATAATATGGAAAGGAAAAATTCCGAAATGAAAATTTGAAATAAATTTTATTATTCTAATAAAAAATCATTCAATTTCCTCGAGATTACAAGAGAGTCAATGTTAGAAAAAATTGAAATATCATAGTTAACCGAATAAGAATAAATTAATGAATATTTGAGAAATAAATTGAATATAATTATTCCAATGTTAATTCAGACCTGAACAATCTAAATAATAGTGAAATTGTATAATAAACCCTTATGTCTTTAATAACTTTTGAATCAAAAACTCTTAATGGATAATACATTAATTAAAACACTAAATATAATTATTACATTGGAAGTCATGATAAAATATTTAAATGGGGTGGCATATACAACATATAAAATAATTAGGTGTGTAATTTAAAATATGTCTCAATATAGTGGAATTGAGATTAAAAACTATTATATTAGATTCCTTTATTGCTAGATGCCTTATATTCTCTTGCATAGTCAAATTAAATTTATTAAATACTTGTTTAAGAATATTTAAAACATTTCTTTAATTTTAGGTCTTTTTTAATGATTTAACATCAATTAATTATAGATAACTTTATTAAATAGACCTAATAAGGTTGATCAGAAGATTTTTCAAAATTTTCTTTAGTATATTGACCATACATATGAAATCATTCATTCATATCCATGATGTTAAAAATTAAATTAAAAAATTTTCTATTAATTAAATACAATTTTAATAAGATCCATCCTAGGAATTAATATAAAACTAAAATAATTTTATCCTGTAGGCATCAGTCCATACTCACACCTGATGATATTTTCATTTTCCAAATGGTTGGAAAAAAAGTGGTTTATAATGATGAATATATATAATATTATTTATATAAAAAATATAATATATATTAATTAAATATAGACACTTTATTATTAATTTAAATTATAAATGAAAAAATCACATTTCATTATGGAGGTGGTTGTCAACATGTTTTCACAAACAATGTTATCTTTTCCCAATAGATGGGAGGGTAAGACGATATAAAATATATTAACTTTATAAGAAAAAAATAAGTTATAAACTAATATATATATGTTAAATATTTATTTATAATCATCCATGTTATCCAATGTTGAAAAATGATACTCATCACTTCATGGAGGTAGTAGTCTGAACATAAGCATAAGAAAAGTTTCCATTTACCCTTATATAAATAATAAGAAAATAATCACTATTGCATAAAAAAATAATATTTCATTATATTTATGATACTAATTTTATTATATTATGAAAGAGAAAAAAATATTTTTTGAGGTAGAATAAGAGATAAATTTAACAGATTCGGTTAAGGTGATTACATCTTCCTTGGGAAACCTAAATTAGATTACACGGCCTTATTAACGTAGAATTTGGGGGGACACATTTAACATGTAAATTGATTTTTGGATGATATTTGGGTAGGTTTTGGTTGAGATAAGTGGCCATATAAGTTAGGGTAGTGTGGGGAGGAGGCCCACATTTATAAGTGAGGTGTGTGGGAACTTATAAATACATGAAAATTTGTTATATAAAATTTGAGTTAATAAATTAAACAAGAACATAATTTTTACATATATTAATATTATAAGTTTAATATTGAAGTAAAACCAAAAAATTATATTTAATAAAGTGTTTTGTGTTATCTTTAACACTTATCCATTGTTAAACCCTTTTATCCAATTTTACTAATAACTATGGTGAAAATGTTTTCCAATGGTTACTATTCATTATGAAAAAATGAAAATGAAAAAATAATTAGATTACACCATGATTATTGAAATTATTTCACCCATTTTAAAATATTAAATTTCAATTAGTGGTAAAAATTACTTTAAATATAGATTTCAAAAAAAATTGTTTTTAAAAATAGGTCATTTTATGCATATAAATGGTTTATACCGAAATCATGTATAATACTGAATTCAATTCAATGAATTTGATTAGGTTAAAAAAATGAGACTAATTTGACATTTAATACAAAATAAACCTTAGATTAATCATGGAAATATCTAAATGAGATAGGATAACAGAAATATTTTTTATTTGAATATAAAAAGTACATAGATTTTTAAAATTTCCAGAATAAATATCAGAGATTAAAATTTTATTTTTAAATTTATTTTAAAACTTATTAGATGTATATTTATTCTAAAAAATGGTTTCTTAAACATTCATAACACACTCATATCTGGATAATGTCATAAAAATGACATTATCTATCTTTCTCACTTTTCTCCAAAAAATTAAATATTATTTAATCACATAAAATTAAAAATATGATAATTTTTACATGCTGAATTCATAAATGAAATTAATTTCAGAAAATTGAAATTATAAAAATTTAAAATTTATATTTTAATCACATTATTGAATAATGAAATGTGAAATTTTTATATGTTCTTTTTAAAGAAATATTTACATACTATAGTTGAGTATCAAGTGTTACAATGTGTGTAATCATAATATAATATTGAATTTTTCATATATATTTGAAATTTTTTAAATAATACAAATGATTCAATATTAATAAATACAAAGTTGTTGAAAATATTTATTTGAATGTTTCTATGGGATGGAATCACTATGTATGAATATACATGGTTCTGTTAAAAATGAAAATGATAGAAACTATTCATAAACTATAGAAAATAATTATTATGAATATAATGATAATCATAAAGTGAAATTAATTGATTCTAAATAGGTTTCGATATCTAATTTTGGGAATTATTTAAGAACAACTGAAATAGTTAATGATATAAACATTTCAAATTAGATCATAATAATAATATATGAATAAATATAGTACAGAAAATGAAATTAATATCATATGACAAAGAAAATTAAATTATTAATATAGAAAAATTGGTATTTTTCATAAAATTCATGAATTAATGTTTGAATATATTTAATATCATGAGACTCCAGATCTTATTTCAAGTGAAAAATGTAGTAATTATATTATAAAAATATTGATTTTATGAACAAATTTAATTAAGTTAATTAAATTATGAGAAAATAAATGATATTACTAGACAAAGGGAATATTAATATTTATGGAGTTATTTTGGATGAAGCATATTACACTCGATATATGGTTATAAAAATTATTTTAGTTTCTAAAAATTATTGATGAACCATTTTCCAATTATTTTACATGTTTGTAAAATTACATTTCTAAAATATATTATTGAATGGAAGTGTATATAATAGGAAAAAACATGGTATTTAGATACACGATGATGAGACTCAAGTATACCGTATCACAAAAGATTTTTTTTATTATATATATGAAGGATATATTCCTTAAATACTCCATAATAATGTTCAATATGTTTATGTCATATGGTACACCATGTTAGGGTAAAGGAACAACATATACCTAGCTTAAGAGAATATATTAAATAATTACACTACCTTGGGAACTATATTGACAATTGTTTTTACTCTGGATTTATCTTCAACACTAGATATCATTAATTATAGGTAACATATAGTGAATCATAATGAAATCTTGTGATGAATTCATTATCAGCTAAGGATTTACAATAATAGTAACCAAATGGAATAAAATTACATGTTATAAACATATGGGTTAATACATGATGGTTTCTTGTGGATATAATATGGATAATTATGTATGAAAATGTTTTTATTCTTGTTAGAGTTCCTATATCTGGATTACTCTAACTACACTCTTTCTATTTCTCCCCTAGCTATTGGGAAAATTTATCTTATCATGGGAGTTGTGAGAGTCCTCCCAAAGATGTTAGGTGATTCATTATAGACCATGAACACTATGTGGGAGGGATACCCCTTGAATACATTTGGTGAACTTTATCAAGTATATAAAATTAAAAAAATATAATATTTAATCATTGGATGGTACATACAATAGTTTCATCATTTTATTAATACTATATGGTTTTGGGTTTCATTTATCATGATATTCAGTTTATAAGTTTCTTAATTGATTCTGATACCTTTTAATGTATTAAATTTTCATGTCGAACCCATCATTACTGGTGGATATTTCATTTCATATATAAATCATGAAATCAAGATTAAAATAATCAAATATGATGTTGAATTTCATATTTTATTTAATTTTGATACATATATAGGGTATTTTATTATATGTAATTTAGGTCATGACATAAGATTATGATATTATAGGATTAAAAAAGTTCAAGTTATTGATTTTTTTAATTTAGTATAACATATGATATATACCAATCATAGAATATGATGACTCTAAATAATTTCAACAAAATAGATTATTTTTTTCATTAAGGTGATATATTTTATATCTGATTATGAAATATATTATCATGCTATATAGGTTGTCTATTTCATTAATCATATAATGAGACATATTATAATATTTGATGGATAGGAATATGAGATGCACTAGGTTATTCTAATGTTGGTGTTAATCATATTATTCACACACTCATTTACCTTATATAGATCTAAGACCCACAATTTTATCCTTACATAATAAAATATAAAAAGTTATGGTCATGGACCGATTTATTCATGTGTATTCTATAATTAATATCATTCAAAGCTTACCATAATGTATGATATCCATGAACTATAATATTCCTATGTATTTATTTAAAAATATCACAGAACCCATTTCACATATCATTTATTTTATGCAGGACCAAGGGTCATAGCCTACAAAATCCTAGATGTAGAGTGAATCTCAAGAATGTACTTATAAATTATCTTAATTCTACACATGGCCATGTGTTTTGGGTTCCTTTTATGCTTCCCATTTTTATCTGTCATATTATATGAAAAACGACGTTGAAAACTCTACCAAACGTGGAATATCATTTCCTATGAATTGTACATATCTTAAAATATTATATGTAAAGAATAATTATATTTTCATATCATTTAATTATGAATTGAATTGTATGATTTATAAATTATTTATAAATTTTAGTAAAATGTATTTTGGTGTATTTGTTAACTTATATAGTGTTTATAAATAGATTAATTATAAATTATCTATAATTAATGATTAAATGTTTATAAAAAATTATTAAATAAATATCCAAAATATTATGTGTTAATATTTAAATTCCATTTTCAAATAATGTGGCATGAATTTTAATTAATATATAAATTATTTTTATAGAAATTATAGTGCTAATTTTTAAATTATTAACAAATTAAAAAATAAGGCTAAAATATATATGGTTTATATATAAAATTATGAATTGTTAAAAATCCATTAAATGGAATTTTTTACATTAAATAATTATTTTATATATTATATACACAATATAAAAATGTGTTTTGGTAATAAATCTAATCAAGGTTTAAATAATGTCAAATATATGATAATTAGATTTTGAAATTTTTTTACATATTCGAATTCATATATAAATTGTTTATATATCATATAATATCATATATTTAAATTTAATACTATATAATGAATAATATGATGGAGTTCATGTTATGAATATATATTAAGAGTACATATTTAATTTAGTTTTTGAATAACAAAAATTCTACATAAATTATAGTGTTCTTATAGTTATTTATTTAAGAAATATTCATACAGTGTCCACCTCATGTTTAAATTTATGAATTATTCATTTATTTATTTATTTCCTTGTTTATTATTCATGAATATAATTTTTATATTATTAATGTTGTATGATTTAGTTTAAAATATTAAAATAATTCTTTAAAATATCATAACTAAATATATGTTGTTATATTCTAGGTGTGATAAATTATTTAGTTTTTTTATCCTTAACTATGGATCATCAGTGAGTTGTTTAAGGAGTTACACAACTTTTTTGGTTTGAACATATTAATTTTTTAGATGGAATAATATTCCAAAAATATAATTTTACTCATTAATATTCATAAATCTAATTCATGAGATAATATGGTGAGACAATAACCCATTAAAATAATACTAAGTATTTGATTCCTTTCGAAATAGAGACAAGTCAAGACCTTAATTATTCACCTTTGTAGGTCCATCCACATAAGGGTTCCAATAGAATATATTTTGTAAGGAAAAATATAAAATATTATGGCCTAATAGCATGGTAACTAAATCGAACCATGATATTTGTGTTACTACTTTCTGGGGAACCCTAAGAGTTGTGATTTGAATCGAATGATGTTGATTTTATCGGTATGATGGATTAAGAAAAAGACATTATCTTATCATCCATACAATCTTAATATGATAGGATTAGGATGGTAGACTAAAAACTAAACTATTTTGTGAGGGGTATTTCAAATTGGACTTATTATTTTTTGAAATATGGTTCTTGGTTCACTAATGTTTATGATGCCTTCGAAAAGGGTAATCATTTTTGGGGGAGCACATAAAACATCATAAAAGTTTCCAAAACATGAAACTCATGTAAAAAATATTTTATTTTGTACAGGAAAAGAATCATTATCATCAAACATAACTATGACATAAATCCGTGAAAATGAGAAGCTTAATGTAAACAACACCTATGATTGGAAACTTAAGAAAAGTACTTATGAATGATAAATTATATGTATAAATTAAACACATTCTATAAAAAATGAACTTTTAATGTTTTTCAACAGATTGATAAAGTATATTATTAAGATAATAATATGATTATTCACTCAAGGTTAATAATAATATAATTTTATTCAGGAAATGTTTACCCTATATTTTCAAAATAGTGAGCATTTATGAACTAGGTCATGATATATTCAGGTTTTTGGTCTTTTATTTATATTATATGTGGGAGAAGTTCAATATGAAGTAATAAATTTTCATTAGAGAGTCCAATTTTTAAATTTTAGTATCCAAAAATGATCATTGAAACATATATTTATCAAGAAGTAAGGCAATTGTTTCCATAATGAGGGATTGTTTGGAATACCAATAGTTTTTTAAAAACTCCAGTGAATGTCCATTTTGGGTATCAATTTTAAATTGTTTATGATAAAAAATATTAATAATTTATATATGTTGTCAATATATTAGGCATTAAAATACATGAAATAATTCTTAGAGCCTATTGTTTTCATTCATGTGACGATACAAAGTGTTACCAAATCATAGATTCTAATAAAAAATAATATATCAAGATCAGATGGATCCAAGTAAAGGATATATATATCCATCTCCCTTCTCTTATTTGATAAGAGAATTTTTTTACTAGGAGTGAGTTTTTATGGAAAATATTATATGGTGAATAAAATTCACAAGGTTTACTATTCCTCAGAAACTATTAAATTTTTTGATACATCAATAGGGATCTAAATGATTTATAATGAATGAAATTATTTATCATGATTTTTCTTGAAATATGAGTGATTTTATCCCACCCCCATCAATGGAATAATTTAAAATAATAATATTTTTATGAAAATTCTTTTAACACATATAATATCATATATAATTTGGATATAGTAGTTTGTTTGTTAAATATTATTACTAAAAATAAATAAGATATTTTTCTAAAAAATTGTGTTTTTAAATATTATCAAGATATATTTAAGATTATATAGATTATATGAAGATAAGAATAGTATTCTTGGACATAGAGTAGTTAAATGTTAAAAAAATATCCTTGTGATCAATATTCAAAGTGAATATCACTCTATATCCTCAAATAGGTTTATGTGTATTGTTAAAGATAAATTAAATAAGTTAAATTTAGTTATCCTAATGATGTTAAAGTCAAATTATGTCCTAATATTATTTAGGATTCATTAGTATAAATATATTATAGAGACCTATATTTGTCACCAAAATGGCCCACAATAATAATTTTGGAGGAATATATCTATTAATAAGGATTTTAATATTCTTATAATGAGTTTTAAGTGAATGTTCCAGTTACATTATATGTTTCGGTTGAGATAACTTCCAAATTGGATTTTTTTAAATTCTAAAAATAATATTCATTGCCTTGACGTGGAATAAGTATGTAACATGAATATAAAATAAGAATATTGTCAAAGAATCCAAGGGCCTAGAAGATACATCCTTTCATGTAGAAGTTTTTTAGGATTATAATAACCACTGAGAGGGGGATGGGTGAATTAACAGCAATATATTAAAATTTATTTCACATTTAAAATTTTTTGCTATAAATTTTTGGTTTCTTCTTTACATTTATACTTTATAAACCTTATCAAAAAATTTATGAGGTGTTTAGAAATTAAATAATATAACATTGTATTTAAAGGGTTCTCTCCCATGTTGGTGACTACATCGTTTCCATGGTGACTCCCATTGATCCATGGAAAATAAAAAATAATATAATGTGGATAAAATTTGAGGAAAATCCCAATATAATTCTCATATATCCTAATGGTAAGTTATATTGATTCCCATAAGTAACATTTTTTTTAGAAAAAATTGATCCAAGAAACGATAAGAATGTTTTTATAATAGATCAATTAAATAAATATAAATGTATACATATTATTTCTTCATATTGTATGACTTAATCTAGTGATCCATCTTCTTTCATTCCATAAAACATAATTAGGTGAACTTCAACCACTAATCCTATGATTGGTTCTCTATCTAATGAAGAAAAAAATATTCCTAACAAACACTATTTTTTACCTATTACCCTTAACTTTGACCTTTGTAACTCTGAATGATACCTCTAACAAAAGACTCTATTTAATGGATCAAATGTGAAAGTATTTTTGACCCTTCTAGATTTTCAAAAAAAATATTTACTAGGATGGAAACTCCCCCTGAATTAAATTCCTTATATCTTCACATTTTTTCACATATGAAAATTCTATAAACCAGTAATATCTACACCCATTTTTAATGTCATGCACCTAGGAAAAAAGGGCCAAAACTCAAATGTGTTTTCCCACTCAATAAAAATTCAAATTATAAATCTCTCATTGAAATCAAATTCAGTGGATGCCTATATAATAATCTATTAAAATTCATGAATCTTCTTATAAACTCAGTTGGCTTCATCCCATCAAGCATCCTTGAAACTAGAGTTATGGAAAATCATTAAGCATCTTCAACCGTGGAAAGGGTACCAAAAATTGAAAGACCATATTTAACATCATTATAGTGATGGGATATATATATATATATATATATATATTTAAAGACAGAAAATTCATACTGTTAAATGTGTGTCTAATGACTTCATATAAAAAAAGTATACTCCATTGTTTCTTTTTCTGGTGTATATATGATATTTCTTCAATTAGTGGACTATTTTTTTTGACTCCTCCTTGAATGATCAAGTCCAACTGACAAATATATTATGGAAAACTGAAACTCTCCCATCTAGTGATTTACATATGCATCCTTTGTCTGATGAAATATTATGTCTCGATCCGATCACCCTACCCCTTCTCAAACTATGTTTAGTATTCACGAATAACAAACAAGTACAACATTATAAGATCATTTTTTGGATGATATATGCCCAATATGTTCAATGTTTATATGTTTTGTGATTATTTCTATAAAGGATTTCCATTAATGCTTTTCAAATGAAATAACACTGACTAAATGTATCCCTTTTTTGACTATATGATATTGAAATAATTAAATATTTTAACAAACAATCATCACCTTCAGATTAATTTTCTTCTTTTTGGCATAACTCCAGTAATTGTACTTCATATATGTCCATTCAATGTAACTGAAATTTTATCGATTTGATTATATTAATAATTATTTTTAAAAACTCTTCCTCAAAAAAAATTCTGATAGGTATCTATTTGTTGGACTCTCTTATATATCATTTATTTTACAATGCCATCCATGATTTTTATAACTTCAAAGTTTATAAAATGTTTATCCTCATCATTGTTCTCTTTCACCATAAATATTGTGCACCCTTTCCATTCATAATTTTTATTTTAAATTTGTAATTCTATTATAACTTCATCATCTCACACATTTTACTTCTACCCATTTATACTTAATTCACTTTTTATAAATTCATACATACTTAACATCTACCTTGGTTCATATAATAATATTGTATGACCTTAATGTTTATACAAACTCAGCTTTATTCATGAGTTTCTTTATGATGTTAGGAACATGAATACTGACACAACATCATCTTACATATTTAATATTTCTAAATGTGGTCAATGAAACATTTGTATCATAATACAAATCATCACATTTTTAATAAAACCCAATAAATAAATTTACCAATGATATAGAAGAATTCATAATAAGATATATTCACAAGAAATGTTAAAAAAATTAGAAATATGTCCAAAGAATCATAAAAAACCATTTTAATTTGTTTAAAACATTCACAATAATTTTAACATTTATTTTAATAACTCAGTTTTTCATCATTTTATAAAATAACAACATTTATTATAAGGAAGTTGTACATTACACAACACTAGATGTTATAATGTTTTTAAAGAATTATACCCCATAGTGATGATAAATTTTGTAACCATGATAAGATAGAATCCCCCTCAATATTATTTTCTCTACCTTTTTATAAAAACAGTAATTTCATATTCATTAAATAGATTGGTACATATTCTTATATGGGTCTAATTTGTCTCACCCATTGAAAAAATAATTCAAATAAAGGTGGGAGAAATTTCCTTATGATCTTTCTAATTTTTTTATAGGAGGATGGACAAGTATTTTCAACCTCAATTCCTCAACTATTTCCCTTGGAATATATTTTGTGAAAACTTTACAAATTTGGAACTTTATTAAAATTTATGAAAGCATAAAATTTCCTAAAACAACTTTTTTGTTAATGATATGATACTGAATAACAATTTTCTTTGATCATGAATTTTTTATAGGATTTTTAGTAAGATCAATAGATTATTTATTAACATGAAATTTATTCAATACTTTAATATTATTCACTCGAAAATCTCCCTTATATCCTTTAAAAAACAATATATCTGTACAATTTGGGTGTGGAAACATATTTTTATTCCATTATGATAAATTAAACACAACATTTTTCTAACTATTAAATCTCTCAAAACATTCCACAATGATGAAATTTCCTCTTTATGTTTACTTTAAATCATTACAATATCCAATCTAATTAGCTCTAGTGTATCCAAGATGTTTTATATACCAATTTTTTTTATTGAAAATTTTATAGTATTTTATTTCATTGACATATTTGATTATTATTTTAGTTTCAAAAATATTTCATTCCTTATGATCACTTTGATATCATTCATATAATGTATTCACATATAAAATTTATTATCATTAATCTATAAGATTGATTAATCTTCTTAACAAATTCCATATGATTTTTATCTTCAAAATATTTCTAGGTTCATCCTTACTCGAGTTAATTCTAATTGATATATGATACAAACCCTCCTTAAAATCATTCTTAACAGTATTTTATAATAACTCCTTGGCATATTTTTCATTAGTAATAATTTTGTATATCTATTTTTTGAACTTATAATCCCTAAATTAGTGATATATCTAAAAGCCTAGACATATAAATATTCTTTTTATTTTGAAATAAAATTTTCCACATGTTTTATCTCTATCACATGAAGAAATTATATAATCAATTTAATGAATAAAAATTTGGTTTCCTATTATAATATCCCAAATTCTTCATATTATTATTTTTAAATATTATAAGGATTGACGTTGAAATAATGTTACGAGGTGACATACAATTCTGAGGCCTAGTGTTCCTAGAATAAATGTTAAAAATAAATTAAAATATAAAATAACATGCATGTGTGGTTTTCCTAAAAAAGGGGAATAACTTCTAAATGGGTACTCATATCATAAATATGAGGGCAACATTTCATTCAGAGTAGCTACTTTTCCCTAGGTGTGACTTAACATTGGTCAGTGTGGGTTGGTTATAGAAATTCATCATTAGACTTTTAAAATGAAAAAAATATATTGATAAAATTTTATTTTATTTTTTTCATCAATGTAGCGACACAACAACTATTTATTTAATATAAACTATTTTTTAGAGATCTAGGGTTAGTGTAATAAACCAATAATTCTCAAGAGACACTGGGAAGAATGTGGATAATCCTCTTGGAAGGTAATGACAGAACCTTGGATCAAAGATCATCAAACTCCATTCACGATAGATCTTGAAAGCAGTGACAACATGATAATTGATCTTGGCAAGAGAGTGATCCCAAATCTAGGTAAGATGTGTTATTTTGATTCTCTATCCATTTTCTAGAATTCCACAATGAAATAATACCAATCAAAAGAATGATTGATCCACAATTTGATCGTATATTGTGGTATGTGTTATATTTTCAAAGTTTATTAGAATTTGTTCCAAGAGATTAATTAGAGGATTTGATTATCATTCATATGGGAAATGATTGATGTTGTATTGCACAACATCTGAGGGTTGTTCCTCAGGGATTGTTCCATATGACCCACACAACCAATTTCTTGCACACATTCTTCATTCTGCCCCAAACATTGATTGATCCATCATTGAACCTTCTTTTCTCATCACAATGATCCAAAAATATTATATCTGGAATTGGGATGACTTGAAGGAGGTTTGATGATGATTATAGTGGATGAATTGAAGTGATTTTAGAGAGATGTTTCTTTGCGTGGTTTGCAATAGATTTGTTTAAATCGGTTTTATGAGATGAATGAAGGCCCAAAAAACATTAATTTAGGGTTAGGGTGGTGAAATGAACATTGATATTGAGTTTTGAGGTGAATATACTACTAAAACTAGATCTTGAATATTGGCAGGGCCATGCGATGGAAGAACATGACCTTCATGAAATTTTAGAACACATGGCTTGTAGTCCCTTCTACATCGCATATTCCTCACTTGACCACTCAGTGTGTACTCTAGAGATTACACTGACACCCGGAGGAGTACATGGTTTGAATACACAATATGAACTCCACCACATTGCAAGGCTTGAACTAGATACATGGGATACCCCATGTATTGGTACACGGGAAAGGTTACACAGGTTGACGTTGTACTTTGCAACACGACTAGGGTACATGAGTGGACCCCATATGGAAGGACATGGAATGAGAATCCTTCAAAAAATTGTGTACCCATCTTCTAGATGACATATTCTAATGACATGGGTAGTTGCACATGGGCAGTACCTGGGGTAAAGGGACACGACGTGTGACCCAACTACAAGCCATGCAACCATTTATACATGGCATGATTCTATTGTCCCCCATATCATGGAATTTTTTTTGTTATGGATCATTCCATTTGTTTTTCCCCTAATGGTAGTTTCAAATACTTTATTATTCATAGGACCATGATCCCTTTAGCAGGACATTAGTGATATAGTTGTTGGAAAACCTTGAGAGGCCCATAGGAGGATCCTCTATTTTTCGTACCTTTGGTGGAGTTATCTATATTGACATCTCCAACAATATGTGGACCTTCATCCCCTACATGACAGTTCAGTCCAAATCAAGCTATTGGTATCACCCCATTGACATGGTTGTGATCATCACTTATTGTGTTGTATCATGTCTCTATTCATATCTATCAGTGCATCTCTCTCATGGAGAGAGTTGACGAGCAGTACCTCTCAGACGGATGTGATCAACACTATCGTACTCAAGAGTGACTTCTCCCAGATGAGTGCTTTGTGGAATAATCGAGCTGAATTAGTATTTTGGCATGTAGAGGTTTTGAATCACCTCTAGACTATCTGACTTAGTTGTTTATATCTGGATATTCTTTCTATATATTCTATTGACATATACTTGTGTAGAGATGGTTGTATCCTTCATTTTTTGTATTTATTTGTAGTTTCAATGTTTCCTATAAGGAATTATTATACTCACTCCTAAATAGGCTTTTCCTGCGCATGTTTTGTTTTGTGCATATGATTCACCTTTTGTTGGAACCCTAGGCATACCAGGACCAAATAATGCTTTGTGAGAACAGACAGACCGAGGTGTGTTCCTCTGGCTATATATTGAATTCCCAATGCCTTTTTCATACATTTTGAACATGTTATAACATACATTTGGGGGGGGGGGGGTTATTTTGGCCCTATTTACATTACATTACATTCCATTATACTCTATTTTTGGGATATAGTGGTATACATGCATCTTGTAGTTATTGATCCTTACATTTTATCATTTTTTGGGAATGGAAATGTGTGTGTGTGTAGGTATATAAGAAATATATCCAATTATAGTGATATTAATACTTATTGTTACTCACTAGCCCTTGGCATGTTGGAGGTGGGCTTGGGGTGTAGCATCACAAGACCCACTGGGATGGGTCACGAAAGAGCGGTATCATAGGCATTCTATTGTTTCTTAGTATCAAGATTCCATGATATTGGTTTTGAGAAAGAGGGTCAAGTTTTTTTATTATGAAATTTAGGACAGGGACTCTAGTGTTGGTGCAGAGGCTGATGTATCCATACATCAGGAATTAGATAACATGATTTTTGACTTGGTATATGAAAACACTGGTTGCATTGAAAATAATTGTACATACATCATATAGGAATGGGTTGGTGTTTCTGTGTTCTTCTTGATTCAGTTCTCTAGATATACACATAGACCTTGGTACATCTATATTTCATATAGGATGACTCTATAATGCATACCATCTAAGATTCAGTATATCTATCACAAGGATCACATTCTTAGTGATGAGACATCGATACAGAGACTAGTTCTTCATGGGTTATCTCAAGTGGGTGCACCATCCATACCTCAACCTATTGAGAAACATGTGGTACCCACAATAATAACATATGAGGTGTGCATGTTGATCATGCTTCATGATTTTTAGAGATGGTGACCCATCACATTCTAAGGTGAGCCTGACACTTAGTAGGATAAGTATTTTCTTGAGGCGGTGACCTGATTATTCAGTCTAATTAAGACACTAGTGTATTGGATGGTGGTCTTAGTGATGAGAATTATATACTGTTCAACATGATGATGGTGGTGTTTGGATATCGAGAATCCTGATGAGGTGACACTTTCTTGGATAGTGTCTTATTCCTTTGTGAATTTAGACATTTTTGTGGTTCTTTAGCGGGATTTTGTCATTAAATGTTTCTTGGATGAGAAGATACAGTCGATGATAGTTAGTAGTGGATGAGCAGGAGTAGATACCTTGGAATAAGGGATTCAATGTCTGTCCCAAGGACCTAAACATTGGATACATTTTAGGAAGAGGTCCCTTGACATAGGATCTAAAGTTTAGTGCTCGTTGGGTGGGTCTAGTCAGCCTAGAGAGATGTTGTTCTTTTCATGTGATTCAGGGGACATCTCACTTGAAATTTTCAAACCCTCTATACTACAGAGATGGATAATGTGGATGGACCAATGAGGTAGAGACAACAAAAGGAGAAGAATAATCCATAGGGTAGTGAACATCGAATATGATCTGGGAGGGCACCTGTAGGCGGTCAACATTATGAATTAATACCACCACCACCCCCAGGTGGTCTAATCCATGCTCAAGGAGCAGGAAGATAGGGGGATATCTACATGTGGTCGAGGCATATAACTTAGGGGCTCTATGAAGGATTTGAGGTATGATATATTTTTTTATACATTATCTTTAGTACGGAAGGAAATAGGTCCTATTGATTCCTTAATAACCACATATCTTGTTCAAGACCTAGATAATCCAGTTGAACTATTTAATCGACCCTTACCCCTGGAGACACATACTGGAGGAGACTTGATAACCACACATTTATTCCAACTATGTGACCTGACCCTCGGAGGTGATATTTTTTTCTAGAATCTCTTGGTGGTAGCATCGAGGGCTTATGACATCATTATTGTTGTGGATTTGTTATCCACATTCCATTCCGAGATTGATTGTTTTAGGAAAAGGGTGTGGTGTGTATATAGCGATGGAATGAGGTTTTCCATTGAAGGTGAAAAGTAAACATAGATAGAATATGATAAACTCTTGTATAAGAGTGTGTAGGCTATTACTCAAAAAATTTCTAGACTGACCCCTAGTGAAGAAGAAGTTATGAAATTCCATTTTCCAGTAGTGGTAGTGGAGTCTGAGAAAGTGTTTCCTGAAGATGTTATGGGGTTAAGCCTCCTCTAGGAGGTATAATTTTTCATTGATTTAAACCCCGAGAAAGAACTGATATCTACACTATCATTATAGATGGATACAATATAGATTTGCGAGCTAAGGGTACAATTGGAGGAATTAAATAGGAAGGCCTTCATGAGACCCTATGTTTCACCCTAGGAGACCCCAATTTTTTGGGCCCAAAAGGCAGGTAGGAGCTTGAGTTTATATGTGGACTATCAGTTTTTAAACCTGGTCACCATGTAGAACATGTATCCACTAATAAGAATCAATGAATTCATTGATCAGTTTAAAGGGAAATGATGGTTCTATATGGTTGACCTCATATCGGGTTATCACCAGCTACGAGTATGAGAAGTGGATATACCAAAGATGACAATCAGATTTCATTATGACAATTATGAGTTCTTGGTGATGCTTTTTGGCATAAAGAATTCCCCAGAAATGTTCATGGGACTCATGATACAAATCATTCAGCCTTACATAAACCTGTTTGTTGTGGTCTTCATTAATGATATCCTTGTGTACTCAATGTTTTAGGAGGATCACACGAGACACTTAAATTTGATTCTACATGTACTTTGATAGCACCATATTTATTGGAAAATTTTCATGTTCAAGTTCTAGATTCAGGTGGTCCACTTTTTGGGGAATATTATCTCAGCAGATGGAGTGGTTGTGGACCCAACCATATTTGATGTAGTGTAATCTTGGGAGCCACCTAGGAGTGTGATGAAGGTGCCGAGCATCCATGGGCTAGCAGCCTATTATCAAATATTCATACCTAATTTTTGAAGGATATCTTCCCCTATGAAAGCATTGAATTAAATGAGTAATAATTTCATGTGGAAATAGAAGCGTTCACAGTCTTTTCAATAGTTGAGGAAGAGGTTGATGAGCACACTGAACTTGATATTAAAGAGGAGGGTGTTGAGTATATAGTGTTCGATGATGCATCAGAAATTGAGATTAGAAATCTCTTGATTCAGAGGAGATATTTGTTTTCCTATGTTTCACACAATCTAATATTTTAAGAATAGAAATATGTGGCATGTGATCTTGATTAATCAGTTATGTCTTCGCGTTAAATATGTGGTGACACTAGCACATTGGAAAGTAGTTTATCATCTATCCAGATCACAAGAATATCAAGTATATATTCACTCAAAAGAATTTGTACATGAGATAGAGGATGTGGATTAGAGTTCCTCCAAGATTATGACTTGGTGATTGTTTAGAATTCTATGATGGGGAACCTGGTGGAAGATTCTCTTAGTAGGAGATCTAGTTCGTAGTTTCTAAATGAGGTGTTAGATCAGTTGGCCTCATTGTAGTTATCCTTTGTAGATTGAAATAGAGAGGTTTCACTCTAGTCGATGGGTGTTACCCACCAAACTTATAGGAAGTCAGGTATTCACAATACGGGGATAACAGCTATTATACCATACATGCTCGGTTGTCCATAAAGCATGCTTTTGATAGATATTCTAATGGTGGGGAGCACATCTGTATTTTCAAGGGATGTATAAAAATGATAGTTGGGTTTTGGGAGGAGGTTCTGAGGGAGTTTCATACACCCCTCTTGGCGGAACATCCTTGTGTGGTAAAAATATACCAAGACCTATGATGTCAATTTTGGTGGCTATTAATGAAGAATGGAGTGGAAGAGTTTTTTTCCCCATTATTTAATTTTTAGTAAGTGAAGGCGGAGCACTAGGTTCCAGTGTGATTACACAACCCATTGTGGTGCCAAAATGGTAGTTGGATAAAATATTGATGGACTTAATGATAGGTTTTCACTATACTTTTAGGTGAAATGATGCCATCTGGATGATCATTGACCAACTCATCATGTTAGACCACTTCTTAGACATATGATTGTAGATTTCATTAGAGATCATGGGATGCCTCTAAATTCCATAGATAGTTTGACTCAATGGATTTCTCTAAATGGTAGTTTCATTTTGTGATGCTTGTCTTACATCCTAGTTGTGGAAGGAATTGTTAGTAGCATTTGGGACACAGTTACGCTTGAGCACAACATTTCACCCATAGAAGAATAGCCAGATTGAGTGGACCATTCAGGTCTTGGAGGACATGCTGTGGGATTTCATTTTGGATTGAATCCATAGTTGGGAAGATCACCTAACACTAGCTTACTTTTCATACAACAAAATCTATTATTCCATCATTAGTATTAGACCATTTAAGTCTTTTTATGGGATACCCTACAGGTTTCCAATTTTTTGGACCGACCCGAGAGAGTCATAACTCATGGGAACAGAGTTGGTGTGATCTACTGTAGAGATGGTGATGATTATCCAAGAGAAGTTGGAGGACACATAGATATTTTAGATGACTTATGTTGATAGGTGACATAGGCCTTTAGAGATCGAGGAAGGCGACCATTTATTATTACATGTTTCACCTTGTCAAGGATTATAAATATTATTCTAGGGAAACAAGTTATCTATCAAGTTTTTCGGACCTTTTACAATAACCTTTAGAGTTGAATAGATGGATTAACATGTGGATCTACCATTTCAGTTGGGATGGGTACACGAATTCTTCCACATTTCATAGCTAAAGTGGTATATTCAAGAAATATTGAATGTCATCGACTAGGGAAATCTAGTCATCGAGGGTGGAGTGACTTTTCCTAAGTACCCAATTCAGATCAAGGATCAGTAAGAGATAATCCCTTGCGGGGAATTGATTCCATTAATGATTTTCTGGTCATAGAACAAGAATCACTAGGAGAGAACATGGGCGTTGGAAGCTCAAATTCATTCTTAGTACCATCATATTTTTTAGTATGCATTATTTTTGCTCTTCAGGGATGTAATGCCTTAAGATGGAAAAATGTAATGTCCCAAAATTTTCCATTTATTATTATTAAATATTTTATTGATTGATTTCAAGACTAGGAGTTGAGACACAATGTGATTCTGAGGCCCAATGTTCCCAGAATAAATGTTTTAAATAAATTAAAATATTAAATAGCACATGCATGCAATTTTCTTAAAAAAGTATAATATCTTATAAATGGTTGGAAAATTATAAATTTGAGGGAACCATTACATTTAAAGGATTGAATTTACACTAGTTGAGACCTAAATTTGGCTGGCATAGGTCGGTTATATAAATTCATCTCAGGGGTTTTCAATAAAAAAAATGATAAAAACTTATTTTTTTTTGTATGTGGCTGTAGTAATGTTGTGATTATTTTTTAACATAAACCATTTTTCAGAGATCCAGGGTTAGTCCTATAACTCTATAATTATTTATAGACATATAGATGATCCTGGAGAATCCTATCAGAAGGTGATGATGTAACCATAGATAAATGATCGATGACTGTCATTCTTGAAGGATATCATCATCTACGGCAACGTGGTAATCAATCTTAATCATTGAGAAATCTAAAATTATGGTAGGATGTGTTATTTTGATTATCCTTCAACATTCTTGAATTCCATGATGAATGTGGACTGATCAACAGACTGATTGATCCGCGACACGATCATACATTAAGGGATGGATTATATTTGCCATGTTTTTTATTATTTTTTCTTAGATATTAATTCCTTGATTAAATATCATTATTATGATAATGGATGGAGGATGGAACAAACAACGCCTGTGTTTTGTTCCACAATTTTTGTTTCTTGTACTTTTCTCCACTAATTTCTTGCATGTGTTCTTCAATCTTCCCCAAACTATTAACGATCAATCATTTCACCTTCATTTCATTGTGTAATGATCCAATATTTTAGATCCAGAATTTGGAAGACTCAATTAAGGTATGATGGTGATATTGGCAGAAGAGTTAATGCAATTTTGGAGAAATCATTATTTGGGCTGTTTGCATCAGATTTGATAAAATTGGTTTTTTGAGCCGATTGAAGGCATGAAATACAATGATTTATTGTTTGGGTGTAGAAAAAGAATAATATATTGAGTTTCGAGGAGGAATGACCAGCAGAATGAGATCCATGATATTTTCCAAGGTGTGTGGATGAATAAAATGACCCTCTGGAAAATCATCACGCGACAGGTAGTCTCATATACACGATGTCTTTTCTACATTGGACCACTCAGTGTGTGCTATGTTGAGTACATAAACATGGGGTGGATTACATGGGTTGCCTACGCTATGTATACTCCACCACAACGTATGGCCTCTACCGAATACACATGCTACCCTGTGTACTAGTAGATGGGAAGGGATATATTGGTTGACATTGTGTGCTAGTACACGACCAGGGTACACGATCAGATGATATATGGAAGGACACGACATGTGAATCCTTCTACACATCATGTACCCGTATTCTACTTGAAATATTCTAAATACATTGGTCGTTACACACGGGTAGTACCTGGGGTTAAGGGACAAAGTGTTTTACCCTACTACACGTCGTGTACCCCTTTCTACATGGACTAATTCTTGTCCCCCATATCAAGGATAATTTAACATAGGGTTCATTCCATTTATCATGTCTCTAATGTTAGGTTTGAATCATATCCAACTCACTGGACATTGATCCCCTCAGCAAAACTTCATGGATAGTGTTCTTGGAATCCACCGGGAGTCCTTGAGGTGGAAAATATATTCGTTCTTAAATCCCTAGGTAGAGTTCTTGGTATCAACCTTACCTACACTATGCAGGCGTCGATCCTATACATGGAAAATTAATCCATATTGATTTTTTGGTACCAAAACATGTCACTGGATGTCATCCTCATTTGTTGTTTTGTATCATATCACTCTTTAGATCTATCAACGTACCTCTCTAAAGGTGATACCCCACGAGCAGTACCTCATTGATGAACATAATCAGTGCTATCATATTCTAGAGTGTGATCAGCCAGATGAGTGCTTTATAGAATCTTCAAGTTGAATTAATGTTGTTTGTATGGTGTGTTTGTTACATAACTCTAGAAAGTTTGTCTTGGTTGATAATATCTACATATTATTGTTATATGTTTTGTAGATATATATACTTTTGTATAGATAAACATATATTTCATTTTTTGTATTACTTTGTGCTTTCAGGGTGTCCTAATGAGTATTATTATAATCTCTCATGCGTGGGATTTTCCTACACATGGCATGTCTTATGAATACGATCAAACATTTGATGGAGTCCTACGAGTATCTTCACGAGACGATGTTGTATGAGACCAGGCATACTGAGGTGTGTTACTATAGCTTTAGACAGCCCTCCCAGCACCATCTTTTTATAAGTTATATTAGTGGTCAGAATCTCTTTTTTATGGGATGGTATTATTTCTTGAGTTTACTTTACATTAAATTCCATCATACTCTAGTTGTGCGATATATTGGTATGCAATTGTTGATTACTTAGTGGTCTTTACATTTCATCATTATGTGGGATTGGAGATGTGTGTGTGCGTACAAGTACATAGGCAATGCGTCCAATTTTATTGATATTTCTACTTAGTACTAGTCACCAGCACCATTCCTATTGGAGGCATGCCAGTGGAGTCACGGAACATGCCCCATTGGGATGGGTTGTGACACATATGCTGAAATCCTTAATATATAGGTTTATTTAAAAAAAAAATTAGGATAATTTCAACTAGTTTATGTAATTACGAAGCTGAGAGTACCATGACAAGGACTCTGTTTCAACCCATACAAATATTTTGATAGCATACAAACCATTATTCTATATTTATTAAGTAAGAACCCACTGGGTTGTTCAATATAATCTTCATCTCTAATTTTTTAAATTTACAAAGATGAATTAGCATCCATTAGATACACACTGTGAAAAAATTTTACAGTAAATTCTAGGAACATTATTATAAAGTATCCCAGTGGGGAAAAATTTTATTCAAAATTGACACCATTAACCTATGAGTAACTTTTTCAAAAAATTAGATCTTTATTTCTTGAAATTTATTCATTTTCATTGAAAATATTTCTAAAAACCAACATTGTATCATTAAAATTATTTCCATTATTTCTTGGAAGAATTTCCAAAGTGTCATTTTTTCACAGTTTGATCTAACTCATCATTCATAGTGCCTAACAACTCCTTATGTTCATCTACCTTGGAAACTAATTATTGTTACACATGTGAGATATGTAATATATGATTCTCTAATATTAGTGTCCCTAAGGTATGAACTAGATCATTCTGATTTGGAATAATTTTTTCACATTAAATTTTTTAGTAATGTATCAAAATTAAGAGTATTTCTTTTAGCATGACTATATTAATCACAAGTATGATATAAATCATCTTGTGCATGTTTTCGTTAGTATTCATCTTCCCTTTTATTATCTCTATTGGATCCTATCCTCACAATTTTGGATAACACTCAAACATTTGTGCTTAATACCATCAAAAAATAAAACATCTTTCAATTTAGTTTTTTAGCTTAAATCTCAGATATTCATATTATTCTATTTTTTATGGAACTACCCTTAACAAATGTAACTAATATTATATAATTTTCTTCAACATATGTTAGGATATTATTATCACATGTGATACATTAGGAGTTATAATTGTCTAGAATCTATCTTTTGTTCATTTTACAAGATTTTAGAGTAGTCTCAATAATAAATGATTTGTCTTAAATTTTCTTCTTTCCCACATCCAATTACTATATAGCCTAGGAATCCTATCCAAAATTGTTTATAATGTATTATTTAGAAAAGTGACCTAGTTGGTCATAATTTCCTCAAACTTCCTCCATGCAGTGATTTTTTTTTTGGTTTGGGAACAATCTATAAATTGTTGAATTTTTATTCCATTCTTTTTTTTTAAATTAAGAATGTTGATATCATTTCCCCCACCATTTAACATACTTATTTCATCAATATATTAATGAAGATACATATTAGGAAAATATTTATATACCTTGTGTATATATATACCCAAACACCAAAAAATTCAAACAACCCTTGATCTTTTGAAAACATACGATCTTTCCCTATAATATGGTTGTTGAGGTTCAACATAAAATATAACCATAGTTTTTTCATGGAATTTGGAATACATATCATTGAATTAATTTTCTAAAAATATTACTGTGATTTGTTTCCAACATCCTTTACCAAAAAAATCATTTCTATCATCTTATCCACAACCTGTATAGCTATTATAATATGATGAATATTTATGATTAGTGGGTGTAGATTTCACTTGATTCATAGGATGTGATATTTTAGTAACGTGAAATGTTTTAGCCTTAACCTATTAATTACTATTGAAATTATCTCTCAGCGTCATTATGGTACTTTCTACCTCATGTAATATGGATATATTCTCAAAAGGATCATCACCCTTAAAAAATATTTTCTTATAAATATCTCCAACTAGCTATCAATATTCAAAAACATTCTTTATTAGAATCATAATCTCCTCAATGTACGCGTATTTCTTTTTCTGAATTCATTCCTTCACTACACTCTTTTACTCACATTTTTTTGTTCAAATTTGTGATTTCATTCATGGGTTTTCTATATTAATCATGACATGACCCAAGTTTTGATCTTGGATGATACTCCCTGTAGGATTCATTACCTTCTCTAACATCAATATTAGAAGGTTATTCCCCTATCCCAAAATGAGTAATGTAATTTTTAAACTCCTCTATATATTCATCTTCCAAAGAACTATCTCCAGTAGATTCTAACTCAACATTCTTACATAATATACTTATTATATTATTTATTGCGAACTTTTTATTACTTATAGTGGATTTCATATCTTCTTTGGATGATTTATCCAATTTATCCACTATGATTTTTCTTCATATTAATTTTCATATTCTATAACATTATTAATAAAAAATATATACATAATTCTTCCACAATAATAATTTTTTTTATTAGTTTAAACTTATACTTTCCTATACCTTTTTATTAATTTTTACAGATAAGAGAAATGGTTATATCATTTTTATCTACATTAAATTCCAAATATTTAGATTTTCTCTGCCCTATCATCTTATGACCAAGTTCATGAAAAATAAACTTATTCACAACTTGAATGTCTGTTTCATCTTTAATATTCATTTTGAATGTTGGATATTTAATCGTCACATATTCAAAAATAATTTTCTGAAATTAATCAAGATATATATAATTTTTTTATTCTAATATAGAAATAATAGAATTAATCATTCCTGGAGTGTTTCTCAAGAGTTTCATAAAAAATTGGAATCATCCAAGACATATCTGAAACCTATGATGTTGTGGAAAATTTCATTCATTCTAGTAACATAGTGATCTTGAGTTTAATCACCAATCATTCTGATATATTTTAACATAATTATTATATTTTTTTATCTTAGAGTCCTTTATATTGACGTTTCAATCAAAAATAGATTCGAGTTTGTGTCAGGTTTCTATTACTATCTTGAGAATAATCATCTTCACATAATCATTCTCCAAGAAATAAATTAGAGTAGTGTTTATAATATTCACTTATAAATCGATATTTCTATTGTTAACAAATTTTACCAGATAATATTTCCTGATGAGGGGAAACCCAACAGTAGATGCACAAATTTACTCTGTTGCATGAGATAGAAAAAAGGATATCATTCAATTATTCCATCCATGATAGTTTTTTTCCATCAAAGGAAGTAATAAAATTATTGTTAAAAGTGTTGATATAATCCATGATAAAGGTCAATTAGGGGAAACTCCTTCTCATACCATGTATTGTTCCATAGGATCATAAGAAACAAAGGGGGTGTTCAATCAGTGGTGATATTTTATAACTTATTTCCTCCTTAAAATTATCCACTGAAACTTGATATAGTTATATAACTTTTTAAACTATATAAAAAAACATTTTATTCAATGTTATGATAGTAAAATATACCATAAAATTATTTACATGGTTCTCCCCCATTGTGGGTGACTACATCCTTTCCATAGAGACTCTAGTCGATCCATATAAAACCACTATAATATGAAGTGAATATAATTTGAACCCATTTATATTAGACTCCATTTTTCTCCTAAAAATAAATTAAACTAAATACAATCAATTTCAAAGTTTTCATGTGAAATTGAGCCAAAATAAGATAAGATGAATTTTTTAATATCTGAATGATATTTGTTTTTATATTCTCGGCCCATTAACTATATCTTGTATGAATCCATTTAGTAAAAATTCATGTGATTTTCATAAAATAATACACCAATGATCTGTGATAATTCCCATCCACAAAAAGAATCCTAAAAAACACCCTTTTGTAGAAATGTATGATAAATATGACCATTCTACCTCATATAAATAACTTTGATCGAAGTCTTTGTCTTGTGGTAATGACCAGAAACTCTATCTAGTGTTTGTACTTATTCAATCAAAGGATTCAATGGATGGAAACTCACACTACTTGGAATTCTTTGGAACTTCATATTTTTTAACATATTGAAAATTTATCAATTAATCATATGTACACAACTTTTTAATGGTGCACAACCATGGTAATAGGGTGGGAGATCAATTGTGTTTTCCCAATCAACCAAACTGAATTTTTTAATCTCCCACTAAAATAAAATTTTCTAGAATCCTCTATATTATCATATAACATGATTTAATAATTTTTAAAACTCCATGTCATCTTCACCTCTTCAAAAATCCACAAACACATTATTATGTAATATCATCAAACTTCCTTAAAAATGGAAAGGGTACCAAAAAATGAAAACATATATTCATTATCATCATAGTAAAAGTATTAATATATATTTTTAACATATCTAAAAATTTAAATAGGTAAATGTTTGTTTTATCAATTTATAAGAACATTTAATATTAGGAATTTCTTCTCTTAAAAGTGTACATATATGATTTCATTTATTAAAAAACTACTATGTTAAAATCAACTTTGATCGATCGACATTTACTAACTGATCCTGTTTGGTTAACTTATAAACTCTTCATCTTCTGATTTTTATATACAACCTATGACAAGTGAATTGTTGTATTTTCATCCAATCGATCAGATTCATTTGAAAATATATTTTTGATTTACAAATAATATATAGGAACAAATTCATAATATTGTACATCTGATGACATTACCTTGATATGTCTGGTGTTCATCTCGATGAATCATTCTACAGTATCTGACAGATCAACCTATTCATCCAATAAAACTCTAACCAATAGAAATATTAATTCATATAAGATATTGAAATAATTATATCTTGTAATAAAAACTCATTACATTTCAGTTCCTCAGCTTCTTTCCAATATAAATTTAGTCATTTTCCATCTAATGAGTTCACATTTTTCGTATAGTTTTTAAAATTTTAATTAATAATTTCTATTTTTATATATGTCTTAACAAATTTTTTTTTACATAACATCTTTTGTAGGTAATTATTAATTGGGATCCAAATAATATTGAAAAAAATAACAAATAATTAAAATAATTTGTTTTTAAGTTGTTTTATTTATTTATTAGTAATGTTTTGTGCTCTATAAAGGGGAAATGGAAAGGATAAGAAGATGAAATCGAAAAAATATTGTCCACAATTGGCTAATACTCACCCAAGTATAGTAACCCACGATGCAGACCCAATAAGGGTCTACTAACAAAACTATCATCATAAATTTCATGAATATGGGCCAATACCCTGTGTGGGTCGATATTAGGGTAGGATTAGTAAGAAATATTGAATTTGAAGACTAGTTTATAGTGCATATAACTGTGGTGGTTTGGTGGGAGGGGTCATTAGCGTTGGTCACAAATGGTGGCGTCAGGAATCCTCAAACACAAAATAACATATTAATGACTGAGGGAGACATATTAACGTAGTAATCGGAAAAAGAACCTCCAAACTACTGATATGGGAAGTGGGAATGGGGTAATTTTCATGATTGTGAGAAAAACCATCAATTTTCATGGCGGCTACATTTTTTTATTCTATAGAAGCTGGCACCAACGTACATTCTATCCTTCTACCGAACCACCACTAAACCTAATTGGGAAATAGCATGTTTGATGCCTAGAAAGAACAAGCTTGAGTAAGGGACTTCTATCATGTCCTTGGATAACCATGAATGAACTATGGAACATCATGTGATGTCGATGAAACCCATTTCAGTGAATAATAAATATATTATTATATCAATATATTAAATTGGTCACTGAGAAGATAGGTGGACTTAGGATAATCTTGTGTTGTTTCCCCACTTATATTCCAAAGTTTTTCCAAGGAGGTGTATGACCAAATAAAAACTATTGAATTGGGGATCTATTGTGATGTACATGAGAAGAAATAATAAGGTGTGATGTTTTAATGGAACAAGAAGTTGGTAATGTGGTAACAATATCTATGTCATAGAATTATAAATAGAATAAATGTTTGAACATGGTCCTAATGTAAAATTCTATGTGAAAATAAGTTTAATGATTCTATGGTGTTTTATGAACTAGATTCACTATGGAAAACATGATGAAGAGGATACTGGAACCCATTTCAATTTTGGGTATTGACTGTACCGTGTTGGTTTCCAAATAGGTATTCACATAAATACAAAATTACTTGGGTTCTTATGTGGAATATATTACCATGTGGTTTGTCGTGAAGTCCATGCAAGGGCTATTACACAAGGTTGTCACCATTCCATAGGGTTTTTTTCTACAAACTTTAAATTTATGATATCTTTGAAATAAAAATTTATTAAATTTGATCCATGTAAATTTTAGGGAGAAATGACAATGTAGGGATCTAACCTTGATAAAAGGAATTCAAAACAGTCCTCAAAACATAGGAGATAGAAAAGAGGCTAACACATAAGAAAATATTTTACACTTATGATTGGGACAAAAACCACAAGTCAAGAGATATAATTGAAGCATAAATATTCAATTCAAAATAAATATATGTGGGAAGAGTTGTATAAAAACAATGGAGAAGTGGGAGAATTGATAAGGTCATGATACACATAAATAGAAGATTATTACTACTTTATAGATATATTTATTGACAAATTTAGGGGACCAAGATCCATAATTTTCATAGAAATGAGGGATTAATAATTATAGTTAAGGATGATAAAATAAGAAACTAGTTTATGAATTCTATTTAACATCTAAAATAAGAATAGATTAAAGGGAACATCTTCAACCATGGTGATTCATTACTAAGAATCCATTTTTTGTTCCCATTTTCACCGTGTAAATTTTAATTCATTCTTTATTGCTAATGTAGTGATTTTTTTTTCATTTTTTCCATGAGTCATTAGTTTAAATCAAAATTTTAAATTCCCATTTACCCAAATATTAATTAATATATGTTTCTGGTAGATTAAATGAGTGAATAGAAATTTATGGAGTGGGTGAGTTAATAAATAGGATGAGTACTACTGTTTGATTAATTCAACCATGAGAGTTAAAATAGTTAAATTATATCACATTAATAATTTACACAATAACATCCCTAATCTCATAGACAATGTGATGGTAATTATTGGATGAAATCTAATATGATTAAGTTAAGTGGAAATAGATAGTGGATTTAGCTTCTACCTTAACATAATAATGAAAATCATTGAACCAAATTAGGTTATAGATAGACCTAGAGATAGGTGTAGACTATCATAGGTTATTCTAGCTGATATTAGTTGGTTAAGATAGATATTCCACAAGGTCATGTTAATTTTAATATTTTTTAATTTTATAACTAATGATTGAATTTTTTAATGTATGAAAAATCATACTTGATATCAACACTCTTCTCTTCATCATAGTTTATTCTTTCAGATTCCATCCAATAAAAACTATCAAGATAGATTAATTAATTTTAGTTTTAAATTTATAACATTTAAAATAATTGAAGCTATTATATCACATTATAATCATATTCCACATGGGATCGACCCTATATTTTCAATATTTTACATTCTAGTAATTTTTGTTTTGAGGTTTCTTTGAAATTTTATTGTTTTACATTCCTTATAAAATTTATGATTCTTTCTAGTGATATCACCATCATAAAAATATGTATAATAGAATTGAGAGTTTTAATATATGATAGAATTCATAAATATCTATAATAACTCTCATTTACTTTTTGTTGAGAATCATTTATCATACTAAAATAGGTTAAATGGATCTTCATCTGATGGACTCAATTTGATTTTCTTTATTCACTAATGGAATACATTATTTCTGTAAATTTTAACATTTTACAGTTTTCCACTTCAAATTTGAAAAACATTCACCTTATAAATTTTTCAACATGTCCATCCAAAACCTAATTTTTTTTCTTCCACTAAAACATAAAATTCTCACAAACTATACTAATATACATTTATACTTCTTTCACATCGCAAAAATGTGTAGAAACTTAGTATCATTTCTTGTACTTATGGTAACATTGTACTACGTAGACCTTTGTTAAAACTCATATTGGATCGTGAGTTGTTTATGATTTTGGGAACTTGGAGATCATCCCAACATCTTCAAACTCAAGAAATATTTCCCAAAATTATTAATACGAGTTTTTTGTCATCCTATAGAAAATTATAACAAAATATTGTTAAAAAATATAGTAGAACATTCTTAACTATGATACAAAAACATTTACAGTAATATATGAAGATATATAATGTTAAAAATGTTTCAAAAAACATAAAGGATAATCATATGTAAAATTTAAAATTAGTATAATAATAATAATTACCATTTTTTGAGATTTGTTCTTCGATGAAGATATTGATAAATAAAATCAGTTGTTTGACTTATAATTACATTGTGACAAATGTATAAATTATAGAATACATATAGAGTTTATCCACACATGCTACAAAATACATGAAAAAGCTAATATAACTCTTAATGATATCATGAATAATCAACACTTCATTCCTTGTTTATTATTATAATAATAAAAACCTTCAAACATAACATATTTTCTTTCATGTTCTCTCGATCATGATTGGGTGGAAGGAAGTAGAAAAATTCTCTTAGTCTTGAGAATAACCCTAAATATATTATTTTAAAAAAATATTTATGGAGAGTATGCATTGTGCGTAATAGAAAAATATTTTTCCCATTCTCTAAAATTATATAGCTTGGTATATAAATATATATATATTTATAAAAGTGGTGACATGAATTAGTCACCCAATTCATGACCTAATGGTATATATCGATATAATGTTTGTTAATGATAATTGCACAAAGACCTTTAATCAAATAATAAACCCAATATATTCCCCATGAAAATAATAATAATAATAATATTGTTATAATATAATTGAAGTCACTGACTTGTTAAAATAAATATCGTTTTATAATATAAATAATTCCTTATTTATTTAAATTATACTGATGATTATATAAATTTTATTCCTAGTTACTTTACTCAGCTCAATCACCTTCCCCTATATTTTCCAAAAATAAATTAATAAATATTATTATGTTAATAAATAAATAAATATTTTTCACATTCTTGAGAATATATAAATATTTTAATATTCACCAAACTAACTAATATTTATTCAATAATAAATATTTTTTATTAGATTGTAAATAAAACATGACATTATTAAATATTATATTAGATAGTAATGAAAATAATTATTTGTTTAAGTATTAAAATCACATATAATTAGTGATTGAATAATTATTATTTTATAATCTTGAATAAATATCTCTTATTATACCTAAGAACAATAGTTTCCCAACTATTAAATATAAATAGTATTTAATAGAGAATAATGTCAAAAACTAAGTATGTTCCCCTCTAGGAATCTTCCTTAATGTAATTATATTAGATTACATAATTTCCATGATCTATGTGTAGTAATATATTAAGGTACCCATGGGGAAATTAGTTAATGTCAAAATAATAAAAATCATATGCATTCCCTCATTATGGAATATAATAACATTTTATTTATATCCCTAATCAAGTAGGTTCAACACTTATTTCATCAATTTATGTTCTTGATATATCATTCTTTAATATTTAAAATTAATATTTCAATCACCATGGACCTTTATTTTATTTAAAATTATCTGTTTTAATCAAAGGCAATCAGAGGTCATCTTCTAGAAATGGAAAGTGATAAATACTATATCAATTTATTTATTAATGTTATATCACTTATGACGCACCCAATATTTCATCCCTCACAGTGAGTATACATTATAATAGTTTTCATTAATATATAAAATTTTGAAACTCAGTATATACATTAAAAATAATATCATGTCTTTGTATCAGTACACACATTTTCATATAGGAATATCCAATGAAATGAAAACAAGTGGAATTCATTCTTGTGTGTTTTTATTCATAATATGTCAACCTGTATATAACCAAGTGACAAATTCAGGAGATTAAATCTTGTATTATTAAACATATCAACCAAATAAAAATAAAATATATTATATTTCTTATCATAGATTTTTAACCTGACCATATAACATAAGTTTAATAATATTGTCATAGCGCTTCAAAGTCTCATCATAGTAACAAACAATAATGATATTTCAATGAGATAGATACTATAATAATATTTTACAATAATATACATATAATAAAAATAAATATATAAAAGCATATTTTTTTACTATTCATGGATATGAACATACATGTAATATAAATTAAAAAGTATAATGTTTCAGGAACTTACTCCAAGATACTCCCACTTTAATTAGACAAAACTATTTTTTAATTTTTGTCTATTAGCCTCACATTATGTAAAAAAAATCTATGATAAAGAATTATTCAATGCATCCTCCATGTTCGCCTCTATGGTATGTCTTCTTACCAGGACCTAAATTATTTTTGATAAGACTCTCTAGTGATGAAATATCTGAGTATTAAAAAAATCCCTATTAGTAACCAGATATCTTAACTAATACCTTATCCAAAACATATAATTATAATGATAATAGTTCAACCACTTGTACTTTTGAATATTGTAATAGGTTGTTTCTAAACTAAATCTTAAGATACATCTAATGATGTAATGTAATTAGTTTTGGTAGATATAGAAATCATAAGATTAATAAGTTTAATTTCATATTACCTTTCTCTTACAATTATCCAAGAACAAAATGATCATAATAAATACTGGTGTTATATCAACTTGGCCAACCATATTCCTATTTCTCATTTTACTAGGAACACGTCAATTTATACTTTCTCAAATATTATCTGATGGTTTTTACTACAAGTTTGTCAGGTAAATCATGTTATATTTGATACATGTCTATAATGATTTATGAATAGAAAATATCAACCTCTTTTAAATATCATGTTATATTAGACATATTCATAGAAGTTATTCTCCTAAATTATACTCATAATATCCTCCAATTAGAATAGATTACATTTGGTATGAAAAGGACAAAAATTCACCCTTGAATGGACACACATAAGGTCAAACTATATACTATTACTGGATTTATTAACCCATAGATCCATGTGTATAGATATTATTATCTATAACTTGGTTTCTTTATATTTTCTATATATTATTAAAATATCTATCTAGTGAACCAATAGTGGTACCAAAACCCTGTTATAGATAGAAGACACTCATTTGTCCTATATGAATGTTCTATGTAAACAATAATTTTTATTATCCATTAATGTATTTCATTAATTTTTATATCATACTTGACATCATTTGTGTCACCAAGCCTTATGGGTGTGTAAAATTTACATTTTTTAATTCTTGAATTAAGGAAACTATATTTCACATGTATACATGAAATAAAATTATCAAAGACGCTTTCAAAGGGAGGAATAATTTTAATGGAATTATTATTATATTCGGTGTAATTTTTTTTATCATATACTATTTATAGAAATTGTATAAACCATTTAATAATAATTTTTTTACTAGGTTATACTAGTTATTCATGAATAATAACAAGTTGTATCATGTCTATCAATAATCAAAATATCATGCCCCTCAATTTTTTTATGTGGAATCCGTTAAATAATTCATAAAAATGTTAATAATGTCATATTTATATTATCTAAATTTTTAATGGATTCATTATTGTTAAAGAATAATGTGTGTGTGTGTGTGTACAACTCACTATAGTGAACATAAAACCGCCTATTTGTTTATACACTTATGCCCCGACCCTATTTAGCCAAAGTCAGTGCATTATTATATAACATTGGCATGATCGTAAGGGATCCAATACAGAAAGAATGATCAGTATAGAAGCCTTGGTAGTACTAGATGCAAACCTAAGATTTACATTACATTATGAATGGGAAAACAAAAAACATTATGAATCTTTTGAACACATTCGTCTCCCTTAGACTATCCTTGCTGTCTGTCATAATATAAATCTTCGTATCTTGGGAAAAATAAAACTTAGAAAGGGGGTGAGCTGAGGTGCTCAGTAAGGATAAAAATATAGTGTAATTTTCATAAATAAGTATAAACATATAAGGAAATTCATAAGACTAAAACACGATGCTTTTAAACATAAAAGCCAGCATAATATGTCATAGATAAATAAAATAATTCCATTTACCTATTCACAATGATATTATACTAGTCTAATAATCACCTGTAATATCAATAGCAAATTTCATATTGATGGAGTGCATAATGTCGGACATCATAACCACATTGTCACGACATCGTGCAAATACTACAAATATTTTTTTTGAAGGCCTTATGCCAAGACACTTTTTTTCTCATGAGACCTACCAATGCATTGACGAGCTATAGCAGGCTCTACCCTTCACTTACTAAGTCCAATTCATTCCTCATATGAAAAGGATGAAACATAACATAAACATTTGTATTAAAACTAGCATTTGAAATGTTAATATGTTAACCATAAACCATGAATGGAATAAAATAAACACATCTATTGTACAACATATCACAAAACCTTCAACATAATATGGAAGATTTTATCATAATAAATCAACACCAAACAAGTGTAAAATCCATCAATGGATGTTGACATAGATGAAATCAATACTATTTGAGAGAAATATATCATTATATTTTGAAATCATATAAAAGACACAGAATTATAAAATAAAATATTTATTTTGAAAATATTCTTATAATCTTGTAAGGTAAGCTTAGAAGGTGTTATAATGGAGGAAAATAGCCTCACCCACTGTATAAGTTTAAAAAAACTTTTTTACCTTAATTTATCAAAAAGGTCATAAAGTACCGTATTGGGAAAATAACGGAAATATTCATTTCAAAAAAAATTATATAAATTAAATTAAGGATATAAATGAATTCAACCAATAGTCTAGTAAATAGTAAAAATATTTTTAAATACATTTTTAAGAAACATGGATGTGGGTGATAAGGAGGTCCCAGTAGATAATCACGTATAAACAACTTCAGATAATAAAGAGATTGTAGAATTTACCCTTACCTTGTAATTTTCCTTGACTGATGATACGTTAAACTTCTGTATAATATTTAAATCAATTTTATTAAATTATACATGAACCACATACATAAATATGATATCATATATGATCTTTTAATATTTCTTTGTTAATAATAATTCAGTAGTATAATTGTTTCAGCTGTTAACTGATTCATTTAATTTTATATGCTTGGTTATGTAAGACATATTTTTTATGTATATGATGTATTTTGTTCATATACATAATGATATTAGTTCTTAAACATTATTTTTAATTATAAAATTGAAAATTATTCAAGAATTATTACGATGGGGAATGAATCTCTCCACGTTCGTGGAGATAGTAATTTATACGTACACACGAGAAACAATATCATTATATTGATGGTGAAATAATATGTAATTATCTGGTATATCATATATACAGAATCATTAAATTGTTATATTTATTATTTACATAAATTATTCTCATTATTATACCCATCCAAATAATGAAGTGTTGAAAAACAAACTACACCACGATGTGGAGACAGTAAGCCGTATGCACACACATATAATGAATTTTTCATTCATAGGATGGATAGAATAATGAATATGGTTATACCATATTTATAATAATATCACAGTATGTATAAGGTACAAGTGTTATTATTTTGGAATGGATACAAAAAACAAAGAGGATGTGAAAAAAGAAAAGAACTTTGGAAGAGGTGATGAAATTATTACCTCTTCTTTGGGTGCATCCTTTTGATTTAATCAAAAGGGATCCTTAGGTTGGATTATGGTAACATTAAGGCTTATATGATGAATTGAGGGTATTTGGGAGGATATTTGAGCATGTAAAGGATGAGTCAAATGGAATTGGAGGTGTGATTTTGAGAGAAGGGTAAGTATCCATTTATAAGAGAGGTGAAGGTCACTTTAGAAAAAGATTGAAATATTATTTTATTATAAAATCATATTAGGTTTATAATGAATCTAAAAGGATTTATTTAGAGGATAAGGTGGGGCTTGGTAAACAAATCTCAATCAATAGGTTTTATATAGTTTTAGGTTACCATATTAACCATATCTTATAGGCTTAACTCTTAGTTGAATATTTTGAACTTTTACCATATATTCTTGTATTATTCTAATAAATAATTAATAAACATACTATAAAATTCCAATAGAACCCCAAGTGGTTGATTATTGATATATATAACCTTATATAATTCCTTTGGACTAACCTTATATTTTTATAAATATTATATCAATTAATAATATAGTATTTGTTTTAAAAAAAAATTTATGTCAATTTTGACACTATTTGGTATTTTGTATTTGTGAAAGTCATAAAAACATTATAAATTAAAAAATATTTTATTTAATAAACCCTAAAATGTCATATTAACCTATAAAATTAGTTTAATTCATCAAAATTCTCAATTTACATTTATTTAGATATTTATAATATCAATTAATTTAATTTTTCATTAATAAGGTAATTACTGCGTTATTATTGTGTCATAAATAAATTTAATTATTTATTATCTAAAAATTATAAATAAAATACCATTATGTTGGAAATATATGTAGATTTATAATGAATATTTATAGTTTAATTTATCTTATATGTAACCCTATATTAAAAATGGTTTTGTTATTAAACTTTGAATTTAACATTTTTAACTCTTCTTTAAATAAAATAACAATAAGTTTCCTAATCTAATCCAAGTGGAACAAAAAGATCATATTTTATTCCAAAGGTTTATTTTTGTCAAAATACACATATCTAATAGAATTATTACATGTGTTAGGGTATTTATAATATCATTTTTACTTTTAATTTTCCTATTTACTTTTAACTCTGGTAAAAAAAATTCAAAATTTACTATTCACAAAAAATTATATTCAACCTATTTAACCACATTTTACTTATTGATTTCAACCGTTTCTCTTAGAATTTTGAAATTCAATTAACAAAATCATTAAAATTATGTTTATGAAAATTTGAAAAAGTTCTTAGAAGCTGGGTAATAGGCGTTAAAATGTTCAATAAAATTTTATACATCTAATTTTATTATAAAATGACCCCAATGAATTACATTGAATATATATAGGTATTATGTATCTATTTTTACCTAACAAATTTATATAAAATAGTTAATTATTTAATTAAAAATTAGGTTTTAAAAAATAACGAAGTGTTTTTCACTATTCATCAAAAAATGAAAGTTTTTAGAAAAATAACAAAAATTCACCCTAAGTTAGTTTTGATATTCTGAATCCAAAAATCAAGTCCATTTTGAAAAATAAAATTTACAAAATTTCAAAATGTGGCTATTACTATTCATAATGGCTAGTTTGATTGGTCGTGGTGTTCTAGAACCTGATGTTTTGTATATCGCAAGATATTGCATTATTCAAAGAGAAACATTCCATGGTATATTGTGGTATTACATTCTTCCCACATTCAAATAATTTTATCCTCGGAATTTCTAGAATACTACTGCATAAAAATATTCGGTTGGTTCTTCATCATAATTTCTTCAGGTTCTCACGTTGCCTCTTCCATCTTATGGTTTCTCCATAGTACTTTTACCATATGAGTAGTCCGGTTTCTCCACACTTGTTCTCTGGTATCAATAATCTTGACAGGATCTTCACAATAAGACATATCAGGTTCTAGTTCTATTTCTTCAGAGGTGATTACATGTGTTGGGTCCAGCATGTATTTTCTCAATAGTGATACGTGGAACACATAATGAACTTTGGAGAGACTTGGTGTAATTTCCAATTGGTAAGCTACAACTCTGATTTTTTCAATAAATTTGAAAGTTCTAATATACCTAGGACTTAATTTACTAGTCATCTTTTCCATTGTTTCTTCAACATGTTATAGGCCTATGATTTTTATTTCACCAACATCATCTCAACAAGTTGGTGTGTGACATCTCTTTCCATGTAATGTTTCATAAGGTTCCATATGAATACTTGAATGTAATCTATTGTTATAGAAAAATTATACTAGAGGTAAATATTGATAACACATACCTTGAAAGTTAAGTGAGCAAGATATCAACATGGATTCTATGGTTTGAATAGTTTGTTATGTTTTTCCATCAATTTGAGGGTGGAAGGTAGTGCTCAAACGAAGTTCAGTATTCAGGACCTTCTAAAGACTTTTCCAGAATCATGATGTAAAATGAGGATTAAGATCTGAAACAATCAATATGGGTACACCATGAAGTATTAAAACTTCATTAATATATAGTCTTGTTAAACATTAAAGTGGTAAATCTTCACTTATAGTAAGAAAATGTGCTGACTTGGTAAGATGATCAATAATGACACACATTGCATCATTCCTTATAGGATTCATTGGCATCCCCATGAAACATTCCATCATAATATCATCCCATATCCACTTAGGTATGGGAAGAGGTTGCATGACTCTTCTAGTATGTTTTCTTCTAGCCTTAACCTATGGAAAAACCAAAAATCTTGAGATATAATCAGCAATATCCCTTTTCATGTTTTCCCACCAAAAGTTTTTCTTCAAATATCTATACATCTTAGTTATTCCTGGGTGTATAGATAATTTATAGCTATGATCATCATCAAACAATTCCATTTTTAGATTAGGTATGTTTGGAACACAAAGACTATTCATATGTTTTAAAATTTCATCTTCATATTCAAATTCATTTAATCTCTCATCATTCATAACTAAAATTTTCTTTTGAAACACCTCATCACCAGTCTAAGAATTTTTTATCCTTTCTAGTAATGATGGTTTGGAAACTATTTGAAAAAGTATTGATGTTTCACCTTCGATGACTATTTTCATATCCATCATTATTAGATCCATGAACACAAGATCACTTTAAACTCTCACCTTGTTCAAAACTCCATTATCCTTTCTGGTCAAATCATCTTCCATCTTATTTTCCTTCCCTAGGTGGTAGTGTATAGTGAAATCATAATCCTTGAGTAGTTCAATTCATGTCCTTTCCCACATATTTAGTTCTTTTTGTGAGAAAATATAATTCAAACTCTTGTGATTAGTATATATCTCACATTTTTACCATATATATAATGTCTCCATTTCTTTAAAAGAAATATTACTGTTTCTAACTCAATATCATGAGTATGATAGTTTTTTTCATGAATTTTTAACTGTCGTGATATGTACGCAATAACTCTATCATTTTTCATACGGACACAACCAAGTCATTTCTTTGATGCATCACTATAAATAACAAACTCATCATTCCAAGATGGTAGCGTCAAGATAGGAGCATTGACTAATCTTCTCATCAGTTCTTTAAAAAATTATTCACACTCTTTTTTCAAAACAAATTTAACCCCTTTACATGTGATCTTGGTTAATGGGTTAGCCAATCAGGGAAATATCTAGACGAAACGCTGATAATAACATGCTAAACCTATAAAACTGCATAAATTAGTTATACTCGTCAGTGTTCGCTAGTCTTTTATTTATCTCGTCTTAGAATGATCAACAAAGATTCCATCTTTAGAGACAAGATGGCCAGGAAAAGAAATCTCTTGAATACAGAATTCACACTTTCTAAACTTCCCATATAATTCAATTCTTCTAAGGGTTTCTAGAATAGTGTTCAAGTGATTTTCATGATCTTCGTATCTTTTTTAGTACACCAATATATCATCAATAAATACCACTAAAAATCTGTCAAGTTACTCCTTGAAAGCTCTCTTCAATAGATCAATGAAAACAGAGGGTGCATTAGTCAATCCGAAAGGCGTTACTGTAAACTCGTAATGCTCATACCTGGTTTGTAATATTGTTTTTGGAATGTCATCCTTCTTCACACAGAACTGATGATATCCATATCAAAGTTAAATCTTTGAAAAATATTGAGCTCCATGGTGTTGATCGAATAAGTCATCAATGTGAGGTAGGGGATAATTGTTCATTATTATTATAGCATTGATCTCCCTATAGTCAATGCACAACCTCAGAGATCCATCTTTATTATTAACAAAAAGAATAGGGGTTCCCCATGGATGAACACTAGGGTGAATAAATCCTTTATTTCCCAATTCTTATAGTTGTTTCTTTAGTTCCACTAATTCTACAGTGTCCATTCTATAAGGGTTCATTGATATGGGCCTTGAACACGGAATTAAATCAATAGAAAACTCAATTTCTCGTTCTGGAGGATGTCCAGGTAAATGTTCTGGAAACACATCAACATATTCTTTCACAATAGGTACATCCTCTTTTTGAACATTAATTTTCCGACCCATAGTTATATAACTATTTTTCTCCATAATAATTTAATTTAGTAGAGCTGCAGGGGGTGGATCTAGAAATGAATCAGGTGGTGACATTTTTTCTCTAAAGATAACTTACTCTTTATTATCATCGAAAATTGAAACCTTCTTCTTCTTAAAATAAATTTTCTCATTGTGGTCTGAAAGCTCATCCATACTTAGGGTTATATCAAATTCAATCATGGGTATGATGATGAGATCATAAGATAAAGAATGTTTATATGACCTAATGGGAACTAATTCACAAAATTTTGTTGCAATGATACTTCCCTTAAGAGTTTTGACTGAAAACTTATTTGTTAAATCAAATTTTAAATAACTAATATTTTTAGAAAAATGGGAAGATATGAAACAATGACATGATCCAGAATCAAATAAAGCATTTTATAAACTTGAGGAAACCATTAAATTACCTTCCACCACATCATTTGGAGCTTCAACCTCAGTAGTAGTGATCACATAAGCTTGGCCTAGCTCCCTTGGCATTTTATGAGGTATCATTCCTTGACGCTTAGGACATTCATTTGTATAATGATCCATTTCTCTACAATTATAGCATTCAACATTGACAACCTCTTTCATTCCCTTGCAATCATTAGTTTGTTGTCCTTTTTCACCATACTTGTAACAGAATCTCATTCCCTTTAAGAAAGTACCAGGGTGTTTCTTCCCAAATTTTCTATAGGATAGAAATTCAACATTTCACTTCGTTCCCTTATTTCCATTTCCAGTGTGTTCAGTATATATCTTCTTCTCTTTCTTTTCTTTAAAGTTTCAAGACTTAGAGAATTCTTTTTATGTGTTGATATCACATGAGACAATATCTTCGTATGATGAGAAGGATTGTGAAACTAATTATTAGTGGAGAAATGGTTTTAACCAATAAAATAATCGATAAATATTACTCCTTAGGTTATGTATATAATATGTTGCATGCCTTGATAACCTAGTAAAGTTAGCCTCATAGTTTGCGACATTATCATCATCCTTTTTCCTCAAATTCAAAAATTGTCTTTCCATATTCACGCGATGGTCACAAGGAATGTATTTTTCTAAGTAAATCTCTTCAAACTCCCTCCATTCCATATTTTAAACTTTTTCATCCGTCTTTGTGTTTTGAATTAATGACCACCACTGATCTTTATCTCTCGTGACGTGATAAACTACCATGGAAACTTTTTACCTTTCTATACTACCCAAAGAATGAAATATTTTTCTAAGGAACTTATCCATTGCTCTGTTGTAAATGGATTTTTTGTCCCATTTAATGTTGGTGGTTTTTTCCACTAGAAGAGGTATACCATTAATCTTCCGGGTTGTGTATCAGGGTTCTCCATACGGGTAAGGTTATTATCCATAACCTGAGTGAGTTGTCCCAATATAGTAATACGTTTTTTATCACCGGTTGTATCCCCATATCCACTACAATTATCTTGAGTAGGAGAGAAATCCCTACATGGATTACATGCGTTAATACAGTTTCCATTCATTCCACTAAGTTCCATTTATAAACAATGGAATACACTAGATTAGTTTATGAATCACAACACATAATTCCAAATATGTAAAATACTTAACATAAATTGGACAGTTTATTGATATAATATATAATCATAAAAAATTTTTCTTTGAGGAGGTATGTAATCATAAATCCTTCATAATGGTTTATGAAGAAAATGTGAATTATCCTAAGCGTATCCCCCATGAGTGTCGTAATGAAGAGTGAAAAAAATCCCATTGTTGTGTACCAGGATACCCCTAGTTAATCTCAAAACTCGTTGTTGGAGTTTTCCCTCCTAGGTACATCTGGGTTAGAGCCTCCTCTACCTACTTGTATCCAGATAGGGATGTATTGCTTGGAAAATGCACAAAATATCAACATTACAAAAATTATAGAAAGTTCTTCTATATTAATCCTCAATGTCTATCTTAGGGTAATGTTCTCTAATCAGAGTTTTTCTAAATATAGTTTCCAAGGTTTGTACTAAACTTCCTATGATACCAAATATATCTCCCTGACCCTAGTTACCCAAATTCGGTGAATTATTACATAATATTGGAATGATCACAAAGGATCAAATCCTGAAAAACTAATCAGTTTAGTAGCCTTGTAAGTACAAGATACAAAAAAACGTTATACATTACATTATGAAATGAATAACAACTACATTTTGTCTCCTTTGAACACATTCATCTCCATTATACTATCCATGTAGGTCATTCATAATATTCTTCGCATCCTGGGAAAAATAAAACATAGAAAGGGGCGAGCATAGGTGCTCAGTAAGGATAAAAATATAGATGAAACTTTCATAAATAAGAATAAACATTTAAGGAAATGTATAAGACTAAAACAAAAGCCTTTTAAAAATAAATTACAATATAATATGGCACAGATAAATCAAATAATTCCATTTACTTATTCACATGGATATTATACTACTCGAATAATCACATGTAATATCAATATCCAATTTCATAATGATGTAATGCATAATGTCGGACATCATAATCACATAGTCAAGGCCCCGGTCCAAGACTACAGAAAATATTTTTTCAATGCCTTATTACAAGACACTATTTTTTCTCTTGAGACCTACCGATGCATCGAGGAGCTATAGTGGGCTCCACCCATCACTTACTAAGTCCTATTAATTCCTCATATGAAAAGGTTGAAACATAACAAAAGAATTCATATTAAAAATAGTATACAAAATGTTAATATTTTAACTATAAAACATGAATGGAATAAAAATAAAACATCTATAGTCAAACATATCAGAAAACCTTCAATACAATATGGAAAGTTGTATCCTAATAAATAAACTTCAAACAATTCTAAAATCATTCAAATGATTTTGACATTGACGAAATCAAAACTATTTGAGATAAATATCTCATTCTATTTTGAAATCATTTTAAAGTCACATGTTTATACAAAAAAATATTTATTTTGAAAATATTCTTATAATATTTTAAGGTAATATTTGAGGGTGTTATAACAGTGGAAAATAGTTGCACCCTCCATATAAGTTAAATAAACATTCTTACCTTAATTTATCGAAAAGGTCATAAAGTACCTTGTTTGAAAAATAACGGAAAGATTCCTTTCAAAATAATTTATAAAAATTAAAACAATATTATAAATTAAATTAAACCATTGTATTTTAAATAGTAAAAATGTTTTGAAATACATTTTTTAGAAACAAGGATATGGATGATAAAGAGGTCCCAGTCGATACTCACGTATAAACAACCTCAGATAATGAAGAAATTGTATAGTTAAACCTTACCTTGTACTTTTCCATGATTGAGGGTACATTAACCTCCTGTCTAATTGTTAAATAATTTATTTAAATTATACAAGAACCACATATATAAATATGATATCATATATGATCTTCTACTATTGCTTTGTTAATAATATTTCAGTAGTATCTTTGTTTCAGGTGTTAACTTATTCATTATCATTTATATGCTTGGTTACGTAAGCCATGTTTGTTAGGGATAGGATGTATTTGATTCATATACATAATTATATTATAATATTAAACATTATTTTTAACCCTAAAATGAAAATTATTGTTGAATTATTACAATGGAGAATGAATCTCATCGCGTTCGTAGAGACAGTAATCCCTACGTACGCACGAGTGGAAATATCATTTTATTGATGGTGAAATAGTATGTAATTGGTTGGTATATCATATATACATAATATTTAACATTTTATATTTATTTTTTACATCAATTATTCTCATTATTATACCCATCCAAATAATTAAGAGTTGAATAACAAACTACACCACGATGTGAAGACAGTAAGTCGTATGTATGAAAGTATGATTTCATTTTCATTCATAAGATGGATAAAATAATTAATATTGTTGTACCATTTTTATAATAACATCTAAGTATGTATAAGGTACTAGATTTTTTTTTATGGAAACAAAAAAGAAACGGAATGTGGAAGAAGAAAAGAACTTTTGATGAGGTGATGAAATTATTACCTCCTTTTCGGGTGCTTCCATTGGATTTGATCAAAAGGGATCCTTAGGTTGGATTCCAATAAAATTATGTCTTCTATGATAAATTTAGGTTATTTTGGAGGATATTTGAGTAGGGTTTGGTCGAGACAAATGGCTTTGTAGGTGTGATTTTGAGAGAAGGGGAAGTACCTTTTAATAAGAGAGGCGATGATCACTTTAAGAAAAGTCTGAAATATTATTTTATTATACAATCATATTCGGTTTATAATGGCTCCAAATAGATTTATTTCTATAATAAGGTGGTTATGGGTCGAAAAAATCTCATCCAATAGGTTTTAGACAGGTTTAGGTCACCATATTAACCATATCTTATAGATTTAACTCATAGTTAAATAGTTTATCTTTCATTATGAATTCTTGTATTATTATAATAAATAGTTAATAAACATACTATAAAAATCCAAGAGAACACAAAGTGGTTCATTATTGATATATATAACCTTATATAATTCATTTGTCAGAACATTAGATTTTTAGTAATATTATATCAATTAATAATATAGTATTTCTTTTAAAAACTCATTTTTGTCAAATTTGACACTATTTCTTATTTTTTTTGTGAAAGTCATAAAAAATTTATCACATAGAAAAAAATTTAATCTACCCTAACATGTCATATTAACCAATAAAATTATTTCAATTCATCAAAAGGCTCAATTTACATTTCTTTGGATATTTATAATATCAATTGTTGTAATCTTTCATTAATAAGGTAACTACTGCATCATCATTCTGTCATAAATAAATTTAATTATTTAATGTCTAAAAATATTAAATAAAATATTATTATGTAGGAAATAGTTTTATATTTATAAAAATATTTATAGTTGAATTTATATTATGTATAACCCTATATTAAAAAAAATTAGTTATTAAAATTTGAATTTAACACCTTTTAACTCTTCTTTAAATAAAATAATAATAAATGTCCTTATCTAATCCAAGTGTAACAAAATGATCATATTTTATTAGTAAGGTTTATTTTGGTCAAAATACACTTATCCAATATAATTAGAACATGTGTTAGGGTAATTATAATATCATTTTTACCATTAATTAACTTATTTACTTTTAACCGTGGTAAATAAAATGCAAAAGTTACTATTCAAAAAAAAATTATATTAATCCTATTGAACCAAATTTTACTTAATGATATCAACTTTTTCTCTCAGATTTTTGAAATTCAATTCAAAGAAGCGGTAAAATTACATTTTATGCAAATTTTTAAATGTTCTTAGAAGGTGGGTAAAAGACATTAAAATGTACAATAAAATTTTATACATCTAATTTTATTATAAAATGATTCCAACGAATTAAATTGAACTTATATAGGTATTATGTATAGATTTTGACCTAAAATAAATTTAAATAAAATAAATAATTATTTAAATAAAAAGTATGTTTTAAACAATAACGTAGTGTTTTTCACTATTCATCAAAAATTTGATGTTTTCAGAAAAATACCAAACAATCACCCTAAGCTAATTTGGAGATTTTGAATCCAAAAATTAAGTCCATTTAAAAAAATAAAGTTTATAAAATTTGAAAAAGTGGGTATCACTATTCATAACGGCTAGTTTGATTGGTCGTGGTGTGCTGGAACTCGAAGATGCATATATCACAAGCTATTGCATTATTCAAAGAGAAATGTACCAAAGAAGCATGGAGTGTTACAAAAAATTTCTACACTGTATTTTTCCAAAGAATAACTCCTCCCGTTGAGTTTATGGGATTCCATTTTCATATTCCAACACATCTTTATTTGATTCATTAGCCTCATAAAAGTTAACTATACACACACTATCTCAAAATATTAGTTCTTCCTTCTTATAGAAATATGGCAGGTCATTGATAATATGTTTCTATATTTAGGATATTAATATCCTATGAAAATGATAGATAAGAAACTAACATGAACATAAAGTATTCCTATTATGTATGTTTTTTTGTATTAACAAACATCTCACATCCAAACATATGAATTGATGACTGAACAGATTATTTATCAAATTTAAATGACATCCTTTATTCAATATAATTAGCATACAGTTAGATGTTATATTTATATTTCTGAAATTTGACTTAGATGAAATCCTAGAATATTTATAATACATATAAGACTTACTATTTAAATTCCTTTTAATACTATCACATATTTTATGTGTATAAGATAATATGAGTTTAGGAGTAATTTTACTATATATTTTTATGAAGGAAGAATACATGGTAATTATATTATATGAAAATCCTACTTAGAAGATATAATACCTTTATACCATTTATATTCCTTAATTAAGTGATCATTATGAAATTTTTTGGAAGGTTTTCTATGATATTTATGTACTTAATTATCCCCCCCAGACTAGTTCACCGTGTCATGCTAAACTAATTCCAATGATCTATGGAATACCATTATTTCAAAAGGATTCTATATAAATATTTTGATAGTGAGTTTGTCAGTATACCTTTTACTTGGCTCAGTGAATAAAATACACCATTATGGGTATAAAATTTTAAAATACTACTAATTTTTCTTTGAAAAAAAGTTATATTTCCATCTGATTTTATTTTAAGTCATATATTTGTATTCATCATTATTTTTTATAATATATCAGTGATTAAAGAATTACTAAAATATTATTAATGAAATATCATAACAAAATGTATTTCAATTATGAAACAATGCCTCATTGTGACTAAATAAAAGTTAGGATAATTTAATTTGTAAAAATAAAAGTAAAATAGTATATAACATAAATAAATTCACATACAAATTCAAATTTGAGTATCCTTTTTATCAGATTCATTAATGAAAATTTAGAAGATACTAAGTGTGTTTAATTTACATATTTTAATCATTATTTACTTAGTTAATTTATTTTGAATACATATATGTATATATATATATGAAACATACACCAAAAGGTATATTGTAAGTGTTATATATAAAAATGAATATACCAAAATTAGAATCTTTTGTTATTTTTATTCATTAATTTATTTAAAATCCCTTTCTAATGATATTTTTGGTCGCATCATGAGAATATAACCTCATGTTCATTTCAATTCCATAAAATATGTTTTCACTTTGAAAGAAATTTAAAATTATCCATTACCATTAGATCCAATATGATCTCTTTAATTTAGTCTTTAATTTTAATCACAATAAGGATTGATGAACCCCAGCCCCTCCAATAATTATCCCCATAGAGATGTATATAAAAAATATTCTGAATAAATTTATATAAATAGTTAATCTAGTAATACATGATGAAAATGGAAAACATTGGTGAAAAAATGATAACATTAAAATAGTGGATAATGTTTTTCCAAATAGAATAAAAACTTTTACTAACAAATTATTGTACTATAATATTTTTAATCCATTATCAGTAGCTCAGAGCCCCTCTTCCAATTTACACAAATACTTTATAGTGAAAATATCATATATCTTATACATGTCCTTTTTTCTTATGAAGTGGGATGAGATGAGGAAATATGGTATAAGAATCAATTCCCTTATGATTCGTCCTTATCTCTCTGAAAAAATTGGTAAAATGATGAAATGAACTTAAAATGTATCCTCTATTATTCTATGATAGGATATCTTTTACCTTTGTTACATTGTTGAAGTGGAAGATCAGAAATAGGGGACTCCAAAACATAATATAAACCTTATGGCCATAGTGCAGTGTGTAAAAGGCTATATCAAACCTGGATATTTATATTTTTGAGAACGTAGTTTGAGATTATAAATAATTGAAATGTTCCTACATTTATTCTGACTGTAATTTTTTTTTATTTTCAAATAGTCCTCTTTATGGGTGAGCGGTAACCGGAAGAACAAGTGCGGGTTACAGATTCAAAGAACCCAAAAAAAGAGTTCAAAATTCAAAATTAGAAATTCAAAATACATAGAATCCATAATACCTGGAGTCATGAGTACCCACAACTACCTACATCACATCTAGTTGCCTTCCATCATCATTACCCTCGACGGTATCGTCGTCCCGCCATCACTGTCGTCGCAGATAGCCAGAGAATAAGCCAGAGTCCATCGTTTCCGTTCTGTTGAATATCGTTTTTTCTTGCCCATAGAGAAACTCATCGGGTAGGATTCAATGTATTCATCCAAGGAAAAGATTCAAGAACCACGTAACAATCATCCAAACTCACAGACCAGCCAGATCAATATACACAGATGCACAACAACCACTTCAACCAGAATGAAATCACAAACATAACATTTTCAAGAAGAAGAATCGAAACTCACAAATCACACCGTAAGACTCAAGATATTCTCTTCATAAACCATAACTCGATTCAAGATCTCAAGGTTTAAAGTCCATTACCTTAACTCGATTCAAGATCTCAAGGGTCGAAATCCATTACCTTTTCCAGTCTCCCGAACGCCAACACACCAGAAAGATAGTCCCTCCACAAGACAAACCTGAAATCCCATCGCCGCCTCCAAAAACTCACTTAGAGCCCCCATTGAATCTCCCAATGTGTCCACCACACCTAAACGAGGCTGAAACTCACATACGAGTCACACTCCATGAGTTTACGAGTAGGAAAGCCGAGGAGAGAACACTGGTGGCCTGAGACGGAGAAGGTGAAGGAAGCAACAGGGGGAAACCCAAGCATCGCGAAGCCCCTTACGGGCTCATACAGGTCTTCCATTATACATAATATTAAAATAAAATTATTACCAATTAATATTTATTATAATAACATTTTTAATAAAAATAATTATTATCTTACTAGTATCTCACATATTTATTAAGTCTCGAGGACCCACAACATTGAGCTAAAAATTTATCATTACATGGATATTCTAGTGTAAGGGATCCAATTTTATCTTCTCATAACCAAGAAAATAGAATTATCAATTCCATAAAGTTATTTAAGTATACATTCTTGTGAACTAGAAGCTCACATCTCCTTGATCAGTTGAATGGACTCCCCAATCTTGAAATCCTACCTTGAATTTAATCAATATTTTCCTCAATTATACCACAATCCATTCAAGGTATACTCTTATTTTGTTCATCATGGTAAATTCAATCCAAATCCATCATCTAAACTCCCAGATAAATGTATGTTTTATAAAATGGTTCAGGATAACACTATGTTCTATGGTTCTATTATAAATCGTGCTAAAGAATAAATTTTGACCTACACATTTCTTAAGGGATTTAGTTTTATTTTGGTTTTAATATATTTATTTTATTCTTTAAATTTATTTTATATATTATGTGTAATTTACATAATTAATGTAACATGTTTTGATAAAATAATTTATGCATAATCCATTTTTTTACATAATTCTCTATGCCCTATTAACTTATTTAGTTTATGTAATCAAATTTAATGTCATAAAAATATTCATTTCATAAAATAGATTACCATAAACTTTGAAAAAATTAAAAAAAAAATGTGACATGATATTAATCTTTCTAGTTGTTGATTTATCAAGAAGATGATATATAAACCTATGACCATTGGGTAAAAATCTCTTTAATAGGGTCTTGACATGAGTTATAGCAACCCACTATTGATCATAGTATCTTCTCAATTGGTTTCACCACATTTTGGGTTCTGAACTATCTCCAATTCTTAGAGAACCATCACTTACATATTTTAAATTCACATAATGGTGATGGGAACTAGGTGTATAGGTTATTTAAAATAAACCACTGACACATAGGTCCTATATAATAATGGTGTTGGGGATGATACTGAGGCTATAATATTTAATTTAGTTAAACATAATCACATATAAACCATAATAAATATTAATAATTTAAAATAAATCTAATAGATACAAAGGCCAGTAAAGATCATGACCAGTCACATACATGCAATGAAATCACATTCATCATGTTATCATTAATTAAAAATTCCATTGATAAGAAACATTTATCATGAATTATTTATTAATGGTCTTTTTATTTAATTATTTCTTTATCATAATTATTAATCCAATAAATTTTGGATATACATTACATTATGATTCACAATAATTTAAATAAATTAATATAAATTAATTTTATTTATATTACTTGGTTACATGATGTGTACTTGAGGAAACACAATGTGTTACCATCTAATTCAGTTACATAGTGTATAGTTCTTATCATGTAAAGTGTATGGAAAAGATTATCAGTATACATAAAATGTCATGATATTACATGGGGAGTTGTTTCATTGGTCATCATGCGCAATCATCATAGTGTAATTAACCACATTTTACAAATTAATATGTGTGTCTTATACTGCGAGATTTTCATGTTTTGAGTAAAGAAAATGTCTGATAACTATTAAAGGATTTCAATATTTAGGAACTGTCAAAAATATTAATTGATTAATTTATTACATATGGTCACCTAGAAAACACTATATTTATAGATGAATCATATTACACATCATGTAAAACAAGTTACATGCTATATAGTTTGGTTTTCCAAGAAATTTATTTCTATCCATGGGAATCAACTAATGTGACATAGAAATCAACTGTTTTTCATGCATGAGATTAATATTTTACCAAAATTGTTCATCTGATGGATGACGCACAATTCTTCATATCTATAAAACATCTCATGATTATGGAATGAATGTGTAATTTTTAGTGGATAATTTATTTGTTACCTATCATGTATAATATTTACACCACATGTATCCATAGGTGTCCCATGTTCCAGAACAAGTTATCAACTCATTGCATGTGAATTAATTATACTTAAAATATATTTATTACATAACATATAATTGTACCACCCTACAACAACATCATGTGGGTATACACGATTTGTATAATATCTACATGTAGTTTATCCCTACAAAAATTGTTCCATCATAAATTAAAATTAAAATAAAAATTAAAATTCAATAAAACACTATGTAATGATCTACCAATTAACCTACCATGATTGGAATGATCATATATTGGTGTGGTTTATTAAGACGACAATATAGGTAAAATTTTACATGGTTTGTAATCTGGTTATGAATATATAATCTTAGAAATCTTTGGATGGAATCTACGTGCATTATTTATATATTACTAACTTGTTATTGGTAAAATGATACTGAAATAACTTTTTATCTCAATGTAAATTATTTGAAAAAAAAATTGAAACGAAATTATAATATAATATTCATGATATTGATCATTAAAATAAACTAATTACAAATTTTAATGTGAATACTATGGTACTTGTTGAAGGTTCTAGGCCTAGAAGAAGTTCTAATTAAACCACTTTCCATCTTGTATTTTTTCAGATTCAATGATTAATATTCAAGAACATGATGACGAATCATCTTATTTGATGAATATAACTAAATCATATTGATAAATAATCCTTAAATAAATGATATAATATAATTCATGTAGCATTTATGAGAAATTTAGTAATTAGAATTTACACAGTCTTGACATTCTTTAATTAATGAAGATATTGATTGTTTGAACCCTTGTTAATGTTTATCCAACATTACACTATAAGAATCTAAAATAGAATAACTTTAGTGATTATATACACATGATCAACATTAAATTATTAATGTTGAAAAACTATGGGTTTTTAGGATGATTATCTACATGTATTTCATTATTTATCTTGATAACAACACAATTATTCAAGGTTTATGGATTGTCACTCATGTTCCCCAATTCTCAAAATAGAGGGAGGAGGAGGATAAATTATCTCATTATTTAGAGGAGTCTTATACATATTCTTCAAAAATAATATATAGTGATATGATTTATTTTTTCCAACACAATATATTTCACCCCTTATACAAAATGATAGAATTACGTATGTATATAGCTATGATTAATTATTGATAATTTAACAATATATCGTAATAAAATAATAATACTAATATGTTTCCCATTCCAAAAATAATAATGATAATATAGTGGCAAAGGTTAAATTCAAAAAATAAATATCATTATATTAAATAAATAATTCCTTGTTAATTTTAATGATTTTTTGGGTTTTATCATTTCAATTATTGGCCACTTTACTCATCCAATTATGCTTCCTCGACATATACCATACATTAAATAATAACAATTATTCATTTGATAAATAAATAATTTTTCACCATCTTGTTAATATTTATTTATTTTTATATTCTTGTACATAAATAAATATTTTTTCTCTAATAATTATTCTTTATTACCCTATGAATAAAACAAGAGATAACAAAATATACTATTCACTGGTCTGGCGAATCGATATTTTGTTATCTATTCAACTCCCACAAAATTAGTGAAATAATTATTATTATTGTTAAATAATAGATAAATATTATTTCATGGTGTTAGATATATCATTTTTTCTATTTTTCAAATACAAATAGTTTTTGATTGAGATCGATTGAAACCCTATTTTTGGATACCCTCTAGGACATTTTCCAATTAGAATTAGGTACGATTTCCTAAATTCTAGGTTTAGTATCTAACAACATGTCAGAGAACCCATAGAGATAGTTTTAAAATCAGAACAACTACATAAAAATCATTTCCATTCTATATAATCCCATTTTAATGATATCTATAGTTAATCAGGATGTACACTCATTTCATAAAGCAATGTAATCTATATATCTTTCTATGACTTACTAATGAAAATATGGTCACAACCATTACCATGGATTTTAGTTTGACATCTCATTTTAATATTAGAGAAAAAAATATAAACTTCCATAGATGTAAGGGTAAAATCTAATATCTACTTATTCATTAATTTTATATTAATTTTGAAACACCATACATATACTACCTCATTGAGAGAATATGTTCTCATCATTTTTATCAATACATCCATGTACATGACACATGGTATTTAAATTAATAAAAATATTATGTTTGGACCATTACACACATTCACATATAATAATATTCATTGACACAAATACATATATAATTTCTAATTGAGGGTCAATCCTTATAATTTTTTATCTTTAAGATTACCATATGTGAACTTCATGAGATACAACATTATCCACATACATGTATCGAGAACATGACACTCACGCATACAATTTTACATATCATATATTTTTATTATGATCCTAGGATATAAGTTTAAGAATATTTTCATATATGTTCAAGGTTCTAATCATAGACAGAATCATATATGAACTTATAATGAATCATATACTCAAGGAAATTTTCATATCAATGATAGTTAAAATAATTTTTTTAAAAGATATTTATTAAATAATTCTAATATATATGTATTATAATGTAAAATGTTGTTTTATCTAGGATACCAACTCTAACATAAAAATATATAAATGGATTTGTTTTTCTCATAAAATTATATTTTAGGGAGTTAAGGTGTTTGAATATGTTCATTGGAGTCAAATATTAGGAATTTGATTCCTAATTCTCATAATTATTCAAGTTGTATTAGTCTATATATTTTTCCCATTAAAGAGTTTGGGGGTGGGTTGATTATTAAATAGGGACATTAATATGAGTTACGAAATATATAGAGGTGTAATTTTCTTGAAAAACACGTTAATATTTTAGTAATCATAATGCTCATTTGATATTATATCATATATGATATTATAGATAGATGATTATGTATGGTTTTTTTAATTTTTTTAATGAAGTTTAAGAATATAAAATCTATCATGTCCTATAAAATTTCATCTCCACTTTATCATTCATTCACTTTCAACACATACACACAATCAAAAATATATTTATATATATCATGATATTAAATGATAATTTAACTCTAAAAGTATGAATTTTAGTTATCCCTAACCAATTTTTATCCTGATATATTATTAGTTATGATGAAATTTTAATATTATCATCATCATCGTGTCCATTTTTATTTAAGGAAGAAATGAACTAACAAGAAATCACACCTGGACTAAGGAGGCATGAAATAGTTCTGGATGAGAGATTTCCCTTAGATTAAAGACATGCCCTCGGGATTAAAGAAAGACATTTTAGGATAAATGATGACCTCAAGGACTTGTTCAGCTTGGTATGTGAGATGATATGCTACTTTATTACCTTCTCTCCATGTGTGAGTGACCTTCATTCCATTATTGAGTAGAAATTTGTGTTTCCTGATAATATAAGAGACTGGCCATGGGGTATGGCTTTTACCTTGTAAGGAGATGTGGATGATCATAGAGTCTGTCTGCACTTGGGATGAATTATTATTTTACTAACTGCTCAAGTAAATATCTATCAAAAACACATTGGCATCCACATAGATACATGTTCCATTTCAATAGTAGGCCTTAAAATCCCTAACAACACTCCCACACTGATCCTGAACTACCCCTCCACCTTGAGCAATACCTTATTTGATAGAAAAATTTGTATTCATCTTGAAGCCATTCTTAGAGGGTCGCCACTGCACCCACTGGCCCTATAACCGGGTGTAAGAAGATTGGTCTGTAGTAGATGGAACTCAGAGTGATATTAGACAAGTCACTTCTTTCCAGTTTTTAAAGAAGGGAACCACATCTGCGAGTATGCTCTGAATCCTTGCGATGATAGACCACCCTTTAGAGGGGAGCCCCTCGAATCTCGCTCAATTCTTCACTTTCCATAAGCACCAGCTCCCTACTTTGAGAATTATGGAACAATACATTCTTTTCATTACTATGTTGTCTGTCCCCTGATACCATATATTCAATAACGGTTCATTCCAATGATTCTGAGAATCGTATGCTGTAAAATCTCCGAAAAAACTCTTGACTGCTTCTGTACATTCCCCCTCAAAGAATTTGTGATTCACATCCTCCTCACTTTTGTTTTTGCAACACTGAAAACATGAAACAACGTTGATACCCAGCTTATTAATTTTTTTTTCGGTAGGAATGGTGTGGTTCTTGATCCACCAGATAAGGAAGAAGTATTTAAAAGGGATCGTGCTTCCCCAAACCTATTTTCTCCATCTATCGCTTTGAGATTGAGGAGTAGAAATCCTACTATAGTCCTTGGAATTAAAATTCAACATAGAGGAAGGAGAAAATAAACATATATCAAGATCCTCATTGATGATTATAAGATTGAAATCATCTTTATTGTTCTCTTCCAAGACATCGAATTGAAGTCAGGGCAACAACTCACCTCCTTGAAGAAATGGTAGGGGCTGGGCAGCCTGGGCACCCTATCACCTCACCTGCCCAATTATGAATTTTGAACTGGATTTTCCCCTCAACAACTATCCATTGTGAATTATATTGATGGGACGGGATGATGGAGATGATGGATGGCTATATAGGATATCCATTCATGATTTGGTTTCTCGCAATACCTCCCAATTTTCATGACATAGTCTTACCCCACCAGGTTCTCCCTTCAATCGTTTCCCATGCTAACTTTGCATGCATTCATTGAATAGTGGAAGTTATGCCCTTCACATTGATACCTCCCTCCTAGATGGGATTGGACATTTGTCCCCACAAGACCCAATGTATTTTCCCATCTAAAGCAGCATTCCAAATGAAACCCTCCGATATTCTAAGAATATATAATATAAGGTGTAAAAAATTATGTCTTTTGTAAAATATTGGTGCATGTTTCAAATTTTTAGGCCCCACTACCAAAGTACAGAGAGATACAAAACATGTGAACCTTTATACTTTTAAACCTTACATTCACAAACCTATGGGAATAACTATTCATGGGATGGTTCAGTATGTTTCTAACTATGTCATGTGTTTGAGTTTAAACAAGATCAGATTTCCACTCAGATAATGAGTTTGACATATGGTCCCTCAATAATGATAGACTAAATAAGAGTATAACCATACCTAGATAGTACATATGCTGTTTTTATCTAGTCGGGTGAGATTATAGTGATTTACCTAGTTATAAAAAAACTTTGTCATTAGAAATGGAATTCTTCTGAAGAGTAGGAACGAATTGTGGGATGTCCCAAGGGTTTTGGAATAAAAAAAGCCCAAAATATTCCATTCGTTTCATGGTGCATTGTGAGAACAAGTTTAGTGATAACTAAGTTTCATAACCATATGGACTGGAGGAAGGTGCTACATGGTTAAAAACCCATACTTGGTGTCTAGTAGAGCATATATTTTGATCAGATATAGTAAAAATGAAATTAAATGTCTACATCACAATTTTCAAACCATTTGGGGTGCCCCGAAAAACTGTAAAACAAGGATTCCTCTTGGATGGAGGGAACCACATGATTGGAACAGGGTTTGGAAAACCATAAAGCTAAACTATGAACCTCATTTTAATTGAAAATTTTACTATTTGTCCATATTGGTATTAAAGATTTATTTTATGATTGTCTTCCTCATTCATCCTTGAGATGAAATGGTTTTGAACCAATAGACCCTAAAATCTACAAGGGTGATTCTCCATCAATATTTGGTCATTTGATGCATCATTTTTTGTGAATCAAATTTCAATGTATGTATAAGAGTATTATTTTATCTATATTTTGGAAGAATAAAAGTTGAATGTTTTCTCTCCTTTTGAATCTATATAACCTTATTTTTTTCAAGAACTTCCCAGATTGAGCATTGATGGTTGTGTGGGAATAAATCAAGTACTAAGGATAAATGAACAATTGTATACAAGATTGAGGTAGGTGGTATACAAGTTATTTACGGAAGTATTAATGTTAATTAATGTGTACACAGTATGTCAATTTATTCCATTTCATTTTAAAATTTATTCCTTACTTTGGAATGATAAATTGGTTGTCATGATTTTAATGTTGGACCTTTTACTGACTCTGTGGTATATTTCAATGATTAGTTGACGAGTCCAAAGGACACCCATGCAGTGTGATACTTGCCTGACCAAGGAAATTAATTTATTAAGTGATGAATGTGAGGTTTAATGATATTATACCAGTTTTAATTGTGTTTATCATGTTAACACGAAATAATGATTTGTTTTGATTAACATAGAATGTTAAATGGGTTGTGAGATAATTTAGAAGAAATGTGATAAATGGTTAAAGGGGGAATTTACATTTTATACAAATATTCTTACTTTTTTTAATGGATTTTCCCATGAATAAGTGGTAAAATGGGATAGTTATGGAGTTTATTCATGTGTATTGGAAGTGATGAACCTTGATAATGTTGTGAAATGAAAAGGTACACCCTTTTTGTTATTGATTAAAAAGGGACACTGATAATGAAATTTCAAAATCATGATTGATGGTAATGTAGGCATATTGAAATTAGGATCCATATCCATGGTTTTGGATAGACTAATACTCTAGGACTTTCTATTGTATTGAATTTTTGGGATCTTGAACTGAGGCTCCAAGATCCCCTTGTATGGATATGATGTAGATAAATGGACTGAGGATAAAAGGTATAATGATTTGATTTAATTGAATAATGAACACCAGTGTAATTTAATGTTTTAAAATTTATAAAAATATATAGATCAAACTTTCAAAGTGGGATGAAGTAGGTTTGATGTGTTAGTGCCATAGTGGAAACAAAAATCCCATGGGGATAATAGATAATTATTTCATTAAATGCCTATTTAGAGTCTATATATTAAATAATATATATATTTTCATCTTCATACACTAGTATTAGAATGTATGTTCTTGTAAAAACTATTAGGGGTGGCCTACTGAGTAGTACTCACACCTTTATTGGGCCGATGTTGAGTACCTGAGTGGAATTCATTTTCATGGGACAATATATATCCAAGGGCCCTATAATAGATGATTGTTTTGGGATGGAGCGTGGACGAGGGGACTGGAAAAGGGATTAGAACCCATTGGGTGGATTTTTTAAATTGTGTATTTTCATTTCTATCTAGAACTTTGTACTATTAGGACTTTTCTTACTTATTATTCTTTATTATTGTAATTAATCAATTTTTGGAGTTGGTTAGGTGATGTTTTTTTGTTGATTGTCATTTAATTTTAATTTTTATTATTATTTAATCTATTATTTTACACTAGTAAATAATTTCTAGTCTCACCACATGTTTCATTTGTCTATTGCTTCTAGTCAATAGCCTCTGGAATATGGGAACGCACACATGAGGTCAAGTGGCAAAACAGATTGGGGAACCATTTTAGTAGAACCCATTCCAGTACATTATAAAGTGGTATTAGATATGTTTTATTTTCTATTGGATGGGTAGATAAGAGACTAGGATGTTTTGGTCATTTTTTATTAGCTCATTCAAGGGAGTAGCTAACCCGTGAATGGGGGACGTAACTTCCCCAAGGATGGGATATTTATTCTTGATGTTTGTTGTTATGGTTGAATATTTTTCTACCTTGGGTGATACACATGTATTCTTATATTTTTTCTACTGAAATTTTATATGTGTTATGGAAATGAATAATTTTTTTATATATGAATAATTTTTGGAACACAAGGATTTATGTGACATAAATCCTTTTAGGAACGTAGAGGAAAAAATATGCGTTGTGGGAAATAATTTGTTTCTATTTCTTTTATGGGATAAAATAATGGTTCCAAAAAAAGGTGAAACTATTTAAAATTTCAAGATCAAAATATTTGTGGTTAAAATGGTTCCATATAAGGAATTATTGACTATTTAAGGATTGAATGGTATTAATATGGTTTCAAATATAAGGATTAAAAAATACGGAACTAGGTTTACATAGAATTATCCATATCCCCTGATAAGGATGGTTGGGTGATGTGATATTACTATGGTTATGTTCATTGGGAAATTATATAAAAAGTGGAATGTTGTGGCCAGTAGTAGACCCACTTGTATAACTATGAAATTATTTTCTCTGTTCATAAAACATGCATTTGGAATTGTAGAGATATTTAACTATGAAAATATTTACTTGTATGGAGAATGGAAGAAATTACCTAGAATGCCCCTCTATTAGTGGGACTATAAACCCTATTAGTTCTGAGATATATAGAGGAGGGTAAATGTCCATATAATTTCACTCATTTGATATAGTTTATGGAGATATACCCATGGAGGGACAATTTGAGTTTGTTTTAACAGATGAGGGAGTTCCTACAGCAGTACCCTTAGAAATTTTGTGGAGAGATTGGACATGAGGTAGCAGAGTTCTAGAATGACTCTATCTAGATGATAATAGATCACATTAAGACCCATACAGATTAATGGGTTAATCTCATTGAATATATTTTTTGATAACTAGCGATATGATGGTTGGTTGTTTGGGGTTTAATTTTAGAAGAAAGAGGGTATCACTTATAAGGAATTCCAAGATTGTTTCCAAGTGAAATTTTATCCATAAACCCTTTGCCTAGAGTGAGTTTCATAGTTTATTTGATTATCCTAGAGAAATATGTTAGTTAGATATTACAATTTTCTATTATCTAATTGGTAATACATTATCTTGATACTGATGAGATATGTGGTTATTACAACAAAACATTTTCTGGGTGGACTTAACTATGAGATTATTTCCTAGGTGAATATATTCTATTTGAGGATGTTTGCTAAGGTAGTGAATCATGTGCTCTTTTCTAAGGGGATATTTAAGTTGGATTCTGGTGGTGGAAACATGGTTTCATCTATGAAATTAGGTAGTACATATTCATATGGTAGGAATCACCATTACAAGAATGGTCACTAGTGTGTTGGTGTAACGACCTGAACTTTTATTAATGAAAATTCCTATTGAACTAATTAAATGTTTTATTATTTAAAATGGTTATATAAAACATATTTATTTCCTTGGTTTTATGTTTTTTTATTTTAAATTTCCATTAATAATTATTACCATTCCAAATATAACTGTTTAATAGTGATCACAAGATTAGTTTAAATATAGGTCTTTAACAAATCAAATTTACTCAGAAAAAGGAAGTGATGGCATCCTCCAGTTGAATTTCTCGGAACAAATCCAATTTTTTGGAGCTTGGAAAATAGTTAGTGTTACTGGTCTTATCTATTGACCAAGTGGAAGCCATGATTCAACACATTAAGCTTGAACGGAACTGCCTATGGGAGAAGTGGAAGTTGATAAAGATTACCACCCGAGTGATGTTATCTAAGCCACCCCAAGAGTTTGTCACCATCGCACACCTTACCCTTAGGTATTATGTGGGTGTTATAAGGGGTTATATAACAAGACCCTATAACTATGATTATTTTCATTATTTTTTTATATGATAAAGAATATACATTCATTGTTACTTTGTAAATGGTTTTTAAAGAACAAATATTATTTTTAATTAATAATCAAATTATATTGAGAAATCTATTTTGAAAAATTAATGGATTTTTGAGTTAGTTAATATTTTAATAAAATATTATTACTAAATTAATTTTTATTAAATATTAATGATCCTATAATTTTTATGAATACAAATGTAATTTTTATTAAGGTTTGAAAGGTGTTTTTGTCAAAACTTATGAATTTTAGAAAAATGTCGATTTTTATTTTAGAAGTAAAAAATTCACATATTTATAAAATTATATAGATAAAACAAATATTATTTTTGGAATCAGGACTTCAGAATTATCCAACAATTATTTTTTCCTAATTTTCCGAGACAGTCGAATATTTGGGTAAAAATTAAATGGAGTTTAAATTTATAATGTGTTTTATGACTTCATAATGACCCAATAGTGATGTAATAAAATACTATAAATGGTATTTTCTGCCAATATATGTTTAAAAATTAAAATAATGATATTTTAGGTTTTTCTTATTCATATTACAAAGCCTTAATGGACCCTCTAAGACTAATAAAACATTTTGACATTTTAAGATGATTTCCTTTAGAGTGTGGCTCACATCCACAGAAGAAAGCCTAATATTTTAATAATTTAGGTCATTTTCATAATAAAATATATTTTTCCACTCTCCATTGGAAAAAACCTTGGGAATAAACTATGGGTTGGTTTGTGGTTTTGATTAGTTTAATGTGAGATGTCTAAAACCCAAATCATAAAGAATTCCCTTTACTTTCTTATATAAACCCACCCAATATCCCATTTCTCTTCACTCAAAACACTTGGATCACGTCAAGAACCTACCATCGTCTCTCTAAAACCCTCTTAAAGTGCCCCAAGCTTCTAAGAATCCTCTCTTAAGCCCCTTTCAAGCCTTTGGGATCACACTTCCTTGGGATTTCATCATTTCTCATTTTTGTGAAAATTTCATTATGTTGTTATAACATTGTTTTTCAATTAAAAATGGTGGGGTATGATTTCTCACCTCTCCCATACATCCATCCTTATTTTTTAATGATTATAGACCTCTTTATCTCTCAGTAATGCCTCTGATGTACACCTGTTACCATGCTTAAATTCTTTAAGTAATTTCTATCTTCTCTTTACATTCAAGCAATTCATTTGTACTATGAATATAAATTACATTACATATGTTCGGACATGAATATATATGACCACCTTATTGTATATTTCATTTAAATTTTATGATACACCCCTTTCTCTCTCATCAACTATTTTTCATGAATTCTTATGTCACATTGTTATGGTGCCGAAATTGCACCGCGATTTTCCAAGACAATGTTATTATGTAGTGAATACCATGCCCATTTCTCTATAAAGGGTATTAAACATTATTCAAATTTTCTTATATATTTTGTAGTTTCATTTATAAGCACCACATTCTTTTTTTTGTGTTATAAATGATGATTTTTATTGAATCCATGTTATATGATCTATGTGGCAAACTAATGCATGAAATTAAATGATTGAGAATGGTGCACCCTGATAGCGCTCCAATGCATTGGGTAAAGATTAGTATCAAGATACAACAAGTTAAATGAGTTTTTAATAATTATAATTTAAGATCAATGAGGACTTATTCATGCTTCATGTGCAATGAGCCCTAACTCATGCTAACATCATGTTAAATGATGTTCCCACAGTTCCATGTTATGATAATCATGTTATAACATGTCTTTATGTTCATGTCTTTCTTATGCTTTGTTGATATGCCTATTTCCTAAAATTTACTATTTTATTCATGTTATTCCTTGTTTACACCCTTACTAGGATTTATATCACACCCTTTTCTTATGCATGTCCCTAGGTTATCCCAAGAAATGCTAAGTATAATGGAACGTTGTGGTCATGTAAAAGAAGTTTTCAATAAAGATGTTTTGTTTTATATTTTATGTTTTTATGTAATGATCCTAGTTTTCATAGGAAACTATATCTCTTTATCCACATAGTTTTCTTATTTGAAATATTATGTAATAAATTAGTTTTAAGTGTGTAATAAAGAGAAGTGTTGTTATAGTTGGTATCATAGGATAGGTTTTGTTATTTTTGGGATTATGATTAGAAAACCCTAGTGAAATCCTTAGGGATAAGAATAAGTATATTAAAAACATCCATAAATTTTGGTTAGTATAGACTAAGTGGTTTATCAAGAAAATTCATCACTATCTGGATATGAGTAGGTAGAGTCAGCTCTAACACAGATGTATCTAGCGATAAAACCTGAAAACACCACTTTGAGCTAGACTCAAATGGGAACTGGTGCATGAAAATGGGTCGTGATTCACTCTTGGTTATGACACTCTTGAGGGATATTCTTTTCTAAATTCATGATCTTAGTATGAACCATTATTAAGGGGAAAACATCCCCCCTAGGAATAAATGTTGTGAAGTAGATCATGGATAACATAGATTGAAGCCTAGAAATTCCTAATTTAAGGAAATTAATGTATTTTATATGTTAACCCTTTTGGTCATTGGATTTACCTTTATGTGTTACCCCTTACATTCCTTTTATTCCAGCCAATGGCTGGTAATAGGAGGACTCAGGGCTAACAACCAACGTGAAGATCAATGTGACCATTGTTCTAATGAGATGTCCAATCAGATGGGAGTGGGAATTGCAAACATTTTCATGATTCTATCTCAGTTAAGTAATGTTTTGAATAGAAACATGGGTGAATAGGAACCTTAACCCCCCCCCCCCCCCAAAGAAAGAACAAGCCACAATCGAGAGCTTCATGAGATAAAGTCCTCCTACTTTTAATGGATCATCTGATCCCTATATTGCTGAACAATGGATAAACTACATTGGAAAGATCATCTCCATCCACAAATGTTTTGAACAAGAGAAGGTTCTTCTAGAAGATTATCATATGGAGGGTGCAACTGATCAATGGTAGACATTGATCAGAAATATGAATTCCGAGGAGGATATCAAGGCATTGGAATGGTTGAATTTCTAGGAAATGTATTTCAAGAAATATTTTCCTCACACCCTCTGACATAAGATGGAAAGAGAATTCCTTGCCATCAAGAACAAATATGATGAATCCATTGTATTTTATGAGGGAAAATTCACAAGGCCTGTATGATATGCCTCTAGCTTTATTGTTACCACTGAATGCAAGGTTGTCTGCTTATTTGGTGGGATCAAAACTACCCTACAAAAATCCCTAATGATCTGTGACTTTGAGAGCTATGAATTTTTTTTCCAATGTTCCCTCAAGGATGAAATGGAGATCTGTGAATCTCATTAGTATCATGGGGATATGAAGCCTAATTTTTTACTTTAATTTTAGCATTCTGATGGATAAATCCAATGGTTCTATGAAAATCCAGCACCCCACTTGACAAATGTGTGGAAATAAGCACCATAGAAATTGTATTAAGGGGACAAGGAGATGCTTTAGTTGTGGAAGAAAAGGGCACATGGCAATTAATTACTGAAAATAATAACCCGCGGCTATGACAGAGGTTAAGAATTATCTCCTCGACCCTTAGCTCATTGTTCATTGCTTCAACTACAAAGAACCAAGGATCATTGAAAACTAGTTCCAAATGCCAAGGGTTTTCGGAGGCAACCAACAACCTCCAAGGAAGTAAGGGAGATATTTTTCCATCACTACTGCTAAAGTGAACCCCGACTACGAAGTGGTGATAGTTACGCTAGTAATTCATTCAAGAATAGAGAATTTAATTTTTAATTTTGGTTCTATGCATTCTTTTATATCCTGAATGTTTAGTAGAATAATCCCAACACCACCATAAATCATGGAAGTAAAGATGTCGATGAGAATGGAAAATGGGAAAATCATTGAATCCCATGAATATAACTCCTTCCCTATCATAATTTGTGAATTGAAATTCCTAGTGAACCTCTTTATACATCCTTTGGTGAAATTTGAGGCAATTCTTGGAATGGATTGGCTTTCCCTATATAGAGGCAACATAAATTTCCATGAGACAGATATCACTATCTATGCGGAGAATCAACCCCCAATTCAGTACAAGTGCAAGGAAGAGGATGAATATTCCTTAGCACCATCATCTCAAGTGTGGATATTACTACCTAATTTCCATGCATATCTTTCTCAGATGATTGATTATAAGGAAGCAACCATCATTGATGACATGCCTATTGTGAGGGAATTCACTGATGTGTTTCCTATGAAATTTCTTGGACTTCCTCCTAGAAGAGATGTTGAATTCTCAATTGATCTTATACCTAGGTTGTTTCTAATATCAAAGACACTATATAGAATGGATATTGTAGAGGTTGAGGATATGAAGAAAAAACTAAATAAGAATTTGGATAAGGGGTTTATATGCCCATGTGATTCACCGTGGGGTGTAATATTCTTCTTTGTCAAGAAGAAGGATGGGTCAATGTGCCTTTTCATTGATTATCGCGAGCTCAAAAAAATCACGACAAAGAACAAGTATCATCTGCCCCCAATTTATTACTTGTTTGATTAGATACATGGAGAACAATACTTATAAAAGCTTGATTTCTGGTTGAGATATTACCATGTAATGGTGAAGAAGGAGGATATCCCAAAAACTACTTTTCGTACAAGATACAGGCACTATGAATTCATAATAATGCCTTTCAGACTTACAAATGCTCCAAAAATTTTCATGGACTTAATGAATAGAGTCTTTATAGATTACCTTGAAAATTTTGGGTAGTTTTTATAGATGATATTCTAATATAATCCAAAACCAAGGAGGAGCATGAGGAGTATCTAAGCACTGTAATAAAGAACCTACGAAAGAAAAATCTCTTTGAAAAGTACAAGAAGTGTGAGTTCTGGTTGAAGAATGTCTCATTCTTGGGTCATATCATTATAAGCAATGGGATATCTGTGAATCCCTCCAATACAGCTGCAATTGAGGGATGGCCGAGGCCAACATTGGTAATGGATATCTGTAGCTTCATAGGGTTATCTATATATATTATCACTAATTTGTGAGAAATTTCTCACCATTTTCCAACCCTCTTACTAAGCTAACTCGTAAGGGAGTAAAGTTTGCTTGAAGTGATGAATTTGAAGATAGATTCAAGGTGTTTAAAAGGAGGCTTATCAATGCACCTGTGCTCAGACTACCCACAAGTGGAGAAAATTTTGTTGTATTCTGTGATGCTTTAAAAAAGGTCATGGGATGTGTGTTGATAAAACATGATAAAGTCCTTACCTATGCTTCAGGGAAACTGAAAGTACATGAGAAAAACTATCTGACACATTTTCTGGAGTAACCTACACTAATATTTTCTTTAAATATTTTGTGACATTACCTATTTGGGGAGATGTGTGAAATATATATGGATCAGAAAGGCCTCATGTATATATTTGCACAGAAATAGTTGAACTTGTGCCAATAATGATTGTTAGATCTGATCAAAGACTTTGACTACTCAATCCATTTCCACACTATAAAATCGAACAAGCTGGCAGATTATCTAAGTATAAAGGACCTAGAAATTATATCATTGATGAAAATTTAAATGGATCCACTCTTCTTTGATATGATGAAGATGGACATTGGAATCATAAATAAGGGAAAATCATCAATCCTTTCACAAATGATTTCTCAACCATCTTTTTTGGATTGGTTAATGGATGCTGAAAAGGATTATGTGGGAATTCAAAAAAAATAGAAATTATCAGAAGAGGGAAATCCTTAGAGTTAAATGTTAATGGCGAAGGAATTCTGAGATTGGGGTCAAAACTATGCATTCCATAATATCTGGAGTTAAAGAAAGAACTTTTGGATGATGTGCATAGTTTGAATTTATCTATTCACCTAGGAAACAAAAATATGTACAAAGATATCCAAGAGAATTATTGGTGGGATAAAATAAATAATGAGATCAATGAGTATACATCAAAGTTCCTGGTATGTAATAAAGTAAAGGCTGAGAGGCATACATATAAGGGGATGATGAAACCGTTAACCATAACATCATGGAAATGGGAGAACATCAGTATGAACATTGTCACGGGTCTTCTGAATACATCCAAAGGAAAAAATTCTATCTTGGTTGTTGTGGATCATCATACAAAGACTGTACACTTCATTGAAATTTAAGAGGATTAATTGGATCAACTGGAATAGATATATATCATAGAAGTGGTAAGGCTACATGGAGTACCATTATCTATTGTATCTGATCGACATCCAAGATTCACCTCTATGTTCTGGAAGAATCTTCAACATGATCTAAATATTGATCTGAACTTTAGTATGACTTATCATCCTCAAACTGATGTCCAATCTGAGCAGACTGTCCCAAAACTTGAGAACATGTTGATAGTATGCTCAATGGACTTCAAAGGAGGATGGGATCAACATCTTCTTCTAGTTGAGTACTCTTACAACAACAATTTCCACTCAAGCATCCAAACGGATCCTTATGAAGCCATGTATAGGAAGTGGTGTAGAACACTGACATGTTAGGATCATGATGGGGATAAAAAACTCATGGGACTAGAAATGGTCTAAGAAATGGTGGAGAATTTTTCGACCATCCAGAAAAACATTAAAGCTACCCAGAGTTGATAAAAGATCTATGTTGATAATCATTGACTATTCCTAGAGTTTGATATTGGTGACATGGTATTCCTCCACATATCATAATGGAAGAGAGTTATGAAATCTGGGAATAAGGGAATGCTTATTCCATGGTATATCAATCCTTTTGAGATCCTTGATCGCATTAGAGTAGTGGCCTATCGACTAGCACTCCCACCGAACCTATCTCAAGAACATCATGTATTCCCTGCATCACTCTTGAGGAATTACATACCTGACCCATCCCATGTAATCAATACATAAATGGTACCATTGTATAATTACCTCTCCTAGGAAGAGAAGATGGTGAAGATCTTAGATTTTTGGAAAAAAGTTCTCTGAAATAAGATAGTTCCCTTCGTCAAGTTGTTGTGGAAAAACCACAAGTTTGAAGAGGCAATGTGGGAATCAGAGGTAGTGATGAAGCAGAGTTACCGCATCTATTCTAGTGTGGGAAAATTAAATTTCTAGGGGAAATTTTTTTAATGGGGGAAGATTGTAACAACCCAAGCATTTATTAATTAAAATTTATTTAGATATAATTAAATGTGTTATTATGTAAAATGGTTATATAATACATATAAAATTCTTTGGTTTTTTGTTTTTGGATTTCAAAATTCCCTTAAAAACTGTACATTTTTCTAATATATATATTGATTAGTGATCACATGATTAGTATAAATATAGGGCTTTAACAAATCCAATTAACTCAGAAAAAGGTAGTGATGTTCTGATCTAGAAGAATTTCTCCGTACGAAGCCCATTTATCGGATCTTAGAAATGAGATAGTGTCACTGGGCTTTACTCTTGACCAATCATAAGACAAGATGTACCATGTTAAGCTAGAACAGAACCACCTATGAGAGATGTGAAAGTTGATAGAGATTACCACCCGAGCGATGTTATCCGAGCCACCCCAAGAGTCTATCACCATCGCACACCTGTCCATTAGGTATTATGCGGGTGTAATAAGGGGTTATGTAACAATACCCTTTTACTATGATTATGTGCATTATTTTTTTGGAATAAATAAAATACATTCATTTTTACTTTGTAAATATTTTTTAAATCCAAAAGAGTATTTTTAATTCATATTCAAATTCAATTGAGAAATCTATTTTGGTGAATTAATGGATTTTTGAATTAAATATTATATTAATAAAATATTATTAAAAAATTAATTTTTATTAAATATAAATTATTGTATAATTTTTATGAATATAATTTTAATTTTTTTTAATGTTTAAAAGATATTTTTGTCAAAACCCATAAATTTTCAATAAATGTCAGTTTTTATTTTGAAAGTAACAAAAATAACATATTTAGAAAATTATCTAGATAAAATGGATATTATTTTTGGAATCAGGACTTTGAAATTATCCAATGATAAATTTTTCATAATTTTCTAAGATAACCGAATTTTTGGGTAAAAATTAAATACCGCTTAAATTTATAATGTGTTTTATGACATAATAATGACTCAATATTGACGTAACGAAATACTATAAATGATATGTTCTTATAATATATTTTTTAACATTAAAATAATGTGATTTTTTGTTTTTTTGATTTATTTAACAAGGCCTCAGTGGACCCTCTAAGACTTATAAAACATTTTAACATTTTAAAATGATTTTCTTGAGAGTGTAACTCACCTCCACATAAGCAAGCCTAATATTTCAATAATTTAGTACCTTGTAATTATAAAATATTTTTTTTCCACTCCACTTTCCAAAAACTATGGGAATAATATATGGGATGGTTTTTGGTTTTGATTAGTTAAATGTGTGGTGTCCAAAACCTAAATAATAAAGAATTCCCTCTCATTTCCTATATAAGCACACTCAATATCCCATTTCTATTCACTAAAAACAATTGGATCACGTCTCTACCCTGCCCTACTCTATATAAAATAATCCCAAGGTTCCCCAAGCTCCCATTAAGACTCTCTTAAGCCCCTCCAAAGCTTTGGGGATCACACTTCCAAGTACGAAATTTCTTCTATTCTCATTTTTGTCCAAATTTCATTTTGTTATTATACCATTCTGTTTTGAATTAAAAAATTTGGGGTATGATTTCACACCTACCCCATAATTTCCTCATTATGTTTGAATTATGATATGCTGATTTCTATCTCATTAATTTCTCCCATGTACACCCATTACCATGGAGAAATTTTGTAAATAATTAATCTCTTCTCATTTACATTCAAGAAATTATATTGTATTATGAATAAAAAATCCATTAAATTTGTTGGTAAAAGTATATATATAACCCAATTACTATCCATATAATATAAATATGATGATTCACCCATTTATCTCTCATCAACCATTTTTTATGAATTTTATGTTACATCGTCATGCTGCTAAAACTGTACCGTGATTTTCAAAGACAAAGTCATTGTATTGTGAATACCATGCCCATTTCACTATCAATGGTATTAACCATTATGAACATTTAATTAATGATTTTAGAGTTTCATGTAAAAATTCAAAATTCCTTTTTCATGTACTAAATTATGTTGTTTAATAAATCCATGTTATATGATCCATGTGGAACACTTATGAATGAAATGAAATTATTAATAAGAGTGTGCCCTGATAGCACTCCAATGCATTGGGTAAATATTAGTATCATGATACATAATTTGAAATGAATTCTTTCTCATTATAATTCATGTTAAATTTGGTTTTACTCATTCTTCATGTGCAATGAGCCTTGGATCATGCTAATGTCATGTTAAATGTTGTTTCCACATTTCCATGTTGTGATAAGCATGTTATATCATGCCTTTATGTTCATGTCTATATTGAGCTCCATTGATATGCCTATTTCCTAACATTTACTTTTTTATTCAGGTTATATATTTTTCACTCCCTTACTGGGATTTATAGACCACCCTTTTCTTGTGCATGTCCTCGGGTTATCCCCTACAATTCTAAGTACGAATGAATCTAGTGGTCATGTAAACAAAGTTTTCAATAAAGATGTTGTGTTTTATATTCTAAGATGATATGTTGTGTTACTAATTTTCCCAAGAACCTAGACCCCACGATCCTCAAATTTGTCTTCACTACAATATTATGTAATAAATCATGTTTAAGTGTGTAATAAAGGGAAGGGTTGTTATAGTTGGTGGATAAAATAGCCCAAGGAGATGATCATCATCTCAAGTTGGGATAGAGTGTTATTCTATCAATGAAGAAGGCCTGAAAACATGTATGTACTTGTTCCTTGACCCCCATTGTATTTACTACCATTTTGTATGATGGTTCATGTACATTTTTTCTTTATAAACCCTTGACAGACAGGTGGTGAGGAGGACCTACGCTAATACAGAGCAACAAAAGAGGATCTTAAGCCCTGTATCAGTCCAGTAGTAGTAGACCTAATAAATATGTAGGTATTGGTGGGGGATTATTTTCTTAAATAAAGGATAGTTGATATTATTTATGAATTCTTTTGAAAGGGACATATATTTTAGCATCATGTTGAAAAAGATGATAGATGCATGCAATTCAGCCTACTCTGGATAGCAGTGAGGTTGGACCGTTGACTATCTGAGAAACTATTATTGTAGTTTAAGTGGTATAAAATTATTTGTTTGATATATTAACTTCTGATTCATTTATATCTATGTGGTTTTTAAATATTTTTAATCTGGTGATGTATTGGAAGTATGGTTTTATGTCGATCGGTATGCCGTTAGGGGTACGATCAGATGGAATCTGATTATGTAAGGAGTGAGCCCTTGAGTATGTTGGGTACCATAACCATTGGGATGTTTATATTCTTTAGGTGTCAATTATTAACATGATATTGGGAATGAAAAAGTTTTTTAAATTCCATTATTATATTGATTGTTATTTCATAAAAGAGAGTATCACATCTCTTGAGGGTGATGTTTATGTTTTTTATAGATGAGGGAATATCCTAGTAGAAAGTGTAGGTCCAGTATGTCAAAGTCATGTGAGCTCAAAACCCATTAGGAAAGAGTTATAAAGAATGATGGGGGAGCGGAACATGGAATTTTACCTATTATATTGTATTAGTTCTATAATGTGTTTTCTAAGGAGATTTCAGGACTACGATTTGGGAGGGAAGTAGAGTTCAAAATTGAGATGTTTCTTATAGCTAATTAAATTTATATCCCACCTTATAGAATGGAACCAATAGAGAATCAAGATATCAAGACATGGTTATAGGACAATGTTTTTATCCATCTTATTACCTAACATCAGTGATCTCACGTTTTGTTTTCCAACAATGTTGAAAAAATTTTCTTCATGTCTATTATTTACTATGAATATTAACTCGATGATGATTAAAAACATGTATGTTTTTATGAATATTAATAGTATTTTTTCATAAATAGAAAGGTTCCAAGGAAATATATAATATTTATTTGATATCATGGTATCCTAATCTAAGGGTGTGTCTATCTAATATTACATGGATGAATATCAGGAACAAGTATGGTTTCTATGTGTTCATTATAACGCCTTTTGGACTAACAAACACCAATGATATTTTTAATTTCATTGATTAACCAAATCATTCACATATGGTTAGATAAGTTAGTTTTTTTCATTGATGGAATATTAGTGCAAATCGAAACCCATGATGATCGGGTCAATCACGATGATATCCTCCTGAGTACCCTCAGATAGCATCAACTATATGAAAAGATAATTAAGTTTGATTTCATGATTAAAAAGGTACGTGTCATGTGTCTCATAATTGTAGTGGAAGGTGTGTTAGTGGAAATTAATAATTTTAAAGAGGTTTATTCTTAGGTGAAACCTATGAATGTTTCGGATATTATATGTTTTTTGGGTTTGATGGGTTATTATTAGAGGTTAATTAAATAATTCTCTTGCATGGAAGTACCACTTTTGGACCTAGCCATGAAGTGTAACACCCAAAGTTTTTACGGGCTTGTTTTATTTGAATAAATTTAAAATTTCATTTATATCTTGAAATAGATTTAGTTAGATGTTTATTTTTCACACAACAATGCCTTGGATTATGATGCACACAACACTGAGTTGGCGTATGATACATGCAACACTGAGTTTCAATGAAACATATCCATTTACTGTTTTAATTATTTAGATGGTATAATTAAAACCATGAAGTTAAACATAGTAATATGAATGGTAATATATAAATTTAATATATTTTTTATACTTTTTTTAGAAACATAAAACATATTGTTAATAAAATATATGATTTTGGGTAAAGTCCTTATATGTTTCAAAACATCATTTTCTCAAATAAACTACTTCTAATAATGAAAGTAATTTTAAAAATATTTTGAAATTTAAGTTGATAAAATAAAACTAATTTTTTAATTTATAATGTTGAAATTATTTTTGGGTTAATTTTTGACATTTTTATGAGAAACAACATTTTTTAATGAATAGAGAAGAATACTGATTTTTAGATTAAAACTTTTTTTTGTATAATTAATTATTTATATTAAATGATATTATAAATATGTTTTAAGTTGAAATTAGATAAATATTAAACATATTAATAAAATTTAATTCATTATAATTAATTAGTCTTTTTATCATAATATAAACTCTTCACAAACTTTGGATGTTTTTCCTACTTTAAAACCTTGTTATTTCATCATGTCTGCAGGATTAGCACTAATCTTTATTTTGTCGCTTCTATGAAGTGGATTTCACAAATAAAAAATAAAACATTTTATTAAGTCTAATATTTATAGTATAATATTTTCTTCTTAATTGTTCAAAAAATTTATTTGTAAAGCTGATTAAAATTAATCACAACATTTAAGGCCAAATTATGATTAATTAGGGACCAAACCTTAAAATTAAGGGCCCAAATGACCTAGAAACTTGTCTGAAACCGATTTTGTCCCTAATTCTTCTATAAACCTTACATTATTGTGTTTTTTGGGTTATATAGGACATTTATATGTAATAACATGTGTACAACTAATTTGTTTCAAAAAATTCCTTATGATTCATTTTCCCTCCCTATAAGAGGAAACCTCATCTACCCATTACTGACACCTCTCAAACCATTTATGATCATCCAAGAGGAACCCAATACACATTAATTAAATCATATATTTGACCTTGATGCCTCCCATTGAATATATACCCTCTTATGTAAGCCTTTTTCCACATACAAAAAGCAGTGAATCGATTAAGAGCTAACATCTTCTCTGAAGCTCCTTTTTTTAATTTCCTTCCCCATATACTACACTCTCTTTATTCCCTTATTTTGTGACAAAAATAGTATAATCCATACTATAGGGTGTTTTTATGAAATTTTTCTAACCTAAAAATACAAACACATCTATATAATGGACGTTGAACATACTGTTTCAATGTAGGGAAAACTACTGCCTCATGAAATGATGATTGCTCATTTATCATTTACCACCAATCATGGTGGCCATTATAATGGAAATAATTTTATATATGTAATATATTATATTTATTATGTGTTTAATATTCAATATAACATTTACAAAAAAATATTTTTACATTAAAATAGGTGTTATTACAATAATCTCATTTGAGGAAGTGTGGACTACCGCCCCTCAAAGCGATGTGATTCATTCGCACACCACATAGAATGTAATAACTATTGGTTAAATGATATTATATACTAAATATAATATATTAATTATACTATAATAATTATATATACACACAGACATATATATATATATGTTCCATTTACATTCTTTCTTTCAATATGACAATAAAAATGGAAAACATCGTTTATGCGTACGTACGACTTACCATCTTCATGAACAATATATTCCATTAAATACTTAATTATGCTATAGATTATTATAATATACTTATAATGGATATAACGGATATTTATATCATTATATATATTTTGGAATCATGATATAAGTATAAGGATCAATGATATAGAAAATTAAGACACATGTGAAGAACAAAACGAATATTACATGAAGTGAAACTGTAACATAATATCTTTAACAAGTGGGTAATATATGGTCATAATAAAATATTATACATTAATATATTTAAGAATATTATTTTGTAAAATATTAATAGTAATATTATATTTAATATACAGAAATTCTATAAGGTTACAGAGAGATTCAAGACACAAGGTATGAGGATCTTTATCTCACTATTAATTTACATGAGATACATGCTATGTTCACCATTATTTACTTTTATGTGGGGTATGTACTGACCATGATTTTATTATCTTTATCTTATAAATAAATAATGGGTTTTAAAATATCCATTATATTATCCTTATTTCATGTGGATTGACTTTCAAATGTTACTAAATCGATAAAATAGTTTTTTCTTAATTTGCCTTCTTTGAGACTCCTATAGTGTTATGAACCAAAATTATTTATAGAGGTGTATATACATCAATTTTACATGTTATATCATGAATATAAATATTTTAAATATATCTTAAACTTCATGTAATTTCCTTTTCTTACATGAAGAGTATGATCCCCAGTCACCATGTTATATGAGTTTATTGAGACAATATCCTCATTTTTTCATGATTGTTTATATTTATGATCCCTTTGAAGAAATATTATGATCCACGATTCAATAATATTCATTAGTTTACTTATCATATTTTTATTGAAAATATCATAATTTATTATTACCATTTCTCCACTCTTTTTTACTTAAGATAATGTATTTAGTAAAATCTGACAACCTCTCTATGTGGTTGGAAATCTATTGTATTAAAAAACCATGTTTTCAAAAAAAAAATCAAAAGATACATAAAGATATTTCTCATTAAAATGTGGATTTTAAATTTATTTATTGTTTTATAATCACTATTTATAATTTTAAAAATCTATTTTCAAAGAAAGTCTTTTCAAAAGGGTTTAAGTTATGAAAATAATTTTGCAGAGAAGAGAAGATATTTTCCACAAGAAGAATGTTAAAATATCTTTCAAAATTATTTCCCATCTAAGATAACATACCTAGGGGATACTAATGAATTTATGGGGTAATTATTCAATGTTTTCATCCATATTATTTCTCTAAATAGATTATTTTTTGATGGCATGATTTTATGAAACCCATTTCTCTTTCACATGTTATATGATTTTAAAACCCTCTTATTTTCATGGGTTATGATTACAATGAAATGATTATAAATATAATACATTTACACAGGTTATGTTATGTTTTCATGTTAATGATAACCATTTCATTTCATGGGTTATGATATATCTATTTATGATCTTTTGGCACATGTATATATAATTTCGTTATGTGACAGGTGGGACCCATATCTCCCTCCAATGAATTGGGTAATGATGTATAACTCATGAGATAGACTACAATGGTATAATGAGTGTACTTTCGATTCTAAAATGGTCTTGGGTGTGAACCTTGACTACTAAGATGAACATGGGAGTGAGCTAAGACAACTATTATGGTATGAGGAGCGAAATCATGCTACTATGATGGACATAGAAATGAACCATAACAAGTTGTGTGGTCTTAAAAGTAATTCCTTGTATACTATAGAAATAATTATATGCTTATTTGTCTTTCACAATTCATTGTCTTATTCCTAAGTTATTCTTTCATGGCTTATGCTCTTCATTTCATTATGATTCATGTCTTATGAACTGCCAATATTTATTCAATGATCTATGTTTCAGTATCTGATATGCAGGGTATGGCCTTATATGTTCGTGATCATGTTCTAATACCCTTATACTCATGATTATTCTTACGTTTTGATTTTTATTACCCTTACTAACCATTTTTTCTCACCCCATTTTTCCTTTTTCCTTCCATAGGTTGTAAAGATATGTATTATGTCAGAGGTTTCTAAGAAGGGCGCTAGTCACAAAGATCCTTGTGGATTATAATTTAGCTCATTTTTGAACTAGTGTTTATGTATCTATATTTCCAATGGCACTAGACTATTATGGTATTCTTGTGTATATTTGTATAATGTTTACGAATACCCAAAAAAGTTATCTAATGTTAATGTTTCAAAAGAGCGGCTCATTATAGTTGGTAACAGAAGAGTTCAGTTAGCATTTGAAAACTAGGATGAGAAACCCTTGGTGAGAACTCAAAGGATATATCTAAGGATGGGTATAGGGTTGATTCAATGTATATGAGAATGTCATAGAAGTTTTATGAATGATATAGTTAGTGGTATCCAAGAAATACATCCCAATCTAGATACTACAAGTGGATGTGGCTCGATCCCATAAGTATCTAGGGGTAAGAACTCTAACAAGATTTTTTGAGCATGATTCATTATAATTTTTTATACAATTGCTGGCCTTGTTGTACCAGTGGTTTGAAACTCTCAGGGGTTATTATTTGCGAATTCACAAACTCTTAAAAAATTAATTAAAAAGGATTTAAATATAGGTCATCTATGAATAACCTATGATAAAACTAAAGTGTAATGGATTAAGGATGGTGTCATAAGTTTGATATCCTATATATGATTTTGATTAATTATATGGTTCCTCATTATGATAATTAATTATTACTCTATGATTTTGGTTTTAGTCAATGGTTGGAACTCGAAGGAAACATTTCAATGAAGATTTCAACTGGCAATGCAATAATTATCCTCCCGAAGAAAACGAATGCAATGTGAGATGGAATGCAGAATCCTGTTGTTATGCTCGTTGAGATTTCTATGGTTATGAATCATGGTGGAATTACAAATGACCAAAGGAGGGAATAATGTTCTTTTGAGTTTTTATGAGGAAACGTCTCCCTTCATTCATAGGGTCTCCTGATCCACTATTTTATAAATAATGGATTAGTTCCACTAAAAATATATTCTCTATTATTCAATGTATAGAGAATGAGAATGCTATTTTGGTTGTTAATTGATTAAAATTTGAAGAAGATCAGTGGTGGACTCAAATATATAATACGAGGCAGCATGAGGATATTGAATCCCCCATTTTGGATGAGTTCAAGAAAATTTTTTTCAATACGTACATTCCATGAAATATTTCTACAAAGATGGAGAATGTGTTCCTTAAGTTTAATGAAGGGGCTGATGAATCTATATGTACCTACAAAGATGATATCACCAGACTTTTGAGGAACACATCAGGAATTATCATTCATCATATATGTAAATTTGATAGGTTCTTAGGTGGATTAAACCCAAGTCTCAGAATAGAATCTTCCATAAGAGACATTGTTAGTTACAAAGGGATTGTGTGTTGTTCAATCAATCTTAAAATGGATGTTGGAGTCATGTATCAATCTATTAGATTTAAAAGAAATATAAATAAGGAGTTTAAATAAAACTCTATGAACCATGGAGAAAAGAATAAGAACATTCTGATATGATATAAGTGTCATAAGAATCAGGGAGTAAATTTCTTTCAGGGGTCTAATAAATATTTTTATGCAAAAAGGAAGGTCACTAGAAAATTGATTTCCGATGTGATAGGAAGAAGTTAGCTCAAAATGCCAATGGAGGAAATGGCGCATGTAAATAACCTCCCTTGGTTCTCTTATTCATGTGTAATAAGAATGGGAATTATGCTAACTACATACCAAACCCAAGGGATGGTGATGATGATTGATGTCAACAACCTCTTAAGCTGAGAGATAAGGGGAAATCTCATGCAATCACTATTTATAATGGGGGTATGATAACGATGTGATGAAATAAACACTTACTATCCACTCTAGAATTGATAATTTCATATTTGATTCTTGATCTACCAACTATTTCATATCTAAATAATTTTATAAGGATGTTAAGATTCCACCAGTACAATTAGATGTGGAATTATCATTGAAAACCCCAAATGGTATGATGATTCCATCCCATGTTTATGATTCCTCTCTGGTAGAAGTTTTTTTTTCGGAATTTTATTAATTTAAATATTTTAGTTATTGCTTTGGTCAAATTTTATTTCATACTTGTCATGGATTTTATTTCACTATATAAAAACAAAATCAATTGTATAGGAATGGAAGTAATGTTCGATATTTCAAACCCTCATATGATCATCCATCAATATGCTGATAAGTATTAACATACTTTGGATATTTCTTCTAGTGTACGGGTATTAATACCCATTCAAAAGGTTTTTTTATCTCAAATGGTTGGTGAGAAGAGAAACATTGAATATATTCCTATTTTTCAAGATTTTTTGGATGTATTTCTGAATTAGTTTTCTAGTATTCAAAAAAAACATAAAGTTGAGCTCTCAACTGAACTTGTACTTGGTTAAACCCCAATTTCAAGGATACCTTATAGAAAGGCCCTAATTGAGTTTCAATAATTGGAGATGAAAGTCCAAGAAAACCTCAGTAATTGATTCATTCAGCCAAGTGTGTCATCTTGAAGGGTCACCATTTCTTTTGGTGAAAAATAAAGATGGATCAATGCGACTCTGTATTGATTATCCAGAGTTGAACAAGATCACAATGAAGAAAAAGTATCTTCTTCCTCATATTGATGAATTATTTGATCCACTATGAAAAGCTCAATACTTTTACAAGAATGATCTTCGTTTTAGACATCATTTATTGAGGGTCAAGAAGGAAGATATTCCCCAGAAGACATTCCATACAAGGTATGGTCACTATGAATATATTTTGATTCCTTTTGGTCTTTATAATTCACCTTATATATTAATTGATTTAAATAATAGTGTCTTTATATATTACTTGGACCTTTGGGTGGTTTTTTATATATGGTATTCTTATCTATTAAAAGAGAAATAAGGGTATTAATATCACTTGAGAATTTTACTAAACACCCAAAGGAAGGATAAGTTTATTCAAAATTTAAAAAGTGTGATTTTTTATGCAAAATGATTAATTTTTGGGTTAGATAATCTCAATAGATGGTACAAAAATAGAGTCGTCAAAGATGGAGTCTATTGAAAGCCGGCCTAAACCAAACATGGTGACTAAGAATTGTAGTTTTCCTGGTTTATCTAGATATTATAGATGGTTTGTGGAGAATTTATCTGGACTATCTAATCATCTGACCATGTTAACTCTAATGGTTGTTAAGTTCTTTATGATATATGAATGTGAGGAAAATTTCAAGGAACTGATGAGAATGTGGGATAGAGTATCTTTTCTTACACTACAATGTATTAGATAATAGGTTTTTAATCTATAATAATGAATCCAAGAAGGGATTGGGATTTTTTCTTATAAAAAATAACATGGTTATAGCCTATGGCTCATGATAGTTGAAGATTCATGAGAAAAAATTAAAAACTCATGATTTGGAGTTAGCAGTGGTAATCATTCCATTAACGATATGGAGGAATTATCTTTTTGTGGATAATTGTGGTATATATAAATATCATAAAAATCTAAAATATATATTCAAACAGAAGAATTTGAACATGCACTAGAAAATATGGTAAGATTTGATAAAGTATTATAAATTCTTAATACATTTCCACCCTTGGAAATAAAATAAGGTGGATGATTATTTGAGTTCAAAAGATCGTTCTAGCTTATCAATGATGAGGATCTCAAAAGATCTAATATTTCTGGATTTGAAAAGGATCGATCTAGAAATCCTGATAGGAGATGGAAAATCATATAATTCTCAAATTAATTTTCTGCTATCAATCAATGTGATGATTAAGGATCCACATAAGGAAAATGAATTCTAAAAAATAGGTTCAGAAAGTTTCTCAAGTTTATCCTTGAACTGGTTGGAATGATAAGGTTAATATATCATCTATGTGTTCTTTACATGATACATTTAAAGAAAGATATTTTAGAAAAATCCCAAAGTTATTCTTTCTATATTCTTCATACAAGTATGAAGATGTACATGGAATTGAAATAATAATTCTGGTGGGATGGAATGAAGAGAGTTATCACAGAGTTTGTATCTCAGTGTTTGGTATTCCAGCATGTTAATTCTAAAAGAAAAAATTATAAAGGGATATTTCATCCATTAGTTATAAAAGAATTGAAATGGGAGAACATCAATATGGATTTTGTCATTGGAATAACCAAAAACTCTAAAGGGTTTAATGCTATATGGGTAGTAGTTTATTGCCATACTAAGTCAACACACTATTCTTCTATCAGAGAAGATTTATCACTTCATCATCTTTCCAGAATATACATTAAAGAAGTGGCAAGGTTGTATGGAGTACCACATTACATTGTATCATATTGAAATCAGAGTTTTACCTCAATGTTCTAGAGAAACCTTCAGAAATCACTTCATATAGAATTGAATTCCAGCATGATTTATCATCCAGAAATATATGGTGAGTTTGAATAAACAATTCAAACTCTATAGGATATATTTAAGTATTTTTATCTTGATTTAAAATGTGGTTGGGATCAACACCTTCATCTAGTTGAGTTTTCTTACAACAATAGCATTCACTCAAGAATTCATATGGTGCCATACAAATCCCTCTATAGTAATAAATATAGAGCTCCAACATGTTGGGATGAGTTTGGAGACATAATTCCATTGGGACCTGAGATCACTGAATAAATTAACAACATAGATAGAACCATTCAGAATCATATAAAGGAAGCTCAAAGTAGGAAGAATAGTTATGATGATAACCATCAGTGTGATATAGATTTTGAAGTTTGTGAAAAAGTGTTTCTGTGAATCTCAACCTGGGAGAAAGTTATGTGATTCAGGAAGAAAGGAAAACCAATACCTAGTTTATCAACCCCATTGGAATTCTTGATAATATCGGGATAATAGGATATCAGATGGCTCTTCTTAATAATATCATTCAAGTCCATGTAGTGTTCCATGCATCACTCATGGGGAAGTACATACCTGACCCTTCACATGTACAAAACATGGATTTCATACAACCGGAGCATGATTATTCTTATGAGGAATAACCTTTTGAAATTCTAGATCAATCAAGGAAAGTTCAACAAAATAATACCATTAGCCTAGTCATATATTTTGTAGAAATAAAAAGTTATATGAAGCTACATTGGAAGTTGAGGATATGATTAAGCAGAAGTATCCTCATTTTTTTACCAGAGTAATGAATTTTGAGGGAAAAATTCATTTTAAGGGGCATTGAATGCCACACCCTGAGTTTTTATGGACCCATTTTTATGAATAAATTTCAATTTTCATTTATATATTGCAATACACTAAGTAAATGATTATTTTTTCATGCAACACTAACATGGATTATGATGCCCACAGCCCTGATTTGGCGTATAATACATGCAACACTAAGTGGGTGTACAATACTCGCAATATTGAGTTGCAACGAAACATCTCTTTTTATTATTTTAATTATTTAAATAATATAATTATATCCTAGTGGTTAACCATTATTATATGAATAGTAATAACTGATTTTCAATTATTTTTTATAACAGTTTTATATAAAAAAACAAATTGATACAAAAATAAATGATTTTTTGGTAAAGTTATTCTATGTTTAAAATCATCTTTTTATTTAATGAACTACTTTTTAATAACGAATGTAATTTTAGAAATATTTAAAAATTTAATTTGATAAATTAATCTTCATTTTTTAATATATATCATTGAAATTAACATAGGTGGGAATTTTTTTATTTTTTGAGAAGCTTTATTTTTTTACGAATATTGAAAAATACTATTTTTTAGGTAAAACTGTATTTTTGAATAATTAATTTTTAATGCTAAATGATATTTTAAATTTGTTATAATGTCACATTAGATAAATATTTCATATATAAACAAAATTCAATTCATTATAATAAATTTTTATTTGTAACTAAATATAAAATCATAACAATCTTTTGAACTTTTTCCAACTTTAAAAGCTTGTTATTCCGTCATGTCTACGAGATTAGCAATAATCGTAATTTTGTATCTTCTGTGAAGTGATCTTCAGAAGTCAGACATAAAATATTTTATTTAGTATAATATTTAGTTTTTAATATGACTATGTGAATTTTTTACCAAAATTATTAGTAAAAGGGATTTAAATTAATCACAGTAGTTAAGGCGAAATTAAGCTTAATTAGGGACTAAACCATAAAACTAAGAGCCCAAATGACCTATAAACTTGTCCAAAACCCATTGTAAGTCCATATTTCGTCTATTCACCATCCATTATTGTTTTTTTTGGGTTTTTGTTGAAATTTATTTGTTAGAAACGTGTGCACGCCTAACTTGTTTTCTAAATATTCCATGCGAGTCCTTTCCCTCCCTATAAAATAACACCACCTCTATCCATTATTCAAACATATAAAACCATTTAAGTTCAACCAATACCAAACCAATACAGTTTCCAACAATCCCCCCATTTTCCTTGAATCCTCTCTGTGAGAAAAAACCCTCTCCAGGAATTTGGTTGGCACAAACTAAAAAGAGTTTCTATATTAAGAGGTAACGTCATCTATCAAGATCCTTTCCTTTATTTTCCTTCTACACTCCAACACTCTATTTATTCTATTTTTTTATGAAAAAAAATTATACTATATATAATAATGTGTTTTTATGTAAGTGGTCTAACCTAACCTTACACACACCTTTATCTAATAGATATTGAACATACTGTTTCTATGTACGACGAACTACTGCCTCACGAAATGATGATGGTTCATTTCTACTTTACCACCAATCACGATGGATATTATGATGGACACAATATTTATATATGTAACACATTTTATTTATTAGGTCTTAAATTTTCTGTATTCCTTTTACAAAAAAACATCTTTTTATCTTCAATTTGGTGTTAATATGATAATCTCGTTTGAGAAAGTGTGGACTACCACACCCTCAAAGCAATTTTATTCATTCACACACCACATGTAATGTATTAAATATGGGTTTATAGGTAATATATGTTCTATATATTATATTAATTATACTAGAAAATTTATATATATACATATAGATATATATCTCTCTCATTTACATGTTTTCTCTCAAAACGACAATAGAAATAAAAAACAACATTCATGCATACATATGACTAATTGACTCCATGAATGGTGTATTCCATTACATACTTAATTATGATATATATTGTTATAATATAAAAATAATTAATATACCTTATATTTATATCATTTTATACATTCTTGAATCATTATATAATTATTAGGATCAATAATATAACAAATTAATACATATGTGAAGAACAAAATGAATATTACCCGAAGAGAAACCTTAACATATAAAAATTAACAAGAGGGTAATATAAATTCATAATAAAAAATATATGGTAATAGATATAAGAATATTATTAAGAAATGTTTTTACAATAAACATATATTTATTATATAGTAATGTTTTACGAGTACAGAGATATTCAATACCAAAGGTAAGGGGATCTTCATCTCACTATTAATTTTTGTGTGATAAAAGATATGTTCTCCACTCTTTTCATTTGTGTTGTATAGGTACCTACCATGATTTTATTATATGTATATTTTACATAATCAGGGGTATCCACAGATCTATTATATTATCCTTCTTTCCTAGGGTTTAACTTTCAAAAGATACCAAATCGGTTAAACTGTTTTGTCTCAATTTTCCATCATTAAAACTCTTATTTAGTTTTGAAACCAAAATATTATTTAATGTTTATATTATTTCATTTTATTGTTTATATAATGTATCTTTTTAATTTTCATTATATCTTAAGCTTTATATAATATCTTTTTCTTACATGGATAGTATGATCCCAATTCACTAAGTAATAAGATTCTATTAAGACAATCTTCTCATTTATTTTAGATTGATTATGTTTAGCCTTCCTTTGAAAAAATACTATGATTCATCATTCAAGAATATTCACGAGATTCATTATCCTCTATATATTCCGGATATAATCAATTCTTAAGACCATTTTCCCACTCATTGGTACTTAAGATATTATTTTTAGTATAATATGACCACCTCTCTATTTGGTCAGAAATATATTATATTCAAAAAACATGTTTTCAAAAATGTTTTCAAAATAACCTTGAATAAAATTTTCAAGGAAAATAGGATTTTAAAAATTCTTTATTGTTTTAAAAGATTATATTACATGTTTTCTAAGCTATATTCAAAGAAAAATGATTTAAAAATGTTTTATAGAATAAAATTCATTTTTCAATAAAGAAATGACATTTTCCTTCAAAAGTGATTCAAATGATCTTCCAAAACATTTCTCATATAATATATCATTCTTTGGTGTTACTAATTCTTTTATAGAGAAATTATTCAATATCTACATTCATATTATATCTCTAAATGTATTATTTTTTAATGACATGGCGTTATCAAACCTGTTTCTCTTTCATGGTTTATATTTTTTTGAAATCCCCTTTTTTTCATGAGATATGTTTATGATGAAATGATTACGAATCCTATACCTTTACACATGTTATTATATGTTTACATGTTTATGATACCCATTTTATTTCAGGGGTTATAAAATGACTATTTATGATCATGTGGAACATGAATTTATGAATTCAAAAAGTGATTGGTTGGACCTATATCTCTAACCAACGCATTGGGTAAAGCTTTATATCTCATGAGATAGACTTTGATGGTATTAGGATTGAACTCATGATGTTGGGATGGCCATGGAATTGAATCCTGACTACTAACTTGGTCATGTAATTAATTCCTTGGATACTATGAAAATCATTATATTCTTATTTGTTTTCTATAATTCCATGTCTTATTCAAATGTTATGATTTAATGGATTATGATATTAATTTCAATATGATTCATGTATAATGAAGTTTGAATCTTTATTCCATGATCTATTTTATGATATTTGATATGTATGGATGATCTTCTGTCATCATGATCATGTTCTCTTACCCTTATACTCATGATTATGCATACTTGTCTCCCTTGTTTACCCTTAATGAGAATTTTATATCATCTCTTTTTATGTTTCCATCCCCTAGTTGTGAAGATAAGTATTATTTTTGAGGTTTATAAGAATGGTGATAGTCATGAAAAACCTAGTTGAAGATAATTTAGCTTATTTATGTACAAATGTTTATGTATCTATGTTTCCAAAGGGACTAGACTTGTACAATCTTCTTGCATCTATTTGAACACTATTTAAGTATTAAACCAATTTTAAATGTTTTTGTGGTTTTTAAAGTTTGGGTCACAATATAATGGTGTATAATTTGAGTGGTATAATGAATCTGAAAATTCATACTAGTAGTTAATTTTTTTTACTACAACACAAATTGAGATCTTACCTGAAACGACTGAAGAATATACAATATTTTGTAATGAATATATGATCATAAATGGTGTAGTGTTAATATTTGGATACTGAGTTATAGAATATGGATCATGATATTTGAGGACTCAAGAATGGAACTACCCTAATAATTTCCTCAAGATGGACATAGGGTTTATTTCATTAAAGTGTTTTTGAGATTATCTTTTGTACAAAAAGTTTACTATTTTACAACTATAAGTGTCTGAAATACATATTATCCTAGTGATTTAAATCTAATATAGTGAATAAGTATTTATTATATTAAATATTTTTATTTCTATCTTACTTTTGTAACAGGAAAGGGGAATAGTGTTGATGATTATTTGAGCCCAATGACACATAATCAGTTGGTTCTATAGTCCATTTATTTGCATAAATTAATGGATTCATCCATAGAGATTCATTTGGAGGTTTATGATAAATGGGAATAGATGAAACCTGTATCATTTTACATAGGGGCCTCTCTTTAGAGATGTATCAATATGATAATGTATGAGGATATAGATTTTCTGGAGTTGTGGGACAAATTTGAAGGTGGGGAAATTCATTCTAATTGGAACATCGATGATGAGATTAACATACAATTTCTTGTTCCTGTCAAAGTTCTAACATGTATGTAGAAGTATATGATGCATAATTTTCATTCCTATAAGTATAAAATTCACCATTTCTTTCCCAAAATGTATTGTGATCCTTTTCATAAATCTTTGTGTTTTTGAATATAAAATGATATTGCATGTTTTGTGATATAGTTTAACACCTATCAGTAGGTGACTTTTGAGAACTAGTTTCCTATTAGTATGCTATAATAATTTCCCATTCTCGAATGGTAATGGGTTGTTTTTAGGATGGATATTGTTGTTGAATTTCCAAGTACTTCTAATAAGAATGAGGTAATGCGGATAATAGTGAATTAGTTGCCAAATGTATCCCATTTATTACATATAATATATATTTTAATAATTATCAGTTTAGAGAATTGTATGTTTTAAATTTAGTTTGATATCATATGATGAATCAAATAATTGTTTTTAAATATTTACCCTAATTTTACATCAAATTTCTTGAACGGTTTTCACCAGTCACATGGTACTGAGGTGTTTTTTAGCATATATTTTCACCCACAAATGGATGGAAAATCAGTGTGTATTATACTGTTGTTGGAGGATATGGTGAGAGAATTCATCCAAGAATTTTGTTATTATTTGGAGAATAACATATAACATGTTGATTTTAAATATAAAAATAATTATTTAGTTAATTTTTAAATTTACAAAAATGAGCCATTATATGGTATCCCATGAAGATCACTATAATCGCTTGTTGAAGTGGTAAAATCAGAGTTTCGGTGATCGAGTCTCGTGTAGAAGACAACGAAGTGGATTCAATTGATTTAGAAGTGTATGGATACATTATTGATCAGATATAATTCATATTATTTCCAAAATCATCAACCTATAGATTTTATTGTGGGAGACCATGTGATTATTTAGGTTTCAATAAGATTGGGTCACTGTCAGATTTGGAAGTAGGGTATATTGATGCCCCGTTTGTTAGTCCATTTGAGGTTGTAGAGAGGAACCAACTAGTGGTACACCTATTGTCTATTATATATATGTATAGATCCATCAATTATGTATTCAATATGTTATGTATTTATAATTACCACCCAACCGTTATCATGTGAATGGTGTCGATGACGTTGAGCTTGAGGTTGATGTGTCTTTTGAGGAGAATCTGATTTTTCTTATAGATTATAGTGAGAATGTTTTTATGGCTAAGAAGATTATATTAGTCTGCATGTTATGGTATCATGGTAATGTTTATGAGGTAATTGGGGTCGGTATGTATATATTTATCCTAGTGCATGGCCATTTTTACCTTATAGGATAAGTGATGATTGGTAGAGTAGCTCAATTGTGAGATATTATAAAGTGGGGATGTTTTAATATATATAACTTTGATTAGAAAAATTTTTATTTTAAATTTTTTCTTAACACCATTTAATTTATTTGATGGGATTCTTCATTATAGATTGAAATGGGTGAGGTGTTTCTTTGGGGTTCAAGACATGATAATGGGTAAACAATGCCATCCAATGCATGGATCACATTTGGAACACAATTGTTGACTACCTTGAATCTTAGAGGAAGGTTGTGCATGGTTAATAAAATATCCATGGTGGCCTATGAGACTACGTGGCTTGAGATAATCATGGATATAGGCAACAACACGATGACAAAATGTGTTATAAAACAATATGGGAAGCACAAAAAAAAATCTTTGGAATGATTTAATATTGTATAAAAGGAATTTAATGGTTGACAAAAAATACTTAAAAATAGGTGGAAAAAAACTATGCCTCACTAAAACAAAAGGATTTTAAAATTTTATATCTCATTCATTAATATTTATTACCCAATTTTATTCAACATTGTCCTCCAGTATCCCTGGTTCTAAACCTAGATGTATAAAACTCTCCAAAAGTGATTCTCCTTTGATATTTGATCATTTGAAGTGTTGTTGATTGTGAATCAGTGTTATGGGTATTTATAAGAGTTCTTATTCTTTTATTTTTTGGAATAATAATGTTTTAATGTTTTCAGTCTTCCCAAATCCCGAAGACATTATTTTTATATGGAATTATTATTTTGGGAATTGATTGTTATGTTAGCATAAATAAAGGGACAAAGTTGAATGAAAGTTTTTTTATGAGCTACAGGTATACGTTCTAAATGTTATTTCCCAAATTTATGATGTTTAATAAGGTGTATGTGGTTTTTAAATTTTTATCATTACATTGATAAATAATTTCCGTGCTAAGGAATGACAATTGGGTTTTGAGATAAATTAAGGTAAAAAGTGATAAATGGTTAAAGGGGGAATTTCAATGTTATAAAATGATATGAAATTATATTTAATGGTTTTGGTTATGGATAGATAGTTGAATGATCTATTTACTAAATTGGATCAAGTGTATTGAAATTTATGAGTGATGGGAATGTTTCTAAATGAAGTTTTCCCACATTGTGATTGTTTTAAAAAAATCATTAATGATGAAGCATGGAAATCATGGCTAATGGAATGGGTGGGATTTTGGACTGGATCTCTGAAAATTTGGTTTGGGTAAGACTAATTATTTAGGCCCCATCTATGAAGGTTATGTTTTGGATGTTAGATAGATGCTCCAAGATCCCATATTATAGATATAATGCAGATACATTAATTAAGCCTCTAAGGTACAATGACTTGATTAAATTTATTAATTAAAAATCATTTTATATAAAGTGTTAAACCCCTTATAAGATATGGTTTATACTTCTGACCTGAGATAAAGTAGGTTTGATGTGTTGGTGCCATCATGAAAATTGAGATCCCATAAGGAAATTGGTAATGTATAAAAAAGTATTTTTACTTTCTCTATTTTGTTTATTACATATTTATACATTTTTATACAATAATCTTTTATAGGATATTTTTATAGACATTGTTGCTGGAGGCCTACTAAGTTGTAATCACACCCTTCTCGGGTTTTCATTCGGCACCTAAGAACACATCATGTTTATAGTACTATATATGGGAAAGGGTCCTTTGTATAATAGTACTGAACCAATACAACTGGATCTGGTGCTAAAAACATGATCATTACATTTTTTTTATTTGATATTGATGATGGTTACCCAATGTTAGCCATCCAAAATAGACAAAATCAAGTTTAAATATTACATCACCTACATACCCAAGGATATGTTAGGTTTAGAGTTTTTGCAAATTTGTAAAAAAATATTACATAAATAATACCAATGAACTCAATTGATTATTTTCCAAATATAACCATCTATTTGTATACTATATTAATTCTTCAACATCGCCCAAAAGCATTATCACGTGAGAAACCATTCTAGGAACCAAACATTTAATCATTATTCATTATATCATGGGGAATATGAAACATAAGAAGGGTGTTCTAAAATACTTAGTAAGGGTGAAAATAAGAATTAACCATTGAATTTAATCATTGATAATAATATGAAAATAAGTGTATGGCTAAATAATTAAAATGTATGATAATTTCATAAGAATAGTCATACCCATCATTTTATTGTTCATCAATCTTGAAACGTGGAATAATGACTTAATTAAGGAAAGATTAATAATGATTAATAATCATAAGGCATCTGATTTCAATCATGACCAATGTAATCATTAAAAAAACAATGAATTAATAAATAAAATTTGTTGGTATCTTTGGCACATCATCTTCATAACCAATTTTAAAATCATGGCATAAATAACTATAGCCCGGTTAAATAAAGTGGAGAAACCCTTCAGTAACTCCATTCCAATTTTCTACAAATAAAAGTAAATTAACCAATTCACTATAGGTCTATTTATGTAAAACCATGATATAATCTATTTAGGCTAACCCGATATTATTTGGGTGAAACCAATATATAAAAAATATCTAAATCACATGTCACCTATAATAGGGATGAAACTGTATAATGATCACAACATTGGGGTCAAAATTAATAAATTAATTGATTATGTGTATAAAATTTAAATCCGAAAGAAATTTTGAAATGAAAAATAACATAATAAAAAAATATTACACACATAATCATATAATATTAATGTCAAATAAGAAGTAATATAATCTAATAAAAAAATTGATTTATGAAATTCTCTCCCATTTGATAATTTTAATTTTAGATCCCCTTGGATAAAATTAATACAATGGAAGCTTAAAATACCATTAATTGTGAAGGCTTCAAGATATCACACATAATAGGGGTTTCACCTACCCCATATAAAAATAATTATTTTCATAGTATTAAAATATTACCCAATGAAGGAAAATTTAGACAAAATCCCTTACCTCAAGTCCAAACATTCCATGAATATCCTTTAAAACTAATAAAATAAGATTATATAAATTATTTAATTTATTAATAACCTTTTAAAATTTTAATAGATTATACTTGTACAATATTTTTATTTTTTTGACTTATTTAATTACATAATCGGTTAAGTACAATGAGGGTGTTTTGAGGATGTTCATTTCAATGTTTCAAAATGGTTTCAATGTTTTGATTGAGTTGAAATAGGTAGTTGTCCCTTAATCTACATAATAATGTTATGGAAATATGTATCATTTTTATAAACTAATTTCACATTTAAAATCATCCATGAATAATGGCTTTGAATAATTAACTTTGTTACAATCATGGTGAAAGTATGTTATACGTACACATGAGCAACATTTCTAGTTTTCTAAAGATCGTAATGGAAATAAGATAATTATTATTTAATATATAAACAATAATAATATCAAAGATATCATGTGATTTAATTAAATACATTTATTTATATCATAATATTTATTTGGTGATTAAAAATAATCAAATCGCTTGATGGAGGCGGTAATCCAAACATACGAATGAATGATGTTATCATTTCTCAATGAGTGAAAAGGTATGATTGGAAATGAAATATTATTTCTAATGAATGGTAAATTGGTTATTAACATCATAATTATATCATAAATGTTACATATAATCATTAAAAATATTTTTATTACCTTTCATGTAATTTGTTAGTGAAAAATGAATCACGTCTCTTTACGAGGCAATTATATGTCGTACACATGAGAAACATTATTGTATCCCCCAAAAAGTGGAAAGTAAGAAGTTATATGTTATATAATAATTTAATAAGTATAATGTTGTTAAAAATATAATATGAATAATTTAAATCCATCATCATAACAAGATATTAGTGGATATGATTATAAATGTATTATATCATTTTGGGAGGTTGTAGTCCACTATGCACATGAAGGATGGTTTTGATTCCCATTAAAAAGAATAATATATAGATATACATAATGAAATTAAAATAAAAACATCTATTTCTTTGGTTTATACTATTGTAACTATATCATAATAATTGGCTAATATTTTATGGATGTGTAAGAAGAAATAATATAATAATTCTTGGTTAAGCATGATACCTCTTCTTTGGACAGCCTCCTTAGGTTAGCACCAAAAGACTTATTAGGGTGGATTTATGATAAAATAATGTGATGTAGATAGTGGGGATATAATTAAGGAGTATATTTATGTTGGTATTGTTAGAAAAAATTATTTTAATGTGTGAATATGAGAGCATAAGGGGTTGGATAATTATATGTTAGGTGAGTGTCACACTTGTAATTATTGGCAAGAAAAAAGTGTTCAAACATTTTTTGCATTCCAAATTGTTCTAAAATTTTACATTATTTATAATAATAAATTATAAGGTAAAAATATATCATAAAAATAGATGTTAGATATATTTTTTAGTCATTTTATCCCATATTATTTAATTTTAACCCATTAGTAAAATACTTTTAACCTTAATTAAGGGAAATTGTTTTTCATGTTTTCATTATTCATTATGAAAAAAATGATAGTCCCTTTTAGATAATATTAATAATTTTTATTATAAATATGGAATCTATTTTAGGCAAAAAAATCACAAAAGTGTAAGAATTTAATTTTAAAGAAAAAAACCACAGTTCTGATGAAAAAGTCGTTTCCCTCAAAATGTATTTTTCAAGCATAAGATAATATTATATTAACTCTTTGGATATTAAAAATAATTGTATGAATGTTATTTGACATATATTGATATATAGTATAAATATATTATTTAAATAATTCCTCATTGTGGGTTCTCAACATTATGTAATATGGATAAACATTATTTTCATTAAAAACATTAATGAAAAGTGTGTTTTAAAACTCATAAATAAACTTATACCGAAACATTTTATATAGATGATTATAAATATATTAATTGGATAAAATATAAATAAATAATATATAGTTTATATTAAATAAAATTTAAATCATAATAACACCTTTAAATTAACTAATTCCTGGAAAATATAAGATGATTTTACAAAAATCAATATCTTTCACTATTCATAAAAAATTCTATATTTTGTGAAAAATAGAAACAATTCACCAAAATTTAATTTAAATATTATTATTTCGAAAATGAAATTTATTTTAAAAATAAAATTTTATAAGAGACAAAAAATTTAGTTATAATATTTTCTCATGAAATTAATAAAAATTAATTTTGAAGAAACATATTTTTGATGAATAAAACGACCTTTAAAAAAAATTGATTATTTACTATGAAATTAAATATCTATTTATTTATATTAGGAAATTAATATATATATATATATATATATTTCATATAGTGGTTACTATTTTTCAAAATCTACAATTTAACAACTTGGTTATAATGGTCACATTCAAAATAATATTATATCATGGTTCATTTATGATCGGTGTAGCATGTATTGTTTGCTATCAAGTATAAAACCCTTTATAAAAAATTCAAGCTTTTACACAATGAAAAATTGTATTTTTGGAATGGAGCATGGATAAGGGGACCAAACTTGTTTTCAGTAATGCTGTGGATATTTTATTTGGTGTCTTATTTTGGATTCTATTTGGAACTTCAGACCATCATGACTTGACATACATACATTTTGGATTTTTGTACATACACAATTTTGGGAAATGGTTATGTGTCTTTTAGTTGTTGATTATTATTTCACATTGATGTTTTTTATTTTGACTATTGTTTTGCTCTTCAGAAGTGGGTATAGTCTCCCCAAGTGTTCCTTTAGAACCTTGTTGTTAGTTGTTATCCTCTGGCATATGTGGAGGCTCGCATGTGGTCATGTGGTGACCTGCTAGGGGAACCCGTTTATTATCACCTAATCCCCGACATTATAGTAGAAATTTTTCAAATGTATTTCATTAGGAATCCAATAAAATATAAAATTCATAATGTGTTTTTCATCGTTATGAAAATGAATATCAAGAAACTATATCACTTTTCAAAAGAAGCACATGCTACTATGGAGAAGAAGGAGAAACATTAAGTCATTTTATTTATTTTATTATGGAAATTTTATATTTTTTATATTTATTTGAATTTCATTTATTTTATTTTTAATGAATTATATTTTCTAGTTCTATTTTTTAAAATAAATATTTAGTTTTATGAGTCATCATTCATTTTGTTAAAAACAAAAAAAAATTAATGTTGGATATTCAAATAACTGAAATGAATTATGTATTTCTGGTATATTATTTCAATAAAAAAATTTAAATGTCATTTTTTTACTTTAGTTGTTCAAATAAATTATTGAATTCTATATAATATTTTTAAAAATAAATTCCATTTCACATCATTTATTCGAATAACTATTATTAGAGGAAAATTTAACTTGGATTATTCAAATAACTCACATGAATAGTTATTCAATTACTGTGTACTCATCAAAAAATTTGAATAACATGTGTTGTATTTACTGACTTGGTTAGTGTATCCGTAAACAACCAAGATGTTACGAGTTTGATATATGAGATTGGTATAATCTTTTTTCATGGTCATTCAATTTCATAGACCATGTGATCAAATGAAAATGTGTGATTTCATATGATAAAGCTGGTGGACATAGAAACAGTGACATGTGTGTTTCATGAGGTTTTATCCAATTACCATTGTATCTATAGTAGCATTGATTTTTGTTTGTCGGCCGCCCCTTGTTTACATTTTAGATTTATGTATTTCAATTTTCTATTAAATCTAAAAAGTCCAAGTTAGGACACATGGAGCACATATCAACAATGAATCACAAGCCAACAATTGTGTATTATTATCTCTAAAATTTCTTTATATTAGTAAATGGATAAAAAATATAGGAACTATTTAAATAACTATTATGAGGGTAAATGTAATTACTTCATGAAAAATATTCCTAATATAATGAAAGATATAGTTAATAACCGCATGGAGATAATTTCCAAACTAGATTATGATATAAATAATAACTTGAACCATGTAAAGTACCATCCTTCTGCAACGATATAATTAGAACCAATTGATTAATTTATATATCAAGGAAATAAATTTATAGTTGAATTTATTATCCCCTAATCATAAAGAAATATAATTGAAATATTGAGAAAATATTTTCTATCCTACAATACTCTGAGAAAGAAAAATTTATATTGAATGTTTAACAACTTGTGTGAGAATCCAATTATTTGTGGAACTAATGATGAATACAAAGCTCAAGATTTATATCAAATCAATAGATAGGAAAGAATATTCTAAAAATATTTTTCAACATTTATTTTTGTCAAACATTCTGTATAAAAATTGAAATTTATTTTTTAGGCTGAATAAAAGGGATGATAAATAAAGTGGGTCTTGTGAGGTGACCATCATATGAATAGCAATGTATTCATAAATATTTTTCATTGAAACCAATTTTTTTTTTAAAAAAAAATTCATTTCTTTATTAAAGATTATTTTTCAAAAAATATTTGACTTTTTGAGACATTAATAAAAAAAATGAAATATTTTGACATTAACATAATTTATAAAATGAAATTTTTGAATCATAATAGAGTAATGTGAAGAGAGGGAAGAAGATAGTGGTGTATTTAATTCTTGGCGAACAACTGATAAACATCATTGAAGGAAGGTGAATTAACTTCTCAAATGTGTAATGTATGGGAAGAATCACCCCTAAAACTACTTTATTACACTGAATATATTCTTAATATATAGAAAGTATGGGAATAAATCGAATTAATTATGAGGAGGAAAAAATCATACTATCAATATGAAATAATAAATTATGGTTTTAATGGATCCTCCTCCCATGGGAAAATTTTTATACAATACGAAAAATAGAAACTATACAGGTTTGTGAAATAATCCCAGGGTTAATGAGGATAAGCAATGAAAACAACCTAAAAATCCAAAGGGAAAAAGGCCATGTTCAAGATATCACTACATCTGAGTTGGATTCTTAAAATGAAACAGTGACTATAATAATTGTTATTAATTTAGAAATAATTAATATACTATTTTATTCTAGTTTTTTGAAATATCTCATATAATAAAATTTCAGTTTAATGATTCAAAAACCACTCAATAACACGAGGTTCACTTATCATTGACCATACCAAGTGATGAAATGATTTCATGTCACATATATAACTCCTCCGCAACATATATTTATGGGAATAATATCGTAAAAAATATTGTTACACTCCCTTTGGTAGAATTAAATTCTATGCTTTGAATGTATTGATTTCTATTATATATATCCAATATAAACTATCAGGATGTTTAAATTAGTTTCTATATCTAAAATCATCCCTTAATTTCATATAGGTGTAAAAAAGAATGAATAATCTCATTAAAAATCCCTTCCAAGCATAAATACTAGTCCCTTATAGAAGTGAATATCCACCTCAAATGATTGAGACAATGAAAATGAACGTCTATGAAGACATTCCACTTACGAAAGAATACATTGATTTATTTTAAAATGTATTTCATGTTTATATGCTTGATTGAGTGGTATGCCATTAAATGTAACTTATACCTTGAGTTGTACCCATATCCATGAGTCCCTATCTAATTAATTATATAGAAATAGAAGAGTTTAAGAAAATCTAACATAACTTAAACAAGGGTTTATTTTCCCTAGTTTTTCACCATGGGGTTCCTTAGTCATCTTTTTAATGAATAAGTATAGGTAAAATCATTTATACACTGATTATCATGATCTTAACAAAACTGGTATAAATTACAAGTATCTACTACTTGGGACATCTGTCTTGTTCAAAAAAACTATATGGGGACAATTACTTCTCAAGGATGGATCTTCATACATGATACCATTAATTTATGTTATGTAATAATGATATTACAAATACATCATTTCAAACAAGTTATAGGCATTGTTTATAGATAGTAGTTCCCTTAAGACTCATTAATGGTCTATAAATATTCATGGACATGATGAATATAGTATTTTGAGAATACATCAAAAAACATATTGTGGTGTTTATTAATGAAATTTGTATAAACTTTATTACTAAGAAAACACATGTCGTGAGTTTATTTTATTTTAATAAAGAAAATTCAAAATGAAAAATAGTTGGAGTGAATCAAATCTGACTTCTATATGGGGAAAGACACAATTTTTGGGAATGGTTTTACAAATGATGGGTGATATATTTATATTTTAAAGAAAAAATAATAGTGTATTGTCCCAAAAAATATATATGTAATAGTGATCCATTGTTTTTTCAAACTCCTTAAGTACTATTCATTATTTATGTGATTATCATCATGATTATAAATCCCACTAACTATGATTATTTAATAAGGAGTATAGTTTTTATAAAAAAAATTAAATTTAAGAGAAGATAGAGTTTTAATATAATATAATCACTGCACCTATACTTATACTATCCTTACTAGGGGAAGGACATGTGATATACCATGATGCATCAAAGAGGGTCCTATGTTTTCTACTCGTGAAAAATGATAATGTGATTTCGTATACCTCAGCATAGTTGATGGTTCATGAGAAAATTATCCAATGCAGGAATTAATGTTTGATTTACTAATCTTCAACTTAAATATTTTAGAGATTAGTGTGAAATATATACTAAATATAAGAGTTTAATGTAAATTTGACTACAATAGTGTCTCTATATACACCAACAACAGTAGTTATAGTTGACCAAAGACTACAATTTCATAATATATTAGAATCCTATAATGGAAAATATAGTTTAAGTTTCTCTATGTACAAAATATCATAATAACTTATCCAAAACATATGTTTAAAAGGATAAAATATTTTTAGAAATTAATAGGATGGGAATTAAAAATACCAAATGAGGGAAAATATATTATCTTTCTAAAATGTTCTCTTAGTTATCCATTATAGTGAATGTTAATTATGATCAAAGGGATTATATAAAGACAGAAAAGAATATGGAGGTAATAAATAAGGGTAAATGAAAAGATTCAATCATTGTTAATGATGGATTTGTAATATTATAGATATGATTATTTATACCATCAAAGACATAGATACCAAAGGATCAGTTAGACTATGCTCACATCATAATATTTAAAATCTAATAGTAGAGTAAAAAGGTAACCATAAACAATTTTGGTGTGAAAATATAAAGGATGAGATTGGTGAAAATACATCAATGTGCTTGGTTTCGCAGAAATTTAAGGTATACTGATAAAAGTATTGGGGAATAATTCAACCATTTCACATACGGACTTTAGAATAGGATTAAATAACTATGTATTTTTAATAGGTCATTAAAATAAACTCGACGTATATATTTCCATATTAGTTAGGGTGGATTAACTTATCAAGACTAGTCACATCATCATGATTTAAAAAGTCTTCTCAGTAGATCATGATTCAAAAATATACAATAGATTACTATTGTTTTATATGGAAGAACAAATTTAATTATATCATAACAAGATATAAGGAATGGGTAAAGTTTTATGAAGTGTTTTCAGTATACTATTAGGATCATCTAGGGATGTTTCTAGGATATGGGTCAAATTAGGGTCGACATACATTTTCCCTACTTTTATATTTTTTCCCTTTAAGCCATTTTACATACTCAGTGACTAGACATCCCTCTATTAATATCCAATTTAATTATTATGTAGATATAGGACCTAGAATCAATATAAAATAATAACATGTTTCGTTGAAAATGTTTACCTCTCTAAGAATGATTATACCCCCTGATCAACATGGTAATTATCCCATATTAAAAACTTAAATCGTTTTATCAAAGAAAGAATTATCAATGTATGGTAATTGAACTCATTTATCCAAGAACTAATTAGGAAAAAATTTAAAAAAGTATTGATGGTATTTAACTCCTTACTAATACTGGATTTATAATGCACCTTCTGAATTGGATCATCAATGGAAACCTCATATCCCACCTAGAGTGTATGGATATGATCTCCTTTATTAGTTTCACCAATACAATGGGTTTCCTTTATGTTCTACCAACTAATATAACATATGTATGATGAAATATACACTTATCATAACCTCAAACCATGAATGGTAAATTGATATATGTTACACATGATCTATTTCTCTCAATTATTCTTCATTGACATTTTGTGTTTTCTATCACAAAATAATTTATAACTCTATTTTATTCAAAAAAATATATATATCTTAAAAAACTCAGTATCAAAAAACCCACTCACTTCTGTTATTCTTTTTTCAACTTGGAGTATATATCCTGCAGACATAAAGTCAATAATCTCATGAATAATTTTATTGGTTTTTGGGAACATCCTGATTTTAATGTTCACAAGTCATGTTTTTTATATTTCAAATGAATTAAATCTTTTATGACAATTATTTTCATTCTTGATAAAATATGAAAAAAATTAAGTCTTGGGATACTTTTTCTTCTACCATTAGATAAATTGGGATACCTCCCCATGTTATTAGCAGTTCAAATTTCTAATTTTTGTTTAAAAAGATCTACCATTAAGTTGTGCAACCTTTTAATGGAGATGTTGTTGAGCACTGTAACTATTGCATAGTAATTCTTCCAAATATAACTACCATTAGATAGATACTCCACCAGTTTTTTCTACCTCAGTTATCATATGGTGATACCATTAAATTCTCATACAACCAATATCAATCCCCACTATATCTACCTCATGGTGTTGTTAAATCAAGGTGAATCATTCCTTCAATTGTTCTTCCATTATAAAGAGTTACCACTAGATCAATATAACTCTTTATAAAGCTATCATTAGGATGATATGTCTTCAAAAATAAAGTTGCATCTATCTTTAGATAGATCTTCCACCAGTGTAGATCTACAACTAGTGAAGATCCACTATCCCGGAGAATAAATTTAATAGATCTACTATAGTTTCCTAGAATTAATTTCAAAATTAATTTATTAATGGATAGTTTATATATTAAATAATAGATTCATTCACCTGGATTTAATAATGATTATTATTAAATAAATCCCCATATGTATAATTGAAAAAATCAAAAATTTTAAATCAGTTTCTCAATATGAGGATACTGATTTTTCTATTATTATCATTCAATGGGAAATTGGATCTGGAGTTCTATAAATTCTGTAATTCTCATTCATGAATGTAGAATAAATAGATAATGGTAAAAAATTTATCAAAACTGAATCATATTATCTAACATGATGGAAAGATGAATAAGAGTTAAATTTTTGTGGAAGATCCCTATACATATTATATAATAAAAACATAAAGTTATTTTTGACTACCATGACCCTTTGTTTTGTTTTTATTTCTATATAACCTCTTTGATCACATTCCAAAGATAAATTTAAGGACTCAAAAGAACTTAAAATTAATGAATTGAGAAACACATCATATTCTCATCTCTAAAACCTTAATCTATCTTTTTAATTTTTACAATTGAGCTATGTTTTCGTTTTCACTATCAATTTTTAAAACATAATATTATACACCAAACAGAATAGTTATTTTGGCACTCTCTCTATTTCATTAGTATTTATTCATATAAAAAACTATTGAATAGGTTTTATGTGACATGAACTTATATTTATCCCACACATAACTATGGAAGAGTCATTGTTCCTAGAAAACATTTTGAGCTAATCTTTATAAAACATGATATAGGATAAAGACCCTTTATTTTATAATAAAATACATGAAAGAAATATATTTCATTGTGGAGTGGTTTCTGTCTCGAAATATTACCAAACACCTTGTATAATTAGAATTTTAGTTATTATTTTATATTATTCAAATATTTTTCCCATGTTTTGAATCAAACCAGATTCAGTTTTCTGAAATTTTAATGGAAACATTACTTTATTAGTTAACTTGAACTAGATTTATATATATACATATATAATTTGATAAAATTATATTAGTATAAAAACATAAGGTATTTTCAAATGTATTTTTACTGATATGTGAGTGATATTTGAAGAATATTTAAAAATATAAAATTATACAATTATTCGATTTTTTTAATTATTATTTTTCTTTAAAATTGTGTTCTCTTTGATTTTATGTTTTTCAAATATAAATTTTATTAGAAACATAATTCACCACTATTTATTTTTTCATTGGGACCAACATATAGTATTAGATCATTTCAAAAAATCTTTTTTTACTAGGATTAAGTTTTATATACAGCTATGAAATATATCTTGATGAAAATTCCACAAATCACCCTCCTTATTTAAATGTCACAAATTATTATCAATAAAAAATCAAGATTACTGTTCGTTTAGAAAGTATAGCCTTTGACATAGGGAATATTCTTGATGTTAAATATAAAAAACCCAGAAGTCATTGAAAATATTGACATGATTCCACTAATGTAGTATGTGATTGTAAATGTAATGATATTAATAAATTTGTTATTCTTTACCTAAGTATGAATTCAACATAATATTCGAATCTTATACTACTTTTGAAATTTGGGATACTCTTAAAATATCTCATGAAGGAACATCAAATGATCAAGAAATGAAATTAAATATATACACTCTTAAATATGATGTTTTTAAGATGAATCCTGATGAGTCCATTTATGACAAGCATCTCAAGTTCAATGAAATATTCAATATTATTCATGAAGATAGAAATAAAATTTCTAAAAGATCTAGTCATGTGACTTCTCAGATACTTAACATATAATTGGAGAGGAATATCTGTGTCTAGTCATGTGACTTCTCAGATAATTAACATATATAAATAAATTTTTCATACCCAAGGATATAGTCAAGAAGAAGTAATTGAATATAAGGAAACCTTTTCTCAAGTAGCCAGACTTGAATCCCTCAAAATTTTGGTTTCCTATGTAGCAAATTTGAATTTCAATCTACACAAAATGGTTGTAGAGATTGAATTCCGAAATAGATATATAGTTCAGGATGTTTTTGTTGATGAACCACATATATTTAAAGACCCCCACTTTCAAAATCATTTATTTTAATTAATAAAAGTCTCATATTATTTAAAAAGGTTTCTAGAAATTGTTATGATAGGGTTCTCTCATTTCTGATTTTAAAATATTTTACTAAAAGAATAATGGAGATTAATTTATTTATTAAAATAATTTCATAAAATGTTTTCGTTGTAAAAATATATATTTATGATATTATTTTTTGATATTCAATAAATTTGGTGCATGTTGAATTTAAAAAAAACAATGCAATGTGAATTTAAAATGAGTGTGACTGGTAAAATTAAATTCACTATTGGTCTTCAAATTTTCCAAAATAAAGAAGAAATTATTTTAAATCAAATAACTAATGATAAATAACAATAATAATGATTTTTAACAGATAGTACTAATGGTAGTGATACTCTAATGACTGATATATGTAAATTGGATCTTGATTAGATTAATAAAATAGTTTATCAAACCACTTAACAAAGGCATGATTCTAAGATTACTATACCTAACTACTTGATGAACTGATATAATTTTTAGAGTGTCTATATGTTTCCATATTCATGATAACCCAAAATAGTCACACTTACATGGTGATATAATAATTTTTAAATACCTAAATTGTATAAACAATTTAGGAAAATTATATTATGGTGGAATAGAATTTAACTTTATTATATGATCATATTCTAACAATGGTTTCTGTAAGTAAGATATAAAAATAATATTTTGACATTATCACTTTTTACGAATGTCTCTTGTTTCATGGTGTAGTAAAAATCATGACTCTATTTAATTATTTTCTACTGAAGATTAGTACATAGTTGTAGGTAGTAGTTGTGGATAGATTCTATAGATGAAACACACTTTTTTAGACTATAGATATCAATTTTTACATATACCAAAAAATTTAGATAATAGAAGTGATATAAATATTTATAAAAATCATGTCTCTCATTTTAGAACTCAACACATTGATGTACGAAATCACATTTTGAGAGACCATTTTTAAATTTGTGATATAACTCTTTTGTTCATATGTATTGAACATCAACTTGTCAGCATATTCACAAATACTATGAAATTTAAGAGATTGAGCTATATCAGACATGAACATGTATTGATAAGTTTTTTTTATTCTTTTATTTATATATTTTTTCAATTCAGTTTGAAAAAGTAAAAGGTCGATATCTACCACTGGTATATATCATTTGTACTATCGTTGATGTCTATAATTGGTACAATCGTTGGCGTATACTATTGGTAGTACCATTGTAATCTACCATTGGAATCCTTTTATGGAATTGACTATTGGTATCTACCATGGTGATTAACTATTGTATAAATTTTTTTTATAGTATCATACATTGGTACCATGACATGGTACCGTAATGTGTTGGCATTCAGATTCTACTGTAAAAACCTAATGTAGTATGATACCAAGGGAATCAATAGTTAGGACATATAATTACTATTTTATATAATTATAATTATTATAAAGTTTTTTTAACTTTTTTTAATTTTATTATTTTTATTTTTCATTTTTAAATCCCTAAATGAAATTATATTATTAAAATTATAGTATAAAAAACCTCATTTATGTTCCCTATTTTAACCCCTTTTCCTTTCAATCTTGAATAAAACCCTTCTACCCCTTCCTTTTTCCATTGAACTAGTGCATAAATTTTGGGATTCAAGCCGCTACTGTGTCTTTATATGAGTGGAATCCCTCAAATAATTCTAGACGTGAATCTTGTTAGTCGATAATGGAACTGAAAGGTCCCCAACTTATTAATTTTTCTATAAACATAATTAATTAAAAAGATGTCTTATGGTTGTTTTTGAGCTGGTAAATCTTTTGAAATTTTATCTAGGACTTATAATTAGTGGAATGGTTCTTGGAAAATGTTCAATCATTCAACCCCATGTTGGTTCCTCAGTTTTATTTGATTTCAGAGTATGAGTTTGGTGATAAACAAAATTATTAATACATTTATTTATAGATAGGAAAACATATTCTCTTTGATGTAGTGGTAATGGGATTAAATTTTCCTCACAATGGAATTAATGATGACTATCAATGTTCTTTCCCAATTAAACATGAGAAAATTATATTTGAGGATGCATTTTTAGAGTTAACTTGGAATGATATAGGGAAAAGGACTATATCTGTAGATCATGCTATATAATGTGTAATATTTTTTCATGTTTATATAACATAATCATTTTCCCATGAATGGAGATATTAGACTAATGAGTTATGTAGATTTATTTTTATTATTTCTATGAAAATAGTAGAGATGATAAATTTTGGTAGATATATAATGGTTTATATGATGGATTTGAGAAATCCCACTTATCGGTAAAATTCTTTTCCCAACTCCTTGCTGATATATTCTATGTTATATGATAGATTTCTAGTTGATTAATGGGGAGATAGAGTAAACATGTGTGGTGGTTTCATCTTGAGTGATGTGATTTTTAATAGAATAACGTAAAAATGGAAATATTGGTTGAAGAATTGGTGTTGGTTTATAACAATATCTATATGAAATTTATCGCAGTTCAGTATCCTAATAGACTAATATATTTAACTGATCCTAGATTATATACAAATGAGGTAGTGGAGTACACCTCTGATGAGGAAGTCATAGTTGATGAAGAAAGATAAGAATTTTTAGAGGATTAGGAGGAATACATATTTGTTTCAGTTGTTTTAGGTAGAGATATTTATATGGATAAGATCCCCATAGTTCTTTATGGTTATTCCAATCTTCCACATTCTATTTCTACCTGAGATTATTTGATGATCTAAGATGTTTAGTCTTATGAGACTGAGATATCTAATGTTGATCTGGTAGGGAGGTCATCTTATGGGTCATTCAATGATGTAGTGGTTCATTCAGATGACTTTGAGTATGATGTTTATAGAGGTTATGGGGATGAGAAGTCACACCATTATCAGATAATGACTATTTACAACATATCCTCCCATGGTGTGTGTCATGGTATATATCCTTCTCTATAAGGTATCCAAGTATCCAGTGATAGAGATGAACTAGGTGTATAGACTTTCTAAAGTAATGTTGATCATGTTACTTCTGATAGAGATGGATATAGTTCACCTTCTAAGGCATAGAAATAACTAGGATCTACTCAGCATTGTTTTGAGTATTTTGAGTAAGATGACGATTATAATTATTAGGGTGGTCCACCATTTTATAGTGGACCTTTAATTTAGGTTGTATATAGGGATCATAAGTTTTCTATAGTGGGGAGTATTGGTGAGGAATCTTTGTTGCCAAAATTTTCCTTTGGATGTTGAAATTATAAAGACTAGACCATTGGATGTGGTTTTTCTTATCTAAGAGAGGAATCTGCATTCTCCTCCTCCTCCTACTTCTCCTCCTTCTAACAGTTAGGTGAATAAAGATTACTTGTATTCCTTTAAGGATATATTTATATCATACCTTGGTGGTATTCTTTTCCCTTCAGTAGTTTAGAATACTAATCAAATGAAGACGACCCAATAATCTTTTTTTATTTAGCCATATCACATATTCACCATAAAATATTCCTAAGGATAGTATATAATTTTATTGAAAATAAGAGGTTGGTTGAGAGGATAAAATCAATGTAGATCATGATAGACGGTATATGTTCCAAATTTAATTGGATGAATGTATCTATTTTGGAGATACTAGAGAGACTCTCTACTCTTAGAGGTTAATCTTCTTCAGCACCACCAACACCTCCTACTATTTCTTTGGTGGATATAGATCCAGTATGTTCTATCATCAGAGAGGATATCCATATAGTGATAGATGATAAATCATTTTTTCATCAAGATGACCTTTACTAGATCAATTATCTTAGTGTGCATATTTTTAAATTATTTAGAAAATGTTCAAATGTGGAAAGGAGTGATTGAGAGACTATCACTAATTCCATTAAATAATATATCTCAATGATTTATATGAATAATGATCATAATTCCAATTTCATGTTGTATATTGAGAACATGAGAATACCCCCTTTGACCATATCCTTTAATAAGTAAGAGACAGAACTAATGACCGAGGACCCTCTGCTCAAGCATTTCATTAAATACAAGGCTGATTTTTATATCGAACCTAGATTTGCATACATGACTATTACATTATTTTAAATATAAAAAAATAATAGCTTTAAAAATACCAGATAAAATGATTTAGTTTTTTTGGAAAGATAGTCTTATAAATGAATTTTATATAATAAAACATAAAAATCATTTAATCCCCCCTTATCTAGTTTCTTATTGGCCTTCACATTCTACATAGTACAAGTAATCACATGTGGATATACATCAATTAAATGGGTGTGCTAAAATCCTAGTAAGAGGATAAATAAGGACATAAATAAATATAAAATGGGTGAGAATAATAATAATCATCATAACATAAGCATAGTATCCTCATCATAATCATTATAGGAAACATTATATAAAGGTATCGAATTTGGAAATTCATAAAAATGAAACATCATGTCTAAGTGTCCAAATACCACCTAGATCTTAGAAGAAACCTAACATCATATTCACACATAACATATGTGAATAAACATAACATTATCATTGTGAAAAAAACAGTGCATTATTTTTCTGAAACATTCACCTTATCTAATGAGATACATCACATTACATAATGCATCAGTGCACTATATGATTCCAGGCACACCTGTCACATCCTAACATTTATATAATCATTCATTCCACATAGAAATTATAAAAATATTTTCCATAAAATAACCCATGAAAATTAAATGGTTTTCATGAGAATTTCATATTCATGAACAAAACTTTGGGGTTCCCAAAATAAAAATGGGATAAAAAACTTTGTATAAGATTCATCAATCCAGACTAAAGAATTAAGAATATCAAGTTATGTAAAATATTTTTTTAGAAAGAAGTGTTATTTTTGAGAAAAAAATTATTTTCTTATAAAACCTGATTGGAATCATGAATATCCTAGAAAATTAAATTCAAGATCAAATAAATTATTTTTCTTGAGTGTTAAAGAATATCCAAACTGAAATTTTTTATGATAGAAGAATAACGCAAAGAAAGGAAATTGTGATTGTGAATCCCCTAACCTTATGTACGAATGATTTATTCACATAAATGACCTATATAATAAAATTATATTTATTAATAAATAAATAAATAAAATATTCTAAAAGTACTATATTCATTAAAATTTTATTAAGTTGGATTATGTCCCTTTTGATGTGTTACAATGTACAATTTCATTGTTCCAGAGAGTTCATTGTCACGTTCTTCATGATTGGTTTCCTTGTATATATGTATGTATGACCATGTAAAACAATAATAATTTTATAGAATTGAAATTGTATGTTATTAATGAACTTACATGTGATAAATTAGTCTTAAGTATTATTTTTTCATATATTAGGATGATTAATTATATAATATGTTAATGGTTATCATTTAGATTAATTTATGTGGTTTTCATTTAGAATGAACTCCTTTAGTTTTATTATTTAGTATTATGTGAACATATTAATTATCAAACATAAAAAATGTTATAAAATACATCTTTAAATTCTTTTTCAATCATTATAATGGTTTAATTACAATCCTTGAAGGTGGTAAAAGAAAAATGAAAGCACGTTGTCCCCATGGATGTTAATCGACACATCATAGATGATGTTTTCAATTTTAGAATAAAATAGATATGAGAAAATGTTTGATGATATATTATTCAATTAACATAATATCAATCAATTATATATAAGATATTGGAGTTATAACTCAACTTGGATAAGGTGTGTTTTGGAGATAATAATAAAACAAATGAAATTGAAAAGAAATTGAAAGAAAATTAATGAGGGTTTTAAATCATGAATTCTTCTCCTTAAGAAACTTATTAAGGAAATTAGGATTGGTATTTTGTTGGAATCAAATGATATTTGAAATGGGGGGATTATTAGGAAGAGTATTGAGTAGAATTTTTACAAGCCTCAAATCTTGGAAGGTGTGATGAGAAAAGGTGGTCAGTCATGATATTTAGATGGGAGGAGGGGTGTTTTGACTATTTTATTCATCTTTTTATTATTTTATCTCTAGGCCCTCCATAGTTTGAATTTTATAACTAAATATATCCAATAATGAAAGAGAGTTCTATATTATTGTTCTTAAATTATATATACCTCAACAATGACTAAAACATTCATGTATCTACCTAATATTATAAAATATCGAATTTCACTATTCACCATAAAAATCATTTATTTTAAAAAATACAAATAATTCACGCTAACATTATTTCAAAGATTAGAATTGAATAAAAGAACTTCATTTTATAGAAATAAATTTTCTAAATATGAGATATTTAATATTTAATTAATATCATCAATTATTGAAAAATACTAATCTTAAATTCATAAATGATTTTATAACAAGTTGAAAAATTAATTATGTTTTCATAAAATTATATTATAATCCCAAAAAAAATATTAATTTATGATTCTATTTTTTTGAAAATGAATTTTCATTTAAAATATGATATTAATTATAAAATTGTAAATATACATTTTCTCTTTCCAAAAATATCGACACTTAATTTATCATTTTTAAAATATCTATTTACATCATCCAAGTATAAAATATATAATGTTTTCTTTTATCAGATACCCAAATTTTATTTAAATAGTCATTAGCAAGGTAACTATTCAATTTTCTGATTTATTAGTTCTAATTGTCACATTACTATTCCAAAGCGTATGTTACTATTCTATCGACATGGGTTCCTTAATTTCTAAAAATAATTATTAATTAATTCATTATTTATTTATAATGTTTTTATTGTTTCCTCAATGTAATTTTTTGTGTTTTATACAATATAAAATAATTATATGATAGAAATTTCCATTGATAATAATATTTATCCTTAAATTCTTCCCCCTTATGAAAAGTTTCCCTTGAAATTTCGGTTTACATTCTATGTTTAAAACAAGTGAGGGTTCTTCCTCTTTATAACTTGATTCGATTAACATGTACCCTTTTTGTATGTATGGTTCTTCCATATTACTTTGACTAGATGAATAGTCTTGTTGCATAAAACTATATTTCTATTGTCTATGATCTTCATTGATTTCTCCTCATAAGAAAGATAATTTTCTAACAATAGCACCTCTGAATTTAGTAAATGTGATAGATTTGGTATGAACTTTCTCAACAGGTATACATAGAATATATAGTGTACATAGGACATGGTTTTTGGAAGAACTAGTCTATAGGACACATCTCTAACATGATCTAGAATCTAGAAGGGCCTAATGTTCATGGGACCTATCTTTCCATTCATCCCAATTTTCATGATCATATTATATAAATATATATAGAGGAATACCATGTATTCAACATCAAACACTAGGGATCATCGATGAATGTATGCATAGATCTTATATTGAATTTGGTATACCTTGATATATTGCTGAATGTTTGTCACATTCTCCACAATTTCATTGATCATTTCATGTCTTAGAGTCTTTCATTCATCGAATTCAACTTAACAAGTTAGTGTTCCGCATCTTTTCAAATAAAAGTTTTCATACACAGCTATTTGGACGCCCATGTAAAAATAGTTGTTGTAAGGGATACCAGATAGAAATATATGTTAGTCCCATAATCCTTTAAAATCCATAGGCAATGCTCTCAACATTTAATCTAGTTTCCAAAAAGTCTAATATGATTGGTCATCATATTGAGTAATATAATTTGTACTAATGTGAGCTCAGTGTTTAGATCATGTTGGATAATTTTTCTAAACATGGAGGTGAATCTCAAATCTCGAGTCGATACAATCTATAATGTTACTCCATATAGCCTTACCAATTCTCTGATGTATATCTGTTCCAGTTGACTCAGTGATAAGTCCTCTAAAATTTTGATAAATATAGTTTTCAACAAGAGATAATTCACAAAAACACATATAAAATTATTTCCAATGGATTTATTCATATACCTATTTAAAGGGCCCATTGTGATGTTTTCCAATTTAGATGTCGGTATGGGTAATAGTTGCATCATCCCATTATAATTTTTCCGTTCACCCTTCACTTACTAACATACTATCCACCTTGATGTAAAGTCGATGATCTCTTTCTTCATATTTTCCCAAAAATAGTTTTCTTAGAGATCATGATTCATAGTTGTGCTCCCTCAGTGAAATGATATGGTTGATCCATATTCTTCATTCAAAACAACTATATTTATCTCTTTATATTATGGTACAAATTTCCATGACCCGAATATTCTGACTCTGTCCTCATCAATTTTTATCTATGAGGATTTTCCCTTTCTGATTATTTCCACCTTCTTATGAATTTCCAAATAATTTATTTAAGAATCCTTTTTCTTCTCTATAAGGGATGGCTGATAAATCTTACGAGAACAGATTGATGATTTTCCATACTTAATTATTCCCATGTCCATCCTTTGATAATCTCAGAAGAATGGATCCTTCTCAAATGTCATCAATGATAATGTGGAATGATAATTTCTATAAAGAGCATCCACAACGTTATTTTACATATCAGGATGGTAGTGGACTGTGTAATCATAATCCTTGAACATCATTAACCATATTCTATGGAACATATTAAGATCCTACTATGTGAATATATATATTTTAGGCTCTTATGATCTGTATATATCTCACACTTCTCTCCATAGAAATAATTCTACCATATTTTCAATGTAAATATCATAGCTTCCAACTCTAGATCATGCATGATATTGTTTTTCTAAAGAATTTGAAACTTCTTTGAGTTTAAGTCCATAAGATTATAATATTTCATTAGTAAAAAGTATAATACATTCTTTGAAAAATATTTTTATAGAACATATATTTCTCCACATGTTAGTAGAGTGAGTACTGGTGTAGTGATGATCCTTTTTTAAACTCTTTGATGTAGTCTTCACATTCACTAGTCAATACAAACTTTTCTTACTTATGATTCAATTTGGTAAGTGGGTTTTAAAATTATGAAATTTTCTTCACAAATCACCAAAAATGAGAAACTAAACCAAGGAAACTATGGATCTCTATCGAAAATGTTTTCCAAGGACACTCTTCAATTTCCTTTTTCAGGGAAGGGTTGATAGATATTCCTTTTTGGGTGATAACATTCCCCAAGAATGATACATTATCCATCCATAACTCTCATTTACTATAATTGTAATATATCTTATTCCTTCACATGGTCTTTAGCATATTATTCAAATACTCTTCATGTACCTCCTTTCTCTTGGATTATATCATAATATCATTGATAATGACTTAGACAAATTTGTAGAGTTATTCACTAAAGAATCTATTAATTTGTTGAATTAATATTTATGTAGCATTAGTGAGTCTTAAATTCATCAGTATGAACTCATAGTTTTCATACCTCAATCTAAAGGCAGTCCCAGGAATATCTTCCTTTCTCTCATTTATTTGGGGATATCCCAGCAGACGGACTACCTTAGAGAAATAATTGGCCCCGTGTTTTTTTTCAGACAAGTCGTCATTTCATGGAAGGAGATACATGTTATTTATTGTGAATTTTTTGAGCTCACGATAATCAATGAAGTTTCACAGTGATTCATCCATATTTTTTATGAACATAACTGGAGAACCCCATGGTGAAGCACTCATGCATTAGAAACCCATTTCTATATTCTTTTGTAATAGCTTCTTGATTTCATACAACTCAATGGTGGCCATTATATAAGGTTTAATTGATATATGTGTAGATCTAGGATGAAGTTCAATTTGGAACTCAACCTCTCGGTTAGGAGGAAGAGAAATCAATTCATTATGGAACACATTAGTTTAGTTCCTCATAATGGTAATCTCTTAAATAATGATTCTTTCCATTGTTTTAAACATTTGAGAATGATATACTTTCTCATAAGGAATAAATTTCCACAATTGAGACAATGATTACCATGAATATTCATCCTCATCCATATACATGTAATGAATAGGTGGTTGTTCCTAGATGTGAAGAGTGATATCCATTTCCTGATAGTTGATGAGGTTTTTATACATTGATATGTAATCCATGACCAATGTAGAATCAAAGTGCACTAAAGGGAGTAAGAAAAAAAATCGGATGGTTGAGTCAAAAAACATTAACCATAGAGGATTTATATACTATAGATGCAATAATTTCCCTATTTGATGTTCTCAATGATCAATCAACTGCCATATTTCGAGGTGGTGTATGTATAGTTCTACTAAACACACAAGAAATGAAATAATGCATAGATTTGTAATCCAATATTATGTTTTCTATTCTTGAATGGATTACTAGTTTACCCTTAATCACATAATTTCTAAACTCCACCTCAGTATTAGTGATGGGATATGCTTTTCCATTTTCCTTTTGGAATTGGTGGTTGCTGATACTGATTACCCTATAGGACCTGAGGCTTAGTGCACCATCCCACATAGTGACTATGCTCCCTATAATTGAATCATTGAATCAATGGTAGTTCTCTATATTCCTCCACCACATTGAAAAGATTCTTCATGCCCCTTTGATATTCAAGGTCATGGAGTCATTCCCTACCACACATGAAGCATTTTCAAATCCATTTGTTGAAAATCCCAAGAATCTTCTTCCCAAATTTTTAACATCTTTATGGTTGAGTTTTCATTCAACATTCTTCATTACATCCTCCATCTAGAAACTCCATATTTCTTTTCTTATCTTCATAGTCATTGTAGAATTATCCAAACCCCGTCTCCACATTGATAGAACATCAAACAACTTCTTCATAACTCTAAAATTATTGAATATATAGATCCTTTCAAAGGATTGGTTTTGAAAAACTAAAGAATATATATATTTTGATATTATTATTGATAATAAAACCCAAGACATACTATTCAATACTTGTGAAATTTTATTCATAATTCATGATAAATTCCCATTCATTTTTATTCATCTCAATGAATTATTTCTCCATATTTGTTAGAAGAGTTTGTGGGAAATACTTATTATAAAATATTTTCATAATGTATTCCCACCCTATCTCTTCAATTTCAATCTTTGGATTGGAATTCATAATAAACTCACACCACTAATCGGCCTCTCCATCTACATGATACACATCTAGAGTAAACTTATCCTTATCAGAATAGTGAAGAACAGAAATGAACTTCTCCATTGAGTTGACCCACTATTCCAAGACAAGTGTATCAAAATATAAACTAAATGTCAGATTTCATTTCTTCATAAATGATTCGACATCCAGTTTCTCACTCTTTAGTGATGTATAGTGTTCTTCATTATTCAGATTATTTTTTATAGCTCGAGACAATTGGGTAAGAATCACCATTAAATTTTGAACTCTAACTCTTAAGGAAATTTGGATTTAATTTTCAAAATCATTGCATTATCCCTCACATGGGTTGTTGGCCAGATATTTTCTAGTTTCCACCATTGTCATTAATAGAAAACGTTCTATCAAACCATAAGTCAACATGTTATGAATAAATAATTTTTCCATTAGGAAATTAACTCTTAAATAATATCATATAGGATTCCTATAGTTATAGGTTTTCTAAAAAACATATTATTGGGCCCTTACATATACTTAGTATCATATAAAAGGGTTTTTGATAACGTTCTCTAATCAAAATTCTCAAATTAACGAAATTGTTCTCTAATATAAAATGTTTCAACCCTAATTTTTATTAAATGACTATTACATCAATATAAAGATAAAAACATAATAGTGTTACAAATATAGGATAAAATGGTATAGTGTATTTCAAAAAAAAAATAGTCTTATTAAAAAATTTACATAATAAAACATATGAATTATTTAATCCCTTCTTATCTAGCATCTTAGTGGCCTTAAAATTCTCTCTAGTAAAGGTAATCACATGAGGATAAACATCAATTAATAGGGTGAGAAAAAATCCCAGTAAGAGGATAAATAAATACATTAATCAATATAGCATGGGTAAAACTAATAATCTTCATGATAATATAAGAATTGTATCATCATCATAATCATGATTAGAACAATTACATATAGTCATGGAATGTGGAAATTCATAAAAATGAAACATCGTGTCTTTGTGGCCAAAAACCACATGTATTTGTGAAAAAAGATAACACCAAATTCCAATATAACATATGTTAATTATAATAAAATAACCATTATGTAAAATTTTATCATCATGTTCACACATATTTCACCTTATCTCATGAGACACATCACATTACCCAATGCATTGGAGCACTATATAATTCTGGGTGCTACTATCACATCATGAAATTTACATAATCCTGGTGGCCACAAATAACATATACATATCTTTTCCAAAAAGATAACCCAATAAAAGGAAGTGGGATTAATTTGAATTTCATATTAATGAATAACATTTGTGGTTCGTAAAATAAAAAAGGAACAATATAATCAGTATAAGAAAAATCAATCATGACTTTAAAAGAAACAATAACAAGAGAAGTTAAATATTTTTTTAATGAAGAGTTCATTAGGAAAATTCATTGAATTATTCATAAAAACATATTGGAATCATTTATATCCTATAAATTAAATGGTAAGGAAAAATAAATTTTTTTAAGTAAAAAAAAAGAAAATCCAAACTGAAAATTTATATGAAATAAGAAATACCCAATGAAAGGAAATTGGGTTTGATAATCCCCTTACATTATGTATGAATGCTTTATTCACATTAATTTCCTAGATACTAATATTATATTAATTAATTTAAAAATTATGAACATGTTATATTTTTATTATATTAATAATAATTTTATTAATTTCTTTTATGGCTATTTTGATGAGGTATGGAATTCAATTTCATTGTTCGTGATGGTTTGTTTTCTTGGTCTTCATGATCAATTCACTTTTATATTTGAATGGAAGACAGTTTAAAATAGGTATAACTATCCATAATTAAAGCTATATGTATTTAATGAATTTAAAATTGTTTTATTGGTTCAATATATTATTTTTGTCACATATGAGGATGATTCATTGGATAAAAATTATTGTTAATCATTTAGATTATTTTTGGCGGTTTTCAATCACAACAAAATTATTTCATTTTATTATTTAGTATTATGTATATATGTTATCTATACGACATAAAATAAGTTATAAAATAACATTTACAATCTTCTTCAACCATTATAATTGTTTTATGACTGTACATGAATATGGTAATGTAAAATGAAAGTCTGTCGTCCACAATGGCTGTAAATCAACTCACCATAGACAATACTTCCATTTTTTGAATAAAATGGATAGGAGAAGAGGATTTATGATAGATTATTCCATAAAAATTTTAAATTATATATAATATTCTTGATTTATCATGACACTTGGAGAAGGGGATGTGAGTAGATAATAATAAAAGAAAAAAATTGAAAATAAATTAAAGAGAAAATAAAAGAGGGTTTTACATCTTGAATTATTTCTCTTGGGATCCTCCTAAAATAATTTAGGTTTAGTGTTTTATTGATACCAAAGTATCCTAGGCATGGGTATGAATCTTGGGAATAGTATTGGTTAGAGTTCAGACAAGATTCAAATCATGGAAGGTGTGAGGGGAAGAGGTTGTGAGGTGTGATGTTTATTGGGGGGATGTGGTGGTTTTTTGATTATTTTAATCATCATTTGATTATTTTGGCTCAAAACTATTAATAGTCTGATCCTTAATATAGAATACAATAGATAATGATGGGTTTTTGGATATTATATTTCTTAAATCATCCACACATCCACAGTGACTAAAAAAATCATGAATTTAACGAATATTTTAACTTATCGTAATTTACTTTTAACAAAATATTCAACTATTTTAAAAAAAACCAAAATTTATCCCTAAATTTTTTTTATGATTATAATTAAAAAATAAAATAACTTTTCTGAAAATAATTTTATAAGTAAAATAAATATTATTTTTTATTAAAATAGTCATTTATTCCAAAAAATACCGATTTTAAAATTAAAACTAATTTTATGATATTTTAAAAAATTAATTAAGGTATCATAATATTATATTATGATAATAAGAATTAAATTATTTAGGAATCTATTTTGGGAAAAAGTTTTTTTTAGAAAATTCATATTAATTATAATGCTGCAAATAAACATTTACTCATTACCAAAATACCAACACTAAATTTTACATTTCTAAAATATTTATTAACTTATACCAAGATATAAATATATAATATTATCATTTCTAACAAACCCAACTTTTATTTAAAATTTAAAAGTCGATGTTACTATTCTATTTATTGATTTACTATTCCTAATGGCCATATTACTATTCAAAAGTAAATGTTATTTTTCAATCAGTATAAGTTCTAGAATTTCATTAAATACCTATTTTTCATTAATTCATCATTTATAAAGTTTGTATTGTGTTATAATTGTGAATTTATGTGGTTTATACAGTATTGAATATTTATAATAAGGTAATTTATATTGAAAAAATTGGGGTTCCTTACAATTTCTTCAAATCTATAGTGCATAGTAGTAGAGTGATCATAAGATTTGTAGATAATATCGAACCATTTTTTGTACTACTGCGAAATCAATTAATTCACCTCATACCATCCCTCTAACTTGATTCATTTCTTTACCAACTTATTTCACTTTACAGACTACATCAATTATATTAATTTTATTTGGACTTAATAATATTGAGGTTGTGATGCTACTCAAGATAAAAGCATCTACTATTGTGTTTCGACCTCCAGCACCTCCATATACACTTACCTCTCCTACTATTTTTGGATATGGAATGGATCCAGTGGTCCATGCATATAATTTGGTTCCATATGGTTCATCACATTCCTATTAGTGTTTTGATAAGGATTCTTCTTACATGTAATCACTTTTAATATGTAAAATTTTGACATTGATATGTGGTGATAATCACATCATCTATTCATTTTTTATCTTTTATTTTATTTATATTCATTTTACCTATTTGTAATAAAAAAGGTGGAGTATGTGAATGTATTTTCATATGATTAATTAAGTAAAATACCACCTGAGTACTTTTATGGATTGAATGAACCAATATGTGCATCATATATTACCATGACATTTTAATAAGAATACTCTTATGTATCTATCATTTATTTATTAAATCCATTATATCCGTGGTTATAAATTTCATGATTTGTGATAAAAAAAGTGGGATAATATTGATCACCGAATTATTTTATTGATAAAAATATATTTTTTTTCTAAATAATTTAATGTTTTATAATTGTAATTTTATTCATGAAAAAATATAAAAAATTGATTATTTCATGAGCTGAACATTATACTACAATTAATTAAATTTTGATACCACTCAATTTAACTAGCTGTTCAAAATTCTACCATTAGTTTAAAAATATCTATTATTAGGTTGTGTTACTATTGAGTAGAGATACATCAACACATTGATACTATCACATAAACCTTCTTATAGACTAATCTACCATCAAATAGATTTTTCATTAGTCCGTTCAATCATGTATATCAGATCATTCTACCCTAAAATACTCTAACCACTATGATAAACATCCAATGGATCTACCTCAATGAATTTCTACCTCCATGAACATCTAACGTAGCGTGCTGCTACCATTCTAAATAGATTCTTCTAGAAAAAAGTACCTCAAGATGAAAAAATCATATTATAGAGCTTATATCATAAAAAATCTACATATATAATTAGATATATATTCTTCCAAGGTATAACTAAAACAAGTAAAGAGCTACCATCTAGAAAAGAAACCACTAGATATCTACAGTATCTATCCAAAATTAATTTCAAAGTTAACTCTCCAATTGGTTATTTAGGAATTTAATTCCTGGTAGAATAATGTGGATTTTATAATTATTATTGACATACCCACACTATAGATATCATTAAGTAAAGATCATAATTTTATATATATTTTCTCTATTTATGAGAATCCAGATATTTTTATTAAGATCCTACAATGGATAATTGAACAATGTGTGATATAAATTTTGTGACTATCCTTCATGGGTGTAAAATACATATGGAATAGTGGTGCATGCATGAGCTTATAATCTCAAACTCTGACATTATGATATTGCCATAAAAATATAAAGATGTATGTGGAAGATATTTGAGATCCTTCAAAAAACAATTAAAGGACTCGAGATAAACGAGTCATTACATATTTATTATAAGTTAATTTTATCATCTCTAATACATTTCAATTTCTATTTTTTGAATTAGATTTGATCTTTTTTCTCTTACTCTATCGATTTTTAAAAAATAGCCACCTACCTAAAACTAGAGAGTTCTCAACAGACACTATCTATTTCATTCATTTTTATTCCAAAGACAACTATGGATGAGGTCATGAGTTACATATACATAATTTTATCCCACTCATAAATATGTAAGAGCCTTTGTGTCTAGAGAGATTTATGATTAGTTGTTTATAAAACCCGTTCCAGGTTATCAATAAGATTATTTTCGAATAAAATTCTTTTTTTGTGGGTGATTTACATGTTTAAGGGATTAAATCAGGGAATGATACAAAAACCCTTGTTAAATTAAACTGTTTTTATATGTTATAACATATTAACTAGTTTTTTCTTTGTTTTAAATGAAACTAGTATCTGTTTTAAAAACTTTTAAAAAACATTACTCTGGTAGTTTACTTAAACTATTATTCTATACACATTTATTGATATGGGTAGATCAGTTTCAAATTTTAATGTAATATCAAAAGTATTTTAAATAATCTTCGATCGATATTTTTTAGATATTTTCAAAAGAAAAAGTTTTATTAATATAATATTTTTTAACTATAGTATTTTATTATAATTTGGGTATATAATATTTTAAATTTTATTTATAAAGAAATTTTATTTCAAACTAAATTCACCCTTACCACATACTGAGTTTTCCAATGAGACAAAAATTACTCATAAGAATCTAATGTATTCATATACATGTGAAAATATAATAAATTAATTACTATTTTATTAGAAATCACTCAAACTCCCTCATCTATAAGTAGATCCCCTATTATACCAATTCATATTCAATCATGATCTTATTATCAAGGAAATTATATGTATAAATATCCCTCCAAAAATTCCTTGTCAAGTTTTGAAGTCATATTCTATCAAGAATACTATTCCAAGTTTTCTTCAATTGTGTTATATAGGAGTTATCCTAATGAAAACGTAACAAAATCGTATCATTAATCTTATATTTTCCTCATTTTATTACCACCAAATATATAAAATATTATAAATATTATAATATTATCTATGTATCATATTTATAATCATACATAATTTTGAAACCTATAATTTACTACTCATTATCTCCTTTTACAATTTAAAAAAAACAAAATTTTATGGGCCTATACCACCTCGGTGAACGATGAATATTTCTATAATAATTTTTTTTAATTTAATTAAAATAATAATTAATATATAATTCAGATATAAATAAAAAAATTATTCATTTTGACGGTTATAGAGAGATTATATATCTTTATAATACAATATTATAAATAAATAGTTATGGGATTTCAAACCCCTAAAAAAAGAATACTGAGACACACTTTATATTTTTAATTAATTATAGTATATATTTTGGAACATAGAACTTTGATACTTCTATAATGATAAATATTTAATACCCTTATTATTTCAAGGAATTTGAAACCATTTCATAAAAAAATGAGCATTACTGATTACCAAATAATATTTGGTACAATTTACCTTGATTATGATGCCACATCATATAAACAATACATAATTACTTGATTTATAATAAGGTTTTTACTTTCTTAAATTGTTTTGATTATTTAATTTGATAGTTTTTTAGAATTGATAAAAATTATTACATATAAAACCATTATATTAGAAAGTGGACACTTCTAGTTCCTTTCCATTTTGTTTCCATAAAATTGGCTTCATAAATTCACAGTCTTATTTAATTATTGACACACTTTATTTCTTCAAAGAAAACATCTTTTATTCAGATCTAGAGTAAATAATTATTTTTACCCATTATTAGGGTCTATGAAAAAAATTTATAAGTTTTGATAAAAACCATTCTCAGAAAAAGTTATAAAATGAAGTGAAAACTTTTAATCCCTTTTAAATTCATGAAAACCCATAAATATGTTTTGGTTTTTACATAATAATATTTTGATCTTAGAATAATTATTCACCCAATCAAGAAATAAACAAAACAAGACAATGTTTTTATAAAAACATTTTTAGATGTTATTCATAAAATCCATACAATGAAAATAGACCTTTAACCTTAAGGAAAACGTAAATATTCCCATAGATCATAAAATAATTTTTTACTAAATGAAATCAAAATATTTAGCTAAACCCCTATTTAAAAAGATATTGAAAACGTGTAAGAAACAAAAAGAGTTATAACTTCATTATCAAATTACCTAATAGGGTAATTACAACATCATCTTAGGAGAAACAAACAATAGCAAACCACATTACATCATACGATAAACTAACACCACACATACTCTATTAGGATTAACATACATCAGTTAACTTTGTCACTCCATAGGAGTAATCAACACTATTTTCATTCTCTTTGGAGTAAATTACATCAACTGAATCCAAAATTTCATATTAGTAATCAAACATTTTCAAATTATATTTTGGGAAATTATATCACTTAACTCCATCGCATTACCCAATGCATTGTATGTATTTAACAGACCCACTCAAAAAATAAAGGATATATTAACAGAAGTGTTTGGGTTAACTCCACATTCCCAATTTCATTAATAACACCCATGTTTCATGTTTTAACATCAAATATTTTTATTAATTAAACATTTCATCACTTCATGAAGTAAAAGTAGTTTATAAAATTAACTTTTCATAATAAATAAAATAAAATTGGAATTATAGCCCTTAAGAAAAATCACATTCTATTATATCATAAAAATAAGAAGAAATATCAATTACTTTTGAAAATATATAAAATACAAATTTCACTAAAAAAATAGAAAATGTTTCTTCCTTGGAAAACCACATTATAATATACAAGATTCTTGATAAATTTTAAAGTACAAGATTTTAGGAAACAAATTTCATTCCATACACAACAAAAACATTATTTCTTACACCACCTTTAATGAATGTTAAAAATGAATTATTAAGATAATATTGAAGATATTATTTTTAAAATCATTGAAAATAAAGTTAAAAGTACTTGAAAATATATTTTAACAATAATTGAAGTATATATAAGTATATTACTGAAAGCGTTAATGGAAAATGGAGGAAAAACTGTTTAAAATATTTAAAACAACATTTTGGAGAAAAATACAACAATAATTTTGTAAATTTTTTATTAGGGGATTATTATAGGATGATACATGAAAAATATTTTTAAAAACATGTATTTATTAAATTATATATAAAATAAATCCATATTGAAGTATATACACTATATAAAATAAAAAATGTGATGGGCCTCACCTGAGTCTCAATAAAAGGAAATTGAGATGAGAAATACCTTACCTTGTTTCTGACTCACCACTTACATTATTTAAATCCTACATAGTAAATTTATAATAATTATATAGTTTCTTATGAACCATTTTTCGGTTTATTACCATATCATAATCCATTTTATTTCATTTATTACCATTTCATATATAGTTTAGAAATCATTTAAGTTCTTGTCGAACATTTTATGGATATTCAGTTCTTATATCCCAAATGAATTCAGTTGGTTGACTATGGTCAAATGTATCAGGGTTCTATATTGTATAGAATATTAATCATGAAAAAAAATATTTTATTTATACATTAAGTAATTTTAATAACCATCCATGGATGGTGGACTTGAAAAAAAATAACATCACTTCATAGAGGTGGCAATCCAATAGTACGCACCAGCGATGATATTACATTTCAAATTATGAAAGTGTATGAAGGTAAGTAGTATCATAACTATTAATAATATGAATAATTTTATAAATATTACATATATTAATTTGTTCAATCATTTTATAAATCCATCTGATCCAGAGATGAAAAGAGAACCACATTTCTTCATCCAGGTTGTAGTCCACTCGTATGCACAAGTGTCATTTTCATTTACCATAGGATGGGAAATGAGATTTAAAAGGATTGTTTAATATAAATTATAAAATTCTAGAATATCTGGGATAAAAATTTTATTATATAATCATGTTTAGAGAATATTAATAGGATTTGGAATAATAAATAAACATAAAAATTTTCAATTAATAGTTATACCGCTTCCTGGAGAAACCTCATTTGAATTACAACGTATAAATTATATTATGTTGTATTGGTGAGCCCAAAACCTCTAATACATGAGGATTAAGGTTGGTATGGAATTTAGTAACATATTAGTGGTGACAAATTACTCAACAGGTGTGGGTAAGTTAGCATAAGAGGTGAAAATTTATAACTAAGGTGGGTAGTAATCTTATAAATACATGAAATATTACATTATTATATTATTTGAAGTCGAGCAAAATATATCCAAAGTGGTATAGATTCAAATATTTATAGGATAAGGTTGAAATAAATTCAAAAAATAAAATTTATACAAGTTTATGTTTCATTTTTAACCATATCTCTTGGTTAAACCCCCTCTTTATGCTTATTTATCCTCAGGCATTATAGAAACTTTTTCACACATTATCTATCATAATAGTTGTTTATAAAGGAAAAATGGGAGTTAAATGAACCATTAATTATAGGATAAATAATTAACCCGACCATGGATTTATTGTATGATTTTTATTGATTTTGTGGTTTTTTATGGATTTCACCTTTTCAATATTAAATAGAATTTAAATTCATTTTCCAGACTCTTCACAAATGATTACTTTAAAGTAAAAAAAACAATAATGGAATTTGAATATAAACTATTTAAAAATGAATTATACATTATAATTACACAATAAATTCATGGAACACAAAAATTCATCCAAAACATGTTACTTTTAATGTTATTAAAATAATTTACTTTCTTTTTATATTACATTAAATGGTGTTACATTGGTGTTGGGTATGTTTTGAAGGATATTATACCATCACTAAAAATTAAAATTAAATTAAAATAATAGAAATAAATTATTCATATTAAATTTTATCATATATATTAATTCTCATATCATTTTTTCCCAAATCAATATTATATAAATATTATATGTGAGATAGTGTGACGTTTTTTAATTACACATAAATATATATAATATAATGTTTATATTAAAAGCTAAGTGGAAAAATACCAAATTTTATAATATAGGATGCTTCTACTAAAATTAAAGACATATAATGAAATAAATGAATGTGTTTTAGATATTTTGATACAATATCACATAGTTTCTACCATTATTAAAATTATTTACATGTATCTATTGTTATAATTGTAATATCCTAACCCAAACCATTAGGTTTGAACTACAGTTCCACTTGACATCATGCTTGCCTCCCCATATGGAAGTGATATCCAACCTGAAGTGATATTCTTATTCCATTAATAGGGAGAAAATTCCATCATTATCATGTTATAGGAAAATTAATGAGTAAATAAAAAATATAAATAATAGGTATATTATCTTGAAAAAACTAACAGATGGAATGCATGACATACAATCAAATAAAAATGGGATCCCAAGATTGAAAAACACTCTGGAGTAAATATAATAAGTAAAATGTTAAATAAAAATTTTGGAGTTCGTATGTGTCTATCTCGGTCCACCGCCAACTCCATTATCCATTGCACAACCATTAGCTTCATTCCCCTTACCCTTACACAGATCTCGAAACATGAAGTATGCACAAACATCAAGATTCATGTGTAGGGTGTGACTAATATTACCCAATTGGACACCCCCAATGAATCCTTGATATATTTTTACTGGTATAAAAAAGTGTGTTCTAGGAAAATAATAATGGAATAAATAGTAATATCAAACAAAAATCACATGTAGAGAAGCCATGTGGTAACAAAGCCTCTGCAGACCCCTTTCTGTACTTTCTTCAGCTCCATATCAAAGAAAAAACAAGGGGATGTTATATATGACCAGAAATATCAATATGTATAGTGAATTGATTTCTATAAAACCGCAAGACCATAGTGAGAGTATGAGACTTATAATTCTATGACCTCATTCTCGACATGATGTTTTCAGATCAAAAACTCATCATGTGCTACTCAGAAATCTACTAGTCATCAAAAATGTCAATAAATGGAATCTGGAAATCAAGTGCATCTGTGACAAAACATTATATTTAATAAATATATATTAAACTTGTTCCTAGGTCCATCACATCTATAATCACAAGTCATTTTAATTCTCCCTCTATTGGAAAATCTCTCATGATGAGATACTAGTTCTGGGAACCAAGAATACTCCCTTTATGGGCACAGTAACACACACGACAAGGTAGAGAAAACAAGGAAAACATATCTTCATGTGAAAAATATGCAACATATATCCATGTGAACAATATAAAACATGGTAAAATAAATATTATGAAAACTCATGCAATAAAAAATAGCTATGGCTCCCACAGGCTATACATACACTCATATGTGATCACTATCAAGAGTATTGAAAAAAATATTTTGATGCAAGATATATCTTAAGAAAACATTTGTAAAAAAGTTCCCCAAAAATATAAGTAACTTTCTAGCATAAGGTTATAGAGATCATCGTCATGGTTCAGCAAGGATTCTGTGACGTAATCCCTCCCAAAAACTACACCTATAAAGAGGTAAGGGGAATTTTTTTTCATACATGGGAATATGAGGACATAAATTTTTTTATTTAAATAGGCTTCACTAACATGATGAAAATAAAACCAAGATATATGATACCCAAAAGGATAACCCAAAACAAATGAATAATGGTTAAGAATATTTTATGGAAGGAAACATGATAATAGGTTCATAATAATGAATATCCCTTTAATATTTATTCCCCAAATACCCATAAAACTATGGAGTAGTTATTTCTTTTCATTTTGTACATGATTTCCATATTTTCTTATATTTAAAATCATTTGGAGTTTCAAATAAATCTTCACGTAAACTCTCTAAATAATTGACATTCAATAATCTACATAATATTTAATGAGTCTAATCCGAAAATACTACTTATTGAATAATAAATGATATATCTATGTCTTCCACATAGTCATATATTTTTTAATTGATCATGTAGAAATCAGCTATGTGGTTTTAAATCATCTAAAATGCTAAAATTGATACATGAATCACCTACATCACTGAATTAGCTATGTGAATCATTTATGTGAACCAATATTCTATGAATATCCAATATAATCCACTCATCTAATTCAACCATTTGGCTATGTATATTTTCAATGTGATACATTTGACAATGTGATTTGTCTAAGTTTACCATTAGACTACATAGATCTTCAATGTGATCCATTCATCAATTTGAAGCATTTGAATTCCTAAAATAAAATAATTAATAAATCGTTTGGGTTGAGTAATTAACAAAATAATTTTTTTATGATCATTTAAAAAAAATGGAATGTTAAAATTCACATCCTCTACATCTTGTCATCCTTGAAGAGTGTCTCTATTGGTTCCACTAGAATAACTGAGGTCACTAAGCTAAAAAAATCAGACCCTAAATATCACGTCTCTTCATGTATCCATTCATGATACCACAGAATATATAAAATTTTAACATCATCCCTCAATGTAATTTATCACTCTAATCTATAATATGCACCAATTTCTCCTTAAATGAGGCATCTAGAGTTAGATGAACATCCTCACAGTTGATGACATGTGATTGACCGGGCATGCACCTCCATAGTTGTTGAAACATATAACACTTCCTTCATACTACATAAGAAAAATGGAAGATATAGATACTACACCCCCATCCCAACATACTATATGATCCCAAAGGTTCCAATAAACAATAGTGATGGCCTTATATGATTCCAAAAATGAAGATTCCCCAAACATGGTGATTCATGTATGAAAACCCGGTCACTAACAACAAACTCTAAAGGCCTCCTAATGTGATCAATATAAGATATTTTCCTATCTGAGTTGTGGTATACCAATTCTAAATTAGTTTCACTCTCTCATGGGTATCTTGAACCAAACTAGGCCCCATAAAAACCGCCTCTCCTATGTTATTCTAACAATGTGGTAAATGAAGTGACCTCCAATAAAGAGCCTAATAAATATACATCAGAATAAAATCATGGAAACTATTGTTTCATGTGAACTCAACAAAGGATACATGATCATCCCAAGCTCCACCAATGTCATGTGATCATGAACGAAGCATATCATCTATAATATTAATATTTTACTCATGTTTTCTATATTCTTGAGGTATTACATTTTTCTCTATATAAACTGTGTCTATATGGATTATTATAATTAATTCCAAAACTATAATTTAAAAATTGAATCTATATTAGATAAATTTACATAAGAAACTCCATTTATGTTTTTGATTTAATGGATATACTCATTCCTCATCCCATTTTAGATTGAGCTTCTCGGATTGGTAAAAAGTATAAAATCATAGTTAATCAATAAATAATCACTTATCTAAATTCAGGAATCCCTAGGATTCTTGGTAACTCCATATAAATTTCTTTTTTTAAATCCTCTTACTTACACATAGGAAATGGATGTGGATGGATCAACTCACTTGTATAATGGTTCTCGGTCATTACCCTCCAGCATGTAAGGAATCAGGATACAATCCTAGTGATTGATTTTTCCATCTCTGACCACAAGAACTATCACATAAAATCATAGTACATCCTCATCCGCCCAAGAAATACCATCCATATAGAGGTATAGAAATTTATCATCATCTCATATCGAATGGAATCATATAATACTACTCCATATTGTAAGATGGTCAAATCATCTTTTTCCATTTTCCATCCAAATATTGGTTCACCAATAGATAGAAGTTCATCAAAAATATTTTTCATAAGAGAATCCATAATATATTTAACCATCACCTATGTATAATACATCTTTAATTGACACATATTCAGATATGTTTCCCATATCCTTTGTCGCATATTTTTGTTTCACTATATGATGATCAAACAGAGTCTCCAATAGTTAGTTAAGACAAAAATCCTATAATTAATGAGATACTGTCAACAATAATTTGGATTGTAAAACACCACTAAAAACTCAATTTTTTGAGTATGGTAGTTATAATTATTATATCTTATCTAACACGACACAAAAGAAACAACCTTCTCCTACTATTTTAGTACTACTCCAAAAAATGTTTGATTCATCATAGTATACATCATATTTGATCTTAATATCTGGTAGTATTAGCAATGAATTTGTAGTTAATCTCATATTTATCTCAAGAAATTATTATTTAAACCAGTACGAACAGTTTTAATTCACTCCATTCATTATTAGTGTATTCCTATGTGATGATAATTGAGGTAAGTCCTGGATAAAACACTTGTAATATCCATCAGAACCCAGGAATATTCATATTACAAAAACATTTTATGGAATTTATTGGAAATAATAACATCCACTTTTTCTGGGTCCTCATATATACTTATCTCAGATACCACATTCCCCAAGAACATCACCTCTTGAGTCTAGAAATAACACTATGAGTCGATGGCATATATTAAATGTGCTTTATGTGCACTCAAGACAATCTCGAGTATTCTAGCATGCTACTTATTTGTCTAGTAATTCATGAGGATATAGTTAATGAAATCTATGATGAATGAGTTTATATATGGGTGAAATATCTTATTCATGAGGTCTATGAACACTTATGGTGAGTTTTTTAGTCTGAATGAAATCAATAAGTACTCATACCCATTATACAGTCTCAAAAAAAATGTCTTCAGAATTTCCTCTTCCCAAACTCATAACTGGTGGTATTCCCCTTGATGATCAATCATTAAGAACCACTAGACTTCGTATAATTGATTTAAAAGACAATTTGTCATGGTAAATGAATAGTAATTATTCAACATCACCTAGTTTGACTTTTAGTAATCAACTCTGAATCAAATATCATTTCATTAATTTTTGGAACATAATAGGTGAACCCCATGGTGAACTTCTCATCTTGATATATTCCTTTTTCTCTATGTTTTTATGTATAAAATTGTGCTCCTTCACCTTGGATGGTACATAAGATATGGGGGTATCAAAATGTGATGAAAATGTAATACATGTTAAATATTAATATAAATTCCTATATTAGTTGTGTTTACCATGATATCATCCATGAATATATCCTCATAGAGTTCCATGATAGGTGGAAGAGTCAAGGGGGATTCCATAGATACCATAGAGAGATCAAAGAATGTTATATATTATATGATCATCCCAAGCTAACTCAATTCCATACCAACTCTACATGATTCATTTTCCAACCCTATATTCCTCATGAACATCTATCCTCTCGGAGAAGTGAATGAATCATGCCAATGATAACACTTAATGTTATCTTGGATGATGGTAAACCAGTAAATGATGAGAATCATATCATAGCTCATCATCACCTATATCATGAAGTCTCTCTTATTTCTATATTGATAAATGACTATTAGACACTATTAGAATCATTGAAAACGATCCACAGTCATGACCAAAATTCTATCACGGGAAAGTAACATAGAGGATAACAAAACTAGTAAATCAAGTCATATAATTTATTGTAAAAATATGAAGGAATGGAAAGAACCATTGTGAAAAATGTTATTTGGTAACAAAAACATGATCAACAACATACCACAAATTGTGTAGTGTCCCTCACCATCATCTTTTGGTTCTTAATCCACTGTATAGATATGTGAATTCTCATCTTTGGGACCATGTCCCTGAGAAGCATGACTAGTACAATTCACCATCTGATTCTACTACTAGGAACCCCATCCAGAACCTTATTTCACTATTTATTTAATTCCTCCACCTTTGTGGAACCTTTTCCAGTAATTGATATGGGGTTTTGTGAAAAAACATATTGTAATTCACACACATTCAATATTTGAATAATTATAGAACTACACTATGTGGGGTGGAAGAATCTAGACTCTACTCAACCCGATAACTACTTCTCTACTTTTGGACTTTGACCTTCCTCTTCTTTCCCCCCAAAAAAGTACTCATTGTAGTAGTAGGAGGTCCACTAGTATGTGTAGTGAAGGGTAGAAAAATAAAAACTCCTCAACCCTCTCCCAATATCATCTCAATGGTAGAGGTTTTATATAATTCCAACTATATTGATAATATGTCAAAGCTTCAATAATACTACATGATATTAAAATGAAGCCTGATCTTGAACTTCCTACCCTTCTAGGCATAAGTCCCAACTAGGAGAGGTGAAATGTATATAATCTCATTAAAATGATCAAAGTTAGTGGAAACTATCTTGGGGACCAACATCAGCTCTATGGGATTATACACTCAGTAAAGCTATAACATATTAGGAAAGAAATCCATAAATAAATGTTCCTTGATGGCCTCCTAAGCTAAACCAACATAATTTCCATCAAATCACACAAATCCCTGCAAACACTGAGATGATAACTTTAGAATAAAAGATACTAGCATCAACATCATTTCTATTAGTATCTAGATGATTTCAAAGATACACTTGATGATATTTTCCCAATCCCAAGAATCTATGTTCAACCATTACGCTAAATGGATGGTGGGTGATTGAACTATAAATCCATAGTGAAATCAACCATGGATCGTAGAGGAATAACTCTTGTATATAGTGGGACTACTGCCTTCCCCACAGGTGAATGTGTGGCAGCATTCTCTATAGAACCCTTCTGTATAATATGTCAAGGAACATGAGTGTTGGGAGAACCCTGACCCTTTTCTGTTGGATGTCCCATCATCCAAGTTTGAGGAATCTTCTTTGGATACATGAAGTTAACAATTATATCACAAGACATTATATCTTAACCAGTGTAAGAGATCACACAGTGGTCACTCTAGGAGTCTACCCATATCCTTAGGTATTATCATCCAATCACTAGCCATGATATTTGTCTAGACATGTTTGTAGAGACCCGAAGCCTGACTTACATGGACATTACATTACATTTGCAGAATACTTAGTACATAACAAAAACACACACACAAGGATCGTAATAGTTTAGTGTCTTTGGAAACTCGGAACGTAATCTTCTAATCGTGGTGAAAGATCTTCAATATCTCCCATAAAGATCTTCCCCTTTTTTTTACCTAAAACCTTTCTTTATATCCTGGGGAAAAGAAAACATAAAAGGGTGAGCTCAAATGCTCAGTAAGGGTAAACAAAAGAAAAATCAATCACATCGTATTCATAAGAACATAACATTTTGGTAATCTTAACCTGCAAAAGAGAGTACAATTTCATAACATGGGATAAATCATAGTAGTGAAATGAAATCCCAATAATCATAACATAAAACATTAATCTTTGTGGCATACACACATAATCATAGAGAATCATTTCTTGTTAGTCAAGACTCATTGCCAAGACTATCTTAGTGGACAAAGTCCCTTTCTGAATCGAGTAACCCTCGTTTCAGTCCTGTTTCACTGAACCGGTATAACCTACCGTTCCAGCCCTGTCTATCTCATGAGATATAAAATCATTACCCAATGCATTGGAGGGAGATATAGGTCCCACCCATCTTATAATGAATCCTTTCTTATGTGTGCCACATAATCATAAAACATACATCATCGCATAACACATGTAACAAAAATGGGATTCTTGAAACATCATGACATCATAAATCAATTCATATAAGATAAAGAAATTCATAAAAATAATTCCATCACAGCATGATCAAATCAATGTAATAATAGGGATAAAAACAGAACCCTTTATTATCTTAGATGGAAAATAAATTTTGATAAAACACTTGAACTCCATTCTTGAGGAAAATATCCTTTCTTCTTCAAAAACATTTTTCCTTTCATAACATGTCATACGACTTTAAAATAAAAGAAGTTGATTAAAAATAAACTTGAAAACTTGTAAAGGAAGCTTCTTGGAAATAATTTTTTAAAAATCCATTCATGCCGTATAAGTTAAAAAAAACATTCTTCGTACTTTTGTCGGAAAAGTCAAAAAGTACCTCGTACAAAAAACGACAAAAGATTCCTTTCATACATATTACTAAAAACTCACCGAAGGGTAAAAATGGATTTAAAAAATTGTAGGTAGATGGAAATAATATTACATATTTATGAAACATGGATGTGGATGATAAAATACACCCCAGTAAATACTTACGAATAAACAATCTCGGATAAAATTGAGATTGTGATATTTCCCTTACCTTAGGTCCGATTTGCTTCGTAAGTGTCCGAAACTCCTGTATAATGATTTAAATAATGTCATTTACTTATTACAGAATCATATGCATTGTTATGATATCATATATGGTTCACTTATGACATTATATTACCCGTTCTTTTGTAAATTCCATGTTAAAGAAGCGTTTTGGGTAAAATCGTTTCATTTATCGTAGGTGTTCTGACTTGTTGTTCTTGACATTATTATTACTTATATCATGATTTACTTACTTCCAGAATATAAAATATGATTTATATATCATATATATTCAGTATATATATATATATAATAGATAGATAAATGAAATGAAAAACACCGTTCATGGAGACGGTAGTCCGTACATACGCATGAACGCTGTTTTCCTTTCCTTATTGTCTTGAATGGAAGTAAGTAGATGACATACATATATATACATAAATCCAGTAGCTTTATAATGTCATATATTTCATTATTATTTCTTATATATACTTTATAATCATTCTTTAATGGTTAACATGGAGAATGAATCTCATCGCGTCGTGGAGACGGTAGTCCGTACGTACGCACGAGCGATGATATCATTTCCATAAATATTGAATTGAATTGGAGTGGATTATAAAATATATCAGAATGAATATGATGTTGTAATAACTATTTATAGTTATTCTTTACACCATTATACCCATCCATGTAAGGTGGTGGTGGAAAATAGATTACACCACGGCGTGGAGACGGTATTCCGTACGTACGCACGCGCGGTGATTTCGTTTTCCGTAGGATGGATAGATGGTGAAATAGGGTTGTTTCATACTTATAATAACATATAAGTATATTAGTGATACTGATGTTATTACTTCATAATGAAACAACCTAAGAAGAATAAGTGGAAGAAGAAATAAAGATGAAAGAATTGGTAACGGTAATTACATCTTCTTTGAAGCGCCTTTTGGAGACCTCCTCTTAGGGAACTAAAATTGGTCTTTGAGGAATACCAGAACCTCTAGGATGTTTCTAGGGAAGTGAAGAAGAGATTTTGGCAGAGGTTGTCCGAGCTTGAGTGCTCAAATTGGTGTGAGGAGGAGGGGGAGGAGGTGTCCTTTTATAAGGGAGGAGAGGGGCACCTTAGGAATATCTCAAAATATTATTTTATATTAATGTCAAAATCGGTTTATAATGGTTCCAAAGGGTCTTATTTCGAAGCTAAAGTGGGGATGGGTCGAAATCCTATCAACCAATAAGATTTAGGCAAGTTTAGGGTATTATTTTAACCTTATCAATTAGATTTAACTCTAAGTTAAATAATTTAACTTTTACCGTGTCTTTTTGTTTTCTTTCACTATATGGTTAATACACTTACTATAACATGCCAAACGAACTCCAAATTATTTATTATTAATATATATATCCTTATCTAAGTCATTTGGCCGAACCTTAGATTTTTAGGAATAAAATAACAATTAATAATATAATATTTGATTTAAAAACTATTTTGTGTCAATTTTGACACTATTTGATATATGATTTTTGTGAAAGTCATAACAGAATTATATGTTCGAACCAAGTTGATTAAATCAACAATAATATATCATAGTAACCTATAAAATTAGTGTAATTCATAAAAAGTCTCAAATTATATTTAGTTTGGTGTTTATAACATCAATTATGTCAATATTTCATTAATAAGATTATTACTGCATCATCTTTGTGTCATAAATAAATTAACTTATTTGATGTCTAAAAATTACAAATAAAATACCATTATGTGGGAAATATTTTTATCTTTCTAATGAATATTTATAGTCTAATTTATCTTATGTATAACCCTATATTAAAAATGTTTTAGTAAATAAACTTTGATTTTAACTCTTTTAACTCTTCTTTGAATTAAATAATAATAAATGTCCTAATCTAATCCAAGTGGGCCTAAATGGTCATATTTTATTCATAAGGTTGTTTTTGGTCGAATTACACTTAGCCAATAGAATTAGGACATGTTTTAGGGTAATATTAATATCATTCTTACCCTTAATTACCCTATTTACTTTTAACCGTGGTAAATAAAAGTAAAAAGTTACTATTCACCATAAATTATTTTCATCTCATTGAACCACATTTTACTTACTGACATCAACCGTGTCTCTCGGATTTTTGAAATTCCATTCACAGAAGCGGTAAAATTAAGTTTTATGAAAAATTCAGTTTTTTTAACTACCACTTAGTAGTTTCACTATTCATCAAAAATTGATGTTTTTCAGAACAATGCCAAAATTTCATCCTAAGCTATATTTCATATTCCGAACTCAAAAATGAAGTCTATTTTTCCAAATTCATAACATAGAGGTTTCATTAATTAATTTTATAATTAAATCCCGCTGTTAAAACAAATAGCGTGTTTTTAAGAAACAATATCTATCAAAAGATTGACACTAGTTTATAACTGGTTTAAATGTGAAATTACATCCAATGACCAAAATTGTATTAAATTGTAAAAATATATTCTAAATACACTTTAAAACCACTAAAATTAATAATTTATCAATATTAATTATTTCGATTAAAAAAGTTGTTTTTAATTAAAATTTAGCAATTTTCACTATTCATCAGAATATGAAAGTTATCCGAAATGTACCAAAATTTCACCTTAGGCTAAATTCGATATTCCGAATTCAAAAATGAAATCCATTTTGAAAAATAAAATTTACAAAATTTCAAAAAGTGGTTATTACTATTCATAACGGCTAGTTTTAATAACATTTTAATAGCATATCGCTATTTAGTGAAACTCGTTATTGCGTACTACACACGCTATCGAGGAAGGTCGTGATTGAGTGTAATGCAAGGCAAGTCAAGGATGCGTGTTGTGCAAGATCCTTTTCGTGTAGCGTACAACACAAGACTTTAATAAAATTAAAAAGAATATTTTTTTATAAAATCTTGGGCTGTTACATTCTACCCCCCTTAAAATGAATTTCGCCCTCGAAATTCGTCGGGGTTATAAATGGTTTACTATTCGAAAGTTTCTTTAATAGAAACCCACATCGTAAAAAGGAATATCAAAACCAATCTTTAAAAACAAAAGTATGAAACGTAACGGTTACCCAAATAAACTAATCATTGGGTTTCCACATAGGTGAAAATATGGATATGGAAGAGAAATCTAACCATCATGTTCTGATGGAGAGTGGTAGAGAACATGGCTATGGAAAAGCCAATAATCACAAATCCATAAATTTGTGACGATCTAAGGTACCATCCGATTCATCAGGTATAAGATCACTAGGACAACATTTTTGGTTTTCAAGATCATTTCCCTAAAGTTGAAAATTTGAATTGGAATAAATACATTCTTTATTTTGGTACAATCTCACTATTGTTCGTGCCTAGAACAATTTCCACTTCATCTCTTAAATAAATGAAGTTGAATTTGTTATTCGTGAAGTGTTAGCAGATCATGTGATAGAATGACGGGTCATTCCATCTGTCTCAAACAAAAGGTTACCAAAAATTATATACATAAGTCGATCTATAGTGAGATTAATCATATATGGTTCCTAAAATGGACTTATACTTCATATATCATACTGCTTAATATAATAAAACTAGTTTCTACTAAACAGGGGCTTCCTGTAGGCCAGTGGTAGGCGATAAAGGCCAGTCGCACTTCGGTTGTGGTTTCGATTCCCACAGCCTTGTCCGAAGCGATGGGCTGTCGCCCGTCCTGCAGGTTGTCCTTTTTCCAAAACTATATAACATCCCATCAATAATATCGAAAAAACAAACAATACTAACTTATGTCCAACATAATCCATTCCAATCTTTTAGGCTTATCCATAATACTGCAGTCGACTCTCATAATATAGTGAAAATGATTACCAGAGATTTAACACCATCATCGATCCCCATATATCATAAGATATGTTTTGTTGGTCACATTCCAAACATTCAAAGTCCTTAATCGTGTATTCTCTTGAATACCTTAGTGAAAACATGAATGCAGTTAAAAGTTAACACTTTTCACATACCAAAATCCTCAAAATTCTATATACTCAAACTTAGTCCTTATATCAATCATGAGCTCATGAATACTGTCAAATATTTCATTTTCTCATTTTCCCTTCATTATGCGCATATCGTATTTTTTTCAAAAATACCTCAATCACTTCGAATACCACATTAGACCAATACATAAATATTCCAATACACCATAAAAGTACCTCAACAACATTATTCTTGAATACCAATACATAAACACTTCAGTCCATCCACTTCAATGACTATCCTGGAATAAGTCCTTCCTTGATTTAGAAGTATCTTTTTAGGTCAGGGCATTGAGTTGGGTAATGCCCATGTTCTCCACAAATAAGACATTGAACTCCATAACAATCTGTCACTCTATGACCCTTTTCTCCACACAGATAACATTGGTCCCTCCATTTGAGGTATTCCTCAAGGTTCTTCTTCCCTTCTTTAGAAATCTCAATCTTCCTTTCTTTATGCTCCTCAACATGCGAACATGCATAATAGTTTATCTTCCTCTTCTTTGATGAATTAGTCATACCACTAAATTTCACCTTGTTAATCATATATCGCGATGACTGATTCGGCATAATCACAATATCTTTATCTCTAGGCATTACACAATTTTGTTGCTCATAGTCACCAATTTGTCCATTGGATTTAATGTTAACCGAATTCCTTCTGGTTCCCTCCATTAACTAAAACACAAAAAGAATTTTGTGAGAGGCGAAATCATGCTAGGGAAGACAACATAGTAAAGGGGGAGCACCCTCAATATCTAACATTTTAGGATATATTCTAAGATCGTTACCGTAGTTCTAGGACTATATCCTATACGTATACTTATCCTTAGGGACATCCCTAGACATACCTTAGAAATATCTCTAGGGATCTCACTAACATTTTCGCGTCCTAGTTTCCAAAGGTTGACTAAACCTTTCCTCTGATACCAACTGTAGAGACCCAAAGCCTGACTTACATGGACATTACATTACATTTGCGGAATACTTAGTACATAACAAAAACACACACACAAGGATCGTAATAGTTTAGTGTCTTTGGAAACTCGGAACGTAATCTTCTAATCGTGGTGAAAGATCTTCAATATCTCCCATAAAGATCTTCCCCTTTTTTTTACCTAAAACCTTTCTTTATATCCTGGGGAAAAGAAAACATAAAAGGGTGAGCTCAAATGCTCAGTAAGGGTAAACAAAAGAAAAATCAATCACATCGTATTCATAAGAACATAACATTTTGGAAATCTTAACCTGCAAAAGAGAGTATAATTTCATAACATGGGATAAATCATAGTAGTGAAATGAAATCCCAATAATCATAACATAAAACATTAATCTTTGTGGCATACACACATAATCATAGAGAATCATTTCTTGTTAGTCAAGACTCATTGCCAAGACTATCTTAGTGGACAAAGTCCCTTTCTGAATCGAGTAACCCTCGTTTCAGTCCTGTTTCACTGAACCGGTATAACCTACCGTTCCAGCCCTGTCTATCTCATGAGATATAAAATCATTACCCAATGCATTGGAGGGAGATATAGGTCCCACCCATCTTATAATGAATCCTTTCTTATGTGTGCCACATAATCATAAAACATACATCATCGCATAACACATGTAACAAAAATGGGATTCTTGAAACATCATGACATCATAAATCAATTCATATAAGATAAAGGAATTCATAAAAATAATTCCATCACAGCATGATCAAATCAATGTAATAATAGTGATAAAAACAGAACCCTTTATTATCTTAGATGGAAAATAAATTTTGATAAAACACTTGAACTTCATTCTTGAGGAAAATATCATTTCTTCTTCAAAAACATTTTTCCTTTCATAACATGTCATACGACTTTAAAATAAAAGAAGTTGATTAAAAATAAACTTGAAAACTTGTAAAGGAAGCTTCTTGGAAATAATTTTTTTAAAATCCATTCATGCCGTATAAGTTAAAAAAAACATTCTTCGTACTTTTGTCGGAAAAGTCAAAAAGTACCTCGTACAAAAAACGACAAAAGATTCCTTTCATACATATTACTAAAAACTCACCGAAGGGTAAAAATGGATTTAAAAAATTGTAGGTAGATGGAAATAATATTACATATTTATGAAACATGGATGTGGATGATAAAATACACCCCAGTAAATACTTACGAATAAACAATCTCGGATAAAAATGAGATTGTGATATTTCCCTTACCTTAGGTCCGATTTGCTTCGTAAGTGTCTGAACCTCCTGTATAATGATTTAAATAATGTCATTTACTTATTACAGAATCATATTCATTGTTATGATATCATATATGGTTCACTTATGACATTATATTACCCGTTCTTTTGTAAATTCCATGTTAAAGAAGCGTTTTGGGTAAAATCGTTTCATTTATCGTAGGTGTTCTGACTTGTTGTTCTTGACATTATTATTACTTATATCATGATTTACATACTTCCAGAATATAAAATATGATTTATATATCATATATATTCAGTATATATATATATATATATAATAGATAGATAAATGAAATGAAAAACACCGTTCATGGAGACGGTAGTCCGTACATACGCATGAACGCTGTTTTCCTTTCCTTATTGTCTTGAATGGAAGTAAGTAGATGAAATACATATATATACATAAATCCAGTAGCTTTATAATGTCATATATTTCATTATTATTTCTTATATATACTTTATAATCATTCTTTAATGGTTAACATGGAGAATGAATCTCATCGCGTCGTGGAGACGGTAGTCCGTACGTACGCACGAGCGATGATATCATTTCCATAAATATTGAATTGAATTGGAGTGGATTATACAATATATCAGAATGAATATTATGTTGTAATAACTATTTATAGTTATTCTTTACACCATTATACCCATCCATGTAAGGTGGTGGTGGAAAATAGATTACACCACGGCGTGGAGACGGTATTCCGTACGTACGCACGCGCGGTGATTTCTTTTTCCGTAGGATGGATAGATGGTGAAATAGGGTTGTTTCATACTTATAATAACATATCAGTATATGAGTGATACTGATGTTATTACTTCACAATGAAACAACCTAAGAAGAAGAAGTGGAAGAAGAAATAAAGATGAAAGAATTGGTAACGGTAATTACATCTTCTTTGAAGCGCCTTTTGGAGACCTCATCTTAGGGAACTAAAATTGGTCTTTGAGGAAGACCAGAACCTCTAGGATGTTTCTAGGGAAGTGAAGAAGAGATTTTGGCAGAGGTTGGCCGAGCTTGAGTGCTCAAATTGGTGCGAGGAGGAGGGGGAAGAGGTGTCCTTTTATAAGGGAGGAGAGGGGCACCTTAGGAATATCTCAAAATATTATTTTATATTAATGTCAAAATCGGTTTATAATGGTTCCAAAGGGTCTTATTTCGAAGCTAAAGTGGGTATGGGTCGAAATCCTATCAACCAATAAGATTTAGACAAGTTTAGGGTATTATTTTAACCTTATCAATTAGATTTAACTCTAAGTTAAATAATTTAACTTTTACCGTGTCTTTTTGTTTTCTTTCACTATATGGTTAATACACTTACTATAACATGCCAAACGAACTCCAAATTGTTTATAATTAATATATATATCCTTATCTAAGTCATTTGGCCGAACCTTAAATTTTTAGGAATACAATAACAATTAATAATATAATATTTTATTTAAAAACTATTTTGTGTCAATTTTGACACTATTTGACATATGATTTTTGTGAAAGTCATAATAGAATTATATGTTCGAACCAAGTCGATTAAATCAACACTAATATATCATAGGAACCTAGAAAATTAGTTTAATTCATAAAAAGTCTCAAATTATATTTAGTTTGGTGTTTATAACATCAATTATGTCAATATTTCATTAATAAGATTATTACTGCATCATCTTTGTGTCATAAATAAATTAACTTATTTGATGTCTAAAAATTACAAATAAAATACCATTATGTGGGAAATCTTTTTAGATTTCTAATGAATATTTATAGTCTAATTTATCTTATGTATAACCCTATATTAAAAATGTTTTAGTAAATAAACTTTGATTTTAACTCTTTTAACTCTTCTTTGAATTAAATAATAATAAATGTCCTAATCTAATCCAAGTGGGCCTAAATGGTCATATTTTATTCATAAGGTTGTTTTTGGTCGAATTACACTTATCCAATAGAATTAGGACATGTTTTAGGGTAATATTAATATCATTCTTACCCTTAATTACCCTATTTACTTTTAACCGTGGTAAATAAAAGTAAAAAGTTACTATTCACCAAAAATTATTTTCATCTCATTGAACCACATTTTACTTACTGACATCAACCGTGTCTCTCGGATTTTTGAAATTCCATTCACAGAAGCGGTAAAATTAAGTTTTATGAAAAATTCAGTTTTTTTAACTACCACTTAGTAGTTTCACTATTCATCAAAAATTGATGTTTTTCAGAACAATGCCAAAATTTCATCCTAAGATATATTTCATATTCCGAACTCAAAAATGAAGTCTATTTTTCCAAATTCATAACATAGAGGTTTCATTAATTAATTTTATAATTAAATCCCGCTGTTAAAACAAATAGCGTGTTTTTAAGAAACAATATCTATCAAAAGATTGACACTAGTTTATAACTGGTTTAAATGTGAAATTACATCCAATGACCAAAATTGTATTAAATTGTAAAAATATATTCTAAATACACTTTAAAACCACTCAAATTAATAATTTATCAATATTAATTATTTCGATTAAAAAAGTTGTTTTTAATTAAAATTTAGTAATTTTCACTATTCATCAGAATATGAAAGTTATCCGAAATGTACCAAAATTTCACCTTAGGCTAAATTCGATATTCCGAATCCAAAAATAAAATCCATTTTGAAAAATAAAATTTACCAAATTTCAAAAAGTTGTTATTACTATTCATAACGGCTAGTTTTAATAACATTTTAATAGCATATCGCTGTTTAGTGAAACTCGTTATTGCGTACTACACACGCTATCGAGGAAGGTCGCGATTGCGTGTAATGCAAGGCAAGTCAAGGATGCGTGTTGTGCAAGATCCTTTTCGTGTAGCGTACAACACAAGAATTTAATAAAATTAAAAAGAATATTTTTTTATAAAATCTTGGGCTGTTACAATGTTAGTCTTGTCTATCATATGTATATTAACAAAAAAACATTCCCATTTCATCTAATTACTTATATATTGTGATATATTATAACAATATGGTAGAAAAATACATATCACGCAATAAAAAAACTATACCAAATAGATAACCTTATTCAAGGAATGAAATTAAATATTTAAAATGCATCACAAAAATAGATATATATATGAATTTTTAACCTCTCTGATTTATTAATATTCCTAAACCCTTCTCCAATCTCATAAAAATTAGTAAATATAATCTTTTCCACGGTAACTCAGGGGTCCATTACACATGTTCTAACTAGGTACATGGAAACTACCCAACTAAAAGTTATCATCCTTCAAAAATTTCCTAGGTTAGTCCAAAAAGAAAATAATAACTATGTACTAATACATTGTTGTAACATATCGACTAAAACCACAAGGTCTAAACTGGAGTTCCACATAACCTAATGAACACCTCCCCATATGTAATATATTGATGACTACAAGTGATGGTCTATGACCATCAGTGGGGAGACTATGCACTACATATTATGTCATAGTAGAGGTAATGAATAAATAAAAACTAATATTATAATCATATTAACATCATTAAATTTAGATATGTAATAAATTAAATATAATCAAAAAAACACTAGTCTCATAAGTTGAAAAGAATATCCAAAAAACATGTGATATGTAAATAAATAAATAAAGATGTGGAGTCCTCCATTTCCCCCCTTGATCCACCATAAGATCCATGATCCTCTACAATTCCATTAGCTATGGGACCCTTTCTATTACACATATACATAAACATGATGTTTTCATACGAATCAAGATAACTATTCATAGTGGGAGTAATAAAACTAGTAGGGCACCACTGAACCATACTTAAAAGATATTTAGTTTTCTAAAAGTGTATTCCATGAAAATAATAAATAAATAATAGTTATATCAAACAACCATCACATATTGTGTTTTTTTGTTCTAAACAAGACACTAAAAACACCCAGTCACATGTTCATCATCACCACGATAGATGGAAAACAAATGGACATCGAAAGTAACCATAACTAGCCAAAGGTCTAATGAATATGTTTGCTCAAGAATATCCTTGAAATCATGTGTATTTTATAAAAAACATTCACTGGCCTCAAGAATATCATGATTCTTATAGGTTAACATGGAATAAAGAGAGACATGAAAGTCAAATAGGCATTGAGTAATCTGATAATTGGAATACATGCATTGAGTGAATCATTGACACAAAATCACTTGATATCTTTGTATCTCCAACATATAATCAAGTCCATTATCATCATCATCAAAAAACATGTTAATTCCCCCACAAAGGACAACATATCATGATTCTCCATTGGTTCTGAGTTCCAAGAACATTACCTTGAAGGTATTGGTAACCTAAACAATAAGGTAGTGACTACAAGTAAACAATATCATTATGAAAACATGTAGGAATATACACCCATGTGATCAAAATTAATCCTAATAAAATAAGTTAAATAAAGACTCATGGATTCAAACATATCAATTGGTCCCACAGACTATACACACACCCATATGTGATCATAAACAATCATGGTAAAAATCTAATTCCAACAAAATAACTATATCAAAAAATGCATAAAACCTCCCAAAAGATACGAAACATCCCACATAAATCTTATTGAGGTCAAATTCAAGTTCCTACTAGTTTTTATAGAGTTAAACTCGACTAAGAACTCTTACTTAGAGGAGAAAATATGATGGTTTTCCACACCTTGAATTCTAAGTAAATGTTTTTGTTGATAAAAAAAGATTTCATCGATATCTGGAAAATAAAACCAAGGCCACTTGTAATTTATAGGATAACCCAACATGGATACAGAAGGGGTTAGATAATAATAAGGAATGAAACTCATTTAAATTTTCACAATAATGGAGAGAATGCATGATTTCTTCTTTAGTAAGGTATAAAACTATATATCGATTATTATTTTTAATTTAATCCATGATTCTCAAATTATCTCATATTTAAAATCATTTAAATTCCTATTCAAATATTCATTTAAATACCCTGATGATATAAGCTTCAATATTTGTCATGATATTTAAATATTTGTTTCCTCAAATTACTCTTCATGAGAAACAATAGAGATTTATATTTCATTCACATAATTTGTTACATAAAAATTGACCATGTAAAAATTAGCTATGTGGATATCAAACAGTAACATATTTTAAATGGATATGTGAATTACCTATGTCACTAAATCAGTGATGTAAACTAATCATAAATATTAATCACATATGTAATCCATTAAACTTTGTGAATCAACAACATGAACCATTCGACTATGTAGACTGGCTACATGAACCATTCTATTATGTGAATCGACTAAATCATCCAGTTGGATACATAGATTGATCATGTGATCTACTCATCAATTTGAAACATTTTACCTCCCAAAATAATATTTTTTTAAAAAATTAATGGTTTAGGATTTAATAAAATATTTTTTTCGAACATTGAAAAATGTGGGAACATTACAATAAAGTTTACCATGGTTAATGTTACTTATAATTAAAAATGAAGTGGACTATATTACATAATTTTAATATTTTTATTTCAAATTTAATATCTGTATTATACCATTCCATTTTCTGAACTGTAAAAATATAAATTCTCAAAACTCAATGAAAAAGATTTTTTCTGAAAATACCCATTTAAAGCATAAAAATGATTTATTCTGAATATAAGGTATAATGTTTACTTTAATGAAATTAATTTTTTTATTTTTAATAAAATTAAAATCATTATAACTTATATAAAATCCAAAATAAATTGAAGCATTGAAATTTGTTTCATTAAATCTAAGGAAATTTCCATTTTTGTAAAATCAGTATTTTGATTATTCACCCAAAATTTAATATTTTTATGAATATTTTTATGAATATTAATGTTATTTTTAAATATTGATTATATTTTTCAAATAAAATGTCTAAAATTGGTATAGAGTAATTATAAGAACCTCAAACAAAATGAAGTAGGAATAATTTTTCATGAATTTTTTTTTGAATTTGAAAATGAATTTGTACTCATTAAATATCTATTAAAAACCATAATATAGATATTAACATATTTTTTTAAATATATGTTATATAAAGTTCACTAAAATAATTCTACTATAGTGATAAACTAAATTTGTATTTATTAAAATACATTGTGCGCATACTTCAGTTTCTTAAAAATATATCTTTTGAAATTATAACATTTTACATAAAATTGAGTTTTTATTTAAAAAAATTATTTTTTAAATTTTTATTATGTAAATATGTCTACATATATTTCAAAATTTATTTACTCTTACTCTTAAACTCCAATACAGCAACTAGGTTATAAAGATCATAGTTAAATAATAATATTTTAGTATCATATCAAAGTGGTTTTATATTTTTTATAATGTGCGGAGCATGTAATTGAAATTTTTTTTATTTTTAAACAAAATTCTTAAAGTGTTACATTCTACCTCGGTAATGAAATTGTATCCTTCTAATTTTATCTATTTCTATCTAGAAAAGTTTTAAAACATTTTTAAAATAATTTCCAATGTGTGGAAGATAAATATATATTAATTGAAAAATTAATTGTTAATAAACGTTGTTAACATTTTATTTTTAAAATAAATTTAATGATTATGTTAATTTTAGGAAACATATCATTTTTCAAAATTTCATCAAAGAATTAATTTAACATTAGAGACGTGTACTTGTGCATATGTTTCTAAAATAATACATTAATAGTTGAGTGATGTTTTCTAAATAATAATTGATATATTTACATTATTCTTTCTTAAATAGTGGAATTATTTTACCATATAGGTAGATAATATATGATAATATACATCCATAGTTTATTTTTATAACATAAAAACTATTTCATCCATTGATTGTGTCATGATAAATTTTTCATCTCTGATTTTTCTCATATTATAATTAATAAATACTAATGATGAATTTTTCATTCCTAAAGAACTAAAATTGAATTTCAATGGATAAATAGATCTATAAAATGATAATAAGTTGTATCTTAAAACTTTTTAAATTGACCAAAACCAAAATGGTTTGAAAACGTTTGGATAAGATCATATTTGACAAAAACATCATACAATGTTTTATTAAACCTCAAAAAAAACCTAAATAATTGAAAATAAATAATTCTTTAAATATATAAACATAAAACTCTTAAAAATATACAAGAATAAAATTGAAACCGAAAAAATTAGAAATATCAGATCACATTTTCTTACAACATCAACATAAAATTTTTCTATAAATAAGATCAATAATTTATAAAGTCACTTACCAATAATGTATGTTCACATATCAAATAATCTAAAAAATATGATAATATTTTACACATACCATAAATTACCATAAAAACACAATAAAACCATATATAATTCCAAAAGAAAATTGAACCTTTATTCTTTAAATAAAATCCCATCACAGTAAATAATATATATATTTTCTGTAATCATATAGTGTTTCCAATATCATGAACTTAATCAAAAATAAATTTTAAGAAATTTGTTACCATATCACTTTTCAATCACATTGTAATCTATATAATAAAACATATATTCCCAAAATTCATTAATAATTTATCCAAATAAACTATGTTCACAATAACATTGATGAATATATTTACCCTAGTGGTTATAAAAACCTTTTTGTTTATGCATAATAAATTAAAAAACATTCTTCCTCTAGTAACATTTTAAACAAAATATATACTAAACCCAAAGGTTTTATTTGTATAATTGTTTCCCAAAAAAAACTTATTCATATAAAACTACCGTTCCATAAAACCTATAAATTGGTTTCTGTTATAGAAACCCAAGTTATAAATAATTTAAATAATAACATAATTTTTTTTATAATATATATCACAAAAATTTATTCAACCCAAGGGTTGAAAGTTCTATTATATTTGAGACTTTCCAAATAAACATCTTAATTTAAAAAACATGAAAATTGTACTCCAAAAGTTCACACCTCTAGAAACATTTAGAAATATAATATGATATAACTATATTCATAACCTAAGTGATAGAAAAATATTGAAGGGTGATCTTATATTCTATGTAAGATAATAACATATCCTAATGTATTTTTTCATAATCATGAAGGATAACATGAGGAGAACATAAATATCTTAAAAAAGACACAAATAACTTATTTAATAATCATAAAAATTATTGAGAAAAGTAATATCATAAAAATATCATTAAATTTAAAAGTTATGTCATTGAACAAAATATATATCAATAAGCATAAATCATGTGAGAATAATATAAATGTGTAGAATACTTGATAACAAATAGTAATCATGAAAACATGGAAGATCATGAAAATGATAATAATATTGTAAATTTAACATAACATGATAAAAAAATAGAAATATATAGAACTAAAAGAAAATGAAAAATATTATAAAAAACACATTATTCCTATTTCCATGTGAATAAAATCATTATGTTCATGCCTGAAAAAGTGAGAAAACCCATTATTCCCACGTTTGTGTTAACAAACTCATTATTTCCACACATTAATATCTCATGGGAAATAAAATTAAACCAATAAATTGGTGGGGATATATAGTATCTCATCGATCATTATCCATACATATGAATGCAACTTAAAAATCATACATTATCATATCATAAAAATCCCATTGAAAAATAATGGGTTTGAAACACTATATAGAAATAACACATAATACAAACTTATAAAATCATATGATATCAAAAAATTTATCCTCTAAAAGGAATAAAAACATAATTAAATATATATTTTAATCAAAACATCACTTTAAGATAGATAAACCTTTGAGGGAAAATACAATTTAAAATATGAAAGTATTAAAAAATAATTTTAAACATTTCTCTAATAGATAATGTTTAATTTACAATCAAATAAATTTATATAGAAATTAAATACTTAAATTTAATATAAATAGTTCCAACTAATGGACAGTTAAATAAATCAAAAATATAAAAATAAATACAAAGGAAATTATATAAAGATATTCCATAGTTAAGAATTATAGACCATTTTATAGAAAAACACACATCAAAGAAGAATTGAAAAAAAATCATTTAATAATAAAGATAAATAAAAGTATGAGGGATATGAAGAAAAAAATATTTATATTACATTTAAGTGAAAACTTTTGATCAGAAAAACATTATCATGGATGAATAGGATCATTGATAAGAATGGGAGTTATTCTTATCAACACTGTGATATTAATTTGGAAAATGATTTATAAAGGAAGTATTTATTGATTAAGAGAAGAAATTTAAATATAAAAAAAGAGTAAATACCATTTAATATAGGTTAATGTTATTATTAATGAATACATTAATATTATTTTCATGTAAAACCTAATATGATACAATGAATTAGAATGGGAGTAGATGGAACACTTAATTTTAATCCATAATTTAATATATGATCTCCAAAAAATTATCTCAGAAACAAAAACTTATTAATTACATCTTTGAGATATTTATTCATAAATATTTATATTAATACTCTTAAATTTTAATAATTTTATTCAGTTATTTGATTTTTTTTAAATGAATGTGGTTCGTTTGTGGGAATTTCTTTGAGAGTGGTATCAAAATTTATTCATATCTAGAGGTGAATCCTTATAAAATGATTAAAAATACATGAATTCATTTCATGTAATATATTGTATTGTTATGATTCAATTAAATTATTATTTTTTTTCACTTCACGAAAAATAATTCGGGAACAAAATTTTTTGAGGTCATTTATGGATATCAACTGATTACCTTATAATGTTGATAAACTAATTTATTTTTCAATAAAAATTCAAAATAGTGGTATATAAAACTAATATATATATATATCATATATATTCATCCATTATAAATAAAAACCATCCATTAATTGAGTAGTTAAAAATAGAATGCATTATCCCCAACATGTGTTAGTCGACACATTTAAAGTGATGATGATTTCATTTTATGGGGAATAGTTGTATATAAAAAGAACTTTATTTATTTTTGATTCTTAAAAATTTCACATATATCATTCATATTTATTTAATTTCCCTTAATGACCATCCATGAGAGAAAGATATTGAAATAAAATGACCTTTCATAATGGTGGAAGTAGATTTCACACACAAAAGATTCATGTTTTTTCTTTTTATAATGGAAAATGGAAGAGTGCTAAATTATTATAACATCATTATAATAAATTATCAATATATTAGTGACAATAATTTTATTATTTTATTATTTTTAATAGAATTTATGCAAGACTAAGTTCTCAAAAATAATTATAAAAGAGGGAGGATCAGTAAGAACTTTATACATCACAACATGGATTATATCTTTTGTGAGGGGGTTAAACCATTTGGGTATAGTATTTGGAGAAAAGAAAAACATTTTTAAGGTGGATATGATTGTTTAAGATATGGTTTGGAAGTACTTGGGTTGAAATATGTAATTTGGTGTGTGGGAGGATGTGAGGAGTGGAAAACCCCTTTTTGAAGTTAAAAGTAATGTGGCTTAAATTTTGAGAAATATTGGAGAGGAAAAGTGCTAATAAAAATCAAGGAATCTACTACCATTTTGTAAAAAAAAATTTAAACATATTTTTGGTCTTTCCCTTTTGGATAAACACTTTTTACCCATTTTTTTATTAATGTAACTATTTTTACCAAAGTAATTTATCCTTTTTCTTGAATATAAAATAGTCCTTATTATATAATTTTCACCTAATGATTCCAAATTTTACAACCATTCTATTTTTTTAATTTTCTGACGTTTAAAAAAAATTTATAATATTTTTTGTTTAATTTATTAACAATACTTTTTTAATAAAATAACTTATGTTCTAAAATGTAATGTATGTGTATTTATATTTAAAACTACATTTTAAAAATTATAAATTTATATATAAAATACATATTTGGTCTTTAAAAAAAGTTCAATTTCTTTAAAATTCTAACTTGTATAATAATATTTTAATATAAATCATTTTAAATGTAAATATTGTATTTTTCATTATTCACCTGATAATAAATCTATTTATAGAAAAATATAGAAAATTAATTTTAACTAATATTTCCATGATAATCCTAAAAAAATGTTAATATTCTAAAATTTAAATCCTAAAATTTATAAATTTTTATTTTAAATAAAAAACATGAAATATAGAAAATATATATTTAATGTGAAAATGCTTTTTGGTATGTTAACTATAATTTTTTCTATAAATTTATAATCAATCTAGTGTTAATAATTTAATCATATTAAGATATATTATACTTGAAAATAAGTAAAAAAATTAAAAAGATATTTTTTAGTGGCCTATATACTCTATTTTAGTATCCATTTAAAGTCATAATTTTTCCTTTTTATTATTATTTTAAATATATATAGTCATATGAGGATTATTCAAGTATTATATTGTAATACAACCACTCCATGGTAATAGAACTGGTTAAAGTCTGTGTCCTTCCATAATCAAATTTAGGTAAGGAAGGATGTTTTGTAAGTGTTGGGTTGGGCCTAGGAAAGGCATACTATTGATCCTAAAAATATCCCATTACCTGATATCATTTTGTAAAAGAGACATTGTTTGTTTGGCTGGAATTTTTTACTGCATCCTTCATAGATGGGGGTTAAACCCCATCCACTGTCTATAGTTTCTATCTATTTGGGAGTGGGATTCTCTCTTCACAATGTACAAGATCACCTTGGGGGTTGGCATAATCCTGACACCTGTATATAGGACAGACGTACCACCACTAAGAGTGGGATCTATGTACAGTGGGACAAAAAAAAAGAATAAATAGATGAAAAAAATTGATTCATGTTTAAGGTGAGTTTAGATTTATGGCATGATGAGTGGTGGATAACATGCAATGAAATAGAGATGACAACGGAAGGTGTTGTGTGTCGTCAGTCATGGTCGGGCGGTGATGGATGGAGCCATATCTTTTAGTTTTGTTATGGTAGTTGTGTGAAGTGTGTACCATTTACATTCTCTTATCTTGATGATATGATGATTTATTTCCACTGTAGAACTAGTACATTAGGCTCGTTTGTTGTCCTGTGGGTTGGGTCGTAAGGCCATGTATTTTATTGGATTTGTTCCTATGGGGCTATGATTCATGTCAAGGATCACCTCTAAAACCAATTTAAAGAGGGGTTTTATTTCCTTTTTAATAAGGGGATCCTTTCCCCCAAAATGTTTAATATATATATATATATATATATAATATAACACCCCAAAATTTCATAGTACGTTATCTCTTCAAAGTAATTCAATAACTTGTGCTACACGCAACACCAAGTTTGATCACACCATGACTTACCAAACTAGCCATTCAAAAGTGGTTATTAATTGTATTAACTGAATTTTTAATTTTATATACTCTATATAATTTTTTAATCCATATTATGTGTTTCTTAGACATAATATAAGAACCAATTCATTTTTTTTAGATAAAAGATGTATTTTTCATAAAATGAAATTTTACCGCCTTTTAATGGAGAACCCTTTTTAAAACCAATATTTTAAACTTTTATATATTCAATTTAATGAAATTAAATTCTTATTTAGAATTGGGACATAAAAATTTATTTTGGATAAATTTTTGGTACTTTTCTGATAAGTTTCATATTTTGATGGATAGTGAAAAATACTAAATTTTAATTGAAAAAAAATTTTTTATCGAAGTTATTTATAGTGTTAAATTATGAATTTTAATGGTTTTAAAGTATAATTTGATTATATTTTTACTATTTAATACAATTTAGGTCATTATAAGTAATTTCACATTTAAATTTGACATAAACAAATGTCGATCTTCTGGTAGTTTTTATTTTTTAAAAACCCATTTTTTGGTTTTGACAATAGAAATTAATTTGAAATTAATTAATGCATCATTAATTTTTAAGATTTTGTAAAATAGAATTCATTTTTGAATTCGGAATATCAAAATTATCATAGGGTGAATTTTTGATATTTTTATGAAAACTTTCAATTTTTGATCAATAGTGAAAAACACTGCGTTATTATTTAAAATCAACTTTTTATTTAAATTTATTTTAAATAAAAATATATATATAATTATTATATAAGTTCAATGTAATTAATTGGAGTCATTTTATAATAAAATAAGATGTATCAAATTTTATTGAAATTTTTAACATATTTTACCCACCTTCTAGGCACATTTGCATATTTGCATAAAACGTAATTTTACCGCTTCTGTGAATTGAATTTAAAAAATCCTAGAGACACTATTGAAATCATTAAACTTATATTGGATCAATAAGAATTAAATAATTTTTGTGAATAGTAACTTTTGACTTTTATTTACCATAGTTAAAAGTAAATTTGGTATTTAATGCTAAAAATGATATTATAATTACCCCAAAACATGTCTTAATTCTATGGGAGAAGTGTATTTCGACCAAAACCAGCCTTAGGAATAAAATATCATCCTTTTGGTCTACTTGGATTATATTAGGACATTTATTATTATTTTATTTAAAGAAGAGTTAAAGGTATTAAATTCAAATTTTAATAACTAAAATTTTATTAATATGGGGTTATACATAAGATAAATTAATAAATAAATATTCATTAGAAATATGAATGTATTTCCTACATAATTGTATTTGATTTTTAATTTCTTGAGAATAAATAATTATATTTATTTATGTCACAATGATGATGCAATATTTACTTTATCAATGAAATATTAAAATAATTGATATTATAAATATAAAAATAAATGTAAATTGGGGCTTTTGATGCCATCCACGAATTTTATAGATTAATGTGACGTGTTAGGGTTGATTATATAATTTTTTTTCGAAGTAATCAAGTTGTCATGACTTTCAAAAAAACCAAATACTAAATAGTTTCAAAATTGATATAAATAAGTTTTTAAAACAAATACTATATTATTATATGATATAATATTCCTAAAAATATAAGGTTCGGCCAAATGACTTATATAATGGTACATATTTCATTAATTAGTCACCTGGGGTTCTCTTTTATTTTTATAGTAAGTCTATCATCCATTTAATATAATAATACAAGAGGACATGGTAAAAGTTAACCTCTTTAACTAAGAGTTAAATCTAAAATATAGGGTTAATCTAGTGATCTAGACTTGTCTAAAACATATTGGTTGAGAATATTTTGATCTAACCCCACCTTATCATTGAAATAAATTAATTTTTATCCATTATAATCTGAATATGATTTTATAATAAAACAATATTTCAAACTTTTCCTAAAGTGAGCCCCACCTCTCTTATAAATGGGTACTTTCCCTTCTCTCCAAATCTCACCTAAAAATCCATTTTTCTACTACAAAACCTTCCAAAATCTCATCCCAACTTACCTCACTTAATCCAAGAGACCTTCCTTTGATAAGAAATCCAACCTTAGGAGCTATTTTGTTCATATCAAAATAAAACACCCAATGAATAGGTAATTATATTATCACATCTTTCAATGTTATTCTCTTCTTACACCATCTCTTTATTTTTTATTTTCATAACAAAATAATAACTCCAGTTCCTTCTACATATTGTGATGTAATTATGAATATGTTACAATCGTACTCATTATTCTATCCATCCTATGAATGATAATGTCACCATGCATGTGTACGTATGGGTTACTATCTCCACGTCGTGGTGTAATTTGGTATTCACCACTAGGTTTTTTAGATGGATATAATGATGAGAAATATTTCTATAAAAAATAAAAATAAAAATATAATTTCATTGTAAAATTAATATACCATCCAATTCCACCCCTTTTAATCATTAAAGAAATGATATCATTGCTCGTGTGTATGTACGGCTTACCGTCTCCACGACGTGATGACATTCATTTCCACGTTCACCATTCAACGATGATTATAAAAATATATATTATTAATAAGTATGTAATATATGAAATAATAATGTTTCTGGGGATATATATATATATCTGTATGTATGTACTTACATATATCTTATTCACTTACTTCTGTTCAATACGATATGAAAATGGAAACAACGTTTATGCATACGTACGTCCTACCGTCTCCATAAACAGTGTTTTCCATTTCATATATCTCTCTATTATACACAATTATATTTTAAATATATATGATATATAAATAATGTTTTATATTCTGGAAGTATTTAAATTATTATCTAAATGATACGATCAAGATTAACAAGTTAAAACTCGTATGATAAAGAAAGCGATTATTACCCAAAATGTTAATTTAACATGGAAATAATTATTAAATGGGTAGTATAAAGTCATAAATGAATCATTTATGATATAATAAATATAAATATAGTTCTGGTATAATTTAATAACATACTATAGTCATTATATAGGAGGTTAAACGTACCCTGGACCAAAATAATGTGTCAGGTGAGTGTTAATTCCTCAATCTAATTATTATCCGAGATTGTTTATGTGTAAGTATTTTATGAGATATATTTATTATTAATTCCCATGTTTAATAAAAGATATTTCAAAATTATTTTTTAAGGTAATATTTTACTAAAACATGATTTTATATCTTTTAAATAATTATTCTTTTAACTCTCTCTCATTAATGTCCATGCTTACAAATTGGTTTCAATGATTTATTTATACAAATATGATTGATTTAAAATGTTAATTACTTAAAAAATATTCAAAGTGGTATGGGAAACTTTGATTGAAAAATATATATTAAATGACTTCCTTTATAAATGCATGACTTTTAAATGATTTCACAAAAAGGGATATTTCCCTCAAAAAGTTTTACTGATAATTTTCAACTATGTCAACATTATTTACAAGATATTATTCTTGATTGAGGTTGATTTGTTATAATAAAATCTCCCATATCATATCAAATTAGTTATGATATGTTTGAATGTGGGCGTGCTCTTTGTATACCTTTCATAGTTTATGGTTGAATTATTTCCATTTTGTATGCAAGTTTTAATATGAATTTTTATGTTATGTTTAAACATTTTCATATGAGGAATGCAGTGGAATTAGTAAGTGATGGGTGAGGTCTTATATAGCCCCTAGATGCATCGGTAGGTCTCATGAGACAAACTAGTGTCTTGGAACAAGGCCTTGAAAAGAAATTATTTGTAGTCTTGGCACAAGGCCTTGACTATATGTTAATGGTGTCCGGTGTTAGGAATTCCATCATTATGAAATTAATCATCACATGTGATTATTCTACTAGTAGAATATCCATGTGCATGTTTATAGGGTAATGTTTGATTTATTTTCTCCATATTTTTTTCATGATTGTGTTTAAAAGGCTGTTGTTTTTATGACACATCTTGCCTTAAAAGTTTGTAGCTTCCACTAAATTATTTACCCTTTATGAGCATTGAGCGCACTCCTTTCTCATGTTTTGTTTTTCTAGGATTCCAAGATGTTTATTATATTTGATGTGCAAGGTTAAGCTAGGAAAATAATGGTATTTTAAGAAGATTATTTATGTTGGGTTTTATGTTTGACTGTGTAATGTAACATTCATGCATGTGATCTATTTTCCAATACTTCTAAATTGATCGGTCCTTCATGACTTGATTCCTTGAAATCAAACAAATGTATTAAAATAATTCACCAGCTCCTGGATTTTGGGGTCAGGGTGTTACATTCCATTATTCGAGTTCGCGAATTCTATATCTCACTTACAATAGTGTGTTTTATTCTTGTTTCAGTGTTATTTTTTATGAACTCTATCAAAAATAGAACTTTTTTTATGAAGAATATTTTCAATGTACATCAGTCATTACATTCTATTACATAAAAAATAATTGTATCCACAAATTTTATTACCTATAGGAAAATCCACTGAGGTTTCCTTTATCTCATCACATCCTCAGGTTACCATGTAACCAACTAAACCATATGATTTTTCCATAAAAATTTAATAAGTTTTATTGACTTATTTTCTTATGACATTTTATCTTTTATTAAATATTTCTATAAATTATTATTTATATAAATATTCTTGTTCATTTTGGACAAATTATTTTCTTAATACATTTCATGGATCTCGTATGTAATTCCTCAATAGTGATACAAGGAACACATCATGAACATGAGAGTGGTGTGGAGGTATTTCTATGAAATATAATCTGACCCTGACATGATAAATGATATCAAATGGGTCAATATATCTTGAGAGAAATATCACGTTCATCTTAAATATAATAACCCACTACCATATATATTTTTTAATGAACACCTTTTCATAGTCTTAGAATATAAATCTCATCAACAATCATCGATATAACCCTTTTTAAGCTTTATGTATCTTTAATATGTAACTAAACAGTTTCAATATACTCATTCATTTCATGAAAAAGGTCAGGTCATGTCATATTCCATTATTTGACTTCTTTTACACATATTGGAGTTCCACAACACTTCCCATGTAGAGACTAATATGGTGTATCTGGATGCTAGAATGTAAAATATTGTTAAATGATACCTATACTTGCGGGAGGTATTGAACCAAAAATCCTTGAAACTCAATTGCATAATATCTCAACAAAACCAAATGTTTTTGGAATGTCACATAATACAGACCATTAGTTTGAGGGTGAAATATGGTACCAAAACATATCGCTATCTATAACACATTCAAAATACTTCTCTAGAATCATGAGGTAACCACCAAACCCAAAACAGATACTATATATAGTTTTACCCCATAAATACTCACCAAATTCCTTGTATATATCTTTGGAAGTTGATCAAGTGAGAAATATTCATTTACGATAATAAATTTTTTTTACTTCTTATGGTGATTAACTAAACCCCATATATCATATTTTCTTTTATATGTTTTGGAAATTTCTATGATGAAGTGAGCATGGATTATTTCCTACATACGTTCTAGTATGAGTAATGGTTGAAACATTTGAATTGATTTTTTTCATTAAAACATAAAATGATAGGATTATAAGCATTAACATACGCATTTTTTAATATCATAATTCATGTTATCCCATATGATGTTTTTTATATATCTATTCATATTTTTACTTCCTAGATGAAAAGAAAACTATGATCTATGTGCATTATTCAAAATTTCCATATTAAATTCTAGTTTTTATGGGACATGCATCTTGGTTACCAACATTATGACACCAAATTTAGTGAAGCCAATCTATGGAATAATCACTACACAATTTTATTCTCTACAATTTATTTGGAGGATTTCATTAATAATTAATGGAATATATGGTTGAGTAGTTATTTTGACAATATATGATTTATGTCCTCCCATTATGACCTCACGATTCATTCTCTATAAATCCATTAATATTGGGAATTTTTCAATCCTCATCATATATAGAGTATCATGGAATTTACTAATCATGGCATCAACCACATTTTTTTCCTTCCCTTAGTGGTATTAAATTTAGAAATTCTAATATTTTTTCAATTTTGGTAATCTAATTTGTTACATACTCAATTACAACAATGAAAATATATATTTAATGTAATTTTGATTAATATATGTATCACTCTTTTATTCATAGATATAGTATCTACCAATAATTATTAAAAAGTTCACTACTACCACCACTAAATCGTGTGTCTGTTTTTTTCTCTTGAGTCTTTAATTTGAGTGTGGAATAATAAATTACACAATCATTATATATGTGGATGCTAACGAAACACTCCTTCAAACACATCACTATATATTCGAAACCCTTCTCCACTACTAGGTAATTTAAGTACATGAGTAGTGACCATCCTATTTTTTTCTTCATTTAAACTATCTTCACATTCTTATTCCCAAAGGAACATACATCTCCTCTATGAAAACTTAGTAATTGTATTTGATAACCATGATAAATTCATCAAAAGATTGGAAGTATCCTCTTAACCTAATATAACTATATAAATTGGTTAAAGTGGTCATTTTGGTCCATTTCTAGATAACTTCAGTCATTGATGTATCTACTGATATTCTATTCTTTTTTATTACATGAACCAATAATTATAGATTTTGTAGAATTAATTATCACTAATGAATTTTTGCACACATTTTCATCATTATCATGGTCTTTAAAAAATAAAAAAATGATCATCATGTTGTTTCATTATCTTTGAATATTTATGAATATTTTCTTTGAATACAACCACTATTTGATCATGGTAGTATCTAAATACTCCGTTGATTACATCAATGATGATAGGTATAACATTAATAATTCCCAAGTGAGTAAAAATAAATTCATTGTATCAATAACTCATAGGAAAGGTTTCCTTGGAAATACCCACCCTTTTAATAGTTAACAGATGATCTCTACATTGAATATCAATATTAATAAACTATAAATATCGTTTGATTTAATCAAAAAAATCATGAAATATTTTATAGAGGAAAAATATTGATTACAATTATTTTATGAATCTCATTATAATCAATTAAAAAATATATAAATCCATCCTTATTTTTTACTAAGTGGACTGGTGTACCCCACGGTAAAGCACAATATATGGTAAAACCATTTACAAAATATATTTTTGTTTCTTTTTTATCTCCTCCAATTGAATGAGATCCATTTTTATTGATTCATTAAACTTACATGGATCGAGGTTTTGGTTTGATTGAAAAATTAACTTATTGATCGGGGGGAATACCATTCTATTCAGATGAATATATATTAGTATATTCTCATATAATAGGAATTTCATCAATGTAAAATTCCACCAAACTAATTTTATTCTCAAGTATCTCATTGGTGTGTATCATAACACATATTAATGAATTTTATTCCATAAGGAGTCACAAATCATCATTGACATGATTGTCAATAATATGCTGATATGAGATATAAAGTGATATTTTCTTACCTTCATAGTTGATATGTGCTTTAGGTACAAAAAACCATCTCATACCAAATATTATATCAAAATCAACTAAATATATATTAATTAGATAAGTGTAAAGTATCCTCCCACAAATCCCAATCAAATAATATTTATGAATATGTGACATGATCATTATACCAGTAGTGGTTTTCACTAATAGTTCAATTTATATTGCTTTGGGTGGAAATTAATTCTGGGAAAACATATGTGACATAAAAGAATATGATGAAACATAAAAAAATATGGTATTATAATATATAGAAAATATATAAACTATATATCTCAAAAATTTATTATCACGATTAATAACATTGGTAGTGATCACGTATTCCAATCCTTTAACCATTTGTTAATGTTGTTTCTAGGGCCTAATTTCATTGTTGCCCTTTGTTTTGGGGAATTTATTTTCATAATTTAAAAACTACATAGAATTGATGAGTTATAATTTGGGTGGATAATTATTTAGTAACTTCTTCTATTACGTTGGGTTAATCAGCCTCTTACATTTGTTTTGATAGTTGCGGGCCTTTTGTCCTACTTTATAACATTGGAAACAGTTCTCTGGTCCCATGAGGCACTTACATGGGTGATTTCTACAATATATGCTGCATATATTATATTGAAATTTATTCCCACAATATATCTTATAATCAGTGCTTCCATGGTACTTCACATTCCATTTATTATCTGTATAGTATTTAGAGGGTTTAGTTTGCATATTTTCCTCAAGACCACATCAAAAAATATCATTAAAGATACTAACATTTGTTATGGATAACTCCCTTTAATGAATAGGTTTTAATATAGTATGAAATTGATGAATTTTTCTATCACTGTTAGAGATGAAACTTGATTCATATATCATGAGTCAGAGGAAATTTTATTCAAATATTTCAATAGATTAAACATCATATTTATTCCTCATTTATGATGTGTTTTTACCTGGATGGAAGCATCATGGGTGACTCATAACATATGATAAAGCTAGTAGAATGGCTGGGGAGAGATGGGAAACAACAAAAACACCCACTAGTCAGTGCCTAGACAGCGGCTACCCAGTATTCTAGGAATTTTCTAGGTGCTTAGCTAGGAACACTAACTATCCAATGAGACAATGTAAACAATCATGTGGGCCACTGGCCAGCTAGTGGACCTCTAATGGCTAACTAAAATGGAATTTTTAAAATCCTTTTAATTAATGTCTTTTTCATATTTTCTTATATGAACTCACTTCATGATTTATCTCCGTTAATTGAAATTTAATGTGAAATAATTATGTTTTCTCCTAATAACCACCCTTCATGAGATACCTTTAAATTGAGATAGATATATGTGTGATTTTTTGAAGAAATTGGATGATATTTTTCATTATTTGTTTTATAATAACTCCATGTTCTTCTTTTAGTGGATGATCATTGTGTTGATCATTCTGTATGATTCATATTGGTTTGTCTTTTTCCTTAATATTACTTGGTGTCTCAATTAACAATAAATTTTTTATATTCCTAGACATACTAATAATCTATTGATAATTGTATTATTTCTGATGGTAGAATTATATTACATTTCCAATTGATCTTGGGAAAATTATCCAAGAACAACATTCCTTTTAATTACCATGGCTAGAAGATATACTATAAAGAATAACAAGTGTCTTTTATGGTAGTTTCATTAATGAAACATTTCTTGGATCTTTATTCAATGGGTTTTGTTCAAATTTTATTTTTATTGATTATTTAATCATGTAATTTATTTGGGCATTTCATGTACATTTCTTCCGAGATTCATTCTAGAGTGTCCTTAACTCTATTGGATGATGTTGTAGGTAAGTTACATACTTTAGTTGTTTTTACTATAGTTTACAATTTAATTATATTATAAAATCAAATTATTTATTCATGATAGGTATTTTTTATAGGATTGTATTTAATGGGTTTTGTTGACCATTCATGTGTAGTTGGTGGTGGTTCTGTCTTGACGGTGATACCAATTGTTACATTTAGTAAGTATGACTTTCACCATTGGTTGTGAATATTATTTGAATGATTTATTTAATTATATTTTAGTTCTAATTAATAAAATAAGAATGATAAATCATGATTTAGGACCACATGGTTATTGATAGAGTGAAAATAGGATTGGTTGGAATTTGAAAAAAATACTTGCATTTTCTTGGTTGGTAGTTGACTCTTTCTTAAGGTTGGAGGTCCCCTTTAATCTACCACATGGGTTTGTGCATTATTTATTGAATTTTTTTATGATTTGTCCCACCCTCGATGATTGAAACATAATTTATTTTTTTTATGAATAACATGTAATGAATAATTTAGTTTTTAAAATAATATATTAATTAATTGAATGTACTATACAAAAATAACTAAACAATGTGCCAAGGGACACAAATATCCCTTGTGTAGTGCCTTGATCCCAGCTTCCAATGGGCATGGATTGATCAATAAAAAGTTTTATTATGTTATATGGACATCCATGGTTTGTGATTGTGCAATATGAGACATCATGGATGTGAAAACCATTCTTATGATAGCATGTATTGTTCCTTTCTATATAATGACCCATGTATAAATTTCTATAGCCTTGAAAAAAATTATTTGACATGTTATGCATGATGTGGAGTTCATGGTTAGCCCATGAGACAAATTTTTGAAATTATCACATGTGTTCTCCTACATATCCCATTAGATACATGTTTGATTATGGTCATTGGTGTTTATATGGATACATAGACTAGTGATTGATATTATATATTGTTTGCATATTTTTTTTGTTAATGTGTGGACATTAGATGTTTTTCTTCAGTATAAACTGATAGGTGTAATTTTTTGGATTTATAATCCTTATATAGGAAACATGTGTGACATGTGTTGATAACAATGATGAACCATGACACTGATTTGAGGTCTGATTACCTTGTGTCCTGACCTGAAGTGGTATATGGTTATGATGACCTTGTGGAATGAACCAAGGAAATTCATGGACTTGAGAGCCTTATTGACTGAACTTAGGTTGTGGCAGGATGTGATACCTTATATCCTGACCAGTAGAAGAGATATCACTTGAAAACATTATGGCCTTACCCAAGACTCTATAGACCTGATTCTAATCCTAGAAATAAGAGGTGGCCTTGTAGATGACCAAGGGGCATAATATACATTTTTACCATCCTTCTAGAATGGTGGAAAATAAGGCACATATAGGGTACATGGAAACATTACTAGCATGTGAATTCTCAGAAAATGTTTCTCAGGTTATTTTTTATGAATCAATGATTATCTTTTACACAATCACATTTCATACATTTTATATCTACATTATATTGATCTTATCAAATGAAATTACACAATATTTTGACTATTAGTTGGGAAATTTGTTTTTGGTTCCCTAATGAGTTATAATCAAACCCTAATCAGGTATAAATAGAACTTGGGAACACAACGATCCATCACTTATTGTAGGTACATGTTGAATAGAGGCCCATGTATGATCATTGAATGAGATATATCACTATTAGTTTGGAGATAGGTTGAATGTAAAGATTGGAGTTTGGTGTGGAACAACTTTTTTACTTGTATATTTTTTTGTCCTGTATAAAATATTTCTAGGTGGGTGATAAGTGTCTTTACATTATGGTCTGAGCATTCAAGTATATTATCCATCATTCATTCATTACATCTATTTGGTTTATTGGTTTCCATGTAATATGAATGTTCTTATTTATTCTTAGTTAATTATGTATTATTATTCACTCTTGTTGAGGGTATAGTATCCTAAAAGTTTTTACTTTCGACCCTCGCTACTATTCAACAGCCTTAGATGTACGAGGAGTCTTGCCTAGGTGGCAATCTGGATCGATCATAGTGACTTGGTTCATGTTGTAATAATGAGTTTCTTCTCTGATAATGTGTTCAATAGATTAACATTATATGGGTTTTTTACGTAAACATGAGATAGTTGGATGATCTTTACCAGGAGTTTTTTCCATTCCATCCCAATCTCGTTAGGTTTATAGTTGGAATATTGTCAACATATTTCATTACATTCATTATTAACTCTGTTCATTTTGGTTCCCTCTATTACATTTAATTAAGGATAATTTGGAATGAGTATACAATAACTAATTAATATGAATATGCATAAATTATCCACTAATGGTGGAATAATTAAATATGTGAAAATATTTTCCTATGAATCTCAAGATTTTAATGTCTGTTATCCATGGTTATATTTCTAAATAAACTATTTATATGTATTTAAATCCTTTATAATGGTATATAATATGAATGTGAATGAACCAAAGAATATAAATAGGTATTGTTTAACCAAGTGTGTAGTTATTCCACTTTGTTGTGTACAAGGTGGCGATCAAGTTAATATACTATTTTAATTTTTTAAGGTTATAATCCCAAATTACATCTATGATAGAGATTGTATTCACTTCAAATATCCAGACTATGTTGTAATTACTATAATAAGAACACATTATCTACTTTACCAAAATTTTAGGATGCTATTATATACATTGACTCGACCATTAGACTTATCTCTATAGTTTTTGCTAAAGTTATCATAAAAATTCCAAAAAATAAATAAAACTTAATTTTAATATAATATATAGCGACCCAACCTAAACATAATAGAAATAATATAATAATTTTTTTCTATTTTACATGTCCTAAATAGATACCAATCACAAAGACTGAATGTTTTAGTGCCTTGGGAATTAAGCTACATAACAAACTTATTTTACAACACTTCAAAATTCTAATATATAATCACAATTTTCTGGACTCTTTTTGACATATGACATTATGCAATCATCTTCATAACCATATGGTGGAAAAATATGATTGGTGTAACACCCCTAGATTTTATGAAAAATATTCGTTTAATTTCATTAATGTCTTGTGTTGTATTCTACACCAAGATTACCTTGCGCTATACGCAACACCGTATTAGCTTGCAGTATACGCAACACTATTCTTGGATCGTGTTACACACAATTTTGATAATAGTTATTCTACGCAACATTGAGTATATATATATATATATATATTCAATGTATAAATGAAATATGGTTGGATTCTGTTATACGAAACAACGAAGGATTCTTTCACAACACGCAACCCTGACTTGGCTTGCATTACACGCAATCGCGACCTTCCTCGATAGCGTGTGTTGTACGCAATACCAGGTTTTAATAAACAATGTTATATTATTATAATATTGTCATGAACTAGCCGTTATGAATACTATTAACTAAATTTTGAATTTTATAACATTATTATTCATCTTACACATTTCTAGAACATGGTATAAGAACAAAATAAATTTTTCGGGTAAAATAAGTATTTTTTAAAAAATGCAGTTTTGCCGCCTTTTGATGGCGCACCCACTTTAAATCTAGTTTTTGACATGTTTATAAGTTCAATTTGACAAAATAAAATTCTTATTTGGAATCAAGAAATAAAAATTTACTTTGGATAAATTTTTCATATTATTTTGGTAACTTTCACATTTTAATGAATAGTAAAAACACACTATATTTTAATTAAAAACAACTTTTTTCATCGTAATATATTATGTGGTTAAATTATAATATTGAATGGTTTTAAAGTATAAATAGAATATGTTTTTACCATTTAATATAATGTATGTCATTAGCATTGATTTTACCTTGAATTCGTAGGTTAAATCAACTCAATCTTTTGCAATGTTTTAAACAAAAACCCGTTTTTATTCGACAACGGGATTAATTTTAATTTAATTTATGCAACTTCTGTGTATTGAATTTTAAAAAATTGATTCCATATTTGGAATCATTGGGTACAAATTATGTTAATAGGCTACTTTTTATTTTTGGGAATTATGAATAGTAACTACAGTAAATTTTATTTACCATAGTTAAAGGTAAATCAGGTAATTAAGGGTAAATATAATATTTTAAAATTACCCTAAAAAATTTCAAAATCCTATTGGATGAATAAAAGTCGACCCATATCACCTAAAGGTCGGATTATATTCATTTAATTAAATTTTTTCAATGAAAATAATTTAATTATTATTAAAACCAAAGAATGTGACAACATGTCACTTTCTTAAATCTTATAAGTATAATAATTTTAATCTAGTGATAAACTTCATGAAACGGCGAACATGAATAGTCTCCAGAAATCTAATACAATTATCTACATCATAGGAATTTATTTAGAATTTTTAGGGATTAAATAATTATCATTTATTATGACACATAGATGATGCAGTAATTGTCTTATTAATGAAATATTGACATAATTGATGTTATAAATGCCCAAATAAATGTAATTTAGCCTTTTTATGACTTACACTAATTTTCTAGTTTAATATGACATGTTATTGTTGATTTACGTAACTTGGTTCGAACTTATCATTCTGTTATGAATTTCATAAAAATCATATACCAAATAGTGTCAAAATTGACATAAAATAGTTTTAAAACAAATATTATATTATTAATTGTTATTTTATTCCTAAAAATATAAGGTTTGGCCAAATGACTTAGATAATATTATATATATTAATAATAAACAACTTGGGGTTCTTTTGGCTTGATATAGTAAGTTTATTAACCATATAGTGTAAGAAAACAAAATGACACGGTAAAAGTTAAATTATTTAACTTAGAGTTAAATCTAATTGATAAGGGTAAAATAATAACCTAAACTTGTCTAAATACTATTGTATGAGAGGATTTCGACCCATCCCCACGTTATCCTTGAAATAAATCAATTTGGATCTATTTAAAACCGAACTTGACTTTATAATAAAATAATATTTTTAGTTATTCCAAAGGTGCCCCTCTCCTCCCTTATAAAAGGGCACCTCCTCCATCTCTTCCTCACACAACTTTGAGCCTTCAAGATCGGCCAAACCCTGCCAAATTCTCTTCTACACTTCCCTAGCAACATCCTAGAGGTTCTGGTCTTCCTCAAAGACCAATTTTAGTGCCCTAAGAGGAGGTCTCAAAGAGGCGCTTCAAAGAAGAGGTAATTTCCGTTACCGGTTCTTTCACCTTTATTTCTTCTTCCACTTCTTCTTCTTAGGTTGTTTCATTATGAAGTAATAAAATCAGTATCACCCATATAAGGATATATTATTATAAGTATGAAACAATCCTATTTCACCATCTATCCATCCTACAAAAAACGAAATCATCGCTCGTGCGTACGTACGGACTACCGTCTCCACGACGCGATGAGATTCATTCTCCATGTTAACCATTTAAGAATGATTATAAAGTATATATAAGAAATAATAATGAAATATATGACATTATAAAGCTACTGTATTTATTTATATATGTATGTCATCTACTTACTTCCATTTAAGATAATAAGGAAAGGAAAACAGCGTTCATGCGTACGTACGGACTACCGTCTCCATGAACGGTGTGTTTCATTTCATTTATCTATCTATTATATATATATATACTGAATATATATGATATATAAATCATGTTTTATATTCTGGAAGTAAGTAAATCATGATATAAGTAATAATAATGTCAATAATAACAAGTCCAAACACCTACGATAAATGAAACGATTTTACCCAAAACGCTTCTTTAACATGGAATTTACAAAAGAACGGTTAATATAAAGTCATAAGTGAACCATATATGATATCATAAAAATGAATATGATTCTATAATAAGTTAATGACGTTATTTAAATCATTATACAGGAGGTTCAGATACGTACAAATCATATCGGACATAAAGTAAGGGAAAATCTCGCAATCTCAATTTTTATCCGAGATTGTTTATACTTTGAAATTTACTGGGGTGTATTTTATCATCTAATTACATGTTTCCTCAATATGTAATATTATTTCCATCCACCTACAATTATTTAAATCCAATTTTACCCTTCAGTGAGTTTTTAGTAAAAGATATGAAAGGAATCTTTTGTCGTTTTTTCGTACGAGGTACTTTTTGACTTTTCCGACAAAAGTACGAGAAGAATGTTTTTTTATCTTAAATGGCACGAATGGATTTTTACAGTTTTATAAAGCCTTAATTTCATGAAACTTCCTCCAAAATATTTCATGACTATTTTCAATAAAATCACTTTCTTTTAAAATTGCATGACATTTTGTGGAAAGAAATTGATTTTGAAGAAGAAAGGATATTTTCCTCAAGAATTCATTTCAAGTGTTTTATCAAAATTATTTTCCATCTAAGATAATATAGAGTTCTGTTTCTATCCCTATTATTACATTGATTTTATTATGTTGTGATGGAATTATTTTTATGAATTCCTTTATCTTATATGAATTGTTTTATGATGTCATGATGTTTATGATTCCCATTTTTATTACATGGGTTATGCTATGATGTATGGTTTATGATTTTGTGGAACACATAAGAATGGTATCATTATGAGATGGGTCGGACCTATATCTCCCTCCAATGCATTGGGTAATGATTTTATATCTCATGAGATAGACATGGCTGGAATGGTAGGTTATACCGGTTTAGTGAAACAGGACTGAAACGAGGGTGACTCGGTTCAGAAAGGGACTTTGTCCACTAAGAGAGTCTTGGCAATGAGTCTTGACTAACAAGAAATGATTCTCTATGATTATGTGTGTATGCCACAAAGTTTAATGTTGTAAGTTATGATTATTGTGATTACATTTCATTGCCATGAGTTATTCCAGGTTATGAAATTATGATCTCTTTTACAGGTTAAGATTTCCAAAAGTTATGTGCTTATGTATATGATGTGATTGATATTTCTTTTGTTTACCCTTACTGAGCATTTGAGCTCACCCTTTCATGTTTTCTTTTCCCCAGGATATAAGGAAAGGTTTTAGGTATAAAAAATGGAAGATCTTTATGGGATATGTTGAAGATCTTTCAACAGGATTAGAAGATTATATTCCGAGTTTCCAAAGACACTAAACTATTACGATCCTTGTGTGTGTTTTTTTGTTATGTACTAAATATTCTGCAAAAGTAATGTAATGTCCATGTACGTCAAGCTTCGGGACTCTACATTTGGTATCAGAGTCAAAGTAGGTACGAATGTATCCGATCCTTGGGAACTCTCACATGTGAGCGTTGGACGAAGCATGACTCTCCGCCCAAGGGCTTAATGAGGAAATGGCTGCCACTGGGGATGGTGGTGTGTCCCGCCCAGGGGGTGTAGCCTCCCATGGAGTGCCCTGATAGGTATCAATTATAGTCCACTGGAAGTAATTCCAGACCACTACAGTTGGTATCAGAGGAAAGGTTTAGTCAACCTTTGGAAACTAGGATGTGAGAACGTTAGTGAGATCCCTAGAGATATTTCTAAGGAATTACTAGGGATGTCCCTAAGGATAAGTATACATATAGGTTATAGTCCTAGAATTGCGCTAAGGATATTATAATTTAACCAAAGATGTTAGATATTGAATTTACTCCCCCTTTATTATGATTTTTTCCTCTCACACTATTCTTTTTTGGGTTTTAGAAAATGGTTGGAAACAAGATGATTCACAATAATGGAGGATATGATGGACAATGGAATGATATTATTCATGATCTACCAAATGAAATGGTATTTGGAGGTCCAAACATCATTATTATGCCGAATCCAAAATCTCATAATATGATCAATAAAGTAAAATTTGGTAAGTTTCCTGACTCGGCTAATAAGAGAAAGATGGAGTTTCATGATGATCATAGAGGAAAGAAAGTTCAATTTCCCCTATGTAAATAATGTGGGAAGAGGCATCAAGGAGAATGTTTCAAAGGAACTGAAAGATGCTTTGGGTGTGGAAGAGAAGGACACAAATCCAGTAAGTGCAATGGAAAAGGTTCAGTTAACACCAGGGATGAGGATAATGGTATTTCTATGACATCAACAATGGTTAAATGTTTTAAATGTGGAATGTACGGGCATTATGCAAACCAATGCCCTAAGGGAAAGTCTCATGAAGAGAATCAGTATGGTCTTATGGGTAGTATTTATGTCGATGATGTTGAAGAGACTACAAATGATATGTGAGATGAAAGAATTGTTGAAGCTCGGTCAATGGTTTAAGAATGTAGTGGAATGATTACATGTTTATCATGTGTAATGTTGTATAAGTAATCTCATGGTACTATGGAATAAAGAGACATCTAAGGATTGTTACACTGTTTTCTTTCCTTGAGTTTTGATAATGTATGATTAATGTTATCAGTATCCATGAAAGGTTATTCAAATATTTTTGGAATGTAGATGATATGTGCATAATGAAGGGAAAATGAGAAAACGAAATGTTTAACAGTATTAATGAGCTCATGATTGATATAAGGACTAAGTGATATAATGGTTTGAGTATAAATAATTTTGAGGATTTTGGTTTATGGAAAGTGTTAACTTTTAACTGCATTCATGTTTTCACTAAGGTTCAATGGGTATTCAAGAGAATACATGATTAAGGCCTTTGAATGTTTGGAATGTGACCAACAAGACATATCTTATGAAATATGGGGATCAACGATGGTATTAAATCTCTGGTAATCGTTTTCACTATATTATGAGAGTGGACTGCATTATTATAGATAAGCCTAAAGATTGGAATGGATTATGTTGGACATAAGTTAGTATTGTTTAAGGATAGAACTTTTGATATTATTTATGTAGTTTTAGAAAAAGGACAACCTGCAGGACGGGCGACAACCCATCGCGTCGGACAAGGCCATGGGAATCGAACCCACAACCGAAGTACGAATGGCCTTTATCGCCTACCACTGGCCTACAGGAAGTCCCTGTTTAGTAGAAACTAGTTTTATTTTATTAAGCATTATGATATATGAAGTATAAGTTTTTTTTTTGAAACCATATACGATTAATCTAACCATAAGATGGACTTATAACTTTTTCTAACCTTTTGTTTCAAAGAGATGGAATGACCCATCATTCTATCACATGATCTGCTAACACATCACGAATAACAAATTCAACTTCATTTCTTTAAGGGATGAAGTGGAAATTGTTCAATTCATGAACAACAGTGAGATTGTACCAAAATCATGCAAGTATTTCTTTTAATTCATCAACTTTAGGGAAATGATCTTGAAAACCAAAAATGTTGTCCTAGTTCCCTTATTTCCGATTAATCAGATGGTACCTTAGATCATCACAAATCAATAGCTTTGTGATTGTTGGCTTTTTCATAGCCATGTTCTCTACCACTCTCCATCAGAACATGATGGTTAGATTTCTCTTCCATATCCATATTTTCACCTATGTGGAAACCCAGTGATTAGTTTATTTGGGTAACCGTTACGTTTCATACTTTTGTTTTTAAAGATTGGTTTTGGTATTCCTTTTTATGATGTGGGTTTCTATTAAAGAAACTTTCGAATAGTAAACCATTTATAACCCCGACGAATTTCGAGGGAAAATTCATTTTAAGGGGGGTAGAATGTAACACCCCTAGATTTTATGAAAAATATTCTTTTAATTTCATTAATGTCTTATGTTGTATTCTACACCAAGATTACCTTGCGCTATACGCAACACCGTATTAGCTTGCAGTATACGCAACACTATTCTTGGATCGTGTTACACACAATTTTGATAATAGTTATTCTACGCAACATTGAGTATATATATATATATATATATTTTCAATGTATAAATGAAATATGGTTGGATTCTGTTATAAGAAACAATGAAGGATTCTTTCACAACACGCAACCCTAACTTGGCTTGCATTACACGCAATCGCAACCTTCCTCGATAGCGTGTGTTGTACGCAATATCAGGTTTTAATAAACAATGTTATATTATTATAATATTGTCATGAACTAGACGTTATGAATAGTATTAACTAAATTTTTAATTTTATAACATTATTATTCATCTTACACATTTCTAGAACATGGTATAAGAACAAAATAAATTTTTCGGGTAAAATAAGTATTTTTCAAAAAATGCAGTTTTGCCGCCTTTTGATGGCGCACCCACTTTAAATCTAGTTTTTGACATGTTTATAAGTTCAATTTGACAAAATAAAATTCTTCTTTGGAATCATGAAATAAAAATTTACTTTGGATAAATTTTTCATATTATTCTGGTAACTTTCACATTTTAATGAATAGTAAAAACACGCTATATTTTAATTAAAAACAACTTTTTTCATCGTAATATCTTATGTGGTTAAATTATAATATTGAATGGTTTTAAAGTATAAATAGAATATATTTTTACCATTTAATATAATTTATGTCATTAGTATTGATTTTACCTTGAATTCGTAGATTAAATCAACTCAATCTTTTGCAATGTTTTAAACAAAAACCCATTTTTATTCGACAACGGGATTAATTTTAATTTAATTTATGAAACTTCTGTGTATTGAATTTTAAAAAATGGATTCCATATTTGGAATCAGTGGGTCCAAATTATGTTAATAGGCTACTTTTTATTTTTGGGAATTATGAATAGTAACTACGGTAAATTTTATTTACCATAGTTAAAGGTAAATCAGGTAATTAAGGGTAAATATAATATTTTAAAATTACCCTAACAAATTTCAATATCCTATTGGATGACTAAAAGTCGACCCATATCACCTATGGGTCGGATTAGATTCATTTAATTAAATTTATCAATGAAAATAATTTAATTATTATTAAAACCAATGAATGTGACAACATGTCACTTTCTTAAATCTTATAAGTATAATAATTTTAATCTAGTGATAAACTTCATGAAAATTCGAACATGAATAGTCTCCATAACTCTAATACAATTATCTACATCATAAGAATTTATTTAGAATTTTTAGGGTATAAATAATTATCATTTATCATGACACATAGATGATGCAGTAATTGTCTTATTAATGAAATATTGACATAATTGATGTTATAAATGCCCAAATAAATGTAATTTGAGACTTTTTATGACTTACACTAATTTTAAAGGTTAATATGACATGTTATTGTTGATTTAAGTAACTTGGTTCGAACTTATCATTCTTTTATGAATTTCATAAAAATCATATACCAAATAGTGTCAAAATTGACATAAAATAGTCTTTAAAACAAATATTATATTATTAATTGTAATTTTATTCCTAAAAATCTAAGGTTCAGAAAAATGACTTATATAGGATTATATATATTAATAATAAACAACCTGGGGTTCTTTTGGCTTGATATAGTATGTTTATTAACCATATAGTGTAAGAAAACAAAATGATACGGTAAAAGTTAAATTATTTAACTTAGAGTTAAATCTAATTGATAAGGGTAAAATAATAACCTAAACTTGTCTAAATACTATTGGATGAGAGTATTTCGACCCATCCCCACTTTATCCTAGAAATAAATCAATTTGGATCTATTTAAAACCGAACATGACTTTATAATAAAATAATATTTTTAGTTATTCCAAAGGTGCCCCTCTCCTCCCTTATAAAAGGGCACCTCCTCCCTCTCTTCCTCACACAACTTTGAGCCTTCAAGCTCGGCCAACCCCTACCAAATTCTCTTCTCCACTTCCCTAGAAACATCCTAGAGGTTCTGGTCTTCCTCAAAGACCAATTTCAGTGCCCTAAGAGGAGGTCTCAAAGAGGCGCTTCAAAGAAGAGGTAATTTCCGTTACTGATTCTTGCACCTTTATTTCTTCTTCCACTTCTTATTATTAGGTTGTTTCATTATGAAGTAATAACATCAGTATCACTAATATACTGATATGTTATTATAAGTATGAAAAAAATCCTATTTCACCATCTATCCATCCTACGGAAAACGAAATCACCGTGCGTGCATACGTATGGAATACCGTCTCCATGTCGTGGTGAAATCTACTTTCCACCACCACCGTACTTGGATGGGTAAAATGGTGTAAATAATAACTATATATGATTATTATAAAGTGATATTGATACTGAAATAGTATACATACACTTCAACACAAGTTCATGAACATGAGAACGATATCATCGCTCGTGCGTACGTACGGACTACCGTCTCCACGACGCGATGAGATTCATTCTCCATGTTAACCATTTAAGAATGATTATAAAGTATATATAAGAAATAATAATGAAATATATGAAATTATAAAGCTACTGGATTTATTTATATATGTATGTCATCTACTTACTTCCATTCAAGATAATAAGGAAAGGAAAACAGCGTTCATGCGTACGTACGGACTACCGTCTCCATGAACGGTGTGTTTCATTTCATTTATCTATCTATTATATATATATATACTGAATATATATGATATATAAATCATGTTTTATATTCTGGAAGTAATTAAATCATGATATAAGTAATAATAATGTCAAGAACAACAAGTCCAAACACCTACGATAAATGAAACGATTTTACCCAAAACGCTTCTTTAACATGGAATTTACAAAAGAACGGTTAATATAAAGTCATAAGTGAACCATATATGATATCACAACAATGAATATGATTCTGTAATAAGTTAATGACATTATTTAAATCATTATATAGGAGGTTCGGATACGTACAAAGCATGTCGGACAAAAGGTAAGGGAAAATCTCGCAATCTCAATTTTTATCCGAGATTGTTTATACTTTGAAATTTAGTGGGGTGTATTTTATCATCCAAATCCATGTTTCCTCAATATGTAATATTATTTCCATCCACCTACAATTATTTAAATCCAATTTTACCCTTCGGTGAGTTTTTAGTAAAAGATATGAAATGAATCTTTTGTCGTTTTTTCGTACGAGGTACTTTTTGACTTTTCCGACAAAAGTACGAGAAGAATGTTTTTTTATCTTAAATGGCACGAACGGATTTTTACAGTTTTATAAAGCCTTAATTTCATGAATCTTCCTCCAAAATATTTCATGAATATTTTCAATAAAATATCTTTCTTTTAAAATTGCATGACATTTTGTGGAAAGAAATTTATTTTGAAGAAGAAAGGATATTTTCCTCAAGAATTCATTTCAAGTGTTTTATCAAAAATTTTTTCCATCTAAGATAATATAGGGTTCTTTTTCTGTCCCTATTATTACATTGATTTGATTATGTTGTGATGGAATTATTTTTATGAATTCCTTTATCTTATATGAATTGTTTTATGATGTCATGATGTTTATGATTCCCATTTTTATTACAAGGGTTATGCTATGATGTATGGTTTATGATTTTGTGGCACACATAAGAATGGTATCATTATGAGATGGCTGGGACCTATATCTCCCCCCAATGCATTGGGTAATGATTTTATATCTCATGAGATAGACATGGCTAGAATGGTAGGTTATACCGGTTTAGTGAAACAGGACTGAAACAAGGGTGACTCAGTTCAGAAAGGGACTTTGTCCACTAAGATAGTCTTGGAAATGAGTCTTGACTAACAAGAAATGATTCTCTATGATTATGTGTGTATGCCACAAAGTTTAATGTTGTAAGTTATGATTATTGTGATTACATTTCACTGCCATGAGTTATTCTAGGTTATGAAGTTATGATCTCTTTTACAGGTTAAGATTTCCAAAAGTTATGTGCTTATGTATATGATGTGATTGATATTTCTTTTGTTTACCCTTACTGAGAATTTGAGCTCACCCTTTCATGTTTTCTTTTCCCCAGGATATAAGGAAAGGTTTTAGGTATAAAAAAAGGAAGATCATTATGGGAGATGTTGAAAATCTTTCACCAGGATTAGAAGATTATATTCCGAGTTTCCAAAGACACTAAACTATTACGATCCTTGTGTGTGTGTTTTTGTTATGTACTAAATATTCCGCAAAAGTAATGTAATGTCCATGTACGTCATGCTTCGGGACTCTAGAGTTGGTATCAGAGGAAAAGGAGGTACGAATGTATCCGATCCTTGGGAACTCTCACATGTGAGCGTTGGACGAAGCATGACTCTCCGCCCAAGGGCTTCATGAGGAAATGGCTGCCACTGGGGATGGTGGTGTGTCCCGCCCAGGGGGTGTAGCCGCCCATGGAGTGCCCTGATAGGTATCAATTATAGTCCACTGGAAGTAATTCCAGACCGCTACAATTGGGGGTAATTTTATACACTTTTTAATATAAAAAATATCATAATATATGAGATCATAACCCTAATGGAGAACATGAGGATGACATAGGCGTCCTAATAAAAAATCATTATGCCATATATGATATTGATAAAACACTATAAAGTAACATAATATCATAAAAATATTGTTACGAAGTCATAAAAGATATTACATGGAACAATATATATATCAATAATCATAAAATAGATGACCAAGATATAAAATTATGAAATAATATAAATATAAGGAATAATCAAGAAAACATGGCATATTAGGAAGCTAAAAAGAATCATGGAAATTTTTCTGAACTTGATTAATATCGTTGAAATGTGTTATAACCATAATAATAATAAAAACAGTGATCAAAGTCATTATTCACACACCATTTTGAATAAACTCATTATGTGCATGCTTGAAAATTTTAACAAACCCATAACTCCAATGCCTAAATGAACAAATTAATTATATCCAGGTATAATAATCTCAACACATGTTAAATAAACCAATTATTTTAGGTAGAGACAGGATCCCTTCCATCATCATCTATACATATGTGTTCCACTTAAAAATAAAAAATACTTATATTTTAAAGAAATAATGAAAATAATTTATTTTATATACTTCTCAATAAAGTCACAAAACATGAACTTAATAAAGCATCGAATATCAAAAACACTATCTTTCAAAAGTAATCATATAATAGTAAAATATAGAGGATGAAGATACCCCAATTCATGAGAGATAACCCATGGAGTAAAAATATAATTTAAAATAAATATTCTTTCAAAAAAACATTTAAAAGTTATTATAATAGATAATGTGCAATTTAAAGTCAATTTTATTTTGAAAAGTGAAATACAATACATAAACACAAACTATAAATATTTCAATATAATGTTTACTTCAAAAAAGAAAAATATAGCTAATAAATTTGATTTTTTTAGTAATTAAAGGAAATCACTCAACTAAGTGTACTGTAGTTGATGTTCTATAAAGTATTATAATGTTATAATTTTCTTATAGGATAGTTTTCAGCATTTCGTAAAAGAGATTTTAGTGACAACCTAGTTTAGAAATATTTCTTAATATAGATAGATTACATTATAATAAACATGAACTAATTTTATTATTCCCAAAAACTAAAATTAAATATATATTATACTCATATATTTTGTATATATTCATAATATATAAACTAAAAGCATCCATGAAGGTGATAGTGAATAATGGAAGGTGTGGTTTCGTAGAGGTAGTTTTCCACACTTACACCATGATGATGATTTCATTTTTCATGTAATAGGAGAACAATGATATATGGATCTTTATTAATGAATATATAACATGAAAAAATATCACAATTATTTATTAAATTACTTCTTTAGACTATCCATGATGGTTAGTGATGGAATATGAAAACCATACCTCATGGAAGAGGTAGTTAGAAAACATGATTGATTCATGTTTTGTTATTCTTAATGGAAAATAGAAAAGTGGTAGATTCTCATAACATAATTAAAATAACATATTAATATACTATTTATACTAATTATAACATTTTAATTTTTTTATTTGAATTTTATTAATAATAAGTGCACATAATGAAATAGGAATGAGATGTGAGCTGTTATATATTTATCATTATCTATTTTTATTATCTTCTTTTAAAAGTGGATAAAACTTTTATCTATGGTCTTTTATGAAGTATAAAACCGCTTTAATGCCTTTAGGAGTGATTGATGTAATTTTTTTATATTTATGGGTAAACTAGATGGTTTGGATTTTAATGGGATGTGGGGGTAGTATAGCCCCTTTTGTAAGTGAAAAGGGATGGATTTTTTTATATACCCAAAAAAATTCAATAATATGACGTCACTCTCATGTAAAGCTTCTAAAAACTACTAAATATTTGAGAGGGTAAGGGTAATGTGTAAAAATTCTCGAAAAAACCCATTTTAACAGATATTTTAAAAATGTTAGTGTTTTCCTCTTGGTTAAACCCAATATTCCCATTTTCATTTTTATAGACATAAGTAGTTTTTACCAAATTAAAGTATCAATTATTTTTGAAAATAAATTATTACTTATTAAATTTCTAAAAACTAGTGATTCAAAATTTTATATCAATTTACATATACTAATTCTCTAAAAGTGATAAAAAATAATTTTATATTACTAAATGTATAATGTATTAAAAATAATTTTTTAGAAAATATAATGTATGTTATAAATTTTCAAATATGGGTTAATAAATTATTGTTTTTAAAATTATAAGTTGAATAAAAAAAATTATTAGAAAACTTTTTCTTGATTTTTCCAAATCTTACTTATATACTTATAATGCCATTAAAGTCATGTCATTTTAGAAAAATGAAAATTTACACTAATTACCTAAAAAGAAGTCATTTTTAGAAAAATATAAATATTCAATACTAATATTATATTTTACTGGTAACTCCAAAAATGATGTTAATTTTTTTAAATTCACATTCCAATTTTTATAAATATAATTTCTAATTTAATAAAGTTAAATATAGACAGAAAAAGTTTTTATAGGAAATGAATTTCGGTATATTAACTATTCTTCTTCTAATAATTTATTAATTAATCTAGTATTGATTATTTATTCATATAAAATATATTATACCTTATAAGAAGAACATTTTAGAAAGATAATTTATCAATTTTTTAGTTGTACTACATGACCCAATATTTAATATGAAAATTATTTTGTTTACTTATTCTCATATATATATATCATAATTATGATAATTCTATTTTTAATTTCATGGAATATAGAATCCTTATAATGAACTAATTTTTTTTAGTTTTGGTGTTGCATCTGGATCACGATATTAAACATAGATTTCATTTACGGAGTAATTTTACAAATACATAGGTTACTACATCCATGACTTTAAAATTATGATCAACAATATAATTATTAACCCTTAATAGTATCTAAACCCCCAAAAATATCCCCATATTAATAGTTCTAAACACTAAAGTTATCTGAATATTTCTATTCATACCCACTAAATTTCCCATAACATAAACAACCCTTAATTATATTATTTATAATAAGGGTTTCACATTCTTATGTTTTGAGGATCTATTTAGTTTAGAGTTTTATTGAATTATGAAAAAACATACATATAAAATCCTTAAAATATAAATTTTCAAATTCCCCTCGGGGTCTATTTTTTCCCAAAAAAAACTAGATTCTTATTTTCGTAATCTTTTTTAAATAATATTGAATGTTATTTATTCCATGAGAGTTTCCTTTATTTTGTGATAGAATTTATAAAAAAATCATATTCATACCTTGGAAATTCAAAAAAATGAACCTTTTTTATGGGGAATAAAATCATATTAAGGGAGATAATAATAAAGGAAACATATTAATCAATTTTATATTCATGAATACACCTAAGGATGTTTTCCTTTTTTACATAATACATTTTTAGCTGAAAATTATAATTTACCTACTCATAAAATTAGCATTCCTCACCAATGTTTTCATAAAACATTATCTAATCATAAATGAAAAATAATAATTCAGTAAAGCTTTACCCTAAATAAAAAACATTCACATTTAGATGATCATGAGCTTTTTATTACATAATTGTAACAACTTGAATCTGAGCCACTCAACTGGTGCCCCGTACCCAATTCACCGCATGACCTCAAGCATGTTTCCCCAAATGCCAGAGGCTTTTGACTAGCAGTGAGGGCCTTGGTGAGTCATTGGGGAAACTATGCCCTCATTTGGTAAGGTATAAAAAAAACAGGAAATAACAGTCAATAGAGAAAGCACTAAACATCATAAAATAACTGAAACTAAACAATGGAAACAATGTATAATATTAAAATGATGAAAATTATGCAGAAGGTACAAGTATCTAAGGAAAGCAGCAAACACAACAACGTGCTGAAATACAACTGAGGATAAAGTACTAAAAGTATACAACAACTCCAGGAGCATCGCAATCCTAGGATCGGTCGTATGCTCGCCAGCTCTAGCCAACAATCATGTACCTGAAGAAGAAGGGCCACAATCCCTGTCCACACTTGCAATAATACAACCTATTTGGGCCAAAAGTCAAGACCCAAACAGGGTGTGAGACTAATCCCAGAAAGCAATCACCACAAGATCTGTGCCCTACTGTCAGTGAGAAATGCAGAAAAATTAAATGAAATAAATGCAGTAGAGAAATAGGAGTACACTAATTAAACAATCCTACAAGTTTCCATTCACATTAATTTAGTAATTTAATTCAGTCATTTAATTATCACCCAAGGAATCTAGCAACAGCTCTATATTTCCAATGTAAAGCAAGTAACACAACAGGTATCTCAGTAGACTACCTAAACTACAAGCAGTACAAAACACATGCTTGTTCCTTTTCTTGGTGGAATCTTCACAACCAACCAAAAAATATTCAAACTGACTCTCTGGGTGGCTCATAATAGCATTCCCCTATAGTCAAGTAATCATACAAAGGCACAAACACTCTGGGAAGCACTGACCATCAATTCCCCTATGGTCTTGCAACGATAGGTATAGACACTCTGAGGAAGCACTTACATCTAATTCCCCCTATAGTCTCGGTACGTAACTAAGGAAACTCTGAGGAGTCACCAAGTCCAAATCCTATAGTTCCTGTAACACCCAATGATTTCATAGTACGTTATTTCTTCAAAGTAATTCAATAACTTGCTCTACACGCAACACCGAGTTCTAGCGTACCATGACTTACCCAAAAAGCCGTTCAAAAACGCTTATGAATAGTATTAATTGAATATTGAACTATATATAATCCTTATAATTTTAGAATCCATATAATGAGTTTATTAGACATAATGTAATAACAAATACATTTTTTTATATAAAAGAAGTATTTTTCAAAAAATGCAATTTTACCACCTTTTAATGGTGATGCCTTTTTAAATCCAATATTTGAAACTTTTATATATTCAATTTGAAAAAATAAACTTCTTCTTTAGAATAGAGACATAAAAATTTAGTTTCGATAAAGTGTTTCTACTTTTCGGATAACTTTTATATTTTTATGAATAGTGAAAATTACTAAATTTTAATTAAAAACAACTTTTTTAATAGAAATAATTATTAGTGATAAATTATGAATTTTAGTGGTTTTAAAGTATATTTAGAAGTTATTTTTACCATTTAATACAATTTTGGTCGTTGGACGTAATTTCACATTTAAACTGGACATAAACAAGTGTCAATCTTTTGATAGTTATTATCTCTTAAAAACACGCTTTTTGTTTTTACAACAGGAATTAATTTTAAATTAATAAATTAAACTTCTATGTTTTTAATTTGGTAAAATAGACTTCATTTTTGGATTCGGAATATCGAAATTAGCTTAGGGTGAATTTTTGGTATTTTTCTGACAACATTCAATTTTTTATGAATAGTGAAAAAACAATGAGTTATTGTTTAAAACCGAATTTTTATTTTAATAATTACTTATTTTATTTAAATTTAATTAACGTAAAAATAGATACATAATACATATATAATTTCAATGAAATTCATTGGATTTAGTTTAGAATAATTTTAGATATATAAAAATTTTATTGACCTTTTCACCGTCTTTTACCCACCTCCTAGGAGCTTTTGCAAATTCACATAAAACTTAATTTTTCTGCTTCTGTGAGATGAATTTTGAAAATTTGAGAGAAACAGTTAATTTCAAGGATTAAAATGTGGTTCAATAAGATAAAAATAATTTTTGTTGAATAGTAACTTTTTACTTTTACGTAACACAGTTAAAAGTAAATAGTATAATTAAGGGTAAAAATGATATTAATATTTCCCTAACACATGTCCTAATTCTATTGAACAAGGGTATCTAGACCAAAACCAACCTTAGTAATAAAAAATTATCATTGTGGACCACTTGGATTAGATTAGGACATTTATTATTATTTAATTCAAAGAAGAGTTAAAAGAGCTAAAATCAAAGTTTAATAACTAAAACATTTTTAATATAGGGTTATACATAAGATAAATTCGATTGTAAATATTAATTATAAATATAAAAGTATTTACTACATAATGGTATTTTAATTATAATTTTTAGACATTAAATAAGTTCATTTATTTATGACACAATGGTGATGTAGTAATTACCCAGTTAGTGAAATATTAAAACAATTGATATTATAAATACCAAAATAAATATAATTTGAGATTTTTAATGAATTACAAGAATTTTATAGATTATTATGACATGTTAGTATTTATTTAATTATGTTTTCTTGAAGTAAGCATGATTTAATGAGTTTCAAAAAAATCCAATACCAAATAGTGTCAAAATTGACATAAAAGGGTTTTTTAAACAAGTATTATATTATTAATTGATATTAAATTACTAAAAATATAAGGTTTTACCAAAGGACTTATATCATTATAGTTTTATCATTAATGGACCACTTGGGAGTCTCTTGGATATATATAGTAAGTTTATTAACTATATAATATAAAACTACAAAGTGATATGGAAAATGTCAATCTAATTAACTAAGAGTTAAAACTAAACTATAAGGTTACTATAATGACCCAATCTAGTCTAAAATATATTTGATGAATGGATTTAGACCTATACCCACCTTATAAATTGAATAATACACTTTTTATCCATTATAAACCGAATATGAATTTATTATAAATTAATACTTTAAGTTTTTCCTAAAGAGCCCCTCCTCCCCCTCATAAAAGGATACCACTTCTAACCAATTCCTCACACCTTAAAATCCTTTTGGCTCGGACAACCCCTTCCCAAATATTCTCTCAACTTCCCTCACTTCAACATAGAGGCCTTAGTTTTATCATAAATCCATCTTATGGAACCCTTTTGATCAAATCAAAAGGAAGAACCCAAAGAAGAGGTAATGTTTTCACCACCCTGTTTCAAGTTCGTTACTTCTTCATCTTCTTCTTTCATTGTTATTTCCATTATAAAACAATAACTCTAGTATCTTCTATATACTGGGATGTTATTATAAATATTCTAAAACCATATTCAGTATTCTATCCATCCTTTTAATGACATTTCACCATATGTGCGTACGTATGGCTTACCGTCTTCACGTCGTGGTGTAATTGTTATTCAAAACATTATTATTTGGATGGTTATGATATTGATGCATAGTTTAATTAAATAATAAATATAACATTATAATTATTATTTATATATAATATACCATCCAATTATATATTATTTTATTATCAAATTAATAATATTTTTGCTCGTGCGTACGTACGGATTACCGTCTCCACGACGCGATGAGATTCATTTCAAAGTTCACCATTAATCGACGATTATAAAAATTTATATTACTAATAAGCATGTAATATATTAAATAATAATTCTGATGGAGATATATATGTTTATATATATATAAGTATTTATGTACTTACATATATCTTATTCACTTACTTCCATTCAATACTGTATGAAAACAAAAACAACGTTTATGCGTACGTACGAACTACCGTCTCCATAAATTGTGTTTTCCATTTCATATATATGTCTATTATACATACTAATATTATAACTATATATGATATATAAATAATTTTTTATATTTTCTAAGTATTTAAATCATGATCTAAGTGAAGCAATCAAGAGTAACAAGTTAAAACACGTACGACAAAGAAAGAGATTATTACATGAAATATTAATATATCATAGAAATTATTATTAAATGGGTAGTATAAATTCATAAATGAATAATGTATGATATTATAAATATTAATATTGTTCTGGTATAATTTAATAACACACTATAATCTTTATACAGGAGGTTAAACGTATCCTCGACTAAAGGAAAGTGCAAGGTAAGGGGTTTTCATCTCACTCCTTATTCCTGTGAGATTCATGCCATATTTACACTATTACCTTTTGTGTGGTGTATTTTCTGCCCATTATTGTATTCATTGTGTAATACACTTTAATTTATGTGTATTTACACATTCATTTTATGATACCTCTTTCATGGGTTGTATGTTTCGTAATTTACCAAATTGGTAAGGGTTAATTTGACAATATCTTTATTATCCGAGGTTTTTTTTACGTAAGTATCTACTGGGACATATTTATTATCAATTCCATGTTTTATGAAAGAGTTTTCAAAGGGATTCTTTTAAGGGACATTTTTTACTAAAACATCATTTCAAAAGTTTTAAATATTTATTCTTCTAAATATTCATCATTAATGTCCGTGTATTCAAAATGGTTTTAAGGATTTATTTATATGGAATTGAATGTTTTTAAAATGATAATTCCTTTCAAAAGTATCAAAGTGGTATGGGACACTTTGATTCAAAAATTTATTTAAATGACTTATTTTATAAATTATGTGACTTTTAAATATTTTCATGAAAACAGTTGTATTTCTCTCAACGAGTTTTACAAATAATTTTCATCCATGTCAAGATCCATTAATAGATTTTAAACTTGTTTTGAAGTTGATTTATCATGATAAAAATATTTCATATTGTGTGGAAGGTTTTGTGATATGTTTGACTGTGGATGTGTTATTCTTATACCATTCATGGTTTATGGGTAAAGTATTGACATTTAGTATGATATTTTTAATACGAATGTTTATGTTATATTTCATCCTATTCTTAAGATGAATGTGTTGGACTAGTATATTCCAGGTTTGGGTCTGGTTACAGCAGACCCTCTGGGTTGGTGTCCGTTTATTAGAGGCACTCCGGGTTGGTGTCTGTTTATTAGAGGCACTCCAAGTTGGTTTCCGGTTATTAGAGGCACTCCGGGATGGTGTACGATTATTAGAGGCACTCCGAGTTGGTGTCTGGTTATTAGAGGCACTCCGGGTTGGTGTCCGGTTATTAGAGGCACTCCGGGTTGGAGTCCGGTTACAGGGACTCTCCGGGTTGGGTTTCGGTTACAGTTAGCCCCTAGGTCTTGGCACGAGGCCTTGACAAAGAAATTAAAGTTCAGAATTATGCATTTCATCGTTATGAAAGTGGTTATTGATATTTCATTAGTAGAATATCCATGTGAATAAGTAAATTGAATTATTTCAATTTATTTCTGCCATATTATGCTGAAGTTCAAGTTTAAAAGGCTTTTGTTTTAGTTTTATACATTGCCTTTAATGTTTATGCTTATTTATGAAAGTTTATGCTGTATTTTTTACCCTTAATGAGCGTTTGAGCTCACCCATTTCTATATTTAATTTTCCAAGTATTCCAAGAAGTGTATTGTGATTGATATACAGGGTTAAGCCAAGGGAATAATGGCGTTCATAAAGGATTATTTATGTTGTTTTGTATGTTATAAATTGTAATGTAACATTCATGTATGTAATCTATTTTCCAAGACTACTAAACTGATCAGTCTTTCAGGACTTGATTCTTTGTAATCATGCCAATGTATTAAAATAATGCACCGAATCTGGTTAACTGGGGTCGGGGCATTATAGTTGGTATCATAGGAAGTTTAGCAATAACCTTGGAAACTAGATTTAGATAAACTCTGATTAGAGCACATAACCCTAAGATAGTATTTGAGGATTTGTATAGAAGAACTTCCTAGAATTTTGGTATTGTAGAGATTTTGTGAGTTTTCCAAGAAATACATCCCTGTCTAGATACGAGCAGGTAGAGGTGGATCTGGCACAGATGTACCTAGGGGTAAAACCCTAAAACACCTCTTTGAGCTAGACTCGAACGGGAACTGGTGCACGACAACGGGAATTGTTTCACTCTTGGTTACGACACTCCCGGGGGATATGCTTAGGATAATTCTCATTTTCACTACAAACCATTATTAAGGGCTTATGAGTATATACCTACTCAAATAAAACATTTTTATGATTATGGATTATATCCATAAACTGTTTAATTTATGTTATGTTTTTTAAAAGTACGGAATTAGGTATTCCTATTCATAAACTAATATAGTGTATTCCATTGTTTAGAAATGGTGCCCAGTAGAAGTAATGAGAACTCCAGCAATACACATGATACAAAGGGTAAGAAGGATCATATCTTTCATGGTCCTAAGCCATAATTTAGAAGGGAAACAGTCTCCCACGTATTATCATCATATGAAGAAATAGTATCAGGTGTTGATAAGATAAGTAAATAATTCTAGGAGTCCTATGGATTTGAAGGGAAGCCATAGAAGAAAAGGATGGTAGAGAGAAGGATAGATAAAGGGAAGAAGGTAAATAAGGATTTTACCATATGTTATAAATGTGGAAAGAATCACCTTGGAAAATTTTTGAAGGTAATGGGAGTATGTTATAAGTGGGGAGAAAAAGGACACCAAGTACGTGACTGAAAGTGTAAGAAAAAGGTTTCAAATGTACAATGCTTCATCTGCAAGGAGATTGGACACTACGTGAACCAATGTCCCAGTCATCAGTCTATTCCTCAAATAATGCTATTTGATAATAATCAAGTTATGCTACTACCACAAATGAAGATTAATGACTAGTGTTCTTATGTTGTTATTTTGGAATTATTTCATTTAAGTGTTGTATCAATGATGTTCTGGAAATAAATAAGGATTGTACTGTAGTACTATTTCATTGTGGATTTTATATTTTATGGTACTAAGAAAAGTGACTCTACAATGAGTTAAACATTTTAGAAATTACATGGTTGAAGGAATGATAATCCTTAATATGGTCCTAATATTGAGGTACTGATTTTGGAATAAGATATGATTGATTTGGGTAAATTATATTGTATATTCTTGACTGCCTTGAAACTGATTAAAGATTTTTATATTCCATCATTGTTGGAGTTTACAACATTTATGGATGGATGAAGTATATCCAGTAAAGGAGCATAAATTTAATCAATAAGGTTTTATGGTAATTCAAGATGTTTCAGTGTTTTAAAAGAACACATGATGAAGGTATTCACATGCTATTACGGGGTAAAAAGGATCTTCATTGTGTTTACCTTCCTTATAAATTTTGGACTGTAAGTTTGGACAGAAGTATTATGGATAAATCTAGACTGATATTATTTTTGGATTTCCATAAAAGGATAACTTGGAGGTCGGGTGGCAACCCGTCGCCTCCAGAAAGGCTGCGAGACTTGAACCTGCAACCGAAGTGCGACAAGGGTGTATCACCTACCACTGGCCCATGTGATGTCCTGGATTGAATAATGTAGTCTTTTTAAAAAAAATATATATTAGATGAATTTTAAATTCATTTTTTAACCCTATAATAATAGGATAAATAGAATATTATTTTTAAGTTCTATTATCATTTAGAGTGAAATATGAGTTTGTGGTATAAATTAGTTAGAGGATGGGACTCTACTTGTCAAGTATATATTTTTATCCTTCTCTTATTCTATGAAGAAATTAATTATTATACTTTAGTGAAGTGATCTTAAAACAGAAAATGTGTTATCCTAATACCATATGTTATGTTGAACCGATGGTATTTGAAATCATCATAGATTGATGAATTTAAGGCCCTCAATTTTACACTTGTTTGTGATTGATGACCTCAATCACTACCAATAAATATTTATATTTTTCCTCCAATTATGTGTCTCTAATCACCACCAATTTTCTCTTAATCAAGATCATAATTTGATGGTGACCCTTTCATATCACGTTTCCTCTTATTAAGACTAAATTTTATTAACCAAATTTCCGATGTGGGTTTTCCCAAAGGTATTTTCTATTTTCAACATTTTATTTTCAAAAAATAATTTCAAATTACGAGGATGCAATTTATTAAAGGAGGGAATAATGTAACACCCCAAGATTTCATAGTACATTATTTCTTCAAAGTAATTCAATAACATGCACTACACACAACACCGAGTTCTAGCGTACCATGACATACCAAACAAGCCGTTCAAAAGCAGTTCTGAATAGTATTAACTAAATATTGAAATATATATAATCCTTATAATTTTAGAATCCATATAATGAGTTTCTTAGACATAATGTAAGAACAAATACATTTTTTCATATAAAAGAAGTATTTTTAAAAAAATTCAATTTTACCACCTTTTAATGGCGATGCCTTTTTAAATCCAATATTTGAAACTTTTATATATTCAATTTGAAAAAATAAACTTCTTATTTATAATCGGAACATAATAATTTAGTTTCGATAATGTTTTGGTACTTTTCGGATAACTTTTATATTTTGATGAATAGTAAAAATTACTAAATTTTAATTAAAAACAACTTTTTAATAGAAATAATTAATAGTGATAAATTATGAATTTTAGTGGTTTTATATTATATTTATAATATATTTTTACTATTTAATACAATGTTGGTCATTGGATGTAATTTCACATTTAAACTGGACATAAACAAGTGTCAATCTTTTGATAGTTATTATCTCTTAAAAACACGCATTTTGTTTTAACAACAGGAATTAATTTTAAATTAATAAATGAAACTTCTATGTTTTGAATTTGGTAAAATAGACTTAATTTTTGGATTTGGAATATTGAATTTATCTTAGGGTGAATATTTGGTATTTTTCTGAAAACATTCAATTTTTGATGAGTAGTTAAAAAACACTGAGTTATAGTTTAAAACCGAATTTTTATTTAAATAATTATTTATTTTATTGAAATTTAATTAAGGTCAAAATAGATACATAATACCTATATAAGTTCAATGAAATTCATTGGAGTTAGTTTAGAATAATTTAAGATATATAAAAATTATATTGAACTTTTCACTTTCTTTTACCCACCTCCTAGAAGATTTTGCAAATTCACATAAAACTTAATTTTTTCGCTTCTGTGAGCTGAATTTTGAAAATCCGAGAGACACAGTTAATATCACGTAGTAAAATGTGGTTCAATAAGATAAAAATAATTTTTTGTGAATAGTAAATTTTTACTTTTATTTACCACGGTTAAAAGTAAATAGGATAATTAAGGGTAAAAATGATATTAATATTTCCCAAACACATGTCCTAATTATATTGGACAAGTTTATCTTGACCAAAAACAACTTTAGGAATAAAAAATTATCATTTAGGTCCACTTGGATTAGATTAGAACATTTATTATTATTTAATTCAAAGAAGAGTTAAAAGAGACAAAATCAAAGTTTAATAACTAAAACATTTTTTATATAGGGTTATACATAAGATAAATTCGATTGTAAATATTCATTATAAATATAAAATGATTTATTACATAATGGTATTTTATTTATAAATATTAGAAATTAAATAATTTAATTTATTTATGACACAATGGTGATGGAGTATTTACCTAGTTAGTGAAATATTAAAATAATTGATATTATAAATACCAAAATAAATATAATTTGAGTCTTTTAATGGATTAAACGAATTTTATAGATTAATATGACATGTTATTATTGATTTAATTATGTTTTTTCGAAGTAATAATACTGTTATGAGTTTCACAAAAATCCAATACCAAATAGTGTCAAAATTGTCATAAAATGGTTTTTAAAACAAATATTATATTATTAATTGATATTAAATTCCTAAAAATCTGAGGTTCGGCAAAAAGAACTTATATAATGATAGGTGTATCATTAATGGACCACTTGGGGGTTTCTTGGATGTATATAGTAAGTTTATTAACTATATAATATAAAAATACAAAGTGACATGGTAAATGTCAATCTAATTAACTAAGAGTTAAAACTAAAATATAAGGTTAATATAATGACCCAAACCTGTCTAAAATCTATTGGATGAATTTATTTCGACTCATCTCCACCATAGACATTGAATAATACACTTTTGAGCCATTATAAATTGAATATGAATTTATTATAAATTAATACTTTAAGTTTTTTCTAAAGATCCCCTCCTCCCCCTTATAAAAGGACACCACTTATAACAAATTCCTCACACCTTCAAAGCCTTTTGTCTCATCCAAACCCTGCCCAAATATTCTCTCAACTTCCATCACTTCATCCTAGAGGCATTAGTTTTATCATAAAGCCATCCTAAGGAGCCCTTTTGATCAAATCAAAAGGAAGAACCTGTAGAAGAGGTAATGTTTTCACCACCCTCTTTCAAGTTCCTTTCTTCTTCAACATCTTCTTTCATTGCTATTTCCTTCTAAAACAATAAATCCAGTATAATCTATATATTGTGATGTTATTATAAATATGGTACAACCATATTCAGTATTCTATCCATACTTTTAATGACATGTCACCATACGTGCGTACGTACGACTTACTGTCTCCACGTCGTGGTGTAATTGTTATTCAAAACATTATTATTTGGATCGGTATGATATTGATGTGTAGTTAAATTAAATAATAAATATAACATTGTAATAATTCTGTATATATAATATACCATTCAATTATATATTATTTTATTATCAAATTAATAATATTTTCGCTCGTGCGTACGTACGGATTACCGTCTCCACGATGCGATGAGATTCATTTCCAAGTTCACCATTAATCGGCGATTATAAAAATATATATTACTAATAAGTATGTAATATATTACATAATAATTCTACTGGAGATATATATATATATATAATTATTTATGTACTTACATATATCTTATTCACTAACTTCCATTCAATACTATATGAAAACGAAAACAGCGTTTATGCGTACGTACGGACTACCGTCTTCATAAATGGTGTTTACCATTTCATATATATGTCTATAATACATAATTATATTATAATTATATATGATATATAAATCATGTTTTATATTCTAGAAGTATTTAAATTATGATCTAAGTGATGCAATCAAGAGTAACAAGTTAAAACACGTACGATAAAGAAAGAGATTATTACCTGAAATATTAATATAACATAGAAATTATTATTAAATGGGTAGTATAAAGTCATAAATGAATAATGTATGATATTATAAATATTAATATGGTTCTGGTATAATTTAATAACATACTATAATCTTTATACAGGAGGTTAAATGTATCCTTGACTAAAGGAAAGTGTAAGGTAAGGGGTTTTCATCTCACTCCTTATTCCTGTGAGATTCATGCCATATTGCCACTATTACCTTTTGTGTGGTGTATGTACTACCCATTATTGTATTATTCGTGTAATAAACATTACTTTATGTGTATTTACACATTCATTGTATGATACCTCTTTCATGGGTTGTATGTTTTGTAAGTTACCTAACTGGTAAGGGTTAATTTCACAATATCATTATTATCTGAGGTTGTTTTTACGTAAGTACCTACTGGGACATATTTATTATCCATGCCCATGTTTTATGAAAGAGTTTTAAAAGGTATTCTTTTAAGGTACTTTTTTTACTAAAACATTATTTCAAATGTTTTAAATATTTATTCTTCTAAATCTTCCTCATTAATGTCCATGTATTCAAAATGGTTTTTAAGGATTTATTTATATGGAATTGAATGTTTTTAAAATGATAATTCCTTTCAAAAGTTTCAAAGTGGTATGGGACACTTTGATTCAAAAATGTCTTTAAATGAAATCTTTTCTAAATTGTGTGACTTTTAAATGTTTTCATGAAAAAGGTACATTTCTCTCAAAGAGTTTTACAAATCATTTTCATCGATGTAAATATTCTTTAATATATTTTAAACTTGTTTTGAAGTTGATTTATCATGATACAAATCTTCCATATTGTGTTGAAGGTTTTGTGATTTTTTTTACTGTGGATGTGTTATTCTTATACCATTCATGGATTATGGGTAAATTATTGACATTTCGTATGCTAGTTTTAATACGAATGTTTATGTTATATTTCATCCTCTTATTAAGATGAATGTGTTGGAATAGTATGTTCCAGGTTGGGGTCCGGTTACAGCAGACCCTCCAGGTTGGTGTCCATTTATTAAAGGCACTCCGGGTTAGTGTCCGGTTATTAAAGCCACTCCGGGTTGTTGTCCGATTATTAGAGGCACTCCGGGTTGGTGTCCGGTTATTAGAGGCACTTCGGGTTAGTGTTCGGTTATTAGAGGAACTCCGGGTTGGAGTCCGGTTACAGAGGCTCTTTGGGTTGGGTTATGGTTACAGTTAGCCCCTAGGTCTTGGCACAAGGCATTGACAAAGAAATTAAAGTTCAGAATTATTTATTCCATCATTATGAAAGTGGTTATTGATATTTAATTAGTAGAATATCCATTTGAATAAGTGAATTTAATTATTTAATTTTATTTCTGCCATATTATGCAGAAGTTCAAGTTTAAAAGGCTTTGTTTTAGTTTTATACATTGCCTTAAATGTTTATGCTTATTTATGAATGTTTCTGCTGTATTGTTTACCCTTACTGAGCGTTTGAGCACACCCCTTTCTATGATTTATTTTCCCAGGATTCCAAGATGTGTATTTTGATTGATATATAGGGTTAAGCCAAGGGAATAATGGCATTCATAAAGGATTATTTATGTTGGTTTTTTGTTATAAACTGTAATGTAACATTCATGTATGTAATCTATTTTCCAAGACCACTAAACTGATCGTTCCTTCGGGACTTGATTCCTTGTAATCATTCCAATGTATTAAAATAATGCACTAACTATGGGTAACTAGGTTCGGGGCACTACAGTTCCTGCAAACGATACTAATTTATAACAAGATCTCTAGGGAAGACCTTAATCGTCAATTCCCTCTTTAGTCTACCGCACCAGGTTCACACAGCCCTGAGTAGTCTAGTTGTGCATAATCAATTGTCAGCAGCCCTAAGTTTAACAAATACTTGGATAATAGCTAAAATTCATCAAAATCATATAAACATCAGGTAATACATGCAATTATTTATCTCAAGCCAGGCAAACAATGCAACAACGTATGCCTCACAGGGAACATAAGCCAAATAGTGGTAAATAGCCAAAACAAGGGAAACACCCATGGGGCGATCCTCAAACAAGCTAATAACCAAAAATTAATCATCTAATAACCTCAAGAATACAAGTTATCTAAGGTGGGTAAAAAAACAGGTTCAAAACCCTAACATGAGATACCCGATTCATTGGAATCCGACACTTTTTGCACAAAAACGCAAAGACATTCAACGTAGGGAAAAAAACCACCAACGTTGATCCTAGTAGATCGATATACTTGAACCTCATCCTGTGAATCAGAATAGAATGGAGAATATCTACAAAAACGTCTAAAATGTTAAACCTTGGATAACTCTCATAAGAGAAAGAATCAAGAAACGTGGCCAAGGAAAACCCAAGAACTCACCATTGTGATTCTATTGCAACCGATGGCGTTCGATTCAGATAACTGGTGATGGATCAGCAGCTCGGAGAAGATTCGGCCTCCTCAAATGCTCTGGACTTAATTAGGAGAAGAAGAAGAAATAAATAGGGATTAGATGCGACCTCGGTCCATTTAATGAAATAAAAAGAAAAGTACACGGTGTGTACTTCTTGAGTACAGGGCATGTACTCGCCTTTTTCGTACACCGTAGTAAGTGGCCTCCATATTACCCTTACACACCATGTGTGTGTCCCGCAAATGGACAGCACATGGCCCTATACAGGATCAAAGTACAGGGCGTGCACCTATAAAGTACATGGTGTGTACTTAGAAAATTTTCAGATTTTCCTGTTTTTCTCAAAAACGACCAGAGAAGGAAAAACATATCTGAAACGAAGATCCGGGTTCTTACGAACTTCCCTCCTTAAAGAAATTTGTCCCCGAATTTCCCTAACAAGGTGGTGAAGAAGAATCCTCAAACAACTCTGGCCACTATGATCACATATCGGCCTCCCTCTCCAATGTCTCGTCCTGCACACGGTCGTGCTGCCATAGCACCCGTACTAGAGGAACAGATTGTCCAAGGAGTACCTTTGCACTACGATTAAAAATCCTGATAGGATGCTCCTCGAATGATGCATCTAGCTCAGCACAACCTCCTCGGGTTGAAAGACATGAGACGGGTCTGAGAAATAGCGTCGAAGCTGAGAAACATGGAAGACATTGTGCATAGCCTTGTACCTCTCAGGTAACTGAAACCTATAAGAAACCAGCTTGACTCTCTCCAAAACCACAAACTGCCCGATGTATCTCGGTGAAAGATTACCCTATCTTCTGATCCTCTTGTGTCCCAACCTCAAGGTAACACATAGGAAACCCTGATCTCCGACATTTAACTCCAAAGGTCATATCCACTGATCATCATAAGACTTCTGTCGAGACTGTGCGGTAGCCATCCTTTTCCTAATCAACTCCACCAGTTCTTTGGTCTCCTAAACAAGACGAGGTCCCAACATAGCTGCCTCTCCTACCTCCAGCCAACACAAGGGTGATCGGTACGACCTACCGTACAAATCCTCATAAGGTTCCTTATGAATACTTTCTTTAAAACTATTATTGTAGGAAAACTCTTCTAGAGGTAAATGTTTCTCCCAAGAACCTCCAAAATCAAGGACGTATGCTCGTAGAATGTCCTCTAGCACATGTATCGTGCGCTCTGACTGGCCATCTGTCTGAGGATGGTAAGTTGTACTCAGAAGTACCTGTGTACCAAAATATCTCTATAGCCCTTGCAAGAAATGCGACGTAAAATGTGCATCCCTATCTAAAATGATAGTACTCAGAACCCCATGCAAGCTTATAATCTCACAGATGTATAACCATCCAAGCTCATCGACACCGAAGGTCTCTTTAATTGGCAAGAAGTGAGAAACCTTCATGATCATGTCAATGACAACCCATACCACGTCATTCCCTTGAGGCGATCTTGGTAACCCGGTCATAAAGTCCATCGCGACATCATTCCACTTCCATACTGGAATGGTCAGCTGCTGTAAAAGCCCTGCTGGTTGCTGGGGCTCCGCCTTCACCTGCTGACAGGTGGAACATCTCATGACAAAACCAGCAACATATCTCTTCATACCTGGCCACAAATACTGGCAGTGTAGATCACAATACATCTTGGTGATGCTATTATGAACTGGCCAAACTGAGGAATAGAAGTCTCGCATCATCTCCTTGTGTATATCTGCTGGCACAATATGTGTCCCTAGAACCGCAAGATCTCACCCTCGCCTATGGTCCATCCGGGAGGAGGGTCCTCTCCTGACATGCTTTCCCGTAAGACTAGGCCTTCGGAGTCTGATAGCTACCTCATTTGAACTCTGTCAATAATGGTAGAGGTAATACCTACAAAAGAAATAAAAGTATGACCCTGCCTGTTTTGCACCGCGAAATGCATTTCAGTGAACATAGACATAAGCTAACACTCGTTTCTAGCCTCATGAATTGAATGTATATTTTTCCTCCTGCTCAGTGAATGTTCCATAGCATTGCCTTTCCCAAGCGCATAAGAAAGTTTGAAACCGAAGGACTATAGGTACTCAAACCACCTCCGATGTCGCAGATTCAAGTCACACTGCATAAATATATACTTGAGGCTCTTGTGGTTAGTATATACCACAAAATTCTCTCCCAAGAGATAATGTATCCAACAACGCAAAGCATGAACAAATGCAGCCAACTCTAGGTCATGCGTAGGATAGTTCCTCTCATGTGGCCTCAACTACCAAGATCCATATGAAACAATATGATCCTCATGTATAAGCACTGCTCCAAGCCCGATGCTAGATGCATCACAGAAAACTGTATAACTCTTACCCGGCTCTGGAAAAACTAGAATCGATGCTGAATTCAATCTATCCTTCAGCTCCTGAAAGGATGAATCGCAGGCTTCTGACCAAACATACTTCACCCCCTTCTTAGTCAAGCCCGTCAGTGGCACTGTTAAGCGTGATAAGTCTTATATAAACTGCTTGTAGTAACCAGCCAGCCCTAAGAAACTTCATACCTCGAAAACATTCTTCGACTGCTCCCAGGTAACTACTGCTCTCACCTTCTCTAGGATCTACTGATACTCATGTCTCTGAGATGAAATGACCCAGGAAGTAAATATCATCCATCCAAAAGTGGCGCTTTGAGAGCTTAGCATATAATTGATTCTCCCTCAGTGTACTCCAAATGATCTCAAGATGGGTAGCATGGTCGTGTTGAGTGTGAGAGTACACTAAGATTTCGTACATGAAAACCACCACGAAAGAATCAAAGTAAGGATGTAAAACTCTATTCATTAGTACCATGAAAAATATTGGTGCATTCGTGAAACCGAATGGCATGACCAAATACTCATACATACCATACCTACTCCAGAAGGATGTAAGAGGTATATCAGATGGTCTAACATGAAACTGATGATATCCAGATCTCAAGTTGATCTTCGAGAACACTCTGGCTCCTTGAAGCTGATCAAGGAGATCATCTATCTGTGGAAATGGATATCGGTTCTTGACCATCAACTGGTTTAGCTTCTGATAATCTACACAAAGCCTAAGGGTGTCGTCTGCCTTCTATGCAAATAGGACAGGTGAACCCCAAGGAGAAGTTTTGGGTCGGATGAAACCCCTTTCTTTCAACTCCTCCAACTGCTTCTTAATCTCCTGAAACTTAGTTTTAACCATTCTATATGAAGGAATGGACACCGGTGTCGCTCCTAGAACAAGCTTGATAGAAAAGTATACCTCTCGCTCCGGAGGAAAACCTAAAAAGTATTCTAGAAACACATCTGGAAATAGATTAACCACTAGAGGAAAATATATCTGAGATATCCTATGGTCATCGAGATATAAGCTAGCAATCTGGGCTGTAACACCGCCCAACCCATGATTCTATGGTCCAGCTCTGCTCTCCTGCATATCCCATTCACCCTTGTGAAGAAAAGATCTGCCCTATGGTGATGTAAAACTCACCATACGGAGATAGCAATCGACAAAGGCATGGAAGGGAACTAACCAGTCCATCCTGAGAATGAAATCATAGCCTGTCATTTCCAAAACATAGAGGCTCCATGAAAAACTACACCCACCAACCTCAAGGGGGAAGTCTAAGCACTGACGCACGCTAGCAGTTTTAATTCCCAAGGGAGTTTCTAGTGTCATCATATCCTCAAAAGTATAAATAGTTAGTCTATGACTTTCCACAGTATGAAAAGAAATAAAGCTATGAGAATATCATATATTGAAAAGTGAAGAGGATAAAACTGAGGATACTAAAATCATACCTCAATCTGTGGAAGGTCCAAGATCATGCTCCTGATAAATCTGTTATACCGCAAAAGTCTGTCCTGCACTGCGGCCCTATGCAGTAGCCTGAGATCCCTGAGCTAACCCTCCTTGAGCCTGACCACTACGTTCATGGCCTCTACCCTAGTCTAAACGACCTGAAGAACTCCAGGCCCCAGTCTTCTGCGGAACTGGTAATCCCACTTTTATACGTGGAGTCGAAACTGATTCTCTTTCACTAGCCGCTGTAAGAAGAACCTTGTAGAAACACTGTAGATAACCCATCTTGTTGCATTAACGACACTCCACTGGGTCTCTCGAGCATGGAGGATTATTATGCACATTTTCCCACACTGATATCACACCACTTGGTTTCCATAAGGAATATCTCGTCTATTAGAAGGAATGCCTCGCTTCATTGAGTCAACTAATGTAGACTCTCAATGGTGCTTTTTGCCCTCTACCTGAAAATATTCAGCCCTAGAAGCTGAACCACCCTGGTCCATAGCTCCAGTCTCCCTCAGGTTTCTCTCCATGATAAGTTCCTGGTTGACTATCAGAGTAAAATAAGTCAACTAGAAGATTTTCACCTACGATCTGATGTCTGGTCTAAGGCCTTCCTCAAACTTCCTCGCTAAAAATAGCTCATCATTTTCCAGAACGGGAGTGAAACGCCGTAACTCTGTGAAGCGAGAGGAATAATCCATAACTGTGAGAGTACCCAACTGTTGGTTCATGAACTCTCTGGTTCTGTTAGCCCTCAGTGTCGCTGGGTAAAAGTAGTCATAAAACGTACGCTGGAACTCATCCCAAGCCATAGCTTGTTGGCGCCCTACCTGTGAAACCACATCCCACCATCTCTTGGAAGAATCTCGCAGTATATAAGTCACGAGTTTAAATATCCTCTCCGAAGGTGTCTCCAGGTTCTCAATGATAGATAGCATGGATTCTAGCCATGACTCCGTAGCCTGATATCCTCCCTCCCCTGTGAACGTGGGAGGATGCTGCTACTGAAAAACTCACGTCAGCTCCGCCATAGATGGGGTAGGATGCTGAGCTCCCTAGAAGGACTGCATGAACCTCATGAAACCCTCTCTGAACTGTGCATCGGCACCAGTTTCTGGAATCACTACAGGTTCCATGTCTGGAACGATAGGTGGAACTATGGGTAGTCCCTGGTCTACCATATCAGGTATGCGGTCACTACCTGGTTCCTGACGTGCAACGGGAGGACGTCTTGGTGCCATAGATCTGAAAAGTCAAAAGCACACCTTCTTTAACAACGAACATAGTTGCAACATAAGAGTGTAAAACGTAACAGAAGGTAAAACCTTTAAAATTTGGGAAAACATGACTACACGACATGTTAGTACCACTACACGGCGTGTGTTCTGAAAATTTTACCTCGGGCATGTACATTGGCCATACATGGTTGTGTAAACCACTCGGCTACACGGCGTGTTCTCAAACTACGGGGCATGTACTAACCCTTTTTCTCCCTTCCTGATCACTCCTACAAGGCTAGGAACATGTTCTATCCTAGTAGGGAACTACACGGAATGTTTTTCCACTACACGGAATGTCCTTAATATTTTTCCCTTGTCCGTGTCATTGGTCACACGGACCGGCACACGGACCACTACTACACGGCGTGTCAACATGGTACTCGACGTGTTTCCCATAAGATTTCCCAACCCATGTATTCTTCTACACGGCGAGGCCACACGGCTCCCCTAAGACAAAAATACATGGCGTGTTCAAAGGAGACACAGCCTGTACTTGACATGCCTTACCGGGCCTGTGTTGTTCGTGACATGGCCTGACACACGACCGACCCTACGCGGCGTGTTCGCTATGGAAACGGCATGTACTTGAAGGAAACCCCTAGCCCATGTTGTTAGTGACATGTTTGGATACCCAAATCATACTACCTGATGCTCAAACAAGACACGACATGTTCCTATAAAAACTTTCACAACCCCATGTCCCTGTCCACACAGTCAGTGACACGGTAAAAAACTACACGGTGTGTATTCCTGATGTACACGCCGTGTATTCTAGGTTTTTCTAGACAGTAGCCTCAGAATTGAACTGGTGCCTAGAAAACACAGAAAAACAAGCTTTTATTTTCCAAATTCCTATCCGTGGGGGCCCATACTCCCCGTGAATCAAATCTTGGCATAATAACAACGCATATAACAAGTAAATAGTATAAAAAACTCAAGACCCACCAAATTATGCTCCTCAAGGGTCCATAACACCTCTGAGACCAAAGTTTGACATCCATGATAATGAAGCTCTAAACAAATGATACCCTATCAATCATGGAAGGTACTCTATCACAGCATCTATCACAACAGCATAAATCATCTATCACAATTTCTATCACAACAGCATGAAAACTCTAATGAAACCTAGATGGAAAGGAAAAATGCATGACATGAGATTTTTGATCAAGTGCCTATATGATGCATGAGATGGCATACCTTCATCTCATCGGGTTGCAAAAAAATAAAACCACAATCATATAAACAGTAACAGCACAAAACAAGTGCACCAACCAATGGTGAAATCAAGTAAAATGTAACATTTTCAAAACTTGAAAATTGCAAAATTTGAGGTAATCTGAATTTTTCCCTGTATAGGGGTTCTAGAACTCATGGGCACAACTATTTACCATTAACCTATTCTGTCTTATCCCTGTATAATGTCGTTAAATAGTAAGTCAATCGAAAAGGAAAGAAACTCCTCTAATACCACTTTGTAAAGACCCAAATCCAGAGCCACTCAACTGGTGACCCATGCCCGGTTCTCCACATGACCTCAAGTATGTTTCCCCAAATTCCAGAGGCTACCAACTAGCAGCGAGGGCTTTGGTGAGTCATTGGGGAAACTATGCCCTCATTTGGTAAGGTATATAAAGAAAAGGAAATAAAAGTCAATAGCGGAAACAGTAAACAACATACAATAACTGAAACTAAATAGCGGAAACAATATATAATATAAAAATGATAAAAATGATGCAGGAGGTACAAGTATCTAAGGAAAGCATCAAACACAACAATGTTCTGAAATACAACTAAGAAAAAAGTACTAAAAGTAAAAAAGAAACTCCAGAAGCATCGCAAGCCTAGGCTCGGTCCTATACTCTCCAGCTCCAACCAGTAATCATGTACATGAAGGAGAAGGGCCACAATCCCTATCCACACCTGAAACCATATAACCTGTTTGGTCCGAAAGGCAGGACCCAAATAGGGTGTGAGACTAATCCCGGTAGGCAATCCCCACAAGATCTGTGCCCTACTGTTAGTGAGCAATGTAGCAAAAGTAAATGAAATAAATACAGTAGAGAAATAGAAGTGCACTAAGTAAACAATCCTACAAATCTCCGGTCACATTTATTTTGTAATTTAATTTAGTCAATTAATTATCACCTAGGTAATCTTGCAATAGCTCTATATTCCCAGAGAAAAACAAGTAACACAAAAGGTATCTCAATAGACTACCTAAACTACAAGCAGTACAAAACACAAGCTTGTTCTTTGGCTTGGTGGACTCATCACAACCAACCAAAAATTATTCACACTGACTTTCTGGTTGGCTCATACTGGCAAACCCCTATTGTAAAGTAATTATACTAAGGCAGAGACACTCTGGGAAGCACGCACCGTCAATTCCCATGTGGTCTTGCAATGATAGGTATAGACTCTCTGAGGAAGAACTTACGTCTAATTCCCCCTATAGTCTCGGTACGTAACTAAGGAAACTCTGAGGAATCACAAAGTCCAATTCCTATAGGTCCTTTGAACGATACTAATTTATAACAGACTCTCTAGGGAAGCCCTTAATCGTCAATTCCCTCTTTAGTCTACCGCACCAGGTTTACACAGCCATGAGCATTCTAGTCGTGCGTAATCGACTGTCAGTAGCCCTAAGTAAGTTACAAAACTACTTGGCTAATAGATACAATGCATCAAATACATATAAACAGCAGGAAATACATGTAATCAATTATCTCAAGGTACGAAAACAATGCAACAAGGTATTCCTCATAGGCAACCTAAGCCAAACGGCGGAAAACAGAAAAAACAAGGGAAACACCCATGGGGCATTCCTCAAACATGCTAACAAGAAAACATTAATCACTTAATAACCTCAATCATAAAATAAATCTAAGTAGATTAAAAAAACCAGTTCAAAACCCTAACCCGAGATACCTGATACATGGGAATCTAGCACTTTTTGCACAAAAACTCAAAGACATTCAATGCAGGGCAACAAAACACCTACGTCGATCCTATGAGATCGATATACTTGAACCTAGGATTGTGAATCGGCCAAGAATAGAGAATATCGGCAAAAACATATAAAATTTTCAACCTTAGATAACTCTCGTAAGAGAAAGAATAAGGAAACATGGCAAAGGAAGAACCAAGAACTCGCCGCTACGATTCTATTACAATCGACGGTGTTCGATTCGGATAACTGGTGACGGGTCAGCGGCTCGAAGCATATTCGGCCTCCTCGAATGCTCTAGATGTAATCAGGTGAAGAAGAAGATGGAAATAGGGATTAGACGCGACCCCGATCTGTTTAATGAAATAAAAAAGAAAAGTACGGGGCATGTACTTCTTGAGTACATGGCATGTACCCACCTTTTTCGTACACCGCATTAAGAGGCATCCACATCACCCTTCCACACCGTGTGTGTGGCCCGGACTCAGCCAGAACACGGCCTTGTGTGGGATCAAATTACAAGGCGTGTACTTATAAATTACATTGCATGTACTTAGAAAATTTCCAAATTTTCCTCTTTTCCTAAAAAACTACCAAAAAAGGTAAAACATACCTGAAATAAAGATCCTGGTTCTTACAATAATAAACTCAGTTTTCTCTTATTAAAATGATAAATTTCTATTAAAATCAATTTTCAAACATAGAGAATACAAGTTGGGATCATAAGAAATCATACCTTTATAACAGAATCGCCAAATATGATAATTACAAAATTATAACATGGGTTACTAAAATTAGTTATCTCTTTCACTTCATATAAGTAATTAACTACCTCTAAATTCTCTTTGGAGAAACATACATATTTTAACTACATCACGTCAAATGAATAATTAATTCTATTCACATTCTCTTAGGATTAGCTTAAACCAGTTAACTCTATCACTTAAAAAGAGTAATAAAATGAATTAAAAATCTATTACATGTAATTTAGTTCAGTTAAATCCTTTATTTCACCAATTAATATGAGGGACTAAATAGACCCAATAATCACATAATAGATACAATCCCATTATTTTTTGGGTTTACTCTCTATTATCAGTGTCATCAATAGCTTCTATGTGTCATTTTTTGAAATAATTTTTTTAATAATATTCAATTATCATCCTATATTTAAATATAAATATTTTTTAAATTTCAATTTTCATTAAAAATACCACAATGTTTGAATTATATCTCATAAACAAAGAAATTTAATTTATCTCATAAAAATGAGAAGAAATATATTTTTCATATGAGTAAATTTCAATATTAAAAATTTATAGAACATTGGGTAAAATATCTTCCTTTAAAACAATTAAAACATATTGAGGATGATTTATAATGAAGAAGTGACCTGAAGATCAGAATGTATGTTTATACTATATATGTTAAAATACATTCTTTTTAAATTATGTGTAATAAAACTGAAAAACAACTTATTTTTAAAATATTAAAGAGTTTAATTTTTAATCATTTTCAAGTTAGGTAAAAATTAGTTTAATTTTTTTTAAAGTGATGTATAAGTGGAAATAATTTTGAAATATTTTCAATAACATGGTGTAAAAGATTATAAATCCTTTAAAACAAAAATTTTAAAATAAAAAATCCTTTAAAAAATTGGTAACCTTTTAATCAAATGTTCATTGAAGGAGGGAAAATGAAAAGGAATTTTAAACTAATTTAATTTGAGTAAATTAATGATAAAATACACCGATATGTAAATATATAATTCATATAAAATAAAACGTGTAGTAACCATGAAATGAGTCTCATTGAAAATAAATTTATATAACAAATACAATACCTCAAGTTCGACTATCCATGTAAATTATTAAACACCTATATAATAAACCAATATTAATTATTAATGTGATTATGAAACATCTTTATTTTCATTTCTTTATCATAAAACATTTTATTCCATTTTTCACCATGTCTTGTATAGTAACTAAATCTATTAATTTGATGGTAGGAAATTTGATGATGTTTAGTTTACAAGTATAACATTATTTTGGTAGGTTGAGTATGTTCAATGGGATCATGGACCCACTATCTGCAAAAAAATAATCAACAAACAATTATTAATTTTATACATTAAAAACATTTTTATAACCATCTATGCATGGTGTAAAAAAAAATTAAACACATCCCTTTACAGATGTAGTAGTCCACATATACATATGGGCGATGTTATCACTTTTCAATAGATTAAAGGATAAGAAGGTATGTAATATATTATCATTAAAAAATAATAACTGTGTCATAAATATAATATGTATAAATTGTATCTATCATTATAACTATTCATATGAGTCAGTGATGAAGAACAAAACATATCACTTCATTGAGGTGGTTGTCCACACCTATGTATAAGAAATGTTTTTATTTTCCATTGGATAAAAAATTAGATGTAAAAGGATTGTGTCAAAACAAAAAAACAATTATTTATGTATAGAGAAGATATTAATTTTATTATATCATCATGGTTATTGAATATTTTTAGAAGGTCTAAGAAAAAATAAGAATGAAAACACTCCATTAAGAGTTATTCATGTTCTCTATAAAGCCTCTTTTGTATTACTCCTTAATCCTTTTATGTTGGTATTAGGGTTATTCTGGAACATATAATACATTTATATTATTTTTATAGTTTTTTTATTTTACCATTTGAGATAATTTATTCAAGAGTTCTGAGGAGGAGTGTCAAGTATGCTCCCATTTTAAGTGAGGCAGGTAGAAATCTTGTAATTAAATGAAAAATTAATATATAATATGTGTTATAGTTATGTAAAATACATACAATGTTCCACATAGTCAAAAAAATGATTATAGTTTTAAATACAATCAACCAATAAAATTTATGTTATTTTATGTAACATTTTAATAATTATTTATTGGTTTAACCCCCTCATAAACCCTGATTTTCCTTAATTGTGTAATAACATTTTCATCCTTAAAAGGTCATGAAAGTAATTTAAAAAATTTGAAGTTCCACATAAGATAAAAAATCAATACATGATCGAGAAGTCACAACATATTTGAGTTAATATATTATTTTTATTGTTTTGTATGTGTTTAAAAATAAAATTTTAACATTAAATACCAATTAAAGTCATTATTGGGACTATTATAAAATATGACATTAAAGGAATAAGGAATAGAGTTAAATTAATATATAAACTCTTTAAACATAACATATCTATTTTAAATATCTGATAAATTCATGGAAGAAAAAAATTCATCAAAAAATATTTGTTGTAACATTTTTATAATAGTCTAATTTTATTTTATATTTCTTGAAAAAACATTGTTTAGGCATTTCATAAGTGTTCATGGTAATTATAACATCACTAAAAATTTAAAAGAATTTAATATAATAAAAATAATTTATTCATATATATATTCATTCCTATATCATTTTTTATATATTGATATTTTGAAAACATAATATGTGAGAGAGAGTGAAATTTTGTAAATAATCATTAATTATATATATATATATATATATATATTAGGTGATTGGGAATTAAATTACATTTAAACACACACACACACACCTCACACACAACATTGAAAGGGAGGCCATATCCCCTACCCCCCATGGGGATAACCCACCCATCAAATCTTATTTATTCAGTACAAGGTCCACAGGCCTAGTGTTCATGATTCTCTTTAAAGTGAATGTGGGTCTAGTGGGAATGAAATCCCATTACATGTCCATTAAGGCAAACTTTTTTATCCAAAGGCCCTCTAGGAAATAGTTCTCTACAATGTTATTGCCGCTATAGTTTCTGCAATAGTCCCCACCACTGCTATAGTGTTGTTGGTGTTATAGTCTTGCCACTACTATAGTGTCACTATAGTATCCTACACATAATGGGTTTTTAACTTCCAACCTAGATGTAGTATTACAAGGTGATTTACTAAAACACACCTACTTTCTCATAAATTGAAATAGTATAATGGTTGCAGTCAATGGAAATTAAAACAAAAATTCCATAATTTCTATCGTATAACAAATTCAGAAGAATTACTCTTATATAATTAAATAAATAGTATTTGTTTAGTGATATTGAAACATTATCCCATAGTTTCAACCACTAATTACCCAGTTTCCTATTTACTATAGTTATTTACTTCAACATGGTTACTATTAATTATGACAATAAATTAAATATAAATTATAAAATAATTTGAATATGATAATTTAAAATTAGGATTAATTTTTATAAAATTATATTTCAATTTCTGTAAAATATAAATTAACAAAACGTAATGAAACCCCATTATAAAAAATTGATTTTATACACATGAATGATTATATAAAAAAATACGTAAAATATTTTTTTACATGGAATAATTATAATACTTATAGTAAAATTTATATTATGTGACTTTGAAACAAATCTAAACCCAATGGAAGCATTTAAATTACATTTATTAAAAGTAAATAAATGTATGTTTTTGTAAAATCTGAATTTTCCACTATTCACCAAAAACCGACATTTTCAGAAAAAATCCAATAAATTATCATAAAATTATTTGGACATGATGATTTAGAAATTGATGATATTTTTATCAAATAAAATTTCTAATAGTGTATAAATTTAATCATAATATCTACACAAAAAATGAAATAAAATAAATTTTTATAAAGATGAATTTTTGAATTATAAATGGAATTTAACTCAATCCATCTCTAGTAACAACTGTGTGGTGAATGTTAGGTTATTTTCTAAAATATATTATCTTTATATTTAACTAAAATAATTCCACTATATTGATTAAAATAATATAATTTCATTAAAATAAATTTCACACATAAATCTATATTTGGAAAAATATCTCTATTAATCATGTTTGATTTCATTTATATTTGAGTTTTTATTTCCTAGTAATTAATCATTAAAATTGTGTTTCGGAATACTCTATACAAATATTTCATAATTTATTTACTCCAATTCATACCCATCAATCCATCAACTAGATTATAACAGTCATATTTAATTAATAATACTATTTTTATATAATATCACAGTTTTATTATGCTCTACATTGTGTCTGGTACCAGCAAACAAACATAGCATTGTTTTTAAAATAAAATAATGGGGTGTTACAAATATCCCCCAAATGATCTAAAAAAAACTTAAATCAAATAAATGAAAAACATATGATAAGAAATGGATGAGTAAAATATAAAATAATAATTTTTTAAGTAATCTAATATGAAATTAAAATATATAATTCTATTATCAAGAAGGTTATCAGAGTATTCATGTGAATCATATCATGAGGTAAGGGATCTCTCAAGCCACCTTTTTTATTTTTGATTTATATATATCATTCACTCCCAATTCATAAAATATTCTTTATCAATGTTATATATATATATATATATCATCCATTTAGTCTTAGTTTATTTTTCCATTATTGTTTGGGGATTAAAGTATTCTATGTTTCCTTACCAAATTTATCTTTAATTCAATCATGTTAAAGGGTAACATTTTAATTTTCATATTCAATTATATGTCACAATGTTATGAAGGATACTATTTCTATAAAAATACGTATTTTAATATAAAGTATTCTTGTTTATTTAAAGTTTTAATGAAAGTATTATTCATGTTTATCATTTAATTTTTAGTTACCCACTTTTTAATAGATTTTTGAAGGGGTTCATTTTCACACGAATATCTTTACCCCTTTTTATGATTTATCATTCACAATAGAAATATATTAATTAACATGGATTTTTATGGAATTATTTATTCATAATATAACTCAACAATATCTCTATAGCATCCCAGTTCCGAGATTCACCCAGAGGTGCCCCGTACCTGGTCGGTCAGATGGCCTCAAGTGCATTTCTCCAAATGCCAGAGGCTGCTAACTAGCAGCGAGGTCCTTGGGTGTGATGGTGGGGAAACTATTACCTCATTGTAAGAGTAACACAGTGGATGCAAAATAGATAACAATAGGGAAAGCAGTACTAATATGCAAGAAGTAAAAAAATGAAGTAATAAAAAAATGGAGGAAACATATATAAATGTTGTATGATACATATATCTAGGAAAATAGCCAAACAAGTCACATTGCTAAATTACAGGACTAAACCAAAGTAAAAAAAGAAAATAGATAAACTCTAGCATCCTTGCAATCCTTAACTTGGTCCCATAATCTCTAGCTTCTCATCAATCAAGTACCTAAAGTAGAAGGTCACTTTCCCTTATCTAGACCTGAAACCATATAATCTATTTGGGCCTAAAAGAATGACCCAAACAAGGTGTGAAACGAATCCTAGAAGTAAACCACCCAAAGATTTGTGCCTAAAAATTAGTGAATATATATGTGAAGCAATAATAAAAATGAAGCATTAAATAAAAAAATACACATATCAACAATCCTATAATTTCAATTGCATTAATTTTCATATAACAAGTAAGCATCTAATCAAAAGCAGGTAACCCTAGAGAAAATACTCACAGCCTAACCCCTATGGTTCAACTAAAAAACACAAGAAACCCTATGGGTAGTACCCACAGTCTAACCCCTCGGGTTCAGCTTTAGCAAAGACTATCTGAGGAAGCACTCCCCGTCAATTCCACTTGTGGTCTCAAATTAGTAACTAATAGGCACTATGAGGAAGCAATCAACATCCAATTCCCCTTGTGGCCCGTATCGAGGAAACTACAGACACTCTAAGCGATCATAAATTCGAACCCCTTATGGTCTCACAACTTAATATTAAAAAGAAACTCTGGAGAAGTCCTCAACATCTATTCTCCATATGGTCTACTACACCATGTTCTCACGGACCTATGTAAGTCAGTTGTGCACAAACAATATGTCGCAGCCAAAGTAAACCTCAAGAACTACTTGGCTAAACAGTCTATAACATCTCACAACATGTCAGATAATAATCACTCCATCCTAACAATATTAGACATGGAAAGCAAGTAGCCTAACTAGAAAGCTTGACAAAACTATCAAAATAAGAAATCATTGGAAAAACATTCATAGAATGATATAGTTAACCCAATTCACAAACAATTAACCTTTATCCAAACAAACAAGGCATAACAGGAAATAATAGGGCTAAAAAATGTAATCACACAATACCCCGAATGAGGGTATTGGGAAGTTTTTAACATTAAATTCAAATACTATCTACAAAAAGGCACAAACGACCTACCTTGGAGTTTTGATATCAATATACATGATCCTTAGGCCATGAATCACTCTAGAATTCCATAGATCTACAAAAATTAAGATACGTCAACCAATGATATCTCGTGAAAGAGGAAAATTCAGGAAATGAGGTTCTAGAAGAAGGGAGAACTAACTGATGTGATTCCAATGCCGTTGCTAGAGTACGGATTGGAAAAAAGATGGAAGTCAGGGGCTGGGAAATGATCTAGTAGTCTCATTCTCTCTTGGATGATATAGTTTGAGAAGAAGATGGTTATGTCCATCAAACATGACCCTGATCTATTTAATTAAATTAAAATAAATTACATGGTGTGTTATTTAAATGTACATGGTGTGTACATGCCTTTTACGACCTCGTCTTTAGGTAGTCTATAGGTCACCACACAGGGACGTGTAATTGGCCGTTACACGGCTAGTACACAGTCACCCACGGTAACCGGTTATACGGCGTCTACTCCTGAAATTTTCTGAAAATATTTTTTTTCTCAAAAATAACCAGAAAAAAAATATGTACCTGAAAAGAAGATCTAGGTTCTTAAAAACATAAAACCTTAAATAAATTTGTCCCCAAATTTCTCTATAAAGGCAGCGTAGAAGAAGAAACCTCAAACAGAAACAACCACTGCAATCATACATCGACCTCCCTCTCTCAAGTCTTGTCTTGTACTCGCCCGTGATTCCATAGCACTCATTCCAGAGGAATGGACCGGCCACAGAAAACCTTCAAACATCGATATAAAATATGGATTGGATGCTCCTCGAACGAGGTGCCCACCTTCATCTCAACCTCCTCATGTTGGAAAACATGAGAGAGGTCTGAGAATTAACGTCTACGCTAAGAAAGATGGAAGAAATCATGCATATCCCAATACCTCTAAGGTAACTACAACTGATAGGCAAATGAACAGACTCTCCCCAACACCTCAAATGGCCCAACGTATCTCAGTGAAATCTTTCCCTATCTCCTTATCCTCTTGTGTCCCAACCTTGGCATGACACATAGAAAAACTTGATCTCTGACCTCGAACACCAAAGGTCATCTCTGTTGATCATCATAAGAATTCTGTCGTGACTATGCAGTAGTCATATTCTTTTGAATCAACTCTATCTAATCTGTGGTCTCCTAGACAAGATGAGATCCCAGCATAGCTTCCTCTTCTACCTATAACCAACATAAGGGTGATCAGCATGGCCTAATGTACAAAGCATCATAAGTTGTCATCTGAATAGTTTCTTGAAAACTATTATTGTAGGTAAAATCTACAAGAAGAATATATTTCTCCCAAGAAGCTCTAAAATTTAGGATGCATGCTCGAAACATGTCTTCAAGAACCTAAATTGTATGCTTATATTGGCCATCTGTCTAGGGATGGTAAGCGGAACTCAGAAATACCTGGGTACCCAAAGCCTTATGTAATCTCTACCATACCCGAGAAGTAAAACTTGTGTCCCTATCTGAAACAATGGAGTGTGGAACCCCATGTAGAAGTACAATATCTCCGATGTACAACCTTCCAAGATCATCAATACTAAAATTCTCTTTGATTGGAAGTAAGTGGGTAACCTTTGTAAGTCTATCAATGACGCCCCAAACTGCATCATTCCCTCATGGAGACCTCGAAAACCCTGTCATGAAGTCCATCATGACATTGTTCCACATCCAATCAGGAATGGGTAACTATTGATAATGACATGCTGGTCACTGATGTTCCGCCTTCACCTACTGACAGGTGGAACACATTATGAAAAACCCAGAAACATCTATCTTTATACCTGGCCACCAATACTGATGGTGTAGATCTCGATACATGTTGGTGACACCAGGATGAACTGCCTAAACTGAGGAATGAATGTCCTATATCAGTTCCTCTCACATGTCTGCAAACACCCATATGCACCCCTAGAAATGCAAGATCTCATCCTCGCCTATGGTCTATCCCGAAATAGTGTCCTCTCCAGACACTCTCTCTCATAGGACTAGTCCTTTAGAATCTGATAGATTCCTCATTCACACTCGATTAAGAAGAGTAGAGGGAATAGCTATAAAAGATAGAAACACTTGCCCTTGTCTTTCGTGCACCTCCAAATTCATCTCAGAGAACATAGCCATAAGCTTCCTATCACTACTGGCCTCCTAAACTATCTATATATATGTATTCTTTCTCAACACATCAGCCACAGTGTTTCCATTCCCAGGCATGTAGGCATGTTCAATGTCAAAGGACTAAAGGTACTTAACCCACCTTCACTATCTCAGATTTAGATCGCACTGAGTGAAGATATACATGAGACTTTGGTGGTCAGTGAAAACCACAAAATCCACTCCTAGAAGATAATGTATCCAACCGCGTAAAGCATGAACAACTGTAGCCAACTCAATAGCGTGCGTCAGGAAGTTTCTCTCACGTGTCCTCAACAGCCGATACATGCATGCAACGTCTCGTTCTCCCAGCATAAGCTCTGCTCCTAACCAGATACCTGATGCATCATAGTACACAATATAGCTCTTTCCCAAATCTGGTAATACTACTATCAGTGCTGAAGTAAACCTCCCTTTCAGATCTGAAAGGCTGACTCACAATAATCTGACCACAAGTACTTCGCACCCTTCTTAGTCAGACCCGTCAGTGGCATTGTTAAGCATGAAAAGTTCTGTATGAAATGACTGTAGTAACCATCCCACCCTAGAAAGCTCCATACCTCAATGACACTTTTTGGATACTCCCAAGAAACTACTACTCTCATTTTTTTTGGGACTATTTATACTCCTATCTATGAAATAACATGACCCAAGAAGTGAATTTGGTCCATCCAAAAGTTGAATTTTGAGAGCTTACCATATAACTGATGATCTCTCAGTGTACTCAAGATGATCTCAAGATGTGTGGCATGATCGTTTCAAGTGTGATATTACACAAATATATCGTCCATGAAAACCACTATGAAAGAATCCTAGTATGGATGAAACACTCGGTTCATCAGCTCCATGAAAACGGATGGCGCGTTCATGAGAACGAACGGCATAACCACATACTTTTATAAATCATACCTTCTCTGGAAGGCTGTAAGAGGTATATCAAATGGTCTAAAGTTCAAATTATGGTAACTGAATCTCAATCCAATCTTCAAGAACACTTGGTCTCCTCGAAGCTGATAAAAAAGATCCTGAATCCTCGGAAAGGGATATCAGTTCTTGACTTTCAACTGGTTTATCTTCCGATAATACACACAATGTCGGAAGGTAATGTCTACCTTCTTCAAAAATAGGACAGGTGAAACCTAAATAGAAACACGGGGTCATATAAAACCCTTTTCCTGCAACTCCTCCAACTGCTTCTTGAGCTCCAGCTACTTTGGTGTAGCCATCCTATGATGAGGAATGGACACCAGTGCCGCTTCTGGCACAAGATCAATAGAAAGGTTCAACTATTGATCCAAAGGAAAACATGAAAAGTCCTCTGGAAAGATGTACCTGAAACAATCCACCTTTGAAGGAAAGTTCCTCAGGGAAGTCTCCTGGTCATCCAGATATAGACTAGAAATCTAGGTTGTAACTCCTCCAACCCATGATGCTCTGGTCCTACTCTACTTTCCTGGACATCTCATTCGCCCTTATGAAGAAATGATCTTCCCTCTAGTGATGTGAAACTCAAACTATGATGATAGAAATCGACAACCTCTTGGAAGGGAAATAACCAGTCCATTCTAAGAATTACATCATATTTTGTAATCTCTAAGACATAGTGGTCCCTGAAGAAGTGACACCCACAAACCTCAAGAGGGAATGCCTTGAACAGATGTACACTAACCATTATTGTCCCCAACGGATTGTCTAACTTCAAGACATTAGCATAATTAAGGATACAGAGCCAAAGGCTCTCCACAAAATCAATAGATACAAAGATATGGGAAGCCCCTGTATTGAAAAGAGCAGAATCTAAAACTAAGGCAGCTAGGATCGTACCATGAACTATAGTGGGTCTGAGATCCTTCTCTTATTGGGTCTGCTCCACTACAAAAGTCTGACCTGTACCATAGCCCTATGACCTTGCCTAACCACCCTAAGATGATCCACCCTACTATTGCTAAAAACCTGGTGACTGGCTACCATGGCCACGACCTTCACCTCGGCCTGAACAACTGGAAGAACTCATGTTCCCTAACTAATGAGAAACTTGTGGTGCAGCTCCCAAATGAGGAGTCATAGAAGAACCTCTGTCACTAGCTTCCGATGAGAAACAATGGACAAAAACGCTAAAGGTGACCCATCTTGCCACAAGATCGGCACTCCACTAGGTCTTTTGGGCAAAGTGGCCTCGTATTCCTGCTCTTCCCGCACTTATAGCACACCACCAGGATACAAGAATATGTCTCCCATCTCCTTAGATCTCCATGCATAGTCTCCCTATGGTGCTTTCTACTATAAGTATGAGGGATACCAACTCTAAATGTCGAACTGCCCTGTTTCACCACTCCATAATACCTCAGATTTCACTTTGTGATCAGCCCCTGGTTGACTATAGAAGTGATGGAATTCAACCTGAAGTTGTTCACCTGAGATCATATGTTGTTCCTGAGACCATCCTTAAACTTCATTTCCAGGAATAACTCGCCACCTCCTGGGAAATGTGTGAAGTGATGAAACTATCTGAAGCATGAATAATACTCCATAACTAAAATATTACCCTACTCTATACTCGTGAACTCTCAGGCTTGATCAACCCTCAAATTCCCTGGATATAAGTAATCCTAAAAGGCACATTGGAACTCATCCCAAGCCATGACCTGCTGGCGTCCCGCCTATGAGATCAAATCCCACCATATCATAGCAGAATCCCAAAGCATGTACATATAGATCTTTACCCACCTCTCTAAAGGAATATCCAGATTATAGAAGTTAGAAATAATGGCTTCTAACCATTACTCTAGAGCTGGAGGTCCTCCTTCCCTTGCGAAGGTGGGAGGATGCTGCTGTGGGAAAACCCTTGTCAGCTCTTACATAGAAGGGGTAGGATGTGGTACTCCTCAGAAGGTCTGCATGAACCTCATGAAGCCCTCTCAGAACTATGCATCATCACATGTGCCAGGAATGACGGCTGGTGCCAAGACTGGCATAGCTGGAGGATCTGTTGGGAGTCCTTGATCAGCCATATCTAGTGTCTAATCACTGCCCTGAATCTGGAATATAACTAGAGGACTTTTTGGTGGAATGACACTGCAAGGTCAAGCGCACACCTTAGATCAGTATTATCGAGGACTAAAAACTAGAGTTTTAAGAAGAGAACAAGAGGAAAAAAGCATTCAAGTTTTTTAAAACATAGATACACGGCTTGTATAACTCCTACATGACAGGTTCCTTTCAGCCATCACATGGATGTGTACTCCTGTCAGCGTTGGTTATGTTACACCCCATACATTAGGCGTGTTTCTCCAAGACTCGACGTGTACTTGAATCGTGTTCCCCTACCTGAGTTATTCTACACGACTAACCCACATGGTTCCCCTGAAAAAATAATACATGGCGTGTTTTTGATAGACACGGTGTTTACTAGATGAACTTAATGGACCCATGTTTTTAGTCACATGGTCAGTTAAACATCTGACTCTACATGGTGTGTTTGTACCAGAAAATATGTATACTAACTACCCATTATCCACCTGTGTCGCTAGTCACATGGCTGGACACATTGTTTATACACACAGCATATACGTCTGGTACACAGCATGTTCCACCAAAGATTTCTTAACCCTGTGTCTCATCCCACACAATAAGTAACACTATTATAGACTACACGGTGTGTGCTTAAGAAAAACAGTTCTTTCCCAAACAGAAGGATACATGGCATGTATTCAACATTACACCCCATTTATTCTGGGTTTTTCTGGATAGTAAGCCTCAGAAACTACTCTGGAACCTAGAAAACACTAAAATGAACATTAATGTGACAAATTTTGAACCCTGAGGGCCTATACTCCTCACGAATCAGAGCTTGGAATCTCTTACAAGTCATAAACAAGAATAACAGTGAAATGATCCACAAAATTCTGATTCATGAGGGCTCATAGCACCTCAAGATCCAAAATTTGGTGTTCATTCAAATGAAACCTTCAACCATCCATTTATCTATAAAATAGTAGATATTTTATCAAGTCATCTATCACCACAACAAGCATATCTAGCACAACATCTATCACACCAACATGCAATCGGTAATGCACCATAAATGGAATGGGAAGAATGCAGGACATGTGATTTTGAGGAAGTTACTATATGATGCAAGAGAAGGCATACCCTCATCTCCTCGGGTTGCAACAGAAATAGAACCTCAATAATATCAATGATAAGAGCACAAAACGTGTGAATCACCAAGCAGTGAAATCAAATCAACTCTAATAATTGAAAAACTACAAAATAGCAATAATCATGGTAAATTGGCTTTTCCCAGTACACAGGTTAGCTACTCTTAGGCACAACTTTTTACCAAGTATATATTCTTTCCTATCCCTGTTTATATGCTCCAAATAGTATTTCATGAAGAAAATAATTCCTCTAATACCACTTTGTAATGTCCCGGTTCTGGGAGCTACCCAAAGGTGCCCCATACCCAGTTGGTCACATGTCCTCAAGTGCATTTCCCAAAATTTCAGAGGGTGCCGACTACCTGCGAGGGCCTTGGGTGTGATGGTGAGGAAACTATGCCCTCATAGGAATAGTAACACAGTGGAAGTAAAACAGATAACAATAGTTAAAGTTGTAATAACATGCAATAAGTAAACAGTGGAAGTAATAAACAACTGGAGAACACATATATTTATGATGCATGATACATCTGTCTAGGAAAATAGCAAAAAATGTCACAATTCTGAATTAATGTACTAAACCAATGTAGAAAATAAAAAAGATAAACTCCAGCCGCATCACAAGCCTCATCTTTGTCCAATTCCCTCTATCTCCTTAGCAATCATGTACCTGAAGTTGAAGGGTGCTTTCCATTATCAAGACCTGCAACCATATATTCTATTTGAGCCCAAAAGTATGACCCAAATAGGGTGTGTGACGAATCCCAGTAGGAAACCACCCAAATATTTGTGCCAAACTGTTAGTGAATATATATGGTAGACAATAATCAAAATGAAGCATTGCACAAGGAAGTACACATATCAACAATCCTACACTTTCAATTGCATTCATTTTCATATAACGAGTAAGCATCTAATCAAAAGCAGGTAACCCTATGGGAAATTCTCACATCCTAACCCCTCTAGTTCAACCAAACAAACACAAGCAACCCTTTGGGTAGTACTCACTGTTTAACCCCTCTAGTTCAGCTTTAGCAAAGAATCTATGAGGAAGAACTCACCATCAATTCCTCATGTGGTATCGTATCGGTTAAGAATAGGCACTCTGAGGAAGTAATCAATGTTAAATGCCCCCTTGTGGCTTATATCTAGGAAACTACAGACACTCTGAGGGAGCACAAATTCCACCCTCCAATGGTCTCGCAATGTAACATTAAACATACACTCTGGAGAAGCTCTCAATGTCCATTCTCCCTATAGTCTACTAAACTAGGTTCTCACGGCCCTGTGTAAGTCATTCATGCACAAATGATATGTGGCAGCCAGAGTAAACCTCAAGAACTACTTGGTTAAATCGTCTACAACATCTCACAACATGTCAGATAATAATCACTCTTTCCTAACAATACTAGGCATGGAAAGCAAGCAGCCAAACTGGAAAGCTAGACCAAACAGGCAAAATAAGCAATCATTGGAGGAACATCCATTGCATGGTAGAGTTAACCCTATTCACAAACAATTAACCCCAATCCAATCAAAAAATTCATAGCAAGCAATAACAGGGCTAAAACCCATAAACACGCAATACCCCAAAAGAGGGTATTGGGTACTTCCACATAAAATTCAAATACTATCTTCAGAAACAAAAAAATCACCTACCTCAGTGTCGTGAGATCGATATAAATGAACCTCGTGCCTTGAATCGACCTAGAATTCCATAGATCTATAAAAACGTTAAAAAATTTCAATCGAGGATATCACATGAAGGAAGAGAATTCAGGAAACGAGGTTCTATAAGAAGGGAGAACTCGCCGATGTGATTCCAATGAAACTGAAGGAGTTCAGATAAGAAAAAGGATGGAAAGTTAGGGGATCGGAAAATATCATGTGGTATTATTCACTCTCATACTAGATAGGTCGAGAAGAAGATAGTTTTGTCCATGAAATGAAACCCCGGTCTATTTAATGAAATAAACGGAAAGTAAACAGAGACTTCTATAAAAGTACACGGCGTGTACTTGCCTTTTACGGCCTCCTCTCTAGGAAGTCCCTAGGTCACCAGACATGACCATGTAACTAGCCATTACACAGCTAGTACTGGGTCACCTATGACAATCAGGTATACAATGTGTACTTAATGTACATGGTGTGTACTCCTGAAATTTCCAGAAACTCCTTTTTTTTCAAAAACAGCCAGAAAAGAAAACGTACCTGAAAAGAAGATCTAGGTTGTCACAATCTCTTTGTTAAGACCAATTATAACGATTCTTTTGATTATTATTAGAGACTAAATTATGTAACCCATGTCCTTTTAATTGGTTTTTCTCATTTTTATACCTCATATATTATTTATTTTCAATGTGTCACACATACGAATGAAAATTTATGATGTTACAAGTGGGAGAATAATTATACATTCCCAAAATTTGTTGTCTAATGTTTATATCTCATGAGTTATTATATATGGTTCACGCATAGTCAGATTAGAAAATTAAATTGAGTTTTCAAGAATCCTTGACTTATGTTTATAATTACTTGCCTTATATTTGTTCCACATTATCATGATACATATGGTTTCTATAATACCATGATTTTAATGTTCTTATTCCAACATCCTATGAAGTTGATTATGATCCACTACATTTATGAACTCATTTTCTACTAATATTATTTATATATTACCTTTATGTTTATTATTCCCATGTAGGAATTTATTACTCACCATTTTCATTTATAAATTTCAACAGGATAGCCCATGAAGTGATAGATGTATGGGAAGACCTAGGAATATAAATGAATATGGAAATTGATGTTTTTTTATATTAAAGATATTTTATTATTATTCTAATATCCAAAGGATAGTATACTACAACATATCTAGGATTTTTTTGCGGTCCTTATGTTAAAAATGATGGAATATAATGTTTAATAAATTAAGGTCACCATAAATATTCTAACTAATACATTATATGTTATATATGAGTAGTCCATGAATATTAATTATTTTAGGCCTTCACACTACCCAAGGTATGGGTTTCTTTCCCCACACACATGGTGCCTCAACCAATTAATTTAATTAAATGGAATAGGATGTAATATTTTACGTATCCTAAGATATATCTAGTCTACAAATATTTTAGTTTACTATTTTTACATTCTCTAACATGGTTGCCTCCTTCCATATCATTGTTTTTTTGAGACAATTATTTTGTTTCCGAGCTCTTGGTAAACTACTTTATCTAGTAATTTCATTTTATTTATTCTATATGATGGATAGTGAGTATAAAAAATATTTTCCTTTAAAATATATCCCACCTTGGCGTGGTGTCACAATATAATAAATTTTTTATTGGGGCTTCCAAAGTGGCTTCTCGATAAAACATGACTTTCCATGGCATGACACGTTGGATTCACTTTTTTGAAATCAAATGATACAAACACCTCCCACATAAATAAAACGGACCGTAAAATATTATCTTATGATAAAATGTAACGATTTAACTAATTTTATTCAGTATTTCATGGGTCATTATCATTTCTATTAGTCATTGAGGCTTATTTCTTAATAATGCGTAAGAAACTATTTGCTTGCTTTTAGTTTTTCTTACTATGAAACTACTAGATTAATTAATGTTTTATAGAACTACAAAAATGATTCATCAATTATATTATGATGTATTTATTCATCATTTTTTATAAGAAACAAAACTAAAAATTTTACAAATAATGTTTTTCAAACACAATCGAATTTTCTTCATTTGGGAGTGGAGTAATATGACATTTATATGATGTATTTCACTATAACTTTTATAAAATAATATTCCCCCCTAATCCTTTTATTACTATTTGAAAATTTTATTTATGAATATTACCTATTTTATCTAATTTATCACTATTACATATTCATAATTCATTATAGACAATTCCAAAATTATTTGAATTTATGATAGCCTAATCCCAACTATACCAACATAGGTAAAACAAAACATAATATAATTCTTATATTTCCAACATTTAAACCCTAATTTGTATCAATATATACTTGTATTGGAATAATTCTTTAAAATCATATAGAAATATATGGTAGACTCTTGTAAATATCCTGAAAAACACTAATACCTCTTAATATTTCTCTTTAGAATATTCTATATATCTATTAACAACTCCAACTATATGAATTAAGTCATTATCATATCAAAATGTGGATTATAATATAAATGGTATTGAAAATTAGTAATAAAATATTTTTATATGGATATGTAGATCATCATACTTTATTAAATCCACATTTTATAAGTTAAATTATCTTATAGTAGGGAAATTTTTTTTTATTCAATCCCATCAATATTAGTCTACACATTAACACATATAAAACTATAATTTTTTTTAATATTTATCTTACATGATCTCAAATACTCTTCATTCCAATAATATAATTCTATTTTCTAATATCATTGAAATTAAATTCATTTTAATGTCTAGTTCTCAACTCATATTTACCATGCCTAGTGGTATTTGTAACGAGAATATCATAGATATAAAATAATGGTATGATATAGTGATTATCAAATTATTTAAATTAAAAAATATATTTCATGCTATACTTTTTATGAAATTATATCCCATGAATGAATAAAATGTCACGTCCCATTACTTTTGTGATTTCATTACCCCCTAAAAAATACTTTTTAGTTTATAAAGAATTATTATATTTCCCATATTCAATAAAACACAATTTCCCCATATATTTATACTAATTGAGGTTTTAATTTTGGAAATCATTCTTCATATCCAACTATTTCATTTGTGATCATTCTGAGGTCATTGTGGTTTTAAAAATACTAATACTAGTTAATTTAATGAAAATGAAATTTTCTTTAAACAATTTATATTGAGAATTCTATTGTATAATGTATTTCAATCATGTTCTAACATAAAAATGTACACCCATTTATTCTATAATTATTTATTATATTATGTTAACATAGTTAATTATAAATTTCAATCTCTATTAAATGATGAAATATCATCCTTTATTTATATATCACACTTATTTAAAACATCTAGCTATAATGCCTCATCAAAACACTTGAGTTCTCTACTTCTAGTCAATAAAATTTTCTAAAATGAAGATAAATATATTTAAAATTGTATAAATTCCCTAGTTTCTCTAATAATAGGTATATTTGAAATAATTTTATATGGAAAAAATTTCATCCATTGATTTAATTAAAATAGTACATTATTATAATATATTTTTCTTTTATCCCACTATTATATTTAAGAATATATAACATATAACAAACCTACTATTTAATACAATAATACATGATTTATTAAAAAAATGTACACATAAAAAACTCAAAATACTAATAAGTCTACAGTCTATAGTAATTAGGTACAAGACATAACTGCTTGAATATGGAATAAAAATATTTTTTAAAACTTGCTTAAGATGCTTCTACAAATTCCACAGATTTTGAAACTGCATGGGTTATCCTGGGGTTAAACATAAGAAAGGGATAATCTATAAAGATTAATAAGGGAATAAACATTGAATAAAGAGATATATGTTATAAAATAGGCATATAAATAGGGAATAAAAAAGGTATGAAATATAAAAAAGAACAATGATAAATGATATAGTATGATAATCATATGATGGGAAATGGGGTAAAAACTTAAAACACTACATCATAAAAATATTAAAAGGGTTATCCCACTATGAAATCACAGTAGAAAAGTCCTATAATTGAATCATGTTCACTCTTTATCTCATCTTGATGTATCATGGCACTAATCATTACCCAATTAATTAGAGCGCAATTTAGATGTAGCTATCATATTCATTTCATACTGATGATTAACATGGCACATAGATCCTACCACATTAATTTAGTCCACATCATAATTTATTAAATTATCAAGGTGTGTGGAATAAACATATTTAAATTGATAATAAAAAGTATTTTTGTATATATGTTAACACTAATGATAGTAAATGGGTATGGTATTCAATACACAATTTTTTTGGCATGGAAAATAGCGGTGATATTTTGGCAGCATAACAACATCACATAAAAATACATAAAATTGGTTGATTGGAGACAAATGGGTCTCTGATCAGTTATACATGAAATTTAAAGTAATAGGGATATCAAAATATGTTTCCCAACATATGGAATTAGATATATATGGCATACGATATTGAAGGAACTTTAATAAAGAAGTGAAAGGAAAGAATCCTTACAAAAGTTTGTCATGGTAACAAATGTACAAAAAGGTTCATAAGAGGGGAAAATGAGAGTGAAAGGGAACCTCATAATTTATAAATAAAATGTTAAGTAAGAAGGATATGAAAAAACGTATCACAAAATTGGAAAATTGAAATTAGAATACAAAAAATAAAAGGAGTGCTTGATAAAATAATAGAGTGTAGGATCCCTTACTTGAGTGTGTGACTCCAAATGCTTGGGAGGGACTTCAAGAGGGCTTCGTGGAACCTTAGAAGGACTATATAGAGTAAAATAAAGATTAGGGATGTGATGAGAGGAGTTTTGGGGAATTAAAATTGGAGAACTGGTTGGTGTATATAGGAAATGAGGGGATGTCATTATTATTGGGGTTTTGGACTCGACATATTAAAACATAAAAAACCACAAACCATACCATATTTTGGCCTATATATTCTTCCAAATATGAGTTTTTTTTATTTTTTAAGAAAAAGGGAATAAATTATTAAAATAATCCCTTTTTTGGTGGTGGTGAGTTACACTCTTAATGAAATTATTTTAAAACCATAAAATATATTATAGGATTTGGAGGATTTTTAATGGATTTACATATTAAATCAAATATACATAAAATAAAATTATTTTAAATGGAATCCATTTATTTGGTTGTAGATCCAATTTATATAATTATTAAATCTCTTTTGGGTCATTATTTTTTCATAAAATAGAAGTATATTTAAAAGGTTTTTAATTCCTACTCAAAAATTTCATACTCAAAAAAAATTATGAAAAATTAACCATTGATTAATTTAAATTAACTTATTGAAAAAAAAATCATTTTATCCAAATATTTTTAAAAATATATCAATTTTTCCTTTTAAAATAAAAATAACAATTATTAATATTTTTTTTGTTTTTTTTCAATAATAGTTTTCCAACAATTATAAAAATTACATTTTATTATATGATAATTTATACTGGATAAAAATATTTAATAATCATATTTTATTAAAATATAACTTTTTTAAAAAATCCATTAATTTGATAAACCCATTATTTTCATAAATCCATTAATTGAATTTTAATATTAACCAAAAATACAATTTTTCCTGTATTGTATCAAAATAATAATACATTTACAAATTAACATTAATTAGAAGAAAATATATTCCTTATTCCATAAAAAATACCATACATATTCTTTGTTCTAGGTTCTTGATACATATCTATTTAATACACCAATATACCCCTTATATGTAAGGTCTGTGATGGAGTGACATTCATGGGACGGTTCAGCGAACATGTTTTGGTTCATCATCTCAATGAGATTGAACATCGCTATTAAAAAGATTCTCTTGTTTTTATGTTGTTAGATTTAATCTTGATATTATCCAAGTTAAAATACCAGAGATTCTATATCCATTGGAATCTCCAATAAATAGGATTGATAGGGTACAATCCTACTGGTTGAGGCCATCAATTCTTTTGTCTGTGTCATTTGAATTGTTAAACCCATATATTTATAAACAACTTGTGATAATTATTCAATATTTATGTTATCAATGGAAATGATTTATAATAGTCAAATAAATATGATAGGATATAATTAAATCAATGAATTGCAGGTTTTTTCCATAACCATATTTTCTTTGTAAGACAATTAATTAAATAAAAATGGGAATTTTATTTATAGTTGTTCATATTATACAATCATCCCCTATTATGAAATTTCACCCTCAAAATTTTATTTTCTAACTCTAAAATATACGAGGGTAACTATTCTTTATCACCTTATTTGTTTCCCATGTTTCTTCAAAAAAAAATTGTTCCTCCACAACACTTTGACATGGTGCATTGTCATATTGCTTATTACTTTATATCTATGATCTACGATCTTCACCAAATAATTCTTATAATAAATTCCATTATCAAATGGTACCACCACAATATTGATTACGTGTGAGGGGTATGGTATCTACATCCTCAATAGGTATAGATAGAATACATCACGTACATGAGATAGGTTCATTGAGAGTTATCTACAACATGCCACCACTCTGATGTGATCAATGATCTCAAAAGGGTTTTTGGACATTTGATTAAGCTTTCCCTTATTCCAAAATCTCATCACATTCTTTCATAGATAGTTTTGTGGGAATACCATGTCTCCAATATCAAACTCTAGGTTACTTCAATTATTATCAATATAGCTCTTTTGTCAACTCTAGCTAGCATAGATGGTTTGCTTGATGATCTTAACCTTTCCACCATTTCCTCAATCATTTAAGTACCATTCAGTTTTAATTCACCAACTTCATCCCAACATACAGGTGTTCTACACCTCCTATAATAAATGGAATCATAGGGATCTATTTGGATTCTCGAGTTGAAACTATTTTTGTAAGAGAAGTCGGCCATCAGAAGATGTTGACCCCATCTTCCCTTGAAGTCAATTGAGTATGATCTCATCATCTACTCAGGTTTTTTGATAGTCCAGTAATTTTGGCCATCAATATGAGTGTAATAAGTTGTACTAATGTTCAGCCCAGTGTTTAGAGTATGTTGGAGACTTTTCCAAAACATATATGTGAGTCTTGGATCTCGATTGGACATAACTGATATTGTTTCTCCATGCAGCCTCACCACTTATATGATGTATATCCTTGTAAGTTGACCCAATGATAAATCCTATCAAATTGCAATGAAGTGTGAAATATTTTTAGGACAATTGACACCATCCAAGACAGAATTGTTTCCTTTTGGGGTCTTATTAAGTACAGTGACAAAGTCAGTGGTGGTGTTTTCACATTTCCATGTTGTTATGGGTAATGGTTTCATCACCCCCTTAGACTTCTTCTATTCAGACTTTACTTAATGACATATTAGGAACATTTATGTATATTCAATGATATTTTTATTCATGTTGTCCCACCAATATTGATATTTGAGATCTCAATAATTCTTTATGTTTCCTGGTTGAATGGAGAAATTCAAACTATGTGCATTATCCGATAGTTCATTTTTTAACTCTAGATTTTATAGAACACATATACTTAAACAAAATATCGAAATTCCTTCTTTTTTAACATTATACTATGAGGATTTATGTTTCCTTATAGTTTCCTCTTTCTTCTAAATTCCATCATCATCTATTTGAGGATCCTTTAACCTTTTTAGAAGGGATGGTTGATAAATAATTTTTGAATGGATTAATGATGTTCCTTCCATTATGATTCATGTATCCTTCCATTCCAAATACAAGAAGATTGTATACATTTGAATTGTCATAAATGATAAAATTGTATAATAATTTACACTTATATTACCTTATACATTGTTCACTTTTCTAGGATTGTAATGAATTAAGCATTAATAGTCCTTGTTTAGCAATAACAATCTTCGTTGGTGCATATTCATCCATTTTTATGTGAATATAAATTTAGACTTTTATGATCTGTATATATTTAAAACTTCCTACCAATGAGATAATGCCACCTAATTTTAAAACATAAGATCATTCCATCCAACTCCATATGATTTTTTGGATATTTATGTTGAAGAACATTCAGTTACATTGAATCTTAGGCAATGACATTGACATTCTACATCAACAAGCATCCCGGTCCCCTATTCAAAGAATTGTAGAATAATATGAACATTTCCCCACATATGGGTAGTGTTAAGATAGGGGTAATGATAATACTCCATTCTATATCATTGAATCTCACTTCACCTTAACAATTATAAGGAAACATGACTCCCTTTATATATATATTGGTAAGAGGGTTTGATAGTAGAAAAATATTTCTCAAAAATAGACGATAATATAAAACTAACCCAATGAAAATATAGATATATGTTCTGGATGTTGGCCTCTAATATCCTTAGAAAAAATATCTTTGAAGGATGTACAGATATCCCATTTCATTTGATGATATTATCTAATAATGAGGATTTCTTCTAATAGAACTCCCACTTTTTGTACTTTGCATAAATATTCTCCTTGCACACAATATTTTTCATGGTGCTGAGATACTTATCATTATCCTCGTTGGTTTTGATGTATATTATAATATCATCAATAATACTACCAAAAATATAATGAGGTAATATATAAATACTCTATTCATCAAGTCCTTGAATATTACTAGATCAATAGTGTGTCTGAATTGAATTACTATGAACTTGTAGTGATCGTACCTTGGACGAAAATCAGCCTTTGGGATATCCTCCATCTTCACTCTAACATGGTAATATTCCAAAAAATTAACCTCCTTGGATATGTATTTTTATCCACATATATGATCAAACAATTCATCAATCTTGGTAGAAGGATAATTTTTCTTTATCATGATCTTGTTGAGGTCATGGTAATTAATGAATAGGTGCATTGACCCGTCCTTCTTCTTGATGAATAGAACTAGTGAACCCTATGGGAAACCACATGGGCATACAAATATTTTATCCAGATCATATTATATTTGTTTCTATAGTTATTAATGTTCCTCAATAGTCATTCTATACAGAGTCATGGATATTGGAAATCCCACAAGTATAGGATCAATTGAAAACTCAACCAGTCAGCTAAGAGGAAGACCAATCAATTCCTCACGAAACACAATAATGAATTCATTCCAAATATAAATGTCTTCGAGGAATATAATTTCCTTAGACAAAGTCATTTGAGGTTAATAAACTTTCTCTTATGGAAATAATATCCATGCTTTAGATGATGATGTAAATAGAAATCATACTCCTCCTATAACATGTAATGAATTGAGGGACAATTCACCAAACATATAGATATTTCCATCTCATGGAAATTTATTTTCGATATATATTGGTAAATCCAATCCATGACTATAATTCCATAAAATTATACCAAATAATGTGTTAAAATGTTCGTTGGGAAGCTTATCTCACAAATTATGATAGTGGATGATTTATATACTTTAGAGGAAATAATTTCTCCATTTTCTATTTTCACTGATAGCTATACCTCTAAGAATTGTGGTGGTGTTTGAATAGTTCTACTAAACTTTAAGATATAAAGGAATGTGTAGAAATGGATTCAAAAAGCTATTATTTCTTTTCATGAGTGAATAACTAGCGCACTTTTCACCAATTCATTGATGGGATTCATGTTAGTGGTGGTGATGGAAAATGATTATCCTTGATTCCTTGGAGGTTTTGGTTGTCTCCAAAACCATTGTCTTAAATAATTTATTTATAAATTGTCATGGTTCCTTACCATTGAAGCAATGAATAATGCACTGACACTTGACAAGAGAATTCCTTTAATCCACAACATTAGTGGGTTTTTCCTGTTGAAAAACACTTTCCCGGTGTCCTTCATTCCAGCACCAAAATCATTTATTTTTTCACTTTAGGAAATTGTATAGGTCCTTCTTTCCACTCATTTGATAAGTGGGATGTTATATTATCATGGAACCATTATTTCTCTCCAACAGACCACTAGAATTAAACTCCACTTTAATCTTCTTATTCTTATGATATCCGTAAGACTCGCCGATATTCAACTTTAATTTGATGGAATATTAGAAAATTTCCAGATAGATATTAATGTCATGGATCACCAATGAATTTCATATCCTAGGTTTTATCCCACCAAAAAATGTTCAGCCATTCATTTGGAGGTAATGATAAAACAAGAGGTGTATCATGCAAGTCTTTTCATGTTTTCCTCATATTCCCGAATAGATTTGTCATATTTTTCATGAATTTTATAAAATATCCTTAAATTTTAATAAATAGAGTGTGAGGAAAATATTCATCGAAAAAAAATTATTGAATTACTTCCACTCCAATACTTCCATCACTACCCCAAACATTATATTATTGATCAATGTCCACAATGGATTAGCTTCTCCCTTCAGATGATAAATAAAAAGAAGAACCTTCTCTTGTTCAGAACATTGAAGGATGGATAATATCTTCTCAATGGAGTTGATCCATTGTTTCGTGATTACAGAATTTGGTGATCCATTGAAATTAGGATGCCATAGTCACAAGTAGATCTTGATTGTTGTATGTTATCTCTGGGGGGGGTTGGACACTCCCCCAAATCCCGGTTTTTTAGAACCCAATTCACTGAGAGAATATCTTCATGATCTTCATGATTCCTACCCCCATTGTCTTGTACATCACATTGGTGGAATTCATCACATTTCCCCTTGTGTTGAGTTTTAACAGATTAATCCTATTTTCATACATTGTTTATAATAAAAGGAGTACTAGGGTTGAATTTTTTAAAACTATTAAAATCATAAAAGGGAATCGAATGAAAATAAAGGTATAACATATAAATTACATTTATTTTCTTAACTTATGAATTTATATGATTCACTCAATATTATCCATGATCTATTTCCTATTATGTATTATTGTGGTATTTTTTTGTTCCCTTAATAATGCTTTGTAATGAGATTATTAATTTACCAAATAATATCCCACAGGATTGTCAAAACAGGTGTGTAGTAGGGCACGTTTTTGTTTACAAGGTTACCTCAATTTACACTCAGAACACATTATCAGATTTGTTCCTCCAAGATACATATATACTAGAACCACGTCCACTGGTAATATCTTGATAGAGATATATTTTCTTGATAAACCACTTAGTATATAAATACCAATATTTAGGGATTTTTTCATATACTCAGTCTTATCCCTAACTTTGTCTCTAGAGTTTTATAATCCAAATCCAAAAATATAACTAAAAATCTCCTCTGATACCAAATAAGAAAAAAATTATCTTTATTTCAATAATAATTGATTTATTACATAAAAGTACATATACTAAAACAAAAAAGATTGATAATTCTTGTTTATTTATGAATTATGTGCATGTAAGAATAGTTTAAAGATGGGATAAAACAGCCTTATCTAAAACATCATTAACATGATTCTAAAAATTCCATGGCTTTTAAAACTATATGGGATATCCTGGGAAAAACATAAGAAATGGGTGAGCTAAAATCCAATTAAGAGAATAAACATGGAATAAGTATATATATGATTTAAAATTGAAAAATTAATGGGATATAAAAATACTAGGAATCATAAACAAGAACAACAAGACATTATATGAAATGATAATCATAACATGTTGAATGTGCCAACAACATTAGACACTATATCATTAACATATGCCAAGGTTAACGTTGCCAATAAATCGTGGTGGAAAAATTCCCACAAAGGAATCTTGTTGACTCTGTATCCTAACATGATGAATCATGATACTAAACATTACCAAATTCATTGGAGTTTTATATGGGAATGCTTGCTATATTCATTTCATACTCATTCTTAATCATGCCAAATAGAACATACAACATGGATTCATTCGTAATCAAAATTTATTCCACAATAGAAGATTGTAGAATAAACATATGTAAGTAACCAATAAACATTATATGTGCATAAATGTGAACACCCTTTATATTAAATTAGTATAGTATTCAATACACTATTTTTTTGGCATGGAAACCCCTGGAGAAATTTCGACAGAAAAACATCCCCACATTAAAATACATAAATGGTTTGATGAGATATAAATGGGTATATCATAATTTATAAATTCAATTTAATTTAATAGAAAAATGGAAATACATTACCCAAAAAAAGAATTTAAAATATCAGGAAAACTATATTGAAGGATATTTAATAAAGAATATAATGGAAAGTACCCTTACAAAATTTTGGCATGGTAACGGGTGTACCAAAATTTTTATAAGAGGGGAAATGAGAGTGGAAGAGGATATATTCCTTTATAAATAATACTCTCAGTTATGGGGTATGGAATAAAATATCTCAATATATTAAAATTTAAATTAAAATACATAACATAAAAAGAGTTCTTGATAAAAGAGTACAATGGAGGATTCCTTACATGAGTGTGTGACTCAAAATGTTTGGGATGAGAGTATTGAGTGAATGGGGGAACCTTATAAGGACTCCATAGATTGTAGGAAATAGTATGGATGTTCTCTAAGTAGTGTTAGTGAGTATAAATGGGGGATTGGCTGGGTTTATATAGGAAATTAGTAGTATTTCTACATTATATGGGTTTTGGTCTCTAGATTATAAAATACCAAAACCACACACCATCCCATGGTTTTTTCCATTTGTTTCTATAAAATAGGATTTTTTTTGTTATTATGTATGTTCAAGGTCTAAAATTATTAAAATAATTCCCTTTCTTATATGGAGTTTAGTTTCACTTAGAAAAAAATGATTTTAAATTGTTAATATATATTATATGTTTTACAGGATTCATAATGGATTTACTAAATAAAAATAATAATCATAAAATCAAAATATTTTAAAGTGAATGTATTTTTTGTTGTTATCTATTTTATAGTAATTATTACATAACTCTTTGGTCATTATGATGTCATAAAACATAATGTATATTTATACTGTATTTAATTTTTACACTAAAATTCAACTGTCCTAGATAATTTTGAAAATGTCACCATTGGATAATTTCAATGAAATAATTCCAAAAAATAATATTTATTTTATACAAATAAATTTATAAATATATGAATTTTAAATTATAAAATAAAATTTTAATTTATTAAGAAAAGACCAGTTTTTTCATAACAATCATGTTCCAACACAAAAAAAATAACATTTGAATATATGATCATTTATATTTGTTAAAAAATATTTTATAAAAATATTTTATTAAAATATTAATTATTTAATAAACCATTAATATCATAAATTCATTAATTTAATTTCAATATTAACCAAAAATACAATTTATGCTTTATTATTCAAAATAAAAAACATTTAAAAAGTAATAATAATATATTGATAATATATTCATTATTATATAAAATAAAATTTAAGTATTAATATTTATTGGTTCATTATACATATAGCTTTAATATACTAGAATACAACCTAAGAGTCTAGTGTGTCATGGTGGGACATTTATTGGGTGGTTCGACGAACATGATTTTTGTCATGCTCTCGATGAGTTTTAACTTCTCCTGTAAACAATTTCTCTCATGATAATGTTTTTTTGGATCTCAGTTTGGGTTTGGTCAAGGGTAAATCCTAGAGATTCTATCTTTCTTATAAGATATAATAAATGGGATTAAATTGTTATTATTCTACTATTTTAGGCCATCACTTCATGTATCTGTGTCAATTGGAATGTTAAAATCATATATTTATACATACCATTTTATCACTATTAAATGAATATATTATAAAAATAAATGATTCATAATGGTCAAATTAATTTGATAGGAAATTATTCAACCAAAAATTTGAATATGTTTAATATACAATTATTATATTATAAGGCATTAAATTAAATCAAAAGAAGAATTTTATTTATAAAATTTTAGGTCATTACATAACACCATATATGAAAAAATCAATATAATGATTGAATTTTGGATTCTAATGATCTTATTATTCACATTTTATTAGAATATGTTATCAAAATTATTATTTATATATCTAATAAAATAACATTATTGGGAATTTGAGGCATATAAATCAATATTTTCAAATATTTTATACACACCTCTTTCCCAGAATAAGCTACTAAAATCCTTTATTTTGTTAGAGATGAATTTCTCTTAGAGGTGTTGACATTTTGTTTTAATTGGTTTCATTAGTATTCAATAATCTTTATGATATTAAAAGAGTTATTTCAGGTTAATAATATATTATTAAATTTTTTATTTTCTTTTTGATATGGTATGAGATAATGGAGAGATTTTAAATAATTAATATTATTTATTTAGGTTATCATTAATTTCTATAGCCCATAGACTGATTTTTATGTCCATCACATGATTTTTTTGATATGTTTATGTATTTGAAATCATTTTTTATGACTATTATTTTCATAAGATATTGAACCATTCAGCATGTCTTTGTGTCCAAATATATTTATTCGTCGTCAGACTCTATCGTAACACTTTATCATGAGGCGTTGAGCTGCCCCACCATATGACCTCGAGAAAGATCATAAGTCTTTAAATTATCTCATCATATGGATGAGATACTTCTATAGTCTTATGAAGTAGAAAACCTATATATTCTCTAATCATATGAATTTATATGTGACTATAAGACTTCTAAATCCATATGACTTATCCATAATATGAAGTATCAAGTCAAATGAATTTTTAATTAATTAGATATTTCAAAAAAAATATTTTAGGTATTTTGAATTCAAATATACTAATGAAAATTAATTTAAAAATTATTAATATAGGATAAAAATAAAATTTAAAATATGATTCATGGTGATTCATATGATAATTAAATGGTGATATTCGTATATATATACTTTTATTTTTATGTTCCATTCAACTAAACAATAGATAAGTGTATCAATAATTATTTTTTTATTGAATATTCTATATATATTATTATTTTAATGTAAATGTAAAGACGCTAAACTATTTTGGTGTTTAAATAATTTCATAAATCAGTTAATATAATTATTTATGATTAATTTTTTATGTATTTCTATTAGAAATATTTTTTTTTGGGTTATTCATCATAGATTAGTTCATCAGGCCATGAGATTAAAGAAGATTGGATCAACATGTTTTTTTGAGAACACAATTACGATAATTTATATAAATTCTAAAATAAAATATTTCCGAATTATTCTTTTATGATTATTAGATATGTAGAGGACCTCTATAAGAGGGTTTTCTAAGAAATATAATGGATTTAAGTGTAGACAAGTTATTTATATATATATATATATATGGAGTTTTTTATATTAGATAATATTGATGAGATCATGGTTCATGAAAATGAACGTAACAGAATAAGGAAAGAATTGATATAATGATTTATAATTCTATAGAGGGAATGATTGAAAATTATGTTTTGTAAAGTCTATTTCATAGATTATTTTGTTAATTTAAATCATTATTCCTGAATATATTGATCTTATATAGTGTCAATATTACTACTTAATTAATATATATACAGACATTGAGAAAGATGTATATATATAAAAAGAAATCTTAAAGTCTAAAGTTCAATAACCAATATCTATATTTTTGGGATCTCCAATATCCACTGAAATCAGATATATGTCTATGAATAAGGATCAAATCATTATCTGATTTTGTACTAAGTGTTAAACATGTTGTTGAATATCTTGGTGGTTTTAGATGAATATCACATCTAAAGTTGCTAAAATTTCTTAACCATCAACTATATATTTTTAATTCTAGTTTTGTATCTATAAGATAGAAATGAAAAAGTACTTAATATAGTGTTACTCTATACAATCATGGTGATTTACTTATCAAATTATACAATATTGTGAATATTTGTTCTTATAGTAAAGAATTCGTGATTGGATTGACTAAGAATACATGACATGTAGCATGTTTCCCATGAAAGGTATAAACCATATAAAAATTATTTTCTTCATTTTTCATATTATTTATGCATACCCAATTGAGGATGATAATTATCATTTGAGTGGATCAATATTTTACCATTTAAAAAGATTGATATAATTTAGAATAAATTATAAAAACTAGTATTCCCTAATCTATCCTCATTTCATAGTGGATTAATTATATCTGAGATACTTCAACTTGTAAGAGAGTGGGGTTAAAATTTTAGGTTCCATAAAGTTCCATGAATGGGTAATATAAAATTTAATAATAGTAGGTTTTTACCTATATTGTATAGAAAACATTATCATAGATTAAAGAGAATAATATTTACATTTATTCTATCCATTAAATTTGATGCTAGTGATGCTGCAATTTTGTTCCACCTATTAATGGAAATTATTTGATGACCTTTGTAATGAAAATTAATGTATAGGTTAATGGAATGTAACAAAATTCTATTATATTGTTTTTTCAGAATAGGTCAACACAAATTTGATGGTAATTCAATCAAACAATGATATCTGATACATTATAGAAAGTATCTATGAAGGAAATGTAATTATTGGAGACGATAAATTGAGAATTTTGAGAAGAAATTTGAAATACATCAATGTGAATGGGGAAGAGAACATTGATGAATATTTATTCAGGTAAATATGTTACTCAATAGTTTGGGATGAAGCCCCATTTTTTCAAATTAAATACCTCTTTCTATATGGGTAGAGGGATTCCCATTACATAGCCAATAGACATATGGTCAAGAGTCCCATTACATTCCATAAAGTCCCAAAATAGTGTCATTCCTTCATCATCCTTCCTACAAAACCATGCCAAATTCCTAACTAATTCACCACCTATATGCTTCATTATATGCATCACCATTTTCATAGTACTAGGATAATACCTGAACCCAACAAAGATTAAACCCAGGACATTCTAGGTTAATGAAATATTATAAGATTCTACAATTTTTAAAAGGCTCATGTGGATTTTTAATGACATATTTGAATCGAATATATCAACTCTAAGAGATTGAGTTGAACTATTACTAAATGAATTTCATAACACTCCAATTTCATATAAAATGATAAATAATTATATTCATCTTGAAAATTAAAAATGATCAAATTGTTTTTGAGGTCATTGGAATGTTAAAGACTAATATAATGTGGTTGATTAGGATTCTTGTGAAATACAAAAAAATATGACATTATATACTTTTAATGAATTGTTACTCATATTTTTAAAAAGGTTTAAAAAAAATAGAAAGAATAAAGGAATGATTCATTTTAGATTCAAAAAAATATAATAGAATTATGAATTTTTTACTAACAGTTATATGTATAAGTGAGATAATTTAAATATTAAAAATATTAAAACACATCTAAAAAAAATTGATATTAAAGTTCAAAATATCTATCTAAATGGTAAGAAGTAAAATATGACTTTATTTTAAGTATAAAAATAAATCATATAAAAAATGTGGAATAATATAAAAATTAATAATGTAGTAAAACTGGTAAAAATATATAAATTTCATGGCTCATATTGAAAAAGGATTTTAAACTCCAATTATAGAAGAAAATGTATTAGAACCAGAAGAGTAAGATGACATGTTGAAGTATGAACTCATAAGATCACTTGAAAACAATAATATGATCAAGATAAGAAATAAAAATCTAGTGAATCCAAATAATCAATTGATTGAAGAAATTAATTAGTTTTTAATTAAATAAGAAACTATTGTTGATGAGGTAAAAAATTACGTTGAGAGTTTTCGTATATGGGAAGATAATAAAATATATTGAAAGTATTTTTTCATTAAAAGAAAAAAAATATAAAAGAAAAAATTTATTTATCCTAAGGATGAAAATGAACTATAAAATATCAAATAAGATTTCAAAAATTTTGTTGTACTCAAATATTAATCCTCTAAGTCACTAGAGATAACTAGATAAAAATATTTGTTTAGGGTTATACCTAATGAATGTGCTTGTAATTATATTTTTACTAATAATACAAGTCAAATCTCAAAATATGGCCAATTATGAAAAAATAAAATTAGGAGAGAATTTTCACCAATATCAATAGAGAAAGGGAATAAATCTAGACATTCAGAGAATTCCAAACTAAATAAAATTCAGACTCAATGTCTATATTCATATAAAAAATATTGACAATTTTTTAAGAAGAATATATTTTATCCAAGTAGATATTTATTCCAATGATACTATCTATGCTATATATTTTTTAAAATAAGTCCTACACATGATGTTATAACATATCATTACCTACAATGAGGCATTAAGTTAGGAGAATTCACTCAGTGGAGATAAACGTGTTATATCAAAAAAGATATATGGTAATGAAATATTATTTCAATTTTCCTAATAAAAAAAGATGATTTTCATGAGAATATATGTGAAAGGGGTCAGAATTATGGACATATAATAATGAATTGTGTGAATGGATTTCTAGGATAGGCTGTCTATGGTGATAAAATAATGGACATTCAAAATCACATTTAATAGAATGAATGTCTAATAGAAATCATATTGAAGAGTCAAAAAATAATTATGTTTTGGGTTCCTGAGAGTGGGTTCCTTTCCCACATGATCGGTAATATGAATAATTTTTTTTTAATTTTGAGAAAAATTAAGGAGTGAACGTTACATTTTCTGGTAAATATTCTCTAAAATTTATGGGTGATGTTTTTTAATAAATTAAGAATAAAATTTTTAAATTTCACGATGTTCTTTATGTGTAAGGGTTGAAGTATAATATACTGAGTGTGATCCCATAATAATTTTATGGGAATGAGGTTGATTTCAAAAGGTTATCATGTGTCATTAAATTAGTAATGTATGGAAGTATATTACACATGTAAATTGAATAAATAAAAATTTGTTTTCAAATGGTTATATAACCAATCATTGATTGTAGGGTTATAAAGATGACAGTATACTCTATTACAAGAGTATTTGTCATATATTCCAAATAATTGTAAGATAATTCCAAATAAAAATTTATTATAGTAGTTATCCCCATTATGATAATTTAATGTAACATTGTTTTTGGAATATATTGGAAATAGAATATTACACATCAATCTCACATGAATGTTTAAATTCACTCTACCAGGACATTGGAAATCATTAAAAATGATTTATATAGTCCAATGAGGCAAATTTAAACTAGAATTTATTTATATTTCATCATATTATTTGATTATTATACTAAAATCACCAATTTTATTTACATTTAGAAAAGGTCTTAATCCATTCAGATTATAATTTCTAGGATACATGATGAGAAAGAGTTGGGATTATCTATTAATAAATTGTGATATGATAATAGAAAGAATATAAATGTGATGAATTTTAAATATATCTTTTCAAACAAGGACCCATGGATCAATTATTTACACAATATACCCCCAATAAAATGGTTCTTTATAATGTAATATTGGAGAACTTTTTCAGATGGGAGTAAAAATGATATATTAGAATAAATTCACAATATATTTTTAGAGGTAATTTAGGAAAATATTATTATACCTTAAAAACCTATGCCTCTTGATTTTCAAGACACATTGTATTACTGATGAAATATGATTCAAGAAGAATCCAGTAGTCAAATAACACAAATTATTTCAGAGTGCATTCTTTATATTGATAAAATGTAGAAAGGTGTGAAGGTTTGAAGATAAAATTAATCTTGGGGTCATTATGGGATACCTGTCTAGTAGTAGAATATATGTGTGAAATAATTAGGAGAAAACAAATATTTTTTATGATTTGATTTTTAAACATATGAAAATTTGTATAATTTTTTTCTTTATAGGGTAATTTCGAGAAAACAAAGGATTCTAACTAGAAGAATTATGACAATAGGTTCTAGTGCATATAGAAATTTAGAAGAATATTATTGTTATTGACCTAGACCATGCCTTTTATTACAAGTAAACTATTAATCTAAATATAAGTACATAAATATTAAAAAATAATATTGTTATAGATCATAGAATAATGAACCATGAGGATCCAGTCCAAACCAAGTAAAAACTGAGAATAGAACACCAATTTTCTTTAATATCATACTTTAAACCAATAATAGTTGTTGAAACTATTGAGAAATAATAGTGTGTTAATGTCAGGAATAATGATCTTAAAAAAATTGAATATAACTATACATAGAAGTGAGTTCCAAGGACCAATGTAAAAAAATTATTCCCATAAAATGGTAATTTGAAAACTAAATGAATGATATATGAAATATTACAACGAATAAGTATATTATGGTATACAAGGGATATTATCAAATTCAAGACCTAGAAATTATAGAATCCTCTACTTCAATTTAAATTCATGAGATAATCATTATTTTTCGGGATGTGGTTTCACAAAATATTTATAAATTCCTTCAAATGGATGAAATTTTGGCCTTTTTAATGGTGATCTTAACGATGAGGTGTTTATTGAGAAACTATAGGTTTTCATTATTTATATTGATGGTATCATGATACATAGACTTGTAAAATAATTTTTTATCATTAAAAAATATTATAGATATTGGTAAAAAAAATTAATGGCTTCTAGAAGAAAATATGGATTTCAAAAGGGAATGGTGACAACAATTTGTTTGTAGGGGACTTGTACAAAGTTACAATACATGATATATTGTATATTTGAAGTTTAAATTTTTATAGTGACCAAGAGTAATGTACGGAATAATTTTATATGAAATTGAAATATCAGTTTGATATTTCAATTATTGGAGAAATGAATTATTTTTTGGGATTATAGATTGATTAGAATCAAGATTTCATGTTTTGATTTCATATTAAAAAAATGCAAGGAAATAATTGAACAAATTTTCATTAAAGAATCAAGAGAGGGTTCAACACATATTTCATCTGTAAATTTTTTATAAATATATTTATAATGGATTACCAAAATGAATTTACATGATTCATTGGAATATTTTCATATTTGAAAGATTTTATACTTAATATGGACTTCTCAGTTCCACTTTATGCTTGATTTTAGTGTTACCCATGGGAGGTATGCATCCTTTAAAAAAGTGATTTCTGAGATATGTTAAATAAATATTGAAATTTTAGAGATTCACTAATTTTATTGGGTACTTGATTTTATAGATTGAAGATCCATATTTAGTGGGAATTTCTTCATTGGGTAGGTTTGTGAGAGCTGTTATAGTAATAATTAAAAATAGATGCAACTCATAAAAAAAGTATAGTAACTGGATTCAACTTATGATCATACATTGTTTTTATGGAAGAAAATGAAATTATATGATATATATATTGAGATTGAGAGGCCATTTAAAATTCAAAATGACAATTAGATTGTAATTAATATGTTAGATAACCATGAACAAAATTATAGATTCAAACACGTAGACATAACATATCATTTTTTTATGGAATGATTGTCCAATGGAGATATTAAAATAAAATATATTTCAACCTTCAACTAGATTGAAAATATCACCACAAAATAAATTCCATGATATTGGTTCACATAGTTGAGGTTTAAAATATATGTGGATCTATCTTCTCTCAATTGAAGAAGTATGGAAATATCACTCAATGGGATTTATATTTTGTTGAAATATCACAACACTTTATCAAAATAGAAGAGAATCTTATTAAATAGTGTGATAGTATATGTCCTTATCATCTAATGATTTAAATATTGATTTATGGGGAGTCACTTCAATGTCATAATGGATGCATGAAATGGGGGGTGTTAAATTATGTCATTATCCTATAATTTCCTACCACCGAGAGATGAAATTATCTTAAAAAATAACTTTATCTGATTGGGTGGTGTAATTCACATATCATATGACATATAAAGTGATTTGATTATTTCTATTGATTTATGATTTATTTTTTAAAAAAACATTTTATTTGAATGATTTATTCGATGTTGCAAATAAATCTTTATTGGGGAGATTGAAGTGTTTTTGGTGTTTTTGAGGGTTTGTGTTTATTCTCAATATTCTACATGATCATAAAATAGTTTTTTAAGGTTACTAATCAATTGGATTATTTTTTTAAGTGTTTTTCATAGGTTTTAAAATTTTTACCGTGTGTTTGAATATTTTATATATTTGTTCGAGATGATTATAAATTTATAGAGACCATTATATGAATTTTATGTCAATAATATGAAATTATATGTTGATCACATAAATTAGAAATCATTTATTCGGAAACTATTATTTTGTTAGACTATGCATAATTGTTTTGTCTTTGGGTCCTAGTTTATTTCTTAATCATCATACTCTACTATAATACTTTGATGAGAAACTTTGAGTCACACCCGCATATGACTTCATGAAAGATAGTGATTCTTAATTGCTTTTCTTCATATCATCATGAGGATTTTAAAGTCATATGACTTAGAAAACATATAAATTATATAATATTATTTCTTATAAAGTCACCATATGACATCTTAAATCATAGGAAGTTGTTACCAAATGATTTCAATAATTGTATGACATTAAAAGAAATTTGATATATTAGAAAACTTAATAAGTGCCTGGAATAAAAATATTATTAATAAATTAAATCTAATAACACATAAACAAACCATCATTGGATCTAACAAAAATTATAAAATATTATTCAAGTTGATTCATGTGATAATTAAAAAATGGTGACCACTATACGTATAAAAATTAACATTTAAGTGTTACTCAACTGAAAAACCTCAAAGTGTATCGAAGATAATTTTTTTCTTAATTAATATCATGATATTAAATACTGATCATGAATATGATGATACTATATTGGGATATATTTTAAATAATCACATATACATGTTTATTGAAGGATTCAAGATGATATTTTTGAGGATATAAGTTTAAAATAATTATTTTTTTGTTTTTTATGCACTTTATTATTTATTTTGGATACAAGTTGGAAGATTTGATGCTAGACATATCTATATGATAAGAAAATTATGTGAATTTCTAAAAATTCAAAAAATAACTAATTGTGAATTATTCATTCATAATTATTTGAAATAGATTATAATGTTTTCTAGAATTTACTGAGTAACAAAATGGTAAGAAGGGTAGAAGTGGTATTTTACAATATATATATATATTTAAATTAGAAAATAGTCATGATATCATGGTACATTTAGAAAATCCTTAATGAATATGTAATGAATTAATAATGTGTGTATAATTTCATCGATGGAATGATAAAAAAAGATGAGATAGAAATTGTATTACGTGCATTATTGTTTTATAGAAATCATTAATTCTGAATATGATGACCATTTGATGATAGACTATTAGTTCTTCTACGTATTGAAAAGATGTTGATAAAAAATATATAGTATTTAAAAGAGTGTAGGGATCATGAAACTCAAAAAACATCATCAATATATGATTGGTATCAAGAATATAAAAGAATAAAATCCAAGTCTGAGTGTCAAGGATAAAATCATGATCTGATTCTAAACTGAGTGGGATAGAATATCATTAATATGTTCTAGGCTCATGGAGTAAGATCATATCTTTGGTTACTGATGTAAAAAAACCTTAAAAAATATCTTTCACATTTTGGTTTTAAATATTAGATAGCAGTTTGAAACTAATCATTCACATGTGACTTTGGATATAAATTTTTTTGATGATATGAAATTGTTGTGGGATGTCAATAGTTATAGTTAGGTTAGTGAACCTATGTTTGGGTGGGGGGTATAACTAGTATTGATAAGTGGTAAATTCTCATAAAAAGTCCAAAATATGTAAACAAAACTCATTTTCAATATTATATATATATATACCTGAGTGTGTTTGATAATTTATATTTCAGTGGATTTTAAATTAATATAAAACAATGGTTGATTTAATTTGTACAAAATTAGTAATACTATCCTACCCAGATTCATCGCCCATCTTAGTGGAGTAATCCAATCCTGTGTAGTTAAAGTGGTATAAATTTACCTCAATTATTATGTTACTCTACCAGGTTAATAAAAATTCATCCTAGATTCCATGGATAACACTAAATGTAATTGTATTCTTCTAAGTTAATAAATTAAAGAAATGTTTATTCATTTAAAATGACAAATTTTTTATAGTTTTCCTAGAAACATCTTCACTTTATGAGTTCCATTAGTTGAAAAAAAAATATTTTTATTCCCAAAAATAATACTTTCCATCATTAACAAATCTAAGACACTTCATTATCATGTTATTTTAATTTTTCAGAATCTATATTTCCAAAATATTGAAAAAATATTTGGTGTATTGGTGATGATTTCTATACATTCAATCTTGAGTTATCAATTAATATAAAATAATAATGTGATTCAAAAAAATAATTTATTCCATAATATTTATAAAAATTTGAATGGATTTGATATAGTTTTATTAAAATTGAAAAATATCATTTTAAAAAATAACTTCATTCTATTTTAAAATGATACAATATTTGTAAAGAATAATGTTAACAAATTTCATATATGGTTTCAATCCCATTAATGCATGAACAATCATTCCATTTTTACATGTATGAAATAATATATAATGTTAAAATATTAAATATATGACTAAATTCAATTTTATCAATATATTATTTGTAATAATTATGAGAAAAATCATTCAATTTTTTTGGTTTTCATTTTCTCACAATAAGTCTATTTTTGATTTTCCAAAATACTCTAAAAATGTTTTACAATATCTATTATTTTCGTGTATAAAAATAAAAATAATAAGAATAAATTGTATTTGAATATGTTTTTATCATTTAATATAGATATATATATATATATATATTCATATTTATAAATCCAAATTTTGAAAAATATTTTGTGGTTCATCATCAGTAAGATTCACCTTATCAAAATTCCATGACTTATTTCCTTATACATTACATCAGTACTGTTGAATATAAATATGGACCAAATTCCAATATACTAGAAAACATACTATAAATACTCAATGTTTATATATCATCATAATATTCTAATTTTTTTAAATATATTTACTATAAAAAGACCCTTTTGTTTCACCCATAAATCCATCTTTATTTGTCCCTTCTTATCATAACCACATCATATAGGACCTTGTCCTTTATATTTCTCTCAGATTTTTTATTTTGAATTTGATATATCTTTTATGAATTTATATTATACATTTGATACTCTACTTTATATTTCGAAATTAGATACACATAATTTCCCAAATTCACTTATATGAATTTCATCATAGATGATTTATGCATGAACCATGTTTAGATTCAGTTTTTGCATTCCATATAAACTTCACACTATAGAAAAAATTAATTACCAATAATAAATTGTTAATTAGTCCAAATTTATTTTAAAAAAATCAATTATATTTAAATTTTTATGAATTAATTCATGTGTTATTTACAGAATTTAAAATAACCAATATTCAAGTTAAATAATTAATCATCAAAAACACATTGATTCTAGAAATATAATTTTTATATGTGTTTTATAAAATTAACATCAAACTAGAAATTGTATATTCTACCTCTACATTTAATTAAACATTATTCTATGTTATATAAATAATACCTAGTAATGTTTGATCCAACATATCACAATCATTATTCTATAAAATATTTGGATTTAATATTTTGAATATAAATTTTTTCATTTTTTGATACAATTAATCCTCAATACACACTTTATTATTCCTAAAATATAAATAAAAAATGATTATTATTCACATTTACTTATTCTAGCACCATTTTTATAGAAACATTTCTATATTTTAAACCATAAACTATCTCTAATAGTAGATTTTATATAAATTTCAAAAGAAATTATAATAAAAATGAAAAAAATTAACCCAGATTACTGAAAAAATTCAGTATATATATATATTATTTTATATTTGACTATTATGTGAGAAATATTATGATATGTTTTTACCATGGCAAATATTTCAATTAGTATAAAGTAAAATTTAAAAATAACTTATAATTATGACAAAATTCATGTAACAAAACCTAAATGAAATAAATTTTTAAATGTTGAAAAATTTCATAAATGTGCTACACATTGAAAAAAATACAGTGTATCATTACATAAATAATATACTAGGAAGTAGTTTTGGAATGAATTAAATCAAGTAATACATAAAGATAAAAACATTATATGGTCCTATTTTTAAGAATTGATGAATATAAAAGATTTATATGATCAAAGTTTTTTTTGAATTCATAAAAAACGTCTGTGTGAGACCATTATAAAGTATATTAATTATTTAATACATCACTCAAAAGTATGATAAATTTTTGTTTACTATCTAAGACTTTAATTTTTTTAAATTGTTCAATGTGAATTCTATATTTGAACAGGGTAGTGATTTTATGTATTTATTTGGTGAGAAGAGAAATCTAATGATGTTAAAAAAATATAGTTTCATTAGTGATTGGGGTCATTGGTCCTTTAGATGTTCTATATCAATGTTTTAACTTATTTTGATTAGGAAAGGAATATTTTTCCCATTGTAGTCCATTTTATAATTTCATATTAATAATGATTTATTTAGTGAATGGTGTGGTCATAATAATTATGTTCTTTTTTATATTTGAAAATACTATTTCTATTTTTGAAAATATTTGATTTCAACAAATCTTGATAAATTATCCAATTGGAAAGATATATTTTATGTAATAGTAAAAAAAATTAGGACCATAATAGATGAAGGTTTCAATAAATTGAATATATATTTATATTATAAATGTTCATTCTAATAATTGCACTTATAATATGACATGAATATTTTTAGTAATTGATATGCATATTTTCAACTATCGTAATTATCCCCTCATGTTTAATATCTCAACATATTAAGGTAGGCTCTGAAAAAAACCCGTTTAGGTGAAAGTTTAATCTATGAAATAATCATTTTAACATGCTATGTTCAATTAAATATTATTCATGGGTCTGTAAATGATGGTATCTCATCTTGGTCTTATATTATGTCTTATAAAACTATAAATATGACAAAGTAATTTTGATATGTGTTAGACCATATCATTGTCTCATGATAATTTCCTTTCTCTCTACTTATTTTTGGTTTATTTTAGGGTTCCTATGTTTTGCAGTAATTTTTAATTGATTAAATTTTAAAACCAACTTCTATACTTTGATTAATTAACTATATTTTTAGTTATCTGTATAGGTAAAGAGAGTTCCCATAGTGGATTTTTTCAATTAGGTGATGGTTATAACCACCATAAATAAATTTAGATTCTGTTATATAAACATATATATTTTCAATATTTGTAATATATTCATAGGGATTTAAATTAATTTCACGGTGATTTAGAAGGATGTTGTCTTTATAAATTAATAAGTAGTTTTCCATTACATTATAAATTATTTATATCACTAAATATTTTGGTTTGATTTAGTAGCTTTTTACCCTAATTGACCTAAGAGAAAATATATTTTTAAAACAATTTTGACTCAATAACCACTAAATTATCAAAAATTGGTGTCATTTTGATGTCATTTATTAAAAACTACTAAACATGGAAAAATTAAAAACAAATTAAAAATTATTAAATAAAAAATATAAAGAAGTCATACAAAACATATACCACACTAGGATATAGATCAATATTAATAAAATTTAAAAAATAAACTTATTCAAAATTCAAATATATATAATGAAAATATACATCAAAATCATTCGACAACCATCAACGATAAATTTAGATATCATATAGAGAATGTAATAAAGTTTAATAAACAAACTCCCTCGATCCGTTAACATTCATTGTTCCACCACCTTTTCACCAAACAACCACAACAGATATATATAGGCTCATCATACATGAAACCCACTACACCACAGTAATAACAACTGAAACAAAAATAACATAGAAATCAAGGAAAAATGTTCAAAATAATCAATAATTATAGCTGAATTTTTCATAATGATTAATTATAATAAAAAACTATAGATCATCAGTAATACCCATGTAAATGCTTCATGGGTCCAAATGCCAATCATATGTTGTTTACATTCACCGCTTGAAATAAAAAATGATAAAATTTAAGAAATAACCCTGAAATACAGCTGGAACAGAACATATTTGTACAAAATATTCAATAGTGAGACAATCACAATTAAAATTAATTATAAAATTTGAACTTAAAAGAATAATCTTAAGTGAACAATGATATCATTAACATAAAATATTTAAAAGGGAGACATATATAATATTCAACCTTAACAAAATAAAAAATAACATATAAATGGAAACACATTGACAAATATTTCAAAACTAAAATACCGACAAATAAACCCATCACTAAACACATGAATGTGGTTTTTCATATAAGATAAGAAAAAATCACATCAGTAAAACCATATTAAAACAATGAAATATTAATTAAATCACCAATGGAAATTGATTACAGATTTTATCCTCAATCCAATTATCTATTAAGAGCACACATCTGCTAGATATCTATAAAAAATAAAATATTTATTAAGAAAAATAAAATATTTTCATACAATAAATAGTATATTCCTATTGAACCACTTTAAAAAATATATACTAGAACATTCCAATAAATTACAATTAAAATAATTTATACAATTCTATAAAAGAATTTAAAATTTATAACCAACCCAAAAATAATATAACTCATAGGATACATTCTATTTAGATTAACTCATCCCAATAATGATGCATGAACATATAATAAAAAACAATAAAATTTATTATTATACTATATAAATTAATTAATAAAACATAAATATGATACAATATTAAAAAAAATATAACATAATTAAATAGGATAACTTAAATACTAAAACCAAATACATTATAAAAAGGATAATATATTACATAAATAAAACATATTATAAAGTAAAAGGGCATCCTAAGTTCATTTTACTAGTTTTGGGAATGTGATATTCATTTTTTAACTAAAATTTAATTTTTTATTATAAAATCGCATAATTAATATCATAATAGTGTTAAAACATGTTGTAATTTAATGTAGTTAAATCCTAAACCTCAAAAATTAATTTTATATTATTTCCCTAAATTAAATGAATAATATGAGATTTTTTTCATTATTTTCAGTATTTGATGCTTATATGGATTTAAAATAAAACATAAAAATTAAAAACAATCATAATTAGAAATATTTGGAAGATCACATGATTGATTTCAATTTGGTTAATTCTTATATGCAAGAAAATAAAAATTGACCATTTTATTAAAATTTTACCCTAACTCGGGAATTTTTTCTTGGTTTTTGAATATGTGGTGCATGTTTTCATTTAAAATGTCGCATTTAAATTTAAAACACATGTTTTTTATCATCGGGGACACAATTAATGTTATATTTATATGATTTTATTTCATAAAAATCGCAAAATATAATCATTCATTTTATTCTTTTTTCTATATCAATTTTTGAGTATTTTATATATAATTAATATTTTATTCATGTTTTTAAATAAAATATATCTTTTAAATTGAAACAAAAAACAATTAATCATACCAGCCACATCTTGTGCTAGATTAATTTTTGGTTGATTTTTATAATTCAAATAAGAAAAAGAACTCATTTTCCTAAACTATAAGAACAATATACTTTCATTTTCATCATTTTGAGCTTCTAATTGTTATTTTGAACTAAATTTCACTATAAATTAAAACAAACATTATCATTTATACCGATCACCATTCATGTCAAATTAATGTTTCTTTAATTAAAAAATTTCAAAAATAAATCATTGATCATGGTCTAACATTATTATAATATTCTGATATTGTATTATTTATTTTTAATATGTAACAAAAGTCTTGATCTATAATATATTTGATTTCTAAATTAAAAACATAATGTTTCAATTATATGAGGGAATTTTAATGTTGGTTTGAGATGAAATTTATTCCTAAAAGTTATTAATGAATCATAAATCATCTTCATAAAGTATAATGAATTTTTTTATATTTTAATGGTTTTGTCTTCTAATGCATAATTTTAACTAGTATTTTACTTTTAAATTGAAAACACAAATTCGCATTCATTCCAGAATCATTTTCTGTAAAAATAATATTCTGTTAATTTTTACATGTCATAAATAAATGAGTAAATATTTTAAAAATGTGTCATCAAATTATGTGCATGTTTGATTGGTTTTGATAATGTGATTCACTTTTTGTACAAAAATATATATTCTTTTTTAAATAAAACACACACATTCATTCATACCATCGATAATTTTTAGAATATTGATGTCTAATTATCTTTATCATGGAATAACTGAATAATAAAATAATTTCAATAATGTATCTTGATAATAGCAGTGTGTTTGATGGATTTTAATTATATTATTCACATTTTTGAAAAATTATATATACATTTATTAATTTTAAAAATGAAGGTTTAGTCATATAGGAAACTCTATGTGTTAAAATGATGTGCAGTTAGTTAAAACATTTTATAAATGAATAACTTTTTTTCAAAATGTATCTAGTCAAACTAATAATGTTTTTATAGACTATGTGATACATGTTTTGAACAAAAAATTCACTTTCTAATTGAAAATATAAAAATGTAATACATTGAACTAAAATAAAAAATCAATAACTCAATATAGTTCCTAGAAAAAAAATTAAGATATAAAAATCAAGGAAACAATTAAAACATATCATTAATTTTCATAATTAAAAAATAAAAAAGTAAAATAAATAACAACAGAAAAATGAAAAATATTTAAGTCATAAACAATTATATTTTTTTGAATTCTCGTATATAATTTTATATTAGAGTCTCTAAACCATTTATGTTGGTATAAGAATATAAATAACTAATAGGTAGGTTATAATAACTACAAACTCCGCACTAAGTAATATGAGTTTATTTATGTATGAAAACCTATATTTTTTATAGTAATTATAAATTATGATGATAATTAATATAAAAAAGGATACATGTTCATATAAAAATTTTTGGTGAAAGAGGACAACTCTAGAGGGGGTGAATTGAAATTCCAATTAAAATTTCAATTTTAAAAATGATTTAAAAACTAAATCTTCGAATTTATAAATTATATATTAGTTAACTAAAATTGTATGATTCAATAATTCTATATTTTCAAAATATTATTATATGTCAGATCATAACTTATTTGAAATTAGGCTTAAAAGGAACTTAACTATTGAAACAGATTTTCTAAAATCAAACATAGTATATAAAACACAAATTAATATTAACTATCAATATAATGTTTTGTTATATAGTTTTGAAAAATTATACACATTTTTTTTTAAAAATAGATTAAAAAACAAGAAATAATAGTGTAAACAAACTAATAGGTTTGATTTGAATACACAATTGGGTCATCTCCACATGGAAATCACCATCACCTAAGAAGTTCATTATAAATAAATAGATCCACATCCCGGATTGGGTTTTATAGAAATTTTTACTCATATATTCTAGGTAACACATATACTCTTCAATAGTTATAACTGTTAAAATATTTGAAAATAAATAAGATATATAGTGTGTCTACCACTCTATTTTTAAGCATATTAGCTTGTGCTAAACGATATATAAAATAAAGAACATATAATTCAAAATTAAGAAAAAAAAGAGTAAGAGTGAAAAAATTTAATGAAATAGAGTATGTTATTTTCATGTAATTCTGGATATTATTCTCTTCTCATTTTTGTTGTTTTATTTTTAATTGATATGTGTTGATGTCCATATATTATTATGATGATTCATTGAATATTCAGTGCCAACAGTCATATAAATTCAATGAATAGAGTACTGATTCATTTTTTTCCATGAAAAGTTTTATATTTATCATGTATTATGTCCATATATATATTTTATACATCTTTATATATTTTTTTAATCATTAATCTATTTAAAAATATTTTCTCTTTTTAAATAACCAGTGAAAAGTTTCCATTGAAGATCCTCACACAGTAGTAGGAAATCTAGGCTACATAAATTATTTTGATATGTATTTAATTCATAATTGAAATATGGTTGGATTAATATAGTTAATAATATATTATTATAATAATTACAATTATATAATATATTTTTAAAGGATCCATGTCATCACCAATGGTTATTTTCATACTTTACATATTTTTTGATACAATGTATGTTCAATCAATTGAATCCTTGGTGGGTCATTTAATATTTCAATCAATCACCTTATATTTACAATATATTACCTTTCCCTTGACGGAGATCACCATTCACTTAAGGGAGATAAAATTTTACTTTTGTTTGGTCCTATATTTTTCTAAATCGGGACTGTTATCCATAATTTTATTATTTGGTCATGCAGTTGATTATTTATTGAATGTATATTTCAAAACCCATTTCTTTTATTTAGCCTTGTAGTCTCATGATTTCATATAAAATCAGTCCATTTTCCTGACATCAATCCCTTTAATTGAGAATAAATCAAGATCATGATGGTAATTTAGTTTATCCTACAAACACGTTAATTTTTCATATATTTTCCATGGTCGATCTGGTGAATATGTGACTGATTTATTTTTCTGTGTGGTTTATTCCAATCATTGATAAATTTCACATTCCTTATAGAAATTTACCTTACCTACTTAAAACAAAAAATAGATTAGAGATATCATAACCATAAATTTTTATTATTAAAATATGAAATTATGGTATTTTTTCCCTAATCTCCCATGTTTGATGAACAAAATTTATGGTATAAATAATTATCCAATGAATAAATGATTTAAAAATAAATATTATAATCCATTTTATTAATTAGAAGTAATGAATAAACATTCTCAGTTTGTTAAGAGTACATTTTTTCATATGGAACAATTCATTATTACTTTTTAAATTCTACAAATTTTACTCCACCTTTGGGATTTTCAAAATAAAATTATAAAGGAAAAATTATAAAATATGTATTAAACCAAAAGAAAATAATATAGAATAATAAAAATAATAGATACATAAATATGACTAAGATGATCTTCCATTAAATTTTTAAAAAGTGTACATAATCCCTATCGGAGTCTAATTGCAATCAATTTCCTTGGTTTTTGGATGGGTAGAAGATTTAAATATATCCTTCCATTTTCTAACAACTTGAGTTGTAGTAGGAGGAGAATGCTTAGGAATTTTATATGGGTATAGAATAGATATTTATTTATAAATTGGTCTGATCTATCCAAGGGCTTGAGAACCAGAGAGATCAAAGTGTCTCATAGGAGGTACAAGTGATATAGAGGTTGTAAAAGATGGAGTTCTAGTAAATAATACTTTGGTAGAGCCTTGGGAATGAGAGGTAGAGATGTCAGGTTGATGGAGAGAGGGACGATCTTTCATTATGGAACTATAAACGTACATATAAGGGACTAAATACTAGTTATATCTACGACATATATTGTTTGATGTACCATAACATGATGTAAGTCATCTTTATCTAACAAGAATTGATTCAGAATAGGATTCATTACTAATAACATCGTTCTAAAAGTTTTTAATGTAATTATTAAAGGGGGAATTTCTAAATATTTGTTCAATCACAAGAATAGAGTATTGATATCTTCTTATGTGCAAATAATTTATATATAATAACTTATTTTGCCATTCATTACACCTCTATATCTGGATTCCTTAATGGATTGTTCTTTATTAAAATCATAATGATTTTCTACATATGGAGAAATTTTTTTCCCATGATTTCTAATATCTTTCATGCTAACCATGATATTATAAATCACTTCATGAATAATTGTTTGAATTAAATATTCATAAATAGAAATTAATTTTCTAGGATTTTATGATTTATAAGTTAAAGATTTGGAAGCATTGGTCTTCAATAAGAGATAACCTTTATCTAATTTAGCAATCATATCTACTAAATAGTCTTGCATGTCTTTGATGTGACTTCCAAAACACTTTATTACTATTCCATATGACCAAATATCATGGTACATCTAGTAAAATTTTGGAACATCTTTGGACGGCTGAGTAAAACACCATTTTAAATAGTGTATGTACTATCTTCCACTTTTTCATGATTATTATCCCAAAAATTAGTAAACACGTTCTTTTAATAGTTCCAGAATTCCATATTTGAAAATAATGAAATATAAGGATGTTATCACTAAATTGGGTATAGAAAAAGGTCCAAATTCTTGATATAGTAAATATACATCTTAAGAAGGATCTAATTTTGGATTTAAATCATCATCTGGAAAATATTAATGTTCACTAAACTCAGTGGTCCTTATCTAATATATTTATTTAAGAGATAATATCTTCTGTGGTCACTCAATTTCCTTTTGATATGCCTCATATTCTTTCTCAGAATCCTCCACACACACCACCATTGTTCTAGTAGAATATCCATAATCACATTATTCTTTAGGAATATTTTCAGGAAAATATTTGGGAAAAGGGTGAAAAGATACATGCTTTAACATATCCACATAAGACTTTAGTCTTACTATTCTATCTAAAATAGATGAAAAAAAAACTTTTGTGAAAAAAATTATGCTTCTTCCTTTGGAAAAATCGAAATAGAGAGTCCATTTGACATTGGAAGATTATCATCATCATCATTAATATTTCCATCATCATCGCCCTTTTCATTCTTATTGTCCTCTTTTTCATCATCTTAATCATTATTATCAATGTATTCTACAAGATTAGATACAACCTTATCAAAGAATGGATTATTTTTAGGGGATTATTAAATAGATATTGAGGAATCAAATATGGGAGATCTCCCAATTTCGAACATAGGTGGACTCTCCACTACTAGATCCACATCCTAGTCACATTATGTATTCATGAGATCAAGTCAAAATAACATTGATCATGGTACTATCTCTTCAATTGGAGATACATCATATCGTTCTAATTCAACCATCAAAGGTAATTCATTCCCTCTTGAATATTCACCTAGAACACTATAATATTGTTGAAAATCATGAATATGAGATACATATTCACTTATCAGTTCTCCATAATATGGAACATCATGAACATGAGTAACACCATAACTCCCCTTAAAAGACCTTCTATCTTCCTCATCCATATTCATAGAATATTTTGAACCATAATCATCATAGAATTAAGGATCATCAAAAATTTCATCTGGTTTCATACAAGGATCAATGATATCTATTGGCCTACAATGATGAGAAATTGGATTTATTTTTTATATTATATCTCATCGTCTATGATTTTCCTCCATTTATAAGGATTATAGTTGAAATTAATTTTTTTATACATTTCCTAATTCTTAAAACCACTCGGAAACAAAATTAGTTCAACTCCCATTGGGATAAAACTTTTCTATTCCATAAAAATAGAAATAAAATTTGGGTATGGAATAGTGTGGAATCACAAAGATGGTTTGAATAACTATTTAATATGACTCATCAATAAATGAGGTAGAATTATCTGAATATCATGAAACGTTGGGTACATAAAATAAAAAACATGATACCTTACAGAGCTAAAATCAACCATCCTCAAGTTGATGCAGTTCAAAATGAATTTTTTCAACATCCTATATTTATCAATTACTTCATTTTAAACTTGTCTTCATCAGGTTCTGTCATCTTTTGATCCCTCTAGTACTTTCCCAATATCAAAATTGGTATCATTTATAGGGTATGAGATCTTATAGTAACTATATTCTCTATGATCTGATACACATAGAAAATTATCCTAGAAGGTCAAAGTGAACTCACAATCATGATTGTTTATTACTTTATTAATAACATCCTCATTATATACAACTTCAATGACCACACTCAGTTAAAAATATATTACCGAACACAGATAAAATGAAATATTTTTTAAAAAAATAAACTGATATAGTTTTGATAAACAATTAATCTCTTAACTAATGAGATAATGGTAATGAACCATTCATCATCGACTTCTCTCTCAAACAATTATTCATAAGAATGGACATAAAAATATGAATGTTTTTTAGAAATTAAAGAATTGAAATTTTATTGTTTTGATGATTTTTGAGGAATATCTTCAAAATGTATCTTCATTTATACTAGGAATACTAAGGGAAAAGTTTCAAAAAAAATATAGATTCAAAGAAAGGTTTGATAATGTGGGTTTGAAAAGAGGGTTTGGTTTTTCTTAAATGGGAACATGATGATTCCTATTCCTATTTAATATTTCAATAATTTTAGGATGTAATGGTACCATAACATCGAGTAAATAATAGGATATATTTAACATATTAATAAACCCTTGTAATATATTTTAAAATGTAATAACCAAAGAAAACACTTGATAAAATCATAAGTAATATATGTCAATAAATATATTTAATAGAAGACTAAAAATAATATGAATTTTTTTAAAAGTTAATCAATGATAATTCATGTTTGATATAATTTATTCTCTCATAATTCAGAGTCTTCCTAAATATGTTAGCATTTTGTTTTTCAGTACCAATAGCTTCAAGAGTTATATCTCCATTTTGATAATTACTTCCCAAAAAAGTGGTATATTATATCAATATTGTTTTCCATGAATGAGATATCAGATTTTTATAAAGTTTTATAGCCATTGATTTTTCATAATTTATAGGTAGATTTTTGAATTTATATACATATTTATATAATTTATATTTCATACAAAAAAACTATACAAAAAACAACATATATTCATGTACTCATCTTCATAAGTAGATAATACAACCAAATTCTATATCTTATTACACCATGAAACTAAAGACATTCATAAATAGTGAAATGTTCATGATATTCAATTTATATATATAATAAACATTATAAAATAAAAATAAAAATAAAAATAACAAACTAATTCAAATTCATTCCCATTTTTGGTAAAACAATTCAAAATTGGTTGTATTCATGAGGTATTTAAAAATTATTTTAATAAAATTTAAAATGCGGCTATTATGGTTTGTTTTTAAATTACAGACACGCTCACACTAAATATAATATTAGGTTATATACTAGATAATTGTAATAAAATTATAATCATATATCTCTATGTAATTTGATCTAATAGATTTATAGTTTCTTCATGGTATATCTTATAACATGTACTTCTGGGAGTATCACAACTTTTGGTGTTATTCAATCAAAAAATGTTTAAAATATTTGTGTTTTTTTTCAATTTAAGAAAAATTATCACTTTTTGTAAAAATATTAAATCCCATAAATTATTTTAACTTTCTCATTAAAATCATTTAAAATTCATATTTCAACATTGTGCAAAATTCAATGCATAAGTAGTTTTTAGATGATCCAAAAATAATATGATCAATATATATTTCAACTAAAAAAACAATGTTTGTAATTATTTTTAAAAATAAATTATTTCTAATAAAACCTTTCGTAAAACCATTTGAAATTAGAATGTTTTTTATAATATCATAGAAAAAAGCCATGAGATTTTTTACACCATAAAAATATTTTTATATATAAAAAATTGATATGTAAAATAAATTATTTTAAATAAATTATTTTTTTTAACAAATAAATTCTCAATAATATATCCATCTAGGAATTGACAATTGATATCCATTTAATAATGTTTAAAAATAATATGTGAATCATATGAAATAAATATTCGGATGGCCTCAAGTCTAGTTATTGGTGAAAAGGTTTCTTTGTAGTCAATACCTTCTTATTAATTATAATATTTTGAAAACAATCTAGCATTGATTAAAATGAATGTAACAAACTCATAAAACTTCTTTATATATACCCACTTAGCTCCAATAGTTAGGTATCATTTTCATATATGGGATAACTCCATTGATTTATTCATTTTATATTAGATCATTTATTCCTACATTTTTATTATAGAACGTTCCTCATTGGTTGGTTCATTATTGTTGTAATGACTCAAACTTTTATCAATGGGATTTACCTTATTATAATTATTTTTTATCGTATAAAACTCATATATATCATATAAATTCCAATAAAAACATCATTCACATAAATTTAGAACGAAATAAGTGATATTTAATGAAATTAAGGAATAGATTTCGAAAGAATAGTAACTCAAACATTAAAGTAGTAAAATGTCCACTATGAATAGTAATTTGGAAAAATAAATAGTATCATATCCTATTAAAGTAAAATTAAACATTATTTTCATAATAAATTAAAATATTATAGAATTATATCATATTATGAGTAATTAAATGTTTTAAAAATGATAAAATAAGTGTTAGTATTTTTGTAAAACATAAATTCTTATTTATAAAATTATAGTTAATGTAATAATTTAAAGGAAAATTTATTTTCATAAAATTAATTCAAAAATTAATATTTATATGACTGTAATATAATTTTATGGGACCTTAATTAACTTTTAACAGTGTTGTAAAATTGATTATTATATAAAATCAGGTAATTTTGGAATAAATGATTATTTTATTTAAAAATTATATTTCTAATATTTAGAAAATTATTTTCATAAAACAGATACAATTTTTTAAATCTACACATTGAAAATTTGTTAGGGTGAATTTTTTTTATTTTTCTAAAATAATATATTTTTGGTGAATAGTGAAATAATGTGATTTATGATATTTGATAAATACATGAATATTTGAGTAATTTTTGACAAATGGTTGATGTAAGAACCATTATCTCAAACACTCCATCTCTATTTACTTCATTTAGTTGTGGAAATAATTAATATTCATTGTCTTGATCCAAAATAATAAAATGATGAATATAGAAATAAAAAAACATCCCTCTCTTCCCCTATAATTACCTCCCATCACCCCCTATTCCCCTCACACATATAAAGACTTGAATAAATTCAAAATTATACCCAATAATCATTGAAAGTATCTACCCCATTCACGGGATCCTTTGGAATCAAAAAAACACAAAACCCTATTTCCCTAAGGAGGTTCTCAATGAAAAGAAGTTCAAGAAGTAAAATCCTCGTTTTTTTTAATTTCTTTTTAATTTATTTTCTTTTCTTATTTTATCCTAACATACCTAACCCATAGTGGTATGATAACTAAAATATATTTCATATAATATAATTTTATTGTGTTAATTTAATAATTCTTCATCAATCCTCTTTTCCTCTACCATTTATTCTAAAAATGAAAACATATGTGATGTGTCAATTTACCATCGCTATGGACGACACATTTTCATTTTACAGTATAGTATTCATGGATGGACATAAAACAATTATTATCATTAAATAATAGTTTATTACACATATTATACATTAAATAATCTTCTAGAATCTATATATAAATATGTTAATTAATAAAATTCTACAAGTTCATGATGGTCTAAAAAACTGCCAAAATAAACTAAATTATATTTGTAATATTTTATCAAATGAATCATCCAAATAACATATAAAACAATGAGATATAAATCATATAATCATCTATAGGTTCGTGACTAAAAAATTATTTCAATTTTGTATAATCATTACCACTTTACATGAACTTCCATTCCTATATACAAGCAAACCAATCATGAAAACCCACAAAACGAGCACTACCAAAACAATGTAATTGAACTATTTAACTCATCTAGATGTCTATAAATGAACTTAATAAAATTAAAATAAATAAAATAAATGTATATGTGTTTATTTATTTATTTATTAGTAAATTTAATTTCATTATCTAGGATATTAATGATAATAAATCATTCTTACATAAGGTTAGCGGATTTCTCGAACCCAGCACCTTATAAATAGGTTATTCTTCTTTCATAAAAATATTTTGTTTGGGTATTCTTTTAATATTCATAAGATAAAATTTTATTTACCTTCAATTTTCTTTTCATGGTTATACAATTTTTCCAATTTGATTTTATGATAAATAGAAAATTTTCCAAAATAACTATTCTTTAAAATTCACATCATCACTCCTATTGAGATTTTATATTCCTCAATCAAGTGTGATGATTCTTATAAAATATATATTTCTCACTTTCTCTTTTGCGAAACCTTTTTTATGAGTTTATTATTTATGAAATGAAACCATTTCCTTTCCATGGGTTATTTTATGTCTTGGAATAATATTTTTTTATGGGGTATGTAAGATTATGAAAATAATATGATGTAGGGGGAGTGAACAGAATTACACAGTGCTCTAATTCATTAGGTAACATGATGTATCTCATGATATATTCAGAAATATGTGTGAACATGATGTCATCATTGTTCAAAAATATTATTTTATAATTATAAATATATGTTATGTGTGAACATGAAGTTATCTTTGTTCACAACTGTGTGTTGTATTTAACCACTAAGACTTAATGTTTAATTTTTATACATTTCTACATTCCATGGCTTTATCTCATGATTCTTATATTGATTATGATGATCATCCTATTCTTATGTTATGGTGATTATGGTTATGCTCAACCATGTTATACGGATTCATGTGATTATCTTTCCTCTTACTGGGATTTTAGCACACCCCTTTATTTTATGTATATCCTCATTAGAATACATGTAATAAGAAGATCGGGAGATTTATAAGAATAAATAATAATATTTTAACTAAAGTTTTATTTTTTATTTTTTATAAGTGATGTATGGTCTGAATTTTCTAATGATAGCATTCCTTTGGATCCGTTTTTTGTAATTATATTGTGTTTTTATCTTTAGAAGGATGTGATGGTAATATATGAAATATAAGTTCTTTATAGTTGGTATCAGAGCAAGATTTATTAAAATTTTCAATTAGGATTTTTTAATATGAGTGAACACCTTAGTATCAGATTGAGTATATGTAATCACCCAAGAATCACTATTGTATAAAAATTTTAGTCATATGTATCCCACAAGATATTCACTTAGACTTAATTAAAAAAAAGAATAAATTATATATTCATGACATGTAGAATTATTTTTTGTTCAAATTTTTTATCCTTTAGAAAATGGTGATAACATTGAGGAACCAGGGAAACAATCCATGTATGGGACAATGCAATGATTTCCTGAACAACATACCCATTACCTTGGGAGGAGGAGTTCAAAATTTCATGGGGATGTATAACCATCTGTCTCTGGCTATGAACGATAACCTGAATAATGTGGAACATCATCCTTTGACTAAGAGGTAGAAAATAGATATTGAGAATTTTATATGGAAATGACAACCAATTTAAGTGGATCTAGATCCACTAGTCTCATAATAGTGGATCAACTCAATAAATATGATTTTTTTGTATTTCATTATTTTGAGAAGAATAATGTGACTATGGATATTTATCATTTAGATAGAGATGTCGATTAATGGTGGGTGTTTTTTAAGAACTCCAAGTAGAAGGATGAGAAATAAAAGATGTAGATGGAAGACATTAATAATATATTTCTTAACAGGTATTTTCCTCAAACTCTCCATAAAAAAAGAAGATAGAATTCATTGAGCTCAAGAAAAATTAATGTGAATTTGTCATAGCCTATAAATAAAATTTCACAAGTCTTTAAATGTATGCATGGGGCATTGTTACAACAAATTCTAGAAAAAATGGTAGGTTATTTAGTGGTATAAAAACACACCTTCTAAATGGATATAACTATCGAAGACATTGGGAGTTATGAAGAATGTTTCCTATGTACCCTCAAATTTTAGATGAATTTTAGAGAATGGTCCCATAGATATATAGATAATAAGAGAAGAATGTATTTTTCAGTATGTGGACCAAATATAAAAGAAGTAAATAGGATCCAACCACCCAAATGTCAAAAATTTAAGAATAAACATAATGAAAACCTTCTCAAATGGATAGAAAAATTATTTATGTGTGGGAGATATAGTCACAAAAATCATTAATGTCAAAGAGACAAGAGAATTTGGTCAATGTGATCGAAAAAAGGGGAAAACAACCATGGTTAAGTTCTTCAACTATAGTGATCAAGGGAACTATAAATGTAAATGAACTAAACCTTGAGTCTTCAAGGTTAATCAGTATGAGTATCCCCAACATCCAAAACAAGGAAGGGAATTTTTATTCCCTTACTACAGATGATTTTGAGTATGAAAAGGAAGTCGTACAAGGTACAGTTCCTATTACTCCAGAATGAAAAAATCTTATTTGATTCTGGTTGAACAAATTCCATTATATCTAGAATATTTTATTAAACTATTGAATCAAATCCCCAAAAAACTTGAAGTAGATATACTGTAAGAAATACATATTGTTGTGATCATTGAAACCCAAGTGTTAGACTATTCTCCTAAATGAATATATGTGAATATTTTTCCAGTGAATCTTGTGATATATCCCTTGGTGTAATTTAACGCTACCCTATGAATTGATTGGATATATTTTTATACATCTCACTTCAAATATATATAAAAGGATATATCTTTTCTTTTTCTGAATCATCCCATGCTCCTCAACAAATTCAAGGAAGATCTTGGAAATCCTTTAGAAAATATCTCAATAGTGTGTGTGTTGATTAACTATAACTAATAACAGCTCTCTTAAATGTTCGAGTCAAAGGAAGGTACCAACATCGAGGAGATGACCATTATAAGGAAATACAGTTATGTATTTCCCATAAAGTTTCTTGAACATCCCCTTGATCATGAGGTAGACATCTCAATAGAACTCGTACATGGAGATACTCTTATCTCAAAATTCCCATATAGGATGGCCCTAATCAAACTGGAGGACATGAAGAATAATTTTTAATATCATTTGCAAAAAAGGGTTTATACTCCCTAGTGTATCACCTTGGGGTTTTCCATTACTCTTTATAAATAAAAATGATGGATCAATGTGGCTATGTATTTATTATTGGGAAATAAACAAGATCCCCATAAACAGAAAGTATCTTATTACAAGGATTGATGGCTTCTTTGATCAACATAGAAGAGATCAACAGTTGATAGAGATGGATATTTTTTGGAAATCATCAACTGAAATTGAAGAAAGAAGATGTTAAAAAAATGGTTTCCAAATAAGGTATGGGAAATATGAGTTTCTATTGATTCCCTTCCGAATTACTAATTTCCCTAAAATCTTCATGTGTTTTAGGAATAGATTATTTAGATATTAACATTTTTTTTAGTATTTTTTGATTATATTCTCATCTATTACAAGAGAAAGGAGGATCATGAAGAACATATATTTATTGTTCTGGTGACATTAAGGTAAGATAAATTATACACAAAGTTCATAAAGTGTGATTTCTAGATGTATAAAGTCACATTCTTGAGACATGTGATCATAATTGAAATAACTCCTATGGACCATTCAAAAATAAAAGAAATTTTGGAATGGCCTATACTAACTACTTTCATGGAAATCTGTATTTTTATTAGATTAGCAGGGTACTAATGAATTTCTGTGATAAATTTATCATGATTTCCTAGCCTGGTTACTAAGTTAATAAGGAAATGGGTAATGTATATTTGGACAGATATATTTGAGGAATGATTCAACGATATAAACAAGAGGATAGTCATTGTACCAATACATCCATTAACAACAACTAGAGAATGTGTTTTTGGTATCCAATGATTATTAAATGAATGTATTTAGTATGTTACCCATGGAGAATGATAATGTGAAAGAATATGCTAGATGGAATTTGAAGATCCATGAGTAGAAATACCTGATATATGATCTATTGATCGAAACTGGGATTATTTACTTGAAAACCAAGCACCACTACTACTATAGTGAAAATTTTGAACTATATACAGATTACAAGAGTATACTGTATATATTGACATAGAAGGAACTCAACATGCATCAAATAAGATAGTTTTAGATAATTAAATACTTTGATTTCCCTATTCACTATCATCCTGGGAAGTCCAACAAGGTAGCTGATGCTCTTAGAAGAAAATAACATTCCACTCTATGCAAGATGCAGATTGAGAAAGACCCTACATTCATGAATAAGAAAAGGATAGATTTAGAAATTACAATGGCAATGAATACATCCTACCTTTCCCAAATGATTTATTAACTATCTATCCAAGATAATATCAGGGGGTACAAATAAATGATCTGGAGATTTAAAAGAAGGTAAATGTAGTATAGGAAGGGAAGCTGCATGATTTTCATATAGATGATGATGGTATGATTTGGTTTCTAATGTGGTTGTGTGTACCTTCATCTCCATATATAAATAATGAGCTATTTTATAATTATCATATCTCGTCTTTTGTCATCCATCATGTCAGTACCAATATTTATAGTGATATTAAAAAATAATTATAGTTCCACAACATGAAGAATGAGATTGTAGAATATATCTCATGGTGTTTGGTATTGTAGAATGGAAAATAAAAAAATTCCAAGGGAATGATGCAATCATTTCTTATACCGATGTAGAAATTGGATAATTTCACTATGGAATTTTTCATTGGTCTCCCAAATACATCCAATGGAAAAAATGTTATATGGGTTTTTGTGGATAGTGTAAGGCCCTAGCCTTAAACATTAAATTATCATGAGATAATTAAATAATTTGAATTTATTTCAAATTTATGATGTTTTCGTGTTTAGAGATCTAGATAATTAGTCCATGACTCATACATAACAAAACCATATAAATGAAAAGTGTACACTTATAATAGTATCTATTTCTACCACAAAATATAAATATTTTTAAATTAAATGTGGTTTCTTTTCATGTTTAGTGATCATAACTTTTCCCTGGTCCCATATTTAACTCTATTATCTCTTAAATACTATTGAAAAAAATTCAAGAACTCAGGATGAGAAAAAAATATCTTTAAGGGATATAAAATAAGGAATTGAACAATTAGTCTTTGAATATTTTAAATTCATGAAAACAAATCGGCAAAATCATAATTTTCAACCATAAAAAATAAATTCATTAACATACTGCATGAAAATCATAATATTCCTGAAAAACTAATGGAAATTTTAATCTTGAATGTGACTTGTGGCATCCATATCATACTTACATTATTGTATTCACTGTTACATTGGGAGTAACCTTTATAGTTACATTTGGAATACCCGTAAAAGTATATTCCATAAATCTATTTGGATAAACATTATCATTTAGCTTTGTCTTGTTACCCAATCCATTGGAGATCGTTCATGGGCTCACCCACCCTCGGATTATCATAGAACCACCTGTATACACAAACAATGCTCAAGAACCATAACATAATCATAACATATAAACAAAGATAAATAAAACATTACATTTCCACATTTCAATAACAAGATATCATTTCAAGGTATTTAAATAATTATTTCATTCTAAAAACTATTTTTAATTCCAAAATACATGAAAAGATAATATGGTATTTATTTTCCACATTAAAACATTAATTCTTATAGAGGAATCCAAATATCAAATAATGGTCATGGCTGCAGAAAACATATTGTCACAACATACGTTAAAAAAATTTTTGTGTCACTTAGTAAAACTCTTGTAGAAAAATATTCAATTAAAATTTTTTTGAAAAAAATTTAATGTTAATGGGGTTGATTTTACATCTTATAAAAGAAGATGGTGTTTATTATCAAAATATGACTCAATTAAAGGATATTGAGGTGAATTCCCATACATTGGGTCTGAATCATCACATACAATCATTATATTTATGAATTATAAAGAAAGATTAATTTATACTTTCTTGATAACCTTTATCAAATTTATTATTTATTTTATATCACTTATTACCATGTTATAAAAATAACATAATTATTTATGTTCATATCAGATGTTTTTTCAATATTCATTACTTTAGTTAAAAATGAAAATGGTTTTGTTATCACAAGTCCATGTGGTAATAAGTACATAATATCGAAAATTGTATTCAGGACTTAATCATAACTTTTATACACTAATAATTGTTATTAAATCAAACCATTAATTATGGTTATGAAAAATGAACAAAGTTATATTTAGGTAGATAGTAGGTCGTACGTATGGATGAGTAATGTTTTCTTTTCTCATTGATCATTATAGAAATAAGGCAATTATTATTTTATTTTTCTAGAATTATAATAATATTATTAACATCATAATAATGATTTAAATATACTTATATATTATACAAGTGATTTATTAAACCTAAACGATTCACATCACTTTATAGAGGTGATAGTTCATATGTATGAATGAATAACGTTATCATTTTTATGTGAATGGAAGGTAAGATAATAACTGAACTATTATTATTTTAAAATGAAAAATATTTAATGAATATCATATATAAATATTTATTTCATCACTATAAAAAGTCTTGAAAGGCAGTAATGAAAAATGAACTATATCGGTTCGTGAGGCGGTAGTACATCGTACACACGAACGAAATGATCATTTCTTATTTGTTGAAATTGGACATATATTTAGGTGATGATAATAACACACTAACATATCACTATATTTACTATATTGTAGTTATTATTTTATCTTATAATAATAAAATGTATAGGTAGTGAAAGAATAAATAAAAGTGAAATACATAACAAATGATAACTCTTATTCAGTTGATCACCTTTGAAGAACACCTTAACAGATCAATAGAGGGTGTTATGCCTAAAATAAGGCCTCAATAACATGGATATAGATTCTAGGAAGTGGTTATGATAGATCTTGGTCAAACCAAACATCATTGGTGGTGTATGTATTAGAAATGAGTGGGTACCTTTTATATGAGGGGAGGGGTACCCTTGGAAACCCTTAAATTATTAAATTAATATAAATTCACATTCGGTTCCAAATGGTCCCAAAATCATTTATTTCGAATATAGGATGATTTTGGGTCGAATAACCATAAAATATTAAAATTATACATGTTTTTTATATTTTTTTAAATCCTTATCTTTTCAGTTTAACCATAATTTTACCCTTTTTAATCATATGGTGATATTATGTTATTTACACTTTTTGGGTCAATGTAATTAACATAACATTTCAAAAGACCCACATGATTTATATTTAGGAAATATTTGGACTTATCCTAAACATTTGGATGAATCATATATTTCTAGGAGTTTAATATCTTTTAAAAAATATTTTCTATTTTAAAATACCGCAGGTGTCAATTTTGACAGTATTCATTAGTTGACTTTTTAAAATATCCTAACATGAATTTAAGTTCAAAAAACATTAATCATTAAATAATTGATATAAGTATCCATAAAATTCATGTATGGAATAAATTATGTCAGATAATAATTATTTTAGTATTTATAATATCATTTAATTAATTCTTCTATTAATTTAGACATTACTAAATTATCATTATGTCAACATTCAATTTTATTATTTATTTAATAAAAATTACAAATAAATTAAAATTATATAGGAAATATTTTTAGATTTATAATAACAATTAATATTCAAAGATATCACTTTTATTACCCCATATTAAAATTTATTATATATGAGAGACATAATTATGTCTTCTTGGTCTTTATTTTAAATAAAATGTTTATAAGTGTCATAATCACATTCAAGTGGATCCAAGTGGTCCAAAAATAGAACCAAGTATGTTCATGGTCGGGATAAAATCCTCAAATTAAATTGGTTCAACTTCTAGGGTAATTTTATATTATTATAATATAATTTTTAATTTTAATTACTAGATTTACCCTTAACCGTGGTAACTAAAATAATCAGTAAAGATACAATTCATAATGTCCAAAAATAAAAGGAAAATATCTAAATAATTTTGATCCTCTGATTCCAAATATGGAAAAATCCCAAATTCAAAACACATAAGTTGTAGTATTTAATTTAAAATTAATCCCCGTAGTCAAAACGAGAAAATGAGTTTTTTTTTACCTAAAAACCATAAACAGATTGCCATTTGTTTATATCTAATTTCAATGTGGAATTACAAAAAATGACCAAACTTATATTAAATGATAAAAAACTTATTTAATTAAACATTAAAACCAATTAAAAGGATATTCTAATAATATAATTAAATTATATTAAAAGGTATTTTTAATTAAAATCTAGTAATTTTCCACCATGCATTAAAAATGATTTTTAAGAGAAAAATACCAAAACTTGAACCAAAGTCAATTTTGATGTCCATATTTTAAATAATAATCTTATTTTTTCAAATATAACATATAAAAGTGAAAAATAATATATTTAAAAAGGGTTCTACTACAAAAGGTGGTAAAACTGTATTTTTAGAAAAACATTCATTTTATCATTAAAATTGTATATGCTCTTATATAATGTCTATAAAACACAAAATATGTATTTTAATGATTATATTGGATTAATATTTCATTAATATAATCCAACAAGTGTTATTTAATTATTTTATAAACACAATTATTCATACTTAAATGGTTTTTCATTAAAAACAAGTCCTTTATATTCAACTATTTTTTATTTAAATTTCTAATTAAATTTATAACCAATGAATCATTATATAAACATGTGTAAAACCTATTTTCATAATTTAGATAATATCTTTCATTACCAACATTATAATAAATATGTGATAACTACACCATAAAATTATAATATTAATAATATATTATTTTTCAATATAACTCATTGTTTTGTGCAATGTAAGATTTTAGAGAAACCCATTGTTGGGTGCTGGTTACTCTATCATACAAAGCTTACTTTTAAATTTAAATTATTATCTACCTCATATATATGAAGAAATATAAAAATTTATTAATCTATAATTACAAAGGATGTTACATCCTTTCCCCATTTTATAAATTGCATCCTCACAATTTTAAATTCGTGCCCGGTAACTAAGGTTTCACTTTTCAAAATTTCTTCATTGAAATCCCACATTGGAAAAATTGTCAATAAAATCTCCATTTTAAAAGAAAGAATGTGAAGTTCAAAAGTCACCCAATAAAACACATAATAGGATTCAATATAAAAAAACATGGATATGGAAGAAAAACTAACCCTTATGTCCTGATGGAGAGTGATAGAAAACCTGATCAGGATAAATTTAACAATAAAAACACCATGATCATGTGATAGGTTAAATAGTCTTTGATTTCGTGCTAGGAAAACTAAATAGAAAACATTTTTTTAATATAATTTTCATAGTTTTGGGTAATTATTTTACTACTTTTACTAATAACATAAGGAAATACACTTACATTACATGTACAATTTAATCCTTTAATCAAATTCCACAAAAAAATTTATTTTTCTCTCCAAATGATGAGTATTTAAGATGATTTTTTCCCACCTAAAGCACTAGAAACATCTTCTATAGAATGGCATAACCCAAATGAGATTAACTATATATTCATCTTCTGTAAATACCCAAACATTCATTAATGTAAACTCCTCTTGATCTAATTAAATGTATCATTATATAAAATGTTTATATAAAATGTGAACTTCATTGGTTTTATGTTTTTGGATTTTAAAATACCGTTAATAATTGTGACAATTTATAATATATTCATTGAAAAGTGATAACATGATTAGTATAAATATAGGGTTTTAACAAATCCAATTTACATAGACAAAGGAAGCGATGGCCTCATCCAGTAGACTTTCCCCGTACGAAGCCCATTTGTCAGAGCTCGGAAAGGAGATGGAGTCATTGGGAGTTGCTCTTGACCAAGCCCAAGTCTAGCTTGAACACGTTAATCTTGAGAGGAATCACCTGCACGATAAGTGGAAGTTGATATATATTACCACCCGAGAAATGTTATCTGAGCCACCCCAAGTGTCTGTCACCGTTGCACTTCCAAGTAAGGGATTTCTTCCTTTCTCATTTTTTTCAATTTTCTTTAAGTTGTTATTCCATTTTGTTATCAATTACAAATGTTAGGGTATGATTTCGTACCTCCCCCATAATTTCCTCTTCATGTTTGGATGATGGGAGATCCCTTTCTCTCTCATTAATTTCTCCGATGTACACCTGTTGCCATGCCGAAATTCTGTGAGGAATCTCTCTGTCCTCTTTTACATCCAAGTAATTATTTTGTTTTATGCATCTAAATTCCATTAAATTTGTTTGTACATGTTTCTATATGACCCCCTTACAATCCATTTCATTTAAATATGATGAAACATGCATTTCTCTCTCATTAACCATTTTTCATGAATTCTTATGTCACGTTGTTATGTTTTCGAAATTGCACAACGTTTTTCCAAGCCAAAGTCATTGTGTAGTGAATACCATGCCCTTTTTTCTATCAAGGGTATTCACCTTTATGCACATTTACATATTGATTATAGAGATTCATATATTAATTCCACATTCCTTTATCATGGAATAAATGATTATTTTTAATGAATCTATGTTTTATGATCCATGTGGCACACTTATGCATGTAATGAAATATTTAAAGAGCGTGCACCCTGATAGTGCCCCAATGCATTGGGTAAAGTATAGTATCATGATATGTCATGTCAAATGAGTTTTGACTAATTCTAATTCAAGTGAAACGAGGGTTTACTCATGCTTCATGTGCAATGAGTATTTACTCATACTTCATGTGCAATGAGCCTTGGCTCATGCTAATTCCATGTTAAGTGTTTTTTCCACATTTCCATTTTATTATTATCATGATTTATCATGCCTTTATGTTCATGTTTCTCTTGTGTTCCATTGATATTCCTATTGTCTAACATGTATTGTATTCCTCATTTTATTTCATTTTTATTCCCTTACTGGGATTTATATATCACCCTTTTCTTATGCATGTTCTCAGGTAATCCCATGAAATGCTAAGTACGAGGTAATTTAGTGGTCATGTAAAAGAAGTTTTCAGTAAATATGTTGTTTTTCATGTTTTAAGTTGTTATGTAATGTTTATATGCCCCAAATACACTATACCTATCGATATTTTATATTATGTAAAGTGAATATTTTATGTAATAAATCATCTTTAGGTGTGTAATAAAGAGCAGGGTTGTTATAGTTGGTATTAGAGGATGGGTTTTGTTATTTTTGGGATTAGGATTAGAAAACCCTAGTGAAGACTTAGATAAAAGTATGAGTATAATAAAAAAATTCCTATCTTTTGGTGGGTATTGAGTATGTCACGCCTAGGTTTAAATATTTCTTTGGTTATCACTCGGGTCATATTTTTGGGTGAGCCATGACTAAAACTTTGAGTTTTTGAGAAAAACATGCATATGTGTGTTTGGCGGCATCTCTGCTCGAGTGGAATACGGTCGAGGGACTGTGCATCGACACCCTATTCACCACGCGACCTGCCCGGTTTGCAGGGCGAACTAAGATGTTGAAGGAATATTAAAATTTAAGTTAAAAACATTGTTGTAGAAATAATCATAATATTATCATTGTTATTAAAACGTTGTTTTTATTATTAAGGAAATTCTTATTATTGTAGGAATTATTTTATCTTTGTTAATTTTTTATTAGTGTTATTATTAAGAAGGATTTATTATTGTTATTATTATTATCATCATTGTAATTAAGGTATTAATATTATTAATATTATTATTATTATCATCATTATTATTATTTTCTTATTATCTTCACTTTTCTTTAATTTTTTTATTTCTTTTTTTTCTTTTCTTTTTATTTTTATTTATTTCTCACCTAACACTAACACCCCATATATAATTTTTTGCCTCGTAGCCATGCACGCCGCCTCCCCTCTCCCTCTCCATGTTGCCTCCCTCCTCCTTCCCTCGCGCAGCAGCACCGCGTGACCCTGCTCCCTGCACCTTTGCTGCATCTAAAACCAGTTGCAAATCTCCCTCTTCACTGGATCCCTATTCTAGAAGCACATCTCACCCTCAGACACACTTGGACTCCTCCTGCTCGAACCTGCAACACCTTCCCAGTGCCTTACTCCTTCCATTGTAGCACTGCCACCACTCCCTCCCCTCCTTCTCCCTGCGGCAGTGACCCAACTTGGCTTCCCCACTACCCGGTCGCCCTCCTTCAGCATAGCAGCCTAGCATGTTCCCTCCTCTGTCTGCCTGGCCATATCCACCTCCTCCTGTCATGGTAGATCAGCGTGCCCCAGTAACCCGCACAGCTCCGACTTTGGATCCACTACATGCGGCCCCTCTACTCCGCGCAGCCGGCACGCGACCCCCCATCCGAGCATATCCTCTTTACTTCTTGGCGCCCTCCTGGTCCTCCACCCCATTACTGCATCACGTGAAACAGCCCCCAGTCGGACCCCTGCCTAACATCCTACCCGCCCATGCCTGTCACCTCTGGAAGACACACATCACCAGCACCTGATGTCCCCCTCTTCATCCCCCATAACTCCCCTTGAAGTTTCCTCCATCGCAGCAGGTTCCCCCATCGGGCTAGCCATAGCTCTCCCCGGTATAACCCCGACCATTCTCGCTCTCCCACCTGCCCTTTTCCCACACCATCTTGTGCACGCCACCCCTCCGGCCCTTAGCCCACACCCTGGATTTTTCCTTCTTTCCCCCCACTTCTTGGTGCCCCGAAACCCCTCGGCCTTCACTACTCTTCATGCACCCATCCAGTGCACCCCCACCTTGCTGACATCGTCCATAGACGCCTCCCATCCCCATGACCAGCTCTGACCAGCTCCGGCCAGCAGCGGCATTGGCCCTTGGTTCCATCCCCTTCGTTGCACTAGTCGTGCCCCTCCTTCCATCACTGCACCGTCCAGTGCGCACCCACTGGTGGCAGCCTCCCCACCTGGTCATCGCGCGCCTGCCGACCCACCTCTTCGCCGCCTCAGTCTCTTGTCAGCGACCCTCTATCATGCACCCCCTAGTCGGCACGCCTCCCACCTCTCATGTTGGCAGTGCGCCCTCCTTTCCAGTAGTCACACATGTGCCCCTTATAGAGTAACCGACATTGTTCTCTTCTTTACTGCTCCGTCCAGCCAGCGAAGGTCCCAGTTGGTGCGCGCCGCCCATTTCTGGCGGTCATGCAACCACGCTGATCGATCGTATCTCCATGTCAAGGTGAAGTTCATGCTGCTTCTTCATTGGATTGATTAGGAATAATTTTTTGTGTTTTGACTTATTTTTTTCAGGTGTATTAGCATATCTTTAAGGTTTTTCCATGGTTCTACAGGCGTTATATTGTGCATGCTTATGCGCCGATGCGAGGTGCGACGTGCCAGCATGTTCTAGCTGTAAGGCATGGTAGGTCCCCCACTGCACTCGACTTTAGATTCAAAATTTATTAACTGATTGATATTTTATTAATTTTAACAAATAATAAATAGTATTAGATAATCAATTTTTAAATGATCACATGATGTAAAAAGATCAGTTTATTTTATACACGTCACATGAAATATTTTCTTGATGAACGAAAACCCAGTAGTGAAATAATTACCATTTGGCTTTTAAAAATAATTCATGGAATTTCAAATGTAGTTCTAATTTATTGATAAATGATTTCTTTTGAAGCATGAACAAGTGTTTTGGTTCTCTTGAGAAATGAGGATTTTATTTAAAATATGTGAAGTCTCATTTAGTACTTCAATAAAATAAATCATTTTTGGAAAACTCTCTTTGGGGTGACTCAGGGCTGATCATTGGTGTACATTGATTGCATGATTTGTGTGTGATTATTGTGCTACTTGATTTAATTTGTTTTTATCACCACTTTCCTTTTTATTAGATGTGTTGACAAGGGAACCTTACATAGTAAGTGAATCTTCTAAGAATGATTTTTGCACTAGTTTAGATTACGCACTTGCTAGTGGCCCCTAGTACGGATTACACTCTGCTAAGGGATTGGGCCCCTTGGATAGGCCATTTAGGGAAACGCCGGGCATTAGGGAATTATGACATCATAGAGAGTGGGCATGCCTCCAGGATGAGTCACATGTATAGTACATTCTTGTTTGTTCATGAGCTCCTAGGTTCGACCCATGTTTCCTTTAGTGTTTATTTGTATGTGGCGGACAATTGAGAGGTCTCGTTCAGTAGTTATCCCTTGTGTGCCACTTTTTCCATTAACCTTAGTGTGTGTTGCATGTTGTGTGGTTTTTACTTTTTACTAACAACTAAAATTTGGATTTCTATGTTGTTCACAAAACTGATTTTAAAATGCAATGCACATGTTTCTTTCAAACATTAAAAATTTTTTAAATTAAAAAGGGAAATGGACTGTTACTTGTTTTAGAAATGAACGTATGTGTGAAAACACATATTTTTTATACTTTAGTTCAAACATGAAATTGGTAAATTCTTTATTTAAAGGTAGTGCATTGAGAATAGTTTGTCGGGCATGCTTACCGAGTTTTAATACTCATGCCTATAGTGTTTTTCTGTTTTTAGTTTCTATTGCAGGTTTGACTCGAGCTTGCTCACCATGGGTGAGAGTTGGTTGGGGTTTGGTGAGCGACTCTCGAGGTCATGAGGAGTTTTGGACGTGGCCATGTTAGTTGGTTGTTATTGATCGTTCTCTTTTCAGTGTCATTTATTTACTTTGTGTTGTTCTATTTTCATTCCACTTATTTATTCATTTTTACTGGGAAAAATTGGTCCCCTGTTGTTCTTTGTTGATGCCTTGGTGCTTGTCGCCTGCCCAAGAGAATCGAAAATGCCTCCCAGGCCATGTTGTTGACCGGCTTGGGTGACCGGTTCAGGGTCGACCTTGGTTGTTTCGTGACAAAATGGTATCATAGGAGGTTGTCTCTTGAGCGGATATTATTTTTCATAATACCCATTTTTATTTGGGGTTTTCATGGTAGAAGGAGTAGAATTTTCGGGACTCAAGGCATATGGACGAGAAGGAAATCATGAACCCTTGCTCGTTCTAAACCTCGGGTTACCATGGGATGTTCTAGGGTTGTTGGTGTATTTTGGTTCTTTTGAATTGTTTTATGTTGGGAAATGATATGGAAGCCAGGCAAGTGAACTCTGTGAGCTCACATGGTCTTGTAAACCATGTTGAGAAGGGAAATTTACCCTAGAATGCTCTCAATGATAATGGTGTGATAGGCTTATGTTCTCCAACCATATGTCCGAGTCACCCATCATCACTAGTTTCCCCTAGTGAATCGTTTGAGTTTTCCTTCACATTGAAATTTTTTTGTAAGGTTTTATTTTGGAAATTGTGAAAAGTTGAAATTTAAATGGAAAAGACCATGTTTTGATTATTTTCTTTGTTTCCTTGTTCCTTAGTGTTCACCCCCACGACGGTTTGAGGGATGCCCAAGGTGCAGCTTCGGGTGGTGTGCCCCTAGAAAATCCTCCAGTTGATCATCCCATAGACAATTTTCTAGAGTTATGGAAGTTGAACCCTCTTCTATTTTATGGAAAAGTAGATCCTCTTGAGGCAAAGTAGTGGTTGTAGATGATTGAGAGGATGTTTAGTTTCATTGGGCTTCCTGAGTCATTAAAGGTGAAGTTGGATACAATTATGCTTGAAGGCCCAAATTGGGAATGGTCGAAATCCATGTCACGAAATAAGCCTCAGGAAGATCTACCATGGGAGTTTTTCAAGTCATCGTTCATCAAAAAACACTTTTCTGAGTTGAAGAAGCTGAGGAAGAGTATGGAGTTGTGTTGTCTTCTGCAGGGTGTTGAATCGGTACTGGAACTCTATCAATATTTCATAGACCTAGTTCTGTGTGATCATTGGTTTGTTGTGAATGATCCCAGGAAGGCTCTACAATTTGAGTCTGGACTCCGACCTGAGTTGCGATCGAAAGTGGAAGAGCTCAACCTAACCACTTTCTCGGATGTTGTGGGGAAAGCCTTTTGGATGAAGCTAGGTTAGTAGGAGGAATTGAGATGGTGAATCTTCCAGCTTTGGGAAGCAGTGCAGAGGGTGGTGATAAAAAGAATGAGAAGTGACCTGATGCTGGTGGTGTTGGTAGAGGAATCAAGAGGCCTTCAGATCTTCATCCATATTCTTCACAACACAATGTCATGATCTGTCACCAGTGTGGTAGGTAGGGTTACAAGAGGTCAACGTTTCCAAGTGCTCCAAGACCCTGCCACACCTATGGACATTTGGGTCACTTGTAGCAATTCTATCAAGGTGTTTCCAAGAAGCGTGCTAAAGCCAGACCTGGCTCGTTAATGCTTGCCTTAGCCCGTCAGTAGGAGTAGGGTGGTGTTTGGGGATTAGTTTGAGGATTCCTCTTTGTAGTATTCCTTGGATGTAGTGGTTGTCTCTTGTTGCATTTTATGGTGTTTATTTTTTCTTTTTTTTCTTTATTTCTTCAGTTGTAAGAATGATTATTATCGAACCTCTTTGAAACTTTTATTTCATTGGAAGTGTGTTTGGTGAAATTCTGGTTTGTGTGTTATGTTTGGGAATTTTTGAAGCCTGACTGTGAGGCAAGAGATACTTCAATCATTGGTGCTCCAACCATAGGCCTCGGACTGAATCTGGCATGACGTCAGGAGAACCACAGTGGAGTAGAAGGGTATTGGTTTAATCATGGTCCTTGGTGTGGCATGGTTTTTGTTATTCTAAGGGTGTGACTTCATTGAGGTAGTGGTGATGATATTTTGGATGTTCGATTGTTTGGGCCCTTCCCTCCCCTTCCCTTTTGGTGGGGGTTTCTGGTCCGTGAGGAAAGATTTCATGTTTGATTAATCTTTTCATCCTTTATGGTGGGGAGACCCATCATTGGTCTCGTTGAATTTAGTTTGGATTAATTATTATAGTGGGGAGTCCATTCAGACCTCCCATGTCAATATCACAGTTTTTTTCTGTGGTTCGGTGGTGGGTGCTCTCATGTGGAACCACAAAATTCTATATTCTCTTTTTTAGAAAAGAGTTGGGGTGTGAGAGTTCCAGTGTTAGATTGGAGTAATGTTTTAAGAGGTACTCAACTGACATGGTTTTAACTTGTTTGTTGGTTTCAAGAGGGCCATTGGGTTTTTCTTGGTGTTGATCCAGATGTCCTGTTTTACGGTTGAATTGAGTATGTAGGTAATGGTTGAGTTTTGTTTAATGATGTTTAAGGTATGTGTATGGTGGGCCTGCATTTACAGTTTTGAAAGTTCTATTTCCTTTGAAGCGATCAACTAGACGTGATCACACTTTTGGGGGTGGGTGACACTTAGAGGGCAGTTTCTTTTCTGTTGCATGAGTTCTTCTGGCTTATCTCCCCATTTTTTGGAGTGTTTAGGAATATCTTTGTTGTTGTTCTTTAAAGATCTATTTGAATTGTAAAGTAATGTCGGTTCTTGTTTTGGGTTTTGATCTTGTTATGGCTATCCGGGGGAGAAAAGAATTATGGTGGGGAGAATTGTCATGCCGAGGTTTAAATTTTCTTTTGGTTATGACTCATGATGGGTTTTTGGGCGAGTCATGGTTAAAACTTTGATTTATTGAGAAAAACTCTTGTATGTGTGTTTGGCGGCATCTGCGCTCGAGCATAAAACGGCTGAGGGACTATGTAGCAACACCCTATTTACGGTGCGACCTGCCCGGTTTACGGGGCGAACTAAGATGTTGAAGGAATATTTAAAATTTAAGTTAAAAACATTATTATGGAAATAATCATAATATTATCATTATTATTAAAACATTGTTTTTATTATTAAAGAAATTCTTTTTATTGTAGGGATTATATTATCATTGTTATATTTTTATTAGTTTTATTATTAAGAAAGATTTGTTATTATTATTATTATTATGGTAATTAAGGTATTATTATTATTATTATCACTATTATTTATAATCTTCGCTTTTTCCTTCATTTATTTTTGACTTTTTTTTTCTTTTCTATTTTTTATTTATATTTCTTTATCACTTAACCCTAACTCCCCTTCATTCATTCTTTTTTCCCTGTATCCATGCGCGCTGCCTCCCCTCTCCCTCTCCATGTCACCTCCCTCCACCTTCCCTTGTGCAGCAGCCCTGCGTGACCCTGCTCCATGAACCTTTGTTGCATCGAACACCAGTCGCAAATCCCCCTCTTCACTAGATCCCTCTTTTAGCAGCACATCGCACCCCCGAACGCACTTGGACTCCTCCTACTCAAACCCACAACACCTGCTCAGCACCTTCCTCCTTCCATTACAGCACCGCCACCCCTCCCTCCCCTCCTTCTCCTTGCTGAAGCAACCCAAATTGGCTTCCCCTCTACCCGGTCGCCCTCCTTTAGCATAGAATCCTAGCATGCACCCTCCTCTGTCTACTTGGACATATCTGCCTTTTCATGTCGTGGTAGCTCAGCGCGCCCCAACAACCTGTACAGATCCGGCTCTAGCTACCCTGAACGCGGCCCCACTGCTCCGTACAGCCAGCAGGTGACCCCCCGTCTGAGAGTCTCTTATTTTCTTGTTTGGCCCCTCCTGTTCCTCCTCCCCTTTGCTGCAGCCCGTGCAACAGCCCCCAACCGGACCCCCGACCGACCTCATACTTGCCCACTACCTATCACCTCCGGCAGCTGCATTGCATTAGCACCTGACATCCTCCTCTTCAGACCCCAAAACTCCCCTTGAAGTTTCCTCCATCACCACAGGTGCCCCCCATCTAGCTACCCATTTCTCTCCTAGGTATAGCCCCGACTAGACCCACTCGCCCTCCGGCCATTTGCCTGCAACCTCTGGTGCATGCCACCCCTCCAGCCCTTTGCCCGCACACTGGTTGTTTCCCTCCTTCTCGTCGCTACCTGGTGCCCCGCCACCCCTCATCCTGCCCTACTCTTCCTGCACCAATCCAATGCGCCCTCACCTCGAAGCCGTCATCCGGAAGCGCCTCCTGTGCCCCTGACCAGCTCTGACCAGCTTCATCCAGCTGCGGCGTAGGCCCCTGGTGTTGTCCCCTTCACTGCAATGGTCATGCCCCTTCTGCCAGCACTGCACCATCCAACGCACACCCACTGGTGACAGCCTCCCCACCTGGTCGTCGGGCGCCTGCCGAACCACCTCGTCGCTGCCTCTGTCTCATGTCAACGACCCTCTACCACACACCCCCTAGTCGGAACGCTTTCCAACTCTCACGTTGGCCATGCACCCTCTTTTCCGGTAGCCGCACGTGTGCCCCTTATTGAGTCACCAACATTGTTCTCTCCTTTGCTGCTCCATCTAGCCAGCGATGGTCCCTACTGGTGCGGGCCACCCCTTTCTGACGGTCATGCAACCCAGCTGGTCGAGCGTGTCTCCTTGTTGAGGTGAAGTTCATGCTGCTTCTTCATTGGATTGTTGTGGAATAATGTTTTTATTTGTTTTTACTTATTGTTTTGGGTGTTGTAGCGTATTGGTGAGGTTTTCACGTGGTTCTGCAGGCATTGTATTGTGCATACTTATGCTCTGGTGCGTGGGGCGACACGCCAATGTGTTCCAGCTGTGAGTTGAGGTAGGTACCCCACTGCACTCGCCTTTAAAATAAGAATTTATTAATTGCATTGATATTTTATTAATTTTAATAAATAATAAATGATATTATATAATAAATTTTTAAATGATCACCTAATGTAAAAGAGTCATTTATTTTATACATGACACTTGAAATATTTTCCTGATGAACGGACACCCAGTAGTGAAAGAATGCCCGTTTGGATTTTAAACATAATTCAGGTAATTTCAAATGTAGTTCTGGTTTATTTATAAATTATTTATTTTGATGCGTAAACAAGGGTTTTGGTTCTCTTGAGAAATAAGTATTTTCTTGAAAATTGGTGAAGGCCCATTTGGTACTTTAATAAAATAAATCATTTTTGGAAAACTCTTTTTGCGGTGACTCAGAGATGATATTTGGTGTACGTTGACTGTGTGAGTTGTGTGTGATGTTTGTGCTACTTGATTGACTTTTTTGACTCACCCCTTTCCTTTTTATTACATGTGTTGACATGGGAACCTGACATAGTAAGTGAATCTTCTAAGAACAATTTCTGCACTAGTTTAGATTACCCATTGGCTAGTGGCCCCTAGTACGGATTACACACTAATAGGGGATTGGGCCCCTCTGTTAGGCCATGTAGGTCAACACTGGGAATTAGGGCATTATGACGTCATTGAGAGTAGGACTGCCTTCAGGATGAGTCACATGTATAGTATGTTCTGGATTTTTCACAAGCTCTTAGGTTCGATCCATGATTCCTTTAGTATTTATTTGTATGTGGTGGATGATTGAAAGGTCTAGTTTGATATATGGCCCTTGTTTTCCACTTTTTCCATTTCCCTTAGTGTGTTTTTTGTGTTGTGTTTTTTTCCCTTTTTAATAGGAACTAAAATTTGGATTTCGAAGTTGTTCGCAAAAACAATTTAAAAATGAAATGCACATGTTTCTTTCAAACATTAAACTAGTTTTTAAATTAAAAAGGGGAATGGAATTTTACTTGTTTTAGAAATGGATGTATGTGTGGAAACCCATATTTTGTATACTTTTGTTCAAACCTAAAATTGGTATATTCTTTATTTATAGGTATTGCATTGGGAATAGTTTGTTGGTCAAGCCTACTAAGTTTTAATACTCACGCCTATAGTGTTTTCCTGTCTTTAGTTTCTCTTGCAGGTTTAACTCGAGCTTGGTCACCATGGGTGAGAGTTAATTGGGGTGTGGTGAGCGACTCTTGAGGTCATGAGGAGTTTTGGACGTGACCAGGTTAGTTGGTTGTTATTGATCGTTCTCTTTTCAGTGTCATTTATTTACTTTGTGTTGTTCTATTTTTTTCTGATGTTTTATTCATTTTTATCGGGAGAATTTGTTCTTATGTTGTTCTATGTTAATTCCCTTGTGATTTTCGCCAGCCCGGGAGGATCTGGAATGCCTTTCGGTCCATGTCACGGACCGGATTGGGTGACCAATTCAGGGTCGACCCGGGTTGGTTCGTGATAGAGTCAGTGGTTTATCATGAAAATAAATCCATGTCTGGATACGAGTAGGTAGAGGGTGCTCTGGCATAGATGTACCTTAGGGTGAAAACCCTGAAAAAGAGTTTTTGGCTTGACCCGGGGTATCCTGGTACATGACAACGGTCCTTGCTGCACTCTTGTGTATGACACTCCCAAGGGATATGCATTGGTAAATTCAAAAGCTTAGTATGAACCATTGTTAAGGGAATAAAAAATCCCTAAGAATATAGGTTAGAAAGTAGAACATGGATAACATAGATTGAAGACTATAGATTCATAATTTAAGGAATTAAAGGCAATTTATAAGTCATACTCTTTGTCCTTGTATTACCCTTAATTTGTTACCCATAACTTTCTTTTTATTCCATTCAATGTCCAGTAATAGGAGGACTCGGCCAACATCTGATGTGAAGATCAATGTAATTACTATGCTAATGAGATTCCCAATCCAATGGGAGTAGGAATCACAAACTTTTCCATGATTATCTCTCAGTTAACACAAGCTTTTAATAGAAACATGGGTCAAGTGGAATGTTCAACCCCCCCCCCCCCCTAAGAAAGAAAAAGTCTCTATAGAGAGCTTCATGAGACAAAGGCCTCCAAATTTTAATGGATCATCTGATCCATCAATCTACGAACAATGGATTAACTCCATTGGAAAGATCTTATCTATCCTTCAATGTTCCAAACAAGAGATGGTTCTTCTAGCTTCTTATCATATGGAGGGTTAATCTGATCAATGGTGTACATTGATCAAAAATACAAAGCCTGAGGAGGATATTGAGGCATTGGAATGGAAGGATTTCTGGAAGATGTTTTTTGATAAATATTTTCCACGCACCCTCCAATTTAAAATAGAAAGGGACTTCCTTGCCCTCATGAAAAAAAGATGACTAATCTATTGGAGCATATGAGGAAAACTGCACAAGGCTTGCACGATACACTTATATCATTGTCGTTACCCCTGAATGCAAGGTTGACTGCTTCTTTGGTGTACTGAAACCTAGCCTGCAAAAATCCCTAGCGATCCGCGACTTCAACAGCTATGAGGAAATTGTCTGGTTTTCCCTTAAGGTTGAAATAGAGATCGACGATCCTCAGGGGTATCATGGGGATAAAATGCTTAAGGTGGACTACAATTTTGGATGTCTGATGGCTAAATAGAATGGTGCTAACAAAATATAGTACCCCACATGCCAATGGTGCAAAAAGAAGCACCCCTGAAATTGATTTAAGGGGATGAGAAAATGATTTAGGTGTGGAAGAGAAGGGAACCTAGCCATTAACTGCTGACAAGAAAAACTTGTGGCTGTGATAGAGGAGAGTAATTCCCCATTTGACTCTCAACGCGTTGTTCATTGCTTCAACTACAAAGAAGTAGGGAATCTTGAAAATCAGATCCCTATTCCAAGGGTTTTTTGAGGCAACCATGAACCTCTAAGGTAGTAAGGGTGAGCGTTTTCCATCACTACTACCTAAGTAAACCCTGAAAATGAAGTGGTGACAGATACACTAGTTATTCATTCAAGAATAGAGAACATACTTTATGATTCTATTTTTACACATTCTTTTTTATCCTAAAATCTTAATAGAAAAATCCCATCACCACCACAAATAATGGAAGTAAAGATGTCATTGAGTATGGAAAATGTGGAAATCATTACATCCCATGAATATAACTCCTCCCATATCTTAATCGGTGGATTGAACTTCCTGGAAAACCTCATCATACTCCTTCTGGTGGAATTTGATGCAGTTCTTGGCATAGATTAGCGTTCCTTATATAGAGCCAACATAAATTTCCGTGAGAGAGAAATCACTCTCCACGTGGAGAATCGACCCCCGAATCTATAAAATAGAAAAGAATAAGATGAATATACTTTAGCTCCATAATCTCAAGTGTGGATATTACTACCCTCTGAGCACTCGTATCTAGCTCAGATGATTGAGTCTAAGGAGGTAAACATCCTTGAAGACTTTCTTATTGTGAGGGAATTCGCTGAAGTGTTTCCCCATGAAATTTTCTATTCTTCGTCCTAGAAGAGATATTGAATTATCAATTGATCTTATACCAGGGGTGTTTCCAATATCCATGACTTTGTATAGAATGGCTATTGTGGAGCTTGAGGAACTGAAGAAACAACTACAGAAGAATCTGAATAAAGGGTTTATATGCCCAAGTGCTTCACCATGGGGTGCACCAGTCCTCTTCATCAGAAAGAAGTATGGGTCAATGTGCCTTTGCATCGATTATCGTGAGCTTAACAAAATCACGATAAAGAACAAGTATCCTCTCCCATGAATTGATGACTTGTTCAATCATCTATGTGAAGCACAATACTACTCTATGGTTGATTTTCGGTTGGGAAATTATCAATTAAGGTTGAAGAAGGAAGATATCCCCAAAATTGCTTTTCGTATAAGATATGGGCACTATGAATTCATAGTAATGCCTTTCGGACTCAAGAATACTCTATAAATCTTCATAGACTTGATGAATAGATTCTTTAGATATTAACTTGACAAATTTTTGGTAGTCTTTATAGATGATATTATGATATACTCCAAAACCAAGTCGGATCATGAGGACTATCTAAGAATTGTACTAGAGACCTTGCGGAAGGAGAAGCTCTATGAAAAGTACATCAAGTGTGAGTTCTAGTTGAAGGAAGTCTCATTTTGGGGCTATATAATCACAAGAAATGGGATATTTGTGGATCCCTCCAAAAAATATGCAATTAAGGGATGGCTGAGGCCAACACCGGTAATAGATATTTGTAGCTTCTTGGGGTTAGCTAGATATTATCAACGATTTGTGAGAAATTTATCATGATTGTCCAACCATCTTACCAAGCTAACTCAGAAGGGATTAAAGTTTTCTTAGAGTGATGAATGTGAATAGATCTTTAAGGAGTTGAATAGAAGGATTATCACTGCGCCTGTGCTCACTTTACCCACATGTGGAGAACTTTTTGTGGTATTAAGTGATGCTTCAATGAAGGGTATGGGATGTGTGTTGATGAAAAATGAAATATTCATAGCCTATTCTTTATGTAAATTGAAAGTTCATGAGATGAATTATCCAACACATGATCTGGAGTTGGCTACGGTGGTCTTCTCTTTATAAATTTGGTGGCATTATCACTTTGGGGAGAAGTGTGAAATATATATACAGACCACAAAATTCTCAAGTATATATTCACATAAAAAAAGTTGAACATGCGTCAATGAAGATGGTTAGAGCTGATCGAAGACTATGACTGCTTAATCCATTTCCACCCTAGGAAAGTGAACAAGGTGGCAGATGCTCTAAGTAGAAAGGACCCAATAATTCTATCATTGATGAGAATTGAGAAGGATATAATCATATTAGATTTGATGAAGATGGAAATGGGAATCATAAAGAATGAAACATCATCAATCCTTTCACAAATGATTTCTCAACCGTCTCTTTTGGAAAAGTTAAAGGATGATCAAAAGGAAGATGTGGGAATTCAGAAGAAAGTGGAAGCTATCAGAAAAGGGAAATACTTGGAGTTCATTTTTAATGAAGAAGGAATTGTGAGATTTGGGAAAAGACTATGTGTCCCATCATATTTAGAGCTGAAGAATGAGCTTTTGGATGATGTACATAGTTTAAATTTATCTATTAACCCAGGAAACAAAAAGATGTATTGAGATCTCTGAGAGCATTATTGGTGGGATAATATGAAGAAGGAGATCGATGTGTATACTTAAAAGTGCCTTGTGTGTGAGAAAGTGAATCCATAGAGGCATAATTCTAAGGGGATGATGAAATCATTTCCCATACCAGCATGGAAATGGGAGAACATCACCATGGACTTTGTCATCGGACATCTTATGATATCCAAAGGCAACAATGAAATCTGGGTTTTTGTGGATCGTCTTACAAAGTCAGTACACTTCATTGAAATTTGGGAGGATTTCTCATTGGAGAAACTGTCACGGATACATATCCTGGAAGTGGTAAGGCTACGTGGAGTACCACTATCTATTGTATCTGATCTAGATCCAAGATTCACCTATAGGTTTTGGAAGAGTCTTCAACATACTCTAGATATTGAACTAAACTTCAGTATCTCCTATCATCCTCAAATAGATGGAAAATCTGAGAAAACTATTCAAACACTATAGGATATGTTAAGATCATGTTTTATGGACTTCAAAGGAGGGTGGGACCAACATCTTCCTCTGGTTTAATTCTCTTACAATAATAGTTTCCACTCGAGCATCGGAATGGCACCTTATAAATCCCTGTACGGGAAGAGGTTCATAACCCTGGCATATTGGGATGGAGTCAGTGAGCTTAAGCTGGTAGGACCATAAATGGACAAAGAAATGGTGGAAAGGTGAAAACCATTCATAAGCATATCAAGGCAGCCCGAAGTCAATAGAAGAGTTGGGCAGATAACTGTCAAAGAGACCTTGAGTTTAAAGTTGGATACATGGTATTTCTTTGCATATCTCTATGGAAGATGGTATTGAGGTTTGGAAGGAAAGGGAAGTTAATCCCTAGGTTCCTCTTCCCCTTCGAGATTCTTGATCGTGTTAGGGTTGTGGCCTATCGACTAGCACTTCCACCTTCCATGGCCAATTATAATATTTCTTTCTTTTATCCTTCTTAAGTAAGTATATACCGGACCCTTCACGTGTACTCTCTTCAGAGGTAGTATTGCATGAGGATGATCTTTCTTATGAGGATCAACCAATGAAGATATTAGATCGTACAGAAAATGTTCTACGAAATAAGACAATAACCCTCATCAAGGTGGTGTGGCGAAACCACAAGTTTTAAGAAGTGACATGGGAATAATAGGAAATGATGAAGCCAAGTTACTCACATCTATTTTAGTGAGGGAAAAGTAAATTTCGATGGTGAAATTTCTTAAGGGGGGAAGATTGTGACGACCCAAACATTCAATAATGAAAATTCCTCTTGATCTAATTAAATGTCTCATTGTGTAAAATGTTTATTTAAAATGTGAACTTCATTGGTTATATGTTTTTGGATTTTAAAATACCATTAAGAATTGTAACCCTTGATAATATATTTGTTGAACAGTGATAACATGATTAGTATAAATATAGGGCTTTATCAAATCAAATTTACTCAGACAAAGGAAGTGATGGCCTTATCCATTAGACTTACCACGTACGAATCCCATTTGTCGGAGCTCAGAAAGAGGTGGAGGCATTGGGATTCACACTTGACCAATCCTAATATGAGATTGAACACGTTAAACTTGAAAAGAATTTCCTATAATAGAAGTGGATGTTGATATAGATTACAACCTGAGAAATGTTATCCGAGCCTCCCCAAGAGTCGGTCACCAACACACTTCCAAGTACGGGATTTCTCCCTTTCTCATTTTTTTCCAATTTTCTTTAAGTTGTTATGCCATTTTTTCAATTACAAATGTTAGGGTATGATTTCAAACCTCCCCCATACTGCCCTATTTATGATTGGATGATGGGACACCCCTTTCTCTCTCATTAATTCCTCCCATGTACACCCGTTACCATTCTGAAATTCCGTGAGGAATCTCTCTCTCCTCTTTTACAGCCAAGTAATTCTTTTGTATTTTTTATCTAAATTGCATTACATTTGTTGGGACATGTATCTATATGACCCCTTACTGTTCATTTCATGTATATATGACGAAACACCCATTTCTCTATCATCAACCTTTTTTCATGAATTCTTATGTCACGTCGTTATGATGCCGAAATTGAACAATGTTTTTTAAAGCCAAAGTCATTGTGTAGTGAATACCATGACCATTTCTCTATCAAGGGTATTCACTTTTATGCACATTTATTTATTGATTATATAGTTTCGTATATGAATTCCTCATTCCTTTATCGTGGAATAAATGATGTTTTTTAATGAGTCATTTTTTTATGATCCATGTGGCACACTTATGCATGAAATGAAATGTTTAAAGAGGGTGTGCCCTGATAGCACACCAATGCACTGGGTAAAGTATAGTATCATGGTGTGTCATGTAAAATGAGTGTTAAATCATAATAATTAAAGTGAAACGAGGGTTTACTCGTGCTTCATGTGCAATGAGGGATTACTCATGCTCTATGTGCAATGAGCCTCGACTCATGATAATTCCATGTCAAGTGTTGTTTACAAATTTCAATGTTATGATTATCATGATTTATCATGTATTTATGTTCATGTTTCTATTGTGATCCCTTTGTAACGCCCTGACCCCAGTTACCCAGAGTCAGTGCATTATTACATAACATTGGCCTGATCATAAGAAAGGTCAAATCTCGAAAGACCGATTGGTTTAGTAGCCTTGGAAACACGAGATATATTCATAAAGTTTTACATTACACCATAAAGTGAAACACTACTACAACAACATAGTCTCCAGGTTCCACACTCATATACCCACATAAAATCCCTGTAGGTCATTCATAACTTACTTCTTCACATCCTGGGAAAAATAAAACATAGAAAAGGGGTGAGCTCAAATTCCCAGTAATGATAACAATATAGCGGAAACTTTCAAAAATAAGCATAAATATTTGAGGCAATGTATAACTAAAACAAAAGCCTTTTAAACTTGAACTTCAACATAGTATGGAAAATGTAAAATGATATAATGCCATTTACTTATTCACACAGATATTATACTAATAGAATAATCACATGCAATATCAATAACCACTTTCATAATGATGGAATGCATAATGCCATACTATCATAACCACATAGCCAAGGCCTCGTGCCAAAACTAAAAATAAGATTTTGACAAGGCCTTGTGCCAAGACACTAGTTTGTCTCATGAGACCTATCGATGAATCGAGGAGCTATAGTGGGCTCCACCCGTCACTTACTAAGTCCAATGCATTCCCATATGAAAAGGTTTAAATATAACTTAAACATTCGTATTAAAACTAGCATACGAAATGTCAATACTTTCTCCATAAACCATGAATGGTATAAGAATAACACATCCACAGTAAAACATATCACAAAACCTTCAATACAATACAAAAGTTTTGTAAAATAATAAATCAACTTCAAATAAGCTTAAAATCCATCAAAGGATATTGATATAGATGAAATCAAAACTATTTGAGAGAAATATCTCTTTTCTCGAAATTATTGAAAAGTCACACATTTATAAAGGAAGTAATTTAAAATATATTTTTGAATCAAAGTGTCCCATACCACTTTGAAACTTTTAAAAATAAATATCATTTCAAAACCTTCATGTCCATATAAATAAGTCCTTAAAATCATTTTGAAAACATGGACATTAATTAAAAATATTTAGAAAGATAAATCTTTAAAACATTTCAAATTATGATCTTGATAAAGAGTACCTTTCAAAAATTCTTAAAATATTCATTTTGAAAACATTTAAAAGTCACATAATTATAAAATAAAACATTTACTTTTAAAATATTCTTATAAGCTTGTAAGGGAAGCTTTGATGATTTTATAATGGCGGTAAATAACCGTACCCGCCGTATAAGTTAAAAAAACATTCTTACCTTAAATTTATCGAAAGGTAAAAAGTGCCTTGTTTGGAAAACGACGGAAAGATTCCTTTAAAAACACATAAGGGTATAAATGACTTTAACCCATATTCTTTGTAAATAGTAAAAATGTTTTTAAATACATTTCGAAGAAACATGGATGTGGATGATAAATAAATCCCAGTAGATTATTACGTATAAACAACCTCAGATAATGAAGAGATGGTGAAATAAACCCTTACCTTGTACTTTTCCTTGGTTGGGGTAGGTTAACCTCCTGTATAATAGTGAAATAATATTTATTAAATTATATAAGAATCATATACATTCATATGATATCATATATGATATTTTAACATTTATTTGTTAATAATATCTTAGTATTATTGTTGTTTCGGGTGTTAACTTACTCGTTTTATTTTATTTGTTTTGTTACGTAAGCCATGTTTTTAATGGATAAGTTGTATCTTAATAATATCCAGAATGATATCAAGTCCTTAGATACTATTATTAATCATCAAATGAGAATTATACTTGAATAAATATGATGGAGAATGAATCTCATCGCGTTCGTGGAGACGGTAGTCCGTACGTACGCACGAGCAACAATATCATTATTTTGATATTAAGATAATATATAAATGGATGGTATATCATATATACAGAATCATTAACATGTTATATTTATTATTTACATGAGTTACACATCATTATTATACCCATCCAAACAATAATATATTGAATAACAATTACACCACTACGTGGAGACGGTAAGTCGTACGTACGCACGTATGGTGACATGTTATTAAAAGGATGGATATAATACTGAATATTGTTGTACCATATTTATAATAACATCACAATATATATATGATACTGGAGTTATTATTTTAGAATGGTAATAACAAAGGAAGAATAAGTGGAAGAAGAAAGGAACTTGGAAAAGGGTGGTGAAATCATTACCTCTTCTTCAGGTTCTTCCTTTTGATTTGATCAAAAGGGCTCCTTAGGTTGGCTTTCTGATAAAACTAAGGCCTCTAGGTTGTAGTGAGAGAATTTGGGAGAGTATATGGTCAGGGGTTGGCCGAACCAAAAGGCTTTGATGGTGTGAAGAAATGAGAAGGAGGAGTTACCTTTTATAAGAGGGGTGAGGGGCACCTTTGGAAAAGCAAGAAATATTAATTTATAATAAATTCATATTCGGTTTATAATGGCTCCAAAGTTAATTATTTAAATTTTAAGGTGGGTATCGGTCGAAAAAAACTCAACCAATAGAATTTAGATAGGTTTGGGTCATTATATTAACCTTATCTTTAAGTATTAACTCTATGTTAATTAGTTTCACTTTTACAATGTCTCTTTGTATTTTTATATAATATGGTTAATAAACTTACTATATACATCCAAGCGACCCCCAAGTGGTCCATTAATGATACAACTATCATGATATAAGTCTATTGGCCGAACCTTAGATTTTTAGGAATTTAATATCAATTAATAATATAATATTTGTTTCAAAAACTCTTTTATGTCAATTTTGACACTATTCAATAGTTGATTTTTTTGAAACTCATAACATAATGATTACTTAGAAAAAATTTAATTAAATCATTCCTAACATGTCATATTAACTTATAAAATTAGTTTAATTAATAAAAAGTCTCAAATTATATTTATTGGTGTATTTATAATATCAATTATTTTAATTTTTCACTATTATGGTAATTACTGCATCATCATTGTGTCATAACTACGATAAATTATTTAATGTCTCAAAATTATAAATAAAATATAATTATGTAGGAAATCGTTTTATCTTTCTAATTAATATTTATAGTAGAAAATACAACATATATAACCCTATGTAAAAATTGTTTTTCTAACAGATATATGCTTGTGTCATTTTTGTATTCATTTTAACTTAATTAAAATAAAGTGTCCCTATCACCTACAAGTGGCTCCATGGGGTCCCACAATCGACCCAAAGATGCCTATGGTCGAACATGTATCAACCAATAAGGTTAGGAAACGTTTTAGGGTAATTTAGTATTATTATAATATTATTTGTTAACCCTTATTTACCGGATTTACCCTTAACCATGGTAAATAAAATATTTACCGCAATAATTATTCAAAATGTCTAAAAATAAAAGTTACCTATTTACACAATTTGAACATCCTGATTCCAAATATGGAATCCATTTTCCAAATTCAAAACACAGAAGTGGCATAGATTAATTTAAAATTAATTCCCGTTGTTAAAATAAAAAGCGTGTTTTTAAGAGATAATAACTATCAAAAGATTGACACTTGATTATGTCCGGTTTAATTGTAAAATTATGTTCAATGAACAACATTATATTAAATTGTAAAAATATATTCTAAATATACTTTAAAACCACTCAAATTTATAATTTATCACTATTAATTATTTTGATTAAAAAAGTTGTTTTTAATTAAAATTTAGTAATTTTCACTATTCATCAAAATATTAAAGTTATCCGAAAAGTACCAAAATTTCACCTTAGGCTAAATTCGATATTCCGAATCCAAATATGAAGTCCATTTTGAGAGATAAAATTTTCAAAAATTAGGTATTACTATTTATAACGGCTAGTTTGATCGGTTGTGGTGTGTGTTAAAACTCGAAGTTGCGTACAACACACGCTACTGTATTATTCAAAGGAAAGCGTACCGTGGAAGCTTGGGATGTTTAATTTTAAATTTAGTTTAAAATATTGTATTTAAAAAGGGTTCACTATTAAAACTTGATAAAAGTGAAATACTGAAAAATGAATTTGTTCTTGCATTATGTCTAAGAAACTCATAATATGTATTCTAAAATTATAAGGATATATTAGTTTAAAATTTAGTTAATACTATTCATAACCTCTTTTGAATGGCTTGTTTGGTAATTCATGGTGCGATTGAACTCGGTGTTGCGTGTAGAGAAAGTTATTGAATTATTTTGAAGAAATATCACACTATGAAATCTTGGGGTGTTACATTCTCTCCTCCTTCAATAAATTGCGTCCTCGCAATTTGAAATTGTTCTTCGAAAATAAAAGGTTGAAAATAGAAAATATCTTTGTGGGAAACCCCACATCGAAAATTAGGTTACTAAAATTTAGTCTTAATATGAGGAAAAGATAAATGAAAGGGTCACCACCAAATTATTATCTCTATTAGGAGAACATTGGTGGAAATTAGAGACATATAATTAGAGGGAAAACCTAAATATTTATAGGTAGTGATTGAGGTCATCAATCACAAAAAAGTGTAAAATTGAGGTCCTTAAATTCATCAATCTATGATGATTTGAAATACCATCGGTTCAACAAAACATAGGGTATCAGGATAACACATTTTTGGTTTTAGGGTTCATTAAATAAAGTATAAGAATTAATTTCTTCATAGAATAAGAGAAGAAAAATATATTCTTGACAAGTAGAGTTCCATCCTTTAACTAATTTCTACCACAAACTCATCTTTCACTCTAAAATATAATAGGACGAAAAAAATATTCTATTTATCCTATTCGTATAGGGTTCCAAAAAACTAATTTATAATTCATCTACCAGATCTTTTAAAAAAACTACATTATTTAATCCCGAACATCACGTGGGCCAGTGGTAGGTGATACACCCTTGTCGCCCTTCGGTTGTGGGTTCAAGTCTCGCGGCCTTGTCAGTCGCGATGGGTTGCCGCCCGACCTCCGGGTTGTCCTTTTATGGAAATCCAAAATAATCCAAACTAGAACTATCCAAAATAGTTCAGCCAAAATTTATAAGGAAGGTAAACACAATGAATATCCTTTGTTTGCCACGTAATAACATGTGATCACCTTCATCATGTATTCTTTTAAAACACTGCAACATCCTGAATTATCATAAAACCTTATTGATTACATTCATGATCCTTTATTCCTTATAGAATAATAGGCATACTCCTTCAATACAAAAATGTTGTAAACCCCAACAATGATGTAATATAAAAATCATTAATCAGTTTCAAGGTAGTCAAGAATATCCAATATAATTTATCCAAAACAATCATGTATTATTCTAAAATCACTACCTCGGTATCAGAACCATATTATGGTTTATCTTTCTCTCAACCATATATTTTCCAAAAAAAATAACCTGCTATTGAGTCACTTTTCTTTGTTCCACACAATCTCAAGTCCATAATGAAATAGTACTGCAGTACAATCCTTATATACTCCATAATTATTATAACAAGTACATTGTTGATACAACACTCAAATGACATAATCAACATAAGAACTCTAATCATTCCTCTTCATCTGTGGTAGTATCATAACTTGATTATTATCCAATATCATCATTTGCGGCATATTCTGATGACTGGGACATAGGTTCGCGTAGTGTCCAAACTCCTTGAAAATGAAGCATTGTACATTTGAAACCATTTTCTTACCCTTGCAGTCACGTACTTTGCGCCCTTTTCCTCCACACTTATAACAAAATCCCATTCCTTTTAGGCAAGTTCTAGGGTGTTTCTTCCCACAGTTATCACATATGGGAAAATTCTTATTTTCCCTATTCCCTTTATCCATCTTTCCCTCTTCCATCCTTTTCTTCTCTTGCTTCCCTTCAAAGCCATAGGACTCAGTAAACTCTTTACTTATCTTATCAACACATGATATTATTTCTTTATATGATGATAATACATGGGAGACTATTTCTCTTATAAATTCTAGCTTAAGACCGTGAAAGATATGATCCATCCTTCTCTTTGGATCATGTGAATTACTGGAGTTCTCATTCCTTCTACTGGGCGCCATTTCTAAACAATGGCATACACTAGATTAGTTTATGAATAACTATAATTAATCCCAAACTTGTAAAACACATAACATAAATTAAATAGTTTATGGATATAATCCATAATCATAAAAATTTCTCCTTTGAGGAAGTATGTACTCATAAACCCTTCATAATGGTTTGTAAAGAAAATGAGAATTATCCTAAGCATATCCCCCGGGAGTGTCGTAACCAAGAGTGCAGCAAGGCCCGTTGTCGTGCACTAGTTCCTGTTCGAGTCTAGCTCAAAGCGGTGTTTTCGGGTTTTACCACTAGGTACATCTGTTCCAGATCCGCCTCTACCTGCTCATATCCAGACAGGGATGTATTGCTCAGAAAACTCACAAAATCTCTACAATACCAAAATTCTAGGAAGTTCTTCTATACAAATCCTAAAAATCCATCTTAGGTCTATGTGCTCTAACGAGAGTTTATCTAAATATAGCTTCCAAGATTTGTAATAAACTTCCTTTGATACCAACTGTAATGCCCCGACCCCAGTTACCCAGAGTCGGTGTATTATTACATAACATTGGACTGATCATAAGAAAGATCAAATCTCAAAAGACCGATTGGTTTAGTAGCCTTGGAAACGTGAGATATATTCATAATGTTTTACATTACACCATAAAGTGAAAAACTAATACAACAACATAGTACCCATGTTCCACACTCATATCCCCACATAAAATCCATGTAGGTCATTCATAACTTACTTCTTCACATCCTGGGAAAAATTAAACATAGAAAAGGGGTGAGCTAAAATGCCCAGTAAGGATAACAATATAGCGGAAACTTTCAAAAATAAGAATAAATATTTGAGGCAATGTATAACTAAAACAAAAGCCTTCTAAACATGAACTTCAACATATTATGGCAAAAGTAAAATGATATAATTCCATTTACATATTCACACGGATATTCTACTAATCAAATAATCACATGCAATATCAATAACCACTTTCATAATGATGGAATGCATAATGCCAGACTATCATAACCACATAGCCAAGGCCTCGTGCCAAAACTAAAAATAAGATTTTGCCAAGGCCTTGTGCCAAGGCACTAGTCTGTCTCATGAGACCTACCGATGCATCGAGGAGCTATAGCAGGCTCCACCCGTCACTTACTATGTCTAATGCATTCCCATATGAAAAAGTTTAAATATAACATAAACATTCGTATTAAAACTAGCATACGAAATGTCAATAATTTCTCCAAAAACCATGAATGGTATAAAAATAACACATCCACAGTAAAACATATCACAAAAACTTCAATAAAATACAAAAGTTTTGTATCATAATAAATAAACTTCAAATAATCTTAAAATCCATCAGAGGATATTGACATAGATGAAATCAAAACTATTTGAGAGAAATATCTCTTTTCTCAAAATTATTGAAAAGTCACACATTTAAAAAGGAAGTAATTTAAAATATATTTTTGAATCAAAGTGTCCCATACCAATTTGAAACTTTTAAAAACAAATATCATTTCAAAACCTTAATGTCCATATAAATAAGTCCTTAAAATCATTTTGAAAACATGGACATTAATTAAAAATATTTATAAAGATAAATCTTTAAAACATTTCAAATCATGATCTTGATAAAGAGTACCTTTCAAAAATTCTTAAAATATTAATTTTGAAAAAATTTAAAAGTCACATAATTATAAAATAAAACATTTACTTTTAAAATATTCTTATAATCTTGTAAGGGAAGCTTTGACGATTTTATAACGTCGGTAAATAACCGCACCCGCTGTATAAGTTAAAAAAAACATTCTTACCTTAAATTTGTCGAAAGGTAAAAAGTGCCTTGTTTGGAAAACGATGGAAAGATTCCTTTAAAAATACATAAGGGTATAAATGACTTTAACCCATATTCTTTTTAAATAGTAAAAATGTTTTGAAATACATTTCGAAGAAACATCCATGTGGATGATAAAGAAATCCCAGTAGATTATTACGTATAAACAACCTCGAATAACGAAGAGATTGTGAAATAAACCCTTACCTTGTACTTTTCCTTGGTTGGGGTAGGTTAACCTCCTGTATAATAGTGAAATAAGTTTTATTAAATTATACAAGAATCATATACATTCATATGATATCATATATGATCTTTTAACATTGATTTGTTAATAATATCTTAGTATTATCGTTGTTTCGGGTGTTAACTTACTCGTTTTCTTTTATATGTTTTGTTACGTAAGCCATGTTTTTAATGGATAGGTTGTATCTTAATCATATCCAGAATGATATCAAGTCCTTAGATACTATTATTAATCATCAAATGAGAATTATACTCGAATAAATACAATGGAGAATGAATCTCATTGCGTTCGTGGAGACGGTAGTCCGTACGTACGCACGAGCGACAATATCATTCTTTTTATATTAAAATAATATATAAATGGATGGTATATCATATATACAGAATCATTAACATGTTATATTTATTATTTACATGAGTTACACATCATTATTATACCCATCCAAATAATAATATAATGAATAACAATTACACAACGACGTGGAGACGGTAAGCCGTACGTACGCACGTATGGTGACATGTTATTCAAAGGGTGGATATAATACCGAATATGGTTGTACCATATTTATAATAACATAATAGTATATATATGATACTGGAGTTATTATTTTAGAATGGTAATAACAAAGGAAGAATAAGTGGAAGAAGAAAGGAACTTGGAAAAGGGTGGTGAAATCATTACCTCTTCTTCGGGTTCTTCCTTTTGATTTGATCAAAAGGGCTCCTTAAGTTGGCTTTCTGATCAAAATAAGGCCTCTAGGATTTAGTTAGGGAATTTGGGAGAGTATATGGGCAGGGGTTGGACTAACCAAAAGGCTTTGAAGGTGTGAAGAAATGAGAAGGAGGAGTGCCCTTTTATAAGAGGGGTGAGGGGCACCTTTGGAAAAGCTAGAAATATTAATTTATAATAAATTCATATTCAGTTTCTAATGGCTAAAAAGTTGATTATTTAAATTTTAAGGTGGGGATGGGTCGAAAAAAACTCAACCAATATACTTTAGACAGGTTTGGGTCATTATATTAACCTTATCTTTAAGTATTAACTCTTAGTTAATTAGTTTCACTTTTACAATGTCTCTTTGTATTTTTATATAATATGGATAATAAACTTACTATATACATCCAATCGACCCCCAAGTGGTACATTAATGATTCACCTATCATGATATAAGTCTATTGGCCTGACCTTATATTTTTAGGAATTTAATATCAATTAATAATATAATATTTGTTTCAAAAACTCTTTTATGTCAATTTTGACACTATTCAATAGTTGATTTTTGTGAAACTCATAAAAGAATGATTACTTAGAAAATATTTCATTAAATAATTCCTAACATGTCATATTAACTTATAAAATTAGTTTAATTCATAAAAAGTCTCAAATTATATTTATTGGTGTATTTATAATATCAATTATTTTAATTTTTCACTATTATAGTAATTACTGCATCATCATTGTGTCATAAATAAACTAAATTATTTAATGTCTAAAATTATAAATAAAATATCATTATGTAGTAAATCTTTTTGGCTTTCTAATGAATATTTATAGTCGAAAATCCAACATATTTAACCCTATGTAAAAATTGTGTTTCTAAAAGATATATGCTTGTGTCATTTTTGTATTCATTTTAACATAATTAAAATAAAGTGTCCCTATCACCTACAAGTGGCTCCATGGGGTCCCAAAATCGACCCAAAGATGGATATGGTCGAACATGTATCAACCAATAAGGTTAGGACACGTTTTAGGGTAATTTAGTATTATTATAATATTATTTTTTAACTTTTATTTACCGAATTTACCCTTAACCATGGTAAATAAAATATTTACCGCAATAATTATTCAAAATGACTAAAAATAAAAGTTACCTATTTACACAATTTGAACATCCTGATTCCAAATATGGAATACATTTTTCCAAATTCAAAACACAGAAGTGGCAGAAATTAATTTAAAATTAATTCCCTTTGTTAAAATAAAAAGCGTGTTTTTAAGAGATAATAACTATCAAAAGATTGACACTTGTTTATGTCTGGTTTAATTGTAAAATTATGTCCAATGACCAACATTATATTAAATCATAAAAATATATTATAAATACACTTTAAACCCACTCAAATTCATAATTTATCACTATTAATTATTTTGATTAAAAGAAATATTTATTAATTATTAATTATTTATTATTTATATTTATTTATTATTTATTATTTATTATTTATATTTATTTATTATTTATTATTTATATTTATATTTATTTATTATTTATTATTTATTATTTATATATATTTATTTTTTATTTTTTATTTTTTATTTTTTATAGTTATTTATTATTTATTATTTATTATTTATTATTTATTAATTATATTTATTTATTATTTATATTTATTTATTATTTATTATTTATATTTATTTATTATTTATTATTTATATTTATTTATTATTTATTATTTATTATTTATTATTTATTATTTATTATTTATTATTTATTATTTATTATTTATTATTTATTATTTATTATTTATTATTTATATTTATTTATTATTTATTATTTATTATTAATTATTTATAAAATTATTATTTATTATTTATTATTCATTATTCTTTTTTCATTATTTATTATTTATTATTTATTATTTATTATTGTTGAGCTTATATCTATTATTTATGTATTATTTATTTTTTCAATTAATATATATAAGTATATTAAATTCTGTTTATTAACCACATGACGAGCTTGCTGGAGTGGTAAAGTCTTTGGAAAATATGCAAGAGGTTAGGGGTTCAAATCTCACCAAACGCAGTATTTCTTTATATTGCATGGGCATGTGCATGGGCATGTGCACAGGATGTGCATGCATGGATAAATAAAATAAATAAAAAATAAATAAAATAAATACGAAATAAATAAAATAAATATGAAATAAATAAAATAAATACAATAAATAAAATAAAAAAAATAAAAAAATAAATTAAATATATTAAAAAAAATTAAAAAAATTTTATAAAAATTTAAAAACCGCCGATAAATCATTTAGATGCGGTTTAAACCACCGCGAAACGTTCTGCAACGTTTTTAAAAACCGTCGCGAATAGTTTCCCGACACACGATTTCACAGCGGTTTTTCAAAACCGCCGCCAATCTATTTAGCGGCGGTTTAAACCACCGTGAAACGAAAAAAAACCACCGCTAAATCGTGATTTTTCTGTAGTGTCCCTTTATATCATTTCAGGTGAGATCTAGGGGTGTTAAAGTTTACCATGTTCACAGATGCATATTGCATTGGGGGTGCTGTACTCGGTGCAAAATTATAAGAAGGATTCCAGCATCCTTTGTTGGACTCTCACCTTCCATTCTACGGTATTCTCTGGGTTTCTTGGTGAAGATAGACCTGAAGGGAGCCCTAATCTGACCTCATAATGTTCCTTTATCTCAGAGGGTGAGAACCATGAGATGGGGTGGAACAGGTGAATTATCTTCTCATCATTCTTCCCAAATAGGGGAAGACAGACGTCTGATGTGCGGGAACCTGATGTAAAACTTCCCCCAGCCCTGCAAGCTCTGGTTTCTCCTGTTAATTCATTGATGCACTATGGCATGAACTTGTTGGTATTATGGGGGAATTTTTAGTTAAAAATTCCCCCCATCCCTATGGGATGGGGTTGTTTCGACATTGTAGCGGTAGCCGCCACTATTTCCACCATTTTGATTTCACGCACTCGTGTGTGGGTGTAAGTCGAGTATGGTATTGGACTTATACAAGACTTATGGGATTTCGAAGACCTGAGAACTACTTTTTGGTGGGCTTCCCTGAGGCAGGAATCCTGCTGGATTTTCTCGATTGCCTGGTTAAGAAGCTTTTTGATGGCTTGATCTCTTCGGTCCTAATGTTTTTTTGACTATCTCTGGGCCAGTTTTGGTTGAGTATCCCATATTTCAAGAGCATGAATTTCGTTTGACCACTGTCCCTAAGTAATGAAATTGCAATACGTCATTTCTAATGAGGTTTGATAGACATGACGTGGTGTGAAGTGTAGAGATCCATGTTCTCCACATCCCTGAATATGAACTCCAGTCGGGTCATTTCCAATGAATCAACAAAACTTTTTTAGTGCATAGAGGAAATCCATTTCAAGGTTTTTCTTTCGCTATTGTAATCATTGATTTCATGCATACAGGAGGGATTCTAGGTCTATTAGATAGGGAAGCTCCCCAAACATGTTGACATAGTCTGCATACCGTTCGTAGGTAATAAAATTTTCTATTAGCTGGTGAAGAGTCGTCCCTATATTGAGGAGAATGTCAGGAATACATTCCCTAGACAACTCCCCTGGTATGTCAAATTGAGAGGTGGTCGTATTCCAATAAAACACTAGTATATTATCATTAGCTAGTTCTCTTCTCATGGGAAAGATTTATTGCTATGGTTCTTTCGGGGACTCCTCTACTTGATATGCCCAACTTGACTACTTCTTAATAATTTTGTTCTGAGCAGCCAGGCTAGTGGGAGCCTCATTGGTATGTGAACGACGTGGGGGTGGCTCAGAAGATGAGCGTGGCCTCAGACCATTCTTTAGTTGAGAAAGGATATAACTCATCATAGATGGAGTGCTTGATATGTCTGACTCCATCTTTCCAAGTGCCTGGGAATAGAAGGTCTTTCTCACTTTTGTTCCGGAATGAGGAGGGCCTTCTTGTTAGTACAAATTTTGATTGTGGGGGGGACCTTCACAATTGGTTCTGCAATGGAGAGGGATACCATTTCAAATTTATACCCAAACACGAGGGTGTCCCTATGGCGTATACCCTGGGGTGGACCCTCAGGGTGGGTTAAACTGAGAGGTGGACCTTCTTACTGCTTGATGTCACTGAGGGCAGGACCTTCTTGATAGCTGGTATGATGGCATGGACTACTATCATAGCTTGTTGCATGTATTTAGGTAGAATTTTTGTAGTTTACATCCTAGGGAGGTCCTTATTTATGTAATTAAATGAGAGTAGGACCTTATCATTGATTGATGTTACTATTGGGAGGCACTTCACATCAACTTCCATTATGAGGTGGGTCGTCTCAATGACTGGCATCATGGTGAGGACTACCATCATGACTCCACATCTGAAAATAAGGGGAAGCATATCTACAATGTATACCTTAGTGAGGACCATCAAGGAGGAATACAACAAGGTGAGGACCTTCTAACTATCTAATATGTAGTTCAAGGAGAGGGTTACCTTGACCTGCATCATGAGATAGGATCTCATGATCGATCATTCCTAGCCTATGAAGTATGCCCATGTTGGTGCTCTAGGAAGGAACTTCAGAGCTAATGGTAGCAATATTGTGTGGAGGGCCTTCAAAACTGCAACTTCCACTTCTATAATTTGTTAATGTACTGAAAGGTTCTTTATTTTTTATTGATATATGTCTATGGTTATCAATAACCCCAGCTTCCAGTAGAGCAGTATCATGTATGTGCTCTTCATTTTTCGGTTTCCTTTGGCGCATTTCATTTTTTAGCGCTATTTTGTGGGTAACCGGAGCTGCCTATTGTCGTTAATAGCCTTCATATATGGTTCCCTATCATATTGGGTCTCGTGATACCACCGAGATACACCAATGGGAATCTCGAGTTTTTGTAGGGGTATATTCTCTTCCTAGAGTGGACACCATGTTGAAATGGAATCCCCTAGTTGAAATCGGTATTTATTCCTGATCTGGTTGTCCTTGTATTGTGGGATGTTGTTGTCGAGCCTCCTATACTGGAGTAGTGATTCATAACTGCTCCAGAGTGATTAAACAATTTTCCAAGTATGTCATTCCATTAATAGAAACTCGGACATGGGCATGGTTTCTTTCTTTTTCTTCTGATGCAATGATATCTTGTAATGTTTGGAGGATATGTATGGAATTGACTTATGATCTTCCATTATTTACAAGATGTGTTGAGAATCATCTTTGGCTGGAACATGTATGGAAGCCCATTCTAATGTCATATCAGGAGTTTGTTCCTGCTCTGGTCCCCCATGGGTTTTCATTAGATATTGGCAGTTCTCATGTGTCGGGACAGAGGAGTGAGTCTTCCTCCAGTTTCCTTCTATAGATGCCACTATATTTGACTGGTCGGCATCATATTCACAAGAGGGGATTTTTAACTTCTTTTTTTCCACTTTATTTGTCTCACATGCTTCGTATTCATCTACAGGAATTTGACACTGCTCATATTTTCTTCCCTTCCTATTTGGATAGCAGGTTTGATGTCATATCAGAAAGTATTTATGCCTACATGTATCTGGATTTTATCTTATTTTGATGATGAGATTGATATGCATTGGTAGATATCTGCATCGGCTTGTAGTTGCCAACATTGTATTCATGGTGGGACCGGTGATCACTAGTAGGAATGTGCACGTTCTTGTATTATGCCACCTTATTTCTATAGTGGGATTGAGTGGAAGGGGTAGAGTTGTATGTCTGCCCGTTGAATGTTTTCAAATTTCTACGATGGAGTAAATTTTTAGGAACTAGGGTGACAAGATGTTCCTGATTATATATTTGTCACCATTAGTGGGAATCCTATGGGGCCCAGGTCCTCTCGACATCAGCAGCTTCCCTCATCATAAGGTCCTCTTCAGTGTGAGGAGACTTGGTCACCCTGTGCTGAATGTAATACTCTCTGGCAGGGTTCCGTGACTAGGACCTCAGGGAAGTTGTGATGAAGTTGTCAGTATTGACTACATCTTCCTTCCAATGATAAGGTAGGTTCTTATTGTCACATTCCAAGGATTGGCTCTCTAAACTATTTGAGATGACCACTGGGGTGGCCTTTTTTTGTGTGTCGAATGTGGCTAAGGAGGCGACTGGGGAGCTGTTGTATACTGGAGGAATTTTCTTGTGGCCTCCACCATGGGGAGAGTACCATTACGCTGGTACTATTTTATCAATGTGTTGGAAACCTATCATTGAAGACACTTGGTAGGTGAGGTGGTCCTCCTCTTCATTGGTGTCCTAACCACCTGTGGGATCACTAGGGCATGTGTCTACATTGGTCATAGGGATTTCATTTGGATTGAAGGTTTATCTAAGGGAACCTTAAATATTCATATATGACATATATAGACCACAAACCCCCGTCAATGTAGTATTCTCTTGAATATATGCATGTTTCATGATTCAGCATGGCCTCCTTCCCCCTTTTTGTATTATGAGGAGAAGGGGCTTGAGTGGGGTAAAATCACCACCTTGTTTAAGGATTCACATCGGGTTCACGATTTGTTTTTCACCTCCGAGCATAGCGTGGGTTCATGTTTGAGAAAAATAAAAAATGGTCTGACGGTTGAGAAGCATTTGTCTGTTATTATAGAAACTTTCATGTCGCCATATTTATTTCAACTCGATCTGTGTCATAATTCATTAGAGGAGGATTGTATTAACCCTTTGGGGACTGGGCAGTTTATCCCTTCTATATCATGAAGGAGTTTCCACAGTCAAATGGTCCCAATATTTGATTGCATTGGATTGATTATTTGTGGAATCAGTCCTCTCATGATATAACTTCCTTAGATGGTCTCCAAAAAGCTTATTTGTTAATCCAAAAACACCCAACATCCCAAGTATCCATGAATCTTGGACCTGCATTCCAATAGCAAGTGCTCATTGGATGATGATTTAGCCAACGACACTTAAGGACCCCATTGGTCGAGAGTATGGGAGATCGGGATCACAACACCCTTTGGGGGGTATTATAGACTATTTCGAGTCTCTCTAATAGATTTAAGTCATGTACATATGTTGTGAATCCATGGTTAATTCTTGGATAGATTGTCGATGGGTGACCCCTAGTTTGCAGGCTCGTCATAGGCATATGTGGATTTGATGCTACAGAGGTAGTGCTGACTTAAGCCAAGAAATAAGGAAATCTGTAGTTTATCGTCATATATGGGTATGGAAGGTGACTTGATGTTTGGATCAGACCCAAATGATAGTCTTCCTCTATATCCTTGGGAGTGGAATCAGAGCCCATTTTTTTCAGGATACTTGGGGCTAACGCCTGAGAGATGAACAATTGAGAAGTCATGATAGGGTGAACCCTTTTGGAAGGGCACCCTTTTGAGCTCTATCCTTCAAGTAGGAATCTTACATATCATGGTTTAATCAAGAATCAGATTTCTCATAGTTTAGAGGAGCTACAGATTACACATGGAAGCTTTCCATTTGAGAAGAACATGGTTGTGTGGACCCCTTTTGGAAGGGCATCCCTTTTGATCTTGGTCCTTCAAGTAGGCATCCTACGTATCCTGGTCTGACTTAGAATTAGAGTTCATGTAGTTCATAATTGTGTATATGTTTTAATCATAAAAAATCTCTAATCCCACATGATTCATGTTTATTTGAGAAATAAGAGTATGTGATAGATCCAACCAACCACACACTTCCTCTCCTACTAATGGGAGGGGGTGGACCTACGGATGAAGAGGTCAAATGATCATGGGTGAGGGTGTATAGTGATGTACATTTCAATGTGTGATAACATTAGAGGTCATGCATCTCTGACCTCAAATGATTGGGGACATACCTCAGTGGGAGTGCCCCTTTGTGCATTCTCAGAAAGGAGAGGATTGTCGACTCTCATAAAAAGGAGAAGCGAACATAACTCCATCGACTGAACAACATTCCTCATTGAATGGAAAAGAAAGTGATGACCATTAATCCCTAGAATGGGTAGGTTCACATTAGCATCCCAAGGTTGGACTCTGGGTTACCATGGGAATGAAGACTTACATGCATCCCTGGAGTTTGAACTATTGTGGGGGGAGACTTTGTGACTCTTTTTACCATGGGTATGTAGACTCAAATGGGCATTTTGATGCACCCAATGATCTGATCATACAGGTCTAGTGGCCTTGGAGGAGGCTTTGGCCTTATGCTGGGGGACTGGTTTGTGGAGAGACTATGGAGGACTGGACAGTAACATAGGGGTGAGATTGGAGTCAGAGGAAAGAATACCTGAAGACGCCCCATTCCGCGTACTATTCTCTTATGCGGGATGGGGGCGCTCTGTATACCATAGTGGTATGCGGGTAGAGGGGTTGTCCATGTACCGAAGAAGTACACGATCTTGGGCATGGAACACTATGCACCATAGTGGTACATGATCTAGAATGCGGTATATAATACCTCTTTGGCTTCCATATGTGTACTGGTGTAGTACGCGACACCGGGATAAATCATCATAGTGAAACACTATACGGAACATCATATCAAATGTGGGTCATGGGGACTATCATTAATGGGGTGTTCATCCATGAGTAATACATGGTTTGAAATTTCACTAATTAGGTTCATGGTTCTCACATTATTAATATGTTCCTTCATTTTATAGTGGCCGGATTATTATACCTGTGAAAAAGTGGTTTCAATTTGGGCTACACCGATGATTCTAGACTGAAGCCGGAATCCTATCTAAATTCTTACTTCCAACCTCTAGGGTCTCCTCTATGCATTATTTGTCTATCCTTTCTTAATTATTCTATACTCCTTTTATATATCATTGGGTAAATCGTACCTATTGGCATGCGACACCATTTTCAAAATCCCATGAAGAGATGTATTGATCTGTAGAAGACTCATTCAACTTGGGTTTACGGAGGCTGTGGTTTGTGATTCATGGTTCGCTGAATTTTGCAAAAAAAAATTCATTTTCGAACTGCTGAGTTTAAAAGATGGTATACAGATGTCTTCTATGAGCCTGATTCATCCAGTAATGTGGTTCGCGATTGACTAGATTCGCATTCCATTGCTATGTGGGCCAGTGCCTTGCGGTTCATTCCTCATACTCAGGGTTCATGATTCATGCTATTTACGAACCCTTCCCGACGATGGTAAGTGGGTCTCTTAAAACTCTTAGAGAAATTTAATTCCATCAAGTTTCTACTGAACTTTTCAACACAATTTGATTCAATTATCTTTACTAGACTTCTAGGAATTCTTCATTCCTTCTGCAAAGTTATTGTGGGAGTATTTTCTTCCCTTGGAGATGTTTTCTGGACCCTAAAATGGGGTTGCACATTTGATCATCTCCAATCATGATCTAAGGTTCACATCTAAATTATGAAGAATTCTCCCACATTACTTGAGTACTGAATTGAATTTCAATAAGGCCTATCACCCCCAAACAAATGGCCAATTTGAATGAACTATTTAGATTCTCAACGAATATCAAAAATCAATCTCAGTAGAATACATAGATTGATGGAATCATTATCTCCCATTGGTTTTGTTTTAAAACAAAAATAGATTCCACATGAGTATTTAGATGGCTCCGAATGAAATTATGTATGGAAAGTGATGTAGAACTACAACATAATGGTATAATTTTGGTGATCAAAAACTACTTGGACCTAATCATGTACATGAAATGATACAGAAGGTTCAATCCATCCAACAATGTATCAATGATTCTAAAATTTGGAAAAGGATTCATGCTCAAAACCATCAAGGGGACTTTGAGTTCTATGTTGGTTATAATGCATTCCTTCGAATATCACCATGGAAGTGATTCCTGTAATTTGCAAAGAAAGGGATGCTTTGTTGAAGGCACATTGGCCCCTTTTGGATCCTTGATCACAAATGATTAATGAATTATAACCTTTTACTTCCACCAAATATGGATCATGTTCATGATGTTTTCCATGTATTTATCATGAGGAAGTACATACTTGAATACTCACATGTACTGAATTTAGATGTGGTGCAATTGGAGAATGACCTCTCGTATGAACATCATCCACTAAAGATCACGGACAAATGAAAAAAAATCATGGAAAACAATAAAACTCACATTTTCATTGTTTTTAAGATGAATTATTAGTATGGATAGGATATGTGAAAACTAGAGGAATAAAATATGGAGAAATACCTTCACCTGTTTATGTAAAAAGAAATTATGTGGGTGAAATTTCAAATTGGGGGAAGAATGTAATGAACCAGAATTTTATCAATTGAATCTCCCATGTTATAATTATATTCTATGATATAAAACACATATATAGATTATAAATACCAATGAATCTTCATTATCATAAATAAAGAATGATATATTTGTTATTTAACAAAATTTAGGAAGCTATAATGATAGAATAGTGACTTGATACTTGAAATAGTAACATGCTAATTTAAAATAGTAATATTTTGAATAGAATAGTAACCTCTATAATGAAATTATAAATTAAATATGATCATATTATAAATTAAAATATGATATTATTGTATCATAATATTATTAATTAACTTTTTTTAAAATAATAAACTAATTGTTGGTGTTTTTGTAAAAAATAAATGTTTATTTACAATTTTATAATTAATATATTGATTTGAAATATAATTTATTTTGATAAAATAGATTCATAAATAAATATTTTATTATTATTATTAAAATAAAGTTTTATGATACCTTAATTATTTTTTCAAAGTGCTGTAAAATTTTATATAATATTAAAACATTTATTTTTCAAATAAATGATGGTTTTTTTTTAAAACATAATTTATCTTATTTATAAAATTATTTTCATAAAATTAAGTCCATTTTTTAATTCTACATGATGAAAAATTATTATGTTTAGTTTCTGGGATTTTTTAAAATAATTCATTTTTTAGGTGAATAGTGAAATACAAAAATTTACTATATACTCTAAATACTCGAATATTTGAGTCATTTTAGATGTATATATTATGTAAGAACCATTATATCTAACCTTAATTATCTATTTATTTAATTAAATCTTGGAAATCAAAGAAATTCACAATCAGGAGCCAAAATAATAATGGAATACATATAATAATAATCAAAAAACACCCCTCTCTTCCCGAATAAATACCACCCCTCACTACCAATTCCCATCACACATCCAAATACATAAACCTTGTTCAAATTCTATTTGATACACTTATAAAGTCTCTCCCCCATGAACATGAACATTTTTTCTCAACCAATGATCAAAACCAATATCCCTACAGAGGCTCTCAAGGAGAAGAAATTGAAGAGGTAAAATCCTCTTTCATTTTATTTTTATTTCTTTTAAATCTATTTCCTTTTATTATTCTTAAATACCCACCCTATACCAATGGGGCATGATAAATCCATTATATTAGATATACTGGAATTGTATTATGTTAATTGAGTACTCCATCATTAAACCACTAATCCTCTACCTTTAATTATAAAAAGAAAACATTGTCTGTGATATGTCGATTTACCACCATCAAGGAAGATGTGATTTTATTTTAATTTATCTCCATCAATTTTTTGCCATAGAAACATTATTATGGTTTTATTACAGATATTATAAGTCATATAATGATCTGGAACTAACTAATAAACATGATATTAAATAAAATGATATAACTTTGTGATGGTTATAAAAACAACAATTATAAAGTAAATCATTTTCTTTAATGTTTTATCTAATAAATCATCCTCATACCATATAAAAATTGATATATATATATATATGATAATATAAACAAAATTAAATTAATTAATAACAAATTATTTCAATTATGTAGAATCATTCCCATTTTTAATGAACTTCTATACTTATATACAAGCAAACTGATCATGAAAACCAAGAAAATAGACACACCGGGAATGATGTCATTGAACTATATAACTCATAAAAATGCATAAAAATGATATTAATAAAATTATAAATGATAAAATAAGTGTATTATATTTTATGTATTTTGTAATTAATTAATTTTATTTTATTATCCATGATATTAATGTGAATAAATCATTCAAACATAAGGTATGGGGATTTCTCGAACCCAACTACTTTTCTTTAGGTTATTCCTCCATCACACAAAATTTATGTGTGGATACTCTTTTAATATTCCTAAAATATATTTTCATTTACATTACCTTTACTTTTCATTGATATAAATGTTTAAAATATATTTTCATTAATAATAAAATGATTTTCCAAAACAACTCTTCATTTTAATTCACCTCATGACTCCTCTTGTGATTGTATCTTCCTCACTCAAGTATGATGAATCTTATACCATATATGGTTTCTTCAATTAAATTTTCTAAAAACAAAATTTTATTCATGAATTTATTATTTATGAAATGAAATCCATTACTTTCAAAGAATTATTTTTTGTCCATGATTGATATCTGTTATATGTGGCATGCATGATTATGAAAATATTATGATGTGACGTGTGCGCCTAGAAATATATAGAACTCTAATTAAAGGTGATGTATATCGTGAGATAAAGTGAAATATATGTAAATAGAATTCTATCTTTTATCCTAATTATGATGTTAATATTATTAGAATATATCATTTGGGGACATGATGATAGCATTGTTCGCAACTATGTGTGTTATTTTACAAATAATACATGATGTTTCATTTTTATACATTGCCACATTCCATACCTTTGTATAAATATTCCTATCATGATTGTGATAATGATCCTATGATTATGTTATGATTATGATTATTATTATCATCTATTTTAAATTGAATCATGTCATTATCTTTCCTAAAAATGGGATTTTATCTCACCCATTTCTTTGATGTATATCCTAAGGAAATAACATGTAATAAAAAGATCATGAGCTTAATAAGGATAAAGAAGAATATTTTATTTTAATTTATATGTTTTATTAGGAATAATTGATTCATAGTCCCAATTTTCCCAAGATACTAAACCTTTATATCCTTGTTTTGTAGGGTGATTAAGAAAATTATGGTCATTATATTTGTTCTTATGATCAATATGTGACAAGAAGTCTTGATATTTATCCATGTTTCTTAGTGAAGCTCTATTTTGGGTTACTATATACGAATTTACAACTATATCATATAAGTTTCAATATATAATACTTCTAATAGTTCCAGGGATAGAATTACATAGTTATGTATTTTCGACTTTAGATTCTGAAAATATTGATTATATCAGCCGGGAGATTTATCAAGTAAATACATTGAATGATCGTAATATTTAGAGTTATTATTTATATTCAGACATTCCATATAATCCTTAATATTTCCTAGGGATGTTTGGGAACATGTGAATCTATCTCATCAAAAGTGACATAAACAGTTTCTTACACAACATTATATGAATAATTAAATACCCTATAAGTTTTACCTAAAGTTTAATAACCAAATATATTGTGTTATAATATTTTGGTGGAAATTTTCCCCTATTATATTCTTTTATTAGAAAATAAACAATATATTCAATAACTGTAATGTAATTTAATTTTGGATTTCTACTATTTCATAATTTATATGTTGTATCTTTCATGATAGGACATATAAGAACTTTATTAATTACAAATATTTCTTTTTGGATAGATGTTTTCCATTATTATATAGGATATTCATATAAAATGATCATTGTTATAGTGATTTCACAAATAGATTCATTTATGCTTTCAAAAAATCCAGTTTGTTTAGGTGTTATTGATTATGGGTTATAGTGATTTTATCTATATTTTTGGAAGCACGATTAAAATTATTAATTACAAAACTCTAAAAAATGATGAATTATCATGGTTTTTATGGTGATTACACTATTAATATCTATGGATTTATTATATATATAAAAGTAATAAAAAAATATTTACTTTTATATGAAAGTAAAGACACCCATATATATCTTTAAAAATTATTAGCTATAAAATAAGAATAATATTTTCCTAAAAAACCAGAAATGGTTGATTTTCCAAATAAATTCATGTGAAATAATTATAGTATGTGAGATATATCGACCAATTTCACTAGTTTGAAATATATATTTTGTTTCTCTTCCTTTTGAAATGGATTACACACTTTCCCTTTAATAAATTATAGCATAAGAATACATTTTTCAAGGAATTTATTAATAATATTTCTAGGTGAGAATATATTGTAATGTAATATTATCCTTTGACATATCCAAGATTATATATGAAAATCACTAAAAAATAAGCTTTTTGAGAAAATAATGAATCAAAATTAACAGCATAAACATTATCATTTCTAGAAGTTGTGAATACCAATTCATTATTTATATAATAAAATTTACAAGATTTATTTACAATTTTTACAAGTTAAATATCTTAAAAAATAATGTGATACTATGAATATTATATTTCAATAAATAAATAAATAAAATTATAGAAATAAAGACATATTCAAAGATAAAATTTCCAAAAGTCTAATTATTTTTCCCTTTTCATTTTCACCAAAAGTGGCATGCCCTCAATCCACCATTATAATATATTTAAATACTTAATAGTCTTTAATCATATGTTAGATAAATACACTATCCATAAACTACAAATTATTATTGGATAAATATGACCATTTTTCCTATCATTAATTATATACTCATTGATTTTGGTACCTATAGCTATGTGGGTCTATACAGGTTAGAAATCCAAGATTTTAGAGTCAAAATTTGTTTTACATTATTATTATAAAAAAATTAATTGATCTTAAAATAAAATACTTTTTAGGTCCAATATTCTCAGAATGATTTTCAAAAATAGTAGCATTATTTGAGACTAATGAAATATATTTTTAACCAAGAATAAAATAGTTTTGTATATTTTATTTTGTTGTCGATGTTGATAATCAAAACCAACTATCAGTTTTGGTACAACCTAACATCCTATAATTTTATTTAAGGTTTCTATTATTTCATAAAAACCATAAATTTTTTATTTTTTATTTTTTATTTCTAATTTCGAAATTTGCATCTTATTTTAATAGATTATAAATATTTTCATATTCAATTATAAGAGAATAATTTTCTTCAACACATAACACATGATCCTTTTTAAGATATTTTTTTAATGTTATCTCATTTGTGGTATATTCATAAATATCCAAATATTCTTCTAATTATTTATAAATTTATGAATATTTTTAATATGGGCTGAAATTGATGGTATCTTATAGGTAGTATCCAAAATTAATAAATTATATTTTTTATTCATATCATTTTGTCTTGAATCTGAGTCATTGGAGTTATCCACATATGCACTCCAAGTATAATTCATTATTATTTTTGGTAATTTTCCCCTTTAATCATATTTTTTTATATTTTAGATTTGGATAGTTAAAATTTTTGTGTCTATTTCTTTTTCATTCACAAATGGTTGTCTCATTAGATGATTCATCATTTTCCCAAAATTTCTTCCAAATTAGTTTCTTGACAAATTTAACTTTATAATTAGTATTTTTTAAAAATTATTCCTTTTTTAAAAACTTGGGATTCATCTTCCTAGATGTTCTATTTCTTTATCAATTTTATTGTAAAATTTTCTTCTACATTAACTTCCATCTTTAATAACTTGTTTTTATTTTGACTGTGATGCTTTAAATAAAATATATTTTCATTTCGGTTTATAATCCACATTTTTAACCTTCATCTCTTATTATTACATAATCATATCTATAATAGGATCATTTATAGGTAATTGGTTGATGTTGTATGATTTGTAGATAGAGACTGCATTTCTTCTCCATATATCTAGTATAAATCACAAGATTCTCATTATTTGATCATTTTATGTAATTTTAATCCAATGGTAATCATAGTTTTTATGATTTTATTAAAACTTATATAAATGTCGTATATAGATTCTTTAGAATTTATTTTGAATGTATCATACTTAATAATATATTTATTTAATAATACTTCATTAATATTATAAGATCTTTCATCAAATATGGAGAGGGTATCCAAAATTTAGTATTAAGATTCATAGGAATATATTATATCAGATTCATCTTCACCAAAAACATAAAATAAAGTGTTCACTAATTTTCATTTAGATTCATAAACATTTATAATAGTGTAAACCCATTATATTATAGTAGTCATGAGTTTCTTATATTTATCATCAATAGATCCCCAAATACCAAAACTTGTACTCTCAAGATAGATTTTCATTTATATTTTCCATTAAACATTGTTCTTTAAATTAAAATAGGAGTTCTTTTGGTCACTTAACATTCAGAATTAGCCTCCATAATAGCATATAATAATATAGAAATAAAATATATCATGATAAAAAAATTTGATAAAAAATAAATATTATGAAAAGTGCAAAAAACGTACTTTTATACAAAATGTTTTTTTCAAAATGGATGTATATACCTAGGAGTGAATTGAGTTTCTAATTAAATATTATTTCGTAAAATTATTTTAAAACTAAATCCATTAATTTATAATGTACAACCCAATTAACCAAAACATTAGAATTATAAAAAAGTTTCTTTCAAAATACTTCTTATATGTTTGACAAAAAAAATGTTAAAATAGATCTAAAACTTCATTAATTTTTTAAATATATTTACTAGAATAAAAATGATATATAAATCATTAAAAAACTATTTATCAATGTAATTTTATGTTATATTGTTTAGAAAATAAAAAAACATTTTTTTTATAAATAATGTAAAATAAAACAAGAAAAATACACCGTAGGAATTAAAAAGGGTGTTTTTTTATTCATCTAATTCCTAGCCCTCTCCACTGGTAAATAACCCAAATTTATCTAATTTATTATAAATAAACAAATCCAAAACCTAGATTAGGTTTTACAAACAACTATAATCATATATTATAAGCTATAAAGAGCCTCTTCTATATATCTACATGTGAGAATAAATATGTAAATGGGAGAGAGAATGTATGTGTATGGGAATGTGTATAGACATGTCTAGTTTAGTACAGGTGTTGGTACTAAATGATATAAAATAAAAATCACACACAACAAAAAAGTAAGAAAATAGAGTAAGAAAAGGGAAAGAAGTTGGTGAACTAGAGTATGTTGTTCTACTATTATGCTTGAAACCTTATTATTATTTTTGTCATCTATTGATTTTTATTTTTTAAATAAATAAATTTATATATTCTATTGATATTTCACTGGTGTTTAGGGTAGAATAATGATATATGATTGAAAAATAGAGTATTGGCTCGTCTTTATTGTTTATAAAAAAGTGTGATCTATGTATGGTGTTTTTTATGTTTATATTTTCACATATTCATCTATATTTTTCAATATCATCGTTTATCCTTTTAAAAAGTTTTTCTCTCTAGAAATATATATTGAAAAATCCTAATCAATATTCCTCATACTATTTTAGGGAATCCAGACTCATGAAATGCTTCTAAAAACATTTAAATCTGTACAGAAAGATAGTTTAACTAATTTATTTATATGTGCATATATATATATACATATATATAATATAATAATTCACATTAGATAAATTGTTATTAAAGGTCACACATCTGTATCCATTGTTTACTCCATATTTATTGAATTCATTGACTTTTTGTATGGTCGATCCCTTGTACCTATGTTAGATCATTTTTTCATATGGTCGATCACCCTATAGTAATGGTTGATCACATTTCACATAAGGTATATCAACTTACATCTGTATAAGATCACCTTGCACTTTCGGTAGGTCTAATACATTTTAATATTGAGAATATTGACCATGGTCGCTTAATTTTTCAAAACATATTATTCTTTGTTAAAATTCCATTTCATAAATTGATTCTTTTATTTAGCCTTCCCATCACATGATTACTCATACCATTGATCTTTTTATAATGTTGTAGATCAATTCCTTTGAAAAATACATTTATCATATGGATTCATGGTTTTTATTTAAGTCGCATTATTATGTAATATATTTTCAATGTTCAATCAGGTGGTTTTTCACTCAATTGAATTTTCCATGTGGTTGATTGTAGACTTCACAAAAATACGTATTCTCTTATGAAAATGATTTTACCTTCATAAAATTTAAATTTGATTACAAAAAAAATAAATATTATTTATGGTTACAAAAATAAATTTTTTTCCAAAAATCCTACAAAAATAAACTTATGTTTTATAGAGTCATGGTTTCTAATGATAAAAAATATGACTAATTATTGAAAATATGATACAAGATTGCTATATGTATAGTTTTTAGTGAAAGAAATATTTTATTACATTAATGTTTTAAATATTTTAAATTATCTACGAATATAATAAAATTATCAAAATAAAATAACTTTTACCAATAAATATATTCTATTATAATAAAAGTTACTAAAAAATGTGAAATTTACCAACACGTCATGAAAATTGTGAACATTTTCTACAAATGTGATTATAAACTAACTCTTCATGATGTTGGTAAACATTTTGAAAAAATATAACATACCCACTAAATATAATATATATTTTTATATCTCTATTCTAATTAGAATTACACAACCCACCAAGACCTCTTTTGAAAGGCATTGAGCTGAGTGCACCTTCCCAAGCCTGTCGTTAATATAACATGAGTTGGTAAATATACTAGGTGGGAATATGCCACATTATTCGAGGCCTTAATATAATACAACTATATAAAACACACACCTCCAAAAAGATATCATAATGAAAAATATAAATATAAATATAACTAGAGTATATAATGGGTGGCATAATTTCTAAGATCCATAAAGGAGTAACTAGTGCATAAAAAATAATGAAAAAATACATGCCTAAAATCATAAGTCAAAAATGGGTTTTGATAATTGAAAATTCTTATGGTGGTATGCCCAATTATTTAGGTTGTATATTATACCCACTAGAATAGAATACATGGATAATCAACCCATCAAAATATATTACCTTCGTTATAGCCTAAGGCATTGATCATGAAAATAAAGACATGAATTTATTCCAATTTTTCAACATCCATAGAAATGTTTTAATTAAAATATGATTTGATAACACCATGGGAACCTTCCCCTAAATATATGGATTGAAAAATATTTTAAAAATATTATCTACCATATTTTAATCTTTATATTATGGGTTAAACTGAAACACACACTACCACTCCACCATATCATATTTTAAAATATTTTTTTTCATATTAATTAATATATTTTTATCATTCTATCTACTAATGCCTTATAGACATAGGCATAAGTGTCCTAGTATTTATAGAGCTTATTTCCTCGGTCATAGTGCTCATGGAAATAGGTGGGTCTGCATGGTATATTACTTCCATGATATTTGTGAAAATCGAAAAAGTTATTGGAAGCATCATGGGATGATATCCCCATGGTGGTTGGTGGGTCTATACTGGAACCCTATTTCTACAAGGACCATACTTGTGGAAAGATGAGTAATTAGTGTCATGAGTACATGATTTTGTATTGTTAGTGTTTTGGAAAAATATTTTGTCGTCACGGGATAATCTTACCATGAAGTTAGGGCTCGATACCACCATAGGTAGATTATGCCATTATTTTCGGTGGGTTATCATTGGGGTTTATCACCATCAGCCAACCATCCCAAATAAATTGTATCAACCTAGTTCATTACGTTTATTTCTTGTTATAAATTTAATTCATATAGTCATCCATGGCCAGGAAAGGTATGGCCCATTGTTACAGGACTTTATAACCTTTTTACCATTCAATTCTCATAGTAAAATCTATTTTTTGTGTCAATATATATATATAAGATTTAAAAAATAATAATTCACATATGTAAATATGTACACTTTTTCTCTATCTATAGGTTGAGCTATGTCCAAGGGAATATCACCCATAGTTGTAGCCTGGAGGTCATTGGTGTTTTTTTTCAAATAGTGATCCAAAATGAAAATCAATCTGAAATATCTAATGTTAATAGGTCATAAAATATAACTAGACCTAGATATTAATTTCATCTTATTATATCACCATTGGGGACTAATAATCTCCACCAACACAGTGTCTGACAATGTCACCATAAAAATATTTGTCTTATGCATAATACCTGAAACATGAGGGAAAAGACACCCATACATGGGTGAGTATACAATTATCCAATATTTTACCCTATAAATAAAAAATTAATAATAGGAAGTCATGAAAAATTAAAACAATAAAGTAAAGAGGGATGGAATAAATCTATAAAAACGTAGATATGATTTAAATGTGGGATCTTGAGACATAAAACAAATTCCTACTCTACACTATATAGCTGTAATAGAATCTGTATAAAGTCCCTTGAATTTGAACTACCTAACAAAGCGACCCACATTACCGCTATGAAATTGTAATAGGGGACCCACACCTTCCGAAAGGATGTGTTTATATTGACTGAGTAACTAAATCTAGTGGAGGAACCATGCCCCATTTAAGCTCATAGATATGGTATTTCCCAATCGCATGTATATAGGACACACTCCGTGAGTATTTGGGTGAGTGCCCCACTCTAAATAAAATAAAGGAGTCCCATACCTTATCATACAAATATATCCAGCATAATTCCTACCCTAGGAACACATCGATCACATTAACTAATATCAACTATTATCTCTATAAATATAAATATACTACACTTCTTACATCACATTATATCATAACTCTAATTTAGAAGATAATTTTACCACATAATTTTATATTATAAAAAATTCATTATGGATCACTCTGACACCCAAACTCGAGTCCTAAATAAAGATATACAAAACACACATGAGGGTAGAAAGTTACATGAAAGGGATTAATGTTTCCTAAAATGTGTATCCCTTTATTATTGATGTGTTTATATTTTACCATGTAATGGGGAATTCCTGGGTTATCATACCTAGCATGTGAATCTTGGGTTCATAGTGTGTGTGGAAAAAAGAGTACATATCAGGTACCACCACAACTCATGTCATGGGAGGTTCATTATACTTGACATGTTCCAATGGGTGAATGCTATGGTTCTAGGAGTATCATTCAATTTTTATCCACAATACATATAAACAATTCATTTAGCTATACATGGTCTTCCCATTAGAGTCACACAACATTTGTAGTGGGTGAAAAAATACCCACTTTATCTCTCATATATAGAAAGGTTCAAATAATTCCTTACATGAGGTATATGACCTGTAGCCCATGTTTCAAAAATATTTGGATCCAATTTTAAACCAACTCTGATCGCCAAAGAAGGTGGTACATGGTATTTTCTATATGTATTACATGTTTTATGATCACCCAAACTAGGCCCATAAATTTTAGAATGCTCTGAATCACATTTTTTCACTATTCTCACCTCTAATTAGACAAAAACACTTTTAAATCCCTCATACATCATATTAATGTCTTTATATGTGCTTTTACATCCATGATTCACGTTTATGTGTCAAATGTGTGTTTTGGTTATATTTATTTTCAATAATAATTTAAATATTCATGTCTTGAAATGATGTGAGATGGAGGAACAATTCACATATCCAAGAAGCTGGAGATGTTACCCCTACATTAATGGGTAAAGATAAATGAGTTTGATATCATCGAATAGATACATATAACACTTAATGATAAAAACTAATACATTTTATGGTTTTTTATGGGTACCCTTATTTTTTATATCGGATATTTAACATAATTCCTTAAAGTAATTTATTAATAATGTCAATGGAATTACAATATTTAGTGTCTTTGAAACTATAATCATAATACTTAATGTACATAAGTAAAATATAAAAATATATTTTTTCATCCTCATGAATGTGTCCCTTTTCATCATATCCTAGTTCACCACAAAAAAATTGATTTATTATAGACATATATAAATAGAAAATGGGGAGCATAAATATGAGTAAGAGATGAAAAAGAAAATAGAACATGAGTGATTATTAAGTATAAAGAATGATTCATAACATGATAAAATAATAATAAGCATAAAATTTATAACATTTAAATTTCAATAAACTATAAAAATGAGACATTACTAAGAATATAAACTATTATCATCACAAAAGTCTCTTAAAATTTTAAAAATGTTACTTAATATGGTATAATAAACATGTTATCTCTAGAGAGTAATTTATTAATTAATGTATTGGATGGATATCATGAATAATCCTTCATATTCCTTAATATAGGTTTATTAAAGATCAAATATTGTAATAACACATTCCATAAATAAATCTAGTATAGTAAAGAACATTTTGTTATGAAATCATCGAGTATATAACACTTCAAAGACTAGAATTTCATCATTTGTAAACATTTGGAATGGAATGTGGGTTTTATTCATGGAAATCCCCCAATAAAATTACTATAATTACATATATATGAGTACCCATGAATAAAAATATAGTTGGGTATTCACAACATAATAATAGAGACATGGAAAATCAATAAGCTATTTTAGCACCATAATGGGTATACAAAGTGGTTTATAGAATGAGACTATGGGCCCTAAAGAAGATAGTTCATATCAGACAGAATCATTATTTAGAGGAGGAATTAGAGTAAATTTCTAAAAAAAAATATTATATTTAATAATATTAGGAATAAAGAGGGTACAACAACAAAAATTAAACTTGTAAAAAGTACCATGGAACTTTGCATGATGTAATTTTAGACAATCAACAACATAGAGGGGGGCTAGCAACCATCTATGATGAAGTTAAAAGGGAAAGTTAGATCCATTATAATCTTTTATTGGGAATTTGGGTCGTGTACTAGGACTTATTCCCATTATCCCTCAATTATTGTACAGGTCCCCTCTAAACCCAGCTAAAATGTGATAATCCCTAAAAATAAAAAATAAAGGTCTTCAGGCCATTCGAGTTAGAAAATGTTTTACCTTTTGAGATGGATTCATAAATCTTGTGGATTGTTCCTTGAAAACATAGGCAGTTATATGAAAATGTATTGGGTAGGGAAATGAGTGGAAATTCATGATCAATAGACTGGTAGTGGAGAATAATTTGATAATGGGTTAGTTATTTTATAAAATCATGGAGATTTAATTACTATTTTTCAAATACAGCCCTTGGAGATATAGGATTTGGAAAATAATGATTCCAAGGGTGACCCATGGTTTTAGCTCAATGTTCATGAAATAAATATTTTTCTCATATTTATGTTTGTAAACCAAACATCACATTTATTAATTTTGACATAGGAAGGTGATTTTGAAACAAAATATTTGTTTAGATGATCATTTTCTTTTCAAGTATTTGGAAAGTTATTTATAGGTTTGTAAATATTTTATAATTTATTGAAATAAGATATATTAGTAAAATAACATGTTTTTTGGTTTTATATTTATTTTTATTATGATAACATAATTATTACATATTTATAAAATCATAAAATCTACAAAATAAAAAAATTGAATCTATTAACTAAAAAATATTTTTTTAGAAAATTATGAAATTTTCACACAAAATTATTTTAAGTGTTTATTTTAAATAAAATATTAATTTTATGAAAATAAAAATCAAATGTATAAGAAGAAATTATTTTGAATAAAAATGATATATTTATAATAAATAATTTTCTTGAATGGAAACATATTAATTTTTCACTTTAAAGATTTAAAAAAAAAATAATATCATATGTATTGGTTTATAAAGAGTATATAAAAATATCAAAATATTCCATAAACATACTTATAATAAATTTATGTTCATTGTTAAAATATTATTTTACTATTCTATATGAAATTACATTTATTCCAATATTCATATACCAGTCACATTACAATGGCTAGATCATTATAGTCATATTATCATTTTCACACCATATATTCGCCATAATTCTCATACCAAAAAAATAATTACATATCTTATAAATTTTCTTCAATTAATTTGATAATGTATATCATAATATGAACTATTTTCTTTTTTAATAAATACATCAGTAAAAGAGTGATCTTCATTGGGGAATTTTAGAATATAGAGCTTTAATTATTATTAGAGTTATTATATTTATTTTATCTCACTATATTATTCATAGTTTTTATATGCAATATCTTTTCATGATTTGTAATACTCTAATAAAATATAACAGTATTTATATTTAATTATAATGAAATATTCATTTTCAAATATGATTTCCTTTATTAATAACTTAAATGAATCTTTATTTTTTTGCATTCTCCCCTCTTAATAAATTTCAACCTCAATTTTTTTCCCTACCTAAAAAATAAATTTATTTCCCTTTTCTCATTTATTCATGATCCTTGGTTTCTTCATCATACTGGTGACTTCTCAAAAAAATCTTTCACAAGTTGGGTTATCTTATTCTCTATTTCTTGTTCTCGTTCATTAATAATCTGTTCTGATTATTCTTCATATGATAGTTCATGTTCCAATTCTGCCAAATTTTTTTTTATTATATTCGTTGGGTCTAAAATATACTTTCATAAAAAAAGAAAAAAAAATATTTCATTACCATTTTAATGATATGTAGTTGTTTCAAACTAATATGAAACTTCTACGACATGTTATATAATCTAAAATAGTAAAATGTACCTTAGATATAGTTTTAATTTTTTTTCCCAAATCACATGAATTAATTCCATGGTGATATTTTGATAAATACATGGTCCTAAACATGAAACTCTAAGTCTATCATTTGATTTTTAGCATAAATATTTTGTCAACTATCAATATCCCTGATATGTTTTTAGATCACTTTTATCAACTCTATAGTTTTATTTATAATGTCTTGTAAAAATATTTTTACTTCTCCAAATTCATTATATCATGTTGGAGTTATACCCCTATTCCCATAGTGTTCACCATAACTATTCATCTGAATACTAATGTGAAGACTTTTTTATAGGAAAATACATCAAGTAGAATATTTTTATCCCCACTCACATTAAAATTAAGTGATATATTCCCTAACATGCGTTATAATGTTTGAATAGTATTTTTAGATTATCCATTGGTTTGAGTATGAACGGTAGTGATAAGGTTTACATAAATATTCATATCCTTTTAAAGGCCCCTTATGAACATGGAATTAAATATTAGATCATAGACTAAAAAATTGATATTTTTCCCCATAATGTCTCATGACTTATTGAATAAACAATTAGAAAGGTTCTCTATATATAAATTTAATCATATAGTGATGATTTGGTAAACTTAATTAATAAATAAATAAATACACATATGTCATTGTTTACCTTGGATTTATTAGGAAGGGAAAAAACAAAGTTTATAGTGACATTGTATCATATTCATACATGAATGGGTAGTCGTTATAATACTCAATTTTTTTATTTTCTCTTCTCTTTTACTATATGAAATACTAATAATTATATATTATAATAAATGATCTCCTTTTTTATGTCATTCCACCATTAATGATCTCATAGATCTCTAAAAAAAATTTCTTCCATGATGTATACAGAACATATATCTAAGAACATTATCCATCAGCTATTTATTTATCTTTCCAAAAACTAGAGTACATATCCTTGTACAAAAACTAAATTCCCCATATTTATCAACATTTAACTTATAAAATTTCCCATTTTTCAAGTATTTTATATTATTTTTTACCATAGGATCACCACCTTATGCTTTCATGATTTTATATAGTAATTATGATGATGAATTAATTTGCGATACGATTGGGAATTTTCATTCCCTTATGAAATCCATATTTATATTTACCCAGTCATTGATCAATGGTTCCTCATTAATCATTATTATATCATAAACTCTAGGTTCTTTTCTACTTATTGTATCAATGAATTTGTTTTATTTTTCAGGTTAACAATGAATTTAATAATAATATTTTTTAAATGGTATAACCATATAATTTGTCTCATGTTTAGTTCATTTTGAGTGTATATGTACTTTAGACCTTATTGGTTGGTGTATATATCACACTTCTCTATATAATTATAGAGTCTCCATTTTATTAATGAAAAGACTATTATAGATGACACCAAATAATGGGGATGATAGTTATGTTCATCATATTATAATTATTGAGATGCATAATAAATAGACTTATCATTCTGTATGAGTACACATCCATGTCCTTTCAATGATTTTTCACTGTAAATGAAAATTCAATCCCTATTAGAGGGTAAAGGAAGAAATAGAACATTGTGATATATCTTCTTCAACACATGGAAGCTTTCTTTACCCTACCATTTCAAGATATACATAATTATATTTTGAGTTAACCTGATTAGTTGTTTGAAATCATTGTATTTCTTTAAAAAATCTTATATAGTATCCTTTTAGTCCTAAGAAACTATGAATCTTAGTCACTATTGTATTATGTGGTAACACATCTATGACATTTTTATTTTTTGGATCAACCGAGATTCCTTCACTTTTCCTAATGTGTCACTATAATTATACTTATTGTAACCATAAATCATTACTAAATATACAAAATATATTATAATTCCATGGTGTTTTTAATATAGGCCTTGGATAATCTACAAAGTCCTAAATAATTTGGGAATATATATGAATATCATCAATAATTTCAATTGAAAATATATCGAGGCAGTCCCTATATAATAATTGATAGAATATGTAAATAAAAATGGAGTATTAGTATATAAAAGTCCTTATAAAACAACACATAATGTCTATATTTTTTGGATGTTAGTTTTTCAAATATCTTTTTTCTTTACACTCTACTAATGATACCCTGATCTACGGTCACTTATTGAAAATAATTTGAGATGTATAGTCTTGTAGAATAAATCATCAATATATTTAAGAGTGTATTTTTTTTCTTCACTATAATCACATTATGTGCCCTATAACCAATTCATGACTACATTTATCTATCTTTCTTCTTTACAAAGAGAACAGGTTCTCCCTATTCATATACACTTGGTTAAATAAAACCCTTCTCTAAAATATCTTGATATTTCTTATTCAATTTATCTTACTCCTCAAATTCTAATCTATATGGGATTTTTTTTATATTCTTTTTCATATAAGTTGGAGTTAAATTGATTACCCTACCAATCATTCTAGTGAAGGTCATATTAATTCATTATGAAAGACATCAATGTATTCTTAAACAATGGGTAAATCTCTTATAGGTCCACTTTCACATTATTTCCCCTTTCTCCAATCTGTTCCATAAAGATTGATATTTTGAGGTGGTTATTGAAAGGTATCAGGATAGGATATATCTCCTTTGAAGATAATTATTTATTATCCCTTAAAGATAAATAAAATTTCATTTCTTCTAAAATTAATCATGTTATTATACTTTAAAATCCAATCCAGACTATGTGTTATATAAAATTACACTTTTGGAACGAATACCAAGTTTACAGAGAGATTGTAACACCCTAATATTTTATGAGAAGTATATTTTTTTATGTAATATGTTATAAGAAGAGGAATCTTCTACTACACACAACACTATCTTGGCTTGCGTTACACGCAATCGCGACCTTCCTCGATAGCGTGTGTAGTACGCAATACAGAGTTTCACTAAACAACGATATATTATAATATTATAATCTAGCCGTTATGAATAGTATTAACTGAATTTTTAATTTTATAACATTTTAATTCAGCTTATACATTTTCTATAATGAGGTATGAAAACAAAATCAGTTTTTTTTATAAGAGAAGTATTTTTCAAAAAATACAGTTTTACCGCATTTTGATGGAGCACCCACATTAAATCTAGTTTTTGACAATTTTATAAGTTCAATTTCACAGAATAAAATTCTTCTTTAGAATCAGGATATAAAAATTTACTTTGGATAAATTTTTCATATTATTTTGATAACTTTGATATTTTAATGAATAGTAAAAACACGCTATATTTTAATTAAAAATAACTTTTTTCATCACAATACTTTATATGTTTAAATTATAATATTTAATGTTTTTAAATTATAAATAGAATATATTTTTACCATTTAATATAATTTATTTCATTATCATTAATTTTATATTGAATTAATAGGTAAAAACATTTCAATCTTTGGCAATGTTTTAACTTTTAAAACAAGTTTGCTTAACAACGGGATTAATTTTAAATTAATTACTGAAACTTATGTGTTTTGAATTTTGAAAAACGGATTCCATATTTGGAATCAGTGGGTCCAAATTATGTTAATAGGTTACTTTTATTTTTTTTGATATTATGAATAGTAACTATGGTAATTTTTATTTACTACGGTTAAAGGTAAATAGGTTAATTCAAGGTTAAAAGAATATTATAATAATTCAAAATTACATTGACACTTTTCCAAACATTATTTTATGAGTAGTGGCCGACCATGGGTATCCTTGGGTCGATTTTGGGACCCCATTGAGCCACATGGTAGTGAAAATGACAATTTGGATTAATTAATTTAATGTAAAGACAAAATTGACATTAACAACAATCGTTTAGTAATTAATTTTTATAATTGGTTATATAAATTATATTTTAGACTATAAATATTCATTTGAAAGATAAAAAGATTTCCTACATAATGATAGTTTTTTTATAATTTTTAGACACCAAATAAATTAAATTATTTATAACACAATAATGATGAAGTATTTACCTCATTAATAAATGATTTAAATAAATAATATTATAATGATTAAAATATTTTCCAAAACATGTCAAATTCTGATTGGATGATTTTATTTCGACCATGGGTTATCTTATCTTTATCTTTAATGATTTTTGGACCTTTTGAAACTGATGATAAGTTTATAATAAAATAATATTTCCACACTTTCCAAGTTACCCCTCTCCTCCCTTATAAAAGGGCACCTCCTCCCTCTTGTCCTCAGACCAATTTGAGCCTTCAAGATCGGAAAAACCCTAGCTATTTCACTTCCCCACTTCCTTAGAAACCTACTAGAGGTACTGGTCTTCTCAAAAGACCAACTATAGTGCCTTAATAAAAAGTTTAAAGGAGGCACTTCGAGAAAGAGGTAATACCTTCTACCGTTTTCTTCAAGTTCCATTCTTCTTCTACTCCCTCTTATTTAGTTGTTTCATTATGAGGTAATAACATTAGTATCCATCATATACTTATATGTTATTATAAATATGAAACAACCCTATTTCACCTCTTATCCATCCTACTGAAAATGAAATCACCGCACGTGCGTACGTACGGAATACCGTCTCCACGCCATGGTGTAATCAGTTTTCCACCACCACCTTACTTGGATGGGTATAATGGTGCAAATAAATAACTATATATGATTATTGTAAAGTGGTATTGATTCAAAAATAGTATACATACACTACAATACAATTCCACGATCATGGGAATGATATCATCGCTCGTGTGTACGTACGGCCTACCGTCTCCACGATGTGATGCGACTCGTTCTATATGATCTTCATTGAATAATGATTATATAAATGAATTGAATGAATTAATATGATATATATTACACTAATATGATTATTTAAATGATTTATCTATATCCTATAAAGAGGAATAAGAATTTATTCAACAAAACACGCATAAGAACAAAAAGTAGTAAACACTCGAATAACAAGTAGCAATGACATATTACTAATAAGAAACTAAGAATATGGCCATATATGATATCATAATAATGAGTATGATTCTGTAATAAGTCAATGACATTATTTAAATCATTATACAGGAGGTTCGGACACTGAGGAAGCAAATCGGACCTAAGGTATGGGAAAATATCACAATCTCATTTTATCCAAGATTGTTTATACTCTGGTATTTACTGGGGTGTATTTTATCATCCACATCCATGTTTAATCAATATGTATTATTATTTACATCCACATACAATTGTTTAAATCCAATTTTACCCTTCGGTGGGTTTTTAGTAAAAGATATGAAAGGAATATTTTGTCATTTTTCGTACGAGGTACTTTTTTACTTTTCTGACAAAAGTACGAGAAGAATGTTTTTTTAACTTATACGGAATTAATGGATTTTTAAAACATTATTTTAAAGAAGCTTCCTTTACAAGTTTTCAAGTTTATTTTTAATCAAATTATTTTAGTTTAAAATTGTATGACATTTTAAGAAAGTAAACTTTTTTTGAAGTATAATGGATATTTTCTTCAAGAATGGAGTTCAAGTGTTTTATCAAAATTATTTTCCATCTAAGATAATATAGGGTTCTGTTTCTATCCCTTTTATTACATTGATTTGATTATGTTGTGATGGAATTATTTTTATGAATTCTTTTATCTTATATGAATTGTTTTATGATGTCATGATGTTTAAGAATCCCATTTTTATTACATGGGTTATGCAACGATGTATGATTTCTGATTTTGTGGCACACATAGGAATGGTATCATTATGAGATGGGTGGGACCTATATCTCCCTCCAATGCATTGGGTAAAGATTTATATCTCATGAGATAGACATGGCTGGAATGGAAGGTTAGTCTGGTTCAGTGAAACAGGACTGAAACGAGGAGTGAACTCAGTTCAGAAATGGACTTTGTCCGCTAAGATAGTCTTGGATATGAGTCTTGACTACTAAGAAATGATTCTCTATGATTATGTGTGTATTCCACAAAGTTTAATGTTTTATGTTATGATTATTGGGATTACATTTCACTTCTATGATTTATCCCATGATATGAAATTATGATTTCTTTTACAGGTTAAGATTTCCAAAATGTTATGTTCTTATGAATATGATGTGATTAATTTTTCTTTTGTTTACCCTTACTGTGCATTTGAGCTCACCATTTTGTATGTTTTCTTTCCCCCAGGTCAGGAAGAAGGTTATTAAGTAAGATATGCCAAAAGGGACTCTAGATATGATGAAATAAATGGGAGACAATATAGATGCTTTATGAACCAGTTGTTTATGTTTCCCAGTTTCTAAAGACACTATACCTACACGGTCCTTTCCTGGTTTTGTTATATGTTGTAATAAGTGTGATTCAGTTCTAAAGTAATAACAATGTATGTAAATTATGGGTCGATATAGATATTTCAACCACGGATGTTAATACTATAATTCATATGCATAAATTAAATTACTGAATAATTAAACTTGGGTTTTTAATGAATAAATATATATATATATATTTTTAATTATTTACATGATATCGTTGTCAAACATAAATTAAATAAAAGTATACATTGTACTAAAATCATACAACATACTTTCTATTTTCTTTTTGAGTTATATGAGTGTAAAAACAATTATATCATTGGGAGAATCAACTTTAGCTATTAGGATTTCAAAAAAATAAAATTTCTTCCTTTGCCTTTTTTAGGGTTATTGGTTTCTTTACTCTATTATATTATTATTTGGACATTTATTATTGAAATTTTAATGTTCCACACATTAATAATTGAATTTTTTATTTTAGTTTCACAAACAATACTTTTTCACTGACATTTATTTATTGAGGCTTTACATATGCATGATAGTTTCAATGTATATCTCCATCTCATACACACTTGTAATACATTCAAATTTATTACAAAAAACTCCTTAAATGTTTTATCCAACACATCTTTCACATTAGTAGTTTTTCTTTATTCGCTTCTTGTTAATGATCAAAATTTATACAAATATTAATCTCTATCATTCCCTGTTAATCATTAAATCCATGAGAGAAATTTGTATCTTGAAACTCCATTTCCACATTGAAAGAACACCACACAATCTCTTTGTAACTCCTAGAGTCTCTGACTATAACAATGTTTTATAGAAGAGGTCCTAGTTCACTAAATAAAAAGATGATTTACCATTATAATCAATGAAAAAACATAAACAATATCACAAAATCCTAGTTATGTTTACCTCATTACTCCTAATGATTTTTTTTCATTTTAATTTATGACATTCCCATTAAATTCTCTTCTAAAGGGTATAGGTAAAATATTTTTTGAAAAGATTTGTTGAAATTTTCACACATAATACCATCCACCTTATCATTTAGCTTCTTGTTCTTGATATGTGACCAACACTAATCTACATCCCTCTCTAAGTAGTTCACTACAAAAGAAAGTTTATCCTCCATAGAATAATGGATTATATAAAATTTATTTTATATTTTTTTGATCCATTGTTCTATAATTTTTGGAGAAAAGGTTCCACTAAAAATAGGTGTTCGCTGACATGTGAAGGATTAAACTAGAATTTTTATATGCATTGGTGAATCTTTACACTCAAATTTTTTTAGGAAATTATTCATATTCTGAGATAACTAATCAAATATCACCATATTGGTTTACCTCCAAATCCCCCAATATTCAAAATCCATTCATCTTATTGTCCATTCCATCAATTATTTATACTGGATATTCTATTTCCTATAATTTTTATCAAAGAAGAAAACATAAATTAGAAAATTTCAATTATTATAAATATTATAATAATATATATAAAGGAATTTATAATCATATTATTTTATAATAAAACTTCTAGGAGTTATACTTTATTCCTAAATTCTAAAAAAATTGTTAATTGGGCTATACATTCATCATTTTATAAATAGGATTTTTTAACCGAAGCATGTCACATTTGGAGTGTTTAGACAGGTGTACATTCTTAGATCCATTCATTAAGAACCAAGTAAATATTTAATAAATCATAAACCTACATTTTTTGTGGGTTTTACCCATAGGTTCATCAGTTCCATAGCTTCATACGCTCGTTAATATCCAAAAAAGGATATAATTGTTAGGAAACTACACATTATATACATTACCAATATTTATAAGTTTTTATTAAACATGTCCTTGGGTTTATTAATAAATTTTTATATTCCTATTTTTCATAGATTACTTGATATTGACATTAATACCAATAATGGGAACTTTATTTTCTTTATTAATGAATTTAAACACAATTCTTTAATAAAATATTACATTTTTAACATGGAAGGATCATTTGAAGACTAGTTTCTCATAACCTGATGCATAATATGTGAATTACATGAGTAAAATATAAACATAATATTTATTTTATCCAGTTAAAATACTAATTTATTATTATATCCTAGATAAACTTAGAACATGTGATTTCCTAAGGATATACTTCAATAGAAAAGGGTAAGAAAATGCACAATAATGGATTAAAAAATGGAAATTGGACATAAACAATACTTATGGATAAAAATGAGGAAAAATATGATATCATAATCATAATTATATGACACATAACATGAACATATGTATAAAATATAAAAATGATAGATTCATAAGTATATCCAAAAAGATTCATCACCAAGCAATCATAAAACATATTACCATGGTTATTCACCAAGGTATTGTGAACATGTTATCTGTAGTGATTCATTATTTAACAATACCATTTTAAAAATATAACCATGTACCCTTAATATGTGTTAATAAATTTTTTCCACATATATCATATATCTTAATAAATAATTTCATCTATAACCTGTAGAGAATAATGAACCCATTCCATATAAAATCATTTTGTACAAAAGGGTTTAAAGACATGTAATTTTCAGCGTTTTAATCCATAATAAGAGAAAATGGGTTTCATAGAAGGAACTACCTAATAAATTAAATATAATTACATTTATATAAATATCCTTGAATGAAAATAGTTTTGGGTTTTCAAAATATAAAAAGGGAGGCATGGAAAATCATTGAATGATTTTGGCAATATAATAAGTATACAATGTGATTCATTGAACTTGATTAATGTGGGTGAATAAAATTATCTCATTGATAGAGAAATTTTTTTATTCTAATTGAAAGAACATATTTTTAGGATAACATAATTACTTTGACATTTTATTACTAACTATAAAAGAAGCTCTGTGAAAAAATGGTGAGGAAGAGAATCTATTAACTTCTTAGGAAACTGCTTAATGAATGAGGAGTGTTCCTTGGATACAAATGAACTCCTTGGAATCTCTATTGAGAGGAAAAATAAGGTTAAAGTCATGGTTAATGTCTCAGTATTAGATATGAACGAGATAATATGTAGTCATTTTTAGAAAAGTGAGGAAAATTATAAATTATTTTGTAAATATATCAGTTGAAATTATAGGTTTTGAAAAAAAAAATCATTAGTGAAACATGGTTTTCCATTTTTATTTATAAAATAATGGTATTTTGGAAATATTTTAGTTTAATAGTTTAAAATCATTTCTTTTATATTTATTTTAAATAAATATTACATATTTCCTATAAACAAAATTTAAATGGAAACATATTATTTAATCACTTGTAAGGTTTAAGAATTTTAAAATATCATATGTATTGGTTCATAAATAGTGTATAGATATATAATATTATACATAAAATATAATTCTAAAAATTTACATTTATATTCAAACATATTTTTTACTACACTATTGGATATTATTAGTATTCCAACAACAGTATAATGGTAACATTCTAATGGATTTTTAATAGTCAAGTAACATTTAGATCCAAATATTTACATTTACATTTAGACCCTATATAGACTCAAACATTTTCTTTCCTTAACATTCACTGCATCACTTACAAAGGTTTTATACTTCTCTTGAAAATATCGAAAATATTCCTAACACTAATCTGGATAATTTTTTTTCATATTATAATCACTTATAATTATTTTTGTACTTATCACGAAAGGAGTGATATTCATAGGGTAACTTGTGCCTATATATTTTCCCTTAGTGTGTGCATTGTTTTCAGTCATTTATCTCTCTGTATTATTAATATAATTTGTTAACAATATTATTTCATTATTAAAATATTATTATGAAATAAAACTCCTTCTATGTTCTCAAATAGTCATTATTAAATATAATTTTCACTATAAATATAAAATATTATTTTTTTGGATATTATAGTTTTATATGTCATTATTGGAAGTCAATGAAAGGTACTATTGGAAAATATATAATTATCTAAAACATGTTATAAATGACATTACAGAAGATGGATTATTATAAAAAAAATTATTAATTTAGTTAAATATGTATAATGATATATGAAGTTGTGTATAAACAATCCATAAATATTGATCATGATGGTTATTTTGTTTATTGTTAAAAATAACTTGGATGTCTTCGGAATCATTTTTTCCAAATTCTATCAATGAATTATTATTTTTTCTAACCATTTCAATTGAGTATATTTTAATTTTAATATTTTAATGTGAATTAATAGATTCATAAAATAAAATTAAGGTACAAAAATAAATTTAGAGGGATGGAATTAATATCCTCACTGGTTGATAGTACTATCTTGCTAGAGTAAATCCACTGAACAACTTGTGGAATTACCATTGGAACCATTTCAATAGTAAGATTAGTGACTCTTATATGGAGAGGAATTGGTCATATAGTAGATATTGTATAGGAGTGGCATCACGAGAATCATTACCATCCAGTGGATTTCTACCCAATTTTCAGTTCTTGGTCTTTATGGTTATCATTTATGATTATTTGGATTTCCAGAAGAGCTGATCCATAAATTCAAAGATGGACTTCAAAAGTGGATCCCAACACCCTAACTCAAATTCCAATGACTCTATTAAATCATGTACTCCTTGAATACCACAAAAGGATAGATAGATCATATATATAGATACCCTCTATGAGGTATGGTAATAAAACATGAACATAAATTTATAACGAGATTCCATTTTTTCAACATTGAACCTTCCTGAGAGATATTTTCCATGTTACACCTTCGTTATCCTATAATTTAATATCACTTTCTCTCATATTTTATATTATTTACTTTTAAGATATCATATTGGTATTTAAAGGGTTTTCCTATAATAAAACCTCACAATAATATTTTTCTTCTATTGGGATATCATTTCCATTAATGTGAGTGATTTTGGTTTCTTGCTATAACCAATTAAAATGAAATTTTATTCCTTCTCGAGTGTATTGGATATCTCTATATCCAAGGAAATTTTTTAGGTTTATTTATTATGGATAAATTCATAAAATTAATATTAAACCTCTCATGTTATTTAGTGGGAGAGACTTAGGTACATATCAGGAGTTATTATTGAATTACCTTATTATATTATGTTTCCTCTTCTTTTTAATTTCAACTTTAGTTACTCTTATATTACTTATATGTTCTACTTAATTAATTTTATGTTATTTATCAATAATTTTTTGAGTAAAATTAATTGTTATTAATTTATAAAAGGAAACTCTCCACAAATTTATTTCTTAACATGACTAATAATTATTATAAAATGATTCCATGTTTTAAAAATTTAGTTTTAAAAAACATAATTGGCTTTAAAAATGATATTTATAAGATATCATTTATTTTTAACACCCTTTATGACCTAAAAGGTAACTAAATGGTTTGAGCCCCATTAATTATTGTAAAATACATTAGTTATTGGAAAAATCACATGTTGACTTTTCTTATAACTATAAATTATCCTATCTCAAAAATTGTTATCTATTATTAAACACCCTCTAAGTGATCAGAGGTCAAATAGACTACCCATGATATTGTGTTCTTTTAACTGGTTGGATAAACCATGAATACTCATTTCTATACTTTATATTATAATTAATTTAATTGTGTTTCCACATGTAAAAGTACTCCTAAAATATTTAAATTTTTTAAATTAAATTATAAAGGAAGCAATAAACATAAGGATACTAGAATTTATATGTATCATCATGGTTTTGAATGTTTTAGTGAACATTATAATAAAATAGTTTCTGAGATTTTTAATCAAATTACTAAAATTTTCAATGGTATTAAAATCACTTGTTGATTATACTTATATAGAAACACTTGTGAAAAAGAAACTATGGGAATTTAAAATTTCATGGGCACCCATGGAAATTATGATTCATAATGAAAAGGACATTGATATTAATTTAGTTGAATAACTAATAGTATAACTCATGATCAATGAGATTCCAATGAACAAAAAATCCAACATGGAAGATAATGAAGTCAATGAAAATAATTTTTTTTACTTTATGAAAACCAATTATTATTCTTCAAATTTAGGTGAAAATATTACAATCATCACTGTGAAGATGGATAATTTCATGGAAAGGAAGATCCATTCTAGAATACCAAAAAGTGAAATTAATGATAATTTATGGAGGAAAGACACCTTGAATGAAAAATGAAGGGATATATAGAATATAAGTTTCCCAAATTGAAAAATAGGGTGAAGGATATAATTTAATACATTAAATTATTCATGATTTTGAAATGGAGTTAAATTGGTGATTCCCAATCAACAATCGAATCTATTAAAAATGATAAAAAATACCATATTAATGAAATTGATGTATGAAATGAAATAAATTAATCTTCTACCTATAAATATCTAATTTCATAAAATTGTATAATTCCAGAGTGTCATAAATATTCTAGATATCAATTTTTTGAATTATTTTGTGAACTCACATTGGAATTTAATGAATATTAAAAAAATAGTAAACTATTTTCTGAAATGGATAAACTATCAAAAGAGTAGGAGGAATTATCCTTGAACTTTAAGTAGTGAAACAATGTTAATGGATTATAATCTAAAATTAAGTTTCTTAAAAATTTCACTTTCTAAGGTAACCCAAGGCGAACAAAATTTAAAAAAAAAATAGGCTCCCATCTTTATGTGACAATATCTTTTTGGTTGCCTTTTGAAATCAAGATATAAAATATAAAAAATATATTGTCAGGGGATTACCTCAAGAAAAATATTAATATTATTTCTATAAAATTAAGAATCTAATTTATGAATTTTATTATAAAATTTCTCATTACTGAATACCCAAATATACTCATCTCTCTTAAAATAATTTTTTTAAAATACTTTATTCAAATAAAATATGGGTTCTGAATTCACTATAAGTTAACACATTGAATCCCAAAATTTAGGTACTAAATTCTTTTGTGTCATGATAATATTAATGAAAAAATTTCAATATTGGAAATTATAATGATCCACATGGTACATGTATTATCGGTTCTAAGGTCAGATTTTCAGTGACTAATCGAAGTTCAACCATTTTGAAAATATTAATGTTGGCCATGTCATTAATAGTGAAAAATAAGGGATTAATTACATTTGTATATGTAAAATTGGTTTTTTAATTTCTACCATTATTTATGATGTTTTATTTGTTAGTTGTTTAAAATATAATTTTATATGTATTATATAATTATTTTATATTGATTTTAATTTCTCTTTTAAAAATGTTTTTTTTATTTTTTTTATTCCAATGTAAATATAATAATTTTATAATACACTAATAAAATAAAAATATTATTGATTTATATTATTTTTCAAGTAAAAATGTTAAATTTTTGGGTGTAAAATTTAGTGATTCAATGATTTGGAAAACAATCCTTATTAATTTTAGCACACACTCCCCTTTAAAACTCAATTGAAGTAATCAAGTTTGATATTTGACTATATTAAATTTCATAAAAGACATTACATGTAAGCCTTTATAAATTATTAAGAAACACAAAAAACAATTAAATCTAAAAATAAAGTACCCACCTCTAATGACCATGAGCATATTCATCTTTATATTTTTGGGCCAACCAAGGTTACACAAATAGGAAATAAATCATCAAAATTTGTATTTATAGATTCTTATACAAGATTTACTTGAGTTTATTTCTTGGATTATAAAAATTAGGCTTTCCTGATTTATTAAATATTGAAAGTATGCTGAACAGGATCTAGATAATGGATCATATCTATTCAGAGGGGTCATGTGTGATAATTTAAAAATAAATATATTCATGGACACTATAAATGACAAAGTTAGTGTCATTAATTTTCCTCTATGAAAAATTTATAAGATAATAGAACTATTAAAATTTATATTTGAACTCTATTATAAATTTATAAAACTCTAAAAAATGAACTTATTATCCAAAAAATGGACTGATGGGATCAATACTAGTAGTTATACCATGATCTGTGTTCTTAAAAGATACCTCTATTAAAAGAACCACTATAAAATTTAGAAAAAAAATATGTCTTTTTAAAAATGTTTTGATGTAAATAATATATTTTTAACGACAATGAAAACCAAGGAAATATTGACCCTAAATATAAAGATGGTATTTTTCTTGTGTACACTAACACAAGAAAAGAAAACTAGATCATCAATAAAATGACAAAGATATTCAATAAAAGATTTCATAAATAGATTAATGAGAATTTTCTTGAAAATAAACACCAAATAAAAATCTTTGTGTTTGAACTAAAAGATTTAACCATAAATTATCCACCTCTATCTAAAGAAGTTGTTTTTGTGGATAAACCAACATCTATACCTTTACGAAAAGCATGAGATAATTATAATGAATATTCAATATAAATTATTATCAGTGATTTCCATTTTGATAATTGTACCAAAATGGTAGTTTAAATGAGATTTAAAATCATGGTTTTAGTTTATACATAGAACCCATAAATATTGATTATTACAATAAGGATGAAAATATATTACTTGAAATGAAAGAATAATTTAACCAATACATGAGGATTAATTTTCAGATTCCTTTTGAAATTCCCAATGAACAACCCATTATTGGTACTAAATCATTTTCAATAAATACCATATATGATCATGGTAACCACACACTCATAAAAAATATAGGCTCATATCTAAAGGATATAATCAAGAATAAGGAATTGATTACGAGGATAAAAATTCACACATCATTAGGATAGAATCCATTAGAATCTAATTGTAAATTTCAACTCATTTAAATATTAATATTTTTTAGATGGATGTTAAAATAGATTTTTTTAATGGTTTTTAAGATTCTTTTTGAAAACATACCAATTTTAAAGATTCAATATTTACAAATCATTTTATAATATTAAATAAATCTATATATGATTTAAAACAATCCATTGAATATTGGTATTAAAGGTTAACTAAATTTCATTTAGATAATGGTTTTAAAATGGGAATAGATGAGTCTAATTTTCATTTTAAATATATTTCAAATGATTTATTAATTTTTAAATTTAATTAGAATTCAATTTGGAATGAGTTTTATGAGTGAGTAAATGTTCATTGATTTTTTTAAAATTTCTCTATATAATAATGGTATATATATATATATATATATATATATATTATGTAAAACACATATGTTAATTTTTAAAATGTTTTGGCATGGATAAAGTGAAGGAAAAAATTACACCTATGAGAACTTCTTGTCAGAAAAAAATGGTTAATGTTTGTAAATTAGTTAATAGCAAGCTCTATATATGTATGATTGTGAGTCTTCATGGCCCTTCTATGACTACACCAAATGTATTGTTTACTATTTTTCTATTTCAAAATTTTCAATCCAATCCTAAATAATAATATTTAATAGATCCTAAAAGATTTACTTGATATATTAAAAGTTATATATATTTTTATTTTTACCAAAATTAACCTCTTTGAACATTAATGTTATTCTCCAAAAAAATTTAGGATATCAGTTGTATAGGAAAACATAAAATTGGAAATTATCACGATATTGGAAAATCCCTTGTCTCATGGAGTAATCAGAATAAATATTTTTTATCCCTTTCTGTAGAAGAAGAAGAATATATATCCATGAGGAGTTGTTGGGCCCATATTATATGGATTAAATACACTATAATTAACTATGATCTTAATAATGATCATGTTTCTATGAGGTATGAAAATTCCAGTTCCATTGGTATATCTAGAAATCCATTTCCAAACACTTTTAATTTGAACAATGACCATATTTACCACTTTTTTAGAGATAAATTAAAAAAAATGAGATATTGTGTTATTGTTTATGAGCACAAACATTAAATTGGATAATTTCTTCACATAACCTCTTTTTCAATAATGTTATGATTATATTAAGGGGGTTTTAATAATATTTCACTTTTGAAACATATATTAAGAATAACTTTAGTATATTTTATCTTCCATTATTTCTTTTCAAAATCTCAAAAGTCTAATTTATTTAAATTATTATTTTCCTTTAAATTACATTCTAATATTTTAAATTTTTAATATTTTTAAATAGGGTTCTATTTACATTGATTTAAATGAAATGAATTTTTTAGTTGTATTTTGATAATTAAAAAATATAATAATATCTCAATTTGAAAATATTTATTTTAATATCTAATGGGGATAGTTTATATACATATCTATTTTAAATGGGTGAAATGTATCATTATATCTTTTTAAAGTAATGTATATTTGATCTTATTAAAGAAATACATCCCTATCTGGATAGAAAAAAGTGGATGTGTTTTTTATGAAGATGCATCTAGAGGTAATAACCTTGAAAATGGATATTTGGGTATTAACCCAATATTCACCTTGATCAAGAGTAGTCGTACATTAATGTAAATCTATTTTGAAACTATTAGAAGATATTCTTGTTGGGTCATAAGAGTTAATGATGGGTATAAGAGAGTGTTGGGGAATTGTAGTTTAAAAATTAAACTAAAAGAAAACAAAAGAAACATATCAAGTAAAAATGATCAGACTCTGAATTGTTATGATGATCAATGTATTAAAATAAGAACCAAGAACTATTTGATTGTGTCTGAGTTTTTCATTAGACTCATAGAAAAGGGATAAAAAAATTTGTTAGTAATATAATTATAAAACTAAATTTATAATTAACATGAACAATGGAAAGTAAAACTTGTATAAAATAGAATGTCAAAGTTCATTATAGATGAAATATATTACATGCTTATAAAATAATTTACTCTTTATCCTTAAGAGTTCCAGATGTCAAATGTTAGGACATTGGATATCCATAGTTTTCATACCTACTATCAAAGGTATTCCTTTCCCTACCAGGAAATCCCTCAATATGATATATTGGTATGACTTTGTATTTCAATCCCCTATAATCCCATGACCTGGTAGATTTCTATTAGTTGTATGTTTCTTAAACAAGAAATACCTTGATATGATGATTAGTGCAATATATGTCTTCTTATCCCCAAAAGCCCTCAATTCTTTCGATAAGATTCACTTTCTTACTATCCCTAGAAACCCTCAATCGGTATCATAATCAGAAACATGATATACAGAAGAAAATTGTTCTAATAAATTTACATCCCTTGAAAATATTCCTTAGAATAAAATATCTGTAATAGATTACAAATCATAAGAATGATAGGTTCATGAAAACTGATATACATATGACTTGATTTGAAAATTTATTCAATTCCAGTAATTTAAAATATCTTCCTATTTATATGAAATCATCCAACAGTCATATTTCGTAGGTGGTTACAACGAACATAGACAAACTTCAATTTAACAGATCATAATGATCTAGATCATGCGCTTGACAGCTATGAATGATTTGTTATTCATTTTTTCCACATCATTTTTTATCACTATTAAAATGCTAGATTGAATTTCATCCAATAGATACAACTATAATCACTCTATTATAAACATTCTATAGACTGATGGACTCCACTATTTAGTTTCAATCTAATAAACTAAAAAAAATAACAATCTGATGTATTATTACTAATATCGGTTACATGGTCATGAATTCCATCAGTTTAGTAGAAAATATATAAGAATAACCACTATTCATAATAGTATTTGGTGTGATATACCTAACACACCTTTTATCTTATAGATCATATTGGATAATTAATTTTTATATTCATTTTATATTAGAATAATTATTAAGCTCATTATAAATCAAGGTTTTGTGAATGAAAATCTAAAACACATGGGAAATTTAACATTGGTCAGAATATATAATTAAGAATGTTTTTGGTTTTCCCAAAAAATAGGAAATGAAATGTTGGAAGTATAAAATTAGACTCAACAATATCCTCTTTTTCAAAAGGATCAAACACCACACATAAAATGAAAACTATTAAATTTGAAATAATTAGAACCCTTTGTACTTTTATGATATTAAATGATATTTTAATTTTATTTATTTTTCAAATTTTGAACTCCCACTGAGTTACAGAAATCCTTTTCATCTATATCATTGATTTTATGGAATGTATTGATTCTTTGGATTATCTCTCTTTGAAAAACATATTCATTATAAATATTCTCTCCCCAGGATAAAATATTCCTTAGGGATAATTTTTAAGAAACTATTCTCATTAATGAAATTCTCCAAAAATTATCTCCATAAAATTATCAAAACATATCCCTATTTTTGATTTACAAAAACAACAGGGAAATTATATAAAATCCTGAAATTTTAGAAAATTATAACTTACAAAAAAATTCCATGAATTAACTATTAAACCAAGATTATGAGGAAATAACATACATCCAAATTCGATTATAATACATTCATATATAATGAATTTGGATAAAATTTTATTCAATGTATACATTTATTTAAAATATTTCAATATTAATTTATGATTTCAGATGAAAATGTTCTTTATTTATTTAATAAATTTTTTATAATTTTCATCATCTTATTGACACCATCATAATAATTTTGAGCTTCAACGATGCATGCTTTGATATTCCTTATTTTTTCCTCCATAACGTCTTACAAAAAAACCTTTTCCTTCAGCCATTAAACCTCTTTAATTATCATCTTATTATCTTCCTTTAAAATTAATAACTCATCTTTATAGGATCAGAGTCGACTATTATCAACTTGAAACTTCAAAAATTCATCACTCAATACTCTAACCTCATTATCCCAGCTATTAGTCATGCATCTAAACTCTTTTAAAAACATAACTCTATCTAAAATATCAATTTAATTTTTATCAAAAGAATCAATAAAAACTAGAAAAACTTCCTTCATTTCAAATATATAATCAGCATGGTCCTTTAAATCAAAATCACCCTACATAGAACATATCACTATATGATTAAAATATCGCTTATGATTTTTTTTACTTTTTATGTAGTTGGCTTCTTCTTATTTCTGAATTTATATCTCAATAAATATGATAAATGATTTATTTTTTCATTTAAGGAACTAAGAATTTGATTTCATCTGGCCTCAATATTTGGATGTTTTTGAATCGAATCACTAATAAATATTAGAGGTAGGAAAATATTGTTAATGTAGTTTAGTTTCTCTATTGATGAAGAGTCTAATGACATGGATTACACCTATGAAACATGTAGTCTAGAAGGACCAACATCTGACTTATTTTATTTTTTTCAACTTTTACAACTTCTAATACTTTCAGGATATATAATCCTTTATCTGAATAAACTTTTTATGATACTTTCATGTGTAATACATGGTCTTCATACTTCTCTTTAGATGATCAATTTAATTCTTCTGATCCTACATTCTTAATAGATTTTGGGTATTCTCTCTCATCAATATTCTTAATATATACATGTTACAATTCTATTTAATATTTTTGAAATTGAGATTCTTTAGAAATTTCCTCACCATTACCCTTGTCTCCTACTAATATAACTACATATGAAATAAATAAAGTTTCATCAAATTCTGGACTAACATCTAGTATTTTATTATCAGTGTGAGGAATGGTTTCAGACACTTGATCTAGATACATAACTAATAAAGGAAAAAACATATGGATCTGTGTTTTCTAGATATTTTATTAATTTCCATATCAAACATAAGATGATGATATTGTGTGCTTTTTTCCTAGAATGCATATTTTTTCTTTCCTCGGTATCTATCCCTTAGGATTCCCCTAGGAAAATTATTTATGATGGGAGAGGTATCCACACCACCATAAAATGGGGTGAATCAAACTCCTACTCCTTAAATTTGTGACATTCATAATTTCTCCCCAGTGGGTCCCAATTTCATCACTGTCACATCAAATAGACATTGGCTCTGATAAAATTTTATAATATCCAGTCCCATGAGCCACAAACTGGTGCCCTTAACCAGTTGGTCACATGAACTCAACTGCACCTCCATGTATGCCATAGGCTGTCAAAAACACCCAAGTGGGTCCCAAACCATGTATGATTCCCTTATCCATAATTATTACATAACTTTTCTACCCAATATAGGGTCGTTTCCCTTAGCTGATCATGCAACAACAATGCTTATCCAGGTATTGATTATGCAAACCATGTTGGGTGTGAGTATATTTCAATATACCACCACCAGAAATGTCTAAAACAATATCCTATCAAAAAGTGTATGTTGTTGTATAAAGAAATAAGAACTATGTATAAGTAAACAATTATCACATTATTATTTATTTTTTACTTATCCACATTAACTCTTGGGTTCATTTGGACACCCATATCTCAAAACCAACTTCGACTCATAGTGGAGCTCGAAGTGTTCCTAGGTAATATCAGATCTTAATACCATCTTCATCCCATGTCAGAGCCCGAAGTATTCAAATTTAATATCATATCTCAATACTTAATTCATCTCATGCTGATTTTCGAAGAATTATAAACTGAGGTCATATATCATAGTTCCTTTATTACCATTATTTAGTCCGTATATGATTTCCCATGTTACCACTATTAAATTCATTCTTGAATGCCCATTTTACCTATCATACACCACACAAAAGAATGACCATGTTCATGTTCTTTTATTCACCAGTACAATGACCATATAACTATTTATACTTTTCAATTGAATGACCATGTTCCAATTTCTTTACTCTTAAGTACAATGACCATGTTACAATTTATACTTCAGAATTGAATGACCATGATCCCATTCCTTTACTCACCTGTGATTGAATGTGTTTCTATTCATACTTGTCATGTTATAATGACTAGGTTGCCATTATTTCACACATAATTAATTCAATAATAAATTATCAACTTCAATTTCAATATTAATTAAAAAATTATTTAAAAAACTATTCAATTAGTTTACTCAACAATTAATTAATCACATAAAGAAACTTAATTAATTCCATAATAAATTAATTAAAAAATCATTCATTTAAGTCATTAATTAGCTAACCACTTCAATTACATTAATTAATTAAAAAATTAATAAATCACATCCCATAATTAATTATACAATTAATTTTATCAATTCACATTATCAATATCTCAAAATTAATTCGTCAATTAGTTATATCAAATCAATAGAATCAATATCTAATATTTAATTCATCAATAAATTTTCTCTGTTTACAATCTCAATATCCCATAATTAATTCATCAAAAAATTATATCAAATAAACTACCTCAATATCTTATAATTAATTCATCAATTTATAATATCAATTCACAATCCCCATATCTAATAATTATTTCATTAATTAATTATCTCAAATCAACATACTCAATGTATCATAATTAATTCTACAATTAATAATCCCAAATCAAAAAAATCCCTATATAATAATTAATTCAACAATTTATCAAAATAAATAATATTTAATCTCATAATTAATTCAACAATTAATTATCCAATAATCTAAACATTTTATCCATAAAATAATTAACCAATTAATTGTTTATGTCAATCCCATTAATTAATTCCAAATTTAATTAATCATATCTAACTCCATAGATTAAATCATCAATTAATTAATATCATCAATCTTATTATTTAATTCACCAATTAAAAGTTCAAATTGTTATAAATTAATTAAATCATAAATTTATTAATACATTATTTAATTAAACAATTAAATGGTCACATAACTCCCATTGAGTAATTCATCAATTAATTAATCCTTTTATTTAATTAAACTATTAAATAATCACATAAATCACATTAATTAATTCTTCAATTAACCAGTCATATTATTTAATTAAACATATAATATAATCATACAGATCCTATTAATTAAAGCAACAATTAATTAATATATTCACTAAATTAAACAATCAAATAATCACATAAATCTCATTAGTTAATTCATTAGTTAAAATCTCTAAATTTAATTCAATAATTAAATAATCACATAATTCCCAAAAATTAATCAATCAACTAATTAATCCATTTATTTAATTGAAAAATAAAATAATCGCATAACTCCCATTAATTAATTTTTCAATTAATCAAATCATTTATTTTATTCAACAATTAAATTATCGCATATCTCCCATGAATTAATTCTTCAATTCATTAAACCCATTATTTAATTCAGTAATTAAATAATCACATAACTCCCTTTAATTAATTTGTAGGTAGTTAATCCCTTTATTTAATTCAAAAATTAAATAATCACCTAAATATCATTAATTAATTCCACAGTTAATTTATCCGTTTATTTAATTCATTAATTAAATAATCACATAACAACCAAAAATTAATTCATCGATTGATTTATCCCTTTATTTAATTAAATAGTTAAATAATCACATAAATCTCATTAATTGACTCTTTAATTAATTAATCCCATTATTTAATTCATCCATTAAGTTATCACATAACTCTCATTAATTAAATCATCAAATAATTAATCCATTTATATAATTAGACAATTAAATAATCGCATAAGTCTCGTTAATTAATTTTTCAATAAATTAATTTCAACTTAATAATTCCATAAACCCAATTCATTTATAAATAAATTATTCCATCTCAATTGGTTAAATATCCCAAAGTAGTTCCTCTATTAAATATTCTACCTCAATCAATTTAATAACCCCATTTAAATAATAAATTAATTGTTCTATTTTAATGTAGTTGGGGTTTGGCTTAGTGGTAAGCACCCTGTAATCCTACATGAAAAATGGGGGTTCAAAACCCATGGGGTGCAAGTACTATAGCAGTACTGTAGTGGTTCTATAGTAGCGTCGGGTACTGTAGCAGTCAGATTACTATTCACAGAATGGGCCTTAGGCCAAAAATTTGGGCCTACGGGCTATGTAATGGGCTACATGCCCACTAGGCCTTCGGGCTATGTAATGGGTCTCCCTCTACCCCATTAAAAGAGGTCTTTTCTTTGCTTTAATAATAAAATGATGTTATGGCCCCAACCTTAAAAAAAATTATTCTATTTTAATTTATTTAAAAACCCCAATTAATTCCTCAATTAATTGATCAATTCCGCAATGTCAATTCCCACATATTTAATTCAATAAATAATTATTCAAGATCTAAAAATACAATATCACTAATTCCATAATTTTAATCAATTAATTAAATCCCCAAATTAATTAATTCTCTCAAGAAATCAATCGTTATGAATCTAATAGAAATTCTATAATTAGATACACATAATTGTAATCAAGATTTACATATTTGAATAATTGACCACCTACCTCGATTCCATGATGAATGATCACCCAAAAGATACCGTGAAAATTGAGTTGTGCAGTGACATATATTGGGATCCAGATCTAAACCCCTAAATCAAGATTAACCAAAACACGATCTCTTAATTCTAGATCTAGATCCACAATCCTAGATCTATATTCACCACATATAGATCTAGAGATGAAAAAACATAAGGTAACTTCCCTCCAAAAGAATGAAATATAGAAGGAGGAAAAACAATATGCAATAGGATAGGATCCACTTACTAAGATAGAAGTCGATGTATGATCCGAGCATTGAATCATGAAGAACTGAGGTTTGATGGCAAGGGAATCCTTCCGAAAAGCTAAAAAAATTATGAACAACGAATTTGGTATGAGTTTAGGTTGAATAGGGAGAGTTCTGAGGGTTCAACAGATTTAATAACTAATATTTAGGCCACTATTAAAATCATGCATGGTTTCAAGGGAAGGGGCACACAGTTTTCCCCAAATATACTCCTTGATCATGCACCTATTATTTTTTCACTTCCCAATTTCTCCTTTTAGGGTGTAAGGTTTTACAAACTATGCCTCATCCGTGTGACCCCCCCCCCAAGGTTTAATGGTTCGTTGGGCTAGGGCACACGACTTTCTCTAACCATGTGCCAACCATGCACAATCATTTTTCCCTTCAATTTTTCAGTATATTCACCCAAACTCACACCATAGAAAAACCAAAACTAAATGTAATAAATAAATAAAAGTACCTATAAAAAATATTTTTATTTCTATTGAAAATTTTCAGAATATTATAATAATCACACCATATAACATCTCATCCTTCAGATTTACTCCCAACAGTCATTAATATTCTGAGTCAAAAAGATCGGGTCACTATTCCCTTGTATCTGCTTCCCTCTCCCAAGTTTCCTCCTGAATTATTCTATGTTTCCCCAGTACATGAGCTATGGGTATGGTATTTCTCCAAAATAATATCTCATAGTTGTCTAACACATTTACTATATGTTTCTCAAAGGACTCGTTGGTCTCAATTCCAATTTTTACAACATACCCAATGTGTTTCCCAATTCAACATTGGCTCATAGCATTGCCATAAAAACTGACTAGAAATGACATACATCACCACCTATAAGACCCACATAGACTTACCCTAAATAATTTAAGAATACTCTTTATAGGTTCCTCATTGGAATTCCAATACCACCATTTCTAACACATGGCCTTTCTCTATACACCTTTTTTTGACACATCTCTCCCCACCTTTGGGGATTTTTCATCATCGCATTGTCATGTATCTCAGCTACTATTGTAATCATCAAACTCTGGTCCCTCTTAAGAACCTCATCTGTAAACTATCTATGGAATACCTCACTCTATCCATCTCCATATGTATTATTCTTCATAATAAAAACTTTTAACCATATCCAACCAAAACACTATCAGGTAGCTAAGTGTAAAGAAAAATCATTCTCAGCGTACTTAATAAGATGTCAAGGTATGGTCATGATCTTCACTAATTAAAATTACTCTAACAGGTTATTGATGAATAACACCAAAAATCCTTCATCACTTATGTTATCTCTCATTTTAGAATCACCTTGACCAATCAAAAGTCTTGAGCCTCCCTTCCTACCAACATCACACCACACTATTCTTAAATAAGATAGTTCTAAAACTAAGGCATTCTATATACCCTACTACCAAAATCAAGTGATAAATAAAGAGAACAGTGTATTCTTAATTCAAAGCATTAACAGAGTTTACAAAAGGTATTTACCCAAACCCATATCATGTCTTTCACCCTTTCTCCTACCACGTGGTCAAAACTATGGTACTATCTCAACCCTTAACCATCCTACATCTAGGTCCAAGGAAACAAGGGTAAAAACATTATAATTATTCAAGTTTCTCATTTATACACCCATTCATTCCCATCTTTCATCATTTTCAAATTTTAAACTTCACATTGGGCACATTATCTATTTGATTTCACATACAAGGAAAAATATTTTAAGTTCCAAAATATACCCATAAACAATGTTCTTATGCGTGCCTAAAATGATTCATGTCACAAAAAGATACTAAGTTCCTATAATGATTCATGCATACTCAATTGTCGTTCCATACTGGACCATGGGTCAGTTATTCAAGAATTTTATAAAAAACTATCACATCACACAACAAGTTAATCACCCAAGGTGAAATAATATTCAATTTTAATAGAAATAACAATAATTCCGACTATGGGTACTCAGTTTCTCCCCCATACATGGGGTAGCTACTCCCATGAATGGGATGATATCCAAGGTTCTCCTCTTCTTAAAATTCTATATACCATTACGAAACAGTAAGGAAAGATAATAATTAAATAAAACACCTTAGAGACCACATTGTAACAGCCCATTCCAGCCCAAAAATTTGATATTGCATTCTTTGTGCCTATCCAACATGGTTTTTATTTCCCCGGGATCTCGCCCTCAACAATCCCCCGAGAAAAGTCTCCATGATCGAAGAGGTATACACACAACCTTATAAAGGGGTGATTCAGGATCCTCATCCTTCAATGTATGATTTATATAATCCTCACCCTAGAAGTGCCCAATGTCCTCACTAGAATATCGAATTTACATTGTATCTGATACAAAATTGTATCATCCCGGCCCATGTTCCACACACCAATTCGATGGACCAATCGGTCACATGACCTAAATCATGTGTCCATATATGATAGAGGCTATTAACTCGTAGTGGGGGTCTATTATTGATCATGAGTATACTATACTCTTTTTTTAATCAGAGTAACACTCCAGCCAAAATAAATAAAAAAATCAAATATTGGCAAAAAAAAATACCAATATCTAATGATAACCAAAACATAAATTTTAATTTCAAAAATGAACAATAAATATTTCCTACTAATGTATGTTCAAAGTGTCAGCACGAAAACTAAAATACAAAGACACTAAAAACATCCAAGTGGGTCTCGAACCCTATATGGTTACCTCATCCATGCTCCCTCCCCAACTCTGCTACCAAACACAGGGCCTTTTAACTTAACCTATCATGCAACATTAATGTATATTTGGGTACCAATCAGGAATCCCAATTAGGCTATGAGTACTACCTAGAAGAAAAACCCCAACAGTGTCTAAAACAATATCTAGGAAAATAGTGCATGCAGTTGAATAAATAAATAATTATAATGCCTAAGTAATCATTTATCACATTTTCATTTATTCTTTTAATAACCACATTAACTACAGTGTTCCTGAAGACACCCATACCTCAATGTCAATATTATCTTTTTTCGAAGACCAAAGTTTTCCTATGTAATGTCGTATCTTAATACACACTTCATCTCATACAGGATTCTAAAGTATTAAAATGTGATATCATATCTCAATACCTTATCTAGATCATTGTAGATACTGAATTACTATCATGTGATTTCATATATGGGAGTGGATACCTCTCCCATGATGACATATTTTTCTTGGTAAATGATAAGGGATAGTGCCCATGGAAATGAAAACCATTCATGTTAGGCCCAAAGTGGAGAATATCATGATCGTGGGATGTATTAGGTGATAAATAGTAGTTTTAGATCTAATTTTTATTTTATGTTCCCTGGGAGTACACGAGGCCCTTCTATAGTGGATGATTATATAAATCCCATATCGAAGGTCTTGGATCAAGAAAATACCCTTTATAAGGTGGTGTGGATATATCTCCCATCATTATTCCTTTTCATGGGGTATTCCTGAGGGTAATATCCCAAGGAAAGAAAATTTGTGCGGGCTTGTCCTAAAGAATACAATGCCATGATTAGGGATGGATTGGGTCATTACACGTTTTCAACATATTTCATTAATATTACTACCATTTTGGCCTTCTCTAAACATTTCTTCTATTTATTTCTTTTACAAGCCTCCTTTAGTTCAGCAGCAATATGAGTTTTTGAGGTAGATTACTCATACATATCAATACAAAACTCATGATCAATAGGTTTTTTTAGCCTTATAAACCATGATTTTCTCAAAATCATCATCTAACATTGTATTCGATTTATTTTTTTTCAATGTAAATTATTTGGCCTTAATCTTTTCTTTCTCAATTTGTTTCTCTTTTTCTAGTCTTGTATCAGACACAACTCTATATGCTCAGTCCACAAATTTAATTAGCATGGAATGAAAAAATAACTACATCCTTGACATGATATCTTCTCCAATTTGGGAAATATTGTCCCTCATTTCATAAGAATGATTATTAATACTAAAATCATCCATATATTTCACAATAATAAAATTTATAAAATAATTAAACATCAATATCTATGATTTAATTGATGCATTCTTAATCGAATCAACTGAAAAGAAAAAACATGACTAGATTTATCAATCTCATGTTCATCAAAAAAATCAAAAAATAATATTTACATAACCCTAAAGGTGACCTATCACCATTTATTGGAATTAAATATTCAGTCATCTAGAGGGTATCAACTCTTGTTTCTGGTGTTAGGTGTGAAATCTTTCTTACTTTTTCTAATGAATGACATAATGATGTTTAATCCTTTGACATTACAAAATGCCATCATCTTTCTGGAGGATTATGTAAAGTTTAAGAAGATTCACCTTCCAAATATATATAAAGAAACTCTATGACTTTATGATGAGAAACATTACCTTCTTGACCAAAATTTTTAGAATCAATTTAGCCTTTGTCATCATCAGAATGAAACTTTTCTGATGCATAAAATTTTATTACTATCTTTATGAAATGTTTGTTGAAATCCTCATATTTTATTAGCATAGACTATTCCCATCAATAAAAATTAATGACCTTTTTAAGAATAGAATCTAGATTTTCATAGTAGGATCTTTTAATCAAACATTCACTTAAAACATCCCTCCTAGTAAAATCTTCAGGAATCCACATCATACTATGTTGATGCTAGAAATGAGTTTAATATAAAAACATTAGGCTGAGCACTAAAAGAGGTAGTGTGAATCGAGATAAAATTGTCTAGAAATTGATATGGGACACATGGTTACCCACCATTATTTATGAACTATAGTCTCTGGATCGAATTACTGATAAACGAACAACTAAAATTATAAATTATTTTCTTATTCAAGGATCAAGATTTAATATTATAATGGTTTTAAAAATAAAAATACACTCTTACATTTTTTGTGAAAACTATAATCGAAGTAAAGAATATTACAATTAGACAAACTTATTATTTTATAAAAATAAAGTGTGTAAAATTTAATTAACATGTAAACAGTAACATTTATAAACATAAGTAATAAATAAGTGTAAGAAATAAACAAAGAATATCTTTCGAAGTAGAAATGATTCATCTATATGAGTAAAATTTTCTTTTCTTTATAATATAAACTAATTAACATAATGTTTATGATGAAAATATTTTCAGGTATACTATATAAAAAAATTTAATTTTTAAAATTTTATATCATAAATCGTTTTTATAACATTTATTGTTTCAAATTGTTTTATAAAAAAATTATGAATTTGAAAAATTTTATAAATTTTTTATATGTCTGTATAACTTTATAAGTCCTTTTGAATTTAAAAAAATTATAGAAATTCTAACTCTAAAAATGTGATTTATTCAAAAAAATGTGTTTTTTAGAAAAGTTAATGTTTTAGTAATCAACTTTTTTTAGAAATAGAAAATATATGTATTTTCTCATTAAAAGGAGTCTATTAATATATGGATATTGGTAAACAACAAGTAGAAATGAAAAATCAGTTAACATGGATCATTCTTATATTCTTTTTAATATATTCAAATAAATCAAAATTATGGGACTTTGTAAGTATATCATCATATTTTTCTGGAATTCTGATGAATTGTAAAATAATATCACCTTTTTGTGTGTGATCCTAGAGGAAATTATATCATTTGTCTATGTTCTTAGCATATGAGTTATGTTATGGGTTTTTAATTAAGTCAATAGACCATGTTTTATTACATATAATTTTAGTTTTATTACAAAATAATTCCATAGTCGGTGAGTCTGTGTTGCATTCACAACACTTGAGTACAACAACTTCCATCTACCACATATTTGGAATCCACAATGGAAAATTCTACTAAGTGTTGTTTCATAAAAGACCATGAAACTAATTCTTATCCTAATAAATAACATATTTTGGATATACTTTTTCTATCTATTCTACATCCACCAAAGTCAACAACTGAATGTTTTTAACTCAAAATCATTTATAGAAGTGTAAAAAATCCTAAATCCATAGTTTCAATAAGGTAATGAAAAAATAATTTATCATAATTATGTTGTGATTCTTTTTTATTTCTTAACATCCAACATATAAGAATACTGAACATATTAAATCTGAATGACTACCTATAAAGTAAATTAAACATCTAAGAATACCTCTAAAAATTATTATGATCAACTAGTTTATCAGCTTCATCAATAACTAATGTATTTGAGGTGTTTATTGAAGTACTAATACTTTTAGGGTTTTCATACCTAAATTTATTAAGAAGAACTTTTATATAGTAATGTTGAGATAAAATAAACCCTTCTATGTTTATGTGAAATATAAAAACCATGAAAGTATGTTACCTCACTCATTATACTCAATTAAAACTCAGGTTTCATTAAATACTAAAAGGATTATATTAAATTTTTTTGAGTCTAACCAAATATAGTTCCATCAACAAAGATTTTTATAATAAAAACTTTCTTATCAAATTCTTTTATAAAAAAATTGATATGAATCTCCATTTATTTTTTATAACAAAAATCCTGTTAACCTATCATACTAAGTTCTATGGGCTAATATGAGTCTCTAAATAACCTTTTAATATTTATAATGAAGTTTTAAATGCTTTTAATTTTCAAAACAAAGGTTGTTCTACATAAACTTCATATTTTACAAACCATTATATAAATAATAATTCACATCCATTTGAAATATTTTAAAATTTAAGAATGATTTATAAGATATATTTATATTGATAGATTAATGTCTTGATAATGGATCATAAGATTATTCATATCCTATTAAATATGGTTGATTATAACCCTTAGAAACCATTCTAGCTTTATTTTTTACTATTATACCATTTTAATCAATTTTTTTGTAAAACCCCCATTTTATTCAAATTATAGAAGTATTTGTATGTCCTTAAAAAAATTTCAAACTTTATTCCTATAAATCTCATTGAGTTTAAATTTCATAGGTTTTACCCATCCTCATCATTTAAATCCCCATTGGTATTTTTTGATTCAAATTTTTATTAAACTACTAGATGGTCAATTTTATTTCTCAAAAAACTTCTAGTTCTAATAGGTTAATCTACATAACCAATGATATTTTCACTATGATGAATCCTAAGAAAAACTAATTTCTTGGATTTTTAAAAGTTTATTCTTCAATGATATATTGATAATAATTTTGAGGTATATCATCACAAATAGATTATTCAGTTTTTCTCTCATGAGAAGAACATTCTAACATAGGTTCAAAATCATTTTATGAAATAATATCTAATGATGTTTACTGGGGTTGTTTAAAAAATATTTATTTCATCAAAAATAACATGTAATATTTCCTCAATAGTAATTATATTTTTATTAAAAACACTATAGGACATACTTATTGTAGGGTAACCTAAAATATTCCTTCATCAGATTTTAGAGAAAAATGTGTATGATATAATTAGTATTAAAAATGAATACATTTAATCCAAAAACATTGAAGCAGTAAGGTACTGGTAGTATTTAAATCCAAAACTCATAATGAGTTTTATTAATAAAAGGTCTAATTAAAACTTGATTTATAGTATAGTATGTTGTACTAACTAATCCAACCTAAAAATTATTGGCAACTGAGTATTCACTCCACATAGTTCTGGTAATCACTTGAAGAAAACTATTATTTCTTTCAACAACACTATTTTGTTATGGAGTTATAGGTGATGAAAAGTTATTTATAAAACCTTTTTTACTATTTTTTTGAATTTAAATTTATAAATTGTCCACCATGATCAATATGAATAGTTATAAAGATGTGGTTGTCTCATTATTTAAAATTTTCAAGGATTTACTTGCTATAAAATATTCCCATGTATTTCTAGTGTAATCATCAACTAAAAAATATAAATATTAGTTTCCACCAATACTTCTAGTTTTTGTAGGACCACATAATTTCATGTTCACTATTTTTAAAGCATCATAAGTTAAGACTTCACTAATAGATTTAAAACATGAATTATTTGTCTTAAAAAATTTAAAGTATCACAAACCTTAGAATTATCAAACTTATGTTTTAGTAGATCCTTAACAAGACCTTTATTAGACAATATAGCTAAGGTTATAAGATTACATTATCAAAATATTATATTCCGTAACCAAGATTGATATTCAATTACACCGAAATATGGTAAGTCTTAGATCCTATGGTCTTCTGTGTCTAATGTGTGAAAAATATAATTCAAATTGTCAAGAATAATAACCTCACCCTTAGAACTATTAATTACACATTTATCATTCCTTAAGTTCAAAATCTAACCCTTGTTACATAATTCTATTATTCTTTTATGGTTATACTTAAGTCATACACAAAATAAATTATTTTAAAATAAATCTTTTCCAAGAATAGTAATGTTACATATATGAATGATTTCCACTTGAGAATTATCTCATAAAGTAACTTATCCACCTTTCATCACTATGATATTTTTAATTAAATCATTGTTTTTAGTCATATTTCTAAAACAACTAGAATCCATGTACAAAATATTATTCTTTTTGTACTATCATTATTTCCTTGAAAATAAAAACATAAGTGTTCTAAAACCCAAACCTTCTTGGGTATGGTATTATCAGAAAATAAAATCATATGTAACCACATTTTTTCAAAATTACCATTTTAGAAACATTTTATGTCTTTTGAAAAGTTTCCTTTATTACTGAAACAATATTTAAATCCATTTAGAGAAAAATTGTTCTTTTAGTGTCCACCAGTTTGATATTTTATGCGAAATGGAGAATATTGGAATAACATAATTATTATTAAAAAATTATTATTAAAACCCACTATAAAAATATCAATATGATGCCAAATTTATTTATCAATTTTGTAATTTTTTTATACCTAGATATAAATGTAGAGAAAAAATCGTTAAAATCTAAATTTTTTATCTTAGTTTTAAAACTATGTTCTTATCCTCGGTAGTATTAGTATTCAAACTCAGATTTAAAAAATCAGTATGTAAAGTATTTTTATCCAAAATAGACTTCTCAATATCTTTATAAATACTTTCCTTTTAAAAATTATTTTTATCATGTTATTTAAAAAAATGAAATTTATTGAGTTAAAGTAGTAATTCCATAATTTTTTTAACATGTTTACCTTAAGAAAAATCATTTTTTAGAGACTATAAAATTCTCATTTTCAATAATTTTTTATAATGTAGACATTTCTTCAAAAGAATGTATGGTGTTATCATCAATAATGGTGATGATTCTTAATCCAAAGATGTTGAATTATTCTCTTCATAACTATCAAGGTAATTATTATTTAATGTAATATTTTTAAGAGATTTATCAGTTTTTAACTTATCTAAAATACATTTATTCACCTTTGGAATTTTAGTAAATAACCCTATATTCCTTTATTTAGAACTGTCATTTTCTGAATAATTTTTAGATAAAATATCTCTTCCACTTACGCTCCATGTTTTAGAATGATTAAAACTTTTCATAATTCTTTGTATATAATACATCTGGTCATTTTAATCAAAATTCCTCACATTATTTTCCATCCCTTTTAGATTTGGATGATAAGGCCTTATGTTTCCTTCTTTTTTAAATTCATATCTAATAACTTTTGTAGGTTATTTCCTATTATTCTTATCCATATTACTTTCCTTGTATCTATACTTAAATACAGTCTTTCCCATAATCCTAATCATCCTTATAAAAAGATTATCTTACTCAGTTTTGGTATATTCTAAAGAAATAGAATCTTAGTAAACAATCACTATATTCTTCTTTGAAGATTTCATTACTTTTTCAAAGGATGGATATTTATTAAGAGAAACATGTGGAGTTTCTAAAGAAACTCTTCCATTATTCTTTTTTATCTTTTCAGTGTCTCTTTTCAATCTACCGTTATAATGCATGAGATTAGAAATAAGGTCTTCAAGAGTGGTATTTTTAATCTTTCTTATATCAACCAAGGCTATCCTTTTTTATTCTTATTAGTTGGGAATAATTTCTATAATCATTTAATTCAATCATTCATCTATTGGATCTTTCTCTCCAAGAGAATGTGAACTATTCATAATATTCATAAATATTTGGCACATCTTTTTACTAATTATCCAGTAATTAAATCAATATCCTGATAGTCATCTCTCATCATATCTCTTATATTCTTAATAAAAATAGAAGTAACAAAGTCAGTAACTTATAAATTTTTCCATATACAATTTTCTACATCAAAGGAATAAAGTAGACTATATATATTACATATAGTAGAACAAAGTAAAATATTTCTTAATATATAATTCAGTTGATATTCATGATTTACCTCATGAGTATAGGAAGTAACATCATCCTTGGGAATATAATCATCTCTATTAAGAATCACAAACATATCAACACTAGTATTGATAAAAAATGCCCTAATTATATATCTCAAATACACATAATAATTTCCATAAATAAAAGATAGAATATTGGGATTCATGTTATCTAATGTCAAAAAAATTACACCTACCATCTTATAAAGAATATAAACTATTTTCCATAAAAATAATTGTGTAAACAATGTTTATAAATAAATAGTTAATAAAAAAACTTAATAACTTGTAACTCATAATTAAAGTAAAAAATTAAACAGGTAAAGTAGTAGAACATGATCTGATTCCAATATTTGGATCATAATATCTTACAATGTAAACAATAAGGGGGGTGAATTTTAGTTTTAAAAATAAAAAAATAAAATAAAATAACTTCTTATGTAAAAATTATTGAACTTATCCTTTTTTTGATGATTGTATTATTAAAATCAAAACCAGAAACTATCAGATTATATTATAGTTGTTTATCGGTATCATAGATGCACTATACAATAGTTTTTCATAAATATAAGTATAGAATTAACTTTCTAATTCACAAGCACAGTGGAAATCAAAAATCATATATACAAGATATATGAATTCTTTTAATAGTAAAAATTAATTATTAACTTATAAAGTAATTTACTAATTAAAATTAAGATTTAAGGAAATAATAAATCCTTATGTATGATACTCAATGTTTTAATACCTACTAGAAAGGGTATGTATTTACATACCAGGAAATCCCTTAATCTGACTGGTCTATATGGAACTATATTCCAATACCCTATAAAAAATCGATATGATATATTAGTATCATCTTTATCATTCTTATATATAAAATAAATTGATATAATGATCAGCATCATCTATGTATCCATAGTCCCAAAATCCCTTATGTTGATGGATCAGATTCACCATCATCCAATCCCCAAAATCCCTTAATAATTACCATGATCAAACATAGATATAAAAAAATATATAAATAATTTACAACCCATAAAAGGATTCATTATAACTTGAACTCTCTAAAATATTAGAATGCTTAAGAAGGAGATGTTCATGTAGAGAAATCATTAGATGACTTCAAATGGGAATTTCATTAGCTCCCAACTCTTCAAATGACCTCATATTTATAGAAAATATATTAATTGACATATCTCTATGTTACATACAACATACATAGACATATTTCACTTTGATAGCTCATAATGATCTGGATATTTATCTTGACACCAAATAATGATTTTTTCTTTATTTTTCCAATGTTGTTTGGTTTTTCACCATTATAATCATATTTTGTATTCTCTCAAATAGATTTAATTTCAATAAAGTATATTTTAATCTTTGGATAGTACAATGAAATAATCTATTTATTGTCAATATGATAAACTGAATAAAGAACTATCTAATGTATTTGTACCATTGTCAGTTTGATGGTCATGAATTTTTTTAGTTTGATAGACATGACACAAGTATAACCACCAAAAAACAGCATTTGGTTTGATATATCAGACAGACGTTCAATACTTTGGATCATATTGAATAATTTATTTTTATATTTATTTAATATTAGAATAATTTCATTGTTCAGTATAAAATAATATTTTCAACATTAATATACAAAATCCCTTAAGAAATATAAATTTAGTAAAAATAATTTTTTATGAAAGTTTGTGATTTACAAACCTAAAGAAATAAAAATAATAATGTATAACATTCGACTCAACAATTATTTTGATAATTTACATTACTTTTAAAATTCATTTTAATTATTTTTCTTTCTCTTTGTTCAAAATATATGGGTTGATATTTTCTTTATTGAAAATATATTGATTATATATTATTTGAATTTCATTATGATATATTGGGATTCACATAAAACTTTATTCAGAAATTCCTTTCATTAAAACTAATCAGATTCCATTATCTCTTAAATTTATCTCTTTACTCAATGAGTTTGTGATCACACAAAACGGGAAGATTTTTCTACTTCAATTTGTTTTAAATAATAAATGTACTTATTATTATTCTATCCATTTCAATTGACTACATTTCAGTAATAATGGTTGAATATGAAGTTAGGGATTCAAAAAATAAAATGAAGGAATCAGAAGCATTTTATAGGTCTGTAATAAATACCCTCACTAGGTGATATCAATGGAAATCCAGAGTATATTCACTGGGTATCTGTTGGAAACAATAGAGGATATGCAGCACTGGAAGCTCCAACAGCTAGCTAGTGACCACTAAACCTCCAACTGATTATCCCAACAGCTTCCTAGTGAGATTTTATGGAAGACATGTAAAGCACATCATAAAAGTTAAATTTGTCCTTTAAAATTATACCCAACCACATTGACTTGACTTGTAAAATCTATATTGACCCATTTACTCCCCAGTGACCATTAAGGGAGATCAAGATCCTTTAAATAGAACATATAATGGAATTAAAAGATCAACCAACATCAATCTATAATGTTCCAAAATTTAATAAATGAAAATCCCATCAAAAAGAAAAAATATACATATTATATGATTATTTATAAAATAAAGATGAACTATATTTCATTTTTTATTATAGACTATAATAAATTATTTCTATATTTATCTTGTTATACAAAAAAGTCCATGAATCATAATAACCATTAATAATGTTTCTATGTAATATTTTCCATTGAGATTAGTATATATTGGGGGTTATGATAATATCTAATTGACAAAAAAGTAAGAAATAATGGACTCAACCATAGGATCATACCATATGAATCACAATAATCATACCATGAAATGGAGATGGAATCCATAGGCATTTTCCTAGGCCAATACCAAGTGGTGATTCAATAATTATTGCTTCATTGAAGTCAATTACAGAGTATGTTAAAGCTTATCGATATCACAGAACAAACCATATTTGTTTAACCACTGGAAAAAAGTACCACCATCACCCACCTTATTCAAAGGTTGTAAACCATTATAGTAACTTTAAATGTAACTAGACCATATTTTTAGAAATTTATATGTTTTATTTGTATTAAACTAATTATTACATTTATCGCTTTTCATTATAACTTTATATATATACATGATTCTATAATTAGTATGATAACTATTAGATTTTGGTATAAATAAATCAAAATTCTATTCTAGTAACATGTATAATTTAAATTAATACTCCCTTTTTTATAAATTCAAAATTTTCTAAAATAGTTTCTTTTTCATGAAATATTATTATTAAATAATATTTATTTAAATATTTTTATTAATATTATCTAATGAAGTCGAATGTAATTTTTATATGGGTCAGAAAGTGGTTGGTGTTGTAAAATTTTGTATTCTCTATGAAATAGGTATTTTCATTTAATATTATAAATTACAATATTATCAAAAATTATTTTGATACAATAAATATAATTTTTGAAATTATCAAATAAAAATTATCCAATTGTTAATTTTTCATAATTATTTTTGAATGTATAATTTTTTGTTATAAATTTAATATGGTATAAATACATAGTACATATTATGATATTATAATAACCCAAAAGTGATATAATAATGACTATAAATGGAATAAATGACTAAAAAAATTTATCACTATTAAAACATTGTGTTTTGGTAGTGATTTTTTTAATTGAAAAAAACAATTGATTCCCCCCAAAACTATATTAAATTTTTTCGTTTTAAAAATAATTCATTATGAATATGAGTCACGTGTATGTCATATATTGTGTTATTTTAAAATTTCCAGTTCATAGATAGATGAAATAATTAAAACCAATTGACATTGGTAGAAACCATGGGTAAAAACCATGGTATGGTTTTCAATTTTTATTATTTTACCAAGTAGAGTCTCAAACCTATGTTTAGAAATTAATAATGAATTACCCTATATTTATTCAATAAATACCAACCAACATTACATTCATATTAACTAAAAACACATTTATCCTGAATTTTATATCCCTTTAACTTTCTAAATCACTCCCAAGGTGTCTCTAAGCTCTTATAAATCGCATTCAATGATTTTATAAGTACCTTCTCAAGGTAAGGGATTATCTCCTCTTCCTCCTTATTCATGTAATTTGTTTGTATTAAGACTTTTCATTTCCAATTATTCAATTTGGAATATTTTTTTAAACATCCCATTACAATTATTATTATTCCAATGTAATTATAAACCACTGATCAATTTTATTAAACCCATCCATGGACATTTATATATGTACATTATGCTACAAGAATTATCTAATGATTTTCCATGACAAAAAAATTTGTTTTCTGAATGCCCATCCCCATTTCTACTCAATAATACTAACCTAATTATACATAGCCTTAATTTATTTATTATTTTCATTTATTTAACCCCCACCCCATAATCATGGGATTAAAATTTTATGAATGAAATTATAATTTTGTGTGATCTATGTGGAAAATAGATGAATGTACAAGATATGAATGTGATAGATGGGCCCAAAATATATATCTCACCAATGCATTGGGAAATATTTTTTTCTCATGATATACCATTTATAATTCATGTAGGGTAAGCCTATCTATACTATGTTATAATTTATTGGTGGTTATACTTGAATTATGTTAATGATTTATTATTTTATATTGTTTCCACATTCCTATGATGCCTCTATATTAACATCATATATCATTCTAAGATGTTTATGATTATGATTATCTACCTTCTATTTCAACATTTTATTCCTCTTAACTATCATTTTCTATTTTAAATTATGATACACTTTGTTTATTCCCTTACTGCGATTTATATCTAACCCCATTAATTTATATGTCCCTATGTTATCCAATGCAGTATTAAAATATCAATGAAATATAATGGAATGTTATGGAGTTTATAAATAATTTTTTTATGTCCCTATTTCATTTTATTTTGATATGTCTCTAATTACCCAAAACTACTAAACCTCTTTATCTTCTAGGATTTTATTGTGTGTATTAGTATGTAATAAACAATTAAAGAATGTGTATAAATGATATGGGATGTATATTTAGTATATGAGCAAGGACTAGTTATTTTTTGGGATTATAATCGGAAAACCTTAGTGAAATCCATAAGTATATGACTGATCATAGGAAACATCCCTATATTTTCCCTATGTATAGAGTGTTTGGTTTCCTAATATAATAATTTCTTTTATAGATGGAAAGTGGGTTTTTATTTATAATAAATGAACTTAGGGATAATATCCTCAAAAGGGGTTGATTGGGTATTAACTCTATCATCACCTTGTGCACAAAAAAAATTTATAAGACTACACACCTACCTAAATACTACAAGGTCATGTTATTTTTAAAATTAAATTCTTTTTACTAATGATTATAAAGGAAAAAACAATTCCCACAAAATATGATGATATGAAATAGGCCACGAATAACATAGATTCAAATCTAGAAATTCCTAATTTGAGGAATACATTATATTTATGAGATATGCCTTAAAATATCATAGTTTATTTTGTAAGATACTTATAGGTTGAAAATACACATCAAAAACTTTAATTTATTTTTTAAAATTGCTAAAAATATATGGAACTGATTCGACATCCAATATGATGGGAAATGTGATGACTATCCAAATGATATTTCAAAATATATGAGACCATGATTAAGGGAAATTATAGAAATAATTTTTCACTTAACTCTTTTATTGAATGGAAAATTTGAATGAGGAGAAACACCCACATCCCCCTAAAAAATCAGAAGTTGTAATCGAGGTATTTATAAAATTAATTCATATAACATTAACTGGATTTTATAATACCTTAATTGTGGAACAATGAATTAAATCAATCGAAAATATATTCTCTATTATTTATATCTCTAATAAAGAGAACTTAATACATTTAGTTTATCCCATATATAGGGAAGCTAATAAATGGTGGATTCTAACTAAGAATAAAAAACACAACTAATAAATTGAAACTATGAAGTGGAAAGAATTTAAAACAATGTGTTATGAAATTTTCTCATCGCACTTTCTATCTTAAAATAGAGTGGGATTAACATGGACTATAAAATGAGGATGAATACATTAGGTAATATTAATGAAACCTTATTATAATATCATGAAAAACTTCTATAATTATCTTTGACCCAAAATGTAAATTTTTCCTCTTCTTTAGTGGGAAAATGTTGAATCTTTTAGAAAAAATATATTAGAGGCTTTGAAATATATAAATTATTTTCCAATTTTGATTTAATATAGAAATTTTTTATTGGAGGTTATAAATGGTCTCAAGATACATGAAAAAAGAAGGGTTGAATTTATTTTAATTCTTATTAATTTATTGATAAATCTCATGGGTTGAAAAAGTCCAATGTCCCACTTATCAAATGTGTGAGAAGTAGAATCATGGAAATTTCCTAAAGTGGAGATGAAAATATATTAGTTTTGGTAAGTATGTCTACCTATATAGTGAATACTGATGTGAGAGACTAACCAATTTGATGGAATAAAGATACAATACGTTAAAATGGGGTTATCCTCATAGAACTATACCCATGGTTTACAAAACTGTGGGTATAGCTAGTATGGAGTCTGTTTATACCCACAATTTATGTAAACCAATGGAACATATATATTATCCTAAAAATATAAAAACCCATTGAGATATATTCAACATTTTTCCTAGATCCCCACCCTCCCCCTTCCACCCATTGATCCATGTCTCCCCCCCCCCCTTGGTAGAGTTGTTTTCTTCCCTCACCCGAGAAACAAAAGACATCTATACACCTCTAAAGTTCTCCCATAATTTATTGATTTAATGATTTTATTCCTCGTTGATAGTGAGCATTAAATACATTAACTATTATGTTAACTTATATTTTCATTTTTATCTATGTATGAAATTTTACCCAAGATACAGTTATCTCATGATTCTTTTTTATTATTTAAAATAAGGTTCTTTGTGGGTGATGTTTAATTTTTGGGATTTTGGTTAAATGAGTTTAATTTGTACGAACATTTTATATTCTATTATTTTATATTTGGGTGTGATGATTGATTTTTAGGTTTATATCCATGGTGGTAGTACACATATATTTATAACCACCATATAGGGTTAGTTTCCCAATGTGTAATCCAACCCTTAGTTGGTGGATGGACTAACCCGATTTTATGTATAATATTCCCTCTCCTTCTCCATATTTTCTTATATATTTTTGTATATTTGGGTTTATATTGAAAAATTGACATAGATATATTTAATGTATGATATTTATTTTTTCATCAGATATTTGACTTATAGATATGGGTAATAGTTGATGGTAGGTATTTTAGAAAGGTAAATCTATTCTTTGATGGTTTAGGTTATATTATATGTACATAATTATTAGGTGTGTGATTCTTTTGGGGAACATGTAAAACATGATATTTTAATTAATTGTAATTATGATCTATAATGTGTATACTCCTGGAATGAAATAGGATCATGTGTAACATTATATGATGTTTTTGGATGAGATAGTTCACTATATGTTATTTTACCTAGTCTACCAATGGATGTAATTTGATATTAATTTCAGGAATAATTATTATTAGGTTGCTTTTTTTAATTTTCAATATATGGTGTTGATATGGGTATTTGACCTTTCATAATTTCCAACTATGTGTGTTGATATTTTCAAGAATATATACCCCCATTTACAATGGATATTTAGATTGAATTTTATAAATTCATGGTTGAATTCAGTCAAGGTGATAATGATTTCATATTCCCTAGAAAAAATGATTTTAAGGTAGATCATTTAAAAAATGTTCATCATTGTTTTGTAGAGGTATGTTTTTTTATATATCAATATAGGGATTTACTTAATATGGGTTGAAATTTCTAACTTTTTAGATAAAAAAATTATGGGTTTTTTTAAATATTACTTATAAAACTTATTAGAAATTAATTTCATGGTTTTACTTTAGATATTTTTCATTATTAGTTTTGGGAGATGAATCATTTGGAATTAATTGGTTATATAAATTTATTTATTTATTATAGGAGGTTTATTTATTATTATCGAAGCTTTACGATCTCAACTATATATTTTATTATTAGTTAATATGTTCAACACATGTCATCTTTCATAATATGCATATGAGGTGACTACACTTAATTTATAATATGTGATAAATAGTTAAATTATTGTATTTGAAAATATGAATGCGGAGTTTTTCTAGGTATTTTTTTATCTTAAAGAAAATAGTTTTAATTATAAGGTTTACTGAAAATAAAGAAATTTTAAAATTTTCATTATTTATATTACTCATTGTTAGGTAGCTTTGTAACCCTTCCCTAATTTTAAAAAATGTTTCCAATATTTATTTATGAGTAATTAGATAAATAATTTTAATGGTTTGTTTTATTTTTTGAATAAAAATGCATCAAATAATATATATGTATTTTCATTGAACATTATATTTCTATTATTCACATCCTATGGTTAGGGAATTTATTCCTTTCTTGAAATATCTTTAAGGATTATAATTCCATTTAGAATTATAAATGAATCCTTTCAAATTAGAGATGATTAATTTTTTGTAACATATTTTTTATTGCATTTCATATATCATAAAACTTCAGGATTCTCTATCCTTTATTACATTTTGGTTATATTCTTGTTATTTTAAAAAAATAGTTTTTATGATATTAATATTGGATGATTATTTATGTTTATATCAATAATGGTATTATTTATATGATATTATTACACCATGTTATTATATTTTTGATGTTGGGTGACACATTATGGTTATTCATGAGTAAATGTTTTCCATTATAATGAAAATTATATTTAATTTCAATAATTTCATATTCAAAACAAGTAAGGTTAAAGAAAATTTTAATAAAATGTGTATTTAATTGGATTGTGTAAAATTTATTGCCCATGTAATGGATTTGACATTCATGGTCAATTACTTTGTAAAAATCTAGTGTTTCGGTGTTTTGGAAGGCATTGGTAGCTTATATCAAATATTTTTCAAAAATTCCAATTTTTCCAATGGTAGGATGTGTTAGTGACTCAATGTCATTAGCTCAGTGTCTGTAGCTCAGCGTCAATATGTCGAGGTATTGGTAGGTGAGGCAATGGTGAGTTGAGGCCTCAGTAGGTTTAGGTGTCAGTATGTTGAGGTGTTGTTAGTTCATGCATCAGTGAGTCTTGGTTTTGGTAGTTCAGGTCATCGGTAGGACAAGGCGTTGTAGGTCGGGGTCGGTGAGTCGAGGCATTGGTAGGTCAGGGAGTTGGTAGGTCAAGGCATCAGTAGGTCGATGTTTATGTAGTTCGGGAATCGGTGAGTCGAGTGTCAGTGAGTCGTGTCGGTGAGTTACATCAGTGGATGGACATCGGTGACTCATCCTTTTGTGAGTTAGGCATCAATGACGCATTATCGGTGACTAGTGTTAGGGACTCACCCATCAGTGAGTCAATTTAAGTATTTCCCAATTTTTCTAGTTTCGTCCCTCATACGTTTTATTTTATATAAATTGAGTTTAATGACTTTATTGATTGAATCTAAAGGCATTTAAAATGATATTAATTATATATTTACTATCCTAACACTCGTGGTACTCTGAAATAGTCAAAACACATGGTCTTGACCACGTGCCGACTTTAATGGCCAATGAAACTATTTCCCTTCCATTAATATAGGATCAGGATTTTCTAAAGCTGAGATCATCGCTTCCTTTTAATGATACCATTTCCTAATCATGCACTTAAAACCTTTCTTCCATGAGGATTCTCATCTATGATGCAACCATGGATTGAGTTTTTCCCTGGTAGTTTCTCCTGCTACTTGCACGACCCCCTATTTTTGGTGCAAGGTGGAATTTTTGATCATCTGTTATTCCGGGAAGGGATCCCTTAATTTCTATTTTATTTTTTAATCATGAGGGGTTGTGTATTTATTCTTTCATAGGGTTATATTTGAATCCAATTTAACAAATATAATAATAAGTAAAAATGAGGGGTTGGGAATACAATGATGATGATCACCTTATTTTATATGTTTTCCTAGATCAATGTCATGTTTTATAATGGCTGAATGCCTTCTGAAAATCATGGCCATTTGTGGCCTTTTTTTGTTCACATGTATGACATATAAATATTTGTTGTTGTTTACTTGTCAAATATAAAAAAAATCTATGAAATTGATTAACCACGTACACCTGGTTGAAAACATTTATACCCTTGGATTTAACTATTTTCTATGATCAACCCTGAATAATAAAAGTTAAATTAATGAATGAGTGCTTATAAATCAAAATAAGAATTGATTTTTTGGTGTGGATGTGTAATGTGTGTGGTTTTGTTTGATCTTGTGTATTTTTTTGATTGTATGATGGTGTTTCTAGGGGGTTGGATGTGATTAGAGGGTGGTATATGTGGTGTAATGGAATATCGGGTTGACATATTGGTTGATTTTGGAATGGATGAACTTGTTATGCAGTGGGGATATATCTGGGAAGTGGTTGGGAATTGGGGTTGTAGGTTCGAGTTGGGTTATGTTTATGTTATTTGGTGTGCTGGGTGTGGTGTTGTTATGTAGATGGCCTTCTGAGAGTAGTTGTGACGTGGAATGATGGAGGTTTACATGTTGAGAAGAAAGAAAGGGAGGAATGAAATTAAAGAATGATGGTCATAGTGGTTGAAAGGTTGTTCAAGAAAGGAGAGTGTACAGTGGGACTGCAATATTGTTGAGTTTTTGTTTATTGGATGTGGTGCTTTTTGTGCAGTTGGGTTTCAGAGTATCATTTAAGAGGGATAATTTTAATGAAGTATGGGGTTACCTTACGCCCTTTAACCCTTGGTTTCTAGAGTCTTTTATGAAGTCTGTGTGGGTTATGATGTTACTTGTGGTGTGATGTGTTTGTTAGTTTCTTAAGTATGTATGTAATAACAAGTAAATACATATAAACATCAAAATAATTAGGTGTAAAAGGGATATATTTTAACAAATTGGGAAGTGACCATCATTCATTTTTTATGTACATTTAGGGGTAGCATAAAAGGTAGTTTTGTGGGTTGGTTTTATGTTCTGAAAACATGTAATTTGGGCTGAGTTTTTGGTACAAATATATATATACTTGTAGTTCCATGTGATTTCTATTCGCACCCCACCTGTGTTGGTCACTACATGCCGAACACCCCAATTGTTATGGGGAAGTGTGTCTGTTACCAACATTATAATGGGAGGATGGATGGTTAGTTATTCTCTCTTATCTACTCCCTCTTCTTGGCCTGTTTAGACCTATACTCTTTGGGTAGGTTTTGGTGTAGTGGTGAGGCCTTGGTGTCTGCTCGTGTGGTGTGTTCCCCAAGTGTCTCTAGGATGATGTTTTGGTTTTTTGTCCCAGGTGTCTGTGGGTGGGATGTGATGTGGTATATGGACCAATTTTGTGAAGGTAGGTTGTGATAGTGGGGATTTATAGAAGATTGAGGTAACATCATGATGTTAACTATTAGGGATGAGTAGTTAACCATTGGGAAATGGTATGGGGTACCCAAATATCGATCTTCTTACTGATTTACATTACTTGATATGCGTTATTTGGTGAGCATGCCTTGGTGAGGTTGGGGTGGATAGTCTACTTTTTTAGGTGCTTTTTAGTTTCTACCATTGTCTCACAGGGGCATTATCATGCTTGTCCCAATTTTTAATGGGTGACTTTGGCTTTTCCTACATAGTGGACTTGTAATCTAACCCTATGTATATAAAAAAAATTCACGTTTCCATGGAAATTTTTTGTATCGTGCTATACCTTACTAGATTGTACAATGAGGACGGTTGATGTGTTTCTTCTTAGTTTTATTTTTGTACTTACTGTGGATTTTTTTCATTCGATTTATAGATGTCTTGTAATGCCCCGACCCTAGTTTCCCAGAGTCGATTCATTATTGCGTAACATTGGAATGATCACGAAAGATCAAGTCTCTAAAGACCTATTAGTTTAGTATCCTTGGAAACACTAGATACATTCATAAATGTTACATTACATCATAAAGTGAAAAATCACAATAACATAGTCTCCATAGTCCACACTTCTATCCCCTTCAGACTATCCCTCTATTTAAGTCATAAAATATTTCTTCACATCTTGGGAAAATAAAAAAATATAAAGGGGTGAGCTCAGATGCTCAGTAAGGATAACAATATAGCGGAAGCTTTCATAAAAAAACATCAACATTTAAGGCAATGTATAACTAAACAAAAGCCTTTTAAACTTGAACTTCAGCATAATATGGAAAATTAGAATTAAATAATGCCATTTACTTATTCAAATGGATATTCTACTAGTCGAATAATCACATGCAATATCAATAACCACTTTCATAATGATGGAATGCATAATTCCAGACTATCATAACCACGTAGCCAAGGCCTCGTGCTAAGACTACAGATAAAATTTTTTCAAGGCCTCGTGCCAAGACACTAGTTTATCTCATGAGACCTACCGATGCATTGAGGAACTATAGTGGGCTCCACCCGTTACTTATTGATTCCAATGCATTTTTTATATGAAAAGGTTTAAACATATCATAAACCATAACATAATCGTATCACATAAAACATGCAAAAAAGGAAACATAACATTTCCAAATTTCAATCACAAGATATTAATACAACACATTTATTTAATAAAAACATTATCAAAACCATTTTCAGTACCAAAATAAAAGAAAATTAAAACGTGGTATTTATTTCTCATTTAAAAAAAGTTATGGCTTGTAGAGGAAACTTAAACTCAAATAATGGTCACGGCGGCGGAGAAGTTGTTGTCACCGCATACATAATATAAAACATTTCTTTTGTTGTTAGGTAAAACGCTTTGTATAAAAAATATTCCTTTTGAATAAAAGTAAAATTCAAAGGGGTTTATACACCATATAAAGGAAATTTGTGTATAAAACAAAATATGCCTCAATGAAAGGAGATTGAGACGAAGTCCCTTACAAAGATAATTTTTTTAAATAAAATAGATCTATTATGTGTATTAACTATAATTACACATAAAGAAAGCACAAATACAATATAGGACATAATAATATCATGACATAATTTGAAATTAGGAGATTAACCCAAAGAACAGAAATTGGGTTAAGAAGTTCCCTTACCTCGTGTCTGACTTGACTCGATCATTCTTTAATCTCCTGAATAAAAAAATAGAGTTAATTTCTACTTGTTTAAGAACCTTTTTCAAGTTCATTATTCCTTTTATATCACTTATTACCATGTTATGAACATTATTTAATTATTTAAGTTAATAACGGTCGTTTTGTTGATCTTTGGTATTTGAGTGAACAATAAACTTCTTATAATTACAAGTTGTTCATGTAGTAAAATATCCATTTTATCCAGAATTATATTCATGATGTATATATCATATATATATCATATATATCCAGCATATACATTAATTTATAATATTACATAACATTTAGAGGTAAGAAATGAAATGCACCGTTCATGGAGACGGTAAGCCATACGTACGCATGAATGCTACTTTAATTTCTATTTCGTATTTAATGGAATTAAAACTAAATGAGATATATATATATTATAATTATAGTATAATATATATGTTATATAGGTCACATAAGTTCATTAATTTCATTCTTTATACATTCCATGTATTTCAGGAACGAGTCACATCACTTGAGGGGGCAGTAGTCCACACTTCCTCAAATAAAATTATCACATTTTCACAACATGAAAAGCATAAAGGAATGTTTTAAATCTAAAATACAGAAGCATATAGAGGAAATAAATATAATATATATCATAAATAAATATAGTTTCATCATAATGGCCACCATGAGAGGTGTTAAAAGAAGATTTAACAATCATCGTTTCGTGAGGCAGTAATTTTCCACCCACAGAAACGGTATGTTCTTTAACCATTAGATGAAGGTGTGTGTAAGTGTAAATCAAATAATTCTCACAAAAACATCCTCATGTATTTAAGATAATGGTTTTGTTACAAAATAAAGTAATAAAAAGATTTTAAGGGGTTGGAGAAGCAAAATAAAACAAAAGAACATAAGAAAAGACATTACCTTAAAATCGGGTAACTCTTTTTGATTTGAGCCAAAGGCTTCCTTGGGAAGACTTCTTCAAAAAGTGAGGCTTCTAGTAGTAAGAGAGGGACTTTTAGAGATTATTTGGGAAGAGTTTGGCTGAGCCAAAAGGCTTTGAAGGTGTGATTAAGGTGGTAGAGGTGGGGGGCCTTTTATAAGAGGAGAGGAGGGGCACTCTTGGAAAGTCATGAACTATTACATTATTATGAAGTTCTTTTCGGATTTCAAAGGTCCCACAATTATATATTTCTAGGATATGGTGATAAGGGTTAGAAATATACTCATCCAATAGGTTTTTGACAAGTGTAAGTCTTAGATTGTACATAATCTTTTCATTTTATTTAAATCGTTAATTAATGAGGTAATCGTTGCATCATCATGGTGTTATAAAACATTTAATTTATTTAATGTCTAAAAATTATAAAAAAATTACCATGATGTAGGAAATCTTTTTATATTTCCAATTAATATTTATTGTCGAAAATTTAACTTATATAACCCCATGTAATAAGTTTTTTAGTAAAACAACACATGTTTGTGACAATTTTATTTTTACTTTAAATATAAAGTTATTAATGTCATTTTCTTACCCAAGTGGCTCCATGAGGTCCCCAAGTTCACCCATGGATTTTATTGGTCTGCCATGACTCATAAAATAAGGTTAGGACAAGTGTAAATGTAATTTAATATTATTATAACATAATATTTACCTTACATTATAATAATTACCTTTAATCACGATTAATAAAACTTAAAAGTTACTATTCACCAAAAATTATTTTAATCCCATTGAACCACGCATTACATCCTAATTACAACCACGTATGTAGGATTTTTGAAATTCAATTTTTAGAAGTGATAAATTTTCCTTTAAACAAGAAATCAGTTTTTTAACTACTACTTAGTGGTTTCACTATTCATGAAAAATCGATGTTTTTCTGAAAAATACCAAAAATTTAATCTAAGATATATTTGATATTCCAAATTCAAAAATGATTTCTATTTTAAAAAATTCCAAAAATATAAGTTGCATTAATTAATTTTATAATTAATTCTCATTGTCAAAACAAATAGCATGTTTTTAAGAAACAATATCAATCAAAAGATTGACAATTGTTTATGTTTAATTTCAAAGTGAAATTAATTATAATGACCACCATTGGATAAAATGGTAAAAATATATTATAATTATACTTTAAAACCTCTCAATGGTATAATTTATCACTATAAATTATTTTGATTAAAAAAGTTGTTTTTAAGTTTTTTTACTATTCATCAAAAATTGGATGTTCTTAGAAAAATACCAAAATTTCAACATAGGCTAATTTTGATATTCCAAATACAAAAATGAAGTCCAATTTGAAATATAAAATTTATATAATTTCAAAAGGTGGGTATTACTATTCATAATGGCTACTTTGATTGGTCGCGGTGTGTTAGAATCTCGAACTTGCGTGCAATGCAAGCTATTGCATTATTGAAAGAGAAGTGTATCGTGGAAGCTTGGGGTTTTACATTCTACCCTCCTTCAAAAAATTTCATCCTTGCAATTTGAAATTATTCTTCTAAAAAAAAGGTTTAAAGTAGAGAATTCCTTTATGGATAACCCACATCGGAAATAAGGTTAATAAAATTTAGCCTTAATAAGAGGGAAAGGGAAATGAAAAAGTCACCACCAAATTATGATCTCGATTTGGAGAAAATTGGTGGAAATTAGAGACATATAATTGGAGGAAAAACGTAAATAGTTGTAGGGAGTGATTGAGGTCATCAATCACAAACAAGTGTAAAATTGAGGGCCTCAGAGCCTTCAATCTATATTGATTTAAAATATCATCAGTTCAACAAAACATAAGATATTAGGATAACACATTTTTTGTTTTAATATCCATTTCCTAAAGTTTAAGTATTAATTTATTCATAGAATAAGTGGTAGGTATATATATATATTCTTGACAAGTAGAGTTTCAACCTTCAACTAATTTATACCACAAACTCATCTTTCACTCAAAAAGATAATATAACTCAAAAATATTATATTTATCCTAATCGTATAAGGTTCCAAATATTAACACATACCATGAAGAAAAATATTTTTTAATAACCAGGGACTTCCTGTAGGATATTGGTAGGTAATAAAGGCATGTCGCACTATGGTTGGGGGTTTGATTCCTACAGCTTTGTCCGATGCGATGGGTTATCCCCCGACCTGCAGGTTGTCCTTTTTCCAAAAACTATAGTATTATAATATTCCAAAAATAATATTTAGAAATATTTTAACCTTAAACAATACAATAAAAAGTTAAACTTAATCCATTTTAACCTTTATAGTTATCCAAAATACCTCTGTCCATACTTTCTCTAAAAGGTCTCTAAATTCCAAAATCAATTGTAACACCAGATTCCCCAAATAAAGTAAAGTTTTTATTATTGTCACATACTAAAAATATGATTACCTTCATCATATTAAAAACTTAATGAAAACAAAAAGTACTGCAGTACAATCCTTATATATATCACATTATTCTTATAACCATAATATAGTTCTTGAGTCCAAAAACACAAATACAATTATTATTCAACTTCATTTTTAGTAACAGCATAAGCTTGGACATTCTCCCTTGGCCTTTTTTTAGGTATGTTTCCATGGAACTTAGGGTATTCATTTTCATAATGCCTCATTTCTCTACAATTGTAGCATTGAACATTGATAGCCTCTTTCTTTCCCTTACAATCACGATCCTGATGACCTTTTTCTCCAAATTTATAATAAATTCCCATTCCTTTTAGGTAAGTACCAGGATGATTCTTCCCACAATTATCACATAATGGAAAATCCTTCTTTCCGTTTTTCCCTTTATCTGCCTCTTGTTCCACTATTCTCTTCTTCTCTTACTTTACTTTGTTGTCATAAGACTTAGAGAATTCCTTTTCTGTCTTAATAGCACATGAGACAATGTCTTCATACGATGATAAGGATTGTGACACTAATTCTAGACGAAGAAATGGTTTTAAACCATCAAATAAACGATCAATCTTACTTCTTGGGTTACGTATATAATCTCCAGCATACCTTGCTAACCTTGTAAAGTTAGCCTCATACTTTGCGATTTTCTCATCCTCCTTTTTTCTCAGACTCAGAAATTGTCTTTCCATATCTGCTCTATGGTCACGAGGAAAATATTTTTATAAGAAAATCTCATTGAACTCCCACCATTCCATATTATATAATTCTTCATCTTCTTTAGTGTTTTGAATCAATGACCACCATTGATCAGCATCTCCAGTGAGGCGGTAAATTGCTATGATAACTTTTTCGTTTTCATTACTCCCCAAGGCATGGAATATTTTCTCTAGGGAACTTATCCATTGCTCAGCTACTAATTGATTTTTACTCCAATTGAATGTTGGTGGTTGCTGCCTCATGAAGTGATCTAACATTGATCCTCCACGCTGCGGATTAGTTTGCTCCATACGAGTAAGGTTATTATTCATAACCTGGGTGAGTTGTCCCAGTCTGGTGATAAGCTGATCAGAACCAGTTGTATCACCACCTCTATTACAATTATCTTGAGCAGGAGGGAAATCCCTACATGGAGTGCATGCATTGATACAGTTTCCATTCCTTCCACTAGGCTCCATTTCTAAAAAATGTCATAAACTAGATTATTTTATGAATCAAAATACATAATTCCATAATTGTAAAACACTTAACATAAATTGAACTATTTATGGATATAATCCATAAAAAATGTTTTCTTTGAGGAAGTATATACTCATAAACCCTTCATAATTGTTTTTAAAGAAAATTAGAATTATCCTAATCATATCCCCTAGGAATGTCGTAACCAAGAGTGCAGCAAGGCCCATTGTCGTGCACCAGTTCCCGTTCGAGTCTAGCTCAAAGCGGTGTTTTCGGGTTTTAGCCCTATTTACATCTGTGCCAGAGCCGCCTCTACCTACTCGTATCTAGACAGGGTTGTATTGCTCAGAAAACTCACAACATCTCTATAATACCAAAATTCTAGGATGTTCTTCTATACTAATCCTCAATGTCTATCTTAGGGCTATGTGCTCTTATCAGATTTTATCAAAATCTAGCTTCTAAGGTTAGTACGAAACTGCCTCTGATACCAACTGTAATGCCCCGACCCCAGCTACCCAGAGTCATTGCATTATTTCATAACATTTTCATGATCACAAAAGATCAAGTCTCGAAAGACTGATTAGTTTAGTAGCCTTGGAAATACTAGATACATTCATAAATGTTACATTACATCATAAAGTTAAAAATCACAATAACATAGTCTCCATATTCCACACTTCTATCCCCTTTAGATTATCCCTGTAGGTCAGTCATAAAATATTTCTTCACATCCTGGGAAAATAAAACATAGAAAGGGGTGAGCTCAGATGCTCAGTAAAGATAATAATATAGAGGAAGCTTTCATAAATAAACATAAACATTGCAGGCAATGTATAACTAAACAAAAGCCTTTTAAACATGAACTTCAGCATAATATGGAAAAAGTATAATGAAATAATGACATTTACTTATTCACAATGATATTATACTGGTCGAATAATCACATGCAATATCAATAACCACTTTCATAATGATGGAATGCATAATTCTAGACTATCATAACCACGTAGCTAAGGCCTCGTTCCAAGACTACAAATAAGATTTTATCAAGGCCTCGTTCCAAGACACTAGTTTGTCTCATAAAACATGAAAAAAGGAAACATAAAATTTCCACATTTCAATAACAAGATATTAATACAACACATTTATATAAGAAAAACATTATCAAAACCATTTTCAATACCAAAATAAAAGAAAATTAAAAATTGGTATTTATTTTTCATTTAAAAAAATTATGGCTTGTAGAGGAAACCGAAACTCAAATAATGGTTACAATGGCGGAGAAGTCGTTGTCACCGCATATGTAAAACAAAAAATTCATTTTTTATTTTAGTAAAACTCTTTGTATAAAAAAGTTTCCTTTTAAATAAAAGTAAAAGTCAAAGGGGTTTATACACCGTATAAAGGAAAGTTGTGTATAAAACAAAATATGCCTCAATGAAAGGAGATTGAGACGAAGTCCCTTACAAAGATAATTTTTTAAATAAAATAGATATATTATGTGTATTCACTATAAGTACACATAAAAAAATTACAAATACAAGATAGGACATAATAATATCATGACATAATTTGAAATTAGGAGATTAACCCAAAGAATAGAAATTGGGTTAAGAAGTTCTCTTACCTCGTGTCCGACTTGACTCGATCATTCTTTAATCTCCTGAATAATAAACTAGAGTTAATTTATACTTGATTAAGAACCTTTTTCAAGTTACTTATTCCTTTTATATCACTTATTACCATGTTATGAACATTATGTAATTATTTATGTTAAAAACGGTCATTTTGTTGATCTTTGGTACTTGAGTCAACAATAAAATTATTTTAATTACAAGTTGTTCATGTGGTAAAATATCCATTATATACATAATTATATTCATGATTTAGATATCATATATATCATATATATCCAGAATATACATTCATTTATAATATTACATAACATTTAGAGGTAAGAAATGAAATACACCGTTCATGGAGACGGTAAGTCGTACGTACGCATGAACGCTACTTTCATTTCTATTTCATATTTAATGGAATTAAAACTAAATGAGATATATATATATTATAATTATAGTATAATATATATGTTATATAGATCACATAAGTTCATTAATTTCATTCTTTATAAATTCCATGTATTGCATGAACGAGTCGCATCACTTGAGGGGGCGGTAGTCCACACTTCCTCAAATGAAATTATCACATTTTCACAACATGAAAATCATAAAGGTATGTTTTAAATGTAAAATACAGAAATATGGAGAGGAAATAAATATAATATATATCATAAATAAATATAGTTTATTCATAATGTCTACCATGAGAGTTGTTAAAAGAAGATTGAACAATCATCGTTTCGTGAGGCAGTAATTCGCCACCCACAGAAACAGTATGTTCTTTAACCATTAGACGAAGGTGTGTGTAAGTGTAAATAAAATACTTCTCATAAAAAATCCTAGTATATTGAATATACTGGTATTGTTACAAAAGAAAGGAATAAATAGATTTTAATGGGTTTGAGAAGCAAAATAAAACAAAAGAATATAAGAGAAGACATTACCTTAAAATTGAGGAACTCTTTTTGATTTGAGCCAAAGGCTTCCTTGGGAAGACTTATTCCTAAAGTGAGGCTTCTAGGAGTAAGAGAGGGACGTTTAGAGATTATTTGGGAAGATTTTGGCCGATCCAAATGGCTTTTAAGGTGTAAATAATGTGGTAGATGTGGGGGCCTTTTATAAGAGGAGAGGAGGGGCACTCTTGGAAAGTCAGGAAATGTTACATTATTATGAAGTGCTTTTCAGATTTCAAAGGTCCCAGAATTAATTATTTCGAGGATAAGGTGATAAGGTTTCTAAATCTACTCATACAATAGATTTTTGACAAGTGTAAGTCTTATATTTTACATTATCTTTTCATTTTATTTAAATCATTAATTAATGAGGTAATTGCTCCATCATCATGGTGTTATAAAAAATTTAATTTATTTAATGTCTAAAAATTATATAAAAATTACCATGATGTAGGAAATATTTTTATCTTTCCAATTAATATTTATAGTCGATAGGTTAACTTATATAACCCCATGTAATAATTGTTTTAGTAAAACAACACATGTTTGTGATAATTTTAGTTTTACTTTAAATAAAAAGTTATTAATGTCATTTTCTTACCCAAGTGGCTCCATGGGGTCCCCAAGTTGAACCATTGATTTTATTGGTCGTCCATGACTCATCCAATAAGGGTAGGACAAGTTTAAAGGTAGTTTCATATTATTATAACATTATATTTACCTTAAATTACACTAATTACCTTTAATCGTGATTAATAAAACTTAAAAGTTACTATTCACCAAAAATTATTTTCATCCCATTGAACCACATTTTACTTATTAATTACAACCATGTATGTCGTATTTTTGAAATTCAATTTTTAGAAGCGTTAATGTTTCATTTAAATAAGAAATCAGTTTTTTAACTGCCACTTAGTGGTTTCACTATTCATCAAAACTCGATGTTTTTCAGAAAAATACCAAAAATTAACTCTAAGATACATTTGATATTCCAAATTCGAAAATGATGTCTATTTTAAAAAATTTCAAACATATAAGTTTCATTAATTAATTTTATAATTAATTCTCATTGTCAAAACAAATAGCGTGTTTTTAAGAAACAATATCAATCAAAAGATTGACAATTGTTTATGTCCAATTTCAAAGTGAAATTAATTCTAATGACCACCGTTGGATAAAATGGTAAAAATATATTCCAATTATACTTTAAAACCTGTCAATGGTATAATTTATCACTATAAATGTTTTTATTAAAAATGTTTTTTTAATTATTTTTCTACTATTCATCGAAAATTGGAAGTTCTTAGAAAAATACCAAAATTTCAACATTGGATAATTTTGATATTCCGAATAACAAAATGAATTCCAATTTGAAATATAAAATTTATATAATTTCAAAAAGTGGGTATTACTATTCATAATGGCTACTTTGATTGGTCGCGGTGTGTTAGAATCTCGAACTTGCGTACAATGCAAGCTATTGCATTATTGAAAGAAAAGTATATCGTGGAATATTGGAGTGTTACATTGCATTAAACGTGCTTGTGGGATGAATTTTTTCTTCTTTAATATATATTTATTTGAGTTTTTTTAGGTTGATACATCTTATCTTCCTTCTTGGTTACTATTAAAAGGGAAATATCATCCATGTTTGTGAGACTATATACCCTTGTTGTTGGTCACCGCACTAGGGCCTATTGGAAGCAGAAATCAGGGGTCATTGTCCTCCTTTTCATCTTAAGGAATGAAGGTCACAACATTTTTTCATCCCTTCCCTCATATTGAAGAATTAGGGAAATGAAAAAATGGTATCGCAGGTATGATGGTTGAAATATATGATTGAATTTGAAGTTAGGAATAGTGAGGATTGCAAGGGATGACAGGTAAGAAGTGTTAGGATATCAGGGTTAGTGACATAGGCCAGGGAAGACCATCTTGGACATGTGGTTTTAGTTCCCCTGTGATCTGATGCAAGGACTCCGAGTCTACTGAACGACCCAGTGAGCCTACACTATTTGTAGGGTATAGACCCAAGGAAAGGTACATGCATCATAATGAAATGTTTTCTTGTTTGTTTTGGGTGTTTTTTATAAATTTAAATAAACAATGAGTTCAAATGAATCCTAAATAAATTACATACTACTCAGTATTAGGAGTTCCTTTTTTCCTTTCAAATATGGAACCCAGTCATCTTCTATGAGTGGCTAGAGAAATGGAGGCTCAGCAGGATGACCCGATCAACCGACGGATATTTGATCCAGTGGGGAAGGATGACCAGTTGTATAATACCCTTCACACTTTCCATCGGTAGAAATTGATTAAGTATGAAGGTAGAATTTCAGATATAGAGATGGAGATTTGTATTGAGGAGCTAGTGATCACTTTCAGCTTGATATGGGCTCCAACAGAGTATTTTGTTCCATTGGTGGTCAGTTAGATGAGAGGAGATGCATATCAGTGGTGGAACATATACCTAAGGGAGTTAAAGTAGGGTGATATTCTATGGATAGATTTTTAGAAGGAGTTCTGGGTGAAATTCCTTTATTAGGCCATGAAGGCTAAGAAGTGACAGTACCTACTCTCCCTCCAATATGAGAGTTTTTCAGTAAGGGAGTGGGGGATCAAGTTCAAGGATCTCCTTTACATTTCTTTGAATCAATTCCTAGATGAGGAGTCTCAGGAAAGTTATTTTGAGTTGGCACTCTTTCTTTCTCTCCATTATTTAGTAACCCCCTTCACCTTTCCTATACACTTGGTAGTTCAGAATAATAATGAGTTAGTGGAAAGGATGCACATGCGAGGAGGTTTACCATGAGAGAGGATCCATCCGAGTTCTTCAAAGGTTAAGGATGTCATCAAATGGTGTCCATCATTAGAAGCTTCTATGTTTTTTCCAGTGGGAAGCTGGCCCCAGCAGTTTCAATTCCGACCTTATGGTCCCCATACTTTTTCCATAGGCTTGGGACCGAGGTGTTTCACTTTTGGAGGCCACAGGAACCTTCAGAGTAAGTTCCCAATTCAAGATCAGTATGGTGGAGGTGGGTATGTTTTAGCACCCACCTCATTAGTAGTTCCTGGCAAGGGAATTTTAGCAGTAGGGATAACAAACTCCTACTCAACCGAGTGGATATAGAGTATGCAGAGTCTTACCTTAGTGTATTCATCAGGGACCTTGACTCAAGAATGATCGAGGAAGTGGTCACTAGAAGAATGGTAGAGGAGCTGGGTTTGGTCAGTTTCATTCTATAGAAGAAACAGTTCTAGTGGGTCTCAATATCGTTGGAGGTAAAATCAACTTGTTTAGTACTCTTGTTTGTGCATTTTTTATTTAAGAGCTTCACACTCCTTTGTTTCACCTGGTCAAGCCCATACATTGTGACTAGACTAATAGAGACATTTTCTACCCCTAGAGTTTAGTAAACCAATCGAAGGTTAGACCATCATTTTTAATTTTTGTCGAGGATGTATACTGATGATGGGACCACATCAGTCTAGTGGGGATATCTTTATAAAATAGATGCATCCATACGGTGTTATTGTTGGATTCAACTTGTTGTACTATTTGCATGATATTATCGATTGATTATGGAGAAGAGTTGTGATTTCAAATGTAGATGGCCAATGTGTGGATTTTGATACCGATCGGGGTTGTTAGGTGGGTAGCTAACTTGTGGAGACTCTTCTTTCCTTGTTGACTGAGATTTCAGTGGAGTCATTGGATGTTGAGATGGTGGGGTTTCCCAGAGTTATTGAGGATTTCTTTGATGTTTTTTCCATGGAGGTTGTTATTCTATCACCTTGATGTGATGTTGATTTTGGGATAGACATGCAGCCTAGTGCTTCTCCAATTCTGATGGCTCCTTAGCAGGTGGTACCTTTTGAGCTATGGGAGATAAGGATTCATATTTTCAATATGATGAAGAAGGGATTTATCTATCCTAGTGTTTCATTATGGGGTCTTCGAGTCTTGTTTCAGAAAAGGAATATCGTGGTCTGAGGGTGTGTATTGACTACTAGAGGACGAATCTAGTAATAGTCAATAACTGTTACCCTCTCCTAAGGAATGATGATATTTTCAACTAAATGAGGGAGAATTTTTTTTTCTATGATTGATCTATGATACGGGTATCACCAATTGATGGTAAAGGAGGGTGGCATCCCGAAGACTACTTTTAGATATAGGTATGGGCACTTAGAGTTTGTGGTTATGTCATTCAGTCTTATGAACATACCATCTATGTTAATTAAACTTATTATCTTCTTATTCTATCATGCATTCCTGGACTTGTATGTCTTCATATTCATCGTTGACATCCTGATCCACTTGAAGTCATAAGAGGAACATATAGATAATCTCATAAATGTCTTGGATGTTCATCGATGATGCCAAAACTATGGGAAGTTGTACAAGTAAATGTTTTTTACACGAGAGGTGAACTTTATTGGACACATTGTTTATCATAAGGGAATATTAGTGGATCCATCAAAGGTTGAAGTAGTTTTTATAGGGAATCTCTTAAGAATATAGCATAGTTTCACAGTTTTCTTGGTCTAGTAGGATATTACGAGATATTTTACCAGATTTTTTGCAAGTATTAGCTCTATTGATGGATCTGACTAGAAAAGTCCAATATTGTGTGTGGATTGAGCATTTCCATTCAATTTTCAGCTATCTAAAGGTGAATTTGGTTAGTGATATAGTGATCAAGTTTCCAGAGTAAGGGGTGATGTTACTAGATTTTTGTGATGCTTCCCACCATGGTTTGGGTTTTCTGCTGATTCAACAATGGGGAGTAATATATTATGGGTCTTGGAAGTTACATCCCTAAGAAATTATCTATTCTACCCATGATTTGGGACTAGAAGCAGTTGCTTTTGTGATAGATTTTTGGTGACATTACTTTATTGGTGAGTGCTTTGTGGTCTTTATAGATCACAAGATTTTGAGGTATATATTTTCCCAACAAGATAAAAACATGAGACAGTGGAGGTGCATGGAGTTTCTTCAAGAATATTATTTCTAGATCTTCTAATCCTCGAGAAAGGGAAACTTTTAGCTGAGGCTTTGACTAGGAAGTCACAGAGATAGGTAGTTTTGGATTCTGCAAATTCTTGGAAGGTAATGGAGGAGTTCGTTGCCTTAAACTTAGATGTAGTAATTGATGGTGGTAGGGGTTTTCTATTTCAGATGAAAGTTTAGTCATCACATAGGGGGAAATTGGAGGGGTCTTAGTGGGGAGACATTGGGGGAAGTGGTGAGGCGTGATCGTGTTGACTAGGGTGATGCTCCAAAGGGATGGTTGGAGGATGATTAGAATCAGATGTTGTTCAATGGGAAGATGTTTGTCCCAGTGTCGATGTGTGAGGGAGATATCAATGAGTTTCACAGCTCTCCCTTTACAGTACACCCATGAGTTTCTAAGATGTACCAAGGATTGAAATAGAATATTTGGTCTCTTGTGATAAAGTGGGATATAGAGGATTTTGTTCTTAAGTGCTTGGTGTAAAAGAAGGTGAAGGATAAGCACCATGTTCCTGGTGGTTTTTTCAGCCCTTAGATGTCCCCAAGTGGGAGCGGGATGTTATGTAGATGGATTTATTTATAGTGATAACCATGTATCATTGAGGTAATTATGAAATCTGGGTAGTAGTTGATCAGATGAAAAAGTCCTCTCACTTCTTAGTGAGTAAGGATCTGAGTGTAGTGGATACCTTGGTGAGTAGGTATGTGGATGAGGTCATGTATATGCATGTGGATTCATGATCTAATGTATCATATCAGGATAAAAATTTTACCTCACGAGTCTTGAGGGGACTGTAGCATTATTATGGTGCTTAGTTCCACCTTATCACTACTTTACACCCACAAATAGATGGGCAAATAGAGAGGACCATCCAGATATTGGAGGACATGTTTCGGGAAGGTGTTCTAGACTTTTTCAGATCTTAGGTGTGACACCTACCCTTAGAAGTGTTGGTATACAATAATAGATATCACTCTTCCATTGGAATGGATATGTTTGAGGCTTTATATGAAAGTTCATGTTGTTCACCTCTGTACTAGACAATAGTTGGGGAGGCAGCTCTTCTTAGTCCAGACGAGGTGCAAAGTACGACCGAGATTGTGTATCTTTTCCGTGAGAGGATGAATTTATCACATGACTGACAAAAGTTTCATGAAAATCATAGGAGGATGCCCTTGGAGTTCAATTTTGGGGACCATTTCTTCATGAAGGTTTCCCTCAACATGGGATACGAAGGTTAGGTAGATGAATAATGATTTCCCCTAGGTTCATCAGACCCTTTAAGGTGTTAGGGTGAGTTGGTGAGGTGTCATACCAGTTGGAATTTCCACCACACTTGGAGAGGATCGACAACGTCTTCAAAATATGTCATCTTCATCAGTATCTACATGATGACTCGCACATCACTGACTGGGGAGAGTTGGATATCGAGGATGATGCTACATTCATGGAGCGACCAGTTGAGATCTAGGATTGTTGAGAGAATGTGTTTTTTGGATGGACCATTCTTTTTGTTCATGTGATGTGGAGTCATGGTGTCCAAGAAGAGAGTACATGGGAGTGAAAAACACAGATGTGTCCCTACTACCTAAGGTTTTTTTGAGGATTTTGTTTGTTTTTATTTGGTAATTAGTGCTTGGAACTTGTTTGTTATAATATAGGTTTCTTCCTTGTTCTGTAATGTGTGACAAAGTCCTAACATGTGAAAAGGGGGAGATGAGATTCCTAATCAAGATACATTAATTGAGAACCAATTAAACATGTCGAGTTGAGTCAGAGCATCCCAGAGTGGATAATATCTTGACTTGTAGGAATGGAGTCCCTAATTCATGTTTTTGTACATATGGTGATTGTCTAGTTTATCATGTGAATTTTTGGGTTAGAAGATGTGGGAGGAGATTTTATTGTATATTTAGGTTTCAGTCCAGCTTTCGAACAACATAGGGTGGTTTGTCTTTGAGAGGTATCTTATGGGGGGTTGTTCAGACACCTCATTATGTGGGTTTCAAATTGAATTATCGAGGGTGATAATAGTGTAAGATGTATCTAATGAAATGGAAAGAGTAACGACCCAAACATTTATCAATGATAATTCCTCTTGGTCTAATTAAAAGTCACATTATGTAAAATGGTTATATAAAATATGCACTTACATGGTTTTATGTTTTTGGATTTCAAAATACCGTTAAGAATTGTTACCATTGTTAATATAGACATTGAATAGTGATCACATGATTAGTGTAAATATAAAGTATTAAGAAAACTAATTTACTCATAAAAAGGAAGTGACAGGCTCATCCAGTAGACTTTCCACATACAAATTCCATTATTCTGAGCTCATGAAGGAGGTGGAATCATTGGGCTTCGCTCTGGAACAACCCCAAGTCGAGCTTCAAAACGTTAAGCTCGAATAGAATGGCCTATGAGAGAAGTGGAAGTTGATAGAGATTACCACCCGAGCGATGTAATCTGAGCCACCCCAAGAGTCGGGCACCATCGAACACCTTGCCCTTCAGTCTTATGCAGGAGTTATATGGGGTTATGTAACAAGACCTTATAACTATGATTATATACATTACTTTTTTTATAAATAATATACTTTTATGTTATTATTGTTTCATTGTAAATAGTTTTTAAAGAAAAAATAGCATATTTAGTTAATTAAAAAATCTATTTTGATGAATTAATGGATTTTTATTTATATAATATTTTAATTAAATATTATTACTAAATTACTTTTTATATGATATAAATGACCATATAATTATTATTAATACGATTGTGATTTTTATTAAGTTATGTAAGCCATTTTTACCAAAACCCATAAATTTTCAATAAATGTCAATTTTTATTTTAAAAGAAAAAATTCAAAGAGTTAGAAAATAATTTAGATAAAATTAATATTATTTTTGGAATCAGGATGTCGAAATTATCCAATAGTGAATTTTTCATAATTTTCTACGACAGTCAAATTTTTGGGTAAAAAATATATATCATTTAAATGTATAATGTGTTTTATGACATCAGAATGACCCAATAGTGATGTAATAAAATACTATAAACATTATGTTCGTCCAATTTATGTTTTAACATTAAAATAATGTGATTTTAGTTTTGTTTTATTTATTTTACAAAGCCTTAGTGGACCCCCCAAGACTTATAAAACATTTTATCTTTTTAAAATGATTTCCTTGAGAGTGTGACTCACCTCCACATAAATAATACCTAATATTTTTAGAATTTAGTCCATTGACCCTATAAAATAATGTTTTACACTTCCATTTGGCATAAACCATGGGTAAAAACCATTGTCTGGTTTGTGTTTTTGATTAGTTTAATGTGTGGTGTCCCAAACCTAAATAATAAATAATTCCCTCCCTTTTCCTATATAAACACAACCAATCTCCCTCTTTATCTTCACTCAAAGCCTTTGGAGCTTGACCAACCTCTTCCCTCCTCTCTATATAATCCTCCCAAGGTGCCCCAAGCTCCCAATAATCCTCTCTCAAGCCTCTCCGATGCCTTTGGGATCACACTTCCAAGTAAGGGATTCCTTGTTTTATTATTTTTATCCAAGTTTATTTATGTTATAATACCCTTTTACATTCAATTAAAAAATTTTGGGTATTATTTATCACCTCCATTATATTCCCCTACATATGTTTTAAATGATTAGATACCTCTTTCTGTCTCATTAATGTCTCCCATGTACACTCGTTACCATGCCAAAATTCTGTAAGGAATTTCTCTCTTTTCATTCACCTCCAAGAAATTGTTCTGTATTATGAATCTAAATTCCATTACACTTTTTGGGACATGTATCTATATTACCCCTTACTTTCTATTTCATGAACATATGATGATACACCCCTTTCTCTCTCATCAATAATTTTTATGAATTCTTATGTCACGTCGTAATGCTGCCGGAATTGTACAATGATTTCTCTCAAGAAGAAGTCATTGTGTAGTGAATGCCATGTCCATTTCTCTATCAAGGGTATTAACCTTTATTCACATTTAACTATTGATTATAGATTTTCATGTATTAATTCCAAATTCGTTTATTGTGTAATAAATGATTATGTTTAATGAATCCATGTTGTATGGTCTATGTGGCACACTTATGCATGAAATGAAATGTTTAAGAAGGGTGAGCCCCGATAATGCTCCAATGCTTTGGGTATAGATTATTATCATGAAACATAAATCATAATGAGGCTTTAATCATGCTAATTCAAGTTCAATGAGGGTTTAATCATGCTAATTAAAGTGCAATTATATTTTACTAATGCTCTGTAACAACCCGATATTTTATGGGAATTATTCTTTTTAATTTCATTGATGTCTTGTGTTGAATGCTACACCAAAATTAGCTTGTTCTATCTACAACACTTTATTAGCTTTCATTATATGCAACACTATTCTTGGCTCATGTTACACACAATTTCAAGTTCGTTTTGTAGAAATTATTCTATGAAAAATTAAGTATAGATTTTGTTTAATGTATAAATGAAATAAGTTTTGATTATGTTATATGCAACAACAAAGGGAGCTTGCACTACACACATCTTTTACTTGGCTTACATTACACACAATCGCGACCTTCCTTTATAGCGTGTGTAGTACGCAATACCGGGTTTTACTAAATAATGATATATTATTATAATATTATTATGAACTAGCCGTTATGAATAGTATTAACTAAATTTTGAATTTTATAACATTATTATTCGTCTTACACATTTTTTAGAACATTTTATGAGAACAAAATAAATTTTTCAGGTAAAATAAGTATTTTTCAAAAAATGCAGTTTTGCCGCATTTTGATGGTGCACTCACTTTAAATATAGTTTTTGATAGGTTTATAAGTTCAATTTGAAAAAAAAAATATTCTTTGGAATAAGGATATAAATATTTACATTGTATAAAATTTTCATATTATTCTGATAACTTTCATATTTCAATGAATAGTAAAAACACGCTATATTTTAATTAAAAATAACTTTTTCATCATAATAATATATATGGTTAAATTATAATATTTAATGATTTTAAAGTATAAATAGAATATATTTTTACCATTTAATATAATATATGTCATAAACATTTATTTTACATTGAATTCATAGGTAAAATCATTTCAATCTTTTGCAATGTTTTAACTTTTAAAGCTTGTTTTCTTAACAATGGGATTAATTTTAAATTAATTACTGCAACTTCTGTGTTTTGAATTTTGAAAAATTGATTCCATATTTGAATTCAGTGGGTCCAAATTATGTTAATAGGTTACTTTTATTTTTTTTTTTTTTGATATTATGAATAGTAACTAAGGAAATTTTTATTTACTGTAGTTAAAGGTAAATCTGATAATTAAGGGTAAAAATAAGATTATAAAATTACCCTAACACCTGACAAAATTCTATTGAATGACTAAAAGTCGACCCATATCACCTAAGGGTCGGATTCGATTAATTTTATGGACTTTTGACCATGAAAATAATTTAATTATTATTAAAACCAAAGAAAATGACAACATGTCGCTCTCTTAAATCTAATAAGTATAATAATTTTAATTTAGGTAAAAACTTTATGAAACTTTGAACATTAATAGTCTCCAAAAAGATAATACACTTACCTATATCATGTAAATTTATTTAGAATTTTTATGGATTAAATAATTATAATTAAATGTGACAAAATAGTGATGTTGAAATTATTTTATTGATTGAAATATCAAATAAATTGTTTTCAAATTATTAACGTAAATATTATATGAACTATTTAATGTGTTCCACTAATTTTTTAGATAAATATGACATGTTATAAATCTATTAAATCTTTTATTTTGAATATATCCTCTATTTAGATTTTATTTAAATTCAAATAAATGAATAGTGTCAAAATTGACACTATTGTTATTTTATAAAAATAACATATTATAAAATTGTTTAAAAATCACAAAAATATTTAAAAAATTATAAATTTAAATTTATATGGTCTCAAATTTCATAAAGTGTATAATTATGGATAATTAATAGCACATGAGTAATTATTTATATCAACTTAAAATTTAGAATATTATTACCACAAATAAAATTAAATAGATTAAATAAGAAAAAATAAATTTGATGAGGTTTAAAATAAATTCACAACATGTCAAAATTTTATTGATTGATGCGATTACAACCCTATCTCATATCATCTTCGAATTGAGTCATTTTTGGAGTTTTTTAAGTGGGGTTGGAATTTTTTATAAATTAATATTTCTTATAATTTCAAAGGTACCCCTCTCCTCACTTATAAAAGGGAACCTCCTCCCTCTCCTCCTCACACCATTTTGAGACTTCAATATCGTTCCACCCCTGCCCATTTCCCTTCTCAACTTCCCTAGAAACATACTAGTGCTCCTGGTATTCTTCAAATACCAATGTTAGTGCCCTAAGAGGAGGTTTCAAAGAGGCGTGTCGAAGAAGAGGTAATATTTGTTACCGATTCTTTCCAATTTATTTATTATTCTATTTCCTCTTCTTTAGTTGTTTCATTATGAAGTAATAAAATATGTATAAATAATATACTGATATTTTATTATAAATATGAAACAACCCCATTTCACCTTCTATCCATCCTACGGAAAACAAAATCACCGTGTGTGCGTACGTACAGAATACTGTCTCCACGCCATGTTGTTATCTGTTTTTCCACCACCACCTTACTTGGATGGGTATAATGGTGTAAAGAATAAATATATATGGTTATTATAACATCATAATTATTTGTAGATATTATATCATCCACTCTAATTCTATTTAGTAATTATGGGAATGATATCATCGCCCGTGTGTACGTACGGACTACCGTCTCCACGAATGCGATGAGATTCATTTTCCATGATTAACCATTCAAGTATGATTATAAAGTATATATAATAAATAATCATGAAATATATTACATAATAATAATACTGGATTTATGTACATAGATATTTCATTTACTTAATTCCATTCAATTCAATAAGCAAATGAAAACAACATTCATGTGTACGTACAGCATACCGTCTCCATGAACCGTGTATTTCATTCCATTTCTCGATCTATCATATATATTTATATACTGAATATAAATTATATATATAAATCATGTTTTACATTCTGTAATTAAGTAAATCAGGATATATGTAATAATATCAAGAACAACAAATTGAAACACGTCCGCTAAATGAAACGATTTTACCCAAAACACTGCTTTAACATGGAATTTACAAAATAACGGGTAATATAAAGTAATAAGTGAACCATATATGATATCATAACAATTAATATGATTCTTCAATAATTCAATGACATTATATAAATCATTATACAGGAGGTTCGGATACATACGAAGCATATCAGACATAAGGTATGGGATAATTATTCCAATCTCGTTCTTATCCGAGATTGTTTATTCGTAAGTATTTACTGGGGTATATTTTTCATCCATTTCCATAAAGTGTTTTTAATAAAGTGTTTAATATTATTCCATGTATATTTAAATTCATTTTTACCCCTCTATAACTTTTACTTTGTGTTATGGAAGGAATCTTTCTTTTGTTTACCATACAAGGAACTTTTTGACTTTTCCAGCAAAAGTATGAGGAGAATGTTTTTTTAAGTTATACGGAGTGAATAGATTTTTACGGTTTCATAATACCTAATTTTCATGAATATTCCTATACAATATTTCATTATTATTTTCAACAAAATCCTTTTCTTTAAAAATTTCATTTCATTTTTTTAAAAGAAAATGATTTTGAAGAAAAAAGGATATTTTCTTCAAGAATTCAGTTCATGTGTTTTGGCAAAACTACTTTCCATATAAGATGACATTTTTTTTGTATGATTATGTTTAAATTATAATATCTCTATGATTTACATGGTTTCACTTTCCTTATGATGAAATTATATCCATTTGTTGTATATGGATTATGTTATGATGGAATGATGTTTATGAAACCCATTTTATTCTTTGGGTTATGATGAATGATTTATGTTTATGTTGTGGAACACATAAGAATCATTTCCTTATGAGAAGGGTGGGATCTATATCTCCCTCCAATTAATTTGGTAAAGATTTATATCTCATGAGATAAACATGGATGGAATGGTAAGTTAATCTGGTTCAGTGATACAGGACTGGAATGAGGAGTGAACTCGATTCAGAAGGGGACTTTGTCCACTAAGATGGTCTTGGAAGCAATGTCTTGGCTACTACGGAAATCATATCATGTGATTAATGGTTTTCAACAATTACATGTTTTATTCCCATGCTATTTTATCAGGATTAATGTTCATTTATGATCTATGCCTTATGAAATTCCATGTTTTATTTCATTACTAAAGGTTTTAATATTTAAACATTATGTTCGTGTTTTAATTTCAAATGTATATGGTTTGTCTTATTTTCTCCATGATTACCCTTACTGATCATTTGAGCTCACCCTTTATTTTTTTTCTTTTCCCCAAGATTTAAATAAAGGTTTTAGGTAAGAAAACAAAAGGGGACGATCTTTATATGAGATATTGACGATCTTTCACCATGATTAGAAGATTATGTTCTGAGTTTCCAAAGATACTAAACTATTACGGTCCTTGAGTGTTGGTTCTTGTTTTGTATTAATTATTCAGAAAAAGTAATGTAATTTCCATGTATGTCGAGTTTGGGTCTCTACATTTGGTATCAGAGGAAAGGTTTGGTTAACCTTTGTAAACTAGGATGCGAAAACATTAGTGAAATCCCTAGAGATATTTCTAAGGTATGTCTAGGGATATCCCTAAGGTTACATATAAGTATAGGTTATAGTCCTATAATTATGGTAACAATATTATAATTTAACCTAAGATGTTAGATATTGAAGGTACTCTGCCTTGATTATGATTTTTTCCTCTCACACTACTCTTTTTGGGTTTTAGAAAATGGCTGGAAACAGGAAGATTCACGGTAATGGAGGATATGATGGACAATGGAATGATATTATTTATGAGAAACCAAATGAAATTGGATCTGGAAGTCCACATAACATTGTTATGACTAATCATCAATCTCATAATATGATCAATAATCTCAAATTTCATAAGTTTCCTGACTCAGCTAATAAGAGAAAGAAGGAGTTTCATGATGATCATAGAGGAAAGAAAGTTCAATTTCCCTCATGTAAATAATGTGGGAAGAGGAATCAGGGAGAATGTTTTAAAGGAACTGGAAGATTCTTTGGGTGTGGAAAATAAGGACACAAAGATTGTAATTGTAAAGGAAATTGTTTAATTAACACCATGGTCAAGGATAATGGTATTGTTAAGACATCAAAACGGTTAAATTTTCTAAATGTGGAATGTACGGGCATTATACAAACCAATTCCCTAAGGTAAAATCTCATGAATAGAATCAGCATGGTCTTATGGGTAGTATTTATATTTATGATGATGAAGAGACTACAAATGATATGTGAGATGAAAGACTTGTTCATGATCGTTCAATGGTTTAAGAAGGTAGTATAATGATTACTTGTTTATCAAGAGTAATGTTGTATAAGTAATCTCATGGTAATATGGAATAAACAAACATCTAAGGATTGTTACACTATTGTTTTTCCTTATGTTTTTGAAATTATATGTTGAATGGTACTGGTAACCATGAAAGGTTATTCAAATATTTTTGAAAAGCACCTAATATGAGCATAAAGAAGGGATAATGAGAAAATGAAATGTTTGATAGTATTAATGAGATCATGAGTTATATAAGGACAAAGTGATATCATGGTTTGAGTATATAGAATTTTTGGGATTTTGGTATGTGTAAAGAGTTACCTTTTGACATCATTCATGTTTTCACTATGGTTCTAGGATAATTTATGTTTCAAGAGAATACATGATTAAGGTATTCACATGTTTGGGATGCGATCAACAAGATATATCTTATGATATATGGGTGATAAATGATGGTATTCACTTACTTATTATATGACTTTTCCAGTAATCATTTTGTTTATAATATGAGATTGGAAAGATGTATTTTGGATAAGTCTAAAGATTGGAATGGATTATTTCAGACATCAGATAGTATTGTTTAAGGCTAGAACTTTTTTCGATATAATTTTTGTAATGTTATAATAGTGTAGTTTTAGAAAAAGGACAACCTGTAGGATGGGCAACAACCCATCGCGTCAGACAAGTTTGTGGGAATCGAACCCACAACTGAAGTGCGACATGCCTTTATTGCCTACCATTGGCCTACAGGAAGTCACTTTTTATTAGAAATTAGTTTTATATTATTAAGCGGTATGATAGATGAAGTATAAGTTCATTTTTGGAACCGTATATGATTAATCTCACTGTAGATGGACTTATGTATATAATTATTTTTAACTTTATGTTTGAGATAGATGTAATGACATATCATTCTTTTGCATGATCCACTAACACTTCACAGAAGACAAATTCAGCTTCATTTCTTTAAGAGATGAAGTGGGAATTGTTCAAGGCACGAACAACAGTGAGAATATTCCAAAATCAAGTAAGTATTTCTTCAAATTCAAAAAAAACCTTCAACAAATGATCTTGAAAACCAAAAATGTTGTCCTAGTGCTCTTATATCTGATGAATCAGATGGTACCTTAGATCATCAAAAATTTATAGCTTTGTGATTGTTGGTTTTTTCATAGTCATGTTCTCTACCACTCTCTATCAGAACTTGATGGTTAGATTTCTCTTCCATATCCATATTTTCACCTATGTTCTCCTATGTGGAAACCCAGTGATGAGTTAATTTGGGTAACCATTATGTTTTATACTTCACTTTTTAAAATTAAGTTTTAGTATTCCTTTTTACGATGTGGGTTTCTATGAAAGAAACTTTCAAGTAGTAATCCATTTATAACCCCAACGAATTTCGAGGGCGAAATTCCTTTTAATGGGGGTAGAATGTAACAACCCGAGATTTTATGATAATTATTCTTTTTAATTTCATTGATGTCTTGTGTAAGCTACACCAAAATTAGCTTGTTCTATATGCAACATCGTATTAGCTTGCATTATACGCAACACAATTCTTGGCTCGTGTTACACACAATTTCAAGTTCGTTTTGTAGAAATTATTCTATGAAACATTAAGTATAGATTTTTTAAAATGTATAAATGAAATAAGTTTTGATTATGTTAATGTTATACACAAAAACAAAGGGAGCTTGCACTACACACAGATTTGACTTGCCTTGCATTACACGCAATGTAACATCCTGGGTAAATAAAGAATAATACATTTTCATATTAAAATTTGTGAATTAAATGTTAATTTTAATTTAAAGGGGATGATATGTTCAATGCATTACCCAATACACAACAACAAGTTTCTTTGAAATCTTACGTTGCACACTAAAAATATAATATTATTATTTTCAATGGTACTTAACGTCACGCCATTGTATTGGTGGAAATGAATATAACTAACTAAAATATTATTATATATGTTTGGTAAATATTTTTACATTTATTCAATAAAAGTTATAGGCTTAAAATAAGAAAGGAATTCGATTTTAAACATAAATACTATAATATTCATTAAAGGGCTGATTTACCACCTTTTGATGGAAAAACCTCTTTAAATATAGTTTTGGTCATTTTTTCATGTTATATTTGACAAAATAAAATTCTTCTTTAGAATCAGGACATCAAAATATAATTTTGGTATAATTTTGGTTTTTTTCTGATAAAATTCATTTTTTTGATGAATAGTGAAAATACTGTATTTTGATTCAAAACTGTATTTTAATCTAATTTATTTATATGGTTAGATTATATTTTTAATTTGTTTTAAAGTGTAATTAGAATACATTTTTACCATTTAATCCAATTTTGGTCATTGGAATTAATTTAACTTTTAAATTGGACATAAACAAGTGTCAATCTTTTGATACTTATTATTTCTTAAGAATACGATATTTGTTTTAACAACGGGAATCAATTTTAAATTAATTAATTACAATTTTATATTTTGAATTTGGAAAAATAGACATCAATTTTGAATTTGGAATATCAAATAAATCTTAGGCTGAATTTTGGGTATTTTTCTGAAAAACTTCAATTTTTGGTGAATAGTGAAACCACTTAGTAGTAGTTAAAAAAGTGACTTTTACATTTAAATGAAATTTTACCGCTTCTGTTAGTTGAATTTCAAAAATCTTAGAGACATGTTTAATATCAAAAAGTGAAATTTTGTTCAATAAGATGAAAATAGTTTTTTGGTGAATAGTAACTTTTGACTTTTATTTACCGCGGTTAAAGGTAAATAGGGTAATTCAAGGTAAAAATTATATTATAATAATAAGAAATTATGTTAACACTTGTCCTAACATTATTGGATGAGTCATGGCCGACCATGATCATCCTTGGCTCTATTTGGGTACCCCATAGAGCCACTTGAGAGTGATAATGACACTTTAGATTAATTAATTTAAAGTAAAGACAAAAATGACACAAACAAATATCTTTTAGTAAATTAATTTTTACATGGGGTTATATAAGTTATATTTTCAACTATAAATATTCATTGGAAAGATAAAACGAGTTCATATATCATGGAAGTTGTTTTATAATTTTTAGACATCAAATAAATTAAATTATTTATGACACAATAATAATGCAGTGTTTACCTCATTAATAAATGATTTAAATAAAGAAGATTATAATGATTAAAATATTATCCAAAACATGTCCAGTTATAATTTGATGATTTTATTTCAAATATTAGTTATCTTATAATCGACTTTAATGTGTTTTGGACCTTTTGAAACCAAATATAAGTATATAATAAGATAACAGTTTCACACTTTCTTAAAGAGCCCCTCCTCTCCCTTATAAAAGGGGACCACTTCTAACCGATTATTCACACCTATAAACCTTTTGGCTCATCCAAAATCTGCCCAATTAATCTCCCTACATCACTCTCCTCCACATAGAAGCCCTACTTTAAGCATAAGGAACTTCAATAAGTCCTTTTGGTTCAAACCAAATGGAGTTACCCAAATTAAAGGTAACAGTTTCTCTTAAATTCATTTCTTTTATTTTACTTCTCCAACCCCATGAACTCTTTTTATTACTTTATTTTGTAATAAAAAAAGTATATTAAAAATACTGGGATGTTTTTATAAGAATTATTTGAGCTACACTTACACATACCTCCATCAAATGGGTGAAAAACATAATGTTTCTATGGATGTCAAACTAATGCCTCACAAAACGATGATTGTTCGATTATATCCTACCACCTCTTATGGTGGCCATTATGATGGAAATTTATTTATATATTATGTATATTACGTTTATGTTTTCTCTATTCTTCTATAATATTCATTTAAAAACACACCAATATGCTTTCCAATATGTGTGACCATGATAATTTCATTTGAGGAAGTGCGGACTACCGCCCCCTCAAGGTGATATGATTCTTTCATGACATTCATGAAACGTATAAAGTATAGAGTTAATTGAATTATGTAAAACATATATCATATGATATTATACTGTAATTATAATATACCTATGTATCATTATGTTTTAATTCCATTAAAATAAAAAAAATAGAAATGAATGTAGCGTTCATGCGTACGTACGGCTTACCGTCTCCATGAAAGGTGCATTTCATTTATTATCTCCAAATGTTATGTACTATTATAAATACATATATATACTGGATATATAATATTTATATTATATCTAAATAATTTATATAATGTACTTTTTACCACATGGACAAATTGTAATTACGACAAGTTCATTTTTGACTCATGTTCCGAACATCAATAAAATATCCAATATGAACTCAAATAATAAACTTATTATTATAGAAAGGTAATAAGTGATATAAAAGTAATAATAAAATTTAAAGTGTTCTTAATCAAGTATAAATTAACTTAATTTTATTATTCAGTAATAACAATGAACACACAAGACAATTCGGACTTGAGGTAAGGGGTTTCTTATCTCACTTTTAATTCCATGAGATTTCCATTATTCACCACTTATTTATTACATGTGGTGTGTGTACTACCCATGATTGTATTCATTGTGTAATATACTTTAATTTATGTATATTTACATCATCATTTTATGATCCTTATTTCATGGTTTTATGTTTTGTAAGTTACCAAATTGATAAGGGAATTTGAAATTTCAATTTCCACTCATTCAGCTTTACGAATACTTCATTGATTATTTTACTCCAAGATTATGTGTGGAATCACAATTTATTTGGTTATGTCATAATTTATAATCCTCTTTCTGTGTATATACTTTTGATACACATAATCACTCAATTGATAAATTCTCAAGTCATCGATATGAACTTGATAAGAGTTATTTTAACTCAATCTCCATTTATTGAGTTAAACGTCTAATTAATTGTTGTTGTTTTTACAAAAATATGTGTGAATGTCCTTTCATTGTTTTATAATTAATATCCAACCATATTGAGTGTATTTATATTTTTCACACATAATTATGTTGTTGATTTATCCTTAACCTAAGTATACGGCTTTTATGAGAGATTTCATCTCAATTTACATTCCATTGAGACTCCTTTGTTGTTATACACCAAATCACTTTTATATGGTGTATATGATGTACTTTGACATAATATATCATGAATCCCTTTATTCTCATGATATTACAAAGTTTTTATTACCTCAATTATTTGTATTCAAGTTTCTCTCTTTTGGTTAGCAACTCTAACTAAAAAATCATTTTAAAATTTTTTAAAGATTTATTATTATAAATATTTATCATTAATATCCATGTTTTAAAAATGGTTTTAAGGATTTATTTATATGGACATTAAAGTTTTAAAATTGCAATTAATTTTAAAAGTTTGAAATTGGTATGGGACACCTTGATTCAAAAATCTATTTTAAATGGATTCTTGAAAAATAGTGTGACTTTTAAATGTTTTCAAGAAAAAGGGGGATATTTCTCTCAATAGTTTAATGATTATTTTAATCTATGTCAATATCATTCATTATTCTAGATTGAGGTTAATCTGATACAATAAAATCGTCCATATTGTATCAAATGAGTTATGTTTGACTGTGGATGTGCTATTTTTATACCATTCATGGTATGTGGATAAAGTTTTGACATTTCGTATGCTAGTTTTAATATGAATGTTTATGTTATGTTTCAAACTTTTCATATAAGGAATGAATTAAACTTAGTAAGTGACGGGTGGAGCCCGCTATAGCTCCTCGATGCATCGGTAGGTCTCATGAGACAAACTAGTGTCTTGGCATAAGGCCTTGACAAAATCTTATTTTTATTCTTGGCACAAGGCCTTGACTATGTGGTTATGATAGTCTAGCATTATGAATTCCATAATTATGAGAGTGGTTATTGATATTTCATGTTATTATTCGACTAGTAGAATATCCATGTGAATAAGTAAATGGCATTATTTTATTTTTTTTCTTGCCATATTATGTTGAAGTTCAGGTTTAAAAGGATTTTGTTTTAGTTATTCATTGCTTTAAATGTTTATGCTTATTTGTGAAAGTTTCCTCTATATTTTTATCCTTACTGAGCATTTGAGCTCACCCCTTTCTATGTTTTATTTTTCCCAGGATGTGAAGAAGTTAGTTATGAGTGACTTTCAGGCTTAATCTAGGAAGTTTGTATATTTCCAATGGAATAATTTAGTGTTGTTTTTCTTTTCAAGTTTTAATGTTGACCTTATGAATGTATCTAGTATTTTCAAGGCTACTAAACTGATCGGTCTTTCGGGACATGATTTCCTTGTATCATGTCAATGTTATATAATAATGCACCAACTCTGGGTAACTTGGTTCGGGGCATTTCAGTTGGTATCAGAGGAAGTTTAGTACAAACCTTGGAATCTAGATTTAGATAAACTCTAATTAGATCACATAGTCATAAGATAGACTTTGAGAGTTAGTATAGAAGAACTTCCTAAAATGTTGGTATTGTAGAGATTTTGTGAGTTTTACAAGCAATACATCCTTTTTTGGATACGAGCAGGTAGAGGCAGCTCTGGCACAGATGTACCTAGGGGTAAAACCTAAAAACACCGCTTTGATCTATACTTGAATGGGAACTGGTGCATGAAAACGGGCCTTGCTACACTCTTGGTTACGAAACTATCGAGGGATATTCTTAGGATAATTTACATTTTCTTTACAAACCAATTTGAAGGATTTTAATATAAGATGAGAATAAATGACCATGGTTAATCCTAATGTGTTTCAAAATTGAAAATATAGTGTCATGATATTCTCTAAATGATTTTATGACTACTATTACTCACACAATGCTTTCTAGTTTTAGTCAATGGTTGGATTCCAAGGAAATCATAGTAACTTCTAGCATGATGTACAAGGTGGGAACGATGGTGGAAATGAGAAACAAAATGTAATGTTGATAGGTGTAAAAGATATCGTGTTCATGCCAAATCAGTTTTCCAAAAATATGATCAACAAAATATATATTAACCAACTCCCGGACTCAAAAAAGAAGAGAAAGGTGATGAATGATAAGAGCTCCACTAGTGGAGACCCTAGAGAAAAGAATACTCAATTTCTATCATGTGGGAAATGTGGAAGGAGACACCCATGAAAGTTTCTCAATGGAATAAAGAAATGATTTACGTTTGGGAAAGAAGGACATAAAGTGAAGAATTGCTGATGAAAAATGAAGAGTACTATGGAAGAAAATAAAAATGGTCCCAAGAATCCATTTACAGTCATTTACCGTAAATGTAGGGGACCTGGCCATTACCTGACTTAATTCCCTATTCTATAGGATATTTTCTTGGTCAAAGAAGAAGTTATGTAGAAATAAATGGTTGCAGAAACGTTTAAATATATTAGTGCTCTTTGTTGATGGGATTACTTTGGAATAATTTTCTCTTGTATTTTTAACCCTACTATTAGTCATGTGAAAGTGATATTTTAGGAATAATTTTCTTTTCTCTTGTGGATATAGTTATAAATAACTATTTGGTTTTATATGATCATTGGGATTGAGGAAATTACAGGTTATTATATTTTGGGATGAAAATTTAAGGTATGAGATAAAATTTGTGGTTAAATTATGTTATGGTTATTTTCATGAATTTATCTCATTTTGGTAATGTTATAAAATATAGTTTTTAAAAAAGGAAAACACACAGACCGTGTGACAACCCATTGCGTCATACAAATCAATGGGAATCAAACCCACAACCAGAGTGCGATTGGGATTTATCACCTACCACTGGACTACGTGAAGTCCCTGGTTAGTGTGACTAATTATTTTTAGTTAAATCATTTTTTGTATCAATAATAGGTTTATTTGGGATCTTATTTCTTATAAAATGAATACCCTTAGTATTAGAAAATGATTTTGTGATTAAGTGATAAATCTTATTTGGAAGACGTTCGCTTTGTTGGGAACACTATATGCCCAGGGAAAATAGAATACTATGGGATTTTTTTTTGAGGAGTAATGGTGGATTTTTATCTATTTTTTTATTTTTTATTTATAGTTATTTGGGTTATTTATGGAAATGATTAACCTATAATATAGAATATGTGATTATGTTAATCACTTTTAAGTATGTGACTTTAAGAGTACTTGATGTCATTTGGAGATACAATTTAACGTGGAAGATTGTGTAATCAAATTCTTCTATATTTTGGGATTCAAAATTATTTTAGATTATATTGATGGATTTTAAGGAAAATTGTTTATTGAATGGTATTTATTTAACTTTGGGTATTGTTGGTTTAATTTTAGAAATTAAGATTGGTTTTTCTTTATCTAAAGTATTATACTTTTTGGGGATCATCTAATATTGTACTAACCATTTTGGTGGTGATTAATCTCTAAATACAAGGTAAACATATAGTTTATCTTTTGTGGATCATTTAATTCTCTAGAAGTTTATTATATCTCTTCTGGTGTGACCAAGTCTTCTTGAATACACATCATTTAAAAAAAGATTTAGTGGTGGAAATTTATTAAAGAATGAAACTCTACTTAAAAAGTAAGTATATCTCTTTATGTTCTTAGTCAATATCATAAATAAATTCCTCATATTTATGAAATGTATCTTAAAAAAATTTTGTCCATTTACATTTCCTACTGGGAAACTAATTACCGTTTGTCTCATCACAAGTTTGTGGTTTTCTTGTTGTTAACTTTCTCCTGATCATGTTTTCTATCCCTCTCCATCAGAACTTGACACTTTGTTTTCTCCTCCATATCCATGTTTTCATGGAATCCTAGAATCTGTTGTCTTAGGTAGCCTTTTTACTTCTCTTAATTTATTTTAAAGTGATAGTTTTATTGACTCTTTTTTCGATGTGGGGCTTTCAATGAAGCTTCTGAGCCCAATTTTAAAATTGTGAGGACTCAATTCCCAAAAGGGGGGAAGGATGTAACATCCTGGGTAAAAAAAGAATAATACATTTTCATATTAATATTTTTGAATTAAATGTTAATTTTAATTTAAATGTGATGTTATGCTCGATGTATTACCCGATACACAATAAGAGGATTCTTTGAAATCTTATGTTCCACACTAATAATATAATATTATTATTTTAAATGGTACTTAATGTCGTGCCACTGTATTGGTGGAAATGAATAGAACTATCTAAAATATTATTATATATGTTTTTTAAATGTTTTTACATTTATCCAATAAAAGTTAGAGGCTTAAAATAAAAAAGGAATTCGATTTTAAGCATAAATACTCTAATATTCATTAAAGGGCTGATTTACCACCTTTTGATGGAAACCCCTCTTTAAATATAGTTTTGGTCATTTTTATATGTTATATTTGACAAAATAAAATTCTTCTTTAGAATTGGGACATCAAAATCTACTTTGGGTAAAAGTTTGGTATTTTTCTGATAAAATTCCATTTTTTTGATGAATAGTGAAAAATACTGTATTTTATTTCAAAATTATGTTTTAATATAATTTATTTATATGGCTAGATTATCTTTTTAATTTGTTTTAAAGTGTAATAATAATATATTTTTACCATTTAATCCAATTTTGGTCATTGGAATTAATTTCACTTTGAAATTGGACATAAACAAGTGTCAATCTTTTTATAGTTATTATTTCTTAAAAACACGCTATTTGTTTTAACAACGGGAATTAATTTTAAATTAATTAATGAAAATTTTGTGTTTTGAATTTGGAAAAATAGACATCATTTTTAAATTCAGAATATCAAATAAATATCAAGCTGAATTTTGGGTATTTTTCTGAAAAACTTCAATTTTTTATGAATAGTGAAACCACTTAGTAGTAGTTAAAAAAGTGAAATTTACATTTAAATGTAATTTTACCACATCTGTGAGTTGAATTTCAAAAATCCTGGAGACACGGTTAATATCAAGAAGTAAAATTTGGTTCAATAAGATGAAAATAATTTTTGGTGAATAGTAACTTTTGACTTTTATTTATTGTGGTTAAAAGTAAATAGGGTAATTCAAGGTAAAAGGTATATTATAATAATACAAAATTATCTTAACACTTGTCCTAACATTATTGGATGAGTCATGGCCTACCATGAGCATCCTTGGGTCGATTTTGGGACCCCATGGAGCCACTTGAGATTGATAAGGACTCTTTAGATTAATTAATTTAAAGTAAAGACAAAAATGACACAAACAAATATCTTTTAGTAAATTATTTTTTACATGGAGTTATATAAGTTATATTTTCAATTATAAATATTCATTGGAAAAAAATATTTCCTACATCATGGTATTATTTTTATAATTTTTAGACATCAAATAAATTAAATTATTTATGACACAATAATGATATAGTGTTTACCTAATTAATAAATGATTTAAATAAATAAGATTATAATGATTAAACTATTATCCAAAACATGTCCAATTCTGATTGGATGATTTTATTTAGAATATTATTCATCTTATATTCGACTTTAATATTTTTTGGACCTTTTGAAACTGAATATAAGTTTATAATAAAATAATATTTTCACACTTTCCTAAAGAGCCCCTCCTCTCCCTTATAAAAGGAGACCACTAATAACCAATTATTCACACCACTAAAGCCTTTTTTCTCATCCAAACTCTGCCCAATAAATCTCCCTACATACCTCTCCTCCACCTAGAAGCCTTACCTTAGGTAGAAGGCACTTCAAGAAGTCCTTTTGGTTCAAACCAAAGGGAGTTACCCAAATTAAAGGTAACGGTTTCTCTTAAATTCATTTATTTTATTTTACTTCTCAAACCCCATGAACCCTTTTTATTCCTTTAATTTGTAATAACACCAGTATATTAAATATACTAGGATGTTTTTATCAGAATTATTTTAGCTACACTTACACACACCTCCATCTAATGGGTGAAGAATATAATGTTTCTGTGGATGGAAAACTAACACCTCACGAAACGATGATTGTTTGGTTATCTCCTACCGCCTCTTATGGTGGCCATTATGATGGAACTATATTTATATATTATGTTTATTATGTTTATTGTTTCTCTATTCTTCTGAAATTTTCATTTAAAAACACACCAATAGGCTTTCCAATATGTGTGACCATGATAATTTCATTTGAGGAAGTGTGAACTACCGCCCCCTCAAGGTGATATGATTCGTTCATTACATTCATGAAATGTATAAAGGATAGTGTTAATTGAATTATGTAAAACATATATCATATGATATTATACTGGAATTATAATATACCTATGTATCATTATGTTTTAATTCCATTAAAATAAAAAAAATAGAAATGAAAGTAGCGTTCATGCGTACGTACGACTTATCGTCTCCCTGAAATGTGCATTTCATTTCTTATCTCCAAATGTTATGTACTATTATAAATACATATATATACTTGATATATAATATTTATATGATATATAAATCATTTATATCATTCTGTAGATAATGGAATTTTTACCACATGGATAAATTGTAATTACAACAAGTTCATTTTTGACTCATGTTCCGAACATCAATAAAATATCCAATATGAACTCAAATAATTAACTTATTATTATATAAAGGTAATAAGTGATATAAAAGTAATAATAAAATTTAAAATTGTTCTCAATAAAGTAGAAATTAACTTATGTTTATTATTCCGGAAGAACAAGGAACACACAAGACAATTCGGACTTGAGGTAAGGGGTTTCTTATCTCACTTTTAATTCCATGAGATTTCCATTGTTCACCACTTATTTATTGCATGTGGTGTGTGTACTACCCATTATTGTATTCATTGTTTCATATAATTTAATTTATGGATATTTACATCATCATTGTATGATCCTTCTTTCATTGGTGTATGTTTCGTAAGTTACCAAATCGATCAGGGAATTTGAAATTCCAATTTCCACTCATTCGGCTTTACGAATACTTCATTGATTATTTAACTCCATGATTATGTGTGGAATCACATTTTATTTTCTTATCTCATAATTTCCACTCCCCTTTAAGTGGATATAATTTTTATACACATAATCACTTCACTGATAAATTCTCAAGTCATCGATATGAACTTGATAAGAGTAATTTTAACTCAATCTCCATTTATTGAGTTAAACATATAATTCATTATTGTTGTTTTTACAAGAATATGTGTGAATGTAATTTGATTGTTTTACAATAAATATCCAATCATATTTAGTGTATTTATATTTTTCACACATAATTATGTCGTTGATTTATCCTTAACCTAAGGATACAGCTTTTATGAGAGATTTTATCTCAATTTACTTTCCATTGAGACTCCTTTTTTTATACACCAAATCACTTTTACATGGTGTATATGATGTACTTTGACATAGAATATCATGAATACATTTATTATCATGATAATACAAAGTTTTTATTACCTCAATTATTTGTATTCAAGTGTCTCTCTTTTGGTTAGGAACTCTACCTAAAATATCATTTTAAAATGTTTTAAAGATTTATTATTCTAAATCTTTCTCATTATGTACATGTTTTAAAAATGGTTTTGAGGATTTATTTATATGGACATTAAAGTTTTAAAATTTAAATTCATTTTAAAAGTTTCAAAGTGGAATGTGACACTCTGATTCAAAAATCTATTTTAAATGGCTTCTTGACAAATAGTGTGACTTTTAAATGTTTTCAAGAAAAAGGGGTATATTTCTCTCAATAGTTTGATGATTATTATAATCTATGTCAATATCCTTAATTATTCTCAATTGAGGTTAATCTGATACAATACAATCTTTTATATTGTTTCTAATGAGTTATGTTTGACTGTGGATGTGCTATTTTTATACCATTCATGGTTTGTGTATAAAGTATTGACATTTCATATGCTAGTTTTAATATGAATGTTTATGTTATGTTTAAAACATTTCATATGAGGAATGCATTGGACTTAGTAAGTGACAGGTGGATCCCGATATATATCCTCGATGCATTGGTAGGTCTCATGAGACAAACTAGCGTCTTGGCACAAGGCCTTGACAAAATCTTATTTGTAGTCTTGGCACAAGGCCTTGACTATGTGGTTATGATAGTCTAGAATTATGCATTCCATCATTATGAAAGTGGTTATTGATATTGCATGTGATTATTCAACTAGTAGAATATCCATGTAAATAAGAAAATGCCATTATTTCATTTTTTTTCTTTCCATATTATGTTGAAGTTCAAGTTTAAAAAGCTTTTGTTTTAGTTATGCATTGCCTTAAATGTTTATACATATTTGTTAAAGTTTCCTCTATATTGTTATCCTTACTGAGCATTTGAGATCACCCCTTTCTATGTTTTATTATTCCCAAGATGTGAAAAAGTTAGTTATTAGTGACTTGTAGGCTTAATCTAGGAAGCTTGGATGTTTCCAATGGAATAATTTACTGTTGTTTTTCTTTTCAAGTTGGAATTTTGACCTTATGAATGTATCTAGTATTTCCAAGGCTACTAAACTGATCGGTCTTTCGGGAAATTATTTACTTGTATCATGACAATGTTATGTAATAATTCACCGACTCTGGGTAACTGGGGTCGGGGTGTTACACGCAATCGTGACCTTCCATGATAGCGTGTGTAGTACGCAATTCTGGGTTTCACTAAACAACGATATATTGTTATAATATTATTATGAACTAGCTGTTATGAATAGTATCAACTAAATTTTGAATTTTATAACATTATTATTCATCTTACACATTTTCTAGAACATGGTATGATAACAAAATAAATTTTTCAGGTAAGATAAGTATTTTTCAAAAAATGGAGTTGTGCCGCCTTTTGATGGCGCACTCACTTTAATTCTAGTTTTTGACAGGTTTATAAGTTCAATTTAAAAAAATAAAATTCTTATTTGGAATCATGATATTAAAATTTACTTGGGATACATTTGTCATATTATTGTGATAACTTTCATATTTTAATGAATAGTAAAAACACACTATATTTTAATTAAAAACAACTTTTTTCATCGTAATATTTTATATGGTTAAATTATAATATTGAATGATTTTAAAGTATAAATAGAATATATTTTTACCATTTAATATAATTTATGTCATTATCATTTATTTGACATTGAATTCATAGGTAAAATCATTTCATTCCTTTGATATATTTTAACTTTTAAAACCCATTTTCTTAACAACGGGATTAATTTTAAATTAATTACTGAAACTTCTGTGTTTTGAATTTTGAAAAATGGATTCCATATTTAAATTCAGTGGGTCCAAATTATGTTAATAGGTTACTTTTATTATTTTGATATTAGGAATAGTCACTACGTTAATTTTTATTTATTGTAGTTAAAGGTAAATCGGGTAATTATGGGTAAAAATAAGATTATAAAATTAACATAAAACCTGAAAGAATTATATTGGATGACTAAAAGTAGACCCATATCACCTAAATGTATGATTAGATTCATTTTATGGACTTTGGACCATGAAAATAATTTAATTATTATTAAAACCAAAGAAAGTGACAACATGTCACTCTCATAAATCTTATAAGTATAATAATTTTAATTTAGGAATAAACTTCATTAAACTTAGAACATTAATATTCTCCATAAATCTAATAAAATTACCTACATCATTTAAATTTATTTATAATTTTTACAGATTAAATAATTATAATTAAAGGTGACACAATAGTGATGTTGAAATTATTTTATTGATTGAAATATCGAATAAATGGTTTTAAAATTATTAAAATAAATATTATATGAACTATTTAATGTGCTCCAATAATATTCTAGATAAATATAACATGTTATTAATCTATTAAATCTTTTATTTCGAATATATCCTCTATGTATATTTTATTTAAATTCAAATAAATGAATAGTGTCAAAATTGACACTATTGTTATTTTATAAAAATAACATATTATAAAATTGTTTAAAAATCACAAAAATATTTAAAAAATAACAAATTTAAATTTATATGGTCTAAAATGTCATAAATTATATAATTATTGATAATTAACAGAAGATAAGTAATTATTTATATCAATTTAAAATTTAGAATATTATTACCACAAATAAAATTAAATAGATTAAATAAGAATTAATCAATTTGATAAGGTTTAAAATAAATTCAAAACATTTATAAATTTTATTGGTTGACTATATTACAACCCTATATCATCTCATATTCTAATTGAGTCATTTTTGGAGGTCTTTAAGTGGGGTTGGAATTTATTATAAATTAATATTTCCTATAATTCCAAAGGTGCCTCTCTCCTCCCTTATAAAAGGGCACCTCATCCCTCTCCTCCTCAAACCATTTTGAGCCTTCAAGATCGGCCAACCCCTTCCCATTTCCCTTCTATAATTCCCTAGAAACATACTAGAGTTCCTGGTATTCTTTAAATACCAATTTTAGTGCCCTAAGAGGAGGTTTTAAAGAGGCGTGTCGAAGAAGAGGTAAGATCCGTTACCGATTATTTCCAATTTATTTCTTCTTTTACATCCTATTATTTAGTTGTTTCATTATGAAGTAATAACTTAAGTATAAATAATATACTTATATGTTATTATAAATATGAAACATCTCCATTTCACCTTCAATTTATCCTATAGAAAACAAAATCACCGCGCGTGCGTACATACGGAATACTGTCTCCACGCCGTGGTGTAATATGTTTTTCCACCACCACCTTACTTGTATGGGTATAATGGTGTAAAGAATAACTATATATGGTTATTATAACATCATAATTATTCTGAGATATTATATTATCCACTCTAATTCTATTCAATAATTATGGGAATGATATCATCGCTCGTGTGTACGTACAGACTACAATCTCCACGAATGCGTTGAGATTCATTTTCCATGATTAACCATTCAAGTATGATTATAATGTATATATCATAAATAATCATGAAAGATATTACATAATAATGATACTGGATTTATTTACCTATATTTTTCATTTACTTAATTCTATTCAATTTAATAAGGAAATGAAAACAGCGTTCATGCGTACGTACGGCCTACAGTCTCCATGAACGGTGTATTTCATTCCATTTTTCGATCTATCATATATATTTATATGCTGAATATAAATTATATATATATATATATCATGTTTTACATTCTTTAATGATGTAAATCAGGATATATGTAATAATATCAAGAACAACAAATCGAAACACGTATGATAAATGAAACGATTTTACCCAAAACACTGCTTTAACATGGAATTTACAAAAGAACGGGTAATATAAAGTCATAAGTGAACCATATATGATATCATAACAATGAATATGATTCTTTAATAATTCAATGACATTATTTAAATCATTATACAGTAGGTTCAGATACATACGAATCATATCAGACATAAGGTAAGGGATAATTATTCCAATCTCGTTCTTATCCGAGATTGTTTACTCATAAGTATTTACTAGGGTATATTTTTCATCCATGTCCATAAAGTGTTTTTCATAAAGCTTTTAATATTATTCCATGTATTTTTAAAGTCATGTTTACCCCTCTATGAATTTTACTTTGTGTTATTGAAGGAATCTTTGTTTTGTTTACCGTACGAGGAATGTTTTGACTTTTCCAGCAAAAGTACGAGGATAATGTTTTTTTTAACTTATACGGAGTGAATGGATTTTTACGGTTTCATAACGCCTAATTTTCATGAAGATTATTCTAAAATATGTCATGATTATTTTCAACAAAATCCTTTTCTTTTAAAATTTCATTTCATTTTTTTTACAAGAAAATGATTTTGAAGAAGAAAGGATATTTTCCTCAAGAATTCATTTCAAGTGTTTTGTCAAAACTATTTTTCATCTAAGATGAAATTATTTTGCATGATTATGTATCAAGTATAATTTATCCATTATTTACAAGGTTTTACTTTCCTTATGATGAAATTATATCCATTTGTTTTATATGGATTATGTTATGATGGAATGATGTTTATGAAACCCTTTTTATTCTTTGGGTTATGATGAATGATTTATGTTTATGTTGTGGCACACATAATAATGATTTCATTATGATATTGGTGGGACCTATATATCCCTAAAATTTATTTGTTAAATATTTATATCTCGTGATATAGACATGGCTGGAACGGTAAGTAAATCTGGTTCAGTGATACAGGACTGGAATGAGGAGTGAACTAAATTCAGAAGGGGACTTCGTCCACTAAGATGGTCTTGGCAGCAATTCCTTAGCTACTATGGAAATCATATCATGTGATTAATGGTTTTCCAAAATTTAATTTTTTATTCCCATGCTATTTTATCATGATTAATGTTCATTTATGATCTATGCCTTATGAACTTCCATGTTTTATGTCATTGCTCAAGATTTTGTTGTTTAAACATTATGTTCATGTTTTAATTTCAAATGTATATGGTTTGTTTTATTTTCTCTATTCTTACCCTTACTGAGCATTTGAGCTCACCCTTTATATGGTTTCTTTTCCCCATGATTTAAATAAAGTTTTTAGGTAAGAAAACAAAAGGTAAAGATCTTTATGGGAGATGTTGAAGATCATTCACCATGATTAGAAAATTATATTCTGAGTTTCCAAAGACACAAAACTATTACGGTCCTTGAGTTTTGGTTCTTTTTTTGTATTAATTATTCCACAAAATTAATTTAATTTCCATGTATGTCAATCTTTGGTTCTCTACATTCTCCATGTGTAATGATCCATGTCTCATGATAATACCATGTTAAGTGTTGTTTCCAAATTCCCATGTTGTGATAATCATGAATTATCATGCCTTTATGTTCATGTTTCTTTTATGCTCATTTGATATGACTATTTCCTAACATGTAATGTATTCTTCAATATATGTGTTTACTCCCTTATTGTCCTTTATAGCTCACCCTTTTCTAATGAATTTCTTCAGGTTATCCCATGCAATGCTAAGTACGTGGGAATGTAGTGGTCATGTAAAGTAATTTTTTAATAAAGATGTTGTGTTTCATGTTTTAAGTTGTTATGTAATGTTACTAAGACGAAAAAACACTAGAACTATCGATCTTCCATGTTGTATCAAGTAAAGATTTTATGTAATAAATCATGTTTAAGTGTGTAATAAAGAGCAGGCTTGTTATAGTTGGTATCAGAGGATAGGTTTTGTTATTTCTTGGATTTGGATTAGAAACCCTAATGAAAGGCTTAGGGATAACACTAATTATAATAAAAACATCCATAATTTTTTCTTAATATTGAGTAAGTGTTTTATCAATAAAATAAATCCATTTTTGGATATGAGTAGGTAGAGGAAGCTTTGGAATAGATGTACCTTGGAGTGAAAACTCCAACAAGGAGTTTCGGGCTTGACCCGGGGTATCTTGTTACATGACAACGGGCCTTTATGCACTCTTGTTTACAACACTCCTAGAGGATATGCTTTGGTAAATTCACAAGATTAGTATGAACCATTTTTATGGGAAAAAAATTCCCCTAAGAATAAATGTTGGGAAGTAGATCGTGGATAAAATAGATTGAAACTTATAGATTCATAAGTAAAGGAAATAAAAAGTAAAATTCACCTATTTTTGTACTTGGATTACCCTTTATGTGTAACCCCTAACATTCCTTTTATTCCGGCCAATGGCCAATAATATGAGGACTCGGGATAACAACTAATGTGAAGATCAATGTGATGACTGTTCTAATGAGATTCAAAATCCAATGGGAGCAGGAATCGTGAACTTTGTAATGATACTCTCTCAGTTATCTCAAGATTTAAATATAAACATGGGTTAAGAAGAATTTTCAACTCCCCCTAATAAAGAAAAAGTCTTAATCAAGAGCTTCATGAGACAAATTCCTCCTACTTTTAATGGATCATTTGATCTCTCAATCATCAAACAATAGATCAACTCCATTGAAGAGATCTTCTCCATCCTTCAATGTTCCAAACAAGAGAAGGTACTTATGGTTGCATATCGTATGGAGTATGAAGCTAATCAATGGTGGAAATTGAAAAAAATATGAAGCCTGAGGAGGGGATCGAGTTGTTGGAATGGAATTATTTCTAAAAAATGATTTTTGAAAAATATCTTTTTCACACCCTCTAACTAAATATGGAAAGGGACTTCTTTTTCCTCAAGTAAAAAAGATGATGAGTCCAATGGAGAATACAAGACAAAAATTACAAGGATTGCATGATACACCTCTGGCTTTGTCGTTACCCCTGAATGAAAGGTTGACTGCTTCTTTAGCGGGATAAAACCTAGCCTATAAAAATCCCTCAAAATCCATGACTTCGATAGTTATGAGGAAATTGTCTAATGTTCCCTCAAGGTCAAAATGGAGATCGGAAAATCTTAGGGGTATCATGGGGATAAGAAGAACAATTTGGACTTCAATTATTATGGTCTAATGGATAAATCAAATGGTGCAAAGAAGATCCAACACCCCACTTTCCAAATATATGGAAAGAAGAACCCTGAAAATTTCCTGAAGGGGATGAGGAAATACTTTAGGTATAGAAGATAAGGGAACCCATCCATTAACTACCGACAAGAAAAATATGTGGCTGTGATATAGGATAGGAACACTCCATTAAAATATCAACATGTTGTTCATTTATTCAACAACAAAGAACCATGGAACCTTAAAAATCATTTCCCTATGCGAAGGGTTTGTGGAGGCAACCAACAACCTCCAAGGCAGTAAGGGTGAGCTTTTTCCATCACTACCGCTGAAGTGAACCCTGACAAAAAAGTGGTGATAGGTACACTAGTTATTCATTAAAGAATAGAAAATGTACTTTTTGATTCTGGTTCTACGCATTCTTTTATATCCTAAAAGTTTAGTAGAATAATCCCAACACCTCCTCAAATCATGGAAGTAAAGTTTTAGGTGAGTATGGAAAATGGGGCAATCATTTCATCCCATGAATATAACACCTCCCTTGTCATAATTTGTATATTTAACTTCTCGTAGAACCTATTCATACTCTCTCTGGTATAATATGATGCAATTATCGGCATGGATTGGATTTCCTTATATAGATCCAACATAAACTTCCATGAGAGGGAAATCACTCTCCATATAGAGAATTGACCCCTGATTCTATAAAAGTGCATGTAGGAGGATGAATCTTCTTTAGCACCATCATATCAATTATGGATATTACTACCCTATAAGAATTCGTATCTAGATCAAGTGATTGAGTCTATGGAAGAAACCATCCTTGATGACATGCCTATTGTGAGGGAATTAATTGAAGTGTTTCTTAAGGAATTTCCTGGTCTTCCTCCCAGAAGAGATGTTGAATTCTCAATTGACCTTATACTTGGGGAGTTTCCAATATCCAAGAGTCTATATATAATGGTTTTTGTGGAGCTTGAGGAGCAGAAGAAACAACTAAAGGAGAATCTTCATAAAGGGTTTATACACCCAAGGGCTTCACCAAGGGGTGCACCAGTCCTCTTTATCAAGAAGAAGGATGGTACAATGATCCTTTTAATTGATTATCTTGAGCTCAAAAAAATCACGATAAATAATAAGTATCCTCTTCCCCGAATTTATGACTTATTTGATCAACTATGTGGAGAAAAATAATTCTGCAAGGTAGATTTTCAGTTGGTATATTACCAAGTAAGGGTAAAGAAGGAGGATATCCCCAAGACATCTTTTCATACAAGGTACAGGCACTATGAATTCATAGCAATGCCTTTCGGACTCACTAATTCTCTAGAAATCGTCATGGACATGTTGAATAGAGTATTTATATATTACCTTGAAAATATTTTGGTACTATTTATTGATGATATTCTAATATACTCCAAAACCAAGGAGGGGCATGAAGAGAATCTGAGAACTGTACTAGAGACCTCGCGAAAGGAGAAGCTCTATGAAAAGTACATAAAGAGTGAGTTATGGTTGAAGGATAGTCTATTCTTGGGCCATATCATCACAAGAAATTAAATATCTTTTGATCCTTCCAAGACAAATGCAATTGAGGGATGGCTGAGTCCAACATCGTTAACGGATATATGTAGCTTCCTAGGGTTATCTAGATATTATTTCCGATTTGTGAGAAATTTACCACAATTTTCCAACCCTCTTACCAAGTTAACTCAGAATAGAGTAAAGTTTTCTTGGAGTGATGAATGCTATGAGATCTTCAAGGAGTTGAAAATGAGGCTTATCATTGTGCATGTGATCACTTTACCATCAGGTGGAGAACCTTTTTGTGGTATTTAGTGATACTTAGAAGAAGGGAATGGGATATGTGTTGATGAAAAATAAAAAAATTCATTGCCCATACTTCAAGTAAATTGAAAGTTCATGAGAAAAACTGTCCAACACATGATCTGGAGTTGGATGCAATGATCTTCACTTTAAAATTTTGGCAGCATTACCACTTTGGGGAGAAGGGTGAAATATATACAAACCAGAAAAGCCTCCAGTATATATTCACATAGAAAGAGTTGAACATGAGCCAATTTAGATGGTTATATATGATCAAATACTATAACTACTCAATCCATTACCTCCCTAGGAAAGCAAACAAGGTGGTGGATGCTCTAAGTTGAAAGCACCCAGCGATTCTATCATTGATGAGAATCGAAAAGGATCCAATATTCTTGTATTTGATGAAGATTGGCATGGGAATCATAAATAATGGAACATCATCAATCCTTTCACAAATTATTGATCAATAGTATCTTTGGTAAAGGATAAATTATTCTCAAAATAATGATGTGGGAATTCAAAATAAGGTGGAAACTGCCAGGCAAGGTAAATCCTTAGAGTTCAATTTCAATGAAAAAATAATTGTGAGATTTGGGTCAAGACTATGTGTTCCATCAAATTTCGAGTTAAAGAAGGAACTTTTGGATGATGAAAATGGTTTGATTTTATCCATTCACCTATGAAACACAAATATGTATCAAGATCTTCAAGATAATTTTTGGTGGGATAACATGAAGAAGGAGATCGCTGAGTATAAATCAAAGTGTCTAGTGTGTCAGCAAGTGAAGGTTGAGAGGTAGAAGTATAAGGGGATGATGAAACCATTACCCATACCATCATGAAAATTTCAGAACATCACCATGTACTTTATCACCAGACTTCCAAAGACATTCGAAGAAAATAATGTTATCTGGGTTGTTGTGGATCATCTTACAAAGACTGTACACTTCATTGCTATTTGGGAGGATTTCTCACTAGATAAAATAGAACGAATATACATCAGAGATGTGGTAAGGATATATGGAGTACCACTATCGATTTTATCTCATCGAGATCCAAGATTCACCTCTATGTTTTGAAAGAGTCTTTAACATGCACTGGATACTGAGCTGATGTTCGGTATGGATTATCATCCTCAAACTGATGGCCAATCTGAGCGGACTATCCAAAAACATGATGACATATTGAGAGCATTGTCAATGGACTTCAAAGGAGGATGGGATCAACATCTTCTTCTTGTTGAGTTATCATACAATAACAGTTTTCACTCAAACATACAAATGGATCCTTATGAAGCCCTATATGGGAAGAGGTGTAGAACACCAACATGTTAGGATGAATTTGGGGATAGAAACTCCTACGTATGTAAATGGTTGAAGATGTGGTGGAGAAGGTTAAGACCATCCAGAAGCACATTAAAGTTTCCCAGAGTTGACAAAAGAGATATGTTTATAATCATCAATGAGACCTATATTTTGATGTTAGAGACATGGTATTCCTTTGAATATCACCATAGAAGAGAGTTAGGAGATTTGGTAAAAAGTTAAATCATATTCCAAGGTACATCAACCCTTTTGATATCCTTGTTCGCATTGGAGTAATGGAATATCGACAAGCACTTCCACTGAACCTATCTCAAGTACATGATATATTCCATGTATAACTCTTGAGGAAGTACATACCAGATCCATTGCACGTACTCAATCTTGAGGTGGTACCATTGGAGAATGACCTCTCCTATGAAGAGAAACTGGTGATGATCTTAGATCATAGGGAAAAAGTTCTACGAAATAAAAAAATTCATCTTGTGAAAGTGTTGTGGAGAAACCACACTTTTGAAGAATAAATGTGGGAATAAAAGGAAGTGATGAAGTAGAGTTACCTAAATATGTTTTGGTGTGGGAAAAGGAAATTTCAAGGGTGAAATTTCTTAAGGGAGGAAGATTGTAATGACCAAAACTTTTATCAATGAAAATACATCTTGATCTAATTAAATCTATTATTATGTAAAAAGGTTATATAAATGTTTCCCTCTAGAATTGGGGATAAACTCATTGATTGAAGGTTCAAACATTCCAATCGTTTTCTAACAGGTTTGTTCATAGAACTGGAAACATCCAATGATTCCATATCCATTTGGACCTACATTCCAAAGGTAGGCGCTCATTAGTTGTGGACTGATGAGGCTTACGAATTTGCATTGGTTGACAGAATGGGGGGTCAGACTCATCACACCTTTTTTACGGGAATTATTGTCTACTCCGGGACTCTCTTTATAGATTTAAGTTATGTTCGTGAATACTTATTACATTACCAATTATAAAATGATCTTTCCTTTAGTCTAAAAATCAATGTTTGATATATATGAAATTCAGAGAATCTTTTATATGTATTTGAGGTTCTTAATCGATGAAGAATCATCTGTATTTGTTAGAGATTCTTAGTTGATGGTATCCTTAAATACCTAAAAGTATCTTGGTCATTATGATGACCATACTGGTTTTAAAGCCACTCAGTGAGGCACTTGAAGTTTATTTTCATTCAGGAGGACATAGATTATTTCAGAGTTGGGATTGTACCCACTAATGGGCTACCTACGAATCCTTTATTTTAGAAAAGGAATCAGAACCCACGTAGTTCGAGTAAGGGAGTATGATATTTATTCATGATTGATGGCTCAAAGAAAGATTTCATATTACTTTTACACTCTAAGCTCACGTGAGTCATGATCGGTGTGAGAAACAAGTGGTATTCGTGAAACCAAAAAATTGTGCCATGAAAGATGAAATGATATGGGGCTTATGTGTGTATTACTGCCCAAATAGATAAGAATTAAGATTTACTTTAGGGAAGAAATCCAATAACAGGGTCCATAAAGGTATATGTGCTTCATGGAGATTTTGATACTCTAATCTTGGGGCTTACTCCTAAGGAAGATGCCCAAATTAGGAGGGGAATTATGATTGGGTTTTTACTCCGAAGAAGGAAGCCCAGATCAAAAGTAAATTAGGACGGGTTAAGAGAAATTAAGAGTGGGGCTTACTCCTGAAAAGGAGGCCCAGGTTAAGGGACTTGAAAAATTAAGGGACTTGGGGATTATTCCTTAGAAAGATGTCCATATTTGAGACTAGGGCTTACTCCTGAAAAGGAAGCCCATGTTAAGAGAATTATGGTTGGGGCTTACTCCTAAGGAGGATGCCCATATTTGGAAATTTTAATATTGGGTCTTACTCTTAAAAAGGAATCCCAGGTTAAAGAGGACTTGGGGATTACTCTTAAGGAGGATGCCCAAATTAGAGGACTTGGGGCTTACTCCTAAAGAGGATGCCCACAGTAATGATAATTTGGACTGGGGCTTACTCCTGAAAAAGAGGCCCATATTCGAGACTGGGGCCTACTCTTGAAAAGGAGGCCCATATTCGAGACTGGGGCTTACTCCTAAAAAGGAGGCCCATATTCGAGGCTGGGGCTTACTCCTGAAAAGGATGCCCATGTTAAGGATTCTCTCATCTTAAAGTATGAGGTTGAATGAATGAAATCTCAATATTCATTGACATAAAGATGAGTAAATCACTAGATTTTGAGAGATTTTCCACGAAGCTCCTTTCAGATAAAGAAGAAAAATCAAGAAATCATGCCATAAATGGCTTTGAAGAGTGTCTTGAAGGCTGAATTTTGAATATGAGAGGTGGAATGGCATAAGAGGGGTGAAAATGGGTAGAAAAGACACCCAAAAAGGTAGAGGCGTGCAAGTCCTAGCAGGCGCGTAGGTACTGCGTGGGCGCGCAAGTCCTGGTCACGCAGGTGTACCTGCGCGGAACATGGGTACTTGCATGATTTTCAGCCCTTAGAGTAATATTTGGGTGATCCTTGATCAAAGCCTTTAGAATCATCATTAGAGGCTTTACAAAAGATGGCGCGCAAGTTATGGTGAGAAGTAGGGCGGCGCACAAGTGTGTTCATTTCCCTTAAGGGTAAAACACTTAGGCACGCAAGTGTTATTGAATCCTAACACTTAGACCTTACTCCTCCTATTTAGACCATCCATTCTAGGTAAATAATTACCTTAGAAGTGTTCGGAAGACCTGAAGAAGAGACTTGGGAATTCAGAGATCTGTATCTAAATTCTGGAAAAATTCCTCCTCGAATGGAGGGTCCACCGGGGGTATTTATAGGCTGGAGAAGACCTCGGGCGGTTATCACCTAGGGCGCGCAAGTCACCTGCGTGACCAACTTCGGCACGCAGGTGTACGTGCACGACCATGGCGGTGCACAAGTGTACTTGCACGACCATTGTAGAACTTGTGCGACCCTTGTGCAATGTTATTCTTATTCATTCCTTTGTCAATTTTTGATATTTTTCCAAAGGTTGAATCACATTGAGCTCAGATATTTCCCCTTTTCCAATATTTAGATTCTGTGATGAATGGAGCGTCAAAAAAAGTCCCCCCTCAGAGTTGGATCCAAAAGAAATGAGGATTTGACTTTGAGTAAATCGAGAATGAAAAGGAAATTGCGGAGCATAAGTTTGGGTGTGCAAATGAGCTTCGGGCGTGCAAAGGTATGGCTTTTAGTTGCGCAGGGTACGGCGCACAGGGTCATGGTCGCGTCTATAAATAGGGGAATTCATTCTGCACAAATCACTCGGCTCTCACGGATTTCTTTCTCTCGGCGCGCAGCTTGGCTCTCGGCTTTTTCTCGTCCGCGCAAGTGATTCTGTTGTTTCGCACTTTTTTTTTCTTGTGTCGCGCTTCTGTTAAGGTATTTGGACTTGCGCGTTGATACTTGCGTGACCATTACTTGTGCGACCGAAGGAGACTTTCACGCCAACTATGGGACTTGCGCGCCTTAATGACTTAGCCAATTTCTTTAAATCCTTCACAAATTTTATGAAAAATTAACATACCTTAAGAGTTAATTATTCAATTCTTGTGTAGATCAAATGGCTCCAAAGAGAATCGGAACTACTGATGAACTGGTGAGCAAAAGAATTGATGAAATAATGAACATTTTTTTCCATGATTACTATGATATCTACGACAGTACTTTCCTAGATTTGGCTAAATACTTGAAGAAATATCATCTTAATTTCACACAGAGAATCTGCCTACCTCTGTATGGTCATGGTCATCTATAAGGAGTCAATGTTCCAGATGAAAATAACCATATGCCCGAGATGCAGCTGCACCACAACTCCTCTATTTCTATTATGTTGTGCATTAAGAGCAACAACATTGGTGTGAACTTTCAAATTTTTCTTCCATTTCATTTCCTTGCAGATATGAAAATGGATAACCCATGGGCTGAAATTTTTTCCGCTGCTGGTTGGTGGAGAGAAGACCAACATGGAATTAGAGAAATATCTGAAAAGAGTACTCTCTCCAAATGGATCTTAATTTCAAATTCTGCATTCTCAAATCCATGTATCCATCTTCCAAGTCTCGTGGACAGAAATAGAGTCACTATTTGATCAGTAGAAAATTTTCTCAAACCGCACTCAAGAACATCCTTTTACAATTGTTCCAAGAAGATCTGGTATCACAGAATCTCTTATTGTATCCAGTTGAATGAATGAATTCTAGGTGGTTGCTGATGAAGCTTGGGATGTCGTAAATCAAATGAAGAGTTATGTTGAAAGCCTCATGTAATTCTTGAAAAAGAGATGAGACTCCAGTCGGTGGATGTCCTTCTATCTCCTGTGTATCAATGAAAAACACGTTCATCTTCAATAATTTGTACCTGCATTATTTTTCTACATGCTTTAAATTTTACCTAAGCCAATTGGCCTAGTAAGCATAGTTTGATTTTTACTAGGATTAATGTAAATAACCCTAAAACATTGAATCTTTTAATTGCTCAATATTAACTAAATCATAAAAAATGTATGTTTAGAGAGATGGAACTTGACTTTTAGTCAGAGTTCCTTTGTCTTTTGTGGGCAGTTTAAAGTCATGCACATCGGACATAAAGAGGCTAATGTTTAAGGTCGAAATAGATTTGACTGAATGAATTAGAATTGACTCAATTCTTTGATAATTTATCTGAAAACATATTACCATACTCAAGTATGATGGAAAAAATATGTAAACTATGACTTAAGAATATTTAAATCTGAGGAATGATATGAAAAAGAGCTAAAAGGCATTAGAAGAAGTAGCTTCCAAGAATGAAGTTACCATTATTTAACAAACCCGTTAGGGGGTTGAATTATGCAGGGCCACCTAAGGGCATTGGCTGCATAGTCAAATAAATAGAATCTTTTGGATAACAAGTCTGTTATGTATACTATTTATACAAGGCCACCTAAGGGCACATGCTGCATAGTCAGGCAAAAGAACTCTCAGAAATTTACTTTCCTAGTGCTAAAAAGCCAGTGAAAGTTTATGGAGATTCAATTTTTTCAAAGTATAGAGTTTTCTGTATGGAAATAAGTACTTGAATATGGATAAGATATTTCCAAAAAAGATTATCGAAGAACTGGATGAATATCACTCCTACGAAGTTCTGACCCAAACATAGGGAAGGAAAATATAAACCATATACTTGAATACTTTCAGATCATGAGAAAGGATATGGGACAAGTATGTTAAGGATGGCTATTTTTGTGGATCCCAACATATTGTCATTAAGACAAATGAGGACAAAATAAGATTTATTCCCAAGAATGAAGTTACCATTATATAAAAAACTCATTAGGGGGTTGAATTGTGAAGTTCCACCTAAGGGAATTGGCTGCATAGTCAAATAAATAGCATCTTTTGGCTGACAGGTCCGTTATGTAGATTGTTTATGCAAGGCCGCCTAAGGGCATGTGCTGCATGGTTAGGCAAAAGAACTCTTAGAATTTCAAACCTTTTGTGACTAGAAGTTAAGAAAAGGGTTATGAAGATCTGAAAATATTTAAGGTTAGGATTATGACACATAAAGATGGGTATTGTCCAATGTATGCAGAGATACATAGATCAATGCTGATCATAATCATGTTGTGGTTGGGTCCTAATGTTGGACTTCACTACATATCCCATAAGGATGGGAATCAATCCATACATAGTTCTTAAACTAAATTTTAACGTCGTGTGGGAAAAAAGGATTGTAGATCTTAGTTTAGGGTCATGGAGCTTGAACCATTATAAGAAATACACAGTGTGTGTTTTCACAGGGACTTCTCAGCCAAGGAACTGAAAGTGGAATTTGGGGTTAGGCCCAAAGACTTGGGGCTGGATTCGAGGGACACTCGAACATTCCTATGTATCCCATAAGGATGGGAATCAAGCCCGCGTAGTTCTAGAACTACCCTCTATACAAATTTGGTTCATACATGTGAAGGGTGAAAAGGGACTTTAGTGCAATGATGGTTTAAACCAAGATAAAAGGTTCGGGCATTTCTATGTATGCACATAGTCTTTGGAATGAAACATGATTTAAAATCAATGTAAATAATGATTCCTTCTCAGATGAGGGTATCAAAGAATGTTATAGTTTATTTTCATACAGGACAAAGGTGTTGTATAGTTTAACGTCGTATAGCAAGGAAGAAAGTGAACCTATGTAAAGATATTGATTCTAGGGGTGGTTTCATGAATCAACATCATATGAGATGGAGGTGAACCTATGTGAGGAGATTGATTTTGGGCTTGAACCTTGGGAGGTTGCCTACGTACCCAGCCTGGAAGGCAAGGATCAAAGTCCGCATAGTTCAATTAAAGAATGAATTAATGATCAAGTTGTTCTTGGGGACAACGACCTAAAAAATGATGTTGTTGGGACTTACACATGGTTAGTAGCCCAGAGAGAGTGTTATTGTTGATGTTTGCTCTAAGCTCACGTGATTCATACTCAGTGTGAGAAACAAGAGGTAACAACCAACTTAACGATGCACAGTTTAATTTCATGTAGGACGTATAAAGGGACTATGCAGTTTAAATTCTTGCAGTTATGACTATAAGTTCTACACAGTTTAGTGTCATGTAGCAGGGACAAAGTACAGTTTAATGTCATGTAGGACGTATCAAAGGACTTTCTGTACATTTTAGCTTCATGTAGTTAGGACGATGGGGAAAACACAGTTTAATGTCATGTTGGACAAAAAGAAGACTGTGCAGTTTAATTTCATGCAGTAAGGACAAAAGAGTACACCATTTAATGTCATGTTGGACGTATTAGGGACTTTTCCATAGTTTAACGTCATGTTGGAAGAAAAGGGTACAATACAGTTTAGCGTCATGTTGGAGGTAAGTTCCAATATTTTAAGGTCATATGTATGGACCGTGGATGATGCAGTTTAACGTCATGTTGGACGTAAGGTACGTGCAAATATTTTAAGGTCATATGCATGGACCATTGGTTATGTAGTTTAACGTCTTTCTGGACGTAAAGGACTTTTATACAGTTTAGAGTCATGTAGTTAGGACATCACAGTTTAGCGTCATGTTGGACAAAAGTACAAATAGTTTAAGGTCATATGTATGGACCGTTCCTATACATTTTAACGTCATATATCAGGGACGATGAAGGGAACACATTTTAACGTCATGTTGGACGAATTAGGGAACTTTTTCACAGTTTACCTTCGTGTGGGATGAAAGTAATACAAATAGTTTAAGTTCATATGTATGGATAGTGGATGATGTAGTTTAATGTCTTGCTGGACGTAAGGGACTTCTGTACAATTTAGCGTCATGTAGTTAGGACATCACAGTTTAACGTCGTGTGGGACAAAAGTATACAAATAGTTTAAGGTCATATACATGGACTATTGGTTATGCAGTTTAACGTCTTGCTGGATGGTGGTGCAGTTTAAGGTCATACCGGACCAATGATGATATATTTTGTATTTATACAAAATACTTCTTAAAAAAATTTACATTGGTTGGAGTAGTGATGAGTTCTCCATCCATCGTGATTAATGAATAAGCTCCATTGGAGTAGACCCTATGTATTGAGTAAGGTCCTTCCCATTTTGGCTCAAGCTTGGGAGGTTTCTTTCCTGGTATCATTGGAGTTATGAGAACTAATACCAATTCTCCCTGAGTGAATGAACAAAGACGAACTTTTTTGTTAAAAGCTCGTGCTATTCAATTCTGGTAAACTTCCAAGTGGTGCAAAGTGCACAATATTCTCTCATCTAATTGTTCCAATTCATTCAATTGCTTTTGAGATTTCTCATCTGTAGATGACTGATCACAAATGGATACTCTGAGCGAGGGTAATTGAACTTCAATGGGAAAGACGGCTTCTGTTCCATATACTAGTGAATATGGAGTTGACCGCGTTACAGTGTGGGTGGTAGTCCGATAAGCCCATAAAGCATGGAAGAGTTTATCAGGCCATGATTTCTTATCCTTACCCACCATCTTTTGCAGTATATTTGACAGAGTCTTATTGGAGGCTTCTATCTGTCCATTGGCCGCTGTATGATACCGAGATGAATGGTTGGATTTGATATTGTATTCTTGATACAATTTCTTTACCTCATATGAACAGAAGTTGGTGCCATTGTCCGTCAATATGGTATGAGGGACACCAAATCTGGTAATGATGTTAGATTTTATGAAGCTAACAATGAATTTAGAACTGACTTCCTTGAGAGGTATTTCCATTTCCCATTTAGAAAATAAATCAGTAGCAGTAAGAATATACTTAAACTTCTTGGTCGTAGATGAATGGTAATGTCCCACCACATCCATTCCCCATGTGGAAAATGGTCACGAGTATTATCTGTATGAATCAACTCTGGAGGTTGATGAATGAAGTTGGCATGTACTTGGCATGAATGAAACTTCTTTGTGAAATCAACACAATCTTGTATCATTGAAGGCCAAAAGTATTCAAGCCTTCGAATCTGATTAGATAGACTATGTCCAGACTTGTGGGTACCACATACTCCTGCATGCACTTCTTTCATGACAGCCATTGTCTCTTCACCATCAATGCATCTGAAGAGAACTCCATCAAAACCAAGTTTTTATAGAATTTTCTCTAGGTGATATGGGATATCATAAAGAGTAAAATTGACCACACGTCTCCAGATTTGTTCATTCTCGGCTCTATCAGGTGGAAGTGTTCCATTTTGAAGGTATTCCCTGATAGGTGACATCCAACCTATAGTATGACTATATGGTTCAGGAATGGGAATAATTTCATTAATTTCCTTTGTTCTGATTCGAACATAAGGTGAAATTTCATGACGGTGGGCAATACTGATGCTTGTCTCATCCCGACTTGGATCTGCCAGAGCTGTGGCTATATTAGCCAGTGCATCAGCTTGAGCATTTTGTGATCACGGGACATAATAAAATGTTGGTTCCGAAGGGAATTCCTCCATTAAATCTCTGACATAATCATACAAAGGTATTAGTTCTTCTTTTCTGATGGCATAATCCCCATTGACTTGTTTGATTACCAGGTCTGAATCACCTTTCACCTTTAATTGATTCACTTGTGCTTGAATCGCCAATTCCAAGACTACGATGAGATCTCGGTATTCTACTTCATTATTGGTACCACCTTCCCACAATAAGAAAGAATAAGGTAACACTGCCTTTTTTGGAGAAATGAGAACAATTCCAAATCCAACTTTGTTGAATTTAGGATTTTCCATTTTCCTCCCTGTTGCACTTCTGGAAGCACCATCAAAATACATTTTCCATGTGTGAGGAATTTCTTGAATAGAGAAGACTTCCTCATCAGGGAGTTCAATATCTGAAGATGTGTCTTCCACTGAAGGGTGTCCAGCCAGGAAATCAGCCAAATCTTGGCCCTTTATTTCCTTTTGAGAGACATACTGAATATCGAATTGCTGCAAAATAACTGCCCACCTTTCCAGACGTCCTGTAAGCATTGGATGACTAAGGATGAATTTGAGAGGGTTATTGCGAGATACCAATTGGACCTCATGATGTTTCAGGTAGTGTCTCAACTTCTGAACTGTAAAGATTAATGACAGGCAGCACTTCTCAATACTTGAATACTGGGTTTATGCTTCAAGCATAGTCCGACTGAGGTAGTAGAGGTTGTTTTCATTCCTAGAATCATTCTTCTGAGAAAGAAAGGCACCCAATGATAGTTCTAAAGCTATCACGTAGAGGATAATTCGTCTTCCTTAAATAGGTGGCATGAGTACTGGTGGACTCAAGAGGTATTTCTTGAGAATATCGAATGCTTCTTGACATTCTTCAGTCCACTGGTAAGTGACTCCCTTATTCATCAATTTGGTGAAGGGTAAACTTTTTCCTGCCAAATTGGCGATGAAATGCCGAATATAGGCTAAGTGTCCTTGAATTCCTCTTAATTATTTCAAATTTTGAGGAGGTTACATACCAAGGATTGACTTTGTCTTCTCAGGACCGACTTCAATACCACGATGGCATACAACAAAGCAGAGAAATTTTCCTGAGGTTACCCCAAAAGCACATTTTAAGGGGTTCATCTTCAAATTATGTTGTCGAGGCTTGTGGAATATGACTTCCAAATCAGCCAAGTGATTAAAACATTGTTTGGATTTGACTACCAAATCATCTGCATAGCATTCAACAAACTTCCCTAAAAACGGTTTGAAGATACGATGCATGGCACGCTGATATGTTTCACCTGCATTCTTTAAGCCAAAGGGCATTACCTGGAAGCAAAACACACCCTGAGGGGATCTGAAGGCTATGGATTCCTCATCTTCTGGGGCCATTCGGATTTTATTATATCCGGAATATCCATCCATGAAGGAAAGTTCTTCATAGTCATCTTTTGCATCAATTAAAAGTTCTGTAATCGAAACTGGGAAATCATCCTTAGGACAATGCTAATTAAGATCTCTGAAATCGATGCAAACTCTAATTTGCCCATTCTTATTCTTTATAGGGACAATATTACCCAACCACTTGGGATATTGAACTTTTCTGATGAATTTATCTTTGATAAGCTTATCCACTTCAGCTTCAATTTTGGAAGCATAAGTTGGGTGTGTTCTTCTCACAGCTTGCTTAAATCCTCGATGTTCTTCTGGAAAACCCAAATGATGAGTAGCAACATCATGATCAAGCCCGGGCATCTCTGTATAGTTCCAAGCAAATATGTCTCAATTTTGCTTTAAAAAGGAAATATACATCTCTTGTTCTTCAAGAGTCATGGCCGCATTGATTAAAGTGGGGCGTGGATCTTCTTTTGTACCCAGAATTATTTCTCTGAGTTCATCCACGGTGGTAGAGATACCCTCTTAAAATGCTGGAGGAGCATCTCTAAGATATTCATATTCTTCTTCAACATGTGTTATTTCTTCCATTTCTACTTGCATAGTATATAATAAAGCAGAATTTCCATGATCAGAAGAGATGTCAAAATTTGCATATCTTGAAGAAGAAGCTTCCATTTCTGACCCGATTGATGATGAAGGGTCTTCCTTGGGAAATAAAGAGGAGATGATGGATTGAGAATCGACATCATTTTTCACCTCCGATGTTGCTATAACTTCTTCTGGCCTGATTGGAGAAGTATAGACTTTCTGGATTTCAGCATATGAAATGAAGACATCTCCATTTGAGCTTTCATCATTGCCTGGAGGACCACCAATTTCTCCCATGTTTTCTGGCTCGATTGCCATAATTGACATTATGGATCTTTCCATAAGAGTATTTTGATTTGGTTCTATCTTGTCAATTTGACTGATAGGCAACACATAATCTGTACTCAAATACGCAAATGGATTTACTAGAATCTTCTCCAAACCATATGGAGCATTAACTTTGGTAATCTCCATTGTTGTGAATTTATCCTTTTCTTTCATGTGATAGAATTCTGCCTCAATATAATGAGACTCACATGTCTTGAACGGGGCCTTATCACCATATAATGTCCCAAATTGACCATAGAAACAATATTTGAGACATTGATGATATGATGAAGGGATAGTCGCATGTTTATGTAGCCAGGGTCTTCCAAGCAAGATGTTGAAAGCTGAGTCTTGATCAACAACCATGAAATCTGAATTGGATACAAGATCTCCAAACTGAGTTCTGGGTGTAACTTCACCCAGTGGTTATTGTTCATTTTTATCATATCCTTGTAACATCATAGTAGAAGGAGATAAATCAGATTCTGTGACACTCAATCGACAAAGTGTACGAATGGGCGTGAGGTTGACTCCTGAACCATTGTCAATGAAAGCTCTTCAGACGTCTATGCCATTGACCTTTCCAGATAAGTACAAAGGTTTAATATGCCAATTCACAACATAATCTTCATATTCATCAGTAAAATATATTATTGCATGGAATTATGTAGGATTATTCTCTATGTGATAGACTTCAGCTACAACAATTTCAGTTTCAAACTCTTGAGTACTTGACAATGCCTCGATGAGTGCCTCTCAAAGATCTTTTGATAGATTCAAAGCATCCATAATTGATAACTTGGCTGGTACTTGGGACAAGTGTTTCAATACATCATACTTTTTATCCAGACGTCTGCATTTCCCAACAGTAACATGTCGTTTAGCAGGTGCCTTGGAAGCAGATGCTTTGGAAGTTGATGCATCTTGTATTGGGATAGGAGTTGGAAATATTCCTGGTTTTGGAAGATTAGACCGATTAGATCTATTTACTTGTTGAGATTATGAAGGTGGAACCCCCAACCGATCCTCCAAAATAACTGTTCTAGGACTGAATTTGTTATTAGTAGAAAAACTTACTTTTTCTTACTGAGATCAATGAAGGGCTCTACCAAGAGTTTCTTCTGCGTACACGGTTCTAGCAGGGGTAGAATTAGAATAGTGGCTTCTGAAAGATCCACGTCTTCCCCTGTATCCTGAGCCTATAGAACTTGCTCTGATTCCTCTGTTTGATACAGAGAATTAAGGCTCATCAAAATCGAAACTGTGACTAGCATATGGATCTGTTAATTGAATCATATTAACAGAACCAAAAATCAACTCTTCATCCGATGAAGACTCTTCCTGATTAGCCTATTTTGGTTGTGTCGTTTAGTGGGATGGTGCCCGTGAATTTGAAGTATATGGCATGAAGTCTTCCAGATTCAAAGACAACTTAGGCTTTGACACGTACTCATCTTCTTCTTATTCTTTTTCTTTCTTTGAATCATGTCGTTTCTTTGAGGATTTTCCCTCTGATGAAGAGGTTTTTGCTGCGGCATTCATGGCAGAAGGCAAAATTGGTTTCTTCAATTGCGTTTTCAAAATAGAATGAGTTCAGTTGATCATCTTTCTGACCATCCAATCATCATATTTTTGTGCATTTTTTTTAACTTCTTGACATTCGCCTTCCTCCTCTGGAACTGTAGTAGTCACACATGCTACCTAGGCTGAAGAACCTTTTAATTTGACATGTCCTAGGTCGACCATCTTTTTCAGGAGGTCTTTGAAGACAAAACACTCCTGTATGGGATGCCCCAACATTTGATAAAAGAGAAAATAATTGGGACGGTCTTTATCTCCTTCCTTGTTTGGCCTTCTGGGCCTTGGAAACTGAACCAAATTATTTTCCAGATCCAAAATGAAGTAACCAGGAACTTCTTCATTTCGGAAAGAGTATGTTTTTCTCTTTAGATCCTCAAATTGCTTTCGTCTTTGATCTCTTTGATCATCTTGACGAAACGGCCTTTGTTGTTAGCGCTCAGGAGGTGGGGCCCTTCGAGAAGATGAAGGTTTTGAAGTAGAAGTAGGTACAGGTGCTTGTTTAAGAATAACTTTAGCAGTCTCTACTTTACCCATTCTCCTTCCTGGAGTTGATGGAATTACACGAGATTTGGCCTTAGTCTGTATAAGAGAATATTCAATCTTTTGAACGATTGAAGTAAGGTCTCGAAACCCTCTTCTGTATTTCACAGGGATCAGTGGTGTGCGTTATTTTTCACGCAGATTTTCCACATAGATTGGCAACAGTTCTTCTTGAGGGAGTGCTAAACTCAGGGAATATGTTAATCCCTTCTAGCAAGCAATGAAATTAGAGACTCTTTCATTCTCCCTTTGATTATAGTTTGTAAGATTGAAAACTGTTGTCTTTGGTAAAGTTGAGCTGAATTGAAGAATAAATCATTGATGGAGATCTTCCCATCCGGTAATTGACCGGGATTTCAAGCTTGTATACCAGTAAAAAGCTGGTCCTTGCAAGGTTTGCACGAAGCATCTGAGTTTAACTGCTTCTTGCTACTCCAGAGTTCCCATCATAGGATCGCAACAAGACACATAATGCATCAAATGCTGTTCAGGGTCACCTGATCCATTGAAAATAGGGAATATAGGGATCCCAAAATTTGATGGGGGAGAGATTGAATCTACCCATTCAGGGTAAGCTTTCATTTCTGGTTGAAATTGTGCACGCTTCCCTTCCATAGTCTCTAACCAATATGTTAATGACTCAATGGTAGTTATTAGCTTTTGAGAAACATACGGTTGAACCTGGACTTGGGCAGGTGCAATAACTGGAGTCTGGACAGGTATGGCAGCTGGTACTGCAACTGATGGCAGCACTGCCAATTGTTGTTGCACTTGACCCGTAGGATTAGACCTGTGAGGGTGTACTGATAAAGGAGGATATTCTTGATCCATCTTAGTAGTTGCAACAAACTATCTTGGCTGACTGACTCTAGCACGCTTAGGAGGAATACTACCTTGAAGTAGTTTTGTGTTCAACCTCCTCAATTCTTTTATTTCTTCCTCTTGTTGTGCAAATAATTTCTCTAGTGAGAGCGATTTGCCTTCTCCAGAGGAAGGATATGTAACCTGATTCTTTCCCTTCCCCTTGTTTGATCCCTTTCAGAGAGGGATAAGTGGGTTATTTGAAGGAACACCCAGATTTTGGGTAAATATTTGATTTCGTGTATGCACACCTTCTTCATTTGTGTCTGTGCGTACAACTTCCTGAGCAGGAACCTCTTCATATGAGTCCCCTGAGTGAGACTCATCTGGTGGATCAGCAACAACGGCATTGATGACATTGATTAATGCATAACGCATCACATCCCTTCTATCAGCATTTCTATGATGTTTTCTTCTTCCATGTCTTTGATTAGACATTGCATTTTGTTGATTCAATCCCTCAGGAACTTCTTGACAAATCATAATTTGGAGGGAATCTTTTGATAATTTGGATCTTTGTTCCTCTCAAGGCTTCTTCCCCAATAGATAAAAGATCGAATTTCTCTGATAAAGGGATTGATGATTTGAAAAATTCCCTAGTCCGGTGGACTGGGGCTGTTCCTGCTGTTCCCGCTAAACTCCTCGAATTATATTTGTTGATTTTGAGGGTTGATTTAAAAGAGTCCCCAGTCTGGCAATATGGGGTGGCTCTTGACATGCTATGTCAGAGACTTTCTTAAAATATCTCCTGATCTAGCGGATCTTGGTCTGGAAATTAGTTGGATGCATCAACCTGTATCCACTTTTATCACCCGGCTCGAAAGACCGTTGGATGATTTCCGACACTTCTATCACTTGATGATGTGCTTGCTCTATATGAGAGGCCTATTCAATATTCTCATTTTCTTGATGCAGGAGTAATTCAACAACTTGTTCTCTGTATTCTTGATTTTTAGAAGAACTAGTTGAGTCCTGTTCTTGGGCAAGATTTTGATTACAAACAAAACTCATTGACTGTGGCCAGCCACGGGCAATAACATTGCATGAGACTATTTTCGGCGGGCTTTGCTGACTGAAGTGTACAGTTAAATGTAGTGATCCATGAACACCCCATCCTCTAACATGAATACCAGATGGGGCATTGGAAATTAACTGGCGCAATCTTCTTAGTGCGCCAAGGCATGAACGTTGAAGGGCTCTCTGCTACTTTTCAGCCTTCGGATATCGAGAGACTGATAGAGATGCCAAGTCAATTTGACGTTGTAACCCTTCTATTATCTTAACATGATTTTCATATTCATCATAAGATAATTCTTTATTTTTCATCTGAAAAAGAGTTTTCCATATATTGAGATGAATATCATGAATCCCATCTTCCGTCAACATCTCTGGAATGTCATACTGAGAGTCAGCCAGAGGCCAAAACATGACTGGAACTTCACCCTTCGCCAGTTGTTTTCTCATGTTCATCATTTCCTCTTTATCATTCAATGAAGATTCTTCTACCTGATTTGACCAGAGCTAGTGCTTCCTTATTGCTTCATCAGATTCAACAAGATTGGTAGAGAAACCACTGATCAAACTAGAAGATGCATGACTTAGGGGTGGTTCGGAGAATGACCTATACCCTGGGCTATCTTCCGATTGAGAAAGTATTTCACTTGCTAGTGATGAAGCATCAGACATGACTGGTTTTGTATTTGCAAGTGCCTCAAGATAAGAGGGCTTTCTCGGCACTACATTGTCCACTGGATCATTTTTCGGGCAATGTGAATCACTACTTCGGAGAGGACTTTCGCAGAGAAAATCTTCATCATGGGGAGGACCACCATGGTGGGTTACAGAAAAAGATGAGATCTCTTGCTCCTTGGTCTTCTAGCCACACAGAGTGTTATTGTAGCTCTCATCTGAATATGAAACTTCGAGATCGACCGAATTTTCATAAAGCAAGCCTTCATGAGGAAGTGTCTGTTGAAGACCTTTGGAATTAATGTTCCCACTATTGGAAAATGAGGGAGTAGAATCTTGAATTCCAAAAGATAAATGTCTCAGGGCTTCAAGAACTCCAGCATCGAGCAAGGCCTTGTTACAGATTGGCTCTTGATCTCTTGACTGTGTCCGGCGGGTCTTCTTCTTAGACGCCTTCTTACTCGCCTTGGAAACCACTTGTTGACGAAAGTGGCTACTCTAAGCAGGTGTTTGTTCCTGATCAAGAAAGATGGTCAGGTTAGGCTGACGATCTCTACTCAAATCAGGTGTATGTGGATGACTTGGTTGTCCGTATGATATGGGGGAGTATGCCCCACACCCCTCTTGGATTGGAACAGATGTGTGTGTCTGTTCTAGAGTGAACTATTGATTTTTCACTCCACTGGTAGGGATAGATTTATGTGTCTTTCCCTGAGATGTTGCTGAAGCTGTTATAATATCCTGGAAAGCATCCAGAATATGAGCAGGGATTTTCTTTTGCTCTTTCACCATTGATAGAATATTCTTGGTGACTTCAGCTGCTAAAATGGGGATATACATCCATTTAGTGATTGGAGTAGATGTATGTGCCTGCTTCTATCCTCTTTTTCCTGTCAGTGAATCTTGAAAGTACTCAAGTGTGGGGGAAGAAAGTTGAGTCTGCCTCCTGTTTGTCGGCAGATCTTTCCGACTGACTTCTCTGAATGCTACCAAGCGAGACTGTTGGTAGGCTTGATCAGTACTATCAGGTGTATGTGCCTGCTGATTGCACATAGCCAAACGTGGTGGACGAGCTCCATCATATGTAGTCAGACGAGCCTTCTGACTAGCTGATGATGTATAAACAGGTATATGTTCCTACCTATAGTACTCCATCGGAATTGCCTAGAGGGATTGGAGTGATGCTACCATACGAGTCTGCTGGACAGCAGAATTAAAACGGGCAGGTGTGTGTGCCCGCTCGTTTCTTGCCACCAAGTTAGGTTGGTGGACTTCTTTGGAGATGGCAGAGATGCGAACCTGCTCACTGTTAACTAGATTTCGCCTCTGGTGATTCGTCTTGCCTGCTCGGGTTGGAGGAACCTGATCCAAATGCCTGGATTCGGTACCCTCATCATGTTGAGGGCGCACTTCCGCACGATTCTAGCGGCGATTGTTGATGGGAGACCTCGGTAAGGACTCATGTCTCTTTGAATTAAGGACCTGAGGGACCTTCTCAATCACCTCCCCAAAATAAGGGAGTGAATAGTGATTGTGTTCTGGGGATAACAACCCAAAACGGTTGGAGACAGTAGTTGGAACCGCCTGCCTCTTGATCACTGGTCGTCGCTGTCCGGACGACCAGGGTGAATTGTTCACTTGGAGGGCTTGTTAGTCAGCCTCCAGAGTTGGAATAGTACCGTTTTGACGGTAATTTTTAAATAGCGCGTTTGATACCCAATGTTGAAGATGCTGAGTAGGTGATGTCATCCTCAGAGCGGACGATGATCCAGCAGGAGTAGCAGTAGTGGAATTCACATCAAAGGTTTTCACAGCAGACGTATTCACGGGTGTGAACTTGAGAGCATCCATTTCTTAGAATGCAGAAAATGTTGGAAAAGAGTGCCTGTTTGATATAACATATGTAATCAAGATAAATTCAGCCACTACATATTTTGTATGAGTACATATATCAATGATTGTTTTTTTGTTTGCCCTCTTATTGAGTTTAAATAGGGGCCTAAAAAATAAGTAAAACATCATTTTAACTTGGTTAAGGATTCACGTCGGTTTCACCATTTTTTGTTTCCCTCTGGAATTATGGATGACCTTGTTGATTGATGGTTCAAACATTCCAATCATTTTCTAACGGGTTTGTTCATAGAACCAGAAACATCCAATGATTCCATATCCATTTGGACCTACATTCCAAAGGTAGGCACTCATTAGTTGTGGACTGATGAGGCTTAGGAATTTGCATTGGTTGAGAGGATGGGAGGTCGGACTCATCACACCTTTTTTAGGGGAATTATTGTCTACTCTGGGACTCTCTTTATAGATTTATGTTATGTTCGTGAATCCTTATTACATTACCAAGTATAAAATGAGCTTTCCTTTAGTCTGACAATCAATGTTTGATATGTAGGAAATTTAGAGAATCTTTTATATGTATTTGAGGTTCTTCATCGATGAAGAATCATCTGTATTTGTTTGAGATTCTTAGTTGATGGTATCCTTAAATACATAAAAGTATCTTGGTCATTATGAGGAGCATACTGGTTTTAAAGCCACTCAGTGGGGCACTTGAAGTTTATTGTCATTCAGGAGGACATGAATTATTTCATAGTTAGGATCGTACCCGCTGATGGGCTACCTACGTATCCTTTGTTTTAGAAAAGGAATCAGAACCCACGTAGTTCGAGTAAGGGAGTATGATATTTATGCATGATTGATGGCTCAAAGAAAGATGTCATGATTACTTTTACACTCTAAGCTCACGTGAGTCATTCCTGGTGTGAGAAACAAGAGGTATTGGTGAAATCAGACAATTGTGCCATCAAAGATGCAATTATATGGGGCTTATGTGTGTATGACTGCCCAAATAGATAAGAATTAATATTTAATTCAGGGAATAAATCCAGGAACAGGGTCCATAAAGGTATATGTGATTCATGGATATTTGGATACTCTAATCATTGGGCTTACTCCTAAGGAAGATGCCCAAATTAGGAGGGGACTTATGATTGGGTTTTTACTCCTGAGAAGGAAGCCCATATCAAAAGTAAATTAGGACTGGTTAAGAGAAATTAAGACTGGGGATTACTCCTGAAAAGGAGGCCCAGGTTAAGGGACATGGGGATTATTCCTGAAAAAGATTCCCATATTTGAGACTGTGGCTTACTCCTGAAAAGGATGCCCAGGTTAATAGAATTATAGTTGGGGATTACTCCAAAGGAGGATGCCCATATTTGGGAATTTTAATATTGGGGCTTACACCAAAAAAGGAAGCCCAGGTTAAAGAGGACTTGGGGCTTACTTCTAAGGGGGATGCCCAAATTAGAGGACTTGGGGCTTACTCCTAATGAGGATGCCCACAGTAATGAGAATTTGGACTAGGGCTTACTCCTGAAAAGGAGGCCCATATTCAAGACTGGGGCTTACTCTTGAAAAGGTGTCCCATATTCGAGACTGGGGCTTACTCCTAAAAAGGAGGCCCATATTCGAGACTGGGGCTTACTCCTGAAAAGGAGGCCCATATTCGAGACTAGGGCTTACTCCTAAAAAGGAGGCCCATGTTAAGGATTCTCTCATCTTAAAGGATGAGGTTAAATGAATGAAATATCAATCTTTAGCGACATAAAGATGTGTAAATCACTAGATTTTGAGAGATGTTCCACAGAGTTCCTTTCAGATAAGGAAGTAAAATCAAGAAATCATGCCATAAATGGATTTGAAGAGTGTCTTGAAGGCTGAATTTTGAATAAGAGAGGTGGAATGGAATAAGAGGGGTGAAAATGGGTAGGAAAGGCACCCAAAAAGGTAGGGGCGTGCAAGTCCTAGCAGGCGTGCAGGTACTGCGTGGGTGTGCAAGTGCTGGTCGCGCAGGTATACCTACGCAGCACATGGGTACTTGCGTGATTTTCATCCCTTAGAGTAATATTTGGGAGATCCTTGATCAAATCCTTTAGAATCATCCCTAGAGGATTTCCAGAAGATGGCATGCAAGTTATGGTGAAGAAGTAGGGTGGCTCGCAAGTGTGTTCATTTCCCTTAAGGGTAAAACACTTAGGCGTGCAAGTGTTAGTGAATCCTAACACTTTGACCTTACTCCTCCTGTTTAGACCTTCCATTATAGGTAAAGAATTACCTTATAAGTGTTCAGAAGACCTGAAGAAGAGACTTGGGAGTTCAGAGCTCTGTATCTAAATTCTGGAAAAATTCCTCCTCGAATGGGGGGCCCACAGGGGGTATTTAGAGGCTGGCGAAGACCCCATGCAGTTATCACCTAGGGCGCGCAAGTCACTTGCATGACCAACGTCAGCGCGTAGGTGTACGTGCGCGACCATTACGGCATGCAAGTGTACTTGCACTACCATTGTAGAACTTGCGCGACCCTTGTGCAATGTTCTTCTTATTCATTCCTTTGTCAATTTTTGATATTTTTCCGAAGGATGAATCACTTTGAGCTCAGAAATTTCCCATTTCCCAATCTTTAGATTCTATGACGAAAGGAGCGTCAACAATAAAATATGAACTTTCTTTGTTTTATGTTTTTGGATTTCAAAATACCATTATGAATTGTTACCATTTCTAATATAGTTATTGAACAGTGATCACATGATTACTATAAATATAGGGCTTTAACAAATCTAATTTACTCAAACAAAGGAAGTGATGGCCTCATCCAGTAGACTTGGCTCATAAAAATCCCATTTGTCAGAACTCAGAAAGGAGGTGGTGTCATTGGGATTGGCTCTTGACCAGGCCCAATCTATGTTTCAACATGTTAAGCTTGAATGTAACCACCTATGAGAGAAGTGTATGTTGATAGAGATTACCACCCAAGCGTTGTTATCTGAGCCACCCCAAGAGTCAGCCACCATCGCACAGCTTACCCTTTTGTCTTATGTGGGTTTTATAAGGTATTATGTAACAAGACCCTAGAACTATGATTATGTACATTATTTTAATATATATAATATACTTTCATTTTATTAATGTTAGTTTGTAAATAAATTTTTTAAATAAAAAATAGAATCATTAGTTATTTAAGAAATATATTTTTGATGAATTAATAGATTTTTGAATTAAATAATATTTTAGTTAAATATTATTAATAAATTAATTTTTATATAATGTAAATCAATGTAAAATTATTATGAATATGATTGTGATTTTAATTATGTTTTGAAATCCGTTTTTATCAAAACCTCTAAATTTTTAATAAATATCGGTTTTTATTTTAAAAGTAAAAATTCAAAAATTTATAAAATTATATTCATATAATGAATATTATTTTTGGAATTCCGACGTCAAAATTATCCAATAGTGAATTTTTCATAATTTTCTAAGACAATCGAATTTTTTGGTAAAAAGTAAATATCGTTTAAATATATAATGTGTTTTATAACATCATAATGACCCAATAGTGATGTAATAAAATACTATAAACATTATTTTCTGCCAATTGATGTTTTAACATTAAAATACTGTGATTTTAGCTTTGTTTTATTTATTTTACAAAGCCTTAGAGGACCCTCCAAGACTTATAAAACATTTTATCTTTTTAAAATGATTTCCTAGAGAGTGTGACTCGCCTCCACATAAGAAAACCTAATATTTTAAGTAGTTAGGAAATTGGACATAAAAAATAATGTTTTACACTCCCCTTTGAAAATCCCATGGGCAAAAACCATGGTTTTCTTTGTGGTTTTGATTAGTTTAATGTGTGGTGTCCCAAACCTAAATAATAAAGAATTCCCACTCTTTTCCTATATAAACCCACCCAACCTCCCACTTACTCTTCACTAAATTCCTTTGGAACTCGACCAAACTCTTCCCTACACTCTCTTTAATCCTCCAAAGGAACCCCAATCTCCCAAAAATCTTCTCTCAATCCTCTCCCAAGCCTTTAGGATCACACTTCCAAGTAAGGGATTCCTTCCTTCCATATTTTTATCCAGGTTTCTTTATGTTGTAATGCCCTTTACATTCAATTAAAAATGTTGGAGTATGATTTTGAACCTCCATTATATTCCACTCCCTATTTTTAAAATTATTAGAGACCTCTTTCTCTATCATTAATGCCTCCCATGTACACTTATTACCATGCCAAAATTCTATAAGGAATTTCTCTCTTCTCATTCACATAAAAAAACTATTTTTTATTATGAATCTAAATTCCATTAAATTTGTTGGGACATGTATCTATATTACCCCTTACTGTACATTTCATGTAAATATTATGAGACACACATTTATCTCTCATAAACCATTTTTATGAATTCTTCTGTCACGTTGTTATGTAGCCGAAATTGCATGACGATTTTTTCCAAGCCAAAGTCATTGTGTAGTGAATACCATGCCCATTTCTCTACCAGGGTATTCACCATTATGAACATTTACCTATTTATTATAGAGTTTCATATATTGACTCCACATTCCTTTATTGTGGAGTAAATTATTATGTTTAATAAATCCATGTTTTATGATCTATGTGGCACACTTATGTATGAAATGGAATTTTTAAGAAGGGTGCCCCCTGATAGCGCTCCAAGGCATTTGGTAAAGATTAATATCATGATACATTAAGTGAAATGAGGGTTTACTCATGATAATTTAAGTTCAATTAGGGTTTACTCATGCTAATTTATGTGTAATGAGGTTTTACTCATGCTCCACGTGCAATGATCCTTGGCTCATGCTAATACCATGTTAAGTGTTGTTCCACATTCCCATGTTGTGATAATCATGATTTATCATGCCTTTTTGTTCATGTTTCTTTTATTCTACATTGATATGACTATTTCCTAACATGTATTTTATTATTCATGTTGTGCCTTTTTTACTCCCTTACTCGGATTTATATATCACCCTTTTCTTATGCATGTCCTCAGGTTATCACATGCAATGATATGTAGGAGGGAATGTAGTGGTCATGTAAAGTAAGTTTTTAATAAAGATGTTTTATTTCATGTTTTAAGTCATTTTGGAATGTTACTAAGCCACAAATACACTATACTTATTGATCTTCCATGTTGTATCAAGTGAAGAGTTTATGTAATAAATCATGTTTAAGTGTGAAATAAAGAGCAGGGTTGTTATAGTTGGTATCAGAGGATAGGTTTAGTTATTTTTGGGATTAAGATTAGAAACCCCTAGTGAAATCCTTAGGGATAACACTGATTATAATAAAAACATCCCTAAATTTTGGTGAGTATTGAGTAAGTGGTTTAGAAATAAAATACATCCTTGTCTGGATACGAGCAGGTAGAAGCAGCTCTATCCTAGATGTACCTACGTGTGAAAACTCTGACAAGGATTTTTGGGCTTGACCCAGGGTATCCTTGTACATGAAAACGGTCCTTTCTGCACTCTGGGTTATGACACTCCTAGGGGATATGCTTTGGTAAATTCACATGCTTAGTATGAACCATTTTTAAGGGAAAAAATGCCCCTAAGAATAAATGTTAGGATATAGATCATGGATAAAATAGATGGAAACTTATAGATTCATATGTTAAGTAAATAAAAGTTATTTATAAGTCACCTGTTTTTTTCCTTGGATTATCTTTTATGTGTTACCCCTAACATTCCTTTTATTATATCTAATGTCCAGTAATATGAGGACTCAAACTAACAACCGATGCAAAGATCAATTTCATGACTGCTCTAATGGGATGCCCAATCCAATGGTATAAAGAATCGTGAAATTTTTCATGATACTATCTTAGTTAACTCAAGATTTGAATAGAAAAATGGGTCAATAGGAACATTCAACCTCCCTAATAAATAACAAGTTGCAATCGAGAGATTCATGAGACAAATTCCTCCTACTTTTAATAGATCGTATGATCTCTCAATCACCAAACAATAGATCAATTCCATTGAAATGATATTATCCATCATTCAATGTTCCGAAAAAGATAAGGTAGTTATGGTTGCTTATTATATGAAGGGTGAAGCTGACCAATGGTGGACATTGATCAAAAATACGAAGCCTAGGGAGGAGATCGATGTGTTTGAATGGAAGGGTTTCTGGAAAAAAATCAACAATTATTTTCCCTGCACCCTCGTACTTAAGATAGAAAGGTACTTCCTTATCCTCAAGCTAAAAGATGATGAATAATTCGGAGCATATGAGGAAAACATTACAAGGAATGCATGATATGCCTCCAAATTTTTCGCTACCCCCGAATGCAAGGTTGACCACTTCTTTGGTGGGATGAAACCCAACCTACGGAATGCCCTGGAAATCCATGACTTCGATAGCTATGAGGAAATTGTCTGATGTGCTCTCAAGGTGAAAATGGAGATCAGATAATCTCAGAGGTGTCATGGGGATAAGAAGTGCAAGGTGGACTTCAATTCTTGTGGTTTTATACATAAATCCAATAGTGCTAAGAAGATCGAGCACCCCACATTCCAAAGTTGTGGAAATAAGAACCCCAGAAATTTATTGAAGGGGATGAGGAAATGCTTTAGTTGTGGAAAAGAATGAAATCTAGTTGTTAACTGTAGACAAGAAAATCATGCGGCTACAACACAGGAGAGGAACACTCGGTTCGACTCTCAACACGGTGTTCATTTATTCAACTGCAAAGAACCAGGGAACCTTACAAATCAGTGCCCTAAGCCAAGGGTTTTCAGAGGAAACCAATAGCCTCCAAGGCAGTAAGGGAGATATTTTTCCATCACTACCACTAAAGTGAACCCCAACAATGAAGTTATGATAGGTACTTCAGTTATTCGTTCAAGAATAGTGAAAGTAATTTTTGATTCTAGTTCTACGCATTTTTTTATATCCCAAAATTTTAGTATAACAATCCCAACACCACCATAAATCTTGTAAGTAATGATGTCAGTGAGTATGGAAAATGGGGAAATCATTGCATCCCATGAATATGACACCTCCCCTGTCATAATTTGTGGATTGAACTTTCTGACGAACCTCTTCATACTCCCTATGGTGTAATTTAATGAAATTATCATCATGGACTGGCTTTCCTTATATAGATCCAACATAAATTGATGTGAGAGGGGAATCACTCTTCATATGGAGAATCAACCCCTGATTCTATACAAGTTCAAGGAGGAGGATGAATCTTCCTTATCACCATCATCTCAAGCATGGATATTACTTCCCTATGATCATGTGTATCTGGATCTGATGATTGAGTCCAAGGAAGAAACCATCCTTGAATAAATGCATATTGCAAGGGGATTCGTTGAAGTGTTTCTAGAGGAATTTCATGGTCTTCCTCCTATAGGATATTCTGAATTCTCAATTTACCTTATACTTGGGGAATTCCGAAAATCCAAGACTCCATATAGAATGGATGTTTTAGAGGTTAAATAACTGAAGAAACAACTATAGGAGAATCTGGATAACGGGTTTATATGCCCTGGTGCTTCACCATGGGGTGAACTAGTCCTCTTCGTCAAGAATAAAGATGGGTCAACGCACCTTTGCATTGATTATCATGAGGTCAACAAAATCACGATAAATAAAATATATCCCTTTCCCCAAATTTATGACTTATTCGATCAACTACGTGGAGTACAATACTTATCCAAGGTATATTTTCGGTCAGGATATTTCCATGTACGGTTGAAGGAGGATATCCCCAAGACTGCTTTTCGTACATGGTATGGGAACTATGAATTCATAGTAATGCCTTTTATAATCACTAATTCTCCAGAAATATTCATGGACTTGATGAATAGAGTCTTTAGATATTACCTTAAAAAAAATTTGGTAGCCTTTATCGATGATATTCTAATATACTCCAAAACCAAAGGATGAGAATGAGGAGCATCTGAACACTGTACTAGAGACCATGTGAAAGGATAAGATCTATGAAAAGTACATCAAGTGTGAGTACTGGTTGAAGGAGGTCTCATTTTGGGGCCATATCATCACAATCAATGATATATATGTGGATCCCTCTATGATAGTTGTAATTGAGTTATGGACGAGGGCAATATCGGTAATGGATAATCGTAGCTACCTGGGGTTTTCTAGATATTATTGCTAATTTGTGATAAATTTCTCATGATTTTACAACCCTCTTACAATGTTAAAATAGAAGGGAGTAATGTTTTCTTGGAGTGATGAATGTTAAAAGAGCTTCAAGGAGTTGAAAATGAGGCTTATCACTCTCCTTGTGCTCACTTTACCCACAAGTTGATAACTTTTTGTGGTATTCAGTGATGCTTCGAAGAGGGCTTGGGCTGTGTGTTCATGAAAAATGACAATTTCATTGCCTATTCTTCAAGACAATTGAAATTTCATGACCAAAACTATCCAACACATAATCTGGAGTTGGATAAAGTGATCTTCGCTTCAAAAAATTTACGGCATTACCACTATGGGGATAAGTGTGATATATATACGGACCAAAAAAGCCTCAAGTATATATTCACATAGAAAGATTTGAACATGATCCAACAATATGGTTAGATCTTATCAAAGACTATGAATGGTCAATCCATTAGCACCCTGGGAAAGAAAACAAGGTGGCAGATGCTCTATGTGGAAAGGACACAGTTATTCTATCATTGATGAGAATTGAAAAGGATCAAATATTCTTGGATTTGATGAAGATGTATATAAGAATAATAATGAATGGAACATCATTAATCCTTTCACAAATGATTGTTTAACCGTCTCTTTTTGAAAGGTTAAAGGATGCTCAAAAGTATGATATGGAAATTCAGAATAAGGTGGAACAATCTGGAAAGATAAATCCTCATAGTTCAATGTCAATGAAGAAGGAATTGTGAGATTTGGGTCAATACTAGGTGTTTCATCAAATCCGAAGTTAAATAAGAAGTATTGGATGATACACATAGTTCAAATTTCTCTATTCACCCAGTAAACACATCTATGTATTGAGATATTTGAGATAATTATTGGTGGGATAACATGAATAAGGAGATCGTTGATTATACATAAAAGTGCATGGTGTGTCAGCAAGTGAAGGCTGAGAGGTAGAAGTCTAAGGGGGTGATGCAACCATTACCCATACCAGCATAGAAATGGGAGAACATCACCATGTACTTTTTAACTAGACATCCAAAGACATTCAAAGGAAACAATGTTATCTGGGTTGTTGTGGATCATCTTACAAATATTGCACACTTCATTGCAATTTGGGAGGATTTCTCATTGGATCAACTAGCACAGATATACATTAGAGATGTGGTAAGTATGAATGTAGTACCACTATTGATTATATTCGATCGTGATCCAAGATTCACCTTTATGTTTTGAAATAGTCTTCAACATCCTCTGGATACTGAGATGAACTTCAGTACGACTTATCATCATCAAACGGATGGCCAATCTAATCAGATTATCCAAACACTTGAGGACATGTTGAGAGCATGCTCAATGTACTTAAAAAGAGGATCGGATCAACATCTTCCTCTTATCGAGTTCACATACAATAATAGTTTCCACTCAAGCATCTAAATTTCTCCTTATGAAGCCATCTATGGGAAGAGGTGCAGAACACTGGCATGTTGGGATGTAGTTGGGGAGAGAAAACTCCTAGGTCCCGAAACGGTTGAATAAATGGTGGAGTAGGTTAAGACCATCTAGCAGCACATTAAAGCTAATCATAATCAACAAAAGAGATATTTTGATAATCGTCTATGAGACCTAGAGTTTGATGTCAGAGAATTGGTATTCCTCCGCATATCAATGTAGAAGAGAGTTTTGAGATTTGGTAAGAAGAGAAAGCTTAGTCCAAGGTACATCGGCCCTTTGTAGATCCTTGATTGCATTGGAGAAATGGCCTATCGACTATCACTCCCACCAAACCTATCTTAAGTACATGATGTATTACATGTATCACTCTTGAAGAAGTACATACCCGACCTATCACATGTACTCAATCCATAGGTGGTACCATTAGATAATGACCTCTCCTATGAAGAGAAGTCGGTGAAGATCTTAGATCATAGGGAAAATGTTCAACGAAATAATACAATTCCCATTGTAAAAGTGTTGTGGAGAAACCACAAGTTTGAAGAAGCAACATGGGAATTGGAGGAAGTGATGAAGTAGAGTTACCCGCATCTGTTTTAGTGAGGGAAAAGGAAATTTCGTGGGTGAAATTTCTTAAAGGGGGAATATTGTAATGACCCAAACTTTTATCAATGAAAATTAATCTTGATCTAATTAAATGTCTCATTATGTAAAATGGTTATATAAAATATGCACTTCCTTGGTTATATCTTTTTGGATCTCAAAATACCGTTAAGAATTGTTATGGTTGCTAATATATTCATTGAACTGTGATCACATGATTAGTATAAATATAGGGCTTTAACAAATCTAGTTTACTCAGAAAAAGGAAGTTATGGCCTCATATAGTAGATTTTCTATGTATGAATCCCATTTGTTGGATCTTGGAAAGGAGATGGCGTCATTGGGCTTCACTCTTGACCAAGCCCAAGCTGAGTTTCAACATGTTAAACTCGAATAGAACCACTAATAGTAGAAGTGTAAGTTGATATATATTACCACCTGAGTAATGTTTTCTGATCCACCTCAAGAGGCAGTCACCATCGCACACCTTACCCTTCAGTATTATGTGGGTGTTATAAGGGGTTATGTTACAATACCATAGAACTATGATTTTGAACATTATTTTTTATAGATAATATACTTTCATTTATTTATTCTTACTTTTTAAATATTTTTTTAAAGAAAAAAATATCATTTTTAGTTAATTAAGAAATTTATTTGGATGAATTAATGGATTTTTGAATTAAATAATATTTTAAATAAATATTATTACAAAATTATTTTTTATATAATATAAATGACTATATAATTATTATGAATATGATTGTGATTTTTATTAAGTTTTGAAAGTCATTTTTATCAAAACCCAGGAATTTTTTATAAATGTCTTTTTTTATTTTAAAAGTAAAAATTCACATATTTAGAAAATTATTTAGATGAAATTAATATTATTTTTGGAATCATGACGTTGAAATTATCCAATGCTTAATTTTTCATAATTTTATGAGAGATTCAAATTTTTGGGTAAAAATTAAATATCATTTAAATATATAATGTCTTTTATGAAATCATAATGACCCAATAGTGATGTAATAAAATACTATAAATATTATATTCTTACAATTTAAGTTATAACATTAAAATAATGTGATATTGGTTTTTTTTTTTTTTTCAAAGCCTTAGTGAACCCTCCAAGACTTATAAAACATTTTATATTTTTAAAATTATTTCCTTGAGAGTGTGATTCACCTCTACATAAGAAAACCAAATATTTTAAGATGTTTGGACATTTTCCTTATAAAATAATGTTTTCCAATCCCCTTTGTCAAAAAACATGGGAAAAACCATGGGCTGGTTTGTGGTTTTTATTAGTTTAATGTGTGGTGTACCAAACCGAAATAATAAAGAATTCCCTCTATTTTCCTATATAAACCCACCCAAACACCCACTTACTCTTCACTCAAAGCCATTGGATCTCTAAAATCCTCTACCCGCTTCTCTCTAGAATCCTTCCAATGCACCCCAAGCTCCCAAGAAGCCTCTCTCAAACCTCCCCCAATCCTTTCAGATCACGCATCCAAGTAAAGGATTCCTTTCTTATTATTATCCATGTTTCTTTATGTTGTAAGACCATTTTACAATCAATTAAAAATGTTGGGGTATGGTTTCTCACCTCCCTTATATTACCCTACCTATGTTTGAAATTATTAGACACTTATTTTTCTCTTATTAATTCCTCCCATATACACCTGTTACCATGCTGAAATTCCATTAGGAATTTCTCTCTTCTCATTCACATTCAAGAAATTTTTTTGTATTATGAATCTAAATTCCATTACATTTGTTGGGACATGTATCTATATTATCCCTTACTATCCTTTTCATGTACATATGATGAGACACCCCGTTCTCTCTCATCATCCATTTCTATGAATTGTTGTTTCATGCCATTATGTTGCCGAAATTGCACCGCGATTTTTCTTAATCCAAAGTCATTGTGTAGTCAATTCCATTACCATTTCTCTATCAAGGGTATTCACCTTTATAAACATTAACATATTTATTATAGAGTTTATGTATTAATTCCACATTCCTTTATCTTAAAATAAATGATGATTTTTAATGAATCCATGTCGTATGATCTATGTGGCACACTTATGCATGGAATGAAATGTTTAAGAAGGGTCACCCTAATAGCACTCCAATGCATTGGGTAAAGATTAGTATCATGATACGTCAAGTGAAATAAGGGTTTACTTGTGATAATTCAAGTTCAATGAGGGTTTACCCAAAATAATTTAAGTGCAATGGGGTTTTACTCATGCTCCATGTGCAAGGAGCCTTGGCTCATGCTAATACCATGTTAAGTGTTATTTCCACATTCCCATGTTGTGATAATAATTCTTTATCATGAATTTATGTTTATAACAAGAATGTTATATATTACACACTTAAACATGATTTATTATATAAACATCACTTGATAAAACATAGAATATCAATAGGTCTAGTGTATTTGGGGCTTAGTACCATTACATTACAACTTAAAACATTAAATACAACATCTTTATTAAAAACATCTTTTTCATGACCACTACATCCCCTCATACTTACCATTGCATAGGATATCCTGAGGACATGCATAAAAAAGGGTGAGATATAAATCCCAGTAAGGGAATAAACATGGAATAAAATGAGTAATACAATAAATGTTAGACAATAGGCATATCAATAGAGCACAAGAGAAACATGAAAATAAAAAAATGATAAAGCACGATAATCATAATATGGAAATGTGGAAACAACACTTAACATGGAATTTAGCATGAGCCAAGGCTCATTCCACATAGAGCATGAGTAAACCCTCATTACACATGAATCATGAGTAAACCCTCATTACACATGAATCATGAGTAAACCCTCATTACACTTGAATTAGTATGAGTCAACACTCATTTCACATAATGTATCATGATACTATACTTTACCCAATGAATTGAAGCACTATTAGGGCACACCCTTATTAAACATTTCATTTCATGCATAAGTGTGCCACATGGATCATACAACACGGAATCAATCCTCATCCTTTATTCCATGAAAAATGGATGTGGAATACATACATGAATATTTATAATCAATAAGTAAATGTGCATAAATGTGAATACCCTTGATAGAGAAATGGGCGTGGTATTCACTACACAATGACATTGGCTTGGAAAATTGTAGTGGAATTCCGGCAACATAACGACGTGAAATAAGAACTCATAAAAATGGTTGATGATAGATAAAGGGTTCCTCGTCATATTTACATGAAATGGAAATTAAGGGGCTATATAGATACATGTCCCAACAAATGTAATGGAATTTATATTCATAATACAAAAGAATTACTTGGATATAAATGAGGAGAGAGAAATCCCTCACAGAATGTCTTCATGGTAACGGGTGTACATGGGAGTCATTAATGAGAGGGAAAGGGGTATACCATCATCCAAACAAAAATAGGATAGTATGGGGAGGTTCTAAATCATACCCCAAAATTTTTAATTGAAAACAAAAGGGCATAACAACTTATGGAATATTGGAAAAAATGAGAAAGGAAGAAATCCCTTACTTGGAAGTGTGGTCCCAAAAGCATTTGAGAGGCTTGAGAGAGGCTTCTTGGGAGATTGCGACACCTTGGGAGGATTATAGAGAGAGGAGGTAAGGGTTTTGTCAAAATCCAAAGACTTTGAGTAAAGAGTAAGTGGGAGCTTGGGTGGGTTTATATAGGAAAGGAGAGGGAATTCATTATTATTTAGGTTTGGGTCACCACACATTAAACTGATCAATACCACAAACCAGCCCATGGTTTTTTCCAAAGGGGAGTGGAAAAAAATTTTCTATAAGGCCAATGGTCGAACTTCTTAAAATAATATGGTTCCTTATGTGGAGAGATGTCACACTCTCAAGAGAATTCATTTAAAAAGTGAAAATGTTTTATAACTCTTGGAGGGTCCACTAATGTTATGTAAAATAAAAAAACAAACCCAAAATAACAGTATTTGAATTTTAAAACATATATTGGCCGAAAATAATGTTTATAGTATTTTATTACATCATTATTTGGTCATTATGATGTCATAAAACACATTGTATATTTAAACAGTATTAACTTTTAACCAAAAATTTTGACTGTCTCAAAAAATTATTAAAAATTCACCATAAAATAATTTCGATGTTGGGATTCCAAAAAAAATATTTATTTTATCTAAATAATTTTCTAAATATGTAAATTTTTACATTTAAAATAAAAACCGCCATTTATCGAAAATTCATGGGTTTTAACAAAAAATGTTTTCAAACCTTAATAAAAATTACAATTGCATTCATAAAATTATACGATCATTTATATTTAATAAAAATTTGTTTAATAATAATAATATTTTATTAAAATATTATTTAATTCATAAATCCATTAAATCATCAAAATAGATTTCTTGGTTAAATATTAACAAAAAATACAATTTGCACTTTAAAAAATATTTACAAAGGAATAATAATAAAATGAATGTATATTCATTATTATATACAAAATAATGCACATAATAATACTAAAAAGGTCTTTTTACATAACACCTAATAACACCCATAGAATACTAAATAATAAGGTGTGCGATGGTGAAAGACTCTTTGGGTGGCTCAGATAACATTGCTCGGGTGGTAATCTCTATCATCTTCCACTTCTCTCGTAGGAGATTCTGTTAGAGATTAACATGTTAAAGCTCGGCATTGGCTTGGTCAAGAGAAAATCCCAATGACACCACCTCCTTTCTGAGCTCCGACAAATGGGCTTCATACGTGGAAAGTCTACTGGATGAGGTCATCGCTTCCTTTGTCTGAGTAAATTGGATTTGTTAAAGACCTATATTTATACTAATCATGTGATCACTGTTCAACAGCTACATTAGAAATGTTTATAATTTTTAATGGTATTTTAAAATCCAACAACATAAAACCAATGAAGTTCACATCTTATATAAACATTTTACATAATGAGACATTTAATTATATGAAGAGGAATTTTCATTAATGAAATTTTGAGTCGTTACAATCTTCCCCCCTTAAGAAATTTTTCCCTCAAAATTTCCTTTTCCCACACTAAAATAGATGTGGGTAACTATGCTTTATCATTTCCTCTGATTCCCACGTTGCTTCTTCAAACTTGTGGTTTTTCCACAACACCTTGATGAGATACATTGTCTTATTTTTTGGAACTTTTTCTCTACATTAAAAGATCTTCATTTGTGTCTCCTCATATGAAATATCATCCTCTAACTGTACCACATCTGAAGAGAGTACATGTGAATGGCCTAGTATGTACTTCCTTAAGAGGGATACATGAAAGACATCATGTACTTTGGCCAGGGTAGGTGGAAGTTTTATTCGATAGGCCACAACCCCGACACAATCAATAATCTCGAAGGGCCCAATGTACCTAGGACTTAACATCCCTTTATTTCCAAAATCATGACCTTATTCCATAGATATATGCGTAGAAATACCATATCTCCAACTTTAAACTCGAGGTCTCATCGACGGTTATCTGCATAACTCTTCTGTCGACTCAGGGATGCCTTGATATGCTGCTAAATGGTTTTCACCTTCTCCTCCATTTCTTCGACCATTTCTGGTCCTAGCAGCTTACACTCACCGACTTTATCCCAACATGTCAGTTTTCTACACCCTTCCCATATAGGGCTTCATAAGGTGTCATTCAGATGCTCGAGTGGAAACTTTTATTGTAGGATAATTCAACCAGTGGAAGATGTTGGTCCCACCCTCATTTGAATTCCATTGAACGTGATCTTAATATATCCTCTAGTGTCTGAATAGTTCACTCATATTGGACATCCATTTGAGGATGATAGGCCATACTGAAGTATAGTTAAATATCCAGATCATTGAATACTCTTCCAAAACATAGAGGTGAATCTTGGATCTCGATTGGACACAATAGATAGTGGTACACCATGTTGCCTTAACACTTCCCTAATATATATCTGTGCCATTTTATCCAATGATAAATCCTCCTGAATTCAAATAAAGTGTTAAGACTTCGTAAGACGATACACAATAACCCAGATTGCATTGTTTCCTTTGGATGTCTCTGGAAGTTCGGTGATAAAGTCCATGGTGATGTTCTACCATTTCCATGCGGGTATGGGAAATGGTTGAATCATCCCCTTAGACTTATGCCTATCTGCCTTCACTTTCTGGAACACTGGGCACTTTAATTTATACTCAACGATCTCCTTCTTCATATTATCCCAGAAATAATTCTCTTGGATATCTCGATACATATTTTTCTTTCTTAGGTGAAGAGAGAAATTTTAACTATGTGCATTATCCAAAAGTTACTTATTCAGTTCTAGACTTGATGGAACACATAGTCTTTTCCCAAATATCACAGTTCCTTCTTCGTTATCATTGAACTCTGAGGATTTCCCTTTTCTGATAGCTTCAACTTTCTTCAGAATTCCCACATCATCCTTTTGAGCATCCTTTAACTTTTACAAAAGAGACAATTGAGAAATCATTTGTGAAAGGATTTATGATGTTCCCTTCTTTATGATTCCCATGTCCATCTTTATAAAATCTAAGAATATTGGATCCTTCTCAATTCTCATCAATGATAGAATCACATGGTCCTTTCTACTAAGAGAATCTACTACCTTGTTCGCTTTCGCAGGGTGGTAATGGACTGAGTAGTCATAGTCTTTGATCATCTCTAACCATCTTCATTGGTGCATGTTCAACTCTTTCTGTGTGAATATATACTTCAGGCTTTTGTGATCCGTATATATTTCACACTTCTCCCCAAAGAGATAATGCCACCAAATTTTTAATACGAAGATCACCGCAACCAACTCCAGATCATGTGTTGGATTATTCTACTAATTAAATTTCAATTTCCTTGAATTATACGCAATGACTTTGTCATTTTTCATCAACACACATCCCATGCCCTTCGTTGAAGCATCACTGAATACTAAAAAATGTTTTCTGCTTGTGGGTAAAGTGATCATGGGCACAGTGATAATCTTGTTTTTAAACACCTTGAAGCTTTCTTTGCATTCATCACTCTAAGAAAACATTAATCACTTCTGAGTTAGCTTGGTAAGAGGGTTGGATAATTTTGATAAATTTCTCACAAATCATCGATAATATCCAGATAACCCCAAGAAGCTATGGATATCTATTACCGATGTTGGCCTCGGTCATCCCTTAATTGCATCTATTTTGGAGGGATCCATAGATATCCCATTTCTTGTGATGATATGGCCCAAGGATGAGACCTCTTTTAACCAGAACTCGCACTTGTTGTACTTTTCATAGAGCTTCTCCTTCCGCAAGGACTCTAGTACAGTTCTTAGATTCTTCTTATGATCCTCCTTGGTTTTGGATTATATCAGAATATCATCTATAAAGACTACCAAAATTTTTTCAAGGTAATCTCTAAAGACTCTATTCATCAATTCCATGATGATTTTTGGATCATTAGTGAGTCTAAATGTCATTACTATGAATTCATAGTGCTCGTATATTGTTCAAAAAGTAGTCTTAGGGATATCTTCCTTCTTCACCCTTACTTGATAATATCTCGACTAAAAATCCAACTTGGATAAGTATTGTGCTCCACACAGCTGATCAAACAAGTCATCGATTTGTGGGAGAGGATACTTGTTCTTTATTGTGATTTTGTTAATCTCACGATAATCGATGCAAAGGCACATTGACCCATCCTTCTTCTTGATGAAGAGGACTTGGGCACCCCATGGTGTAGCACATGGGTGTATAAACCCTTTATCCAGATTCTCCTGTATTTATTTCTTCAACTCCTCAAGATCCACAATAGAAAATCTATATGGATTATGGGATATTGGAAATACCCTAGGTATAAGATCAATTGAGAATTCAACATATCTTCTAGGAGGAAGACCAGGCAATTCCTTATGAAATGCTTCAGTGAATTCCCTCACAATAGGCATGTCTTCAAGGATGGTTTCCTCTTAAGACTCAATCATCTGAGCCAGATATGCATGCTCATAGGGAAGTAATATCCATGCTTGAGATGATGGAGCTAAAGAAGATTCATCTTCCTTCTCGCACTTGTATAGAATCGGGGGTCGATTCTCGACAAGGAGAGTGATTTCCCTCTCACGAAAATTTATGTTAGCTCTATATAAGGAAATCCAATCCATGATAAGAATTGCATAAAATTAACCCTGAGGGAGTTTTATGAGGTTATTTGGGGAGCTCAATCCACCTATTAAGATAGGGGAGTAGTTATATTCATGGGATGTAATGATTACCCCATTTATTGTACTCATTGACATCTTTACTTCCATGATTTGTGGTGGTTTTAGGAATTTTATACTAAACTTTCGGGATATAAAAGAATGCGTAGAACCGGAATCGAAAAGTATGTTTTCTATTCTTTAATTAATAACTAGTTTACCTATCACCACTTCATTTTTGGGGTTCATTTCAGCAGTAGTGATGGAAAACGCTCACCCTTGCTACCTTGGAGGTTGTTGGTTGCCTCCAAAAACCCTTGGCTTAGGGCACTAATTTGAAATATTCCCTAGTTATTTGAAATTGAAGTAATGAACAACGCATTGAAAGTTGAATTGACCATTCCTCTCCTCTATCACAGCCGTGAGCTTTTCATGTCGGTGGTTAATGGCTAGGTTCCCTTCTCTTCCACACCTAAAGCATTTCCTTGTCCCTTTTAGGAAATTTCTGGGGTGCTTCTTTTTTCACCTTTGGCAAGTGGGGTATTGGATTTTCTTAGAATCGTTGGATTTATCCATCAGACTCCCAGAATTGAAGTCCAACTTAAGTTTCTTATCCTCATGATACCCCTGAGGTTTGGGGATCTCTATTTCAACCTTGAGGGCACAACGGACAATTTCCTCATAGTTGTCAATGTCGTGGATCTCCAGGGATTTTTACATCCTAGGTATCGTCCCGCCAAATAAGCAGGAAACCTTGCATTCGGGGGTAAGAAAAAAGATGGAAGTGTATCATTCAAGCCTTGTATGGTTTGACTCATACGATCTGACATATTCGTCATCTTTTTTCTTGAGGGAAAGGAAGTCCCTTTCCATCTTAAGTTGGAGGGTGCATGGAAAATATTTATCAAAAAACATATTCCAAAAATCCTTCCATTCCAATGCCTCTATCTCCTCCTTAAGATTCTTATTTTCTATCAATTTCCACCATTGATCGGAGTCACCCTCCAGACGATAAGCAGACATAAGAACCTTCTCTTGTTTGGAACATTGAATAATGGAGAAGATATTTTCAATGGAGTTGATCCATTGTTCAGTGATTGAGGTATCGGATGATCCATTAAAAGTAGGAGGTCTTTGTCTCATGAATCTATCGATAGTGACTTGTTCTTTATTTGGGGGGTTGAACTTTCCTCTTGACTCATGTTTCTATTCAAATCATTAGTTAACTGAGAGATAATCGTGACAAATTTCGCGATTCCTGCTCCCATTGGATTGGGCATCTCATTAGAATAGTCATCACATTGATCTTCACATTGGTTTTTAGCCCGAGTCCTCCTATTACTGGCCATTAGTTGGAATAAAAGGAAGTTTAGGGGTAACACATAAAGGGTAATCCAAGGACAAAACATATGACTTATAAATAGCTTTTTATTCCTTAACTTATGAATCTATAGGCTTCAATTTATGTTATCTATGATCTAATTTATAACACATATTCTTATGGATTTTTGTATTCCCTTAATAATTGTTCATACTAAGATTGTGAATTTACTGATGCATATCCCCCAGGAGTGTAATAACCAAGAGTGCAGAAAGGTCTCTTGTTGTGTACCAGGATACCTCGGGTCAATTCCGAAACTCCTTGTCAGGGTTTTCACCCCTAGGTACATCTGTGCTAGAGCCTCCTCTACCTGCTCGTATCCAAACAGGGATGTATTTTCTTGATAAACCACTTACTCAATACTCACCAAAACTTAGGGATGTTTTTATTATACTTAGTCCTGTCTCTAATTATTTAGTAGGGTTTTCTAATCCTAATCCCAAAAATAACTAAACCTTTCTCTGATTCCAACTATAACAACCTTGTTCTTTATTTCACATTTAAACATGATTTATTACATAATCATCACTTGATAAAACATAGAATATTGATAGATCTAGTGTCTTGGGGGATTAGGACCATTACATAACAACTTAAAACATGAAATACAATATCTTTATTGAAAACTTCATTTACATGACCACTACATTACCTCATACTTAGCATTGCATAGGATAACCTGACGACATGCATAAGAAAAGCGTGATCTATAAAGCCCAGTAAGGGAATAAAAATGGAATAACATGAGGAATAAAATGCATGTTAGACAATAGGAATATCAATGGAGAACAAGAGAAACATGAACATAAAGTCCTTATAAAGCATGATAATCATAACATTGAAATGTGGCAACAACACTTAACATGGAATTTAGCATGAGCCAAGGCTCATTGCGCTTGGAGCATGAGTAAACCCTTGTTGCACATGAATCACAAGTAAAACCTCATTGAACTAGAATTATAATGATTCAACACTAATTTCACATGAAGTATCATTATACTATACTTTACCCAATGCATTGGAGCGCTATTCAGGCACACCCTTCTTAAACATTTCATTTGATGCATAAGTGTGCCACATGGATCATACAACATTGAATCAATCATCATCATTTATTCCATGATAAAGGGATGTGGAATACATACATGAATATTTATAATCAATAGTTAAATGTGCAAAAAGTTGAATAACCTTGATAGAGAAATGGGCATGGTATTCACTACACAATGACATTGGCTTGGAAAATTGTAGTTCAATTTCAACAACATAATGGCATGAAATAAGAACTCATAAAAATGTTTGATGAGAGATAAAGGGGTATACCATCATATATACATGAAATTGACATAAAGGGGGTCATATAGATACATTTCCCAATAAACATGATTGAATTTAGATTCATAATACCAATGAATTACTTGGATGTAAATGAGGAGAGAGAAATCCCTCATGGAATTTCGGCATAGTAACAAGTGTTAATGGGAGGCATTAATGAGAGAGAAATGGGTATCCCATCATCCAAAAATAATGAAACTAGTATGGGGAGTTGATAAATCATACCCCAACCTTTTTAATTTAAAACAATAGGGCATAACAACTTAAATAAAACTGGACAGAATGAGAATGGAAGAAATCCCTTACATGGAAGTGTGATCCCAAAAGGTTGGGTGAGGCTTGAGAGAGGCTTCTTGGGTTATTGGTGAACCTTGGGAGGATTATTGAGGGAGGAGGGAAGGGTTTGGTTGAACTCAAAAGGCTTTGAGTGAAGAGGAATTGGGAGCTTGGGTGGGTTAATATAAGAAAGGAGAGGGAATTCTTTATTATTTAGGTTTGGGTCACCACACATTAAACAAATCAATACCACAAACCATCCCATGGTTTTTTCCAATGATATTTTCCAAATGGGAGTGGAAATAAATATTTTATAAGTCCAATGGAAAAATGTCTTCAAATAATAGGGTGGCATATGTGGAGGTGAGCCACACTCTCAAGGAAACTCATTTAAAAAGTGAAAATGTTTTATAACTATTGGAGGGTCCACTAATGTTTTGTAAAACAAAAAAAAACTAACCAAAAATAAAATTATTTTAATGTTAAAACATATATTTTCCGAACATAATGTTTATATTATTTTATTATATCACTATTGGGTCATTATGATTTCATAAAACACATTATATATTTAAACAGTATTTAACTTTTACCCAAAAATTCGGTTGTCTCGGAAAAGTATGAAAAATTCACCATTGGATAATTTCGATGTCCTGATTCATAAAATAATATTTATTTTATCTAAATAATTTTTTAAATATGTGAATTTTTACTTTTAAAATAAAAACTTCCATTTATCGAAAATTTATGGGTTTTGACAAAAACTGCTTTCAAACCTTAATTAAAATTACAATTGCATTCATAAAATCATACGATCATTTATATTTAATAAAAATTAATTTAATTATAATAATATTTTATTAAAATATTATTTAATTAAAAAATCCATTAATTCATCAAAATATATTTCTTGGTTAAATATTAACTAAAAATACTATTTGCGCTTTAAAAACTATTTACAAAGTGACAATAATAAAATGAATGTATATTAATTATTATATAAAAAATAATGCACATAATGATAGTGCTAATGTCTTGTTACATAACCCCTTAACACACCTGTATATGACCGCAGTGTAAGTTGTGCGATGGTGACAGACTCTTTGGATGGCTCGGATAACATTACTCAGGTGGTAATCTCTATCAGCTTCCACTTCTCTCATAGGCGATTCAGTTCAAGCTTAACATGTTGAAGCTCGGCTTGGGCTTGGTCAAGATAGAATACCAATGATTCCACCTCTTTTCCGAGCTCTGAAAAATGGGCTTGATATGGGGAAAGTCTACTAGATGAGGCCATTGCTTCCTTTATCTGAGTAAAGTGGATTTGTTAAAGCCCTCTATTTATACTAATTATGTGATCATTATTCAATATCTATATTAGAAACAATCACAAATCTTAACGGTATTTTAAAATCTAAAAAAATAAAACCAATGAAGTTCGCATTTTATATAAACATTTTACATAATGAGACATTTAATTAGATCAAGAGGAATTTCCATTAATGAAAGTTTGGGTCATTACAATGTTCATGTTTATTTTTTGCTCTGTTGGTATTCCTATTTCTTAACATGCATTGTATTATTCATTTTATGTATTGTTTAATCCCTTACAGGTCTTTATAGCTCACCCATTTCTTATGAATTTCCTCAGGTTATCCCATTTAAGGCTATGTATGAGGGAATGTAGTGGTCATGTAAAGGAATTTTTTAATAAAGATGTTGTGTGTAATGGCACAGACCCTCCCGGCCCATTACTTTTCCAAAACATGGCTCCACCAAGATTGTGGCACCGTGATGGTGGCACTGTAAGGGTGGCACCGTGACAGTGGCACCATATCCTTACCCTTCCTTCATTCTTTTTCCAGTTCCGCTCCCGCAACGTAATTTTTTGATTCTAAAATATTTTAATACCCTTTTTAAACACATTTAAATCCCATAATTAATACCTAAAATTCCCGAGGAACCTCCCCGATGGGGGATATTAAATAACAGCTTAATATCATCGTGTGTAAATTCCCACAAAACCATGATCCAACATTCAAGTCATTCAAAATTCTATATCCCATAATAATAGGATCCCGTCGCTATATATTCCTCTAGAGTTTCCACTTCTTCTCCTTGGCTGGATTTATTTCTACCCCCTAGTGAGCTTAGAGTCCCTCCTTCTTGTGGCTTGTGGTGTGCCTGTGCTGGAGCTTTTCTGCTCGTCCTTGGAGTCCCCGACGTTCCTCCCCTGCAAGTCACGCATCCCCTATTCTTGGCATGTGGAGAAGAAATTTGATCCTTGATCAACCACGTAGGGATTTTCCTCCATCTCTCCTTTTTGAGTATCATGTGGGGTGGGTACGCTACTGTTTCTGTGGGGTGGACGAAACCAAACCTTAACAAAGATAATAAATGGACTGTTAAAGAATGATGGGGTGTGTTTGACATTTCTACTGTATTCTTTTATGTTGTTATGTGATTGTGAACTGTTTGGGCTTATGCTTGCTGAAAATCATGGGAATTGGTGTTCTTTCCTTGCCCACTAATGAACCCTTTCCTTCAGTGATGATTTAATGACCGTAATCTAGAAATTGGTTAATCACTTAAACTCGGCTGGTTAAATGGATTCCCAGTGAACATAAATCCTTGTGTGGTCACCCCGATTAACCATCAGAAAGAAGAAGCTAATGAATTATGTGCTCGAACTTGGAAGTTTCCCTACTCTATTTTGGTAGTGGGAGTGTTTTCCTTTCTTGGTTTTTTGGTTGTCTCCTTTCTCATAGGGCATTAGAATGCCTCCCCACTTGTGCATGAGATTCTTTGGTTTTCCCTACTGAGTATACTTGTATGCTCACCCTACGTATATAAACTGCTTTCAGGTTTCCAGTAGGACTTCAAGGATCGTGCAGGGCCGTACTAGCTCGGGTGTTGGGGCATTTGCAGTTTCTTTTTTTCTTTTCTTTTGGTCCTTTACCCTTGTAGTTTCCATATTGTGGATTTTACTTTTGTAACATGAATATGGTAATGGTTTCTTTGGCTTTAATTTTACCCCAGTTTTTGGTGTTGTTGGGTTTTATCATCTTATATCTGGATCCTATTAAAGAAAAAGGGTAATGTCTTCCATCTTGTGTGTGATTCTATACCCTTGGTGCTAGTCTCCACTTTGGGACCTATTGAAGGCAGGTCTCGGGGGTCATTATCTCTCCTTCAACTTGAAGAAGGAAGGGTCTGGAAATCTCCAGTCTCGTCCCTCGTCTTGGTGTAGGCGGGTTGTGACAGAATGGTATCAAAGGTGATGTTGAGAGATAGGACGGAGTCTGGAGCTAGGCACAGAGAGGATATCATGAGATGGTAGGGCAACAGTGTTGGGTGATCTTGGTGTGTGAAATAGGCCAGGGACGACAGGCTAGGACATGGGATTTTAGGGGCCTCCATGATCCGATGTAAGGACTCTGGACCTACCAAACAACCAAGTAAGGCTACACTGATTGTAGGGTAGATACCCTAGGAAAGGTAAATTCATCATAATGACTTTTGTTCTCGTGTTTCATGGGTATTTGGGGATTTAAAATGAATATTAAGTATAATAAAATGTAAGAAAAATATTCTACACTACTCGGGATTATGCATTCCTTGTTTACCTTGCAGCTATGTCACCTGGGAGATGACCACGAGTAGTACGGGCGATCGAGGACCAAGAGGTTGACTTGGCCAGTCAGAAGTGGATAGACCGAGAGGAGGAGGATGATCAGTGGCAGAGGGCGCTTCGTGCTTTTCAGCGACAGACCCTTGGGAAATACGAGGTCAGCATCTCAGACGTGGAGACGGAGAGCTGGATAGAGGAGATGGTGATAGATTTCAGCTTTATTAGGGCTCCGATGGAGTACTAGGTTCCTATGGCTGTAATACATATGTGTGTAGCAGCACGTTAGTGGTGGACGCTTTATCTTGGGGAGAAAAGGTAGGCTGAGGTGATGTGGACTGACTTCAAGAAGGAATTTCGGGCGAAATTCCTCTCCTCCATGATGAAGGCTGAGAAGAGGTAGGATATAATCTTCCTCCAGAAGGGGATCATGTCAGTGAGAGAGTTGGGGATCAAGTTCAAGGATCCCCTTTGCTTCACTCCAGTCCTTTTTCCAAATGAGGAGTCTCGGGCGAGACGTTTGGAAGAGGCACTTCGACCTTCTCTCCAGTATGTTGTTACTCCCTTCACCCTACCGATGTACTTGGAGGTCCAGAAGAAGGCCGAAGTAGTGGAGAGGATTCACACGTTGGGAGGTGTATCGTGAGATAGAATCCAGTTGGGTTCATCTAAGGGGAAATCCTTTAGCAGTAGGCCTCCAGCATCAGGACCCTCTAGGTTTCGACCAGCAGGAAGCTGGCCTCAGCAGTTCCAGTTCCGATCTCCTGGCCCTCGCCCTTTATTTTCGGGCCCTGGACCAAGATTCTTCATCTGTGGAAGCCATGGGAACCTTCAAAATCAATTCCCGAATAGAGTATAGTACAGCGGGGGTGGGAAGGTTCAGCACCCACCTCATCAGCAGCAGTTTCAAGCTAGGCCCTTTCAGTAGCAGCAGTAGGGGCAGCAAGCTCCTGCTCTTCTGAGAGCAGGTGTCGTAGGAGGAGGCCGACCTCAGGGCACTCCTCAAGGACCTCGACCATGGAGTGCTCGGGGAGGTGTTCGATATTTTAGAGGTAGGGGAGCTGGGCATGGGTAGTTTCACGCCGTGGAGGCAGTATTGCCAACAGGGATAGAGGTCGTTCGAGGTATGATCAGCTTGTTTAGTACTCTTGCCTATACCTTATTTGATACAGGAGATTCACACTCCTTTGTTGCATCCAGTATGGATCGTGCTCTGGGTCTATATTCTGAGAGACTTCCAGTTCCCCTAGTTTTGAGTACACCAGTCAGAGGTCAGACCGACTTGTTTTTTGTTTGTTGAGGGTTCAGAGTGATGATAGGGCCACATCAGTCAGTCATGGATCTTCTACTATTGCAGATACATACATACAATTTCATCCTAGGAATTGACTGGTTGTTCTCTGTATGTGTCGTCATTGACTGCTTCTGAGGAAGGTTCGTGTTTTCAAACTTGGGTGGTTGATGTATAACTTTCATCAGCGAGCGGGGTGGCCAGAAAAGCAGCAAGCGAGAGGAGCCCCTTTTTTCCTTGTTAGCTGAGCTATCAGTGGGGTCGGTGGATGAAGAGATGGTGGAAGTTCCAGGGGTTGTCAATGAGTTTACGGACATCTTCCCTGATTAGATGACCACTCTACCCCCTCGACTTGATATCAAGTTTGGGATAGACTTTCAACCTGGTGCCCATCCGATTTCGTTGGCCCCCTACCGGATGGCACCTTCTGAGTTACGGGAGTTGCGGATTCATATTGACAATATGATGAAGAAAGGTTTTGTTCGACCAAGTGCGTCACCATGGGGTGATCCAGTCTTGTTCGCAAAGAAGGCCGATGGTGGTCTCAGGCCGTGCATAGATTATAGGAGACTGAATCAGGTGACGGTCAAGAATCGCTACCCTCTTCCGAGGATAGACGATCTCTTTGACCAGCTGAGGGGAGCGGGTTGGTTATCTAAGATCGACCTGCGGTCTCAATATCACTAGTTGAGGGTGAATTAGGGTGACATCTCAAAGACTACATTCAGGTTCAGATATGTTCACTTTGAGTTTGTGTTCATGTCATTCGGCGTTACGAACGCTCCTGCTGTGTTCATGGGACTCATGAAATCCGTCTTCCGGGAATACCTGGATCAGCTTGTGGTCGTGTTTATTGACGGCATCATGATCTACTCTAGATTAGAGGATGATCACACTGAGTACCTCAGAATAGTTTTAGAGGTCCTCTAACAGCACCAACTCTATGGGAAGTTGTCCAAGTGAAAGTTCTGGATGTGATAAGTGCACTTCCTTGGGCACGTGGTGTCCGAAAAGAGAATAGCGGTGGACCCATCAAAGTTCGAGGTGGTTGTTTCTTGTTCATAACCCAAGAACATGGCAGAGGTTTGTAGTTTCCTCGGGCTGGCAGGTAACCACTGGAGGTTCATACCCAACTTCTCCCGAGTTTCACCACCTTTGACAGCTTTGACCAAGAAGCACCAGGCTTTCGTGTGGAATGGACAATGTGAGGTAGCCTTCAGCTATCTAAAGGAGAAGTTGGTTAGTTCCCCAGTACCGAGATTACCAGAGGAGGTTGTAACATTTGATGTGTTCTGTGATGCTTCAGAATAAGGCCTCGGGTGTGTGTTGATGCAACAGCAAGGGGTGATCTCTTATGGGTCTAGACAGTTACGTCCTCATGAGCGTAATTATTCCACCCACGATCTGGAGCTTGCGGCGGTTGTGTTCGCACTAAAGTTGTGGCAGAATTACCTCATTGGGGAGTGCTTTGTGGTCTTCACATATCACAAAATCTTGAAGTATATCTTCTCCCAGCGGGACCTGAACTTACAGCAGTGAAGGTGGATGGAGTTCCTTCAGGACTACGACTTCAATATTTCCTACACCTCAGGAAAAGGGAATGTGGTGTCTGATGCCTTGAGTGGGAAGTCATAGAAGGATGCAGTTCGAGAGTCAGTAGATTCCTGGAAAGTGATGGAGGAGTTGGATGCCCTGCACCTGGATGCGAGGATGGATAGTGGTAGAGGTTTCTTGTATCAGATGATAGTACGGTCTTCTCTGTTATGGCAGGTAGAGGAGTCTCAATGGGGAGACTCAGAGAGTGAAGTGATGCGTGACCAGGTTAACCAAGGCGATGCCCTGAAAGGGTGGATGGAGGATGGTCAGAATCAGATGCTTTTCTGGGGGAGGTTGTTTGTTGCAGAGGCGATGCGCGATAGGGTTCTTGGTGAGTTCCACAACTCAACCTTAGCAGTACACCCAGGAGTTTCCAAGATTTACTAGGGTATGAGGGGTCGGTTTTGGTGGCCCGGGGTAAAGCGAGCGGTGGCGGAGTTCGTAACAAAGTGCCTAGTGTGTCAACAAGTAAAGGCTGGACACCGTGTTCCAGGCGGTTTGTTGCAACCTTTAGATATTCTCGAGTAGAAGTGGGAAGACATATCGATGGATTTCCTCACAGGTCTAGGCAAGGTTCAAGGAGGCTGCGACGCTATCTGGGTAGTGGTGGACCGGTTGATGAAATCAGCTCACTTTCTGGTGATCAAGGATTCGGGCACAGTGGATTCCCTAACACGGAGGTATGTGGATGAGGTGGTGCGGTTTCATGGAGTTACGAGGTACATAGTCTCAGATATGGATGCACAGTTTACCTCATGAATCTGGAGAGGATTGCAGCATGATTTTGGCACCCAGCTACGTCTTAGCACTGCTTTTCACCCCCATATAGATGGACAGATGAAGCGCACCATCCAGACAATGGAATATATGTTGCGAGCATGTATCCTGGATTTTTGGGGATCCTAGATGTGAAAATTTCCTTTGGTAGAGTTTTCCAACAACAATAGCTACCACTATACCATTGGCATGGCTCCGTTAGAAACTTTGTACGAAAGTTCGTGTCGTTCACCCGTGTGCTGGACAGGAGTCGGGGAGGCAGGTATTCTTGGCCCGAAGGTGGTGCAGAGCACGACAGAGAAGTTTCAGATTATACGGAAGAGAATGAAGGCGGATCAGGACCGGAAGATGTCATATGCCGATAATAGGAGGAGACTCTTGGAGTTCAAGGTCTGGGACCACGTTTTCTTTAAGGTCTCCCCTCGGCGTGGGTAGTGGAGGTTTGGCAGGGGGTAAGCTTTCTCCTAGGTTTTTCAGACCGTTCGAAGTGCTTCAGTGGGTCGGTGAATTGACTTATCAACTGGTGTTTCCACCATAGCTACAAATAGTGCACAATGTATTCCTTGTGTCCTAGCTCCGTCAGTATCTACAGGATGATTCACACGTCCTCGACTGGGGAGAGCTAGATATCGTGGAAGATGCAACATTTGTGGAGCGACCTGTGATGATCGAGGGTCATGAAGAGAAGGTGCTTCGTGGGAAAACCATTCCTTTGGTTCGTGTGTTGTGGAGACATGGTGGGCTTGAGGAAAGTAACTAGGAATGGGAGACTCATATGCGTGCCTAGTACCCATACTATTTTGAGTAGTTCTATTTTGTTATATTTTTCTGTGATGGAATGCTTTACCTTGTTAACTATGGAATGTACGGTTTTCCTTTTTCTGTGGATGTGTTTGAAGTGTCCTAAAATGTGGGAGGAGAGGACCTGATCCCTAGTTAAGATTCATTAATGTGGATGTTCCTATACCCATGCGGTCGAGTCAGTGCCGCCCAAAATGGATAGTATCTTAACATTAAGGAAGGGAAACCCCTCACCCACATGAACGGATGGTTTAAACTTTTGTTTTGAGTGGTTTCACGGGGGAGTGGAGTGGTATGATTGTGACTATTCAGGAGATAGATGAGGAAGGAGACGTTCCTTGGTAACAAATAGGTTCACTCCTGAGAGGTATCTTTTAAGGTGGTTTTTCAGACCCCTCTCCTTTCTTCGGGTCTAGTTTTGATTCTCGAGGACGAGAATATTTTGAGAGGTATCTAATGTAATGGCCCGGACCCTCCCGTCCCATTACATTTCCAAAATGCGGCTCCACCAAGACGGTGGTACCGTGATGGTGGTACCGTAAGGGTGGCACCGTGACGGTGGTACCGTATCCTTACCCTTCCTTCGTTCTTTTTCCAGTTCCGCTCCTGCAATGTAATTTTTTTATGCTAAAAAATTTTAATACCCTTTTTAAATCCATTTAAATCCCATAAGTAATACCTAAAAATCTCTAGAAACCTCCCCGATGGGGGATATTAAATAACAGCTTAATATCAACGTGCGTAACTGCCCAAGAAACCACGATCCGACTTTCAAGTTGTTCAAAATTCCATATCCCATAACAATAGGATCTCATCGCTATATATTCCACTAGAGTTTCCTCTTCTTCTCCTTGGTTGGATTTATTTCTCCCCCTGGTGTGCCTGGAGTCCCTCCTTCTTGGGTCTTGTGGTGTGCCTATGCTGGAGCTTTTTTTCTCGTCCTTGGAGTCCCCCACGTTCCTCCCCTACAAGTCATGCATCCCCTATTCTTGGTGCGTGGAGAAGAACTTCGATCTTTGATCAACCATGTAGGTATTTTCCTTCGTCTATCCTTTCTGTGTATCATGTGGGGTGGCTACGCTACTATTTCTGTGGGGTGGATGAAACCAAACCTTAACAAAGATAATAAATGGACTGTTAAAGGATTATGGGGTGCGTTTGATGTTTCTGCTATTTTATTTTATGTTTCTATGTGATTGTGAACTGTTTGGGCTTATGCTTATTGAAAATCATGGTCATTGGTGGTCTTTCCTTGCACACTAATGAACCCTTTCCTTCAGTGATGATTTAATGACTGTAATCTAGAAATTGGTTTATCACTTAAACTCGACTGGTTAAATGGATGCCTAGTTAACATAAATCCTTGTGTGTTCACCCTGGTTAACGAACGGAAAGAAGAAACTAAGGAATGATGTGCTCAAACATGGAAGTTTCCCTACTCTGTTTTGGTAGTGGGTGTGTTTTCCTGGTAGATGATTATGAGGTAATGTGGGTGAGGATGGGATCCTCTTTTGTGGTATGGTTGTTGAATGTGAATATGAAGTTGTGGGATTTCTCTGCTTATGACATAAATTGGGGTGGAATCCCCTACTGTTGGAAAATCATTGGTTATGGTTTTGGGGATGTGGGATTGTATCTTGAAGCCTATTTTGGTTCCAATAATTGGAGGGATATCATTGTTTCTTCCCTTTTGATGAGATTTTATAAGAGAACCGGATGTGAATGTTTAAAATTCTGTTTGGTTGTAATTCCCCTTGGCTTGTGTTTTCCTACTTGTTGCCCAGTAGTGCAGAACTTTACTCAAACAGGATCACTTGAACATGAAAACAAGAATGGTTTAAATGGGAAATCGGTTCTGTGAATGAGTTATGACTCGACTGTGAGTAGTGTGCTTACTATGGATAGTGACTAGGATGTTTGTGCTAGGGTTGGGTGTGGAACCCTAGGTTGGGATGAGTTCTTATTACTTATATATATATTATTGTATTTTTCATGTTTCTTATTCACTCCCCGCCCAAGTTGAGTACTTAGTGCCGAAAACCCCCATTTCATGGGGGAGGGTGTTTTTTCCAACACTCCTATGAGTGGCTAGTTATTATCTCCTTTTCTTATCCCTTTCCTAAATAGACCAAGACTCTTCGGGCCGGCTGTGATGGCCTGAAGTCCATTATTAGCCCAAGATTCTTCGGGCAGAGTAGTGTGGTGGTTGGCCCCAGTGTTTGCGGGAAGTTTTTTTCCCAAGTATCTTCGGGATGAGGCCCATGTGTCTTCATTCATGATAGTAGCTTTCTAGCCCAGGTGTCTTCGGGTGTGGCAGTAGTTGTTCTGGCCTTGGTGTTTGTGGGAATGGTTACATATGGTTGTTGTGGCCCAGGTGTCTACGGGCGGGATGGCGGTTGTGGCCCAGGTGTTTGCGGGCAGGATGTGTGGTTGTGGACAAGGTGTGTGTGGGCAGGGTGTGGGAAGGGACATTATATTTCCATACCCTTCCTTATTCAAGTTGAAGGAGAGATAATGACCCTCGAGACCCACCTTCAATAGGTCCCGGAGTGGTGACTAGAACCAAGGATATATAATCACACACAATATGGAAGGCATTACCCTTTTTCTTTAATAGGATCGGGAGATAAGATGATAAAACCCAACACACCAAAAACTGGGGTAAAAGTAAAGCCAAAGAAATCATTCCCATATGCATGTTATAAAAGTAAAATCCACAAGATATAAGGAAACTACAAGGTTAAGGTACTAATAGAAAATAAAAATTGCAACTGCAACTGCCCCAACACCCAAGCTAGTACGGCCATGCACGATCCCTAAAGTCTTCCTAGAAACCTGAAAGAATTTTATATATGTAAGGTGAGCATACAAGTATACTCAGTAGGGAAAACCAAAGACTCTCGTGCACAAGTGGGGAGGTATTCTAATGCCCTGTGAGAAAGGAGACAACCAAAACACCTAGCAAGAAAAACTATCCGCCCAAGCCTCATTAAGGCACACTCCCCAAATAACGCAAGTCAAGTAATTTATAGTAATAGCACATCGATGTTTGGGTACCCCACGCCACTTTCCCATTGTTTATTGAATACATCCTACGCATCGAACCAATCCCGCCATTCTCACCGTAGTCCCACTGCCACACCCCACCCACACACACCTGAGCCACAACCACACATCATGCCCATAAACACCTAGGCCACAACAACTACTGCCACACCCGAAGACACCTGGGCCAGAAAGCTACCGTCACACCTGAAGACACCTGGGACTCATCCTGAAGATACTTGGGAAAAAACCTACCCGCAAACACCGGGGCCAACCACCACACTACTCTGCGTGAAGAATCTTGGGCTAATAATGGACTTCAGGCCATCACAGCCTGCCCGAAGAGTCTTGGTCTATTTCGGAAAGGGAGAAGAAAAGGACATAATAACCAGCCACTCATAGGAGTGTTGGAAAAAACACCATCCCCCATGAAATGGGGGTGTTCGGCACTAAGTTCTCAACTTGGGTGAGCGTGAATAAGAAACATGAAAACTACAATAATATATATATAAGTAATAATCACTCATCCCAACCCAGGGTTCCACACCCAACCCAAGCATGAACAGTCTAGTCATTATCCATAGTAAGCACAATACTCACAGTCGAGTCACAACTCATTCCCAAAACCGATTTCCCATTTAACCCATTCTTTTTTTCATGTTCAAGTGATCATGTTTGAGTAAAGTTCTGCACTACTGGGCAACTAGCAGGAAAACACAAGCCAAGGGGAATTACAACCCAATAGAATTTTAAACATTCACACCCAGCTCTCTTGTAAAATCTCATCAAAATAGAAGCAACAGTGATATCCCTCCAAGTATTAAAACCAAAACAGGCTTCAAGATACAGTCCCACATCCCCAAAACCATAACCAACGATTTTCCAACAGTAGGGGATTCCACCCCAATTCATGTCATAAGTAAGGCAATCCCACAACTTTAGATTCACATCCAACAACCGTACCACAATAGAGGATCCCATCCTCACCCACATTCCATCATAAGCATCTATCAAGAAAACACGCCCACTACCAAAACAGAGTAGGGAAACTTCCAAGTTCGAGCACATCATTCATTAGTTTCTTCTTTCTGTTTGTTAACCGGGGTGAACACACAAGGATTTATGTTCACTGGGAATCCATTTAACCATCCTAGTTTAAGTGATTAACCAATTTCCAGATTTAAGTCATCAAATCATCACTGAAGGCAATGGTTCATTAGTTCTCAAGGAAAGACCACCAACGGCCATGATTTTCAGAAATCATAAGCCAAAACAGTTCACAATCACATTGCAACATAAAAGAATACAGAAGAAATGTCAAACGCACCCCATCATCCTTTAACAGCCCATTTATTATCTTCGTTAAGGTTTGGTTTTTTCCACCCCACAGAAATAATAGCATACCCACCCCACATTATATGAAAAAAAGGAGACACGAAGGAAAATTCCTACTTCATTGATCAAGGATCGATGTTCTTATCCACGCACCAAGAACAAGGGATGCGCAACTTGTAGGGGAGGAATGTTGGGGACTCCAAGGATGAGCAGAAAAGCTCCAGCACAGGCGCACCACAAGCCATGGGAAGGAGGGACTCCAGGCGCACCCAGGGGAAGAAAGAAATCCATCCAAGGAGAAGAAGAGGAAACTCTAGTGGAATATATAGTGATGAGATCCTATTGTTACGGGATATGGAATTTTGAATGACTTGAAAGTCAGATTGTAGTTTCGTGGGCAGTTACACATGATGATTTTAAGCTGTTATTTAATATCCCCCATGAGGGAGGTTTCTCGGTATTTTTAGGTATTAATTATGGGCTTTAATTGGATTTAAAAAGGGTATTAAAATCTTTTAGCATCAAAAAATTACATTGCGGGAGCAGAACTAGAAAAATAACAAAGGAAGGGTAAGGATATGGTACCACCGTCACGGTTCCACTCTTACGGTGCCACCGTCACGGTGACTCGGAGGTATTAATAGCTAATTTCAATAGTTTGGAAAATAACCAGTTTTTTTAATTATAGGATGTGTTAGTGACTCGGATTCATTATATTAGCATCATTAGAATAGCATAGGAAGGTCAAGGTGTCGTTTGGTTAGGTGTCAATGAGTTTGGTCATCGGTAGCTCGAGGTGTCGGTAGGTTAGGAATCGGTGAGTCAGGCATTGGTGAGTCGGTATGGTGAGTCACGTTTGTGGCTCAACCTCATTGCCTCAATGTTTAGTTATTGAGGCATTGGTGACTCACATTTGGTGACTTGTGTTAGTGACTCACCCATTGGTGAGTCATTTCCAATTTTTCCAATATTTCCAATTTCACCCCTCTTACATTTAATTTGACATAAGTCAAGTTTAAGGTCTTTTTTAGCATTTATAAAGGTTTTTAAAAGTATATTAATTATATATTTAATATCCTAAATCTCCTAGGAATTTTAAATAGTCAAACCATATGTTCATGACAATGATCTGACTTTAATGGCCCTTGAAATCACTTCCCTTCCATTGATATAGGATGTGGCTTTTCTAAATAAAATATCCCCTCTTCCTTTGAATGCTTATTTTTTAATTTTTTTCCTATAACCTTTCTTACCAATAGATTTACATCTGTGCTTAAACCAAGGATTGAGTTTTTTCTTTGGGAGCTTCTCCTACTGGTTGTGCGACCCCATGTTTTTTAATAGAGGAATTGTTGATCATCTATTGTTCTAAGAAGAGGTCCATTCATCTCTCTTTTATTTGTGTATCATGTGGGGTGTGTGTACAGATGTCTTCATGTGGTTAATATTGAAACTAATTTAACAATGATAATAATAAGTAATAAATATGGGTTAGGGAAGATTATGATGATGAAATTTATGTTTTATATTTCATCCTTGATCCATGTCGTGTTTTGTAAGGATTTTATGCCTTTTAAAAATCATGGTCATTGGTGGCCTCTATTTTTTCACATGTGTGACATGTGAATATTTGTTTTTATTTCCCTATCTAATGGATAATACTATTAAATTTATTAACCACATACAATCGATTAAATAAATAGATTCCCTAGTATTGAACTAGTTTATGTGATTACTACTGAATAATGAAAGTGAAATAAAAGAGTGAGTGCAGATAAATCTGAGTACACTTTGTATGTTTGGGGTGGATGGATGCTATGAATGGTTCAGTTTAGCCAAGTATATTGTTATGATGGTATAGTGTTGTGGATATTTGTTTGGATATGAGTATAGGGTGGTATGGGTGGTTTAATGGAATCTATGTTTAAGAGATTAGTTGATTATGGAATGGATGAACTTTTTATGTAGTGGGAATGCATCTGGGAAGTGTTTCGGAAGCAGGGATATAGGTTTGGGTTGTGTTATGTTTATGTTTCTTTATGTTCTATGTGTGTTGTTTTTATACAGTGGGGCTGTCAAGTATGGTTGTGATGTGGGTTTACATGTTGATAGGAAGGAAAGGGTGACCTGAAATTGGATAATGATAGTGGAAGTGGTAGAATGGGTGTTCAAGAAAGGGGAGTGTGTAGTGGGACTACATGATGGTTAAGTTTTGTTTTTTATTTATATGTGGTTCATTTCGTGCAGTGGGGCTACCAAGTAATGTTTAAGAGCGATTATTTTGAAGAAGGGTGATGTTTCCTTACATGGGACGTTTTCTTTGGTTTCAAGAGAATTTTTTAAAGTGAGTGTGGGTTATGATGTTACTTGTGGTGTTCTATGTTTGGTATATTCCTAGGTAGGTATGGAAGAACTATTAAATGTGTATTAACATCAAAATAATTAGGTTTAAAGTGGATTTCTTTTACCAAATTTGAAAGTGAATTTTTTCATTCTAATACATGCATTTTTGGGTAACATCAATAGTAGTATTTTGGGTTGTTTATTTGTTTTGAAAACTCATAGGTTGGGATTAGTATTTGGTACCTATATATATATATAGTTCATTTTGATTATAATATGCACCCCACCTATGTTGAGCACTACATGAAAAACACCACCACTATTATGGGGAAGGGTGTCATTTCCCAATATCCTAGTGGGAGGATGGATGCCTGGTTATTGGATCATCACCTATCCCTATTCTAGGCATTAGTTTCCTTAGACTCTTCAGGCAGTTTCTGGTGTAGTTGTGAGGCCCAGGTGTCTGCGGGAGAGGTGGGTTTCCCTTGTTTCATTAGGATGAGTTTGTAGTTTTTTGGACGAGGTGTCTATGGGGGGATGTGATGTGGTATGTGGCACAAGTGTGTATAGGTAGGATATGATAGTGGGGATTGTGGAAGAGCGTGGTAGTGTTGGGATGTCGACCATTGGGGATGAGGATTTGAATTGTGGGAAGTGTTGTGGGGTGCCCAAATATCGAGGAGATTACTAATTTACTTTACTTTACTTGCATTATTTGGTGACCATGACTTCGTGAGGTTGGGTGGATAGTATAACTTGTTAGGTGCGTGTGAGTTTCTTTCTATTTTCTTATAGGGGAATTGGTATTCTTATCCCAATTTTTCGTCGGTGACTATGTATTTTCCTAACGATTGTACTAGTATTCTCATCCTACATATAAAAAATTACATTATGAATTCTAGGAAGATTATACAGACTGTACTGGACCATACTAGGTCAAACGTTGGGGACGTTTTATGTGTCGCTTCTTAGTTATATTTTAGAACTTACTTTGGATATTTTCATTATATTTCATGAAGTTTTACTTTAATCATCCATGTGGGTTGGATTTCAGAATCTTTTATATTTATATCGAGGTGTTTTTTTTAGGTTGATGCATATTATCTCCCAATATTGGTTATTATGAAAAGGTAAATTCCTTCCATGTTTTTGAGAATATATACCCTTGGTGCTAGTATCTACCCTGGGGCCTATTAGAGGTGAGGCACAGAGGTCATCATCTATTTTTAATCATGATGAAGCATTGTCAATTAATTTTTCCATCCCTTCCCTCATCCTGAAGAAGGAGGGGCTTGATAGCTCATTACATGTGTTACACATTTGTCTAGTTTGTTATCTATAGGCATCAGTTATATCATATATTATTTCTCTTATAATTTGTTTTTTCTAGCTACTAGTATGATTTAATGACTTTTATATTGAAATTTGTTTTAATTAATTTTTTAATTATGGTTTACAAGTTTTATTAGAACATAATATTTTTCCTTGTAATAGAATTTATTGAACTTGGATATATCATATCAATCCAATTAAAATTGATTTTCAAATGAATTTGGATATTTTTTGATTTTTCATTTAAAAATGGTTCATATAGAGGTCATATACAATGTCTATGTTATAATTTTGGTGGATGAATGTGGTTATTCCAGGAAGAAATTTTCTACCATATAAAAAATGATGGATTAAAAAACTATTATAACTGGTATCACAATATATATATGTGACAATATTCTACTAATTATGAACGGATAAAAATAACTGGTATATATAATTTGATATTTCATTATTTTCCATTTATGTATAATCATAAGATAGATATTTTTCTAGTGTAAGAAGGTAATGATATAAATACATATGAGGAAATGAATGAAGATGATGATGTTGAGAGAGTGAAAAAAATAATTGATGATTCCAGAACTTATATATATATATTCAGAATGTATAAAAATGAAAAATTATGAATTTTTAATGAGGTTATATCATGTAAAAACCATGTATGGAATTTATAATACCATAATTGATTATATTCATACCTTTGTTATGGAATTTCCTTTAGATGGTGAAGATATTTCCCCAAATCATTATTTGGCATGGAAGTTAATTAAAAAGATTTTTTATTCTAATAATAAAATTCATTATTGTATTAATTATTTCAATTTATTTTGAGATAAAACAATATAAATTAATGACTGTGAATAATTTGGTACATCTCAATTGAAGAAAAATATAGATGAAACACCATCTGGTGTTCCATAGAATGTCAAGTGGCACTTTCCATTGATTCACATGCTTCAAAATATATTAATGTCTGCATAAATCACAACCATTATGTGATGGCATGATTCTTGTAAAATTAAAGTTAATCATGAGTTTGATCATTCTACAAATAGATTATCATCTCAGGAATTTTGTACACAACATTCTAATTTGGAGCTATTGTGCATAATTTCATTTTGGGTCTATCCTATGATAGTTTTAATCAATTTGGTCATATTCTTATAGCTCACAGCATGTGGCCAATTTTTTCACATTTACAGTCTTCCTCCATAGATTTATATGAAAAAACATTTCAATTTATTTTATATATTAATATTTAGACCTTCTAGTCCTGGATATGATATAGACATATACAAGTAACCTTTAATAAGAGTGTTGAAATAGATTTGGGATATGAGTGTGTGAAAACATCATGCTTATTAAAGAAATATTTTTTAGATGTGTGTTTCCCTTCTATTATATTTAAATTACTTCCCTACTTATGCAATGATATCTTATTTGAGTACAATTGGAAAACTATTACGTTATATTCATTAACGAGTACCTGATCGGGAAGGCTTAAATATCTTCATACTTTCAGTTTCATGGTGCATCAGTTATTCTTTCTAATGTATTACCAATACAAGAATAATAGTTAGAGGTGTGATAATATTATTGACACTAAATATCCAAATATGAATATGTCATGAAGTGAAATTCTTAATGAATTTAATGATTTTAGTTTTTTATTAAATAAAGGTAAGATGAATTCTTAAAAGAGGAAGAATGCTTACACTAAATCCACTTATAATTTTAAAATGAAAAGTATATTTTTTGAGTTTCCATATTATTCTACCAATTCCTAACATAATTTTAGACATAATTGACATTGAGAAAAATATATTTGAAACTTTGTTTTCAATTTTTATAAATATCTAGGGGAATTAAATAGATGACTTTAAATCTCTACAAGTCTTGTTGGATTGGGGTACTCGTCTAGAAATTCATCCTATGTATATTGATAAAAATGAATAGAAAGTTTCTTTTACTTATAATGTGATGAAATGTTTAGGTAAAAAATCAATTTATGGAAGTATTAGAGAATATAAAGGTTCTTGAGTGATATTCCCACAACATATCTAAATGATTCAATCGAAGGGAGTCAAAACTAGACTCCCTAAAAAATCTTGTTTTTCACATTCATCATCATTAATTGATTCCAATAGAAATATGACATATTCTACATAATAATATATAGGTGAAATTGATTCTATTGTGCCATTTTTTAGATACCTTTATGGTAAATGTTTATCTATTTCTTTGTTGATAAAAATTTTGCAAGAGGCACAATTAATTTATTTTGAGTTGGGAAAACATTACATCCATCATGTTTTACTTGAATGGTGCATTTAATAGTTCATCTTCAACTAAAAAACATATTGTGGGGTCGTTTTCTTTTTAAGGTAAATATTCTATTGAAATAAATATGTTCATAATTAAATCTTATGTCCAAAACAAGAATAATATTGAAGGTTTCATAATGAGAGGTTATCTGGCTTGGGATTGCACGTATTTTATTCAATGTATTTTCTGATGTGGGCACAATACATAACCTTCCAATAATAATAAAAGATGAATAATATGATGAAATTAAACCCTCATTTCCATATCTTCCCCAAATAGTAGTAATTCCTAGTATATATGAATTGGCTACAATGAGACTTGAAGAGCGGGATATGGAATATTTTCTAGTCTTGTTTTATGTTGGTTTGTTCGATGACTATATCAAGTAAGTAATTTGAATATTTATATTTTACCTCATATTATTTCATTTCAATTATACACTAAAAATTTAATATCGTTTTATGTAGGGATCATAAGAAATTATATGTAGAGTTCATCAATCTTGGCCTTTGATAAGGGGAGAGGCTTTATATATCAAAGAGTTTCTTTCTTGGTAGAAATAAATGGTATGAACATTAATTTAATTAAATTTAAATATAGATATTTATTTTTTTGTATTATTAATTTATATTTTAGGTATTGATTTTAACTATTGAATCTGTCTCTCAAGAATTCAAACCCTTGTATTTTGGCCTCAATTATTTTGTTTTGGAATGAAAATTTTTAATAATAAATGGGAATAAAATTGTTATAATATATCAAACAGTGAAATATGAAAACACAACATGATCATGTTATGTTAAATGCTACAATAGTCTATTATTATAGTGAATCATATAGTATTCCTATATAAGAAAATGTGTCTTATTATGGACTTGTTGAGAAAATATTGTAATTTGATTACCACTCTCATGGTCGAGTCAATATGATGAAATGTAAATGGATTGATTAAATGACATGAAATGGTATATTTTTTCAAGACTATATATTAATATTTCTTTACAATAATCAATTCCTATATACTGATGAACTATATATATTGGAATTAATGGGAAAACATGGTTTTTATATGAAATATCATTTGCATCTTGATTATGGCTTCATTATTGAAGTAATCCAAATACACATATTCCATAATAGCGAGGAGGAAATTGACACCATTGATGTCTATATTGGTGTTGTCTAAAGTATTTCATTTGATGAATCAAATTGTCCCATTATGAGAGTTTATTTTGAACATTAATTAGTGGTGGGTAATATATAGAAGCTACCATAAATGATCACAGTTCATTCAGTTTACATTAATGTGGGTATCTAGGGTTTGTTCTACTTTAATCACTTTAATGGAGTTTCAGTTTGTAATGATATGTTTATTTAGGGTTGTTTGTTTTCATTTCGTTTAATTAGATTTATTTCAATTATGAAAACCACTTTTAAAATTGGTTTTTTAAAAATGTATAACATGGCTTTAAATTACTGTTTCTAAAAAATGTTATGAAATTGTTTGTGACTTATTTGACATATATGTTCTATGCATGACTTTGAATTTTTTTTCTAAAATATGATCATTTCATTCTTATGTAGATTATGGAAAATATTGAAGAAGTTACAATGAAGTGATTTTGTAATAATTATAAATATATGCACTATCTTTGGTTTCCTTATCTATTTCTCTTCATGAGTACAATTGTTGTAATATTTTTTTTATAAATTTAATTTAATTTCAGGTTCTTATTCATTATTTAAATTTTTTAGGGACATACTATTAAACCATAGTTCACTAATGTTTAGATTACTAGTATGGGTCTATATAGGGGTGATCCTAGATATATATAGAGCACCTTTATTACTCATTCAAACTCTATCCTGTTACGAAAACCCAATTTACCACATATTCCCATCATCCACTTGATCATACAAGGATGTTCCCATGCATACCAACATTAGAATCTAATTTAGCCTCTTCATGCCACACCATGTTTAAATCACCTCCAAGGATATTACCACCTTTAAAATATACATATCCATTGATTTATCCCCAACCCTACTACCCATATCCTTCAATATCTATTTTTCCTCTATTTCATTCTATCCATCTTAGATCTAATGGTTTAGTTCCATCAACATATTCTATAATGAATTTATATCACATAGTGAATGCATTGGAATTGGCACATCCTTAAGAGGCTACAGATTTAGAATAACCCACAGATCCACTAGAGCCTAATTAGAAGAATACATCAGGTTTTTATTATATGTGCATCAAATTATATCACATCATTTTTTCCTTATTGTACAATGAATTATGTTTTTTTCTAATTGATCTTATTCATTGGGATCCTCTGGTAGGTTACATGGGCGCACTCATATGTGTGAAGCCTAGAATCTCCAAACAAAAATAATGGTGGAATACAATAAAGATAGTCAGATGATTGGTAAGAATTTCATACACTGTATAAGATTCATGGGAAAATTATCCAAGTATGGCTATTTCATTTTTATGAAACTAGTCTCGTGATGGAATATAAATAATTAAATATAGGATAAATAAGTGGAATAGATAAGAATAATAATGCTTGTTAAATTTATATCGATATTATTGTTGTATTTAAATGAATTGACATATTATTTGTAGAGTTGGTTTAACTTTCCCGATAGTGAAGCTACAAAGGTTGCAAGGTTGATGGAAATTGGGATGTTTTGGTGATCATTTAAGAACGAGTTATATGTTGGTTGGAAGAGTATAGTGAGATATATTTTTAAGTGTTTAACCATATTCCATGATTTTATAACAAAACAATAGTATTAAATGATCACATATTGGAAGAGTGGTGAGTGTAAGGTATTCCTAGTCTTTAATTTTTTTCATAGAAAATTTAATTCTTTTTAATTATATTGAATTTTTGATTTTGAGGATGCATTAGGAAAAAAAGAACAAATATTCATTGATTTACTTTCACACTTTGGGGTTCACCACAATGCCAAAGCATGATAGGTTTCATGTACATTAATATGAATAGAAAAAAAATATATCATTAATTAGACAGATTTCAATGATAAAATTTTTTATTCTTTTATCATTAATCACTTTAATATAATGTTTCAAATACCCATTTAAAATGTTAAAAATCTCCAAAAGGACAAATTACCAAATGGATTAATGGAAAAATGGACAATTGGCCAAATGGACTAATGGAGAAATGGAAAAAAATTCAAATGGACAAATTGTCAAATTGTATAATAGAATAATGGACTACTACCTAATGACGTAATGCCCTAATAGAAAAATGACCAAATGTCCTAATTTCTAAATTTCCAAATGTCCTAATGTCCAAATGGCCTAATGGAAAAATAGCTTAATGGCCTAATTTCCTAATGTAATAATTTCAAAGTAGACAAGTGTCCTAATGGCTAAATGGCCAAATTTCCAAATTTCCAAATGGATAAATGGCCAATTTTACAATAAGACAACTGGACTTATAGTCTAATGGACTAAATGGCCTAAATTCCCTAAATAAACCAATGTACAAAAGAAATAATGGAATTTAGGCCTAATTAACAATTGTAATAATAGCCTAAATTGCATAAATTTCCTAAATCACAAAAATGGATGAAATGCCATAATGGCCTAATTTTCTAATAGCCTAATTCCCCATAGGAATAATTTCCTAATAGCCTAAATTACCTAAATGGGACAAATGTCATAAATGGAATTAATGGACTAATTTCATATTGGCCTAATGGCCAAATGACCTAATAGAATAATGACCTATTGGACTAATGACCTAATGGACTAATGGCCTAATGGCCTAATAGCCCAATCTCATAATGGCCTAATGGACGAATGGATAATTGGAAAATTGACTTAATTGTTATAAAATTTCCTAACAGTTGGCCAAATGGCCTAATGGCCTAATGTCCAAATGGCCTAATGGCCTAATGACTAGTTTTTAAACACACCAAATGGCCTAAATGGCCTAAATGTCCTAAAGAGCCTAAATGGACTAATAGCTTAATGTCCTAATTTCATAATGTCCTAATTTCTAAATATCTAAATGGCCTAATGGTAAAATACCTAATTGGCCAAATGGAGTCATGGAATAATTGTAATAAATTTCCAAAATGTAGCAATGGACAAATTTCTAAAATGTACTAATTGGAATAATAGACTAAATGGCCTAAACGGCATAAACGGCCTAAATGACCAAGTTAGACAAATTGGCCAAATTGGCCCGAATATCTTAAATAGTCTAAAAGGCCTAATTGAACTAATTGTCCTAATTAAAAAAAACTAGTTAGACTAAATGAAATAATTTTCATAAAGGTAAAAATTGGCCTAAATGGAAAATTTTCCTAAATTGGCCTAAATGGCCAAAATAACCAAAATAACCAAAATGGCCTATTTGGCATAAATTATACTTATTGAAATAATTATCCATGTTTCCATAATTTTCAAAAATATGGCTAAATGGAAAAATTGGAATAAAGTTTCCTAAATTGGGGTAAATTTTGTAACTGGCCTTAATTGGAATAATTATCCTAAGTTGGCTTAAATTGACTAGTTTGCCTAAATGGCCTAATTAGCCTAAATTTTTATTAAAAATACTAGTTTTCCTAAATGTATTAATTGGACTAAATGGACTAATTAGACTAAGTTAACCTAAATTTCATAATTTTCCCAAATTAATTAGTTGGACAAAATGACCTAATATGCATAATTGGTCTAAATTGCCTAATTGGCCAAAATCTCCAAAATTTCCTAATTTTCCTATATTGGCCTAAATTTTCCTAATTTTCTAGAATAGTAAATTTTTCCTAAATGACCTGATTGGCCTAATTATCCTAATTGTCCTATATAAATGGACTAATAGGAATTAATGACCTAAATTTCCTAATTAGAATAAATCAGCATAAACATGCCTATATAGCATAATTGAATTAAATTGGAAAAATAAATGGCTTAGTTAGACTAAATTGGCTTGAATGGCCTAAATTGGCCTAATTGGAATAATTAGCCTAAATTTACTTAAATTATTCTTAAGGGTCTAATTTTCCTAAGTTAGAAAAATAAATGGCATAATTGAACTAAATTGGTCAAATAAATGGAATAATTGGCCTAAATTATCCTAAATAGACTAATTGGAATAAATTGGCCAAACAAATGGCCTCATTGGCCTAATTAGACTAACTAGCCTAATTGTCCTATTTTTCCTAAATTTCTTAAATGGACTAATTGCCCTAAATGAAAAAATTAGACAATAAGCCAATTGGGGAAATGGCCAATTGGCTAATTTTTCATTTGGACAGATGGCCGAAGTACCCAATTACCAAAAAACATAACCAAAAAATGAACCAAATGACCAAATGATCAAAATTACCAAGTTAATGGATAAAACAATAATGTAACTCAAATAGTATTTGATGAAAATGAACATAATAGAGGAATCCATATCATACTAATATTTATCATGCTAATTAGTATGTATTGTTTATATTATGTCATAAGTATTAAATTTTAATTTTAATTTATATTTAGATGCTTCTTCATATGATGGATTTCATCAACAATTAAAATTTTAATTGATACTACTTTTACCACTTTCATATTATTCAATAATTTATTATTATACTAATAATAATTTTTAGAAAGCGGTATTGGGTATCGAAGGACTTGTTCCTTGAGAGGATTTTTTTCCTCAACTTGGAAGAAAAATGATGGAAGTGTTTTAAATAAAAAAACACTAGATAATATTGAACGTTTTTATTAATATTTCATATTTTTATAATTAATATATAATTAAATATCCTATTTATATATTCAACAGTGTGCCCTAGAGGCCCTCAATGAGAATGAATTTGACAAATGTGGGCCAAATGATCATTTGAGACCAGTATTAGGTGAGTAACTTCATGGGAGATACTAATATAAACCTATAAGAAACATCATCCCCACTAGTTATTGGCCCATATAGGGTTCCTCTCAATGATCTTAGACCACTAAGCTGTAAAATACTCATGTAGAAGAATCTGAGTCCAAAAAAACTATACTTGTGCATGAAAGAAGTAAAATGGTCCCCGAACACTTCTAAAAATTTGTTTTAGTAATAAATTCATCACTACCATCATATTTTTCTACATATTTTAATTCAAGTATCGCATTAATTCAGTCTTTATATGATTCCCCGATTGATATCAATGTGGTTCTTTATAGCAATCGAGATGACGGTTTGTGGAGGTGGTGATGGTGGTGGTGATGATGTTGAGGATGATGATTCTGGTGCTCCATGTTTCAATATGAGTGATTATTATGGTGGAAATAGTGTTGATGAGGGAGATATTTATCCCCTCAGTTTTTTATTTTAGGGATAGATACATCTGGATGACTAAAAATAATTGATGTTGTGGATTTTATATTTATGTTACAATATTTTAAATGGTTTTAAAACTATTTATAATATGATTGTTGAATGTTAAATATATAATAATTTTAATTAATTAAACATTTATCAGGGTTTTTATTTTATTTTTAACTATATAAGAGGTCATGAGTGGTTCTAAAACTATTAAATGGGGGTTGGGCACTATACCCACAGTTACAGAAAACGTGGGTATAGACATATACCTCTACTTTAAAGTAATCTTTTGGTATTAATAAATACTTATTGCCTATACCCATGGTTTTTTTGAATATGTGGGTATAGACTTATCCCCATACCTTATGAACCCATGGTATATAGAACCACGAGTGTAGAAAATACCCACCGTTTTTGTGGCTATACACATGTTTCTTAACCATGGGAATGGGAATAGATTCTAGTTGTTGAGTTCTCAATTCAACCTATAATAAAAAAATCCAATGATTATACTACAAGGTATAAGGAAATAATGAAAACCATTTCAATATGACAAGGGTTGTCTAATATAATCGATAATAACAAAAAATAGGAATTATTGATTAAGGGTGTGTATATTTCATAACAGTAACTATGGAAAATCCTACCAATTAAGTGGTGAAAAGTAAAGTAGTTGTACATTCATGAAAAGTAAATATATGATTTTATTATGATTTCTAATGAGCTTTTACCCTAGTGGTACAGGCTCCTGCTTGGCATCCAAAAGACCTAGGATCAAATCTGGGCAGGGGAGAATTTCTGGTACTGTAGCAGTACTATAAGGGCGGAGACTGTAGCAGGTACTGTAGCAGCATGGTACTGTAGCAGTACTGTTCACCGTAGTAGCGGAGGTACTGTAGCGGGTACTATAGCAGCGTGGATACTGTAGCAGTACTGTTCACTGAGGGGTTCTTTGGGCCAAAAAATGGGCTTTCAAGCCTTGTATTCAGGCCACTTGGCCTTGGGCCTTCAGGCTATGTAATGGGTCTCCCTCTACCCAGTTTAAAGAGTTCTATGCTTTAAATAATAAATTGAGGCTTTGGCCCCAACCTTTTAAAATATATATATATTATTTTATTATGATTCTACAAATTTTTTATATCATGATTTTTTAGTATAACAATTAAAACATCACAAAAAAACATGAAAGTTGAGTTATTGGAAAAAATAAAAAATTGGAAAATTATTGCATCCCAAGTATATAACATACCCTATCAATATTTTCAGGATGAATTTCTCAGAAAAACTTTTTATATTTCCTTTGATATAATTCGATTGTATTCTGGGCATGGAATGGAATTCATTTTATAGGGCCAACATAAAATGTCCAAAGATGGAAATCACCCTATATATGGAGATTCAACCTCTACTTCTATACAAGTGTAAGGAGGATGATGTATTTAGTTTGGAATCATAATATAATGAATGGATATTATTTCCTTATAAGAAAGTGAATCATTCTCAAATGATTTATACCAAGGAAAATATCATTTCGAATGACATGCCCATTGTAAGAGAATGTGATGATGTATTCCCTAAATAATTTTGTGGTCTCCCATTTAGCTGAGATGTGGAGTTATATATTGATCCTATAACTAAATCATTTCCCATGTCTATTACTCTCTATATAATGGACATTTTTAAACTTGAATATATTAATAATCTACTGTATGAGAATCTAGATAAAGGGCTTGCAAACCCTTCTGATTCACCATGGGGTGTGCCAGCCCTTTTCATCAGGATAAAGGATATGTTAATGAACATCTAAATTAATAATTATGATCTCAACAAGATAACTATAGAGAAAAAGTATCCTCTTTCATAGATTTATGACTTTTTGGATGTGTTATTCGGATTCCAGTACTTCTCTAAGGTGGATATATGATTAGGATATTATAATGTAATGTTTAAGGAGGTGGATATCCCCGATACAACTTTGTCTACAAGTTAAGGGAACTATTAATTCATATATATTCAATATTATCACAATAATTTTCTATCTATCATCATGGACATTATGAATAGATTCTATCATGATTATGTTGAAAATTTTGTGGTACTATTTATTGATAATATTTTTGTGTACTCAAAAAATAAGGAGAAACATGAGGATCATTGGAATGATTTACTAAATACAGTTAAAACATAAAATTTATTTGTGAAGTAATATAATTGAGTGTTTTGGATTGAGAAGATTACATTCGTTGGGCATTCTATTAGTAGAAATGAGATATCTTTGGATCCTTAAAATAACAAGGAAATTAAAGGATTGCATTGACCGACAATACAATATATATATCCATAGTTTAGTTGGTTTTCATTGGTACTATCATAAATTTTTAATAAACTTATCACAATTGACATGCCCACTAACTAGGATAACTTATAAGGGAGTGGAGTTTTTCAATACTGGTGAACATGTAGAAAGATTTAATTAGTTAATAGAGGTTCTAGTAACTAATAATATGCTCATAATACCACCAATGAGGATGGATTTGTTATATACAATTACATATAAAATTTCATTTGTTAGGTACCCATTTAAAATGAAAATGTTATAACTTATGACTCCCTTTAATTAAATATCCCTGACCAGAAATACTCAACACTTGATCTCAAAATCGATGCAATGATATTCATATTAATGAATTGGGGACATGATCAGTTGGGGTAGACGTGTAGTATATATACTTATCATAAATCCTTCATGTATATTTTCACACAAAATTAAATTACCATGTTATAATTAAGGGGGTTATATCAATATGATAATTTTGATTTTTCAATCCATTATCATCCTCATAAGGTGATTAAAGTGTTACATGCTCAAAATAGGAAGGATCTGACAACCCTATCAATGATAAGGATTTAAATTGATCCAATTTTCTTAGTAATTAAATTTTTGGACATGGGAATCATAAAATTAATGCCATCCTTAATTTCTCAAATAACTGGTCATCCTTCCATTCTTGAGAGGATCAAGGAGGCCCAAAAAGATGATTAAAATATGCATAAAAAGGTAAAAAAAATATTTTGGATTTCAAATTTTATAAATAGAGAAATATTGTGTTTGGAACCTGGATATATGTTCCATAAATAATTGAACTAAAGAGGTCACTTATGGATTTTGTGGAGGTTTAATCCTTCTCTATTAACCTAGAAAGTAAAAATATGTAAATAAATATAAAAGAAAATACTTTCATGGTATAACATGGAGAGAAAATTTTATACATTTTTATTTCTATTCATGGTATGCCAACAACTTAGAACCAAATGATATAAGTATAAGGGAATGCATCAATAATATTCTATACTAGGTAGGAAATTAGAAAACATAACCATGGATTTCATCATAGAGCTCCCCAAGACATCAAAATGAAAGAATTCCTTTTTGGGAGTAGTTTATCTCCATATAAAGTCATCTCACTTCATTACAATCAAATAATATTTCTGTCTTGACCATATTATATAGATATATATAATAAAATTGTTAAAAATTCATTGATTACAAATATATATTGTATCTTATAGTGATATGATGTTTAAATCATGGAATTTGAGTATCCTTTGATAGTCATCATATACAATGATGAGTTTCTGTAATTTTCTCTATCCTCATATTGATGGTTATTATGAAAAAACTACTCAGACCCATTATAATATACTAAGATCATGTTCAGTGAATTTTAGAGGATTTATAAATGAACTCATTCTCCAAGTAGAGTTCTCATATTACAATAGTTTCCATCATAGTAATAAAAGGTCACATAATGATGATTTTTATGATAATAGGTGTCAGAATCCAATAGGTTTAGATGATGTTGGATATTGGATGATCATGATACCATATCTTATCAAATATATGACATAGATGTTTAAAAATAGTCAATTTCATATGAAATGAAGATAATTTTGATAGAAATTATATGCATACAATTAATGATGAGACCTGTAGACTGAGGTCAGGGATAATTTGTTCCTTTTTAAATAACTATGAAAGAAATCCTTGAGGTTTTGGAAGAAGGGGAGTATTATTACAAGATAAATCAACACCATTGAGATCATTGATTACATTGGAGATATTTCCTATCAACTACAATTCCCATCTTCCCTATCTTATGTACATGATGTGTTCCATGTATCCCTTTTATGAAAGTACATATAAAAACCCTCACATGTATTGAGTACTAGGGTAGTACCTTTGGTGAAATATCTTTAATAGATATAGAATCTGGTGAATATCATATATCTTAGTAAAAAAGTTCTACGAAATAATACAACTCACTTGTTCAACTTATTTTCATGGAACCTCATGTTCGAGGAATCAGCCTGGGAACTAAGATAGGAAATGAAATAGAAGCACCCTCATTTATTTTAGTGTATGAAATGAAACATTGGCGGTGATTTTTTTTGAGGGTGAGGAATATACAAACCCACAATACTATAAAATGAAATTTTTATTCTATATGAATAAATAACTTAATAATTAACACAGTTATATATAACACATGCACTATAATTTTTTTATTTTGTAAAATTATAAAATATTATCATAATTATCATATCCATAATGAAAGATAATTAAGTAATATAAACCCTGATAATATATTTTTTCTATAATAACCATTAATATTTATATATCCTAGGGGTTATGATAATGAATAATTGACATAGAGGGAAGATATGATGGCTCGGACCAGTAGGATCATAACGTATGAAACCCATTTAACAAAAAATATATGGGAGACATAATTGTTGGGAATTCCCTAGGCCAAGTATAAAGTAGAGATTCAAAAACCAAAGCTTCTTGAAAACTATTTATGGGATTATTTCAAGTATATTAACATCACGACCAAAATGTTTTCCACTAAACCACCCAAAAAAAGGTACCACCATCGTACAACATAACCTTATGGAATATTTTGGATTAATAAATAGTTATATATCTATACCCTATTGGTATAAATTTTTATGTTTTATTTATAATTAAATAATTAGTATATTTATCCCATTTCATCATCACATTATATATATACATGATTATATAATGAGTTTGATAAAAATAATACTTTGAGATTATGAAATCAAAATTATTATTTGGGGAAATATATAATTTTAATTAGAACTAAATTTTTGATAAATTTAAGAATTTTATAAATAAATGATATTTTCAAGAAATGTTTTTATTAAATAATATTTAATTAAATATAAATTGAATTATAATCTAATGAGGTATAATTTAATTTTTATAAGGTTTAGATATCATATATTGTCCTAAAAACTAGTTTTTTCAAGAAGGTAAGGATTTTTATTTAAAATGTATATTCTCATATTTTAAAAATTATTTTCTATAAAATTTATATTATTTTTTAAATAAAAATTTATTATTATCCTTTGGATAATTTTTCATAGTTTTTTGAGACATCCGAATTTTTGGATAAAAATTAAATACAGTATAAATATATTGTATGTTTGATCACATCATAATATCCCAAAAGGAACGTAACAAATACTATAATGTGCTTCCACAACCAAAAATATGCTTTCCCATTAAAATAATATGTTTCATTTTATTTTATTAATTTCATAGACCGTTATTGAATTATTAAAAACCTATATTAAATTTTTTGGTTTTAAAAAAATTACAAACATGACTCATATCCATATAATGAATGGTATTATTTTACAAAATTAGTTTTTTACACTAATAAAATGTTTAAAGCCACTTTTAAAGGTATAAACCATTGGTGAAAACCATTTGATGGTTTTTGTTTTTGATTATTTTTTCACATAAAGTCCAAAACCTATGTTTAAAAATTAATAAAAAAATCCACAATATTCTTCAATAAAGTCCCACCAACCTCCTATTCCAATACACTAAAACCCATTAATCATGAATTTACTCTTCATATCCCTCTCTAAATCCTTCCTACGGAGTTCTCACACTCTTAACAACCACCACTAAAGCCTTTAGAAGAACCCCTTCAAGGTAATAGATTCAGTATTCTTCCACTATTATTCAATTACTTTAGTTATATTAGAAATTGTGATTTATAATTGGTCATCTTGAAATATGTTTTTATACATCCAATTAGACATTTTATTATTCCTATTTAATGAGAGACTACCATTTACTCCCATTAACCCTTATACTAACCTTTATGTACACCCATTATTATTCCAAAAATTTCTCATGATTTTTCATGCCAAATTTTTGTATTGTGATTACCCATCCCCATTTACACACAAGGGTAATAATCTAGTTAAAACTATCCTTCATTTAATTTGGGCCTCTATATATGTAACCCAAAATCCTTATACATGGGATAAAAATAGATAAATTACATTATAATTTTTCAAAATCTATGTGGCACACAAATCCATGTACATGATATAAATGTGATGGTTGGTCCTAGATATATATATTCCTCCAATGCAGTGGGTAATGTTTTAACTCATATGATACCATATATGTTTCATGGGTCGCTAGCCTAAGTACACTATGTTATGATTTTTTTTGGCCTTTGAATACACTTTTTATGTCATGTTTTATGTTGTTTCTATATTCCTATGATGACTGGATGTTATCTTCTTATATTATGCTTCAATATTCTTTAGTATGATTCTCCACCTTCTATATCATCATGTTATGCTTCTTGACTCCCATTTACTAGTTTATATCTCACCCATTACGATGATTTATATGTCATCCCTTTCTTATGTATGCCTCTATGTAATCTAATATAATATTAGATGATAAATAGTATAGTATGGAATGTTATGATGCTTATTAAAAATGTAATTGTGTCCATGTTTCAAGTTATTTTGATACACATCTAATTACCTAAATATACTAGGAATCTAAATATTATAGGATTATATTATATGAATCCATATGTAATAAATAATGAATAAAGTGTATAAAATATATGGGATTCCATATGATTGAACACTATATTCCATTTTACCATCATATCACCTTCCCAAAAGATATTCTTTGTGATACACCTTTTCTATGCTATTGTTTCCTCTCACAGTCTCCCAAAATTTATATTTTTTATTTTTTAGAATTTATATTGTTCATAAAAAAAATTTATCTATGAAAACTTCATCCTAATATTCTTCCTTTATTGGGGAATCACTACATCAAAGTACGGGATTTGGGTTTCATTATTAAACTAATTTAAAAGAAATTATTATCCTTCTTGCGTGTCTTGGATGATTCTAAAGATAATTTAAATTCTTCTCATGTTTCATGAATGCCTTTAAATTCAAGGGTTTAATAAAATTATTCTCTTGGTATTTAGTGGAGGATACTTAGGGACTCAACTTGAGTCATTAATGAACTCCATTACCAAATTTTTTTCCGTTACTTTTAAATTTCTGATGTTCTTACTATTATATACAATTTTTTTATTATTTTTTTTATTTTGTTTGTTCACTCAATTGAGTAATTTTATCACTTTATTTAGTTTTATTTTTTAAAAGTAAATTATACCCAACATTCCATCTTACTATAACCAATAGGATGAAGGCTAAATGTGAATGAGTTTTAAACTAAAGTAAGAAGTGCATTGTATCTTCATGGAAAAAATCAAAGAGAACAATATATGATTTTAGAGACATTCTAATGTTGGTTTAAGTACTTTTAAAATATTACTATGTACTATATTTTTATATAACTTTATTTTAATTGTTTTTGAAGGATTTATAATGATTGGAGATGTTCTACAAGTGTTTTTGAATTTGTATAAATAATTCTAGGATTCTAAAGATAAAGCTAAAAAATGGTAATGACTAAAAACCAATGACCATTTTGTAGATAAAATTTATTTTGAATGTTTTATATATAATTATATCATATATAATTTCAATGGTTCAAATAGATGAAATAAATGATAAATACATATAGTTCTATACTAATAGTTTTTAATATTTATCTGTTTGTTTCATATTGTCAAATGACTTAGTATGTTATAAATATAGCACTTAGTAGAGTTTAATATTAACATAGTAGTGTATACTGAATATTAATTCGGTTTATGAGAATAATAATATATTAAATTCATGATCCCTATATTAGGACTTGTTATTTTTCAGCTATATAACATCGTAAGGTTGATACTGAATTTCAGTTTAATGATTTCTATAATGTTAGGAACCCTAAAATAGTGTTTTTAGAGTACATAGATAATACTTATATTCTATCTCAAATTATTTATAGATTTGATATAATATCATGTTATTTTTTCATATATTTTTTCATTATATATTTTATCCATTGATCTTTAAATATTTTTATGCCCACAATGTAGATTTCGATACTTGGTGAAGTATATGAGAATTATATATATGTATATTCTGAAGAAGAATTATATTACATGACTATTAAACTTTTGTTTAATTATAAAGAGTTTCACGATTAATTTTAAAGAAATGATCAAATATTTTAGAGGATATCATAGTTCTATCAATTTTTTGTTTTCAAATATGAAAATTTGAGAACCAATTCGAGTAATCAAAGAATAATTAATGTTTATAATATTATAGGTGTTTCTAATTATTTAAATCATATCAAAATGAATTTTTATTTAAGATGGTCGATTTAGAAGTGGATCATAACTATTAAGAAAATTATGACTGTGTTGTGATGAATTTTGGGGAAAATTAATAACTCTAAAACTATAAAATTGATGATTAAATAAAACTATAAATCAAAAGTGATGATGCCAGTGATTTTAATTAATGGGTAAGATATCACAATCCTGTTTTTTATTATTTATAAAAATAATTATTATTATAATGAGATGCAATATGGCTAGTGATTTTTTAATTTGATTCTAATTATGGTTTCATAGATACATGAATGTGATTTAAGTTATTTCCACATTACAAAATTAATTGTTTATGATTTTCATATAGAAATAACGATTCATTAAATATCTAGTTTTTTTGAAATATTTTTGAAAAAATGTTCCCATGTATGATAGATGAATGAATGAAATATTTACTCTTCAAAGATAAAATGTAAATGAAAATTTAAAAACAATATATCTAGAATTACAGTAAAAAAATGGTTGTGGAAACAAATATACAATAATCATGGGAGCACAACCACATGAAAAAGTGATGAATAGTGTATGAACTCCTGGCCCCAAAAACATATGTGGTATTTTCAATATTAATGTATATTAAAAATATTATTTTATTATCTAATATTATAAATGGTGAGAATAAATGTAAGATACATCACTTATGTGACTCTTATTGAATAGATCCCAAGATATTAATGTGATAAGAGATCAAAAGGATGATACTATTCTGAATAAGAAGAACATATATTTATCAAGAACAATGAAGAAGAGGGGAAAAAATAAATATAGTGTGAATACCAATTAATTTGATAATAAATATTATAGAAGTGATAAACAGAAGAATAAAAATAACTAAGAGAGTTTAAAGATAATGGATTTAAACTGAACACTCATTGGATGCTGCTATACATGGAGTTTTAGTTGAGTGATATCAATAAACAAATTTTGATTAAGATCTAGGTCTTTGTATAAAAATAGAGGTTGGATTTCATTCTACTATTCCAGAATACAGAAATAAGTTGAAGAATCTATGTTGAGGAAGAATATTAGTTCATGTTTATGTAGTAACATCTTGAGTATATTTTGATCTACTTCAAGCAAGATGAAGGCTTCTGAGAATTATCATGAGTTTATATAATTTAATGGGATAAATTATAGTCTGAGCTCAACTTGAGTTTGGGATAATATATTCATACAGGATTATAGGTTGATATCGAGAAAAACCACTAAAATATATGATAAAAATATTATATCTATATCATTTCTTACATAACATAGAAATGATTTAGTCACACACAATAGAAGATAACTTTTAAAAAATATAATGTGAAACTATTTACAAATTTTCTAAAATTAACATGATATTTTGTTGGGTAAATAAAAATGTAATACAGTTATGACCTAACTAAAGATAATAATACAAAGGAAAATGGGTGGTTAAATAATAATAGATAATTTGAAATTCAGAAAAAGTTAACACCTGAATCGCCCACAGCTATCCTACACCCAATCCTAGTATAATTTCAAATGGGTTTAGAGTAAATATTACCCTTTTTTATATAAAATTTTTCATTCCATGATAAATATATATATATATATGATGTGAATATTTTAATAGTTTTCAAATAAATATCATAGAGAAAATTATATACCTCTTCAAGTTCCTATAATTTTTTTAGTGTCCTGTATGACCCTAAAAAATAGGTAGAAAATGAGGAAAATAATCTAAATAATAGATGAAATGTTGAAGAGGATATACCACAAGTCAAAGGTAATTAGGGTGGAAATTTCTTAATAAAATATATTTTTTTTGATCCTCATAATGATTTATGTGCAAGTTTAGAAGATGACAGTTGTGTAAAATCAATTAAAGCCCTCTATATTGGGGATAAAGATTACAAGAAAAAAACTTATGGGAAATTATTCATATACATATTTGAATTCATTTAGAAACAATATGTTGAAAAATAATATTTGATAGAATGTGTTGAAGTAGTAAAATAATAATTGAAAATATAATTATAAAGGTGTAATTATCTCTTCAATCAAGAAAATGCCAATAAAAAATATTTAAAGACCCATAGAGATAAAGTTTCAATAAAAAATAAAATTTAAAACTAATAATTATTGAAAAAATAAAGACTATAAAAATAAGTTAATATAAGATACATACATTAACCTAATATCATAGATTTATTCTTACATTCAAAGATTATCAATATGAATTCGAAGATATAAGGGTAATGGCGCTTGAAAATATATTAAATTAAGTAAATAAAATCTAACAAAATCTTATAAATAAGATAAATAAATATTTTTACTCAGTTTTGGTTGAGAATAATTCAATCCATATAATGTTCCTTTTATTGGAGGTTATGTCAATAAATCTATAATCAAATCAAGTAGAATAATACCACATAACTAACAAGAGATGTTATACCCAAAAATTATCTGAAAGTAGTATTTCTTGAAATGAGGCTAAAATTAGTTTTAAGAAGATATTCAAATATTTTTGAGATGAAATAGTTTCCTAATCTTATAAAAGGTAACCCATAATCTAGGAAAATCTATTTTAACTGATTATATATATATTGTTAATTCATGACTAATGTGTGAATCTATGAATGTTTTCTTGAAAAAAAAATACTTTGAATCTAACTTATACATATAGTGTATATATAATATTACCTAGGAATATTATCTCACAAAATGGAACCAAAAACTTTAATAAAGAAAAGCCAAAAATATTAAGGGGAACAATCAAGAAAACCAGGTGAGACAACTTCTAAAAGAAATAAAATATGAGTGATTAGTAGATGCTTCTTTTTTTAGATGATTTTTTATAGGTGAAATTTTTTTAGCGCAACATGTTCTTAATATGAGATAATATATGTATTGATTATTGTGGGAACATAGTATATTTAATGAATAAACATGGTTAAAAATATTATAATTTATAGAAGAAACAAAATCTATCAACCAAGAATATATTTGATTACTTGAATAATTTTTTGATTATTACATCAATGTTTTCAACAAAATGATGAATTAAGTAATGTAAAAATTCAGCACCAATCATATTTTGGCCTCAGAAAAAGACCAAAATAGTTGAATACATTGGTGAGAAATGTTATCTAGTCTTCCATGGGGCGTAAATAAGAGATAATTACTAATAAACATATTCATATAAGAACAAATTATAATGTTTTGAATGATTCTTACTAATAGTGAAAAATATTATTCAATTTTTTTGGAAAGGCCACATCAAATATGATAGAATTTTTTCCACTAATAAATTGAAGGTAATAAGGTGAATTAAAAAATGGAAATAATAAATGAAATAGATAGCATGATTAGTTTAGTGATGGACAACATTGATGAATATTTGGAGAGGTTTTCCAAAAGGGGTAATCAAAATTCAAATAAATATGTGTGTGGATGGTTCAAATAGTCTATACATATTTCATTTAAGTGTATGACTTGTATTACATAATAGAATAATTAATTAAAAGGCATAGTTAATGAAATGATGGGTCCTGGAACCAAGACTATTCCTATAATTATAGAATCTACACACAATTAGAAGTATGGATATACTAAAACATTATTTTTGACTATATGACCAACCCAACTGGAAGATGTTATGAAGGAAGAGAATGTTATAAATATTGAATGTGAAGCATTTTATAATGTTTGTAATAATATTATTTAAATGAATAATTCCATAATGAATATGAAACCACACCGGCCAAATAGATTAATATTTTTAAATTCATGGGTGATATTATCATGAAGAGATATCAAAATTGTAGAACTGTAAATAATGTATTTTTAGAGTTTAAAAGAAAGCATCAACATTTTTTATCATTAATGTGATGATAAAATGATATCTTATTCCAATAATAGTTAATTTTGAATAATTTTTAAAGGGAATTTAATTTAATAAATGAAAATATAGAACCTTTAAATGTGTTGAAAATTATATAACTAAAATAACAATCCATCATGGAATACATCAAATGGAATGATATTTTCTCCTTTAAAAATCACTTAGCATATCTCAATTTCATTCAAACATATATTGTTATAAAAATTTATCATAAATGTGTGTTTAGAGATAAAAATAACATTTATGAATAAATATTGGGGAGCATCCATTTACATGGGAATAATATAAAAATATTCTCAAGTTTTATCATTTTATGTTTAATCAATAATTCTAGATAGGGTTGAAGATATTAATGGTTAAGGTATTATTATCACATTTCATATTCATTTCTGGTTTATCTAAAGTCTTTTTTTTCAATGGGATTGACAATAAAACAAAATGGGAAGTAAATTCCAAATGAACTTTAATGTTTTTAAGTTTTTTTCAATTGACTTTAGTATCATGAATTTCTTTTAAAATAATTTTATATAACCTTGAAAAAAATATTTTTAGAGGAGGTATCACATTGTTGATATTTAATAAACATTCTCATTATTTTAATAGATTAATATTTATTTCTATACAATGTTACCCAATATAAACTCATAGTCAACTAATTAAGGACATGTTATTAAGAAACATTTGGTACCAATATTATATTATGGAAATTTATTGATTCTCCAAATAAGTGGTAGAATAAAAAAGTATAAGAACAAGATGATAAAATATATTTTATTTAATGAATTTGAATAGATGAGGAGACCATCACTTGTACACATGGTACAAATAGTGGGAAGAAATCATTTCCACTTTATATTTATTTTCAATAGGGTACAAAATAGAAAATTCTAAATTATATAAGGTTTGTTGATGGATTCACGTGTCCCCACATCCCCAGCTTCCAACGCTCAGCAGGGCATGTGGATTTTTAGGTCTCCTCACAGGTTGGGACCCAAACTGAATAAAGATAGATCTTATATTTCAGGTGTTATGAGGAGTGGTGTCATTGCTCGAGATATCAGGGGTAATGTCATTTTTTATTTTTCTACCTTCTTCAGGTATGGTGAATCCCTCCAGGCTGATGAAAAGGTGATGTTGACGGGTCTCCTTCTCTATAGACAGAACAACATTTCTCTTGTTGTGGTGGAAACTGATTCTAAAATCATACACAACTCTATGTGAATCATACTCCACACCATTTAATGTTTCATACATCACACGCAATTGAAAAACTCTCATCAATGATCACATGTAAATTCTCCATACGTATCAAGAGAGGAACAAACTGCCAGATTTTCTAGCCTCCAAGGGAACTCATGATAGGTCGGTCACTTTCTTTTATGATTTTAATTCTCTTACCCCAAAGGGCATTCATTTTGTCTAATGATATTCCCTTGGGCTTCATTTCTATAGACCTCCTTAGTCCCTGTTTTTATCTTCTTCCTTTTCCTTTTCAAAATTTAAATAAATAACGATGATGAATATACTTCGCCTAAAAAAGAGTGATGCGTGATTGAGGAATAATCCAACCAAACAATAATTAAAATATGTTACCCATGCATTAATGGATAATGAAAACTAAGGCATTCGTCCATGAATTCCTACCTATGAAACCTCAACATAAAAAAATACATATTTTGATTTTCTGGGGTATTATTCAATAAATCAATGAAAAGTGATTTTGGAGAATGTAATACTTTATAAAAAATGTTAAAAATAAATTTAGAGAATCCAACCTAATAAAAATAGTGTTAAGAGACACAGTGAAATGATTAATGTGATAACTAATGTTTTGGAGAAAGAATCTAGGAATATTGAGCATGATAGTTACTATGCTAAGTGTTAACCATCACATTGATCAAGGATGGAGTTGAATCAGTTTGAACCTAATGTTATAAGTCTTGTGTAACTTCCTGGAAATACTCAAAAATGATTTTATATTAATCTATACACTATAGAATGATGTTTTAAGTACTTTGGAAACATTTTATATTTGGAAAGGCTATTTATTACCATTTAAATTTATTCTGAATGATTAAGAAGGATCTGAGAATATTTTTAAGTGTTCTGCACATGTATAGGGAATTATGGAATTCTGAAGTTGAAGATGAAAAATTATAGTTCTAAATCCTACACTATTTGTACAGTTGATACAGATTTCATAGAGTTCAAATATCTTTATAAGGAAATGGACTCTAAGAGTTCACATATTTTAGAAAATTAGTAGTTTCATATGTTTAGAGGGTCATATAATGATATTTAATGAGGTTCATGACTGATAGTCACATGGTTGAAAGTTTTCATAAGGTATAAGTTTATCACATTACTGAGTTTTATATTAAAATTTGAAGGAACATTTAATATTCAAAGGATTGATGAGAAATATAATTTAATGATTTCTTGAATCTTATATTATTAGTTTATTTGTTCTACTATAAGACATCATAGGGTTTATTCTGATGTGGAGTTTGATGATTTTGGTAAATTCAAAAACCATGCCCCATAGTACTTAGAGTAAACCATGATTATGTAAAGGTGAATTTATGTCCTTCATGAGTTTGAAAAAATTATATGGTACATCCTAAAAGAATTCTTCTCAAAAGAGTTGATCCAAATTTCTATGTATATATTTGAACAAAAAATTTGGAGTTCAAAATATGGTGAAACATCAAATAAATGGATAATATTATATTTTAAGGAGGAATTATAATATATGAGTCCTTAGTAGGTTTTTCATGATTAAAAAACCATGATATTTTTTGAATACGTGATCTATGCTTCGATTTGAATAATAAAAGATGAAATATATGACATTATAGTTATATATATGTGTGTGATTTTTTAATACAAAATATTTGAGAACCAATATTTGTGTTGAAATATTAATTAAATATGATGATAATCGAATGATATATTACTTTTTAAAAGATAAACAATTATTGATTCATGATGGTTTATCCATAAGTGGATCTTTATGAATAAGAAAAAGAAAATCACGATGAGAATAATTCAAGAAATATAAATAACTTAGTAACAAATAATTTATCGATTAAATAAATTTTGAAATGAAAAGTTATGATGCGAGTAATATTATTTAATAGATAAAATATCACAGTCCAATTTTTGATTAATCTGGAATACTATAATGATTGAGATGATATTAAATCTAAATATTAAACATTTAAATTGAATATTTTAATAGTTTTAAAGATCCACAGATGATGTTAATGGTAACTCCACTCCACAACAGTTTTTTTATCCAATTTTCATATAGAATTAATGATTGATTAAATATGTATTTTTTGGGAAACACCATAATAAGAATATTTTTGAGTAAGATGGATGAATGAATGGATTATTTACTTAGTCATGGAAAAATGGGAGATAAAATAGGGAATTATTGTTCATATAATTATAGTGGAGATAAATTTTTAAGCAGAATGAATATAATTTAATTATTGGAGAAACACATGTGAATTTTTTGGGAAAAGATTATGATATATCGACACGAAAAAAATTTAAGGGATATTATATATTAAGGAATATAGAGAAAATAATATGGTAATTATAGAATATATTCCCTGAGAAGAAATAGAGGGAGATATCACTTATGTTTCTCTCAATAAAGAGAACTAAATAGATTACAGTGGGAATGGACTTGTAGATAGTATTATTCCAAAGAGGATGATTGTCATTGTATCTAAGAATAATTAAAAAGGAATATGAAGAGGTAGAAATGGTCTGAATAATAGTTCATGTGATAATCCATATCATATAATCTAAAAATAGAAAAATAATAACAATTGAGAAAGTTCATCATGAATAGAGTTTCACATAATACACATTGGCAGTCAAGCCCATTAGTGTTTTTGTTAAGAGATGTGAAAAAATAGATACTAACAAGGTTATTAGAGATTTTATAAACACATAGACATATTTTTATATTAATTTTATGATTATCAAATGATTTTTATGACTCTACGTTGAAGAATTACATTAGTTTATGTTGATGTGATGGTATCATGTGTAGATTGGACATCTTGTTTAAGAAGATCATGAGTTGTTGATAATTTTTAGGAGAATGTATAATTTTGTTTGGTGCTTTATAGTAAAGGATACACAAGAGTTAAGGATAAGATGATTTATAGTGTAATATAAACTTGATTTTAGGATAGTTATTATTAAATTTTCATAGTATTATTATTGGATAACCCATTCTAATTGATGATAATATAAATAATGGAAAATATATTTATTATATGATATTGAAAAAACATTGTTTAGTCTCCCACATAAATGAAAACCCTTTTTAGGATATTATGTTCAACTATTTTAGGATTTTCTACCATGAAAGTGGTATTTATGTTGGGTAAATATAAATAATATAAACTTATATCTTCCAAAAATGATGTTAAAATACCAAATTGGGTAAAAGATTAAATGAGAAATTTGAATTTGTTAAAATTTCAAAACACCTAATTCATCCCTCTATCTATTGTCTTCACCTGATCACAAGGTTACTTCACACTAGAAAAAGGATTAAAAATGAAAAAACAACATTGAAACCCTAAAACATCACTGAATTCACTAATCGAACATCCTCATAAACCCTAACTATTCATTGTTGGCCATAATCAGTCATGTATACCTTAATCTTCTCAATTCTATCCAAATCCATTGATCACAACTCTATAATTGTTTGTTCACTGATTTGGGTCCCTATTTATGAAGCATTTACCCTATGTGATGGATTATGGTAATTTAAAAGGAAAAAGGGGAGAATAGTATATGAGAAATTTTATATTACGTTATTAGTGGATAAGTTGAAGACCCATCATTGATCTTTAGCATAAGAAATTTCCAAAGATGAGGAAAAATTGAGATAAACTAATTCTTGATAACAAAAAACAATATTCTTCAAAGACATTAATATGTAAATCATAAATTAAGAATAAAAAATTATTTACCAAAAAATCATAATAAATGGAATAATGAATCGAAATAATCATTTCAACCTTTTGATCAGATCAGTTATTGAAGAGACTCATGTCTAATTTGAATTCCATTAGTGATTCACATTGAATAACTTGTTCGTTGGCCTCCAAATATAATTCTTCAACTAATTTATGTCCCATATTTCCTCTAAAATTAGGGTTTGTAGTGTAAATACCTAAATTAGATAACTATATAGAACATAAATATTGGGGTATATGGTATATTATAGATAAAAAATTAATTAATAATTGTTTTATGCACAAAAAATGGACCCATCTAGGGACCCAATTGAGGACCCACATTATAGAATTCATAGCGTAAAATCACCATTTTAGATTCAATAATATTGTTATATTTACTATCTGATGATTTCATTATGTAAAAAATACATTTTCCTATGATCAATTTCATGTTGAAAAAAATAATACATCATGTTTAATATATTATCATCAAGGACCCACAATTATTATCTGATGGAAACTAATTATTAAACAGTACAAATAAATAGAACATAAAACATTATAAGGATTCAAATAGAATAAACCAAGGCTCCTAAATCCATCCAATTATAAGTATTTTTATCATGGAAAGCACAACCTACACAAAAAAAATCTTGTCGACTCTGTCCTCATGTGACTCTAACATTCTTATAAGCTCTCATGGTTATTCCCAAGGCACCATTAATCACATATTAATGGAATAGACTTTCCACATAGTTACCAATCCTAATTTCACTCAATCCCCATTAGGTACTCTCAAATGGTGGATCCAGCCTTGATTTTTGGCTTACCTATTTGAATGAACTTAAAATATTCATGTATGTATCTCCTCAACCACAACACAAGGGAGAGATTTTCCATCTGGTATAAGAAGGTGGAAATTCATTTTGAAAACAAACATCATCCACCATGTAGAGGATCTATAATGAAATGATAAATTAAAGAAAAAAATTTATTCCATGGTTTTTCATTTGAAAATATATTCCATAGAGAGACCATATAAAACTCTAGATCTCACTCATTTAATTATAAAATCTTATTCCATTAGACTACATTAGAGTTATGATAACTATATATGGTTCTCATATATTCCAAGTTGTCCTACATATTCTCTAACATCACCCCTAGAAAATATAACCCCAAAAGATAAAAATAACATACTATTATCCAACAAAGGGGTGACTTTAAGTGTCTCCCAAATTGGGACTCTAAAAGTTCCATGCTGATGCTGGAGTTATAGAAACATTTGTTTGAAAATTCCACTAAGGGAAAGTGATCCTCATAGGGTTGGATTAAATACAACATGAAATACCTCAATAACTACTTGGTAGCATTAATATATCACATGGTATATATATCAATCTAATTATTGATCATTATATTTAACCATAACAATGTCTCGAATTCCTCTCGTAAATTCCTATATAAAAAGGTATTAAATTGAGAGTCTCAGTCAGAAATGATTTTCATGGGTGTCCCTTATATGGAGATGATATAATAAATTTACAAGAATCCAAATTTATCAATTGAAGACTAAATTTAAATTTTAAGAATGTGGGATAAAATTGATAGTTTTTTATGATAAAAAAGGTAGTTTCATGCCCTATAACTGATCACCATGACATAATATATTTAAATACCATCCCACTTCTGCTCTGAAACCTTTAAGGGTTGGGAAAAACCTAAAGGGAGTTGATTATATACCATCACTTGTATAAAATTGAGTCATTGTGTTATAAAATCAACAATAATTTATTTCAATCCTTCCATGAGAAAACAATTCTTATGTTATTGTTACATATTTATTATTCTTGGATATACCACTAATGTTGATTTATAAAACACTATCCACACCACACCATGTGGCATAACTGGAACCACTATACATCGATATCAGATGATAACAATATCCCAAAAATTATAATATATATGTGGTGTATTTACATAGGATATCTATCCACAAAAAAACATTACGATTTATTTCTGGAAAATGTGCATCCCTCATGAACTGAAAAAGAGGAGTGTTCATGACCATCAATCGAAGATGATCTAGTTACCCCTCATCAATATACGATTAATAAAATAAGTACGTTTTCTAAGAAGAATACCACACTGATAAAAAAATTATTTATGATTATACAATTATCCATTGTGTTTCCCTTTCTTGGACTATTGAAAAGATCAATGTCATACATATATAGAAACGTGTTCAATATCTATTCTTACTCAATGATCTACTGCACTAGACTCCATTTCACTTTGATGTAGTGGATCTCGTTGGGGTTTTGGGATTTTTTGGTTGAGAGATCTTCGGTTTTCTTGGAATGGTGTTTCGTGTTGGTCAGTTAGGGTTTCTGTCTTCTTCGTTGGGTGTGCTTTGGGAATTCTATTTTCTAGTACTTATTTTGATCCTGGTGGTTTTTTTGTCACGATTGATGTTTATACTCGTGATTTTTTGGATATGTTCTTGGTTTCTACTCGATGTCTTCAAAATTTTTCAGTGATGGTGTTCCTACCTGACGGCATCTTTTACTATGCTGGGATGCTAATTTTATTGTTGTTGTTATTTTCATAATGGATGGTTTGTTTTCAATTAGATGCGTCCTTCCGTGATAGTGTTTCTTATGTTTTTTGGATTTTTTTTGTTTGAAATGATCTCGTAATGGCTGTGAGATTCTTCGGCTGGTGGTTCTTGTGGCTTTGAGGTGTTCTGTTTTGAGTTTCTTTTGTGGTGTTTGGATTCAGTGGTCATCTCTCTCTAGCAGGGATGACTTGACAGTCTCTGAAATACTGGTGTGGTGTGTGGTTGATGATGATGATATTGGGACGGTGGGGACTCGTGGCTCAGACTGGTGGCCTGAGGTGATTGGTGTCGTAGGTTCTATTTCAATTTCATTTTTGATTATTGATTTGGATGTTGTCTCTCATCATTTTGAATTTGGTTTGGCATTGGGTGTTTTGAATTTTGTAATTTGGGGTGGTTGTTTTGGAAATCTATAATGTGCGGTTCCCACAAACCCTCAAAGTGACTTTTTAGAAAATTCAAAAACAAATGCATTTTAGGGTATCGAATAGCTCTTATTAAGAGTTATCAATTGTCTAGACCCATAAGAAATCATTTCATACCACTGCATCATTAAACGAAGAAGTCCCACTTTATAGGAATCACGGAACACAATATACTTCAATTCCTTATTTAGAATTCATAAAATAAGAGCACTCATCAACCTTCTCTTAAAATTGATTAAGGATCTCTAAAATTTCATGACCTTAATGAATTGATACTTCTTTTGGGTAAGGGCCATTGTGGGGATGGAAACCCAGTGAAGTCTCCCACAATTATTTTATATTACTATTACAACCCAAAAAAATTTTATCCCTTAAACATACTTTTGTCTAGATTCTATGATAGCACAACCTTGATCATTTTTAGGTCTATAACTCCTTTTCCCTTTGAGATGGCTTGCCCAAGGTAGTGGATCTCGGAAATTGAGAACTGACACTCTATATAGCCTACTATGAAGTCAGTGCTACCAATGTAAGATAAATAAAATCATAATATTCATAAAAAATACATCCTCCACTTTTATGTAGACAAGTATTCCATCGACATGTATAACCATGAATAGATCCATAAAGGTGGTAAAATCTATTTAATATGTCCAATGAACATATCTGGTTCATTTTTCACACTAAGGTAATCACCAAAAACTTTTAATTTTCATATAAAAATAAAAAATACATCATCATGATATCTTCCTTGAGAAAATAAATATCATGATAATGAGAAATAAAATTGACCTTCAATCACTAATTTTCTCCATTCAACCAGTCAAAAATGTAATCAATTCATGGATTTTGTATATTATTTCTTGATTTTCCCCTGATTTAGGTAGTGAAATATAATAAAAATATTCAATAAAAAAATATTATTATGCTATAACACTATAGATACCCTAGGGGACACACTGGGCCTGATGAAACCATTCACCATATTGTCTTATAACTACAAAATTATCCCCTTGAACATAATTGAATCCATCCAATATGTTGTTGAAGATATCAGAACATTCGTTCAGTATAAATCTATGTATAATTAAATATTTTGATGAGGGATAGAACCCAATACATCATAGATAAAATTTTCTATTTACTCCGATACAACTATAATAAATCAGTCGCCTAAGTCATTTTCGACACATATAACCAAACACACCATTTGATGGGTAATCTATTTCAAATTCTCATGATATTTCCCTTATCATCTAAAAAGGATATCCAAATCACCCCTTGAGAATAATCCATATCCATCAATATATATTCACTTATTTTATTTGTATATAAGATGAAAAATTAAATATATGTATTCTATACAAAGGATGAAATCAGAGGAATCTATAATAGCCAATATGAGGTCCCATGAAATTCTCTTTATGCTAAGAATAATTTTTCATCATTGAATGATGTGGGTGAGAATGCAGTCACTTCCAATGGGAGTCTCTAGGTGTATGAGATAAGATAGGGGATAAACCAATATTTTATTCTCTTGAACTAGTGATACGATAATAATAAAATATACCACAATGGTATTTCCTAGTATGTGTGCCAAATTAGAGTAGCTATGGATTATATGTTGAACTATTTGAGGAACCATGTTTTCATAGTGTTCAGTCACTACCATCTAGCTATATACATATTTTATAATCATTTGAGACTAGCATGAACTGCATGGGGTTGGCAGTTATGGAATCAGATCACAGAGATATCCTACTCTATCTCCTCCACCTGGGGAACTTGTATCTCCTCTTCAATATCTACCTCTAAATGAACCCTTATATTTTCCTTTAGTTATTTTCTTATCATGCCTCTCCCTAGTAAATGAATGGGAATCTACTTTTGGATTGTTTTCTTCTATTTTACAGGTCACTATGTTATACATCATATGACCTGGTTCTCTATAGGCATGGAAAAGATAGTCTCATGGATGAATACATCTTTTACATGACACAAAATCATTCAATATTTGTGTCTGATAATATTCATTATATTACATACTTTTGATGTCCTTAGTTTTGGTCACTATTAATCCAAAACTAAGGAATCTACTCCTAAATGATTACAACTATCACCAACTATCTACCATCCCTCTATGAAGAATCTCTTCATCACGGATGCTCACATTAAAACCTTGGTGTTAGTTGGGAACCTGAGGGGAAAACACCAAAATAGATTCTTTCATGGAGGATATTCTAAAAAATTCATTGTTTAAAAAATCCATTATGATCAATCTATATAGATTATATCATGAGATTAATAAATGTCACCACAAACAAAGAAATATATATGAGACCTGAACAAAATACTAACAAACCCATGATGCATATAGACTTCGATATCTCCATGTAGTACTCAACATGGAAAATAAACATGATTTGTGCCTATAGAATAGTTACCTCATCATAGGTTTAAATGATAATTTACCAACAACAACTTTTCATGCCATGGATAATATTGAATTTTGGGACTATAATTTGATCAGTAGGAATCAAATTAAGTAATAATACTTATACCACTATCTCATTCCATCATTGAGTAGTGTGTGGGTTAGACTCACCTCAAACCATAGGTGGCCTCTTTTTTTTTGAAATCGTGTAATTCACTTAGCCTATGTGTATCCTCATCCCATATTACTAGAATAATAAACTTCTCATAAGGTGTAGGATTAACCCCAAGCATTGTGGGAGGTGTTTTTAGTCTCTACACAATATGAAAAGGTATCGATGCATATTAAAGTTGGATCCCTATAACTAACAAAAAATTTAAATTTGAATATCATAGTATTAATAGATCTAGATATGAATAAATATATTATCACATTACTAGTGTTTTTTTATGTGAAATTAATGTTATAAAGTCCTTCAAGTATTTGTCACATTGAAATCATAAGGTAGTTCATGGATATGATAAGTACCTTGATGTTCTATGAAAAAATTATTACATATATGTTCTGTGGTTATATAATATTTATCTAATGGTTCATTTATTATGTGTGAATATCATGTGATATAGGATCAAAAAACATTTATACTTTTTATCATAATGTTCAGACATTTTAATCTCTAACAGAGATGGATATGAGAAAAAACTTGATCATTAGAATTCCACTTGCTTTATGTGTAATTGGATATTCCTATCATTAGGTGTGTATTAGTCATTAAACATGAGATTTTTATTAGTGTATATTATTTCAAATATTATTTTATGCATTGAAAAAATCCATGATAAAATGTACTATCGATGAGGTAAGAAACATTGATCTAATCATAAGTTACATATATTAATGAATAAGTCAAGAAATAATTTTCACATACCATTTAATAGAAGTGTATATCTATGGACCATATATTGGAATAAAATTATGTAATAAATCCATGGACATGATAGTTTACCAATGAGTTAATTTCATGGAGTCAAAGAAAAATATATCCAGTGTATATCTCCAGTGTATATTTTGATGCACATAGTCAAAGAACAATATATCCAGCGTATATTTTTCACTTATTTTGGTTGCATCAGAGCTTGATATTTCAATCTATCCAGTGAAGCTATACCTTATTTTTATGAGATACTGTGGATCTTGAGGTTGGTTTTTTTTTTCTGGTTCTCTTTTTGGTAATATTACTGAAGCTAATTGATGTTTATTCCCTTGAAAATTGTCTTCTCTTTATGTGTGAAGGAAGAAAGCCACAGTTTGGCTACATTTTTGTGTGTTTTTTGAGATTTTTAATTGATATTGGGAAGGCCAAACCTCTTGTTCTGCTCTTCATTGCGGGCTACAAACATCCCTTTGGCTTCTCATCATGGATGTTGGCAGGGATCTGCTCTGTCTTGGGTGCATTAGGGCTTGCTTCTTCATCCTGTCCAGAGTAATGGACCTATTTTTTAGGGGATTTCTCTTCATGTGATAGTGCTATCTCATTTACAGATTTATCTCACTATTATTTGATGCCACTTTTTATTTTATTTTTATTTGAGTTATTGTCTCTCTTGCCTCCTAAGGACAACATATCTTGAGAATGGAAGTATGCTTGGAGTTGTTGCACTCATAGCCTGATGTGTTTTCTTACATGAAGGCATGAGGTATTAGGAAATTTGAGTGAGTTGTTTTTGCCCCTTTTTGATCTTTCATCATGTATCACTCTCATTTTCAGATTGGTGTAAAATCATTACACCTCGAACATGAATTTTAATACTTTTATTTAAATAAATTTCCTTAGGGAATGAATTCGGTGACCAATTCATGTCTCTGTTTGTCTTAAAAAAAATTATTTAATTAAATATTTATCATTAATGGGTTTTTAAATTCAAAGGAGGATTTATGGGTCAAGTTAAGGGTCCAAATGAAATGATATATTTCATTTAATATCATTTTAAATGATAACTATTTATTAATTTTAGAAACAATTTTTATGTATCAGTGAGTTATTCAACATCATGGAATATATTAGTAACCATGTTATATATTAATATGTAATTTACATGTATTAAAAATATTTGTGAAGGTCCTTTATTAAATGAAAAATTATCTACTCCTATATACATAAATCAACATATATGATTTCTATAGATAAGTATGTTTAGTCCTTTCTTTATGCGTATTTTTTATTTTTTTCTAATTATAATATTTTGAATTGATGTTGGATAAAAATATATAAGAATATGGGTTTTTATTAGTATTATATTGAAAATTTTATAAATCTTGTATGTGAACTTGAGTAAATTTTCCTTGAGTGAATTTTTTAAAAACTTCGGAATTGATATTTAGTAAAGTGAACATGATTAAAATTTTGACAAAGACTAGAAGTAAACATGATTACAGTGACATGGAATGATAATTTGACATAGCCTATAAGTTACCTTGAGTTAAGTGGAATTGAGTTAATATTTGGTAAATTATTCAATTGACTAAATAAAAAAACATGATGTGATGACAAGAAAAATTTTAAGTGACCGCATGAACAAAATTTAAATGACCGTATAGATAAAATTAAATAATTTTCATGAATAAAATGAAGTGACACATAAATAAAAAGTTGTGACAGTTTGAACCAAAATTATGTGACTATAAGAATAAAAATGAGGTGACTGTAATTTAATTTTTGAAAAATTGTCATACCAACCTAATAAACTATGATCACTTAATTAAATTGTCAAATGTTAGCTCAAAACATGCTCATTTTATTTATACTTCTATATTTTGAGTTAAATTGTTTTTTTTTTCACATGATTATATTGAATAAATTATTATATAAATACTTATTAATTACTTTAATAATAATAAATATTATTTGGAAGAATTATATATAGTATTAAATTCTAATCACCTATGTTGAAGACTCACACTAGTTTCTTGGGAAAGCGTGAGTTTCAAATTTAATGTTGTTGGGATTTTAATGGATTTTATTTCATACTTTATTTGAGTGTTCCTAGAGACATTAATGTGGAATTTTTTCATGTTTTATTATTTATTCTAACGTTTCATCAATATAAAACATCTATTTAATATTATAGACAATCAAATATAACCACAAGGGTATTTTTTTCAAATGGTTTCTATAAATAAATCACTAGATGATATGGGATATTTGAAATGAAATGGATTGATTTCCTTGAATCTAAAATAAATATAAGAACTCTACATATAGATTTTAAAATATCTATATCAGGATAAAAGTGGTTAAGGATATTCATGGACTATACATGTCTTGCATACTTCAGTGATTATCTAATTCTCCCAACTAAAGTATAATTGTTTGATTCATTATTGAAAGGTATGACATTCTTACCTCAACATAGGGATCCTAAATTTTCTATTAGTTTTTATGGTTAAAATTAATTCTATTATTATATGTTTTTGTAATTTTACTAGGCTGAATTACACATTTAATGGTAGTATAATTGGTTTTTACTCCCAAAAAAAGGTCGGAATCATGTTTTTCTATAAGAAAAAAGGGGATGGGGATCTAGTTATGACTTATACAATTTAAATTATAGGTTTGGTTTCTACTACAACATAAAATTTTATCTTTTATTTTGTTTATATGGTTGGGTAAAACGATAGGGTTATTGTGTTAATTCACTAGGTGTCCAAAAGGTTTTCATTTATGGTTTCTCCTTTCAGGGTTAAAAAGGAAGTTATGAAATAGTTGTGATATTTGTTAAATAGTTATAGGATCCATTATAGTGGGTTCCAAATATCTTAGTTTCTGATAGGAGTGAAGAGTACTACATAATCATTTATATCCAGACAACTATAAGAATCTCTATGTTAATTTCTACTTATTTCTCCATTGTATTAACTTAAGATTTATAATTTAGTAAAATTATTTTAAAAGGTAAATTCATACCCTTTAACTATTTAGAAATTTCTATTAGGATGTAATAATTATTTTCATATGAGGTTCCATAACATTATCATAGTTTTCTATTATTTATGTGAATCAAATATTGATATAAATAGTCAATGGGAATAATTCCATTTTTATGTTTCAGGAAAGATTTTGAATGATGGATGGACACCTCAACATCCTCCACTCTTTCATGGAACTAATTATGGGTACTGGTAGTCTATTACAAAGTATTTTCTTAAATAACCAACTATTTAATATTGGAAAATCATGACGAAACCAAACAAGATTCCACAAGATTATCCTAAAAAATTATTTTGTAATATAGTATAAAATTATGTGATAAATTACAATTTGATTAATATGATATATTGTGAAATTAATACCAATGTGCATTCTAATATTTATATATTAAAAAGAACATGAAATATATAAAATATTTAAAGTTAATCCTATTGGTTCTGATAAGCTTATAAAGAGGATTCTTGGAGGGTATATTAAACCTTACTTCCAAAATGCTAATGAATGATAATAATAATATAGAGAAATAATAAAAGTAAATAATTTCAAAGGAAGATTCATGGAGTTACACATTGGATTTAGATTCATGTGATAAATCATGTTGCAATAAAAGATTCATTAATACATTATTCAATGGATTCAATAAACTAGGTAGGTGAATATAATTACACTTCCACTTTTGAATTTTATTTTGGAAAAGGTGGGTTGAATGAAGAAATTTATAGACTAAATCATAAAGTTACCAATATAAATTTATATATTTGAAAATATTAAAAAACATAGGATATTATTGCTGAAAATAAAAAATTGGAAATTGTTACTTTAGGATAAAATGATAAGTTATATACATGTATATAAAGTTATCAACATAAAAATCTCAAACATTATGACCTTTATTCAACATGTGAATAAGATAAAAGAATTAACTTTGATTCTGTTTTGAAAGAAAATGATATCCTTATAAATGAATATTGATGATTAAAAGTAGATATATCCAAATTTATTTAAGGATGGGAATATTTTTACAAGATTTTAAGAAGGATAAAACAAAATAAATAAATAATTGTTATTTTTTATGATGATCAATTTCTCTAAATATATATTACCTAATTTATAAATGGTTTAAGTGTAAATTTTTCAAATGTTATATGCTTTAGATGTCACATAAAGGACCTTTATGAAAAGGAATGTTCCTTGAGATTTATACAATATTTTGGTCACACATGGTATATAATCTAAAAAAAATCATTTATATTTCCATAAATTCATTCCTAAAATATATTTTGGTTCCAAAAATATATTTTTATAACCCAATTAGACTAAATTTTTAAGTGTACCAAAAACTATATAATATTATTTTGGAGGAAACTTTTCATGTAATAATGAAAAAGGACGTGTGGTATATTAATAGTGGATGTTTATAACATATGACTAGTGATACATATAAATTTATATCCATTAATAAGTGTGGTTTTTATAGTATTTCATTTAGTGATAATTCAAATGAAAAATTTAATGGTTTTGGTGATATTTGAATTCCAAATTAATTTTTTATTTCAAAGGGTTTGATTATTTATTTATTAAAACATAAGTTAATATATATATCATATCATTTTATGGTAATATGAATTCGAAATTTGATTTTGAAAATGATTTATTTTTAAATAAGATCATGTCATATTTTATGAAAAAGAAAAGGTTATGTTCATTAAATTAATTTTGCTGAGTTAACTAAACTTATTGTAAAAATATTAAATGATATGAAGTCCAAAAATGTTTCATAGAATAAAATATTTGGGCATATAAATTTTAGGATGTTACCCAATTATTAAAAAATAAAAAAGGTGTTTTTTGATATTGATTAGAAAATGGAAAAAAACCTATGTATGTATATCATTCTTAATAGGTATGAAATATAAATATTCATTCTTGTGTATAAAATAGGAACAAACTTAAAAAGCACAATAACATTTAAATTTATATGTATTTTGAGAAATGAAAATTTCTAACCTTATAGGGGATAGGTATGTGTTTATTATTTTTGGTGACTATTGTTTATTAACATTGACATATTTTCATAAACGAAATTCTGATTCATTGTCTGAACTATTTTTAAATTAAACATTGGTCCAAAATTAAATAGGTTTTTTAATTTTACCAATTATAATTGATAGAGTATGTGAGTTTTAAACTCTATAATTTGATAAATTAGGATAATATAATTTGTATAGTCATAATATTTTCACCCTTTGGACTCCATTATAAAATGGTGTATTAGAAAGAAAAACTAATACTTTAAATAAAATGGTTAGGGAAATATTAAATGAGTACTCATTACTAAATATTTATATTAAAAAATCCATTAATATATCAGGTGATTATTTGAACCATATTCTATATAATAAATTTTTAAAGAAGAAAAATTATAAAACATGGAAATTAATATATCCCAGAATAGGGTATTCATAGCATTTGTTTGTAGAGTTCACAATCTTAATACGAAAGATTCACTAGAAAATATTTACTCAAAATATGATGAAGGTTTTTTCTCTGGATAATCTAGTTTAACTATTTCAAGAAGTTCTCATAATAAAATGACATCAATATCCAAAAAATATGACCATATAAAATTTGATAAAACCATTTATAATAAGGAAAAAATGATCTAGAACATGTCATGGAAGAGTTTAGAAATTTCATCTTTGGTGATTATAAAAATTATTCATTAGATTAATTTATCGATTGTGAAATTACTTCTTTTAAACAAACAATAAATTTAATTAATGATTATCTAGTTGAAAAATTAAATTCTGACATAACTAATGGTTTTAAAAATATAAATTTCTTAAGAAATATATGTTCATATCAATCCATCACTTCATATTTTCTATTACAAAACATTGATGAAAAATTTTATGATTCAAACTAGATTTTGAAAATACAAGAAAATATAAATCAATTTGATAAGAATAGAGTTTAGACCAATGTTAAACCCCTATGTATCAAAATATTACAAAAACCAAATAGATCATTTGAAATAAGTTAGAAGTGTCTAGTGAAATAATTAGGAACAAGTCTAGGATAGTGGTTAATAATATGATCATGAATATTGAATTGATATTTATGAATCATTTTCCCAATTTTCTTGATTAGAATCAATAAAAATTATTGGTCATATGTTTCTTATTATGGAATTAAAAATTTTCAAATGGATATCAAAAGTGCTTTTTTGAATTGATATATTTTAGAAAATTCTTATGTAATTAAACCCTCTAGTTTTGTGAATTAATCTAAATATTACCATGTTATTAAACTATAAATATCCATTTATATTCTAATACAATATCCTCAATCTTATTATCAGTGGTTTCATTTTAAAATTTAAAAGAAAATGAGAAGTGAAAAGTTGATCTAAATTTTTCATAAAAATATATTCAAAATATATTTTGATAGTGAAAATATATATCATTTTAATTATATTTGTTTCCTTAAGAGATATAATTTATAATTAATTTTAAAAGTTAATGTCTTTAGAATTTGAAAAAATCCCTATGGGTAAAATTATGATCTTTTTGGTTTTGATAATAGTTCAAATAAAATATGATATCGTTCTTAATCAATCAAAATATAAAAAAGAATTAATTAATAGGATTGGTCTTAATAATTGTAAATGTTAAAATATTCTAATAAATAGTTCTCTTAATCTATACTATAATGAAGATGAAAAATATATTGATAAAAAGATTCTTTGAGATATGATTGTTATCATTCTTTATTTCACAACCTCGGGACTAAATTTTATGTTTCTAGTATATATATATGCACAATACAAATATAATCATAAGTAAATTTATTTGAATGAAATTAAAATATTTATTAATAATGTTAATGTTTATTTTAATCATGGACTATTTTATTCTCCACAAATATCTTTTGGACTAACTATGTTTTCCATAATCTGATTTTGGTTTTGGAAAAATAGATAGAAAAAAAATCATGTATTTGTCAAATTTAATGAAAATTTTTAGCTACCAGTTGTTCTATGAAAAAAATCATTACCTTAATCAACCATTAAAGGTGAGTGTATTGTTTATTTTTTGTGTTGTTCACAGTCATTATGAAATAAACAAACACATTATGATTTTAGTTCTGATTTTAAGAAGATCCTAATTTATTTAGAAAATACATCTAAAATTTATGAATCCAAAAAAAACCTTTACAACATTGTATGACTAAACACATTGATATAAGGTATTACATTATTTGAGATCGTGTTTGAAAAGTTCATATTATTTTAGAATCATTTTAAATAGAATATCAATATTATTAAATATTTACTAAAACCATGGACCTTTTTAAATTTTACAAAATCAAATTTGAACATGGAATGATGTAAATTTAGGGGAGTTAGACTCAGATTTTGAGAAAAAACTATAAATATATTTCTTTTTTCCAGCGTTCGAATTGTATCTATTTTTTTCAATTATCTCACTAGGTAGATCTTTATAAATTTTTTATTTTTTAATTCTTTTAGAATCATTAAATCATTCATAAATAAAATTTAAATATATCCCGAGATCCTTAAGGCTTCAAACATAAGGATCAAAAAAGGAATTTAAAAAAATTTACAATTATTGATTTTTATTTCTGCATCTACAATTTGAAAATGATAAATTGAATTTAAATAATTGTTAGATGTTTATTTTAGAAGGTTTTGTATATTTTCCAAGTAATAATGGGGATATTTCCATGTTAAATTTAATATTATAAAGGTTAGTTTTGTTCTTAGTAATAGTATTTATCATAATGGGCATCATTAAACTTAATATATTCATTCATTCACAGATAAATGTGATAAATCATTTTTATCAATTTTAAAAAATGGGTTTTTTTATAGTTTATTTATTATAATTATTAAAAAAAGAAGAATGTTAAGTGGATCCTTGATCCACTTTTTTATATTTTGAAAATTACTATATTATGAATTTATATTAGAGAAAAATAAATAATAATATGGGTTTGTATTAACTACTAAAAATAAGGCTTTCAAAAGTGCTAGAAACTGCCTTTAACAGCACTAGAAAAGTGTTTTTAATCACAGTGAAGATAAAGGGGGGTCCCCTTTAACAGCGTTAAAAAAGCGCTGATAAAGGGCCCCCTTTATCAATTCCTTTTTTCCACGGATAAAGGGAAACCTTTATCGGTGCTATTTTGAGCGCTAATAAAGGCCCAATTTATCAGCTCTATTTTGAGCGCTAATAAAGGAAACCTTTATAAGCTCTATTTTGAGATCTGATAAAGTCCCAATTTATCAGCACTTAATTAGTGCTGATAAAGGCCAAGTTGCCTGAGCAAAACCAGCACCTGCACACCTACACACTTACATACAAACAACAACATCACACATATCACACATAGCACATAGCACCTTTACACATAGCACAAAATAGCACCTACACACATAGCACAAAACAGAACACCTACACACAAACAAAGTATAGAAGAACAGAATATCACACACATGAGTTTTGAAAACAATGCTATATACATTTACATGAAATCATGAATTAAAAAAAACACAGTGCTTTATACATTTCAAACAATGTTTTATATGGTTACAATTACAATTATCCAAAAAAACATTAAAAACATTAATGTTTCATCCTTTTTTCATGTGTGATCATGTCTCAAAAATTGTCGTCCATGGTATTAGTTGCCGAACAAAGCATCCAAACTCAAGAAAAAAATTCCACCTATATAAGAAAATAAATATTATGTTAGTAATATAATAATGAAATAAATTAAACATTAATATGAAAGAATACATTAATAAAATGTCAATTTTTAATCAAGAAAGACACATTTGAGTAGTGAGGGGGCCATAAGACTAGATGATACTTGATACCTAACCTTGATATGGGTAGGTAAGTGGCCTTGAGACCAAATGTTGTGTGACATGGTGTGGTAAGGGAGTGTAAGGGTGGTGATATGTGTTACTTGTTACAACCTTTTCTATCTGTGATATTTTTATATATACTATGATATGGTTTTTTGACCATCATGAGATGTGTTACCTGTTAAAACCTTTATATGTCTATTTTTCCTTGTATTGAATTAATATTTTAGAAGAGGCTCAACATGATTCATTGACTTATAAATATTATTTTTGTTAATATTACATGGATGAGAAAAGAAGACGAAGAAATTTCAACAACAACATGGAATCCAAAAGGTTTCATTTATTGACAATAAAAAAAGGGAGGAATCTCTATAGTCTAGAGTCTCTCCCTTAACTCCCCAAATATGAAGGGTAGGATAAAGTTAGAATACTCAAAATAGTATGTGCTCAAAATACCCCCTTGAACTCTTCCAGCCAATTCTCTAGTGTAGCTATAGATTAGCACAAATGATCAACTGATTTAGTTTCCACATTTACACCCTGTTTTAGTGCCTCTTCCCTACTAGCAGCATCAAATATGGACTTTTCTACCACATTGATAAGATTATGCTACTCTATCATTGTTTTCTCTACAACCTTGAGGATTTATAATAGGTGATACAATTCATGTTATAGGATTTCTATCTCATAACTCCCATCAATGACTAAATTTTTATAATCTTCTACTTCTATTGTACACAGGGATGCTTCATTCAAGTCCTCATTGTGATGTTGAAATGTCTGAATTTTATGCCTCCACTATTGATACTCTCATCTCAATGAACCTATTTTTCTCCCTCATGGTGACCAACTCCTTTACACTAGAATGGATTTCTTGATAATATAACTCACTATAATTAGATAAGATCCCCCACTGACTAGAAATTATTTCACGGGAACCCCATACATTGTTACCGAATCTGTTGGCACCCTCCTTGTGAATAGTGTTGGATCTAAGTGCCTCATTTACTTATAAGACATATAGAGAGATGTGGGTCTTCTAGAAGATGTTTTTTGTCTGGAATATAACTTTATGATGATCCCAAAGCCCATGTGTCCTCCTCCTCATCCACTATTAGAAGATATATGTGCTTTATCACTAATGGAGCCAACTGACCATTCGGGTATAATCAGACCAAGGTATCGACATAAGACTTGGAGAGGTCAAAACCCACACTATCCAGAGGAAAGGTTACCTGAACCTATTTTTCTTATCAAGTTAACATTATCCACAATATATGAGCCACCATGGGATGCATTTCTGAACTGATGTGGGGAGGGGTGGGGAATTTCATTCTGAATGCACTCAACTATCTCCCAAAGGGTATGATGCATACCACACATAGAATATCTTTTATTTAATCCAAGTGGATAAAACACACATACATATGGCTAAAAGATAGCTTAGGCTATAGGATTACCCTTTACATTATTAGTAATTTCAAAGTTTGGTGCTCTGTATAGTATAAAAAATTGATCATATTGGTTCACTTTTCTCGTAATCTCCTAGTTATTTAGTGTGATTATCCAGACCCCACTGATACTTTATATTAATTTCTTGAATTGGTAACTTTGAATTTTTTGAGTATTAAGTAACTCATATCCACCAATGTGGGGCCCCATCCAACCCCACTATAGTTGGAAGGGGCTGAATATTCTAAACGGGGCATACCCATATAGATTTGGTGAAGTTGGAAAAATAACTTAGACAACATGGGAACAAACAAGATGATAATCATACCACCTTCAATCACCTCTACCATAATTATGGTGGAGACCATAACTCCACCTTTTTTCTGCATTGTGAATAAGTACCCACTTAGGTACATTGCTAAGAAGCCTACTAGATGAAGAAGTTGATGGTCCTGGGAGGTGAATGACTATCCCTAGTCATTGAATTAACACGCTTAAACTATTTTAAAGTGATAAACCTCCTCCCCATAAGATTTTCATGTTGTCCAATCCTTGGTATTCTTATATAGACACTCATGTTGAGTCTTCTTGAAGAACAAGTCAACCCACTTCTTGAAGGGGATGTCAACCCCTAGATATGGGTCCTTTCTAAGGGATGTTCTGGCCAAATTGATGATATCTTTCAAAATTGGGGGATTATATTCAATTTCATCCTGAGTATATGGGGGATGAATTTACTCATCATACTTTTCTCCTAAAATCATCGCACTATAGGTCATCTTAATGTCCCATATACTGATTTCGAACTCACTATACGTAAAATGAAATGTGTTCATGTATTGAATCTATAAACTGAACAAGTTTACCATCAGAATTTTGTTGCAATAAGTAAGGGTTTGGTAAGCCTAAATAGATTCATAAAATCTTATATTTTTTAGATCAACCACAAACTCTGTTGGAGTACACTGAACCAAGAAGGGACAACCCTGGTTCATCCCAAAGCTCCCACCTGATCGAATAACCCAACCAAATAACCACATGAACTTCTAATTTGGTATAGAATTCTATATTTTTGATCTGTAAATATGGGTTTTAATCGCAAATAATGTTATAACCCATTAAATTATATCCACATAGGCTTCAAAATTAACCGTTAGAGATGTCTTATTTGGAGAATAAATTACCCCCATATGAGATGTTCTTCCTAAACATATTATTGGTCTTAAGGATGTAGGAGGGAGGCATGATCCCTTCATAAGGTGTAGAGATCATAGTATCATTTCAAATTACAAACCCATATAAGGTAAAGTAATTATAAAATTTAAAATCCAAGATATTGGTTCCCATCAAGATTTTAAGATGCTCATGACTGGATTGAATGACTATGCACTGGTTGACTTCCACACTATCAACCATTGTATCCCAATGAACTATACCCTCCTCAGCTTCAATTCATGAATTAATTTATATCATAAAAAAGAGAAAATTTATATTAATTGTGAAAATGGAGGATTATGGGTTAAAAATGGAATTGAGTATGAAAGGGGAACATGACTAATTAGACATATCATATTAAGTGCATGACTTTTTCAAAGTCATGTGATCGCATGACCATAATAGGATCATGTGAACAAATTAACCTGGGAGATTTAAACGATTACACAACCTTTGAAGATTTATATGATCATGTAAATAAGACAAGAATACATGAATCATGGTCCAAGTGAATTACCTTAATTGATTATTATATTTTTTTGTGTGATTTAATCATGAGATGAGATCACCCGATCAGTTCACATGAAGCATTAATACAAAGAAACTTATGTGACATGATCATTGATGTGAATCAGGTTCTATATATGGTGTGTATGCTTATGGGCATTGATGTGATGTAGGTTCTATATGAGGTGCATAGGAACCCAGGTTTTGGTGGGCATGCATATGTATATATGATGAGGGTTTATTTGAGAAATTATTGAGATTAAAGATCTATGGACAATGATTTTACTGTGAAAACATCAAAATTACCTCTGTGACTGAGCATACATAGCATTGTTGCTCTTCCTGGAAAGGCCTGTCACATGGACAGAAATCTTCTAAAATAAATTAACCTTATAAGGAATAATGAAAATAAAATCAAAGTGTCATTATATAATTTTACATTAAAATAGACATATTATATCATAACATTACCTTTACATCTTTCCAAAGGGTTTCTTTGGTCCAGATATAAGATAATAACAATATTAATGATTCTTTGTGCAGTTTACTACTATTGGTTAACTATCTCTTATCATAGTATCTGATCTGAACTTCTAATCTGGCCTCCCCGTGATGCTCTCATCCGACACCATCTCTATGATATCATCATTCAGCGTTCACTTTTCCTTCTCTTCCTACAACCATTTACCTAGTAAATGGGTGAAGTAATAGAAGGAAAGGTGTAATATTAATGATGATATCATAGAGATGTTGTCCGATGAGAGCATCAGGAGGACGCCAGATCAGAAGTTCAGATCAGATGGTATGATAAGAAGTAGTTAACCAACAGTAGTGAAGAATCCTTATTTTTGTTATTAAATTTGTGAGAATTGCACAACCAATATTCTTCTAACACACTACATCAGTATAAACAGCTGTATAAATGACCAAAATACAAAATATAAATGATCCATGCCATAATAGTTTAGGTCTAGTGATTTTGGAATCATGGAAACTTAATGAAATAGTTTATAAGAGTCTCTCATTATGTTATGCTTTAATATAAAGACAAATAATTAATAAAACCATTCTTCATAACCTAAGGATATAAAACATAATAAAGGGTAATCATATATGCTCAATAAGTGTAAACAATAGAGATATCAATGAACATATAAGGATAACATAAGTAGTAGGAATTTACCTTCATCCTATTTGTGTACTATCATCCATCAGGTATGATTCCCATTTATTTATAAACACATCTATATCATCTTGTGAATATGAGTTTTTGAGAAAATAATGGTAGTACTGAAAAAATATAAATACAAAAAATATTAATAAATATTTTAAATTAAATTGTAATTATTTTTGAAAATACCTCTTCAGGGATGCTAGTTTGTTGATGAAATATGATCTCTTTCATAAATTTACAAACATAATAACCACATCCTTTTCCATTTGTTTTTTTGGACACTTTAGAAACATTGAAAAAAATAATCAATTTGTTTTGATATGTGTTTGGATAGTGAAATCTTATTATATATATATGATACTTGTCCAGTTTTAGATCTTATAGGCGTTCTTGTCCTTAGGCCTTGGATTCATTCCATGAAGTAGATGATATTGATGCACCACCCTATCATAATAGAATCCTAATTAAAAGATAATACAAATTATATAACTGGGTTTTTAGTTCTAAAATATTGGTTCTAGTGTATTACAAATTGACAAACTTCATCATGCATGGTCGGTTTGTTGCATATACATGCATTGAATCCAAAAAATATTCTTTAGAGTATCCAAATTGATTGTAATCAGCATCCAATGCAGCTTAAAAACAAAAAATGGAATAAGTAATGAAATAAATGAAAATATAGGTTATATTATTAAATTTTATAGTTTTACCCCTACATCGTTGGTATTAAAAATAGTTTTCCATCCATAAATTTGTTTTCAAACGATTTAAGCAGGGATGACATTATTTCAGCCTCTTTTTCAAAATCTATTTCTTCTTTTGAAGAGGTGATGTGAGGACTAATGAGTCCAAATTTTTATTCATGGGGAAATCCCTTCAATTTTTTTATATATATGCCTATGAAAAATATGAAATTTATTTATTCATAATTATCATAGTATATCAGCTTTTGTATAATCAAATAATGAAAACATACCTCATGTATACATTTACAACTGAGGTTCCTAGCCATTCATACTTGAGGATTTCATTTACATTTTTAGCACTAATGAAATCTGATTTTTCCTCTCTGTACATATATTTTTTCAAAATAAATTGTGTGATCATTGTTGTCTATCAAATTTGTATCCACGTGAGCCTGAAATGATATTAAATGTTGATATAGAATAAGAGGGGTGAAGGTGATCTCAGTATATCGTTTCAATTGATTAGTTGATCCTTGAGATTGTTTTGAGATTATCTTTCATTTATCCCCATTATCTTTGTCATTCTTTAATAACATTCATTAGTTCATACATTTTTCCATTAAATGTTAAGGGTTTAGCTAGAAAAATAAATTGGAAATGGATACCTCCTTGTCGACATGTTTTTTTTTTCATGAAATGGCGGTCATGCGATGAATGTTCCATTAGCTTGTTCGACCATATAAATGTCGTCATCTTAATTTGGAATAGGTAGCTCGGAACTCATCTCATTAGCTACGTTAATCGACACTCTGACATGATCTTTTGGAAGTTTTCTATTCTGCAGCTTTTCGTTCTACATATTGAACAATGTAGGCCTTTCTACAAGGCTATAGGTGGGAGTTGATAGATATAAATCACAGTCATTTTTTCCCTATAGAATATTAGTACATGAAAGGTATCAGGGCCTTTGTGATTCACATTTCATAGAAACAATAATTATAACATTTATTACCTCAGCTAAGTCAAGTTTTTTAGGGGAATGGCTCGCCTCAAAACTAGTGGGGTGGGGCGGGATCTTTATGTATGGGTTGTTGTTGAGTTGTGTCTTCCCTTTTCCTCCCCCATAAAACTTGTTATCATCTATCTCTGGTATTGTAATTCTTCTTTAAACATAGATATTGTTTCTATCATCTTTTTATTTTCCTCATTTTGATACTCCTCTTGATTTTCTTTTTGAAAATATGTTTGGGGTGTCACCCCAAAAACTACACCTCTGACACAACCATATTGTTCTGGCTGCTTCAAGGCTGTTTAAAGTATGTCTGCATCTGTTACGGGTGTTGCTGATTCCTGTGAATATGTCTGATATAAAATATAAGAAAATGAGTTGTCATTGTTATGTAATATCGATTTAAAGAAAATCAAATTTATATTATGTCATACTTACACATGTTTCCCACACTTTTGTGTGCTTTCAAATATCATTATCCCCTCTTTATTTACATGATCCTCCTTCTATAGACTATGTCGTGGGATGGAAGTGTCTTTCGATTTTGATTCATCAATCTGTATATAAATAGAGTAATATGGTTATGGTGTTGTTGTATGTCACATAAAAGTATTACGGTAGATTTAAAATATGTACCAATTTTTTCTCAAGTGAAGCATACCCCATCCTTGCTTTATGGTAGGGGTACGCGGGATTATTTGATCATTCTTTATTTTCAGCACTTAGTTGTTGTTTCATAAATAAAAAATTGTCAATCAAAATGATGAATATAAGAAATGTCAAACAACATATTACCAGACACAATGTACCTGAAAATTATACTCCCACGATGGTTTCTAAATGCATCCCTTGCTCCTTGGGATATAAAGTGTGCATAAAGATTAGGTGGGTGAGCTTGATTTTCCCTTCAGCATATTTAAGATGATGTTTCATTAAAATTGTGCGGAATCCTCTTTCAATCCTTCCTATAACTATTAATACATATTATTTCTACAAGGTATCTACTGTAAATGCACTTTTCAAGGGATGGTGAAGAGTAAGTCAATTTTTTAGTATTTTATTTTATCTTAATAAATTAAAGAAATGATATTATAATGTTACCGTAATCTCTTCCCATATTAGTGTCTTAAGCCTGGTGACAACATGGTTCCATGACATCACATCAATTGGCACACATTTTCGAGTGACAATTCCTACGTAGCTACTAAATATGTATTTTTTGGGGTTAACATATTGGCCTTTTTTATTCCATCCCACCTCAAATTTGATGCCTTTTTCTTTTTCATTAAGGATTTTCACTAACACTGTCAAACTATGGTGCTCTTGTTTTTTTTCACCTTTAGGGTTTCATTTCCTACCATTTCTTCAAAAAAATCTTAATTATGTTCCACTGGAGCACTAGCACCGGTACTGGGACCAGCAGCAGGTTAAGAAACCTGTTGTACCTTAGCACTGGAACTAGTAGCAACAGGTTGATAAACCTATTGTTTCTCTGCACTGGGACCAGTAGCAGTAGGTTGAGAGAGATGTTGTGCCTCGGGATTAGGCACATCAACAGGTATATAAGTCATTATCTGCAGAAGTGGTTTAAAATTTAATTTAGATTACCTAAAAGTAGTAGTGATAGGATAAAAACATAATGTAACATAATGTGTATTACAATAAACAAATAACCTGATTATTGAACTCTATCTTTTTTTAAGGATGAAGAGATTTGACCCCTCTATCGACTATGTAAATCCCATCATTGTGGTCTCCTCTAACATACAAAATGTCATCTACATTGAGACTGCTGGGAAACTATGACAAAGACCCAATGGAAGGGTCATCCTCTGTTGAACATTCATCTAACCCTTCAGTTTTTTTGGTCGAAAATAAAAAAATTGACCAGTTTTGGTTTGTGGGATCTGGAACATAAAATAATACAACTTCCCATGATTTCTTTATAAAGGGTACATTTATCAGTGCTTTTACCTAGCGTTGATAAATGTCCACCCCTTTACCATCATTTTATGCTTAGCGCTGATAAGGGGCAGCACTTCCCTTTCCCTTCTTTGTGGTAGTGATTTTATATGTTATTATTATATAATTTATATGATTTTAAAATTTTGATAAATTCTAGAAGTGACCTTTAGTAATGTGACCTTGTTAGAACATCTAGAAAAATCAAAGTGGCCTTGAGTAAAAATTTGACAGTGACTGGATGTGACCATTAGTAAAGTGACCTTGTGTGAAAATTTTACAATGTCTTGAAGTGAAATTGAGAAAAGTGACACTATGTGAAAATTTGAAAAATCATAGATCCAACCACATGAAAATTTTAATGTGGCCTCATAAACAAAAATTAAGTGACCGCATGAAAAAAATAAAGTAACTACATGACCAAAACTAAACTGACCTCTTGAACAAAACTAGAGTAACCACATTATGAAAAATTCAGTGAACATGTGAACAAAAATGATTTGAAAACATAAAAAAATGAATATACCAGAAGAATAAAAATTCAATTAAATGTAATTATAAATTTTTACTAGTATTTAACATACATTATGACCTATGATTACTTGATAATTTTGTCATGTTTTTGTTCACAACATGTTATTTTTCATTAATACTATTATATTTTGAATTATTCAATATTTGATTCATATTTTTTATTTGATTTAATTATACATAAATTAATTATTAATTATTTAAATAATAATTAATTTTATTTGGAAGAATTTTATATAGGGTTAAATTCCCATAATGTGTGTTGAATACTCACATTGGTTTCTTGGAAAAATGTGAGTTTCAAATTTAAAGTGGATGGAATTTGAATAGTGACTCTCACATATTTTATGGTAGTTGTAAAAAGTACTTTAATTTCTTTTAATATTAATATTTTTTAATGTGTTAATTATTCAAACATTTATCACTACAGAACTTATTTTTAATACTATCAATTGATAGAGTGAACCACATGGGTACATTTTTCATTCACATTCAATGAAGAAATAACATGTTTTTTTGGGAAGGATTAAATCAAATGAACCAATTGCATTGAATATGATATTAATAGTAGAAAAATATATCTATATTTTTATATATCTAGATCATGATACTTAAGTCTGGTGATATTTCTAAACTATAAAAGTGATACATTCTTTTTCTATCCACTTCTTCTTTCAATTGATGTACAATAATTTAATCCTTTATTACTTGAGATAACAATACTTCCTCAACAATAAAAAATTAAATAGTATATATATATATATATATCTTTGGTTTTAATTCATTTTATTATTTTGGATATGCATAATTATATCAATTTGTACATCCCTTTAAATGATTGGATAATGGGTTGTGACACCCAATAAAAAGTCGGGAATTAAGTTTTTTATAAAATAAAAATGGTTGTGGATTCAGTTATTAATTGTACATGTTAAATGGTATGTATAATTTCTACCATGAATTCAAAAGGTATATTTTAATATGTCCCTATGGTTTTAAAAAAGGGTGGTAGATTGGGTTAAGCCATCAGGTGTGAAAAAAGGATTTTATATTTGTTTGTTCCTATAGGGGATAAAAAGGAAGTTGTAAAATGGTTTTTATGTCCCTTAAAAAGAAATCATGTCCACCATAGTAGGTTTGATCTCATCTATTCATCAGAGGGGTCAAGAGTAGAGTTTGGTCATTTACATTTGAACTTCTAGAAAAACATTGCATTCATTCCAATTTATTTTCCCAATGTATTAACATAACATTTATAAGTGGTTAAAGTTATTTTAAAAGGTATATTCACCCCTCTTTACCATTATACCATTCTAATATGGATAAAAATGTAGAGAATTATTTAACAAAATGGTATTCTAGTAGAACACTCTGATGAATTAGAAGTCATTATCCTCCCCCTCCCTCTTTAGATCGAGAGAACAAGAGGGAAAATTTCATGAGTGTGAAGATTCCTTTAGAGATCATGGAATAATGATGTAAGAGTTTTATTTCTTACACACTAACACTTGCAGTTTCAATGGTGATATTATGATATTCATAGAGAATATGTGGATATAATTATAGGGATTCCATTTTTGATCCTTTATTAAAATTATGGAAATATAATAAGTATAAACACTCTATCATAAAATAATTAATTAGAAATATATGGTAAATCTTATTTATAAATTAATTACAAATTATATGTGAAAGGATAATCACTTTAAATTTTATCAGGTTTTTTTCATCTTGTTATGGGGATCTCATATGATGAAATTGATGAAATAAGTTATTTGTAAAAAATCCCAACATTTTTTTACTAAATACAACAATATTTAATGGGTATCATAGTAGTTAAATATTAATTTTAATTAATAAATATTTTTTTATAAATATCATATTTCAATGTTTTTTTCTTATGAGTTTCTCTAAAATATAATGATTTAATAAAATGATTGTTTAGTTTAATTTTCAAAATATTATGATATGAAAAAAAAAATGTTCAATGATCCTATATGGATGAGTTAGGGATTCAATATTGATGACATTAAATTTTTTTAATAAAATTGTTCATACAATAAACCCATGGTCAACCACACCTATAAAATCCATTTAAATCATGGAATATCATTTGGGAGAATATGGCATGGACTTAATAATTTACACATATTAAACACTGGTTGGAATGTGAATATCCTGAGTGTGTGGGAATCGAAAAGTGGGATCCATGCACTTTATTGTAGAGGCTATCATAGTGTACACACATCGATGAGATAGATCTATTTTGAAGAGAAAATAATCTTCATGCCTAAATAATAATAAAAAATGGGATTTCTATCCACCACATAATTCCTCACTCACTAAGGGATGCATATTCCTAAAAAATTCCTAGTTTTGTGATGTGGTGGTGAGAAACTCCCCTCTAGGGTAAGCCATGTATTTCATCTATTGTTGGTGTAAAGAGATCTCTAAACCATAAAATTCATTTTAGGGTTTTTATTTTATTTTTAGCCTCATTAAAAACTTATTACAATGGAACCTAGTAACTACTAGGATCATTCGTTTCATGAGAATATATTTGACCAGTAATGGTTCCAATATTAAAGTACATATAAATTTTTTCACTTTTTAAATTTCATCATCCCTTACTCTGAAGAAAAATTTATAAAATTAAATTACCATTAAGGGAAATATTTCATTTTTTGTGATCTTATAAAAAACCTTTTCGTAAATGTATTTTTTTTAAAACTACATAATTCTATTCCAAATACATATTCCATTAATTCCCACGTATCCTCTTTTCAGTTTCATACTCCGTTCATGGTTTAATAATCCATATGTGGTCTGTCCTCATTTTAATAATTCCCACATAATTTCTGATTTGTCATGTTATTATATCATGAATAAAGTCATTCATGAAATAGTAAACGGATTTCTTCACTATTTAATATAATCTTTATGATAAGAGTTTTATTTTGGCTGACTGATATAGGTTCATCATGAAAATTTTTACCCTATATGGATACCTGTTATAAGATGTTGCGGCCAATAAATACATTACATGAACATTTTGAAACATTTATGGACTTCTATTGTGGCATGAAGTTCTCCAGGAAGTGAACCTGGTAAGTATCTTAGGGTAATGTCCTTGCTTACATATAATCCTCAGCATAGGGTTCCAACTATATCCACTTCATAACAAAATCCAAGGGAGATGCCTTCATGAAAGATCCTCTTGATGTACACATCACAAATGAAAACATATGAATATCCCTTTGAGATGGAATCTAGATAATTTGACTTCAGGAAGGACACCTGTGAATCAAATATTCTCAAAGTACACTCACAAATAGTATTTTTTGAGTGGAATCACATAAATCCCTATATGAGTTTCCGTTAATCTAGGACCTATGTGAACTATACCATTCCTTGAAAATCACATAAATAATATCTGATGTGAGGGATTTTTAGGGTACGCATAAGACTCTTCTCAATGTTATTGATCCATGAATCATTTAATCCATTCATGGATTTCTTGTGAAGAAAAATAATTATGGTTAATAGAATAATTATAGATTTATTTAATTTCTCAGATAATATATCTAGGCTAAATATACCCACATTACCTTATTTTATTCCTTTCTGTATGGAAAAAATCTCCTAAAAGCCTCTTCCAATAAGGTATCAACCATAGGTGATGCACACCTTCTTTCACCCTATTGATTATATATTCCCTTTATGATAGGAATCTCTTGGGAAATACTTTTTAACTAATAGTAACCTTAAGTTAATACATAGTCATGTATTCCCTGGATAAATAGGATCCCTATTATTAGTATACTAGTGAGAAACCATTTTGATCATCATGGCTACACCAGTGTATAGTTTGTTAACCTTATCCACCTAATGAACCATGCATACATTGTCCTCCTTATTAATTATAATCCCCTAATATTACCATAGTATCATCGCATCCCTTTGTTCTAATCTATGATCTAGGTACATATGAAAATGATATATTACTTATTTCAATCCTAGGAAGCCTACCTTCACTTGAGACACTAACTTGGTTTGGAATTTCTGGGAAGCATATTTCTAATCTTCTAAATAATACATCATACTCTTTTTATTGGATATTGGGCTCCTAGAAGGTGTAATCTTCAACGATATCATCTCCCACCTAGTTACTAAAAATAGGTTAATCATGAAGGAATTACATGTATAATCACAAAATCTACCTCACATGGGATATATCCCCTATGGGTCCATACCTTCTCTTGTATGGTAATTAATAGACAAGTTAAACCCCTATTCAAGTAGAATTTACACATGCCCCATATTTATCCTTCATTATCTATAGTAGGACCCCAGTCATCTAATGTTGTGTATTCCCCAAATAAAAAATCATTAACAAACTCAATATTATGAACCATCAAAGAGGAAAACAAATATGGGTCACTTACTATGTTTAATCCTTAACAATACCTTATCCATTTTTAGTACCAATAGTAAGAACAAAATAAAATTGTTCTCTCAACTATAAGTATAACACCACCCACTTCATGGAACTTCTGTCAATTATTCCACAATAAATGGTTTTAAATTGATTAAAACTAATCATTGGTAAATGATATTAAAAGGAACCATTATGGTTCTTGTTACAGTAACTTAAAATATATGATGTGTCTCATTATAAGGCACTGAAGTATGTTGGTTCAAATTTTATATATAGGTATGCATGGGAACCTAGTCTCATTATCATAATCCCAACTCTACAAAACATCCTTCTTCTTTTCATAGAAGACCAATTCCTTCTATGATTATTATAAATTACAGAGGGGCTACATATATTTCTTTAAAATATAAGGTGAATGAACATATAAATCAAATAAGATATACTATAATTATGAAATCAAGTGTCCTATTATATACATGATTTCAGTTAGTCAATTACTTAAGTGTGAAAAGTATTTTGACTTGGAACGATTTACAGAAAAATAATAAATATATTTGAGAGTTATAGGGTAGGAAATAATTCCCCCTATAAGGGTGATATGATCATGGAAACACATGTTCTTGACCAATTCACAGCCTAAATAGTCACTGATTATGTCTCTATAATACCCTACAATTAGTGTCTTATGAAAATTGGTGAACCTGATGTTAATACATGGGTTGGAATAAATTTTATTTACCATTCATTCTAATTGGTAACACAACTTATAGGTTTCTTATTTCTTATCTGTAATCATATTGGTTTTCTATAATGAAAATTCCATAAGTGACAAAGATATCTATCTATAATATGTTTAATCATATATATTTTAATATTTCAATCAGCCATAATCTTATGGTATCTTGATTCAACGCCACTATCATTGTTACATCTTCCTCAGCTTTAGAGAATCAATTTTTTTTATAACCATAACATAAAACACTACTTTGTAAATTTCCTATTGTGGGATTACCATCTCAAGGATTTAATCTTTACTCTTGAAGCATCATGTGAGCCCCTATTGAAAATAAACTTTTTTTAGATCTCCCTACTGATGAAGAGACACTAATAACCATATAAACCCTATTTCCATATCCAACCCCTTAAAGAGCTTGTTTCTAGATAATAGTAATATATTTCTACTTTATCTTAGGAAAGTAGAGGATGACATTCACTACATCCTAGAAACAACCAAAGATATTATTCATATGTATTCTCTTCACAATGGTCACTATAATTGATGTATGACCCAAATTAAACAAGACTCAACAAAAAATTTTATGTTATCTTTAATCATCCAGACTAGGGAACCTATAATGAGATACCACTAGAAGTTTCCAACTACCAAAACACAAGAGTGGGATCATTATTTAACATACATTGTGTTGTATTTATTTTAATTAAGGTTGAAATGATGATTTCTGTAAAAATATTGATGAATAGAATCTTGTAAGTTGTTTGGAGTTCCTAAGAATATTGTGGATCTATTGGATATTTTCACGAAAGAATTTTACCCATTATTTCTTATAGAGATTGATTTATGTGAATAATTAGTTGTATATAAGGATATATATATATATATATACATGGTATTATTGCATAAAGATGAGAAGATTTTCAATTATAAAATAATTCACAGAAGAAATTCAATCAATATTTTAACAATATTGAGAATTATATATAAAGGATTAATATAAGTATATGTTTCTATCTAGTTCTATTATTTTTAACGTAGGAATATTTGTCTATGGGATAGATATTATCATCCAACTGTCACCATTTTCAACTAGTGAAGAAGCTCACCCACTTTTTATAGTTGTACAAGAATAAAGATGGGAACCTCCTAAAAGTATCATGAGGGTGAATATAATATTTATGTGTAAATTTAGGTATGAGGGAATTAGTGGATGAATTTTTCTTAGTATCCACACTTGTGGGTCAACATTTTGGTCCATGAGAGATAACTGACTCCCATCGATGTTCAACATTCATTTTAGAAATCATTTTTTTCTATAAATTAGTGATATCATGATGAAAAACTAGATAATAGAAAGAAGATAAGATGAATTATTTATTTATTTAATATTAATATACATTCACATGATTAAATTAAATTATTATTTACAATAGTTTCTTTGACCATGAGACACACATCTAATTTTCAAGACACATGTAGTGATATTGTAATCACTGGAAGATCATACTAGCATTAATTTTCGATCATTGAAATATAATTATTGATTATATAATATGAAACACTATAATATAACATTAAGAATAAGTTACATATGTTATTGGTTGTTTATATTAATAATATATAGTTTATTATGTTCATTATAATTATAAGTTGAATTCTCTGTAAGAAACAAGATTCCATATTTAAGAACATAATGATACATTACAACGATTAAACAATGTTTATATAACATAGTATATTATTTCTATGAACCTAGATAATATAGAGTCTCATGTGATTTGAAAGATAATCAAGTTGAGTGGGTTGAGGTAGTGCAAAAAACCATAAAGGAATGGTTCAAACTAAGTAAAAAAATTAAAAAATATATATAATAATGTCATACCAAACATTTCACTATTCATGGTTAGTATAATAGTGATATAATAGGTAGACTACAATAACTACACCACAGTTGACATTGTTCCACAATAGATGTCCACACACAAGAAACAGTGAGTTGGAACATGATTTAGAGGTGATTGGGGTAACTCACATGAGAGATAATTTCTATGAATCGTACCAGTGAGGGCCAATTCATGGACTATTTTGATTGACCTTTTTTGTATTCCCTCGACATTAGATGTAAAAATAAGAATAACATTGGGATATCAATGTTTCATCACATTTCATAGTTCTATGTTCTTTATACATATGTGAAAATATTGAATGAATCAAATGATACAGAATTTGGGGTGAGTTTGAGATTGAAATATTTAAATATCATAGGAGGAATTAATAAAGGCCAGGTATTCACAAAGAAAAAAAAGTAAAATCTAAATTAAAAAATTTGTTTGAGTATTATGTGACCTTAAATAATAAAAGATATATGGAAGTTCAGATGAAGACCAAAAATATAAGAGTAATAAATAAATTAGTAATATTTGATGTCACTAAAAATATTATATGTGTGTGTGTGTCATTTACATTTTAAAGATATGATTTAATATAATGTAATAAACATTTTGTATACCATTTATATTAATGATAATAAATAGAGTATAGGCCTAATAAAAAATTTCATAGAAGAAATATTTGTGTCAATAAAGAATAAAGTATCCAATACTACAATGAAATTTAATTTCTATTATTTCAATAGAATAGGAAGTTACAATTCTAAATATTGAATTCATTCATTTCCCTCTGAAGTTATAGAATAATAAGGAGAAGATAATCTAAACATGTTTAACATCTATCGAATTATTACTGATGTTTTGAGAAGTCCATCCAATAATATCCTACTATTGAATTATGAATATCTTTAGGCATCCCACATGGCTACTAAAAGTGAGGTAGAAGATCAAATTTTATATCAATGGTATGACATAATCTTCTTATTACTGATCAACTTCACATGGTTTGAGCCAATATTTGTATTTTTTAAGGTGTTATAGAAAAAAATATAATATTTTTGTTGTACCTTTTTAGTTCTAGGTTAAACAAGTTCATGTATATAACCTTGTGCATTATTTTTTTGACAATTAGATGGAATCCATGAATATGTGATAATAAAAACATATCAATGGGAACATAGTCATATTTATGGAGGTTAAACCCATCAATAAATCTTGGTGTTCCTTTAATTTTTTTTTTCTAATTTATGTCTCCATTCACATTGAACAAAATATTGATAAAAACAAAGAGGTATCCACTCACTAAACTTGTAAAGAGGGAATAAGTGATTTATTATTTAAATATTTTAGTTTACCAACACTGATTCATCCAACCTATCTATGTTCTATAATCCCTTTGTGATACAATAAATTGGTATTAGAGTATGGTTCACACATCTATTATATTCTAATATTAAACAATTTGAAATTTATTTTATGAACTCTTCTAAAGGCTAAATGTAATACAATATTGGAGGAATTTATCAACTCTTTATTAGAATATCATCTCTTCCATGGATAAAAATGAAATATGGAATAAGGGGTTATTAAAAATGAAGAGGACATTCGTCTTATGTAAATATAAAGAAAATAAAACTTCATCCTACAATTATCATGATGAAATCAGATATAACATTAATATTGAATACTTTTTTAAAATATGTAACATTAAGAAGCTAAATAATATTTCTATATATTTTAAATAAAATATTTTATATAATGATGAGGTAATAATAAATTATTTTATAGATTTTTACATTGTATGAACTTATCAAACATGAATAATACCATATCTCTAAATAATTACAAGATAAAGAATTTAAAGAATGAGATGCACACCGGATTAAAATCATTCTGGGATTACTCAAAGATATAAAAACCATTATTTCAATAATTTATAAATACTTTCAATAGAATCAAACTACTTTGAAGAAGAATCAGATACAAAGGAGAAATTGTTTTTTGAAAGTAAATTGGTGTGTCAAAATCACACCAATAAATTTTTGGATAAAACAATAAATAAGTTAGAGCTCGAAGGTAAATGTTCCAGACACAAGAACAAATTTATAAGAGATTTTATAGAGAAATAAGTTGATATTATAAATTTTTAAAAGAAGTTTTCTACAATTAAAATGAATCCCTCACAAGGAAATGAGATAATAAAGTAATCTAATGATCATTCTCAAGTATCTCTAAAATGAATGGTATCATCCACCCTTGAGAATGTTGATTTTTCTAAATCTATTTTCATGTACAGTATATGATTAAATTAAAATTTCTACAAACATGGATGCATAAAAATTATTAGGAACCTAAACATAATATATGTTGTTAGTAATATGGAATATATGTTTATATTCCCTAAAATAATTCCCCCAATTAAATTATAAAGTATATAAATAACAAGAAACAAATTCCAGATGTATTATTATCTAAAGAATAAGAACATGATTAGAAATCAATTCCAATAGTTTTAACCATTTTATGAACTAGGATTTGGAATTGTTTCATAATTTTTCATCCTTTGGATAAATAGATAATATTACATTGTGGTGGGGGTTAAGATAAAGAAACTTCCACATGTGAAATGGAATAATTTTTATACACCAAATAGATATGAAAAACATAAAAATATTTGTGGTAAGTGTAATTTAAGTGGTCACATGGTTGATTAAAGCCTTTATAAGAATATATATATATATATATATATATATATAACATATGAAGTTAATAGATCAATAAACATGATGAACAAAACAGAGAAATCATTAAAAAATACAATAAAGGAGAACTCCCACAGAAATATCTCAAAGATTACTTCAAAGAATATTAGAGAGGTGTATTTAGGTAACAACCCTAATAAGATCAAGAGGAGTGTCACATATAATGGGATTTATGTGGCGATAAATAATGTGAATAAGTCATATGAAAATACCATGATGTCTACCTTTATACTTAATGAATGTTTAGTTTTTTCCAACATATTTGAAAAAAGGTATGAAAGATAGAAGAGGCACATGAGAAATAAAATTGTAAATAAAAAACAAAAATTCTATTTGTAGAGAAAGAATTTGAAATTAAATATTTGTTTTTAAAAAATAAAAACTAATTGAATTTATAATATATTTTTGGGAGATTTAGGAAATATATAGAGAAATCAAAGGATTGTATAAAAATTCCTTTATTATTAGAATATATAATTTAAAATATCTAAGATTTACCAAGATATTAATGTTCCAAAATGGATCATTTTAAAAATAAAACACTATATAATGAAGTAAGAGAATAATCCTATCAACTTAAGAGTTCATCCCTAAAAAATAGGTTATCCAACATAAATATTCTATCCATACATGGAGTTAAATTAGAAAGAGAAAATTTGTTGAGATGAAATTATCAACTCATCTTCATACATTGATAAATAATTTCAGTTCCACATTATTCTTTTACTATTTATGTGGTATTTGTATGATTAACATGAAATGAATTGAAGGTGATTCTAGTTCACATATTTAGAACTAATTATGGGAATAAATGGGGAATAATTATTCAAAATATAAATAATTCAACATATTGGAATTACTTTTCAAATTTTATTATAACATATATATATATATATAAGAACTACTTTGATGAAGTGAATAATGAGACCTTCCCTTGAGGGAGAGTTTCTTTAGAATATTTGGAGTTCAAAATTTATACAAATATAAATTTGGTAAGGTGCTTATAAAATATTCATTGAAAAAGGAATGTATTGACACTCTCTCATCCTTTAACTATAAAGAATAATTCTTGATATTATGGTGGTAAAACTATTTTAGTAAATTATATAAAAATATAATAAATTGGAGAAGATATCATGAATGATTTCAAAAACAATATAATTTTAGTTCAATTTATTTTAAATTTTTGTTGAGATGATTGTGTAATATCATGTTTTTATTCCAAAAAAGAATAAATTTTCCATTAGAATTTTTTAAATTCATTCAGAATATATATAGATATCCAATGAATGAGTTATGAAAATTTATATAAGTTGGTATAATCTTTTTATTAATAAAAACATTATTTTATATCTTAAAACATCATGTTTTATAAATCAAACATTAATCATGAATAATTTTACTATAATGAATAATGACACAATTTTTGAGAATGAATTTATACCTCCCACTTCATTGTAATTGTTATATAGTTATCAGTTAAGGGATATAATAAAATGAGAGAATCCAATGAGAAAAAAGTGGAGAGTATGAAATAAAATAAAAAATTAACATATTAATTTTCTTATAATGATATTGAAAAAATAAATAAAAGAGTGTAGAAAACTGAAGAAATATGTATTGAATTTGAGGTAAAAAAGAAAGGTAAGTGGATTTATTTCAATATGTTGGTGAAGAGATGATTTGAAATTCGTTTGGAGTTCCCAATCATGTCAGGGATGAGTTAGAAATACCTATGAAAGAAAGAGATCCATTGTATTATATACATGGTTATTGAAGTGAATAATTGGATCTATAAAAGGATATATATATATATATATATATATATATATTGATTTTAATTTCATGCATATAGACCAGATAGATTAAAATGGAAAAAAAGTGGGGTGAAGAAGTTCCATATTATTTTAACTGGCTTGATATAAATATATAATGGATGAAGAAGTAAATATGTTGCTAACCAATTTTATTTTCTTTCTTAGAGGAATATGTATTTATGAGAGATAAAATAAGAAAAAGTGTGTCCATATCAATCATCTAAGTATATTTTCCGCCATTGGCAGCTGATCAATCATAAGACAAGGAAAAAAATAAAAAATTGGAAATAGGGGGCATGACATATACATGGGTTGGTTTAGGTATAACCGCATAGGTGGATGAAGGTTGCTTAGTATGCACATGTGCAAGTCGACATGGTGGTTTGTGAGAGATTATCAAGTCCCATTAAACTTCTTTAGTGTTTTTAGGTAGTTCATTTGTTTATAAAGGAGTGGCATTCCAATGAAAACATCAATGTGGGATAGGAGACACAATATATTGGTTATCTAATAAAACTTATGCAAACATGTGAAATTAAATGAAATGATTATGTAAAATTAATTTTCCTCCTCACACCACAACACTAAATTCCATGACACAAGAAATGATATTTAATTCCCTCCAAGATATAATTGTATGTACTAAAAATATATTGAATATTATATGATTATAAAGGAATGATAATTCCCAATGATACGAGAATAATTATTCTCTTTTACACTGAATAAAGGGAAAAATAAAGAGGATAGGGGAATATGATCTTGCCCAATTCCTATCACATTCAAGATGATGTTTTTAGATGTCTATACATTAAAATTATACTATAGAAGTCTAAGGATCTTAATGTAGCCCACTCGACTATTGTAAGTGAGGATAAAGATCACCTATACTATCTAGGAGGGATATAAGATTCACATTTATAATCTACATTAAATGTTTTATGCTAGCACATATATTCTACAAGGAGTTATTAAATCTAAATCCAATGAATTATTTGTTTCTTGTAAAATATAATATTAATTAGTTTATTGTTATACACTTTATTATTCATTCATTGGAAATAATAATGATTTTATCGATGTGGGATAATAACCATGTTTCACTTGGGACATAGTTATCCTCAAGGAGGTGACCCAAAATCAATGAATCATGGTGTCCTTATTGTGTTTCTTTTCTTGTATATATGTTCATGAACCCTAACCATAAGGGAGATAAATAAATAGTGAGATACATTCAAGGAAAAAATATATTGGTAAATAGGTATTTATATTTTCATTTCTTTTAATGTTTATAAACATTTATTCACCTCCTCTCTATTTATTTTGCACCATCTATTATGATATATTAATCCATATCCCTTCAAATTCCAATATTAATGAGGCCTATCATTGTATCCGAACAATGGATGAAGTCCAAATAAATACCACCACTAGATACATCCCCCAACTTCATCGAATTTTTTTGGTGATGGAATAAAATTCACTTTCATAAATTTTGAAGGGTTTTAATAGAGGACTTAATAATGGTATCCATACATGCCTAAAAATTGTATGAATATAGGCATGCAAAGTAAGAAGATGTTTAGTAACATTTTCAAAAACGCATGGGAATCCCCAACTCATATGACTATGATTATTTTTACCCAAATATTGATCTTTAGTGACATCCATTGAGAGTAAATATACAATTGTTTAAGTTGGTTAATTTATGATCTAGAAGGTAGTAAATATTATACATCCCATAATTTGGGAATAGTTGAATCAACCACTCATGTCCCCACTTCCCTTTACATCTCTCACTAAAGTATCTTCCAGTTCCCAATATTTTCATATCAAACTCAATTACATTATATGAGGAATAGAAAAAGGGTATCCATGAGGATTATAAAATCAATCCAAATGCATGTTGACTCCATACCCTCTATATTGTGTGAATGGGAATCATCTCACTAAATGAATCAATAGGAACCATCCTACCCAATGATATCCTCTTCCGATGAGGAGAAAAAGTGTACCTCGTTCAATGTTGTATTGGTAAATAAGTTCATAGAGAATGAATATATTAATGTAATGGGAGATAATATTTCCATTATAATAGTATCAGTAGGTTATTATTATTTTTCTCATGGTCCCTATAAGTGAACTCTGTATAAATATGATCACACACTTATACAATCCTCTCATGATTTATAGAGTTTCCTATTCTCTACTCTTGTCATTGGAGAAGAAGTTAATAGTGATACAACACATTTATATAATTATGGTTTCTTTAACCCTATTGATTCCTCAGAAAAAAACAGTGATATATAATATTATCTATGTCAAAAAAAGATATAGTCACTAAGGAACACACTTGGACTCCCATCATAATCCACCCATCGTTATCCACCCATATTACTATTAGTAATGGAAAGGGATTACTAATTTCATATTCATATTGTCCCCATGATGATAACATGGTAATATATCTAGAAGAATAGATTTATCTATTGTAATAAGAAAATGAATATATCGAAACATTATGTATATGATTTGTTTAGGTATTTTTCCCTAGGGCGAAATTCTAACATGATTCTACAAAGTTCATCCATATATTGAAGTACCACATCTCAGATAGATGGGGGGATTTAAAAAGAATAATTTTTCTATACTATATTTTAGACATTATTGGTTCTCAATAATAATCCTAGAGACCCCAAAATTTTTATATTCATACAGTCAATGGTTGTAAACATCAAGGTTTGATTCACCAATATCATCAGCATCAACCCCCAAATTGATTTATATTAATCCACCATCAATTATATCTCCAAGTAAGATATAGTCCCAAGCTAGTCAAAAGATATATTGAACACAAAGTGAATAAATTTTTTCAATAGTACCACATTCATAGATGAAAATTTGTATATACTTTTTAATTAGAGCATGTTTTTGAGTGTTTCTATAACCTATTAAGAAGGGTGCCACTTTTATTGGTTCTCTAGCTGCATAAGTACATAACCTCAATTGAACCTCTTCATAGGCCAGAGTTTATCGACTTATATAATGGTTCTAATGGTTCTTTTGGGGATAATATACCATATTTAATAGAGTAAAAAAATTTATAAATCAAAATAAATATCAACATGAAATACTAATAAATACATAAAACATTGCATACCATCTCCCAAAATTGAGGAAACACCAACAAACCAATACTATAAAATATGAAATTTAATGATAGTCTAAATTTTTTGATGTATATCAAAATAAGACACTAAACACAATCTGGATGTTGAGTACAGACATCATGTATAGTCCAATCATCCATGATCCATCATATATCCCCTAAAAACCATCGAGTAAAGAACCTTTTTCCCTTCTCATGGACTATAACAAAGAAGTCTACTCAGGTACCTAATAAAGGCTCAAGAAGGGTGTGAGTATAACTTAGTATGGAACCACCAACAGTGTCTATATTAATATAAAGTCTAATTACAATGTATGGGAAAATTATAAATAAACAAGGTAAGGAATTAATTAAAAAATAAATTATTTAATATTATTTAAATTAACCCCTCATTTTATTAGTTCCCAATATCTCCCATACCTGTTAAAAATTAGTTGGACAATGATAGTTGTCTAAAAAAAGTGTAAAAGGGGTCACAAGTTAGGAAACAATTTGTATAACTCCATGTATCCAACTAGGTTTTAGAACACCATGTCTTACTTTTTCAACCACCATGTGGAAGTCCATGTCCAGACCCTTTTATTTTGGAGTATCGGTCCTTTATCTAAAACATACTATTTATAGGGGTTATGGTCATCATTCTAGCCCACCCAAGGGAGAGTAGCATCATCCCTACATACCAACCAACCAATCTTTTAAATTTTCAAAGGCTCGTAATATTTAACATTTTTATCAAATAAAGAAAAAACTAGTGCACCATTTCATTTATTAAAATTACACGGTTCATTACATTCAAAATATTCTCAATTTCCGTAGTTAAGAAATTTCGCCCTTAAAGCATCATTACAACAACTTATCACCCCTTTAAATCTAATTAACCACATTTACAAACCCCTTCAACATTTTTTCACATTTACCCATTTGCAAGACATTACTAATTTATCTTATTAATTTAAATCTAAACAATAATTTATTCCAATAAACATTTTTCCCACAATTAAAATCATTTTAATATCATAAACCATACAATTAATCATTTAGAAACTCAATTCATTTATTCATGGAAGCGGAACAACCCATGGGTGAACATAGATCTGATCTGATCAACCTCAATGATTCCAATGGGGATTGTGAGGGGTTAAACACAACATTTACGAACATTTTTTAAATTTCATTCCAAGGATTGAAGCATGTTGAACAATGACCTAAATTAAAACCACATACATATAAATTAAACACTAATACAAGTGGACATAACTTTTACACTACCAACCATAAGTTCTTAGATTAATGGTTTATCAATCATGTCCCTAAATTCAAGACCAAAAAACACAATGAAAAATGTGAGAATCATCAAGAATTCAAGGTTTTTTAATCTTGGGAAGCATAATAAGAATTATAAAAAGAAATATTTTATAAAATAGTAGAAATATGAGTGGTAGACTCAACTAATGATTCGATTCTCATGAAAAAAACACTTCAAATAACCCAAGATTGAGGGAGAATCACCCTAGATGGAAGAAGGATAACTGGGTTCATTACCCTAGATAATAGAGTTTTAAGGAGGGAAACAATAGTTTAACAACTCATATTTAAAAATAGTTAATATTGGAAATTATCTTTTTTTAAGTTTGTGCATATTTGGGTTCTATGGGTGGCCAAATAATTCACCCATCATGTGCCACCCTCTGTCCAAGAGGTGGCCTTGGTTGCATGATCCCCAAGGGTTTCTGAATGGTATGAAAAACTATGAAAATTATTTATATTTGGATATATCCAATGTAATATGTTTTTTGGGCTCACAATTCATGGTTTTTCAAATTTTCACCCTCACCCTATAAGCTACATTGTTAAGGCATACTTTTAGAACTAACAGTGCACCACACATGCACCATGAATAATATAACCTCTTCTCATCCTTTTTTGTGTCATGAACCCCTGAGACACCGCTAAGTCCCCTCATATTCTAAATAAAAAATTTATTAACCATTATAAATGGAGATAAATTTAAACATGGATATACCTCCAAAAATTTTCGTGATCTTACAAACTTCCTTCCTTATAATAGATCATCCTCAAGATTTACTCCAATGAATTTATAAGACTCAAAGATAAAAAGGATAGGTCACTAGGACCACATATCCATATCCCTATCCTAATATTTCTATTGGACTCAACCATGCTTCCACAACAGTCAGACTAAATACACATTCTTACCCCAAATATTATTCTCATTATAATCCACTATAAAAACTGAATTCTTCTTAAAGGATGCATCAATTTTAATCTTAACATCATCAACATCAATCAAATGATAAGGGTAAGTTGATATTTTAAATTATGTGACTAATGAAAATCATTGTTCATAGCAATATACCACTATGAAGAGGTAGTTCATAAGCCATTGGTCGGATACTCTCCATGATCTCAAATGGCCCCACATTCATAGGATCCAACATTCCCCATTTTCAAATTCAACAGTGATCCAACCTCAGTTACTTTAAATGGAATAAAAAATATCCTAGTAATAACTCAATATGTCAATGAAATAGATCAATATAATACTTATATATACAATGTTCCATATGGAAATGCTTCCAAACCAAACAAACCGAATCCGATATCCATTTCATGAGACTCAGTCCAAAAACATCTGATTCAACTATTTATATTAAACATAACAACATCTACATGTCCTCCAATAGTGAACCTCGTATTCTTCCCTATGAATTATTAATTTGTAGCTATTGTTATAGTTAAACTCAATGAGCATTAACTTTCTATCCTAAGACCCGCCAATGTCTTAGATGCATTCCCTTAACATGTCTTCTAACACCTAGATAATATGATTTGACTTCCTATTAGTCTATTGGTGAAAATTTGGACTAAAAAAACATGGGAACCAATATCCTTCTACAACCATTACTATAAGTGTGAATAAAAATGAATATTATGATCCAAAAGAAAATTCTGAGGTACCCCATGCAACCATGTACCTCATAGACATACATGTCACCCAACTGGTCTAGGGTCAAAGTCTCTTGAATCAGTGATCAATTGTCTTCCTTTGTTAACTGATTGACAATCACCGAAATTGAATTAGTATTTTGAGGCATTCTTGGAACACCTACCCCAAAAACAATGTAATGTAATTTCATTTACATTTCTGTAAAGGGGAATAACAATAACTAACTAGTTGGTCACTAATTCTAAACCTTCACATACTAATAGGTGTAGAATCATGTCACAAAACCTACAATATTCTTTTTCATTCCCATCCACCAATACTATATACAAATATCTAGGTTCAAATCAGACAAATTAGGTTGTCCCACCAACTTTGAAGTATAAAACTCATGCATCATTTCTTCCATCATACAATTGGCCACAAAAACATGTCCATGAATGTGAATAATATTATCTTCATCAATACACCAATCGTAATGTGGATCCCCCCATTCAAAACATTATCCCAAAGATAAAAATTCTAAATTCTTATTCAATATTCTTTTAATATGTTTTATAAGTGATGGAAGAAATATAAAACGCAATGGGTTTCATCAGCTCATGTTCCTCCTGAACACCCAAATGAATCTCTATAGACAAATCCATCACCATACACATTGAACAATGATTCTAAACCACATGACACTCTGTCATGCAACTCAACACATCTTTAATATTATTCCCCATTTCCCTATTAAAATCTAAATCGTAGTCAAAATTCTACATATACTCAACCCTTCTCTACTATTAAATATTCAAATCATACTGGGAAAATATGTACTTATGTCTCTTATGATCGATATAAAAAATAAACTTCTTACACAAAATAAAATGTTGCTAAAATTTAAAGGCATAAACCACTACGATGAGTTTGAGATCATGTGTAGGATAGTTCTGTTCATTCTTCCTCATCATCCATGATCCTTACCTGATGAATTGATCTCTATAAATCAACACTTCTCCATGTCTAATCCCATATGCATCACAAAACAAGGTGACTTCTTACTTGGATTTAATAATATCAATATTTTTTTAGTTTTCAATTAGTTCATTGGCTCCTAAAAATAATTTTCATATTTTTAAAATCGCAAAAACCTTATTCCATTTTTGTTCAATCCTTGGAGTGGTGATTTTAATTAAAAAATTATTTGATGAACCTTGTAAAGCCCCAGATTTTCCATGTAGATTTTGTTTTAATTATATAGAATTACTACAATTCAACGAAAATTGACGGCACATGATTCCGAGGCCCGGTGTGCCCGGGATGAATTTCTGAAAATTTTTCGAGTACGTTCAGTAAACACATAAGCGGATTTTTCTAAATTTTTAACCATTGCTCGAATTAAAAATCTGATGGCATCGTTTAATCTGTAGCACTGGGATTTGATTAAGGGAGGCTTCACTTCAACCACAGTAGGTCTGATGACAAAGTTAGTTTTTTGAACTTTTTAATGGAATAAATAAAATAACTTGAATATTTTATTTTTATTTTATACCTCCAATGGACAAGTGGTAAGGTGGGACCGACGATGTGTCAAGACAATAAATATATTGACCCTCCAATCTATGTTACATCAATGTTGAGGGAAATTAGGAAGTTTACTATTAATGATCCCCATTAACTCCCTGCATCATTACTTACTCTCCCCCTATTCTATAAATATGGAGCATGGTGGAGGGGTATCGGACAAGCTTCACCAAGCAACGAAGTTTTTTTAGAGTTCCATAACATCGAGCCCTCAGAGGATGGAACCGACCCTGACAGGAGGTGATGTGCGATACTGAAACCCCGAACAGGAGTTTGACGTTCGATCGACAGTGATGACAACTTGTTGCGGGGATGGTGAACAATGAGACTCCCTCAACCGTGAGCGCTCTCCAATTTTTCAAGGTAGGGTTTATTTTCGTTTCGGCATTTTTATTCCCTCTTCCCCATTCTTGAAATTATACAAAGAATGCGGGTCACCTGACTAATGGTCTGACTCATGATTCATTCATATTTTTGGGAGGATTGTCGCGGGGAATCTTTGTGGGGTTTATCTTGTTGTTTAATTCAATTGATTATTTAACCCCTTAATATCCTCCATAATATGAGCTAACGTGGAGGGTGTGGGCCTAATGAACCCAGTACGAACCCTATGCTATTTTTCTATCCTTGCACCACCTTGGAAGACCGCAAGCATGTCGACGCACGCCGCAAGAGGAAGGTCGCGGTGTGTCAGCCACGGTGAACAGAGGAGGCGGTCGGTTGTGGGAAGGAAGTTGGTGCGACTGCCATGCTGTCGATGAACAGAAGTTGTGGCCAAATCTATGGTGGAGGCCAAACCCGCCTCCGATGGGTTCCGTGGCGACTGAGGGGCACCCACGTGGCACCGCCGTCTTGCCAATCGAACATCCTTTGGGTCATTCGGGAATCTGAGAGACCAGGGGGGTTACACCCCCCACATCAGATGGAACCGGGCCGCTGCCCCCACACCGGGCCACGACCCTCAGAGTAGGCTTCCACCCTCACGTCAGGTAGCCGCCCTCACGTCGGGTCACCGCCCTTAGAGTGGTTCGTGGCCCTCGGAGTCGAGCCACTGGCCTCATGCCGGGCCACCGCCATCGGAGTTGGGCCACTGCCGTTGGAGAAGGCCGCTGCCCTTGGATCTGAGTCACCGCCCTCGGATCTGGACCGCTGCCCTTGCATTCGAGCAGCCACCCTCAGAGTTGGGCGCACCCTCAGAGCCGGGCTACCACCCTCACGTCGGGCTTCCACCCTCAGAGATGGATTCCACCCTCGGAGATGGGCCGCCACCCTCATGTCGGGCTGCTGCCCTTGGATCAAGTCGTCTCCCTCGCACCGGGCTGCCACCCCAGCAGGCCGCCACCCTCGGATTGGGCCACTGCCTTAGCATGTTGTCACCCTAGCAGGTCGCCGCCCCGTACGGGCCTGGCCACCCCTTTTAGGGTCACCCTATTCGGGTCGGTCCACCCTTGTGGGCCACCCCTCTTGCAGTTCAAACCGAACATTTTCCTAGCGGGCGGAGTCCGCCTCGGCCCAGCCATGACCGGGTCAGGCCGGGTCGGGCCAGTCCCAGGACCAGCCGGACCCAGAAACAGTCAAAGGACCTTATCTTGAGAACCGGATTCCTTTTTGACGAATCTTCTGCGGCGTTGGGACCCTTGGAGTGAGAAGGTACTTTTTCCTTACTCTATTAGAGTTTTAGAGAAACTTGGAGTATGACCAGGTTGTATCGCACTCAAATCCAACCAGGCCCTTAGTACTGAAATGCCAATAACGCACAAACCAGGCGTCCGAATGACGCATCGTTTATTGCATTGGAACCCTTATGACATGGCGAATCAATGGGTTTCTTCTTTGTGAGACTTCGTTCTGTTTGAGATAGTTTTCCCAAGCACACTATGTATGGAACCCTATGACTGGATGAGAACGGACGACTGCTGACTTTTCGACTCATAGTGACTTGACGGCTGCGGTACGCGATGGGGAGGAGTACCTTATCATACTACGTTTGGAGGGACGGCTCTGTGTGACCCGACAGACCCACAGTACACGATGGGGTGTAGTACTTCAACAGTTCAAGGTTAGTGGGAAGCGCCTCTATGTGACACGACAGTCCCACTGTACTCGATAGAGGAGGCGTACTCCAGCAGCCAAGATGTTTGACGATGTGTCTGGGGTTGTTACTTGTTACTACCCCTAGAATAAATCCTAGTGTGAGCTGTCTTTACTTTGTGCTTGGGATTGAGGTTATGTTATGTGGTACTTTACCTATGTGGTACTTTACCTTCATGGTGTTACCATGTGGTTTTATTTGTGGAATTATAGGATACCTTCAAGGTCTTGGGGTCCCTACTGAGTATCATTATACTCACCCTTGCACGGGCTTCGCCCGCACCTTGTTGTGTCTTGTGCATACGACGTACAACATTGATCGAGGCTGAGGGAGCCAAGACTGGACATTATTCAGAGGTGGACATTTGGAGTGACGTGACGCATAGGAGATGGGTGGATGTGGAGTACTGTGGAGGCGATTTGTACATACCCTTCATGTAGGATCCACGGTGGACAATCCAAGAGATTCTTTTCACCTTTCAGCTATTTTTTACTTTTCAGTTTTACTTGTACTTTTTCAGTTTGGCTTGTATTATGGACCCTTTATTTTTAGTACACATTTACTACAGTAGTTTACTTCACAGTTTCTTCTTGTTTTATTCTCGAATCGTGTGTTTGTACAGGTTAAAGTAAATGCCTTCCCGTTTTAGGGAATACGCCTTTTGGTGCTAGTCACCAGCCCCTGGCCTATGGAAGGTGGGCTTGGGGTAGTCCTGGCACGGGCCTCGGGGGACGGGTCGTGAAAAAGTGGTGTCAGAGGAGTTGGTTCTACTGAAGAACTAGGACTCTGATATTTTCTATGTGGAAATAGTGTAAAGTGTTTTGAGTGTGTTTTTTAGTTTGTGGAGTCCAGTGTTGGTGCGGAGGCTGACGTATCCATGCACCAGGACCCTGAATTATGATTTCCAACTCAGCGCACGAAAACAATGATTGTGTTTGTTTTGAAAAGTATTTCTTGTGTTTTCTTCAGTCATCTCACCAGGTATAACTTTTAACCATGACAAAAAAGACATCCACCAAGGTTTCCTAAGATAGTATGCAATGATGGCCCACCGAGCGATGAGGCCTCGGTGTAGGGCCCCCTTATGGCATTGGTACCTTCGGGTGGTGTACCAGCAGCACAAATGTCCATTGGACAACCTTTTCCAGCAGCCCCACTAGTATAGGGTGCATGCTGACTGAGCACATTGCATGAGTTCCAGTGGGCGAGGCCTCTGAGGTTCCGAGGCGAGACGGACCCGCAGGCGGCTGAGGACTGGCTGGAGGCTATGGCCAAAGTTTTTTGCTTAATTGGAACACCAGCTGATTTTATGGTGATCCTAGCCGCCATCCTTTTTCAAGAAGAAGTAAGTAGATGGTGTAGCTTGATTCTCTAGGTACACGATGAAGAGACCCTCATCTGGGTAGAATTTGAGGGCCTTTAGGTCAGATTTCATCCCAACAACCTTATGCCCTATGCGTATACAGGATCTGCTGCACATATAGCCGGGCAGCATGACAGTGGCCCAGTACTCGGTGAGGTTCACTAATCTCTCCCGCTACTCCATTGACATGGTACGAGACCCTTTTTTCAGGGAACAGACCTTTGAGCTGGGTATGTGATGGTAGATCAGAGCATCGATGGTATTGCTCAGCATTCTGATGTAGGGTGAGGTGCTTGAGCAAGCACATTCGGAGGAGAGATTCCTAGCTGAGCAGGCACCAACAGCGAGAGCTACCGTTGGACGAAAGGTGGCTAAGTCATCTGCAAGAGGTAGTAGGTAGATGACACAAAGTTCCAAGCTGACTAGACCTTCTTTTAGATGACCCTGGGACACAGGGTCAGAGGTGTGAGGCTCACAAGGTAGAATAAGATGGGTGAGGGGCACGCAGTGTTACACATGCAGCGGTCAGGGTCATATGGCTCACGACTGCCCGACCTGCCATACTGATGACCCGAAGATAGTTGAGGGACCACCAAGGTAGAGTTATAGGTTTGAGTGATGAATTCTGCAGGGTGGAGGACATGGCAGATGAGCTAGCCATATATTAGGCGGTGGGCGACGTTTTGAGATTCTACCGCCACCACCGCCAGGTGGTCCACCCCGACCAGAGGGAGCAAGAGGACAGGGACGATCTCAGCTCTAAGAATCTTAGGCCTATGACCACAATTCTTTGGAGATTATTAGAGTTACAATATGTGTCTACTCCACATTAGCTGCAGTACTTATAAACACAGGTGGAAGTCACTCTTTTATTTCCATGGACCTCATTCGGATCTCGGAGATTCCGGTGGAGCCGTGGCTCGACCCTTACGGATAGAGACACCAATAAGAGCATATTCAACGATTACGCACTATTTCCGGTAGTGTGAGCTTACTCTATGGGTTGATAGCTTCAGCTGGGATTACTAGTAGTGGCTTCGAGGCCTTTTGACGTCATCTTGGGTATGGGATGGTTATCCACAATCCATGCTCATATTGAATGTATTAGGCGCAAAGTGTAGTGTGTCCGCACAGATGGGACTAGGTTTTCCTTCACCGGCGAGAAAGAAACCTTTGCAGCATAGGATGGACTTACCTAGAGGAGGGTGCAGCCGATTACTCATCAGTTTTCTAGCCTTATCCTTGGAGCAGTTGATGTTGAGAGTCAAAGTTATCCTGTAGTGGTGGACCAGTATGTTGATGTCTTTCCTGATGATGTTCTAGGACTACCTCCACACAGAGAGGTAGAATTTTTACATCGACTTGTACCCTAGGACGACACCGATATCTACACCATCATATCATATGGCTCCCGCGGAGCATCGTAAATTACTTGTACAGTTGGAGGACTTACAGGGAAAGGGGTTCATAAGACCCAATGTTTCTCCATGGGAAGCCCTGATTTTGTTCTCCAGGAAGGCATATGGGAGTTTGATACTTTGTGTGGACTATCGGCACCCAAAACAGGTGACCGTTAAGAACAAGTATTCACTCCCAATGATTTATGATCTTTTCGATCAGCTAAAGGAAGCTCACTAGTTTTTGAAGATATACCTCTGATCAGGCTATCATCCAATCAGGATATGAGATGAGGATGTGTAGAAGATGGCCTTCAGATGTCGGTTTTTCCATTATGAGTTCTTGTTTATGCCTTTCGGCATGACCAATTCCCAAGTAGTTTTAATGGGACTCATGAACAGGATATTTCAGCCAAACCTCAATCGCTTTGTGGTGGTGTTCATTGATGACATCTTGATTTACTCGAAGATTGAGGAGGATCATGCCTATTATCTATAGATGGTTCTGGATACACTCCAAGAGAACCAGCTTTATGGTAAACTCTCAAAGTTCTTGTTCTAGATACAAGAGGACCACTTTCTATGACACATTATCTCAGAGGCTAGAGTTGTAGTGGATCTAGTGAAGATAGAGGTTGTGCTAGATTGGGAGCCACCCAGAAGCGTGATGGAGGTGCGGAGTTTCATGGGGTTGGCTGGATACTACAGGAGATTTGTGCCTAACATTTCTAGAGTTTCAGCACCCTTGTAATATTTGAAAAATAAGGGGGAACCTTTCCTATGGATGGAAAGTTGCCAACAGAGTTTCCTGGAGCTAAGGCAGAGATTGACGAGTGCCCCCATCTTGAGGCTGCCATAAGAGGGCGTTGGGTATATAGTTTACTACAACGCATCAGGGACCGGGCTTGGATGTGTCCTAATGTAGGAGAAAGTAGTGATTGCTTATGGTTCACAACAGCTGAGGTATCATGAGTATAACTACTCTACCCATGACATTGATTTAGCAGTATTGGTATTTGTGTTCAATATATGGCATCATTACTTGATGGGAAAACGTTTTATAGTCTACTCTGATCACAAGAGTCTCAAGTATATCTTCTCTTAGAAGGACCTGAACCTGATACAGCGGTGATCGCTAGAGATCCTTCAAGACTATGACTTTGAGATAGTCTATACTCCTGGGAAGGGGAACGTGGTAGCAGATTCACTCAGTAGGAGGTCTGGTATGCAGTTGCTGAGTGAGGCGACAGAGCAGCTAGTCGCGTTGCAGATATCCTTCGTAGATGGAGATGGAGCAGCATACATCTAGTCTATGATAGTAACACCCCCACTCCTTCAGCGAGTTAGGGAGGTGCAGCTTAGGGACACTAATTTCAAGGCTTGATGTGCTCAGATATCCTCAAGGAAGGCACCTGATGGATTTTCTGAAGGTGGGGAGCACGTCATCCTCTTCAGAGGACGTACCATGGTACCAGTGGTGCTACGGGAGGAGGTGTTAGGGGAGTTCCATAAGTCCCCTTTGGAGGTACATCCTGGTGTGGAGAAGATGTAACAAGATCTCCAGTGTCAGCACTGGTGGCCAGAGATGAAGAAGGCAGTGGTAGAGTTTGTTTCACGATGCCTTACTTGTCAGCAAGTGAAGGCCAAGTATCAGGTTCCAGCAGTCTTAGCTTAGCCCCTAGAGGTGCCGGAGTGGAAGTGGGATGGTATATCCATGAACATTGTGACATGTCTTCCACGTACGTATAGGGGACATGATTCCATATGGGTGATCGTTGACCGACTCACCAAGTCATCCCACTTTTTACCTATCTGATAGCAGGGATCAGTAGATGGATTGGGGAGCCTCTATGTACAAAGGATCATGTGACTTTATGGGGTGCCAATGACGATCGTCTCTGACCATGATGCACATTTTACATCCCGGATGAGGAAGGGTTTGCAGGAGGAATTCGAGACTCAGCTACATTTGAGCACCTCCTTTCATCCTCAGATGGATGGTCAGAAGGAGCGGACCATTAAGATGCTAGAGGACATGCTTCGTGCATGTGTCCTAGTTTTTTTCCATAGTTGGGAGGATCACTTTACCTTGGTGGAGTTCGTTTACAACAATAGTTACCACTCCACCATCGGTATGGCGCCATTTAAGGCCCTATACGGCCGACCTTGCAGATCACCTCTATGTTGGACAGACTTAGGGGAGTCCACACTTATGGGTCCAGAGTTGGTACAGGATACCACTGAGAATGTACAGATCATCCAGGAGCAGATAAAGACTACACAGAGCAGACAGAAGTCATATACTGATAGAATATGGAGACCTTTGGAGTTCCAGGAGGGGGACCATGTTTTCTTGTGAGTCTATCCTCGATGGGGACTGCAGAGATTTGGCCGATGTGGTAAGTTATAATCGAGGTTTATCATGCCATTTATGATACTTTAGAGGATAGGAAAGGTGGAATATCACTTGTCACTTCCTCCGTAGTTGTAGAAGGTGCACGTCGTCTTCCATGTATCTCAGCTGAGGAGATACGTGCATGACCCATATCACCTCATCAACCATGGAATGCTAGACTTAGACGATGGGACGACATTTATGGAGGTTATAGTATAAATTGAGGATCGAAAAGAGTGGGCCCTTCATGGGTGGTCGATACCTCTGGTGCGCATTCGCTGGCAGCATGGGAACCTCAAGGAGAGCACATGGGAGTGGGAGTCTCAGATTCATGCTCAGTACCCCCATACGTTTCCTTAGTCTATGTTATGGATTTTGGGGATGTAAATCCCTAAGGTGGGGAGAATTTAAAGACCTGGATTTTCAATGTAATTTTTCTTAATTATGTGGAATTATTACAAGTCTGTGAAAATTGACAGCGCGTGATTCTGAGGCCTGGTGTGCCCAAGATGAATTTCTTAAAAAAAATGGGTATATTCTGAAAACGCATGAGCAGAATTTTCTAACGTTTGAAATGTTTCTCGAAATAAAAATCTTATGGAACCATTGAATCCTCAATGTCGGGATTCACTTAAGGGAGACTTCACTTTGACCATAGTAGGTTTGGAGAAAAATTTAGTTTTTTGGATCTTTCTAATAGAATAAATAAAGTAACTTGATTATTTTATTTTTATTCGATTCCTCAAATGGACAAGCGGTAAGGTGGGACTGGTGATGTGTCAAGCCAATAAATGTCTTGACCCTCCAATCTATGTAATAGCATAGTTTGGGGAAATTAGGAAGCTTCCTATTAATGATCCTTATTAACTCCCCGTGTCGTTACTTACTCTCCCCCTCTCCTAAAAATATAGAGCTTGGGGGAGGTTTATCAGACAAGCTTCACCAAGAAATGAAGTTCTGTTGCAGTGTCATAACACCGAGCCCTGAGAGGATGGAGCCAACCCCGATAGGAGGTGATGTGTGACATCGAAACTCCAAACTAGAGTTTGACGTTCAAGCAGCGGCGAGGACAGCTTGTTGAGGGGACGGCGAACAACGAGACTCCCTCAACCGCGATCTATCTCAAACGTTTCAAGGTAGGGGTTATTTTCATTTGTGTGTTTTTTATTCCCTCTTCCCCATTCATGAAATTATACTAAGAACATGGGTCAACCGACTAATGGGTTGACCCGCGATTCATTCGTCTTTGCAGGAGGATTGTTGTGTGGAATCTTTGTGGGGTTTATCTTGTTGTTTAATTCAATTGATTTTTAAACCCCTTAATATCATCCATAATACGAGCTAACGTAGAGGTCGCGGGCCTAACGAACCCATCCCGAACCCTCCACTATTTTGTTATCCTTGTGCCACCTTAGAAGACCGCGAGCATGTCGATGCACGCCGCAAGAGGAAGGTTGTGGCTCGTCAGCCATGGTGAACAGAGGAGGTGGCTGGCATGACGGTCGGTTGTGGGAATGAAGGCGGTGTGACCGCCGCACCGCCGAAAAATAGAAGCCACGGCCGAAGCCACGACGGAGGTCGAACCCGCCTTTGCTGGGTTCCGCGGTGATTGAGCGGCACCCACGTGGTGTCACTACCTCACCAACCGGATGGCCTTCGGCCCGTTCGAGAATCTGGGAGACCGGGGGGTTACACCCCCCACGTCGGACTAGACGGGGCCTCCGCCCTTGCACAGGGTTGTCGCCCGCACACCGGGCGGCCACCCTCGGAGTAGTCTTCCGCCCTCATGCTAGGTCACCGCCCTCAGAGTCAGGCCCCTGCCCTCACGCTGGGCCGCCACCCTCGGAGCGAGTTGCTGCCCTCATGCCAGGCTGCCGCCCTCGGAGCCATCTGCAGCCATCGGAGCCAGGATGCCACCCTCGGATCTGGGTCACCGCCCTCGGAGCAGGCCTCCACTCTCCAAGTTAGGTCATCGCCCTTGGAGTCAGGAAGCCACCCTCGGAGTCGGGTCACCACCCTCAGAGCCAGGTCGTTGCCCTCACATCGGGCCACCGCCCTCGGAGCAATCCACCGCCCTCGGAGCCAGGTTGCCGCCCTCACGCTGGGCCACCACCCTCAAACTGGGCCGCTGCCTTAACAGGCTGCCGCCCTAGTAGGTCGCTCCCCCGTGTGGGCCAGGCAACCCTATTCGGGTCGGGCCGCACTTGTGGGCTGCCCCTCCTGTGGGCACGACCGTACATCGCCCCAGTGGGCCGATTCCACCTCATCCCCACCCAAACCGTGTCGGTCAGGGTTGGTCTGACCGGGTCAGACCGGACCCAGGCCCAACCGGCCCCAGAAACACTCAAATGAAATTATCTTGAGAATCGTACGTCTGTTTGAAGAACCATCTACGGCATTGGGACCCTTGTAGTGAGACGATCCTTTTGACTTACTCCATTAGATTTTTAGAAAAACTTGGAGTATGGACGGGTTGGATCATACCTGAATCCAATCGGGCCCTCGGCACTGAAATGCCAATAACGCATAGACCAGGAATCTGACTGACACGTCGTCTATTGCGTTGGAACCCTTATGACATGGCGGATCATTAGGTTACTTTTTTGTGAGGCTTCTTTCTAGTTTATATATGAATAATGTCTAGGGTAGTAGTTCTCCCAAGCGCACTATGTACGGAACCCTGCGACTGGCTGAGACCTGACGACTTTTGACTTTTTGACTCAGAGTGACTCGACAACCATGGTACGCGATGGGGAGGAGTACCTTTGCAGACCATAATAGGGGTGGGTGGTTCTATGTGACATGGTAGGCCAAAATGGGGAGCAGCCATGGTACGTTATGGGGAGAAGTACTTTAGCAGATCACGTTGGGGGGTGGCTCTATGTGACCCAGCAAACCCATAGTACGTGATGGGGAGTGGTACTTCAGCAGTTCAAGGATAGTGGGAAGAACCACTTTGTCATGCGGCAGGACCACTATAATCGATAGAGGAGGATTTATCTAGTATCCTAGGTGTTCAACGATGTGATTGGGGTTGTTTCTTGTTACTACCCCTAGAATAAATCCAAGGATGAGCTATATTTACTTTGTGCTTGTGATTGAGGTTATGCTATGTAGTAATTTACCTGTGTGTTACTTTACCTTTGTAGTGTTACCTTGTGGTTTTTATTTGTGGAATTATAGGAGAGTTTCGGGGTCTCGGGGTCCCTACTAAGTAACATTATACTCACCCCTACACGGGCTTCACCCGCACCTTGTTGTGTCTTGTGCAGACGACGTACAACATTTATCAAGGCTGAGGGATCCATGATTGGACGGTACTCGGAGGTGGACATTTTTTGTAACATGACGTGGAGGAGACTGGAGGACGTGGAGTATTGTGGAGGCGATCTGTACCTACCCTTCAGGTAGGATCCGAGGGGGATGATCCAGGAGCTGCTTTTCACATTTCAGTTGTTTAACTTTTCAGTTGTACTTGTACTTTTCCAGTTGGGCTTGTATTCTGGCCCCTTTACTTTTATTACACTTTTACTATAGTAGTTTACTTCACAGTTTCTTCTTTTTTTGTTCTCGGAACATGTGTTTGTACACGTTAAAGGAAATGCCTTCCTGTTTTAGGGAATATGCCTTTTGGTGGTAGTCGCTAGCCCCTAGCCTATGGAAGGAGGGATTAGGGTAGTCACGACATAGGCCTCGGGGGACAAGTCATGACAAAAATCTTGTAGTAACATTCTAAATCCCAAAAAACATAAAATATAAAGATAATTCTTGGGATTTTACAATGGAAAAACTATATGAAACTTATCTAGGTCCATTTAAAGACCATCCTATGAGATGTTGTGACCCAATAAATGTATATATCAATCAAGAAGTGAACCATTAATCGATTGGAATATTGATTATTTTCTCTTAGTTTAATCAGGATAGTGTTAATATATCAGTCATAGTCATCATGAGTCTCTCAGAACACCAGGATTTAAAAAAAATGAGATAATAAAGTTATGGGTGAATGATTTGGTTCATTAAATACATGGAAATATTTGTAGTGTTCATCAAACCAAGTGACATTACGAATAACTCTTATAAACCATACCTAATTCTAAAATATTTCCATGATATATCAAATGATCGCACCTTCAACTGATGATACCCTGACCAGAAATCAATCTTTTGGAACACAACATCAACATTTAGATGGTCCAATAGATCATTGATGCATGGGAGAAGATATCAGTTCTTAACCATTATCTAATTCAGCATATAGTAATAAAAAAAACTTTAATGATCCATATTACTTTTTAGAAAAAAAGTATATAGATTCAAATGGTTAGGTAACCAGATGGATAAACACATTATTCTTTAATTCCTCTAACCATGTTTTATATTCCAAGAGTTTTAATGGTTCCATTCTCTATGGTGGAATAGAAAAATGATCATATCCAAGAATTAGTTCAATAATGATATCAACCTCTCTATTAGGTTGAAGCCCTAAGAAGTCCTCTAGAAATATTTCATAGAATTGATCCACCACTGGAGAGAATACATTATGCTCCACTCCATCATCATCCATAAAAAGAGTCATATACTAGGGCTATGAGATCTTATAGTTGTTGATGATATAGCCCTCCATGACTTTATAAGATGTCCCATTACCATTGGTGATCGTATGTGTCACCCTTTGGATATGTGAAACTCAATCTCCCATTTTAACAATCAATTTTTCCCTAACCTGAAAACAACCAATCCATGCCCAAAACTAGTTCAAAAGCTAACATCTCAAGAATATATATGTTCAAAAGGGGAGGATACCAACCAACCTTGAGGGAACAATCATGGAATTGTTAGATAAGTTTTTTTCAAACTCATTTTTGTGTGTCAATCGACATAACCCCGCAAACGTATTCTACCACTAGACCCAAAAATTTTAAAAACCACGTTCATATAATATAATTTCAAGCACATATATGAAATAAATAACTGTAAATCATGGAATCTTCAAGAATAACACCTAGAATAGTTGATGGTCCAGCATCTCCACCACCAGGTGCTAGATAAACTTCATGAAGATGACCTACCCCTCTAACATGGGCTCAAATTTGATAGTGTGGTGTGTTATTTTCCTACTAATATGGTCACCCTTGCCCTAAAGTTCCATGTCCCCCACCCCTGATTGGTATGTCAAGTATAACTTAAACTACCTTTTTGATGCAGGGTAGTCGACCCCTTACCGGTATTATGTGCTGCCCAAGATTTACCACCATTTTCTACATGTTTTGGATTCCTATAAAACCACTATATATGACCCATCCTACCTCATGATTTACATTCCACTAGATGTTGAAGAAACTAACATATCATGTGTCCTGGTCTTACACATTAATAGAATATTACTAAAAAACTATCCTGATAGATTGTTCTTCTTTCTTTGTCACTTTTCCCAATACTTCTCTGGTAGGAATTCTTATAACGGTGCTTCCTACATTCATAAGATGTTACACCAAATCGCCCAACCAAAACGATTGATCCACCACTAGAATCCTCTTTCAGGTTCCCTTTAAATATAAGATCATAATCCACTCTTTTAGATAAACAGTTAAAATCAAATATATTTACCTTTTATTTCATCTCATATCTATGTGCATTCAAAAAATACTTATCCATAGCTCCCTCATATTATAAAATCATAATACCAATAGGCTATATGTCTGTGAATCAGCTAACGTAATCCATCACATCCATACTTCCCTCAATCAACTCAAAAAGCTGTTAAAATTTTCTCAGTGTTAGGGTATAAGGGTAAAAGTGCTATAGGAATTTATCCTTGAAGGAAATACATGACCTGTCCTCAAACTACTCATCCTAATCCTTGATATACCACCATCACTTCATCGGTCCTCATAACATATAAGTTTCCATCTTAACTTCTTTTTCATGAGGGGTCTCGAAGTCCTCTATAATCATCTATATAGATTTAATCTTGATCCCCATTTCATCATGTCCACCCTCTACAGAAAATCTTGGATGGTGATATAGTTGAAACTCTCTAGTTAGTCTGAACATAATAGATGAATCCCACCCCAAATCTCACTCCCTAAAATCCATAATTTGGGATGTGTCCTCATATAACTTCTCTTTCCCTCTGTTGGTTGGAACCAAAAATATTCTTCCACCACTGTATGAGGATCATTATTGTATATTTCCTCTTATCAAACATATATTAGGAATTTTCATAGTGTAATATATTGACAATTCCAAATTAATGTCTCAAAATACCTAACATAAGGTTACCACAATTATGAAAAAAATGGCCCATTTCTAGTCATAAAAATTTACCCCACATACACGATAAAAATGGACACAAACACCAATATATCACTACCCTCAACAATATCCAACATTTCATTAAATTCCCTTTTAAATATTTCACACTTAAAAACATAAAAATTTTCACATTAAGGAACCATTTTTATCATTCCCATTCATCACATCACAATTAAAACTATTTAAAACTCTTTATAAAGAATTATTTTACCCATTTACTTTTGAAAACCTTTCAAATTTAAATAGTTGAACCATTTTCATTAGGAACCAATTATTTAATACCCCAATATACCCCAAATTCAATTTTAAATCCCCTAACCCCACCAAAACTATCTTTCCATGTGTTCCTAAAATAATGTATGTAAAATTCAATCCTAGGTTCCTAAAATGAATCATTGGTACAAATAAATCATGAAACACTCCTCCTGAGTAATGTCTTGTAAAATAATAAAATCACACCACATTTGGATCACCTAATGGGAAATAATGTACAACTATAACAACAAACAATCCAGAAAAATAATCTCACTCTGGGTAATTGGTATTTCTCCCACATATGAGATAACTACTCCCCTACATGATCTCATTAACAAGTACCAACACATCCTAATATACCATCTAACACGCCAAAATAATAATTAATTAGAGAATAATAACATCTCTGATGCCACTTTGTAATGTCCCAGACCGGATGCGAGTATAACCAGTTCACTATACTATAGTTGTATGTGACCTCATGTTATAATCCCTATTTGAAAAAGGCTACCAACTAGTAGAAAGGGTTAATGGATCTTTTGGGGAGAGTATACCCCCTCTTCCATAGTAAATCAATATTGTAAATGAATATAAAAATCATCATGTAATGGTAATAAATACCAAAAACATCGCATACCACCTTCCCAAAAAGAGGATATACCCACAAACCAATATAGTAAAATATGACATGTCATGATAGTATAAAGTGAAAAAAGTAAATAAAAATATTACAATAATGAAAATCCCAAAATTTATTCCTAACATAATGTATAATCCCCTTATTTGTTCTCCATAACATATCCTGCATCAACTATCCAGCATAGGGACTTTTCCCTTATCCGAACCTGAAACCATGATTTTTTCTCAAGTACCCAACTATGGATTGAGTAGGTTGTGGGTAAAACTCAATAGGACAACACCAATAGTGTATAAAGTAATATAGAGTCCAATCATAGTGTTGTAAGAAGTATAAATAATAATGTAAAGGAAGTAATTAAAATAATTTTCATTATTTAATAGTATTTAAATTAACCACTCATATTATTAGTTCTCGGTGTCACCCATACTCATCAAACCTACTTTATCCTAATGTTTGTTATCTAAACCATGTGTCTAAGGGATCAGATATTGTAAAATAGGAAATTTTAGTCCAAGTATCAAACTATGATACATAATGCAATGTTTGGCCTTCCAAATCACAATATGGGACAACATGTTTATATCCTTGGAGTCTGGATAATGAATCCATTATCTAAAACATACTATGTGTAACAGTGCCAAGAGAATCAGTATTTACCAACAAATAGAGAGGAGAATCAGTCCAATATCTCAACCTACAATTTGTTTACATTTTAAAATTCTCATCTCCATTAACCTTTTCATAAAAAAATTAAAAATTGGTACACCCTTTCATTTATCATAATTTTAGGGTTTATTAAAAAGAAATTCTAATAGTTATTCCATTTCACCCTCAAATAATCATTAAAACCATTTATCACCCAATTCAATCCAATTAACCGCATGGATAAACTCTTTAACCATTTCTCAGAATTTCCTATTTACAATCCATTACTCATTTAGCTTATTCAAGTCAATCTGAACACCCATTTATTCCATTCCAATATTCTTACAATATTTTAAATCAGTTTTCTCTCAAAAACCCCTAAATTCATCATTTAAAAAACCCAATTGTCTTATTCATGGATGTTTCACAACTCATAGGTGACTGTATACCCGATCTAATCAACCCCAATAAATCCAACGGGGATCATGAAGAGTTTGAAATACCATTTATGCACCTATTTTTCATTTCATACCATGGATTCAAATGAAAAACATAATGACATAAAGGTACAACCCCATACATATACATTAAATATCAATAATATGATATATAACTTATAGACCACCTACCTCATGTTTATAGATGAACGCTTTCCCAAGCATTACACTTGATTCAATCCCAAGAACCCTCAACTCACAATCTATGAATCTAGTATAAAACAAGCATTTTAAGGCTTTATAGTAATAATAACAATTATATAAATCCCCATACATAATATAGATTAAATAGGAGTTTTAGACTCACCCATAGATTCAACTCACAACCAACAACTCTTTAAGAGACATAAGATTAATGGAGAATCTCCCTTGAAGGAGGAGGCAACACTCGGTTGGTCACACTAGCTGCTAGAGGTGAATGGAAGATAAAAATTAGGTAAGAAAACATAAATCCCAAGAGTAAATAATTATAAATTTCCCCTTTTAACGAGTTTAAGGGTTTAGGTCCTATGGTTGGCCAAACCATGCACCAATCATGTTCCACTCTCTGTACAAGAGGGGGAATGGGTCGCAAAATCTACTAGGGATCCCCCATATTTTTCAAAATCATATAGAGGTTGTGAATTTTAATCTTTCCAAAGTATCATAGTTTTTAGGATACCCCTGAATAGTTTTCAAACCAATAACCCCTCCAACTAGGTGCACAGTTAGTACTAACCATATTCCAATTGTGGACCTACATAGTAGAGCCTCATTTCTTCCTTTTTCATACCAGAACCCTTGAGACACCCCTAAGTCCCCTAATATTCTCAGGAATCATTTAATTAACCATTATAAATGGAGTTGAATAAAAATATAAACAAAAACGTACCTCATTGAACGTTATGGATCTTATAGTTTTGCCTATATTTTAGAGAATAATCCAATTTAGAACCTAAGGATTAGGAGACCAAAAGAGGAGTACTTGAGATATTATTCCAATTAATAACCCTTATATTGATAATTAGGGAATAAAATAGTGAGTTTCATTTTCATTAATAATTTGGTTCATAATTAGATTAATGAGGGGATAATTGATCCAATGAGAACCATATCTTCACATTATCCATATATGAAAACTAAATAGAACAAAAAACTATTTTGAATCATTAGGATTTTATATTTCTCAACAACAGTTGAAAAAATATATATTCCATTAGTAAATAACATGTGGTTACACATTTAAACTTTTCATTAGAGTATAACCTTCATGAGAATTCAAGGATAAAGACACATATGTAGGATGTTATAGAAGCCCATCCCCATTATTTCCCTTAAACCCAATTTTTTTACATATTGTTGAATAATTTTTTTCAATATGATTTATATCCAAAATAAAATAGAAAAATTATTTATTGAGGTATAAAATCCTAAGAAACATTAAACATGCACATAACTCATTATTTTTCTATAGAAATGAATCATTCATATCGTACCTTGTTAGATGAATAATTTCCAACCTATATAAATTTCAACTAATAAAAACATATTCCTTGTCATATGACCTTAAAATATATTATGTGGAGTATATATCAAATAATTAAAAACTACACAACATTATATCCCTATCACATGGCCTTAAATTGTAGGATGCATAGTACATCTCGTACAGCTATAAACTACAAGGAGTGGTGAATCAAATATGACCTTAAAAAAATATCCCTCCATCCCATAGGGAATTATTTCACATAATATCAACCTATTTTCATTTTGAGAGTTTAAATCCATGATAATATCTAGAAAATTTCTCACAAAGGATAGTACATGTGTAAACAATGGTCATGATTCCCATCATTACATATTCAGATCTATCTCCATTTTTAGTGTAATTTATTTTACAATAATCTTGTATTAGGATCTATTCCTCACATTGAAATTTTAATTATAGAAAATGGATGTTTAATAATAGAGTATTACAATACATTTTTACATTTATTATTCCACCAAAACTACTTCATAACATTTGATGTCTGAATCACTGTAAAACAGTAAACTAGAGTAGAAATACTCCTCCTGTAATCCTAAGAACCTTAACTGAATCCTTTCAGTTACTCTATTAATAGAAAAAGGTAACATGTTTCCTCAACAATCCAAATTTACCATCCATTGAATCATTAATGAAAATTTTAACTTTATGCTATTAATAATCTACTTGGGGATTTTGTTTGTTTTTGAAGAATGGTTCCCCTTAATCTCAAAACAATACATCCCTAAATGTGTGAAACTAGTTTCCCCATTAATTACATTCATCCTAATCCCACCAACCATTATTCCATTATCTTTAATTTATAAATTTCTAGATATTATTGAACTCATCTAGTTCCCCATGTCAAATGGATTAGAATTATCTCTATGTTTTATAAACTTAGGTAATATAGAATATATTGAAGATTCTATGAGTCACATGGGAATAAACTAAATGAAACATGAATTAAAACCAAAAACAATAAGAATAAAATTAATCTCTACAATAAATTAAATTAAATAGAAAAATTCAACTCCACATGGATCTAAAATTCTTGGAAACATTCCTATTTTTATCAATGTATAACTACATGTTATCTATTTTTTCATCATGTGAAGTTAAACTCCACGAAATTTAGTCTATCTTACGTGACATTATAATATTAAGATTGGAACATCCCACATAACCTCATAATTCATAGTGTGGTCTATTCTAATCAATCCTATATAGTAATTCCCCCGCATGTAAGAGCTTGATCTACATGATTTTTTTATTCCCTTAGGAATTTGACAGTTATGACTACACTAGCTCACCAAAATATCATTGTTCACCTAACCTATGACTGGAATTTATCCTCTTAAGTATCTAAATGTGGCAAGGTTTTTATTATTTTTGAAGTTTTTATTTTATACATATTTATTTTCCCAAACATATACCTAAATATTTCATTTATTTATATCACCCACTTATTGTATAGTTTCCATAATCATGTCTCATCTATTGACCTTAGAATCTATGTTGGGAAAGCATACTTTCTTGAAAAAGTATTTTTATTAAATATTATTATTTTGGGATATGATGTCACGCTGAGATCTCATATCCTGATGCTAGATGAAACTTCCATTTTCATTCTTTGTTCTGATCTGGTGATGATAATCTATTAATGTCAGGTTTCCTCTCTTCTTTAATAGGGATAGTCATTCACTTGATTACCATGGACCTCTATACATGAGTCTAATTTTTGAAAATATATATATAATAACTATGTCTGGATTTAATTTTATCATTTTGATAGACATAATTATATTAATATCACATATACTTAATTTAGATGAGAATAATGTGGAAACAATCTCCCCATATCATAGTAACTGGTCCATTCTCATTCTCATCATGTTTTCTCTAGGGGTTTAACAATAAGATGAATCCATATCTCATTCTACATGTGGGATATAGTTGTGTATAACTCACTTTATAAAGTTCCTCATCATACAACCCTAAATATATAATATATAATTCTTTATTGCATGATATTAAACTGAATGACATATGGTCCACCGTGCACAACCTCAAACTGTTTAGCATAGTCCTCCTCATATTAACTTATTTTCTTAACATAGGGTTAGATCTTTATGATGATGTTTGGAAAATAGATTCAATCTACATACATATATAAGAATAAAATTTCACATTCTTAAGGAAACCCAAATCTCATATCCAAGGTATGATCCAAGGGGTTCCTTCTTATTTCAATCCTATCCCTAAGAAATGAATTCCCTTATAATTTATTTTAAGAGAATATTTTTAGAGCTACATTTGGATGGATTCCTTATAAATTTGGATCCGTAGTGATTCTTGGATCACTTATCCAAATCCTAGACATAAATTTTTACCTAATTCTTCTATCCCAACATCATGACCATAAAACTATATTGACCCATCCTTCAGGATGTCAATACTAGAATCTAGACCTCATTCATGTAAGTTATACCTTTACCTTTCTTCCATATAGAATTTCTAATCATTTTTTCAATGATATAAAACATTAAAAATCATCCGTCATGATTCAAAATTTAATATACCTAATCATCAGTCCATCATAGTCAAAATTTCAAGACCATAAACTAAACATCAAAGTGGACACAAATTATTTTCAATATGAAACTACATAAAAGGTGGAATGTGAGAAAATGTATGCCTCTGATCACTAATCCATTCACTTTCATAGTTTTTTAAAATGTTAGAGTGATGTATTAAAATGTTGAAATGATTTTATAGATTGTAACATGGCCTTAGAAAAATATAAGCTAATATTTATGAAACCCTAATCTAGGAAAAAGCTAAAAAGATATTCATTTTCCACATTAATTAGGGATAAGATGTTACATGGTTATATTTTCATTCATATAATTATTTCCTCTTAATAATGATAATACATCTCTATCCACTGATTATGTGCTCAATGAATTTCTTGTTATATCTATTTGTGATTTGTGAGTGTGGAATACACAATAGTGTAACATTTTGGGTTCTCAAATCCTTATTGAATAACCTATTATCCATGAACCTACTTCAGAACATTGATTTATGAATCATCATAAATTCAATTACATGGTTATAGAAACTCCTCCTGGACACTCATATCCTTATGATAATCCTTTTGGTTAACCATTTCATAGTAATATTGGAAATAAGGATATTGAATTATCTGAATAGAAACAACTAATATTTAGTAATGAACAACAAAATTCCTCTTAATCATATATGTAAAACCTTGGGGATATATATTTTTATAGAATAATGGTAATTATTAATCTCCATGTACTATTCCCTAATGATGATATAATTATTTCACCATTACTAAGAGTCGACTTGCTCCCACTAATATCCCATTAAAATTTTCTCATGAAATATTATGTTATGATTTTCATTTTTTATATCCTAATTAATCATGCAGGTTCTAATATCCTTGATGTTACACATTTTTTCATTAAACATAATTTTAAATAAAAACAACAAAATACTATTCTAGTACCCATTCATATCTGGGTGTGCATCATTTTTTAAAGACCCAAATGCCATAAGTTAAGATATTCCCTAGTAAATGTAAAACTTCTATTTTGAGTGTCTCTTTCTAGCATATTATTATTGGTTACATTGTCTTTATCACAAGAATTTAATCTAAACATGACCATGATCTGAGCACTATGACTTTAAACTATAATCACCCATCCAGGGGATTAACTATACAAGTATTTTGCTCTATAACTATAAGATCCCAAACTTTTCTATAGTTATATCAGTCACAAATTCATTTACTTTCTGTTTTTAATTAATTACCTTTGATGGGAGTTGTGGCTTCTGGTGCATTTGGGTGAAGTCTAAGAAAATCATGGATAAAAAAAGTTGTGCATGTTTGGAACATGGTTTGAACAAATTGTGCAGCTGCCTAAGAGAAAATGTGTGATCTATGGCCTTTGAGACAGTAGCTTCCGCATGGTAAAAGCATGGTTTGATAGGCCATGTGTGGTGGATATGTGAATTTCCCCAATTAAGAAATTTCAAATGCACAGTTAGTGAAATGTTTGTATAATTTTGTAACTAAACCATGCTAGGGCCAACAGTGAGATCCTAAAATTGTGGATCACACATGTTTTCAACTTTTAATGACTTGTTTCACCTCTTATACATCCCCAAATCCGGATTTTCCTTTACTAGTGGTAAATGATGGTTCTTCCATCAACACGAAGGGATTCCAAGGCCTTATGAACACTATTATTTGAGATCGAAATTCTAAATAGAAGATCCTTGCTTCTCCCTATAAGTAGATTTCATCTCGATGCTTATTTTGTTCTTCTTTATATTATTCCTTGATCATTTCATGGATGATATCATGTGTTTCATTTGATATAAACCTATTTTGTGAGACATAGATCTAGGATTTTGGATATAGAACTATATTTATGAGATCTTGGTGTTTTTTATCTTGATTTTGGTTTAACTATTTAGATCCCAAACTTTTAGCAATGTCATTATGCTAGTTGGATTTTGTGGATTTATATTGGTAAAACATCCATCGATGAACAAAGGTTCTTGGTCTAAATCTAATTCTCATGTTCATGAATTTGACATGTATATGCAATATTATAGAATTTCTATAATCCTTTAGCAATTTATTTCCTTGAATTGGGTTTATTAAATTGACCCATTTATTTATCAAAACCTTGTTGAAATAGGTGATTTATTGAGGAATTAATCATGATACTAAAGGGATTTTCTATTAGATAATTGAGTTGGGGAAATTGATTATAATAGGTTTGGTTGTTTTCTTGATAATTAATCTAGGGATTAATTATTATATTTTTAATTTTCTAAGTTAAGATAATTAATTTTAGAAAAATTATGTATCTTTGATAATATGATCTAGATAATTAATTGTAGGATTAATTATGGAAAGTTGAGTTTATAATGAGATAATTAATTATGGAAAATTGGTTATTGAATATGAATTGTGATATTGATTAATTAATTGATGAATTAATTAATGGTCTAAAGAACTTAGTTAATTATTGAGTTAAATAATGGAATGGGTGTGTTTAACCAATTGTTTAATTATTAATTAGATTAGGGTGGGTAATTAATTGGTAAGATTAATTATGTGACAAATAATGGGAACATGATAATTCTAAATTGAGAAGTAAAAAATGGCAACATGGTCATTATATTAATGTGTAAAGAGAATGGGAAAATGTTCAATATAAATTGAGATTTATACATGGTAAAATGGTCATTATAGTTATGAGTAAATAGAATGTGAACATGGCCATTCTATTTAGCGGTAATCATGGTAACATGGTCACTTTACTTTTTTTTATGATATTTTTATCTTTTGGAATGAGGCTTATGAATGTGAAATAAATTAATGGAAATAATGGAACTCTAATTTATGGCCTCGCACAAAAATATTTGACTCGAGCATGAGTCGAATCAGGTTGTGAGATGTCATAGCACCATGAATACTTCGAGCTTCATCAAGAAACAGATATTAAGTTATGGTATTTCCTAGGGAACAATTTTGGATTTGATATGAGATGATTTTAGTATTTAGGTACATGTATACTTGGAAACCCTAGATTTAATGTTGTAAGAGAATAATAAATGAAAATGTGATAAACTATTATTTATTGTATTGTACTTATTCTCTTATATAGCTTCAGCCACTATCTTTTGACTATATTGTTTTAGACATCATTGGTGGTGGCATACTGATTTATACAAACACCCTATATGATATTCTTGATTGGTACCTGAATGGATTATATTATTGTAGGACTAGATAAGGGAAAATGCCCTGGGATTGGTGGATGATTGGGGATGGAGCTTGGAGGAGGAACCACAAATGGTTTGGGATAGGTTTGTAGAGTCTTAGTGTCTTTTTTATTTTCATTATAGAAACATAACACCTATATTGACATAACATGTTTTCCCTTTTAGTTGAGTATTGTATTTATTATTTGGTTATCTAGGGAAATAAGTATTGTTCTAGTTATATATGATCAGGTTTTTATTATTATTTCTGTTGGTGTTTTACTCTAATAAATAATGGTATAATCTTCCCCTGACTAACATAATAGACCCTCACTAATATTTAATAGCCTCTAGCATACGGGGAGGCACTTCTGAGGACATGTGGTGAACTGGATTAGGGTACCATTTCATGTCACCCTGGTCGAGATGTTACAAAGTAGTATCAAATGAGTTTCATTTCTTCTTCTTGTGTATTACTATTTTGGGAAAGGATGATAGGAGACTAGGAAGAGTCGGGGCATAATAATGATCTCATGCATGGGAGTTGAAAAACCATGTATGGGGGGAAACCCAAGTACTCAGGGTGGGATTATTGTTATTGATGTTTTTTGTTATAGTTGAATATTATTTCACCTTGGGTGACGCACTTGTGGTTTGATGTGATTATTATTTTTTATAATTTGGAGTATTGATTTGGGGACCAGAAAGACATGACAATTGAGTCTGTAGGCATCATTCTAGGCAATCAGGGTTATTGTGGCGTGCATCATTTTACGAATGCATTGGGAAACTAGTTATGGTAATTTTTTGAACATGAACTGTTTTTATTTTTGTTAGATGAGAATGATAAAATGGTTCCAAAAATGAAGTGAGAAAGATTGTAAAATGATTCAAACTGAGAATAATAGGGTGTCTAAATGAGAAATTTGATTATGATAGTTTTTTTACCCTTTTTAACCAAAACCTAGGAGTATGATGGTTAAGGGTAGTGATAGTACCTCAATTTTCACCATGTGGTAAGGTGGGTGTAACACCCCAAGCTTCCATAGTACGTTTCCCTTTGAATAATATAGTAACTTGCGTTGTACCCAAATTAGAGTTTTAACAAACCACGACCAATCAAACTAGCCATTATGAATAGTAATACCCACTTTTTGAAATTTTATAAATTTTATTTTTCAAAATGGACTTCATTTTTGGATTTTGAATTTCAAAATTATCTTAGGGTGAATTTTTGGAATTCTTCTAAAAACATTCAATTTTTGATTAATTGTAAAAAACACTGTGTTATTATTTAAAAATGAATTTTTATTTAAAAAATTAGTTATATTATTTTAATTTATTTTAGTTCAAAATATAAACATAATACCTATATATGTTCAATTTAATTCATTGAAGTAATTTTATAATAAGTTTAGATATATAAAATTTTATTGAACTTTTTACCGTCTTTTACCCACCTTTTAGGAGCATTTGAAAATTTTCATAAAACTTAATTTTGCTGCTTATGTGAGTTTAATTTCAAAAATTTGAGAGACATGGTTAATATTAGTAAGTAAAATGTGGTTCAATAGGATGAAAATATTTTTTGGTGAATAGTAACTTTTGACTTACCACGGTTAAAAGTAAATAGTGTAATTAAAGATAAACATGATATTATAATTACCATAACACATGTCCTAATTCTATTGGATAAGTTTAATTCAACCAAAAACAACCTTAGGAATAAAATATGATACTTTTGTTCCACTTGTATTAGAATAGGACATTTATTATTATTTTATTTAAAGAAGAGTTAAAAGTGTTAATTTCATAGTTTAATAAGTAAACCATTTTTAATATAGGGTTAAACACAATATAAATTCTACTATAAATATTCATTAGAAATATAAAAATATTTCCTACATAATTGTATTTTATTTGTAATTTTTAGACAATAAATAATTTAATTTATTTATGACACAATGATGATGCAGTAATTACCTTATTAATGAGCTATTAAAATAATTGATATTATAAATATCCAAATAAAAGTAAATTGAGACTTCTGATTAATTAAAATAATTTTATAGGTTAATATTACATGTAAGGTTTTATTAAATAAATTTTATTCGAAGTGATAAAGTTTTTATGGCTTTCAAAAAAATCAAATACTAAATAGTGTCAAAATTGACATAATTGAGTTTTTAAAACAAATACTATATTATTAATTGATATAATATTTCTAAAAATATAATTTTTGGCCAAAGGACTTATATATGGTTATATATATTAATAATTAACCACTTGGGGTTCTCTTGTCTTGTTATAGTTATTATATTAACCATATAATATAAAAATACAAAGAGACATGGTAAATGTCAAACTATTTAACTAAGAGTTAAATCTAAAAGATAAGGTTAATATGGTTACCTAAACCTGTCTAAAACCTATTGGTTGAGTGGTTTTTGACCAATACCCACCTTATCCTCAAAATAAATCATTTTGGAGCCATTATAAACTGAATATTATTTTATTATAAAATAATATTTCAAGCTTTTCCTAAAGTGACCCTCACCTCTCTTATAAAAGGGTACTTTCCCTTTTCTCAAAATCACACCTCCAAATCCATTTTTCTCGGACAAACCCTGCTCAAATATCCTCCCAAATTCAATAAATTTAATATAGAGGCATTAATTTGATCATAAATTCAACCTAAGGATCCCTTTTTATCAACTCAAAAGGAAACACCTGAAGAAGAGGTAATAATTTCCCCACCCTCTTTCAAGTTATTTTCTTCTTACACTTCCTCTTTCTTTGTTGTTTCCATACCAAAATAATAAATATAGTACCTTATACATACTATGATGTTATTATAAAGATTTTACAACCATATTTGTTATTCTATCCATCCTATGAATGACAAAGTCACCATACGTGCATACGTACGGCTTACCGTCTCCACGACGTGGTGTAGTTTGTTATTCAAACACTTCATTATTTGGATGGGTATAATAATGAGTATAATTGATGTGAATAATAAATAAAACATTCTAATTATTATTTATATATGATATAACATCCAATTACATACTATTTCATCATCAATATAATGATATTTTCACTCATGCGTATGTACAGATTACCGTCTCCACGAACGCGATGAGATGCAATTCCTCATCAGAACCATTCAAGACTAATTTTCATTTGATGATTAAAAATTATGTTTAAAGACTTGATATCATTCTATATATTAATAATATACATTCTATCCATAAAAAACAAGGCTTATGTAACCAATCATATAAAGTAAAATGAATCATTTAACACCTGAAATGATGATACTACTAAAATATTATTAACAAAGCAATATTAGAAGATCATATATGATATCATATTTATGTATATGATTCTTGTATAATTTTATAAAAATTATTTAACTATTATAAAGGAGGTTAACGTACCCTCGACCAATGAAATTTACAAGGTAAGGGTTAATTTTACAATCTCTTTACTTATCTGAGGTTGTTAATATATAAGTATCGATTGGGACCTCTTTATCATCCACATCCTTGTTTTGTTAAAAATTTATTTCAAAACATTTTTACTATTTACTAGACTATGGTTTAAATTTATTTATGCCATTATTTGACCTTATATGTTTTCAAAGTAATCTTTCCGTCATTTTCCAAAAAAGGTACTTTATGACCTTTTCGACAAAATTAAGGCAAGAATGTATTTTTTTAACTTATACGGTGGGTGTGGATATTTTATACTGTTATAACATTGTTGAATATTCCCATACAATCTTATAAGAATATTTTCAAAATTAATTTTTTCTTTTATATTTATGTTACCTTTAAATGGTTTCAAAATAGAAACATGTATTTCTTTCAAATAGTTTTCATTTCATCTATGTCAACATCCTTTGATAGATTTTAAACTTGTTTGAAGTTGATTTATTATGATACAAATCTTCCATATTGTATTGAAGGTTTTGTGACATGTTTGACTTTGAATGTGTTATTTTTTTACAATTCATAGTTTATGGATAAAGTCTTGACATTTCATATTCTAGTTTTAATATGAATGTTTATGTTATGTTTAATCCTTTTAATATGAGGAATGTATTGGACTTAGTAAGTGACGGGTGGAGCCCACTATAGCTCCTTGATGCATCGGTAGGTCTCATGAGACAAACTAGTTTCTTGGCACAAGACCTTCAAAAAATCTTATTTTTAGTCTTGGCACGAGGCCTTGACTATGTGGTTATGAAGTCTGGAATTATGCATTCCATCATTACAAAATTGGATATTGATATTGCATGTGATTATTCGATAAGTATAATATCCATATAAATAAATAAATGGAATTTTTGATTTATATTTTCCATATTATTCATAATTTTATGTTTAAAAGGCTTTTGTTTTAGTCTTATACATTGCCTTAAATGTTTATGCTTATTTATGAAAGTTTATGCTATATTGTTATCCTTACTGAGCATCTGATTTCACCCCTTTCTATGTTTTAGTTTTTCCAGGATGTGAAGAAGTATATTATGACTGGCCTGTAGGGATAGTATAAGGGATATTAATGTGGTCAATGGTGACAATGTTGTTGTTGTTTTCATTTTATAATTTAATGTAAAACTTATGAATTGATATAGTACTTCCAAGGCTACTAAACTGATCGATCTTTTGGGATTTGATCCCTTGTGATCATGCCAATGTTATGTAATAATGCACCAACGATGGGTAACTGGGGTCGGGGCATTTTGGTTGGTATCATAGGAAGTTTAGTACAAACCTTGGAATCTAGATTTAGAAAAACTCTGATTAGAGAACATTACCCTAAGATAGATTTTGAGGATTAATATAGAAGAACTTCCTATAATTTTTCTAATGTATATATTTTGTGAGTTTTCCAAGAAATACATCCCGGTCTGGATATGATCAGGTAGAGGCAACTCTATAACAGATGTACATATAAGTCAAAACTCTGACAAGGAGTTTCGGGCTTGACCTGGGGTATCCTGGTACACGAAAACATGTCTTGATACACTCTTGGTTACGACACTCCCGGGGGATATGCTTTAGATAATTCACATTTTCATTACAAACTATTATCAAGGATTTATGATTATATACCTTCTAAAAGAAAAAATGTGTATGATTATGGATTATATCCATAAACTGTTCAATTTATGTTAAGTGTTTTACAAGTTTGGAATTATGTATTGTGATTCACAAACTAATATAGTGTATACCATTTTTTAAAAATGGCACCGATTAGAAGGAATGGAAACTGTATCAATGCATGTAATCCATGTAGGGATTTCCCTCCTACTGTAGATAATTATAGTGGATCTGGTGATGCAACTGGTGTTGATCATCTTATCACCATACTAGGACAACTCACTCAGGTTATGAATAATAACCTTACCCGTATGAAGTACCCTGATCCACAACACGGAAGATCAATGTTAGACCTCTTCTTGATGTAATAACCACTAACATTTAATGGGAGTAAAAATCCAGTAGTAGCTAAGCAATGGATAAGTTTCTTAGAGAAAATATTTCATGATTTGGGGAGTAGCGAAAGGGAAAATGTTTTCATGGAAGTTTATCGCCTCATGAGAGATGCAGATCAATAGTGGTCATTAATTTAAAACACAATGGAAGATGAAGAAGTATCGAACATGGAGTGGAGGGATTTAAAAGATATTTTATTAGAGAAATAATTTCCTCATGACCATCAAGAAGATATGGAAAGACAATTTCTGAGTCTGTGGAAAAAGGAGGATGAGAATGTCACAAATTATGAGGCTAAGTTTACAGGGATAGTAAGGCATGCATCAGATTATATACAAAACCCAAGGAGTGAGATTGATCGATTCATTGATGGGTTAAAACCATTTCTCTATTGAGCATTAGTCTAACAATCCTTCTCATCGTACGAAGATATTGTCTCATGCGCTATCAATACAGAATATGAATTCTCTAAGTCTTACGACTTTAAAGCAAAGAAAGAGAAGAAGAGATCTACTGAACACTATAGAAATAGAAATAAGGGGGAGAAGGAAAAAGTTGAATATCATATTTTAGTAAGTGTGGGAATAAACACTCTGGTACTTTCCTGAAGGTAATGGGAGTCTATTATAAGTGTGGTGGAAATGTCCACCAAGCTCACGATTGAAAGGTAAAGAAAGAGGTTGATAATGTTGAATGATATATTTGTAAAGAAATGGGGAATTAAGAAAATGAATGTCCTAATCATTAGGGATATTTTCCTCAAAAAAATCCAAGGGATCAAGGCCAAGCTTATGGGATCACTAATGCTAAGGTTTAAGCTCCGAAAGATGTGGTGGAAGGTAATTTAATGGTTTCCTCAAGCTTAGCCAATGCTTTATTTTATTTTGGATCACCACATTATTTCATATCTTCCCAGTTTGCTAGGAAAATTAAATATTTCCAATTTTATTTTACAGGGGAGTTTTCATTCAAAACTCTTAAGGGAAGTATCATTTTAAAAAAGTATTTTGAATAAATTCCCATTAGGGCATATAAATGTTCATTATCCACTGATCTCATCGTCATACCCATGATTGAATTTTATATAATCCTCATTATAGATTGGCTTTCAGACCATGATGCGAAAATTTATTGTAAGAAGAATGAGGTTAAAATTTTTGATGATGATAAGAAGTACCTTATTTTTAGAGTGGAAACATCACCATCTAATTCTTCTCTAGATCCACCCATAGTAGCTCTACTAAATTAAATTATCGGGGAGGAAGAGAATGAAATAATTGTGGGTTAGAAAATGAATGTTAAAATAGAGGAAGTACCTATTATTCCAGAATATGTTGATGTGTTTCCAGAGGATTTACATAGACATCCTCAAAAATGATAAATTGAGTTTTCCATTGATTTAATTCTGGGTTCAAGGCCCATATCGAATACCCCTTATAGAATGGAAATTGTGGAATTAGTGGAACTAAAGAAACAACTATAGGAATTGAGTAATAAGAGATTAATTCACCTGAGTGTTTCTCCATGGGGAGCCCTTGTTCTTTTTGTTAAGAATACAAATGGATCTATGAGGTTGTGCATTGACTACAGGGAGATCAATGCTATAACCAAAAAAAAGTATCCCCTACCTCGAATTGATGATTTATTTGATCAATTTCATGGAGCTAAATATTTTCAAACATTGATCTTTGATCTGGATATCATCATTTGTGACTAATGAAGGAAGAAATTCCAAAGATAGCATTTCAAACAAAGTACAGGCATTATGAGTTTACAGTAATGCCTTTTGGACTAACTAATGCACCCTCTATTTTCATGGATCTAATGAAAAAAGTTTTCAAGGAATATCTTGATGAATTTGTAGGGGTATTTATTGATGATATCTTGGTATACTCCAAAAGCTACGAAGATCATGAAAATCACTTGCGCGTTATTCTAAAGAATCTTAGAAGAAATGAATTATATGGAAATTTTAGCAAGTGTGAATTCTAGCTTCAGGAGATTTCTTTTCTTGGCCATATTGTCTCTATGTATGGAATCTCTTTTGATCCTTCTAAGACAATAGAAATACAAGAATGGCCAGCACCAACAAGTATAACTGAGGTACACAATTTTATTGGTTTATAAGGTTATTATCGGTGCTTCATCTAGAATTTTTTATAATTGGATAACCCATTAACCAAGCTCACATGTAAAGGGGTTAAATTTTTTTGGAAAAAATAGTGTGAATAATATTTTGAAGAATTGAAGATAGGATTATTTAGTTCCTTTATCTTGACTATACCATCGGGTAATGATGGGTTTGTTATTTATAGTGATGCTTCAAATAAAGGACTTGGTTGTGTCCTTATGCAGAATGATAGAGTAATTTCCCATGCATCACGATAGTTAAAAATTAATGAACAAAACTATCCCACTCATGATATTGATTTATCAGCTGTAATATTTTCTTTGAAGATATGGAGACACTATCTCTATGGTGAAAAATGTGAGATATATATTGATCACAAGAGTTTGAAGTATATTTTCTCATAGAAAGAACTCAACATGAGTTAAGGTTGATGGCTTGAACTACTCAAATATTATGATTTCAATATACACTACCACTCAGGGAATGAAAATAAGGTGGCAGATGCTTTGAACAGAAATAATCATGGAGTTTTGAACAAGATGAGAGTTGAAAGAGATCCTATGTCCATGGATCTAGTAAAGATGGATATCGGAATAACCATTGAAGGTGAAACATCAATACTTTTTCAAAGGTTTGACAAACCATCTTTACTAGAAAGGATAAAGAGTTATCAGGCCGATGATGAGGAGTTTAAAAAGAAGATTAAAGCTGTGAATGATGGGAGATTGAGTGACTTCATATATGAAGATGGAATTTTGAAATTTGGGAAGATAATTTGTGTTCCTAACATACCTGATCTAAAAAGGGAATTGTTGGATGATGCTCATAGCTCCACATTCTTTATACACCCTAGGGGAGCACCAAGATGTATAGATATTTGAAGGAACATTTTGGGTGAGACAACATGAAGAGGGATATTGGTGATTTTGTGTCAAGATGTATGGTTTTTCAACAAGTGAAAGCTAGAAGGAAAAAAGCCTGGAAGAGTCATGAAACCTCTTTCCATACCTGAGTGGAAATGAGAGAATATTACGATGGACTTTGTCATGGGGAAACCAAAGACACCTAGAAGGAATGATGCAATATGGGTCATTGTTGATCATCTTACCAAGTCAGCACATTTTCTTGATATAAGAGAATATTTACCACTTGAACATATAGAAATACTATATATTAATTAAGTTGTAAGAATCCATGGTGTACCCCTATCAATTGTTTCTGATCGTGATCCCCGTTTTACATCAAGATTCTGGAAAAGTCTTAAGAAGGCCTTGGATATTTATCTTCGTTTGAGCATTGCCTACCACCCTCAAACTGATGGACAGTCTGAATGGACTATTAAAACCTTAGAAAACATGTTGAGATCTTTCTCACTTGACTTTCTAGGTATGTGGGATCGTTATTGACCTCTAGTATAATTTTCATATTATAATAGCTTCCACTCAAGTATTCAGATGACACCATATGAAGCGTTATATGAAAAGAGATGTCACACACCAAATTATTGGGATGATATTGGTGAAATAAAACTCGTAGTCCTAGAACTTATTGAGGAAACATTGGAAAAGATTAAGATTATCCAAACCCACATCAAAGAAGCTCAAATTATGCAAAAGAGCTATGCTGATAATCGGAGGAACAATTTGGAATTTCAAGTAGGATATCATGTTTTCTTGAAGTTATCTCCATGAAAGGGTGTTATACGATTTGGTAAGAAGGGTAAATTGAGTCCCAGGTACATCAAAACTTTCTAAATTCTAGAACAAATTGGAGTTTTATCATATCATTTGGAAATGCATCCAAATATCTCCAAAGTTCATGATGTGTTCCATGTATCACTGTTGAGAAAATACATGCCTGACCCAATGCATGTACTCAGCTATGATGAAATAGAACTGGAACCTGACCTGTCTTATTGTGAAGATCCTATCAGAATTCTTGATACTAGAGAATAAGTGCTGAGAAACAGGATAACTCGTCTCATAAAATTTCTATGTAGAAACCATAAGATGGAAGAGGCAATGTGGGAACCCAAGGAACTTATGATGAAGATCCACCCAAATATTTTTTACAGTAATATTTGAGAAATTTAGAGGACAAAATCATTTGAATGAGGGGTGAATGTAACACCCCAAGCTTCCACGGTATGTTTCCCTTTGAATAATGCGGTATCTTGAGTTGTACACAACTTGGAGTTTTAACACACCAAGACAAATCAAACTAGCTGTTATGAATAGTAATACCCACTTTTTGAAATTATATAAATTTTATTTTTCAAAATGGACTTCATTTTTGGATTTGGAATATCAAAATTATCTTAGGGTAAATTTTTGGTATTTTTCTAAAAACTTTCAATTTTTGATGAAGAGTGAAAAACACTACGTTATTGTTTAAAACCAACTATTTATTTAAATAATTAGTTAATTTATTTTAATTTATTTTTGGTAAAAATAGATACATAATACCTATATATTTTCAATTTAATTCATTGGATTCATTTTATAATAATTTTAGATATATAAAATTTTACTGAACGTTTTACCGTCTTTTACCCACCTTCTAGGAGCATTTGAAAATTTGCATAAAATTTAATTTTACCACTTCTGTGAGATGAATTTCAAAAATCTGAGAGACACAGTTAATATCAGTAAGTAAAATGTGGTTCAATAATATGAAAATATTTTTTTGTGAATAGTAACTTTTGACTTTTATTTACCATGGTTAAAAGTAAATTGGTTAATTAAAAGTAAAAATGATATTATAATTACCCTAACACATGTCCTAATTCTATTTTATAAGTGTAATTGGACTAAAAAAACCTTATAAATAAGATATGATCCTTTTGGTCCACTTGTATTATATTAGGACATTTATTATTATTTTATTTAAAGAAGAGTTAAAAGTGTCAAATTCAATGTTTAATAACTAAACCATTTTTCATATAGGGTTAAACACAATATAAATTAGACTATAAATATTCATTAGAAATCTAAAATTATTTCCTACATAGTCGTATTTTATTTATAATTTTTAGACAATAAATAATTTAATTTATTTATGACACAATGATGATGCAGTAATTGCCTTATTAATGAGCTATTAAAATAATTGATATTATAAATATCCAAATAAAATTAAATTGAGACTTCTGATTAATTAAAATAATTTTATAGGTTAATATTACATGTAAGGTTTGATTAAATAAATTTTATTCTAAGTGATAAAGTTTTTATTGCTTTCAAAAAAAATCAAATACTAAATAGTGTCAAAATTGATATAATTGAGTTTTTAAAAAAAATGTTATATTATTAATTGATATAATATTCCTAAAAGTATAAGGTTCATCCAAAGAACCTATAAAAGGTTATATATATTAATAATTAACCACTTGGGGTTCTCTTGTATTTTTATAGTAATTTTATTAACCATATAATATAAAAAAACAAAGAGACATGGTAAATGTCAAACTATTTAACTAAGAGTTAAATCTAAAAGATAAGGTCAATATGGTGACTTAAACCTATATAAAACCTATCGGTTGAGAGTTTTTAGACCCATCCCCACCTTATCCTCAAAATAAATAATTTTTTATCCATTATAAACCGAAAATGATTTTATTATAAAATAATATTTCAAGATTTTCCTAAAGTGAACCTCAACTCTCTTATAAAAGGGTACTTCCCCTACTCTCAAAATCACACCACCAAAGAAATTTGGCTCAGCCAACCCCTGATAAAATATCCTTCCAAATTCCATCACTTCAAGTTGGAGGCATTAATTTTATCATTAATCCAACCTAAGGATTCCTTTTGACCAACTCAAAAGGAAACACCTGAAAAATAGGTAATAATCTCACCACCCTCTTTCAAGTTCTTTTCTTCTTCCACTTCCTCTTTCTTTGTTGTTTCCATACCAAAATAATAAATCCAGTACCTTCTACATAATTTTATGTTATTATAAATATGGTACAACCATTTTCATTATTCTATCCATCCTATAAATGACATATTCATCATACGTGCGTACGTACGGCTTACCGTCTCCACGATGTGGTGTAGTTTGTTTTTCAAACACTTAATTATTTGGATGGGTATAATAATGAGTATAATAGATATAAATAAAAAATATTACATTTTAATGATTATTCATATATTATATACCATCCAATTACATACTATTTGGCCATCAATATAATGATATTGTCGCTCGTTCGTACGTACAGATTACCGTCTCCACGAACGCGATGAGATGTCATTTCCCACCATAACCATTCAAGGATAATTTTTATTTTATGATTAAAAATAATGTTTAAAGACTTTATATCATTATATATATGAATAATATACATCCTATCCATAAAAAACATGGAATATGTAACCAAGAATATAAAGGAAAATGAATCAGTTAACACACGAAACGATGATACTACTAAAATATTATTAACAAAGCAATATTAGAAGTTTATATATGATATCATATTTATATATATGATTCTTGTAAAATTTAATAACAATTATTTAACTATTATACAGGATGTTAACATACCCTTTACCAAGGAAAATTACAAGGTAAGGGTTAATTTTACAATCTCTTTACTAATCTGCGGTTGTTAATACGTAAGTATCGACTGGGACCTCTTTATCATCCACATCTATGATTTCTTAAAAATGTATTTCAAAACATTTTTAATATTTACTAGACTTTAGGTTAAAGTAATTTATACCCTTATTTAACCTTATATGTTTTGAAATAAATCTTTTCTTCATTTTCCAAACAAGGTATTTTATGACCTTTTCAACAAAATTAAGGTAAGAATGTTTTTCTTTAATTTTATGACGGGTGTGGCTATTTTTCACCGTTATAACATTGTAGAAGTTTTACATACAATCTTATAATAATATTTTCAAAATAAATGTTTTCTTTTATAATTATTTTACTTTTAAATAGTTTAAAAATAGAAAGAGTTATTTCTTTCAAATAGTTTTCATTCCATCTATGTCAACATCCTTAGATGGATTTTAAACTTGTTTGAAGTTGATTTATTATGATACAAATCTTCCATATTGTATTGAAAGTTTTGTGATATGTTTGACTGTGGATGTGTTATATTTGTACCATTCATGGTTTATAGATAAGGTATTTACATTTTTTATGATAGTTTTAATATGAATGTTTATGTTATGCTTAACTATTTTCATATGAGGAATGCATTGGACTTAGTAAGTGACAGGTGGAGCCCGCTATAGCTCCTCGGTGCATCGGTAGGTATCATGAGACAAACTAGTGTCTTGGAACAAGGTCTTGAAAAAATATTATTTTTCGTCTTGGCATGAGGCCTTGACTATGTGGTTATGAAATCTGTCATTATGCATTCCATCATTATGAAATTAGCTATTCATATTGCATGTGATTATTCAAATATTATAATATCCATGTGAATAAGTAAATGTAATTATATGATTTATATTGTCCATATTATACTGAAGTTTATGTTTAAAATTCTTTTGTTTTAGTCTTATACATTGCCTTAAATTTTTATGTTTATTTATGAAAGTTTCTCCTATATTGTTATCTTTACTGTGCATCTGAGATCACCTCTTTCTATGTTTTATTTTTCCCAGGATGAGAAGAAGTATATTATGACTGAATTATAGGGATATCCTAAGGGATGTGAATGTGGTCTATGGAGACAATGTTGTATTTTTTTTCATTTTATAATGTAATGTAAAACTTATGAATGTATCTAGTACTTCCAAGGCTACTAAACTAATCTGACTTTCAGGATTTGATCTCTTGTGATCATGCCAATGTTATGTAATAATGCACTGACTCTGGGTAATTAGGGTTGGGGTGTTACAGTTGGTGTAAAAGTATTATTGTGATTATTTACTCTTACATAATTACTATAATTATATGTCATGAGACCAGAGATCTGTGTTTGGAACTATAGAGAGTATGCATCCCTGAAGCTCAATTAGGGGATGACTGAGGGCCATTCTTGGTAATGTTTTTCCATTTAGGGAACTTGAGGCACTGATTATGCTAGCTGAAGATGAAGGTGATTAGTTTTGGGAGAACATATCTTTCTTCATCAAATTCATGTAAAGATACCTAGAGTAAGTTTTTAAATGTATTTCTGAGTTGATAAGAGAATTTTAGTTGCATCACCCTCCAAATTTTACTAGGGAGTGTGGACCTGAGGGAACTAAATTCTGGGTTGAGTCCATAGAGACAATACATGACCATTTGGAGACTCTGACTAAAAGGAGGTTCAATTTGGATGCTTAAGTTCTATGGGGATCATCTAAGAACTTTTGGTACATTTTGGTGCGAACTAGACATACTGAAAGTATGTTATGGAATCACTTCATGGAGAGGTTCCTAGAAAACTTTTATCCTGAGATGTTGAGACAAGAGAAAGCTGCTGAGTTAATGCATCTGATATAGGGGAGCATGTTGGTGATAGACTATGCTGGATGCTACACAGATCTTCAATTATTTTCTTAAACTTTAGTAGGAGATGAGGAAACTATGGGGAATGGTTTTAAGGATGGGATTAACTGTGAGATTGAGTCCCAGTTGAATATCCTTTGGCTAAAAAAGTTCACAAAAGTGTTGGATCATGCTCTCATAGTTGAAGAAAACCTGATGGAGTTATATATTTATGGATAGTTAGTATTTAATGGATGATCATGATGTGCTACTTTTGAGATCTGTAATCTCCATTATGACAACTTTAGGCAAGGAAGTGGGAATCAGAGTACATAGACATGAGGGTCAGTTAGATAGGACCCTGATGGGGTGATTTGTCATCAGTGTGGTAGGTCAGGACACTATCATCGACATTATTCCATAACACCATTATATTTATGATCTTTTTGAATGATGGGACATCTATAGATGTTCTAAAGGTCACAATAATATACTGGTACTGAAGGAGAATCTGGGTAGATTCTTAGTGTGGGAATATGATCTTTTACTTGAAATCGGGCTGGCAATTGGAGTTCTACTGGCCTAGGTTGTAGATGTAGTGTACATAATTCTTCTGGGAAGGTGTTCCCACATTATAATAGTAGTTCTACTGAAGGGAGTCAGAGATCATTATAGGGAATATGGGGAACACAGTTACATGCACTACAACCTACAAATGTGGATAGCGAGGATGGACCATCGATAGTGAGAGGTAATATTCTAGTAGATTCTACGATATATAGTTCTTTATTTGATATTGGTTCCTATAATTCAATTATATATGAAAAACTTGTTAGTGGTTTGATTCTGACAGTGGAGTTTGTGAGCAGGGTAATGACTATAGATGCACCATTTGGAGTACAGTCTAGAGAAATCTATCTATGCAAGGGATGTTCACTAGAGATTAAGGAATATTGTTTCATATGAGATCTCTATGTTTTTTATATGACGGACTTCAACATAATTATGGGTATGTTCTAACCAGTCTCATATCTAGGCCACATCAACTATTACCATACGAGATTGAACTTTGTGTCTCTTAAGGGTGACCAGTATATTCATTGTAGAGATTTGGATATCTAGGGAGGACGAGCATTACCAATTACTTAGCAACTTAGAGAGCTCACATCCCATGTTGCTAGTTTATTGTTGTATTACAAGGGTGTTAGGAAATATATTCTTCCACTATTAGTGGAACTTTTTTAGGATGTCTTTCCAGAAGACTTCTCTAGGATACCACATGAGGGAGATGTAAAATTCACTATTGAGCTCATGTTGGGGGCTGACCTAGTATCTATTCCACCGTACAGAATGGCACTGAATGAGATGCAAGAGATTAAGACTCAGTTGGAGGATTTAGAGGATGGATTTATCTAACCAAGTACTTTTCCATGGGGATCAGCTGTTTTCTTTGAAAATAATGATGAATATAGTTTACACTTGTGTGTCGATTACTGAAAGTTGAACAAAATGACCATGAGGAACCGATATCCACTTCCATGTATTGATGATCTATATGACCAATTTAATGGTTCTTGTGTGTTTTAAAATATTTATTTGAGGCCATGGTATCATCTATTGAGAGTAAATACTTCTAATATATGAAGGACTACTTTCAGAACCAGGTAAAGCCTTTATGAGTTTTCATAATGTTGTCTGGGTTGACAAATTCACTAGAAGTGTTTATGGATTTAATGAATATGATATTTCATCGGCATCTGGATTATTTTGTGATGGTGCTTGTGGACGACATCATGGTTTACTATAAGACTCATGAGGGTCATGAATAACATATTGACAACATCATGAGTACACTGAGAGAGAATCATTTATACTCTAGGATATCTAAGTATCAGTTTTTGGATTGACCAGGTACACTTACTAGGGAACATAATCTTGGAGAAAGGTATTTTAGTGGAGCCATAGAAGGTTTAGGTAGTGGTTTCATGAGAGAAAACCAATAATGATTTTTATATATTAATCTTTTTGGGATTATCTGGATATTTTAAGATATTCATCCTATACTTTTTTTGTTTGGAAGTGCCAATTTTGGGATTGAAAAAAATGGAAGAAATGTTTGAAAGGTCAAAGTCTTCTGAGATATAATTTCAAGAGTTGAATAAGAGCTTATAATCTACACCAATTTTGATCTTACCTAAGGTAGGGTTGAATATATAGTTTATTGTGATGCTTCTAGGATTGGACATGGAGCTTTTCTAATGCATGGAGATTGAGTTGTGGTTTGTGGCTCTTGGCAGTTGAGGCCACATGAACAGAATTACCCTACACATGACCACAAGTTGGCATCAGTGGTTTATGATCTTAAGTGTTAAAAACACTATATTTTGGGAGAAATGTTTTCATTATATACAGATCACAAGAGCATAATGTATAAATTTTCACAGCATTATTATAATCTTTATTAGTGAATATGAGTAGTTTATTTGAATTCCATTGATTTTGAACTAGAATATATGCCCCAGAAGGGAAATAATGTGGCTAATTTCTTGAGCAAGACAAATCAAACTCAATTGGTATAGGAGTCGAGTTTAGAGTGGAAGATGATGACCTTGCTGGATGAAATGCATGTGATGGTGCAGTAGAGCCAGGAGCAGATGAATCTGGTTTCAGTTGTAGTGGGGTCTAAATTTTCAAGATGTATCAGGGATAGATAGTTTGAGGATCCATATTTATTATGCTTGAGGTAAATCTTTGAGGGTGGGAAGACATATTCATACTGGTTGATAGATGAATATGAGATCATCTATGTAAAGAACCATGTTGTTGTACTTACGAGCATGCGAGAGGATCTCATGTGGGAATTTCATGCCTCGAAATTGGTAGTTCATCCAGGTGTAAAAAAAATGTACCATGAGCTATGAAGATAGTTTTAGTGGCTATGCATGAAAAAGGAGATAGAAGGGTTTGTGACAAGATGCTTCACCTGTCAGAAGGTGAAGGCAGAGCATCAACAACCTGGAGGTTTACTACAAAAGTTGCCTATTCTAGAATGGAGGTGGGATAACGTGACCATGAATTTTGTGGTGGGTGTTCCAAAAAAACATAAGAAGAATGATGAAATTTTTTCACTATTGATTGACTGATAAAGGGCACACATTTCTTGCCTATAAGGGAATATTTTACTGTACAATTGTTGGGAGAATTTTATGTTCCGGAGATAGTCTGCCTACATAGAGTTCCATGGACTATACTTTCATATCATGATTCACATGTTTTTTAATGTTTCTGGAAAGGCTTATAGAAATATATTGACACACAAGTATTATTGGGTATGGATTTTCACTTAAAGACAGATGAGAAGTCGAAACGTACTATACATGTGCACGAGGATATGTTATGGGAATATGGGCTTGACTTTGGTGAATCTTCAAAATATCACATGGATTTATTGTAATTCACCTATAACAATATTTATTAGGAAAATATACATATGGAACCACACGAAGGTCTTTATGGTCGGTCATATAGATCATGACTATGTTGGATGGAGGCTGGTGAGTTAGATTTGTTGGGACCGAGTCTCGTGAAAGAGACATCTGAATAGGTATAGTTTATTTTAATACATATGGATACAGCTCAGAGTAGAAAAAAAAATTATGTTGAAAAATATAGAAGACCCCAAGTGTTTAAAGAGGGTGATCTTGTGTTCATTTGGGTGTCACCTAAGTTGGGTCACCATAAGATAAGAAGGTAGGGCATGTCGGTGCCTAGGTTTGTTGGACCCATTGAGATACTAGAAAGAATTAGGTTGGTGGCATGCCAATTTGATCTTCCATAGAGATACAACACTATTCATGACATTTTCCATGTATCACAAATTTGTAGATATCACACCGAACCTTCTCATGTGATCTATGTGGATGAGGTTAACCTTGATATAGAAGTTTCCTTTGACGAGAATCTGATAAGTGTGTCAGATCACAGTGAGAAAGTGTTGTGGGGAAAGACCATACTGATAGTTCATGTGTTATGGAAACAAGGACATGTTAAAGTGGAATAATGGTAATGGGAAGTAAATATGAGGGGTAAATGGCCCGATCTTATTTCCTCATAATCTAAGAAAGGCTTGTAGGTGCAGATCAGGGAAGATTTGTTTTAAGGTGGGGAGATTGTAACATCCCAAGCATTTATGGAGTTATATCAGTCACAATTTCAAGTAATTTTTGTTTTTAATTAAGAACATTTGATGGGATTTGTTACTTGGGGTGAGTTTGGGTGAATTCTAATAGAAATTTGGAGAAAATAGGTTGTGCATGGTTGGAACATGGTTTGAAAAAACGTACGACAACCTTGGAGAAACTGTGTGACCTTTGGTCTTTGAGGTGGTAGGATCGGCACAGTTAGAGAATGGTTTGATAGGTTATTTAAGGTGGACATGAAAAGTTCCCCCTTAAAGTAGTATAAAACACACAATTAGTGCATTATTTTTCTAACCACGCGACTAAATCGTGTTAGGGTTGATAGTGAGATCCTAAAATTGTCAATATCACTCGTTATCAACTTTTAATGACTTATTTCACCTCCTATGATGTCCTATATCCGGATTTTACTTTATTATGGGTAAAAGAAGTTTTTATCATTAACCTGAAGGGATTCTAAGGCCTTATGAACACCGTTCTATGAGATCAAAGTCCCAAATTGAAGATACTCTCCTCTCCCAATATGTGGATTTCATCCTGATGCTTCTCCCATTCATTCTTCTATCGTCCCTTGATCTTTTCATGGATGTTATCCTCTATTTACTTGGATATAAATCAATTTGGTGAGATATAGATCAAGTATTTTGTATATATATCTAGAGTTATGATATCTTTGTTTCTTTAATCTTAATTTTGGTTTAGGGATTTAGATCTAGAACTTTTAGTAACACCATTGTGTGGCTTTGATTTTGGGGATTTCCATTGGGAAAACGTTCATCAACAAACTGAGGTGGGTGGTATAAATCTAATTCCCATTTTCAAGAATTATATATGTATATTCATGATTGTAGAATTTCTAGAATCCTTTATCAATTGATTTCCTTTAATTGGTTTTATTAGATTGACCCATTTAGTTATCAAATCCATGTTGAAATAGGTTATTTATTGGGAAATTAATCCTGGGACAATGGGGATTCTCTATTAGATAATTAATTTATGGAAAAACATTATAAGAGGTAGGGGTTATAATCTATATAATTAATCAGGGGATTAATTATAAGATTTTGAAATGGCTATGTTGAGATAATTAATTGGGGACTAATTATGTGTCTTTGATAATTTGATCTAGATAATTAATTGTGGGATTAATTATTGAGATTGGATATTTGAATGATATAATTAATTATTGAAAATTAAAAATGGAAAATTAATTGGAATATTGATTAATAAATTGATGAATTTATTAGTGTTTTAAATCACTTAGTTAATTGTTGAGTTAACTAATGGAATGGATTCATTTAACTAATTATTGAATTAGTTATGGGATTGGGGTGGAAATGAATTGTTAAAATTAATTATGTAATAAAGAATGGGAACATGGAAATTCTAAATTGAGAAGTACACATGGTAACATGGTCATCATACTTATGAGTAAAGAGAATGGAAACATGGTCATTATAAATTGAGAAGTATACATGGTAACATGGTCATTATACTTATGAGTAAATAGATTGGTAACATGTTCATTCTATTGAGGGGTAATCATAGTAACATGGTCATATTACTTACATTTGTGATGTTTTTAACTTTGTCAATGTGGCTTATAAATGTGAAATTAAAGAATGGAAATAATGGCACTCCAAGTTATGGCCTCACACAAGAATATCCAACTCTAGTATGAGTCAAACCTGGTACAGAGATATCACAACAAATTGAATACTTAGAGCTTCAGATAGAATTATATATTAAGATATAATATTACCTAGGGATCACTTTGGGCTCCGATTTGAGATAAAGTTAGTATTGAGGTATGGGTATCCTTGGGAACCCTTGAGTTAATGTAGTTAGTCAAGAATAAATGAAAAGGTGACAAACTGTTATTTATTGCATTGTACATATTTCCTTATAGGACGACATGCACTATCTTTTGACTAGATAGTTTTCGAAAACATTGGTGGTGGCATAGTGAGTTGTACTCACATCCTATTTGGGTTTCCTGATCGGTACCCGAATAGATAATATTTTCTTAGGATTGGATAAGGATAATGGCCTTGGGATTGGTGGCTGATTAGGGATATAGCTTGGAGGAGGGAACCAGACGTGGTTTAGGACCCATTTGGGGAGTTGTGGTTTATTTTTTTTATTATAGAAACATGAAACTTATATTTACATAACATGTTTTCAATTTCAGTTGACTATTTTATTTCCTATTTGGTTTTATAGGGACATGAGTATTGTTCTTGTTATATATGCTTCCACATTATTTATTTATTTCTGGTTTTTTTTATTCTAATAAATGTGGGAATAGTCTCCCAATTACTGACTTACCAGACCCTTGCTGCTAGTCGACATCCTCTAGTGTATGGGAAGATGTGCTTGAGGTAATGTTGTGAACAGGATTGGGGTACTGTTGCATGGCATTTGGGTCAAGACATTACAATACCGATGTCTAGTTTTCTTACCATTGATAGATAAATTATCCCATAGTTTTTAGTAAAATATATATGACCTAAATAATTAGAATATTTTTTCAATGACCTAAAACCTTAAATAGTATACATGATTCCTAAAATCATTCCAAAATTTTCAAATTGGGCTCTCCATTCAAGTTAACTTTAATTTTATTATGATATAATAGATACTACCTTAACTTTTTTTGTAAAAGATATCTAACCTTAAATTCCACTACATTGTTCCAACATGCATGACCTTAATGAAACTAGGTATAGATAAAAACTATTATACAGTTTTCAAACCCACAAATGGTATCCTTGGATGAAGTAGAAAACCCTCATAATTAAGTATGTATTGCATTATGTCAATATCTTATTGAATATAATTTTATATATGCAACACTGAACTAAAGTGAGTAATAATTTATTAAAATGAAAGGAAAAGATTAATACATTATAAATATATAATTTTTATAAAAATAAATTAATACTCATTGGAAAATGATATAAAATAATTTTAAGAACACTTAATTTATTATTGGGTTATTTTTATATAAAATTGTTTTTAATAATATGTTTGTTCATTTAAAAGATTAAATTATGATGCGCATAACATGAAGACAATGAAATGTGATTCATTTTTGATTTAAAAAACATTTCTAAATTTGATTATGTGAGAGTTTTTAGACAACAAATTATCATATAATTGTAATTAGACAAAATTAGAAAAACTTTCCCAGAGATACATTTACTATATTTAATAATTCTTAATATTTTTAAAAGTATCATTCTAAAAAGTTATAAAAAGGTACCTCATATCCTCAATCACCCAAACACATTCATAAATATAGATAGACCATTAAATTTAAAAATATCATCCAAACATTCCTCTCTACATCCTAGAGATCCTAGAATAACTAGAAGACTAATCATAGAAGGATTAAGTTGTATTCCAAAGTAACATATCCAAGTATAAGTTATAAGTCATAACCAAATACATTCAAGTTTATTTCTAATTATAACTCCTTTAAATATATTATGACCAACCTTATATTATTAAATCAGTATATTTACTATAATTAAACTTTGTTTTGTTTATGGAAAACTATTTTCTACCTGGATTCCATCCAATGGAAAATGGAAATTTCACTCATGCTACATGTATAATATCTTCTCCACGAAGTGATGCCGTTATTTTTACATCATCGCATCACATATATTTTTATAATGAAAATTTTAATTGATATATATGATATTTATAAAATAATTATGACAATGTGATTTAATATAATGCCTACCACTTTACCATCCCATCCATTGGAAAATGAAAACATCGATTGTACGTATGTGTGGACTACATCATCCACGAAAAATGCATTTGTTTCATTAATATATCACATGAATAGTCTTAAGGATATTTTTTATGAATAAATATGATTTTTATGGAATGATTATTCTTATTTAAAAGTGATAATATTATTATTCAGTGACACTTTCTTACTCATTTATCATTTATAAGGTTTTTCTATTTTAGCTGATTTTAACACGTACATGAACATTATTATAATATTAAATCCAAGAATGAATAAATAATGTTATATAATGGTAATATTATGTGATAATTATGAATTTATGATTTTTATTAATATTTATTTAGTTTTAATGTTCCAATTTAAATTTATACAAAATTTCAATTCTTTTTTTATTCAATAATCATCGAAAAGGGAAATTTTCAAGTGCTTTATGAAAATTTTAAACATAAGTTTCATAAAGTGATTATAGAAATCCAAAAATATTTCCAACACATCATATTAATTTTATACACATTTTGTAGATGATGAAACTAAGAACAAATTTCAAAGACCCACACTGCTGTATTCGAACAAGTGTTGAAAACTGAATAGTGAAAAAAAGATATTTATTTTAACAGAGTTATTAAAAAATGGGAAATAAAAAATTATAAATGACTGAAATATAGAAATTTAAATTTAAATATAGTTCTAACATAGATTATTTATTTTTTATTTTTTATTTTATAGGAGGATAAAGTGAGTCTGACTAAGTGGATGTATGAGGTAAGGTTTTTCTAACACAATTTCCTTTAATTAGGTTATATCACTTCTTTGATGAATATGTTATTTAAAGATTATGTGTTTAATAAACTATTTTCATTGATTTTTTATTATAAATTTTTAATATATATTTTAATTTTTTTACTCAATCATTTCATTGATGGATTCTTATTTAAAATGATATGAACTTTTTAAGTGTTTCTTGGCCTCAATTTCAATTCCTTGAGATTTTTTTTATATTGTGAACAATGATTTATTTTATATCATTTACATATTGTACCAAGTTTTTTTTGAAATTTTATTTCATGAAAATTATTATTTTTACATAGGAATGTTATTTTCCTTCATTTAGTGGGTTTTTGATTCAAGAACGACCAACGTGGGAAGGGTTTCACCTCTCCAAAATTTTTCATTGGGACATGATTTGATTAATGAACCTATATTAATTTATATGGTGTATATAATGACTCTTCAAAATATGATATCATGAATCACATTATACTCATGTATTTTCGATATCCTTCCCATGTTCTTTATATCAAAAAAGTTTTTTATTTTAAATATTATAAATTATATTTAATTAAAACCTTGTTCTAAAGGGTTTAAAATAGTTCTCTTACATGTCTATTTTCTTAAAATAATTTTAAGTAAGTTTCATAATATATGTATATTTTTTATAAATTCCATATTTAATAACGTTTAATTTTATACAAATGGTTAAAATTAGTTTTTTCAAACATTTTCCATACTATTCACTTTTTATTTTCATTACAAAAGTAATAAAATAATGTTTGTTAACATGTAAGATATGGATGGATTGTACTAACATCATGACCTTTTCTTATTATGAATATTACCATACATGTTTGAATATTTTTTTAAATAATATCCCAGTCCTACAATTTTTGTAATTTTTTGTTTTTATATATTTTTCAAAATAAAAGCATATTTGCCAATGTTTTCAAAGAATAATTCCTATGATTTTATGAAAGTATTTTTCAACTACGTCAATAACCTTTAAATGATTCTTCTGTTTCACTAGAGATATGTTCAACTGATTCCATCCACCATATTTATTTGGATAGTTTATAATGATATTTTATGGAAATTTACATGAAACCATTTCTTTTTCTTGAGTTAATTAAGATACAAATGATGGTTATTTTCTAAGTTTTATATTGAAATGAAACCCATATTTTTTTGTTCATGTTATGGTTTATGGTCATTATATATTACAATTGGTGGGTTATGGATATCACCCTCCAATGAATTGGGTAGTGAATTATTTTCTAGGTATGTGATGATTGGAATTATCTTGTCATAAATTATTCCATTATTGGTTAAACAAGAGTGAACACATGTTATTAATTTAATTTATCTATATATCAACATGGGTTTTCTAAGATTTTTAGGATTTCAAATAGTTCACTTTAATAGTGGTTGATTTCAAATGGAAATTGATTATTAACTCATATGAATATTTACTTATGTAATGAATATTATGTAATGACCACAAATTTTATGAATTAAATTCTTTTTTGAATGAGTAAATTCCATATAGGTATAGAAACCACATGCACTACTTTGGTTATTTTAGAATCATATAAAATATATCAAATGGTATTTTAAATACTATTACAAATATATAAAATTGATAATGTATACATTTTATAATGATGGTTAACATTATTATATATTATGTGTTATGATAAAGTTGAATTGACACAAAAAAATTTAAGTGATGGACTTAACCGATAAGATAATACCCTATGAAGTCCATTTATCAAAGCTTACAAGTGAGAGGGAATCATTGGGATTTTCCATAGACTAGTCCCATGCTAAAATTCAACAACTGAAGGACAAATAGAACCCTTTATTGGATATGTTCAAACTTATTGAGTTCACAATCAAAACCTTGTTTATAGAACCACCCAAAGAAAGTACCACCATTACACACCTCGCCCTTAGGGTGTACACTGGTATTATAAGGGGTTATATTTCTATATCGTAGTTATATGAATTTCTATATTTAATTTCTAATATAAAAAATATATTCATCATCCCTATTTATTATTAATTTTTAAATGAATATATAATTATTTTTTAAAAAAAATAATACATTTTTATATGAAGAAATAAATATTTTTTTATTGGGAAATGTATAGTTTCAATTAATACAATCTTTGGGTAAATTCAAGAACATTGGAATTAAATTATATTTTAATAAAAAAATTTTATTAAAAATAATTATTTAAAAGTAAATGATATTATCATTTAATGAAGGAAATTTTAATTTTTATATGGGTCAGAAAGTTTTTAATATCATAAAAACTAGTATATTCTAGTAAATATGGATTTTTTTTAATATAAATTATCATTTTTGTAAAATTAGTTTCGTAGAATAAATATTATTTCTGAAATCAGAATATTGAAATTATCCAATGGTGAATTCATCATAACTTTCCTAGATAGTCATATTTATTAGTAAAAATTAAATATATTATTAATATAAAATATATTTTATGACATCATTATAGGAAAAAAGTGGTGTAATGAATGATTTAAAAGGAATCATTGATTGAATATAGACTTTCCATTTAAAATAATGTTTTTTGAAGTTGTTTAATTAATTTTATAAACATTTAATGAATCCTCCAAATCATATATTATATTTTAAGGTTTTGAAATCATTTATTTATGAACATGACTCACTTATACAACACGAGTGGTATAATTTCAATATTTTCATTTCACGATCTTATAAAATATTTAGAACCAATGGTATGGGCCTGTGGGATAGTTTCATTAGGGTATAATACACATTGGGCCTAAAATGTCCATGTAATAGGATCATTTTTTTATGAATAACAAGATGGTCTTTGTTTCAATAAAATTTATGAGTCCTCCCAATCTACTAAAAATTTTGAAAATCACTCAACATTATTAGAAACCATGAGAAGGGTTTTGATTTTGGTTATTTTATCTTATAGATTCCAAAATCTATGTTTTGAAATTAATAATGAATTCACCTCATTTTTTCTATAAATACCCACACAGCCTCCACCTCCTCTTCAATAAAAACCCATTTATAATTAAGTTCATCACCCTATCACTATTTAAATCACTCCCAAGGTGTTCCCAATATCTTAATAAGCTTCTCATAATATTTTAGAAGTGCCTTATCAAGGTAAGAGATCTCACTCTTCCTTTACATTCAATCACATTATATTTATTTATCCTTATGAATCTCAATTGATTTTATTTTAATTTCATAATAAATATCTATTTATTTTAATAATTAGTTGATAAAAATGTGGGATCATTTATCCCCTCTTGTTATAAACTCTATGTAATATGTTATTATTCCAATGTTTGGTGATTCTATCTTACACCTCTTTATTGAAGCTGTTTATTTGATTTATTCATTTTTATTTCCAATTGTTCATTTAAAATTATGTTTTTTCGAATCCCTTTATTATTCTTATGGTTCCTATATAATAGTATACCACCTTTGAATCTCATTAAATCCTTCCCTGAATTTGTAAACAAATCCATTATGCTTTCAAAATTATCCTACGATTTTCCCTGCTAAACATTTGTATAGTGAATACCAATCCCCATTTACTATAATGGGAGTTCACCTAGATGTTAAAATCCTTCATTGATTTTCTACATCCATTCATGTGAACTTTTCTCCTTAATAATGGGGTTAAAATTGATCAAATTCACTCTTATGTTATATGATCTATGTAGCACACTAATGAATATACATGACATGAATATGACAAGTTTTCCTAGATTTATATATCCCTTAAATGCATTGGATAATGTTTTAATATCATGAGATACCATGTATGTTGAATGAGAGGTTTTCCTAAGAAAATTATGACATGATATATTGGAGGAAATCATGGGGTTTATTCTCTTGAGGTTATATTTTTTTTTTGATGACACATAACTAATTTCCTTGATGTTATCATCTTATATCATGATTTGGTGTTCATGTTTATAATTCTGAACCTATTAAAAATCCTTGATATTTATACTGATTGATGTTTATTTATTTCATCATGTAATCCTTTAATTATTCCCTTACTAGTATTTATATCTCATCAATTTTTTATATGCACCCACGGGTTATCTCGTTCGGTTTTAGATGAGTAATGGAATTTTAAGAGTATGTTAAGGAGTTATAAATAATGTTGTGATATCATTGTTTCATGTTATTATGTTATGTATCCAATATTCCAAATAAAGTATGTCATTCTATATTTTGGGACTAGATTCTGTATTTATTTATTCAATATATCATCAAATAAAGTGTATAAAGTTTATACTTTTCATAGTTGGTATTACATTAATGTATTTTTTTATTTTTTTTATTTTGATTAGAAAATCACAGTGAAATAATGAGGGATAAGGTAATATAATATAAAACATCCATAAATTATGGTAAATTATAGAGTAATTTATTTCCATGAAATAAAACCCTTTTCTCGATACAATATTTGGTTGTGGATCTAGAACAATTTTGATTAGTGTAATGACCCAGAAAATGGAACTTTTGGTATTAACTTGATTTTCATCTATTTCAAAACAAAGTGGATTTAATAAACACATATTTTAAAATCTTGGGGCTATAATTTAGAAAATTCACAGGCTATTTATAAATCATCATAAAGGAAAAAAAAATTCCCTTAAAATTTTATGTTAGTAAATAGATAATGGATAACATATACTGAAACCTAGAAATTCATGAGTTAATGAATGTATATAATTTATGATTCATCCCTTAAATATTCATAATTTCCCATTTTTTAATAGTTTGAGAAATCTCATGCTTAAGTCTATTTCTATTAAAGTACATGATTAAAACAATAATCAAATAGTGAAATCATGGTTTATCATATAATTATGAACATAAAATATCTTATATGACTATGGTTATATTAATTCATTCCTATCATGCAAGTTTGGTATAACTATTCAAACACCACCTCAAAATTTTGAGTTAGAGTTAATAGTGAGAATGGAAAATGGAGAAATTATTTCACCCAATGTATATAACTTTTCACATTTCAATATTTGTTGGATAAACATCCTATTGAACATATTTATACCCCCTTTAGTGAAATTCTATTAAAATATGGTTATGGATTGGATTTCTTAATATTGATCCATCATAAATTTATAAGAGAAGGAAATGACCCTTCGTATCCTGAATTTCTCACTGATTATGTACAATTGAAAATATGTGGATGTTTAATTATTATAATCATGATTAAAATTGTGTATATTATTTCCCTATGTGAAACATATCTAGACAAAACAATTGAAATTATGGAAAATATCATCCTTGATGATATTCCAATTAAAAGAGAATTTTTTTATTTGTTTCCCAAATAATTTTTTGGTGTTTCTCCAATCCATGTGGTTGGTTTCTGAATCAGGCTTATACCCAAAGCATTCAAAATATTTAATAATAAATATAAAATTTCCACTATTAAAATTTAAGAATAGATGAATCCATTATAGGAGAATATGGATAAAGGGTTTATACATACATGAAATCTAATATAAATTACACCATATTGGTGGTAATTGATCCACTTACAAATTAAGTTCATTTAATTACTATAAAGTTAGATTTATCCCTTCAAATAAATAACAAATATATACATAAGGGAAGTGGTTACCAAACATGTAGTTCCACTCTCTGTTATATCTGATTGATATTTGAGTTTTACCATATGGTTTTGTAGAATCCTTCAGTAACAATTTGATATATTTCTATGTTTTAGTACTACTTCGTATGCTCAGATAGATGGTTACTATGATAGGATCATTAAAACTATAGAGGATAAGCTAATATCATGTTAAATGGATTCAAAATGATTTTGGTCTCAGACCCCTCTCTTAATGGAGTTCTCATATACAACACTTTCCATTATGGAATTCAAATAGAATCTTATGGGGATTTTCATGGTAAGTGTCAGACTCCAACATTTTAGGATGAATTTGGAGAGAAAAATAGTATGGTACTTGATATTATCCAATAGACGATAGATAAAGATCAAACCATTTAACATCATATGAAATCCACACAAAGTTCAGATAACTTTTATGTGGATAAACAAGGACATGACCTGGATTTTCAGTTTAGAGACATGGTTCTACTTCATATATCTATATTGAAGAAATTAATTTTTTCTATAAAGAATGTAATTTTTATATCTAGATACATTGATCCCTTTGAGATCATTTATGACATCATAGTTGTGGAATATCGATTGGAACACCCACCTATCCTCTCCCCAATACATGATGTGTTACATATATCCCTCTTCATAAATTATTTAATGGACCCCTAGCATGAACATAATCCATAGGTAGTACCCTTAGAGAATGATCTGTCATAAGAGGATTAGATGGTGTTGATCATAGATCATAGAGACAATGTTCTATTAAATAATACAACTCAACTGGTCAATGTCTTGTGGAGGAATCAAAACTTTGGGGAAGAAACCTAGAAACCAAAAGAGGAGATGAAAAAGATGTACCTCGCCATTTTAGTGTAAAAGATTAAATTTCAAGGGTAAAATTTTTGAATGGATAATAATGTAATAACCTCAACATTGATATAATAAATCCCCTTTACAATGAATAAATTAATTATATGTATAGAAAATCTATTCCCTATGTTGGTTATTTTGGACCATTATAAAACATAGTTGATCATATATAAAATACCATTAATCATCTTAACCATTGCTAATATAGCCATTGTAAAGTGATCATTAAGAATACTATATATATTAAGAGTTATGATAAATTCAAATTGGCATAATTGAAAGAAGATATGATCTCTTAAAGTATGGATATACCCTATGGATCCCATTTATCAGAGCATATGAGGGAGATACAATCATTAGGATTTTCCCTTATCCAATCCCAATATGAAATTTAATAACATAAATAAAAAAACGTTTTAGAGGATATGTTCATGCTTATCGATATCATGACCCAAACCACATTCACCAAACAACCCAAAGAATACACCCCCATCACACAACATGCCCTTAGGGTGTACAATGGTGTAATAAGGGTTGATGTAACTAGACCATAGTAATAATAATTTTTATTTTTCAATTATTTAAATATTATAATTATAGTTATATCTTTTTTTTAATACTTTATAAATGATTATATAATTAGTTTTAATAAAATTACATTTTGATATGAATAATTCGTATTTGTATTTTTTGGGAAATATATAGATGTAATTAAGTCACAATTTTGATAAATTAATGAAATTTTTCAATAAAGTATTTTTAATAAAATATTCTTATTACGTAATATATATCTAAATACAATTTATAATACAATTAAATGAAATCCAATGTAATTTTTATAAGGATTATAAGGTGTTTAATATCATAAAAATTATTACATTCTAATAAATATGGTTTTTTATTTAAAAGATAAAATTATCATATTTAGAAAAAAAATTAACATAAATATTATGTTCAAAATCACCATGTTGAAATCATCCAATGGTGAATTTTTCATAATTTTTAGAGATATTCAATTTTTTGGGTAAAAATTTAATTGTTTATAAATATATGGTTTTGATTATGAAATAATAATAACCCAAAAGTTATGTAATAATTGATATAAAAGGGATAAATTGACAAATATATATTTATCCTTCAAAATAATGTGTTTTTATGTTATTTTATTAATATTATAAACGATTAATGAATCTCATATAACCAATATTTTATTTTAATATATTAAAATCAATTCTTTATGAACATGAATCACTTCCAAGTCATAGTTGGTATTTTTTAATATGTTCGGTTAACTTCCTTATAAAAAATTGAAAACAACTTCTCTTTTTTAGAATCCATGGGAATAAACCATGGGATGGTGTTTAGTTTTTTTTACTTATCATATAGAGTCCAAAACTCGAGTTTATAAGTTCATACAAAATTTCCTTCTCTTTTTCTACAAATTCCCAAACAAACTCACACTCCATGTCATGAACCAGATCTTTTCTCCATCAAAACTGGCACCCGACCCAGCCCGTGACAAGGCCCGAAGGGCATTCTTGACCATCATAGGCTGGCACAAGTTTCTGGGTATCATAAACTGAAAATTTGGAATGATTTACCTGAGTTTATAAAATTAAAACAACAAACAAACCCAAGAAATCAAATATGGATTTTTCAAACCAAAACATCTTTTAATAAAATTCATAACTAAATTACACAAGTTAAAACAATGTTTAAATACCATTACAAATGTATATGAACTAAATAAGGACATCCCAAGAACCTCCACAAGGTAAGAGGCACCGCCCTCAGGCCATCTCTACTACACTGCATCTCGTATAACCTGTAAAAACCCAAACTGTTGGCAAAAAAGTTGTACCCAGACCTGCGACAACAAAATAATCAAGTATACTTACACCCAAAGGTGTAAGTAGGGTGTGAGACAAAGCCCGGTAGGATACCACCACTAAGATATTGTAACGACCCAAACTTTCATTAATGAAAATTCCACTTAATCTATTTAAATTTCTTATTATGTAAAATGCTTATGGAAAACATATGCACCTACTTGGTTTTATGTTTTTTAATTTTAATATAATGTTAATAAATGTTACTATTTCTAATATAGTTGTTGAACAATGATCACATGATTAGTATAAATATAGGGCTTTAACAAATCCAATTTACTCAGAAAAAGGAAGAGATGGCCTCATCCAGTAGAATTGCTCCATAAGAAGATCATTTGTTGGTGCTCAGAAAGGAGGTGGTGTCATTGGGATTCTCTCTTGACCAATCCCAAGCTGAGTTTGAACACGTTAAGCTTGAGCGGAACAACCTACAGGAGAAGTTGAAGTTAATAGAGATTACCACCCATATAATGTTATTCAAGCCACCCCAAGATTCGGTCACCACTACGCACCTTACCCTAAGGTCATATGCAGGTGTTTTAAGGGGTTATGTAACAAGACCCTATCACTATTATTATGTGTATTATTTTTGTATAAAATAAAGAATATACATTTATTTTATTGTTACTTTGTAAATAGTTTTTAAAGAAAAATAGTATTTTAGTTAATATTCAATTAAGAAATCTATTTTGATGAAATAATGTATTTTTGAATTAAATAATATTTTAATAAAATATTATTACTAAATTACTATTATTAAATATAAATGATCATATAATTTTTATGAATACAATTTTAATTTTTATTATGGTTTGAAAGTTGTTTTTGTCAAAACCGATGAATTTTTTATAAATTCCAGTTTTATTTTAAAAGAAAAAATTCACATTTTTATGGAATTATTTATATAAAATTAATATTATTTTTGGAATTAGGACGTAAAAATTATCCAACAGTTAATTTTTCATAATTTTTTGTCATAGTTAAGTTTTTGGGTAAAAATGAAATACTGTTTAAATATATAATGTGTTTTATGACATCATAATGACCCCCTAGTGATGTAATAAAATACAATAAATGAGATTTTCGGCCAATGTATGTTTTATCCTAAAAATAGTCTAATTTTATATGTTTTTTGATAAATTTTATGGTGCCTTAGTGGACCCTCCAAGACTTATAAAACATTTTATATTTTAAAAATTATCTTTTTGAGAGTGTGACACACCTCCACATAACATGCCTAATATTTTAAGATGTTCGGCCATTTACCTTAAAAAATATTTTTTCCACTCCCCTTTAGAAAAAACCATGGGCAAAAACCATGGGATGGTTTTTGGTTTTGATTATTTTAATGTATAGGGTCCAAAACCTAAATAATAAAGAATCCCCTATCTTTTCCAATACAAACCCACCCATGCTCCCACTTCCTCTTCACTCAAAGACCTTGGATCTAGACCAACATATTCCCTCCTCTCTCTAAAATCCTCCCAAGGTGCCCCAACCTCCCAATAATCCTCTCTCAAGCCCCTCCCATGTCGTTGGGATCACACTTCTCAGTAAGGGATTCCTTCCTTCCTCTTTTTCTCCAAGTTTCTTAATATTTTTATTCCCTTTTATTTTCAATTATAAATGTTGGTGTGTTATTTTGAACCTCCCCCATACTTACCTCATTATGTTTTAATTATGAGATAAATCTTTCTCTCTCATTAATTCCTTCCGTTTACACCCGTTACCTTACCGAATTTTTGTAAGGGATTCCTTCCTTTCTCTTTTTATCCACGTTTCTTAATATTATTATGACCTTTTATATTAAATTATAAATGTTTGGGTTTGATTTCTCACCTCCCCCATAATTTCCTCATTATTTTTTAATGATGATATTCCTATTTCACTCTCATTAATTTCTTCTGTGTACACCTGTTACCATGCCGAATTTTCATAAGGGATTCCTTGCTTTCTTATTTTTATCCAAGTTTCTTTATGTTGTAATACACTTTTAATTTAAATTAAAAATGTTTAGGTATGATTTTCAACCTCCCTTATATTCCCCTACCTATGTTTTAAATGATTAGAGACCTATTTATCTCTCATTAATTCCTCCCATGTACACATGTTACCATGCTGAAATTCCGTAAGGAATTTCTCTTTTCTCATTCACATTCATGCAATTGTTTTATATTATGAATCTAAATTCCATTACCTTTGTTGAGACATGTACCTATATTACCCCTTACTTTCCATTTAATGTATATATTATGAGACACCAATTTATCTCCCATCAACCATTTTTATGAATTCTTATGTCATGTTGTTATGCTGGAGAAATTATACCACGATTTTTCTCAAGCCAAAGTCATTGTGTAGTGAATACCATATTCATTTCTTTGTCAAGGGTATTCAACTTTATGCACATTCACCTATTGATTATAGAGTTTCATGTATTATTTACACATTACTTTATTGTGTAATAAATTATGATGTTTAATTAATCCATATTGTATGATCTATGTGTCACACTTATGCATGAAATGAAATGTTTAAGAAGGGCGCGCCCTGATAGCGCTCCAATGCATTGGGTAAATATTAGTATCATGATACGTCAAGTGAAATGAGGGTTTACTCATTATAATTCAAGTTCAATGAGGGTTTACTCATTGTAATTCAAGTTCAATGAGTTTTTACTCATGCTCTATGTGCAATGAGCCTTGGATCATCCTAATCCCATGTTAAGTCTTATTTCCACATTCCCATTTTGTGATAATCATGCTTTATCATGCCTTTATGTTCATGTTTATTTTTTTCTCCTTTGATATTCCTATTGCCTAAAAATTATATTATTATTCATTTTAGTACTTGTTTACTCCCTTACTAGGCTTTATAGCTCACCCATTTATTATGCATGTCCTCAGGCTATCCCATGCAATGCTAAGTACGAGGGAATGTAGTGGTCATGTAAAGGAAGTTTTCCATAAATATTTTTTGTTTCATGTTTTAAGTCATTATATAATGTTCCTAATACCCAAAAACACTAGACTTATCGATATTTCATGTTGTATCAAGTGAATAGTTTATGTAATAAATCATGTTTAAGTTTGTAAAAAAAATACAAGGTTGTCATAGTTGGTATCAGATGATAGGTTTATTTATTTTTGGGATTAGGATTAGAATACCCTAGTGAAACCTTATAGATAAGACTAATTATAATAAAGACATACCTAAATTTTATTGATTATTTATTAAGCGGTTTATCAAAAAAAATACATCTCAGCCTGGATACGATTAGGTAGAGACGGTTCTGGCACAGATGTACCTAGGAGTGAAAACTCTAACAAGGAGTTTCGGGCTTGACTCGGGGTATCCTGGAACACGAAAACAGGCCTTGCTACACTATTGGTTACGAAACTCCCAAGGGATATTCTTTGGTAAATTTATAATATTAGTATGAATCATTATTAAGGGAATTAAAAAATGACTCTAAGAATATATGTTGGGAAGTAGATCATGGATAACAAAGATTGAAGCCTATAGATTCATAAGTTAAGGAAAAAAATGTAATTTATTATTCATCCATTTTTGTCTTTGGATTACACTTTATTTGTTACCACTAACTTTCTTTTTATTCTATCCAATGGTTGGTAATATGAGGAATATGGCTAACAACCAATGCGAAGGGAAACGTGATGAATGTCCCGGTGAGATTCCCAATCAAATGGGAGCTCAAGTAAGACATACCATGATTATACCAAACTAGTTATCAAAAATCACGATTAAAAATTGTTACTTTTTTGAATTCCCAATGTAATAAAGGAAGATGAAGATGTCATCTCATGAAATACCATCTGATAAAGTTGATAGGGTAAAGAAGACCCAATTTCATTCATGAAACAAATGTGGAAATAGTCACCAAGGGAAATGTCACAAAGGGACTAGAAGATTATTTAAGTGTGGAAAGGAAGGGCTCAAAGTATCCAATTTCCATGAAATAATGGACAATGTGATGGATGGAAACAAATATCCATCTAAGTAATCTTACATGGTTCTATGTCATAAATGTGGGGAATTCGGGTATTATCTAAGATGATGCTCTATTTCAAGTGTTTAAAAGAATGATGTGAATCAACAATCTCCTTGATCAAGGGAGAATGGGAAGTCCTATGATAATATGGAAATTTATGAATGAATTACATGTAACCACTACTTCAATGAATTATATGTCGTAATGTATTTCAATTCATATCCTATTAGTATATCTTTTATTTTTTCTAAGAACGTTGAATCCCTAGCAGAAATGATATAAAATCATTATGGAAACAAATTCTATAAGTGTTGTATAACATGTTGATGTTTCTAGGAATTTTCTTCTTGAAAATTTTATAAGGCTCCCTTTGATGAAATTTGAGGAAAAAATGGAAAAGTCGTTGCCTATTCCACAAGGTATTCCCACGCATGATCTGGAGTTGGAAAAATTGATCTTAGCTTTAAAAATTTGGTGGCATTACCTCTTCAGGGAGAAGTGTGAGATATACACAAACCACAAAAGCCTCAAGTATATATTAACACAGAAATATTTGAACATGTTCCAATGAATATGGTTAGATCTGATCAAAGACTGTGACTGCTCAATCCATTACCACCCTGGGAAATTGAATAAGGTGGCGGATGCTCTAAGTAGAAAGGACCTAGCGATTCTATCATTCATGAGAATTGAAAAGGATCCAATATTATTAGATTTGATGAATATGGACATGGTAATCATAAAAAATGGAACATCATAAATCCTTTCACGATTTATTTCTCAACCGTATCTTTTGGAAAGGTTAAAGGGTGCTTAAAAAGGATGATGTGGGAATTTAGAAGAAGGTGTAAATAATCAGAAAAGGGAAATCCTTAGAGTTCCATGTCAATGAAAAAGGAATTGTGAGATTTGGGTTAGGAATATGTGTTCCATTGAATCTGGAGTTAAACAATGAACTTTTGGATGATGCATATAGGTCAAATTTCTCCATTCACCTAAGAAACACAAAGATGTATCGAGATATTATAGAGCATTATTGGTGGGATAACATGAAGAAGGAGATCGTTGAGTATACATAAAAGTGCCTGGTGTGTCAGTAAGTGGAGGTTGAGAGGCAAAAGTCTAAGGGGATGATTCAACCATTACCCATACCAACATGGAAATGGGAGAACATCTCCATGGGCTTTGTCACCAGACTTCTGAAGACATCCAAAGGAAACAGTACTATCTTGGTTATTGTGGATTATCTTACAATAACTGCACACTTCATTTCTATTCGGGAGGATTTCTCACTGGATCAACTCAAATGGATATAAATTAGATATGTGGTAAGGTTATAGGGATTACCACTGTAGATTGTATCCGATCGAGATCCAAGATTCACCTCTAAGTTTTCGAAGAGTCTTCAACATGCTTTGGATACTGAGTTGAACTTCATTATAGCTTATCATCCTCAAATTGATGTCCAATCTGAGAAAACTCTCCAAACACTTGAGGACATGTTGAGAGTATTATCAATGGACTTAAAAGGAGGATTGGATCAACATATACCTCTTATTGAGTTCTCATACAACAACAGTTTCAACTCAAACATCCAAATGGATCCTTATGAAGCCTTATATGGGAAGAGGTGTAGAACACCATCATGTTGGGATTAAGTTGGGGAGGGAAAACTCCTAGGTCTAGAGATGGTTGAGGAAATGGTGGAGAAATATAAGACCATCCAGCAACACATTAAATCTACTCAGAGTTGATGAAAGATCTATGTTGATAATCGTCGATGAGACCTAGAGTTTGATGTCAGAGACATGGTATTCCTCCACATATCATTGTTGAAGAGAGTTATGAGATTTTGTAAGAAGGGAAATCTTAGTCCAAGGAACATCGGCCCTTTTGAGATCCTTGATAACATTGGAGCAGTGGCATATCGACTAGAACTCCCACCGAACCTATCTCAAGTGCATGATTTATTCCATGTATCACTCTTGAGGAAGTACATACCAGACCCATCGCATGTACTCAATCCAGAGGTGGTACTATTGGATAATAACATCTCCTATGAAGAGATGCGTTGAAGATATTATATCTTAGGGAAATGTTATACAAAAATAAGACAATTCCCCTCTTCAAGGTGTTGTGGCAAAACCAAAAGTTTGAAGAAGCAATGTGGGAATTAGTGTAAGTGATGAAGAAGAGTTACCTGTATCTGTTTTAGTGTTGGAAAAGGGCATTTAGAGGGCAAAATTTCTTAAGGGAGGAAGATTGTAACGACCCAAACTTTCATTAATGAAAATTCCTCTTGATCTATTTAAATGTATTATTATGTAAAATGGTTATATAAAACATATTCACTTACTTGGTTTTATTTTTTTGTATTTTAAAATACCATTAAGAAATGTTACTATTGCTAATATAGATGTTGAACAATGCTCACATGATTAGTATAAACATAGAGATTTAACAAATCCAATTTACTCAGAAAAAGGAAGTGATGGCCTCATCCAATAGAATTTCTCCATACGAAGCCCATTTTTTGGTGCTTAGAAAGGGGGTGGTGTCATTGGGCTTCGCTCTTAACCAAGACCAAGTCGATCTTGAACACGTTAAGCTTGAGTGTAACTACCTATGGGATAAGTTTATGTTAATGGAGATTACCACTTGTACAATGTTATTTGAGGCACCCCAAGAGTATGTCACCATCGCGCACCTTACCCTAAGGTCTTATGAGGGTGCTTTAAGGGGTTATGTAACAAGACCCTATCACTATGATTATGTATATTATTTTTGTCCAGAATAAAGAATATACATTCCTTTTATTGTTACTTTGTAAATAGTTTTTAAGGAAAAAATAGTATTTTAGTTAATATTCAATTCAGAAATAATGGATATTTGAATCAAAAAAATATTTTAATAAAATATTATTACTATATTAATTTTTATTAAATATAAATGATCATATAATTTTTATGAATAAAATTTTAATTTTTATTAAGGTTTGAAAGCTATTTTTGTCAAAACCCATGAATTTTCGATAAATGTCAGTTTTTATTTTAAAAGTAAAAATTAAAATATTTAGAAAATTATTTACATAAAATGGATATTATTTTTAGAATCAGGATGTCGAAATTATCCAACGGTGAATTTTTCATAATTTTCTGAGACAGTCGAATTTCTGGGTAAAAATTAAATACTGTTTAAAAATATAATGTGTTTTATGAAATCATAATGACCCAATAGCGATGTAATTAAATACTATAAATGATATTTTCAGAAAGTATGTGTTTTATCTTAAAAATAATGTGATTTTTTTGAATAATTTTAGGGTGCCTTAGTGGACCCTCCAAGACTTATAAAACATTTTATTGTTTTAAAATGATTTCCATAGAGCTCGACCAAACTCTTCCCTCCACTCTCTGTAATCCTCCCAAGGTGCCCCAACCTCCTAAAAAGCCTCTCTGAGCCCCTCCCAAGCCTTTGGGATCACACTTCCAAGTAAGGGATTCCTTCCTTCCTCTTTTTATCCAAGTTTCTTAATATTGTTATTCCTTTTTATTTTCAACTATAAATGTTTGGTTATGATTTCTCACCAACCCTATACTTACATACATATGTTTTTATGATGAGATACCTCTTTCTCTCTCATTTATGACTTCCGTGTACACCTGTTACCATGCAGAATTTTTGTACGGGATTCCTTCCTTCCTCTTTTTATCCAAATTTATTGATATTTTTATGCACTTTTATTTTCAATTATAAATGTTGGGGTATGATTTATAACCTCCCCCATACTTCCCTCCTTATGTTTTTATAAGGTGATACCTCTTTCTCTCTCATTAATTCCTTCCATGTACACCCGTTACCATGCCGAATTTCTATAAGGGATTCCTTTCTTTCTAAATTTTTATACTATTTTCTTTATATTGTAATACCCTTTTACTTTCAATTAAAATTTTTGGGGTATGATTTATATCCTCCCTTATATTACCCACCCTATGTTTTAAATGATGAGATACCTCTTATCTATCATAAATTCCTCCCATGTACACTCATTACTATGCTGAAATTCTGTAAGGAATTTCTCTCTTCTCATTCACATTCATGCAATTGTTTTGTATTATGAATTGTTAGGTCCACAAGGCTGAATACCCTGAGAGGGGGGGTGAATCAGGGTATGAATAATTTAAAAATAAAGCCCGTTCTGATCTTGTTTTGTTTTTAAACAAAACACTCTTCTCTCCCTTTCTTGTTTTACATTATAAATAGAAAGTAAAGAAAGCACAGGACACGACAATTTTTACTTGGTTCACCGCTAAGGGCTACGTCCAAGGAGCATACGCCGACTGGTTTTCAGTCATACCAAATTCCACTAAACTTCACTAGTTGTGGATTAAAAGGTTCGGGCACAGTCACTCTGTCCCAGGCTCACTGCCTTTACAATGTTTAGGGTCAACTCACTGCTTTCCCAAGGGTCACTCCCTATTTCTCTCTCTCTGGCTCACTGCCGGTGGAGAGGATCACCTTCTTCCTCTTCCTTCATTCACTGCTCTAGAAAGGATCCAATCATAGTTTATAGACTTATAGGTCTCTTCATTTGCATGAAATAATGCATCTTCTTCTGTATGTAGATACTCTGTTGAAGTCCAAATTTTACTCGTAGATGAATCTCTCTTTGCACCGAAGGTATCAGGAAAACTTCCAGCTTCCACGTAGCCCGAAAACACTGCTGGAAAAATAGCCTTATTGGCGTGATAGTCTAATATGGCACGCAAGTATCATCGCACAAGTCACAACTGGCACGCAAATCTACCTTAGACACTTGCGCGACACAAGATTCTGCAAATCCAAACTTGCGCGACTCACTTCCCTTTACGCCCAAACCAATATTGATGTGCAACTAACAACAACCGCCCTTCTTCAAATCTGGTGCGCAAGTCCCACTTGCACGACAAACCACCACTTGTGCGACCACCACACCTGTATGATGGGAGCTCTGATTCTTCAATGATTTGAACTCCGTTTAGAAATAAGGAGGGGTGTTCTAGTATTTATAGGCAATTTGACCACCCTGTACGACAGTGTGCAAGTCAACCCTCGGCACGCAAGTCTCGGCGCACATGTCTCTTCCCCTGAAAGTCACTTGCATGACCCACTTCCAAACTTTCAAGAACCTCTTTCCTTTTCCATATTTTTAAGTTATGATCTTTAAAAACAACAAGCGTGCAAGTTTCCAATCCTCCTAGGCATGGGCGTGCAAGTCCTTTCTCTTGGCGCGCAAGTCACCTGCGCGACCAACTCAATACTTACGCGACCCTTATCCCTTTGCCATATTTTGATGATCTGATCTTGAAAAACATATGGTGCGCAAGTTTTCAAGCCATAAAGTACACGGCGTGCAAGTCCTTTTTCCAAAAACCACTTTTCTTTATTTGTTGATTTTCAGACCCAAAAATTTGGCAAACACTGGAAAACGGTGCCACCTTGTATCTGTTCTTTTTGTACCGCCTCCAGATCATCCATTCCTTTGTCGAAGTTCTTGAATCAAACATTGATCATTAACCATAGCTCTTGAACTCGACATTCTACCATGAAATCCCCTCTGTCAACAAATTTGTATGTCATGGTTTGCTTTGTCAACAATCACAACACAGATGTCCACTTTGTCAACAAAAACAATCACCTTAAAAATGCTTCAATGATACCTTGAGGGATTTTTCCCCAACAATCTCCCCCTTTGGGTTTGTTGAAAACTCTTTCATAAAAATATACATCGTTAATTCTTCAGCCACCAATCACCTATTTTGATTCTGATAGCGATCAAGGATTTACTCAACACATACTCTAAGCCCACATGAGCAATGCTCGGTGTGAGAAACAAGAGTAAATGAAAATTTCATCAATGAATCACTTCATCTCTGACACCCACTGTTGACATCAAACTGATACCAATTTTTACCAAACTGATACCAATTTATGGAAATATTTTTACCACATTCCAACATCACTCTTCTTCTTTCACCACGATCCTCACCTGTCGTGATATCTATTCTTTGATCGATCACTTCTAGAATCATCAGATTCAATACGCTCCCCCTTTCTCATTGCTCCCCCTATCTCATTGCTCCACCTGTCAGCTTCTCCCCACATAATTCGTGATTTTTCAAAGAGCCACACTGTCTCCCCCTTGAACAATCACTATTTTCTCCCCCTTTGTCAACGAACCCAAAGATCGCTCCTTTGTAGTTTGTAACAGAGTAGAGAACACATTTCATCACATTAGGGAAAAACACATCAGACCACGGGGAGAGGGGGTGGTTCAACATCCACACTCGTTTAAGTGAGGGGAGTTGAATAAACTCCCAGATCCAGTCAATGCCTTTCAAAAGCTTCCTTGTGTAAGGCCTTTGTTAGAATGTCTGCAACCTATAGTTCTGTAGGCACAAACTCCAACTTCATGATTCCCTTCTCAACCTTCTCCTTGATAAAATGATACTTTATCTCAATGTGCTTTGTCCTTGAGTGATAGACGGGATTTTTTCTAAGATTTATGGCACTTGAGTTATCATATTGGATTCTGATCAGAGACTTCACTTCAACTCCCATATCTTCAAGCTGCTGCTTTATTCACAATAACTGTATGTAAGCTTGAGTGGCCACAATATACTCAGCTTCTACGGTGCTCAATGAAATGCAATCTTGCTTCTTGCTTATCAAATAAATACATAATTCACCAAGATAGAATTCACCTCCTGATGTTGATTTTCTGTCATCTGTTGATCCGGACCAATCTGCATCAGTGTATCCCAATAACTCTATTTGAGATTTTTCAGTATATGTCAAGCCGAAATCCACTATGGCCTGGATATACCGAAGTATTCTTTTCACTACAATAATGTGGCTTTCCTTGGGATTGCTCTGATATCTCGTTGTTTGGCATGTGGAAAAAACAATATCAGGACTTGTCGCAGTCAAGTACAACAAACTTCCAATAATTTGCCTGTATTCTGTGATATTAACTGTCTTGCCATCCTCATCTTTTGATAATTTCATCCGGGTAGCAACCGGAGTCTTCATCTCCTTGGAATTCTCCATGCTAAAACTTCATAAACCCTACTTGGCATATTTTGATTGAGAAATGAATGTTCCATTCCTTCCTTGTGTCACCTGTAGACTAAGGAAAAATGTTTGCTCTCCAATCATTGACATTTCAAACTCATTTTTCATGAATTTGTAAAATTTTCTGCACTGAGCTTCATCTGATCCGCCAAATATTATGTCATCGACATAAACTAACACCATAATCCTTTGATTACTTTTTTTGCTAAAATAGAGATTGTAATCAAATCCCCCACGCTGGAAACCAAGCTTCTTCAAGTACTGATCAAGCCTTGAGTACCATGCTCTTGGTGCTTGTTTCAGCCCATATAATGCCTTCTTCAGCCTGAAAACTTTTTTCTCATCCTCATGAATTAGAAAACCATCTGGATGGTCAATATACACCTCCTCTTCTAGAACACCATTCAAGAATGTGGATTTGACATCCATCTGGAACACTTTGAACTTTCTTTGCACTGTTATGGCCAAAAATAGTCTGATTGTCTCCAGCCTTACAACCGGTGAAAATGTCTCATAAACATCTATTCCCTCTATCTGGGAGTATCCCTTGAACACTATTCGTTCTTTATTCTGAATCACTTTGCCATCTTCATTCATCTTGTTGTGATAGACCCATTTAGTCCCGATGACATTCTTTTTTGCAGGTCTCGAAACAATCTCCCACGTCTGGTTCTTCTCAATTTGATCAAACTCTTCATTCATAGCCTGAACCCAGTTTTCATCTTCAGCTGCATCAAAAAAACATTTCGGCTCCAACTGAGATAAAAATGATTTTTGCTATAATTATTTCATTCTTCGATTCTGAACTGGAGCTGTCTGATCACCAATTATATTTTTCCTATCAATTTAAGCTCGACTCTTTGTTTTCCTAGCAGACACAGACTTGACACTTTCTTGTTCATCATCAGTATATTCTTCTGAGTCAGCCTCTGCCACTTCTACTCCCCCTGTGTTTCTTACCTCATCATCACTTTCATCTAGAAACTATTCACTGGGTCGTTGAGAATTCTATTCATTTTCAACTATAGTGACATCATTACTCTCAACAATTTTTCACAGCCTTTTGATGAAGCATTTATATGCTTTAATTTTCCCTGAGTAGCCAAGGAATATCCCCTCATCTCCTCGTGACTCAAACTTCCTATGATTTTCTTTGTTGAGTATGAAACACTTACTTCTAAATATTTGAAAATATTTCAACATTGGCTTCTTTTCGTACGACATTTCATATGGAGTCTTCCCTTCTTTTGGACACAATAGAGACCTGTTCTAAATATAGACTGATGTCAAAACTGCTTCCTTCCAAAATTTCTCTAGTAGGTCCTTTTCAATAAGCATCATTCTGGCCATGTTGTTGATGGTCCGATTTATCCTCTCAACCACTTCATTTTATTGGGGAGTTATCACTGATGAAACTTGATGCCTTATTCCGTGTTTTTTGAGATAGTCTTCAACTTGACTATTTGTGAATGTTGTTCTGTTATTAGTAGGAAACTTCTGAATTTTCTACCCAAGCATCCTTTCTGATTCCCTCCTATACCGCTTTATGAAACTGAACACCTATGTCTTATGGGTAACGACAAATACCCAAGCCATTCTACTATAATCATCGATGAAAAGAACATAGTACCTTTTCCCATTTATAGCTCGTGGTGAGATAGGTCCACATACATCTGCATGCAACAATTCGATCACTCTAGTTGATTTCTATTCCTTTGGCATGTATGTATTTCTAATGATCTTCCCTTGTTGGAAAGCATCACACGTATGAGTGCGATCACGCGATAGTTTGGGAAGGTCTCTAGCAGCATCACACTTTACCAGATCTTCCATGGATGGTTGGCATAGATGACCAAGTCTCTTATACCACAGCTGGTTTTCTTCCTCTTTGGATAAAAGGCACATATCTTCTTCTCTACCTATAAGGTAAAGATTTTCCTTTTTCCTTTTTCCTTGCAGAACAACTACTCCATATTTTCCTTTCACAACACACATATTCTTGGTAAATCAGATAGAATGCCCAGAGTCACACAGTTGACTGACACTGATCAAGTTATGAATAAGACCCTCTAATACCAAGACATCAGCACGTCTCATTTATTTGCCCCCAAAATTGGCTTTTCTTGAGCCAACAATCTTTAGGCCTTCATCGTTTCAAAATTTGACAACTCTTTCTTTGTCATATTTTATGCCTGTAACAAGATCCTTATTACCCATCATATGAGATGTGCAACCACTATCAAGGATCCACACACCAGATCGATCTGATGCTTTAATGGAAATATATGCCACCACGGCCTTCTCATTTTTCTTTATCTTGGTCCATACTTTTTCTTTCAGACTCGGCATGGATTGAGGATTCTGCTCTTTCTCAGAGTATGATGGACCATCTTCATCTTGAAAAGATACAAATCTATTCTGCATTTTTAACTCACCTGTCGGTTTATTGATCTGCTGCTTTCAAATGTTTTGATTCTTCTTTGGCACATTTCTCTGAATGGTCGAAGTTAAGTACCTAGCCATGTGCCCAAATCCTCCGCACCAAAAACAGTGTCCTTCGAAATATGTTCTGGAAAATTGTTCTCTATTTGGCTTCCACCTCTGTTCTTGTTCCCTTCATTATCTCTTGGCTATGGAACGCACATACTGTGAATGTCCCATCTTTCCATAACAATAACACCTGATACAAGGTGCATTCCTTTATGTTAATTCAGCACTATGAGTTTCCCCTTGGAATCTCTGAATATTCTAATTATTCTTTGTTCCCAAATCAACCTTCAATCTTGGGACGGGTTCTTGCGGTCTGACTTCAATTGCTACATATTTTTTATTCTAATCAAGTCCTGAATCAGTCTTAACGTTTGAGATCAATTTTTGCTTCTTTCCTAATGAACTACTAGGCTTTTCTTTCATCTTTTCAGTCTTTGGAATTACCTACTTTCCCAAGAATGTATTGGGAATCAAGATTTTTTCCTGGTCTTTAACTTTCCTCTGCGGATTGATAACTTATTCTTCAATCTCTTCGATATGCTTGACGTGATCTTTCACTTTTCTGTTCAACCCATTGATATCCCTTTTCTGTTCTTCAATATTGAGCTTACACTCACTGACTGATTCTGAGTTCTCTAGTGTTGATGACTTTAGTTTTTCAATTTCTTCCAACAACTCAGACTTCTCTTCTTCCTACTGCTGCATATAGAGTTTGGCATCATGAACAAATTTATTGGCTTTCTTCATTTTTTCTCTCCAAACATCTATCTCCTCAAGAGTTGCTTCCAACTCAGCTTCCATATCAACTCTTCCTTCAACTTATTCTTCTTATTCTACGTCAGTTTCTTCCTTTTCCTGAGAACTACCGACGACCGCCACCATAGCATTTTCTCCTCGATCTTTAAAGTTCTCTATTTCCTCAACCTCTTCAACCTCCGACTCATCTGAACTATCTATTTCTGGTGAAAAAAGATTCTTCTTCTTGAAGAAATTTCTCTTGAACTGCTTCTTTCCTTTCACATAGGCTGAAGATTTCTTCTTGAGAATTTCAACATCATCTTCATCATTTTCTTCTTGAAATTTTTTGGGGCATCTTACTGCGAGATGTCTAGCCTTTCCATATCTAAAGCATGCAATAGGTAGTTTCCCTTTGAACTTTTCTTTTCTTCTTTGAATATTTGAGGAGAGGAATGAAATTACCTTATCTATCTCTTCTTCTTCCTGAGAGTCTTCAATGGTGAGCTTTTTCAAGGCCATGAATTCCACCTCTTTGGATTTCCCCTTTTCTACAGAATCATTATCATCATTTCTCAGTTCATATGCAATAAGAGTTCTGTGTAGGTCATCCAATGTCAGCTCTTTTGGATATTTATCTTCTAGCACTAAAACTTTTGGATTGAACCGAGGTGGAAGCTTCCTCAAGATGCGCTTCACAATTTTTATGTCTTCAATAACTTCTCCAAGACATCGCATGTCTTCTACTACAACATTTACCCTATCGAAGAATGAATCAACAGACTCATTAGGGTTCATTCTCAAATCCTCATACTTGTTCCACAACACTTGCAGCCTTGCCTCTCTGACCTTTGTATCCCCTTCATATATATTCAATAACTTTTCCCACATGAAATGTGATTTTCTTCAAGACATCACCTTTTTATATATAGGACTAGATAGGGAACCCCCTAAGGCATTGATTACTTTGTCATAAACATCCAACTCTCTACGATCAACTTCTGATAATGCACCAATGTTGATATCTACTGTTATACCATGCATTGCTGTTGTGAATAAATCTATTCCCAAAGATTGGAAGTAGTGTTGCATCTGATTCTTCCATAGCTGAAAATTGTTCTCGTCGAAGATCATAATTCCTTTATGATTAGTGACCTCTATTGAGATAAGAACTAATATCAACATTTCCCTTTGATACCAATTGTTAGGTCCACAAGGCTGAATACCCTGAGAGGGGGGGTGAATCAGGGTATGACTAATTTAAAAATAAATCTCGTTCTGATCTTGTTTTTCTGTTAAGAAAAACACTCTTTTCTCCCTTTCCTGTTGCACAGTATAAATAGAAATTAAAGCAAGCACAGGACATGGCAATTTTTACTTGGTTCACTGCTAAGGGCTACGTCCAAGGAGCATACACCGACTAGTTATCGATCTTACAAAATTCCACTAAACTTCACTAGCTGTGGATTACAAGGTTTGGGCACAGTCACTCTGTCCCAGGATCACTGCCTTTACAAGGTTTAGGTTCAGCTCCCTGCTTTCCCAAGGGTCACTCCCTGTTTCTCTCTCTCTAGCTCACTACCGGTGGAGAGGATCACCTTCTTCATCTTCCTTCGCTCACTGCTCTGGAAAGGATCCACTCACAGTTTATAAACCTGTAGGTCTCTTCATTTGCATGAAATAATGCATCTTCTTCTGTATGTAGATGCTCTGTTGAAGTCCAACTTTCACCCGTAGATGAATCTCTCTTTGCACTAAAGGTATTGGGCAAACTTCCTACTTCCACATAGCCCGAAAACACTACTGGAAAAACAACGTTAGTTGGAATGCAAGTCTAATACGGCGTGCAAGTATCGGCGCGCAAGTCTACCTTAGACACTTGCATGACACAATCTTCTGCAACTCCAAACTTTTGTGACTCACATTCCTTTACGCCCAAACCAATATTGGCGCGCAACTAATGACAACCGCCCTTCTTCAAATCTGGCACACAAGTCCCACTTGCGCGACACACCACCACTTGCGTGACCACCACACCTGCGTGATGGGAGCTCTGATTATGTAAATTTTTGAACTCCGTTGAGAAATGAGGAGGGGTGGTACAGTATTTATAGGCAATTTGACCACCCTGCACGATGGTGTGCAAGTCAACCCTCGGCGCGCAAGTCTCGGCGCGCAGGTCTCTTCCCCTGTAAGTCACTTCCGTGAACCACTTCCAAACTTGCGTGAACCTCTTTACTTTTCCATATTTTGAAGTTATGATATTGAAAAACAATAGGCACGCAAGTTTCCAATCCTCCTAGGCACGATCGTGCAAGTCCTTTCTCTTGGCATGCAATTCACCTACGCGACCAACTCAATACTTGCGTGACCCTTATCCATTTTCCATATTTTGATGATCTGATCTTGAAAAACATATGGCGCACAAGTTTTCAATCCATCAAGTACATGGCACACAAGTCCCTTTTCCGAAAACAAATTTTCTTCATTTGTCGATTTTCATGCCCAAAAATTTGGCAAACACTGGAAAACGGTGCCACCTTGTATCTGTTCTTTTTGTACCGCCTCTAGATCATCCATTCCTTTGTCGAAGTTCATGAATCAAACATTTATTGTTAACCAAAACTCTTGAACTCGACATTCCACCATGAAATCCCCTTTTTCAACAAATTTTTATGTCATGGTTTGCTTTGTCAACAATCACAACACATATGTCCACTTTGTCAACAAACACAATCACCTTAAAAATGCTTCAATGATACGTTGAGGGATTTTTTCCCAACATGAATCTAAATTCCATTAAAATTATTAGAATATGTATCTATATTACCCCTTAATTTCCATTTCATTTACATATGATGAGACACCCATTTATCTCTCATCAACCATTTTTATGTATTCTTATTTCATGTTGTTATGCTGCCGAAATTGCACCGCAATTTTTCTCAAGCCAAAGTCATTGTGTAGTGAATACTCTGCCCATTTCTGTATCAATGGTATTCACCTTGATGAAAATTTACCTATTGATTATATATTTTCATGTATTAATTCCACATTCCTTTATTGTGGAATAAATTATGATATTTAATGAATCCATGTTGTATGATCTGTGTGGCACACTTATGCATGAAATGAAATGTTTAAGAAGGGTGCACCCTAATAGCACTCCAATACATTGGGTAAATATTTGTATCATGATACATCAAGTGAAATTAGGGTTTACTCATGATAATTCAATTGAAATAAGTTTTTACTCATTCTAATTCAAGTGCAATGAGGTTTTACTCATGCTCCATTTTCCATGAGCATTGGCTCCTACTAATACCATGTTAAGTGTTGTTGTCACATTCCCATGTTGTGATAATCATGCTTTATCATGACTTTATGTTCATGTTTCTTTTTTTCCCCATTGATATGCCTATTTCATAACATGTATTTTATTCTTCATGTTATGCCTTGTTTACTCCCTTACTGGGCTTTATAGCCCTCCCTTTTCTTATGCTTGTCCTCAGTTTATCCCATGCAATGCTAAGTATGAAGGAATTTAGTGGTCATGAAAAATAATTTTTCAATAAAGATATTGTGTTTAATGTTTTAAGTAGTTATGTAATGTTCCTAATCCCTAAATACACTATACCTATCAATATTCCATGTTGTTTCAAGTAAAGATTTTATGTAATAAATCATGTTTTAGTGTGTAATAAAAAAACAAGGTTGTTATAGAGATTACATGTGATAAACATTTAGATATGAAAAGCATGTAAGTTTTCAAAACATGAAATGCTAGCTACAATTTCTAAAAGATGCAACTTTTAATAAAACAGTTTTCAAGTGGGCTATTTTAAATAATAAACACTTTTAAAAATAATTTCAATGCTACTGAATTTTCCAGCCAACCATACTGTATGATGATGGTAAGCACAAAGTAACTAATGAGCACAAGAAGTGGGAAATAACCCCTAGGCACTAGCTCACTATGGGTCCCAGGTACCTCGTATCTCAGTGAGAGTAACCATCACAATATCCATTCTCATGCACAAGCCACTAGTAGGGAACATACCCATAAACTATTGGTACCCAATCATTATCATCATCATAGTTTAGTTAGTGTTGTATGAATCAAACTTGATATGTGAAACTGTGGCCAAACCTCATAGGATCACTAGCATACAAGTACATGTCCACCCACCTAGATACCTAGGTTTCCCTCTTGTGCTCAAGCAAGTTCAAAAAGCCATGAAATATAATTTTCACATGAAAAAACCAATTCCACATCACACATCAAGAAAATAGCCCAAATGTACATCACCCAAGCACATCATCCCCCATTTCATTCAATTAGATTTTGAAATCAAATTCACACCAAAATAGCCCACAACGCATTTCGAAAGTCTTTCACAATTAAAAAAAACTTTAACAATTTTATAAAATATTTCCCAAGATTATAATCATCAAATAACAGCCCACTCACATGTTACACAATACCCTTTTCATAAAAAAAATCCATTTTCCACATGACACTCACACAAAACAGCCCACAACCATGTTTTTCACCCACATTACAATTTCATAAATCACCTCGACAAATTAAAAAACTTTATCAAAACGTTTGACATCATAATTGAAAAATTTATCTTTCAAAAACTCATTTTAAGAACATACACCCACCAAAATAGTACATAAAAATATTTTGTATACTTTTTGTAACTCATTGAATCATTTACACTTTTCATAAAACCAACCCAAGGGGTAAACTATGGTTTTCACACAATACCTATTTTAACACCCTATTTCAAAGACAAAATCTCACCAATACCAATCCAAAACAGAATTTTCAGCCCTATAAATATTTAAAAAACCACTCTAAAATGTTATAAAATCACCTCGAATAATACCACAAAAGATACACATGAAAACACACATCTTCATAAAATGATCTCAAGAAGTATAACAATGTTTTACACATCAAACTCATTCAAAAACCCCCTTACAAGGCCCAAAAGACACTAAGGCATTATCAAAACATAATTTGAAGTTCATTTCAACAAATAATAAATCAATTTAATATTTTATAAAACTACCACAAAAGATATCACATGTGTTACATTCGAAAAGTACACCACTTCAAACAAAAATACAACTATAAAATTAAATTCTTAACCAAATCCATCAAAAACAATTTTTGCACTACACACAGCATAAGAGGAACATGAAAAATCTATAAAACAAGAAAAATAACTCATAAATAAATGGTTACACATGGAATCACCTACCTTTTGAGTCGAAACCCTTAAAACATTGTGCAAAACATCAACCACACCATTGCCTCACCTAAAAGAAGACAAAAGAAACCTAAAACTTTAATATTTCACCAAAAATACAAGAATTTAAACCCTAGGTACTAACCCTAGTTTATGGACAATTTAGAACTCAATAAAGGGAGAGGAAACCCTAAGGAAAGGGAATAAATCAAAGAGAGTAATACTTACTTTCATGATTTTGATGATTCCCCCATCAAAAATCCCTTCAAAAATGAGTTCCAAGGGAGGGAGAGAGGGCTTAGAGGTTGTCCATGGTGGTACAGAAAGAAATGGGGAAGAATGGGGCGGATTTGGGTTTTTTACGGTAGGGAAAAATTGGAAATACAAAATGTTTTTAATAACCTAGACACCCATTCAATGTTTGGCTGCATGGTTTGGAACTGTACGGCCAAACCGTGCGACCTGTTCTGGCCAACCAAAAAGAAAACATTTTCCTCCAATTTTAGGGGGTTCCAAGGGGGAAAACAAGGAAGAAATATAGGCCAGGTATAGGGGAGATAAATTCCCATAAGATCCATCCCTTTCACCTTAAAACTCACCCAAATCATGGGTACAAACCACCTAAACAAAATACCCCACAAGTGGTTCCATAGGAGTGCCACTAATCAAACTAAAAAATATCACAACCTTATATAATACCTTTGACAAAATAGGAGGCCAAGTACCACAAAAAACCCCCTATACTATGGTCATAGATCAAGAACACATGAGACACCAAAATTTCAAACCTGGAGCACCCGGAAACCAAGAGAAAGCTAAGAACCAAAAGAGGAATTGAATTTAAGCATGGAATTAAAAATCTGGGTGTGAAAATTCTCCCCACCATAAATATTTTCTTCCCCATAAATCCAAAGTTAGGAAAAATAAAAAACTAAAACCAACTGATAAACCATTATGTACTTCTTTTCCATGCTTTGGTCCGCCTCTAAAAGGAAAAAACACCTCCAGTGATCAATTAAAGAAGGAATACTCTCATAAATCAAAACATACACCACTTTCCTAAAATTATCAAGCACATTAATAATTAATCCCAAAAGAAAACTCCTCAAACACCATCAAAACAAGACTCCCGCAATTTACCCAAATGAACAACAATAACTAATAAGGTTACATATACCTTGCTTTAACCAAACTGTTGGGTGTTCTCTAATATCAATGTTTACGAAAGAGAGATATAGGTAGTTAGATGGATTTTAACAAGACTACCTACCGCCAAGACAAGACCAAGGACCAATATGAGTTACTAGTATAGGGAGACACAAATGGGCTCCCCACCATAAGAGATAACATAAGTTTTCCGAGACAGAATCAAGTCACTAACAGGGGAGGTCCGAATAGACTCCCTGGTACAAGGGGTAAACTCCCATTAGACCTTCCCAAAAGAACAAACATAAAATTCATAGTGGGTCTCCCCAGCATAATAACCAACCATATTAATTGACTCGCACGGTGTGGCAAGGAAATATACCAAAACATAAAGCGTTTGGACGGTCGCACGGTTAGTCTGCACAGTTTGGGAAGTCATGCACTAACCATGCAGATCATTATTTCTACATAGATTCCTAGCACATGGTCACAACTAATAATTCACAAAATATTTGCTAAACCATGAAGACACTATAGGTTTAAACTATCCTTATCTCTCATACTAAGGATATTACTTTGGACAAGGGTTTAAACGACCCTGGGATATCCCCTGACTACGTGCCAGCTTCTCTCCAGGACCTATGGCTAGAGCTCAAATGATTAAAGCATTTCAGCCTCACAGATTAGGTTTGGAAACCCCCTGACTGGAACATCTTCTTTCAGTTCCATGAAAACACACATTTTCATAAAATTCTCTCGTGAATTATAACAAAGTTTTACACATCAAACCCATTAAAAAAACCCTTCCAAGGCCCATATGACACTAAGGCATTAACAAAACAATAATTTGCATCCCCTTTCGATGACTAATAAATCAATTTCATATTTTATAAAACTACCAAAAAAGATATCACATGTGTTACATTTGAAAAGTACACAACATTAAAAAAAATGAAACTATAATATTAAATGCATAACCAAAACCATCAAAAATGGTTTCGCACCACACACAGCATAAGAGGAACATGAAAAATTAGTAAAACAAGCCAACTAACTCATCATAAATGGTTACACATGTAATCACATACCTTTGGATTCAAAACCCTAAAAACTTGGTGCGAAACATCAAGAAACCAAATATGAAAATTGGGAAAAATTGGGAATGATTTACCCAAGTTTATAAACATAAAACAAAAAACAAACCCAAGAAACCAAATCTGGATTTTATAAACCAAAACATATTCTACTAAAATTCAGAACTAAATTACACAAGTTAAAATAATTTTTAAAGACCATTAAAAATGTAAAAAATGAAATAAGGACATCCTAAGAAACTCCACAAGGCCAGAGGCACCTCCCTCAAGCCATCTCCACAACACTGAAACTCGTACAACCGGTAAAAACCCCAATTGTTGGCACAAAAGTTGTACCCAAACATAAGACAAAAATATAATCAAGTCTACCTACACCCAAAGGTGTAAGTAGGGTGTGATCCCAATACCATTAGGATATCACCACTAAGAGATTCCATGTGATAAACTTTTAGATACAAAAATCATGAAAGTTTTCAAAATATGAAATACTAGCTACAATTTCTAAAAGATGCAACTTTAAATAAAATAGTTTTCAAGTGGGCTATTTTAAAGAATCAACTCTTTTAGAAATAATTTCAATGCTACTTAATTTTATATCCAACCATATTTTATGTCATTGGTAAGCACAAAGTAACTAATGAGAATAAGCAGTGGGAAATAACCCCTTTTAACTAGCTCGATGTGGGTCCCAGGTACCCCATATCTCAATGAGAGTAACCATCATTATATCTGTTCTCGTGCACGATATACTAGTATAGAACATACCCATAACCTAGTGGACCCCAATCATCATAATAATCATAGTTTATTTAGTGTTTTAAGCATCAAACTTTCTACGTGAAACTTAGGTCAAACCCCATGGGATCACTAGCATACCAGTACACATCCACCCACCTAGATACATGGGTTTCCCTCTTGTGCTCAAGAAAGCTCAACAAACCATGAAGTATAATTTTCACATGAAAAACCCGCTTCCACATCACACATAAACCAAATATCTCACATGTACATCACATAATCACATCATCCACCTTTTCAATCAAATTTTTTTGAAATCCTAATCACAACAAAATATCGCACAACACATTTAGAAAATACTTCATAATTCAAAAAATCATTTAAAAATTTTATAAAATTTATCCCAAGATGCTAAACATTACATAACTTCCCACTCACATGTTACACAATACCCTTTTCATAAACAAAATCCATTTTTACATCACACTCAAACAAAACATCCCACAACCATGTTTCGCACCCACATCACAATTTCATAAATCACCTCAACAAATTAAAAAACATCATGAAAACGTTTGACATCACAACTGACCACTTAATCTTTCAAAAACTCATTTTAAGAACATACACCCACCAAAATAGTACATAAAAATCCTTTGTTCACTTTTTTTAACTCATTGAATCATTTACACTTTTCATAAAACCAACCCAAGTGGTAAACTATGGTTTCTAAACCTATTTCAATGCCCTCTTTCAAAGCCAAAATCTCACCAATAGCAATAAAAAATAGATATTTCATCCCAATAAATGTTTATAAAACCACTCTCAAGTGTTATAAAATCACCTCAAATAATACCACAAAAGATACACATGAAAACACACATTTTCATAAAATTCCCTCAAGAAGTATAACAAAGTTTTAGACATCAAACCCATTAAAAACCCCCTTATAAGGCCCACATGACACTAAGGCATTAAAAAATAGAATTTTCAGCCCATTTAAACAACTAATAAATAAATTTCATATTTTAAAAACTACCACAAAATATATCACATGTGTTACATTTGAAAACTACACAACGTCAAACAAACATGAAACTATAAAAGTAAATGCTTAACCAAATCCATAAAAAATGGTTTTCACACCACACATAGCATAAGAGGAACATGAAAAATCAGTAAAAAAATAAAACTAACTCATAAAGAAATGTTTACACATGGAATCACCTACCTTTTGAGTCGAAAGCCTCAAAACATAGTGTGAAACATCACCTGCACCACCGCCGCACCTCAAGGAAGATAAATGAAACCTAAAACATCAATATTTCACCCAAAACACAATAAGTTAAACCCTTGGTACGAAACCTAGTTGCAGGAAAATTTATAAATCTAGAAATGGTGAATGAAACCCTAAGGAAAGGGAAGAAATCAAAGAAATGAATACTTACTTTCATGATTTTGATCCTTCCCCCATTGAAACTCCCTTCAGAAAATGAGTTCAAAGGTAGGGAGGGAGATCTTGGAGGCTATACATGGAGGTAGGGCCTGAAATGGGGAAGAATGGGGTGGATTTGGGATTATTCTGGAAGGGAAAAATTAGAAATACAAATTTTTTTTAATGACCTGGACACCCTTGCATGGTTTGGCGGCATGGTTTAGAACCGTGCGGCCTGTTCGGGCCACCCAAAAAGCTTCCCTTTTCCACCAATTTTAGTGGTTAAAGGGGGGAAACCAAGGGCAAAAGATAGGCCAAGTATAGGGGAGAAAAATACCCAAAATACCCCTCCATTTTCACCTTAAAACTCACCCAAATCATGGGTACAAACCACCTAAACAACATACCGCAAAAGTGGTTCCACTAGGAGTGCCACTAATCCAACTCTAAAACACCACAACCTTATACAATCCCTTTGAAAAAATAGGATCATAAGTACCAAAAAAACCCAAGACTATGTTTATAGATCAAGAACAAAGGAGACAGCAAAATTTCAAACCCAGAGCACTTGGAAGCCAATATAAAGCTAAGAACCAAAAGAGGATTTGAATCAAAGCATGGAATTGAAAATCCGGGTGTGACACTATCCATTAGTAAAAAAAATAATTAGCACAAATGTTTTCTCTATATCTCTCTAAATATCTCCCAAGGTGTTCCCAATATCATACTAAGCTCCCCTAAATATTTTTGAAGCACCATATCAAGGTAAAGATGTCCATCTTATATTTTACATTCAAGCACCCTTTTTATATTTATCACATTAAATATCATTTTATTATGTTTTCATGTATTTATAAACATATAATTACTATAAAATTGATATTATAATAATGATATATCATTTATCTACTCTTTTTAATACCTTCACCTAATATGTTATTATACCAACATTTGGGGATCCTCTTTTCTTCATCTTTAATCAAGAATATTATTTGAGTTTTGGATTTTGATTGAAAATTATCAATATTGGAATATGTTTTTACATATACCATTATTTTCATGATGATTAGCATGTATTTTGAGTCCACATTTAACTATAATTAAACCCTTCAATGAATATTTATGTACAACCATTATACTTTTGAAATTATCCTATGATTTTCTATGTAAAAAATTTTTATAGTGAATAACCATCCTTATTCCCACTGAAGGGTGTTCAACTAGACATAAATATCATTTATTTATTGGGTAATTCCATATATATAACCCATAATATTTAATCATGAGATTAAATGTTATGATATATGTTCTTATGTTGTATGACCTATGTGGCACACTAATTCCTATACATGATCTGAATTTGACATGTGGGCCCCTAAATATAAATCACTACAATCAATTGGTAATTTTTTTATCTCATGATATACCAAATAATTTGTATGATAGGTTATCCTAATCAAACAATGTTGTGATTTATTTGAGATTATCCATTACTTATTATTATGATTCTATGGTTTATGTTGTTGTCGTATTCCTATGATTCATTGATGTTATCATGTCATATCATGATTTAGTGTACATGATTATGATTCTAAACCATTTATGTCAAATTGATATGACTATTTGTGATAATGTTTTTGTTTCATCAGGTTATTCATTGATTATTCCCTTTCTATGATTTATAGCTCACTCCCTTGTTCTGTATGTCCATAGGTTATCCACTACAGTTTTAGAAGAGAGATCGAAATTTATTATCATTTTAAAGAGTTTTAAAAAAAATGTATCCTTGTTTCATATAAAAAAATTTATCTAATTATCTAATGACATTATTAATTTAGATATTTTTGGATTATATTAAGTCTATCATTATGTAATTTACCTAACTCAGATTCCACTAAAATGTTCCCTGAGTCCGATTGGAAACATGACCTCAAGAACATATCCCCAAATTCCAGAGGCTTACAAGTAATAGTGAGGGAATTTGGTGTGTCTATGGAGATACTATGTACGTATCACCAGAGTTTATCACAATAGATATAAAATAACATATATATCACAAAAGTAGTAACAAAACCAGAATTAAACAACATCCAAGGATAGATATATATATATAAACATAATCAAAAGGAATCTCATATAAAAATAATGATCATACATGTCATGTCATGTGTCTATAAAAAAACCCAAAACATGTATCCAATCAATTTTACAACAAATGTAACTGAATACCAAAAAGGAAAAAAAAGTTCTATCTGCAGATTGCATTATGAGCCTTATCTCACTCACTTCCTCCCTTGATCCAAAGCAGTAATCAGAAACTTATAGCAGGGTGATTTCTAATGTCCATACCTCAAAACATAAATTTTTTCAGGTACTGAATGGTGACCTGAACAGGGTGTGAGATACAATCCAGGTAGGTACCCACCAAAATGTATAATTCCATACAGTTAGTGAATGTATAATAATAACATTTTGTGGACAGTAATAGAATATATTCAGAATTTCTATATATAAACAACCCATAAAAGTATGGGTTCATAGGGACACTCGTCCTCAGCTACCTTCTTCATCCTTAGTTGAAATTTATCTAAATAAATAGTTAGTAATGTGTCAATTTATAATCAAATTCAATTAATCAATCACTCTTATTTAATAAATATGTCTCATGACCTGGCACATAGCCCAGCATCCCCCATATAGACATGTGATCAAGGATACCTAACGAGGCCATCAGTATGGTATATGTCTTTGATCAAATCCAAGCATGTTTATTTTCATTGAAGATACATCATATAAATAACTTTTAAGTAAATAAAAAATTAAGAACCTAAGACCATATTTTTCATTCCATTTTTGGAATCCAGGTATCCCTTCAAGTGTAACATAAACCGAGCACCTTATAAGCTCATCCATGGTGATCCCCCTTGAGTACCCATGTATTGCTCTAGGTGTGGTATAACATCACTATCAACTAAGTCTATCTACAGTGGTACACTAAAGGATCCCAAGTATCACCCATGAAATATATAATCAATATCCCTCTGATTACATCCTTGGAAATCCACTGAGGGTTCCCAATTATCACTCCTATTATATATAGAATCGACCCACTGAGTCCATTTTTTGAAATCTATAAAGAGTTCAATTATCACTGAGGTGTATAATTGTCAAGACACTGAGTCCATCATTGGAAATCCACTAAGGATTCCATGTATCACTTAGTCATAAATAGAGGGAAAAAAATGTGTCTTTCCATGGAATTTTATATGAACCCATTTGTCACCCAAGGAATACATTCATTCAATCAATATCATTAAATTATTTCAAAGGTAATAACTATGATAATCTCATTTAGACATCACCTTAGATGGTTGATCAAGGATTTGGCTATTCATAGAAGCCTTATCCTCCTCATTATCACACTTGGTAATGATCAATATATGAATAAACTCATGTTTAGATAATAAATTACATGCCCAATACTAGGTACATCGTCATTTTGTCCCTTTAATTAATCAATTCAATTACAACTAACAAATCAATATTAAACATATCATGGAAAGGGGTAAATGACACACCTAAAATTTATCCACATTCAAAATACACCCCTTGTGTTCTGGGTAATTAAACAACACTCCCAAGGGGTGGTTTGAATTCATAGTCCTTAATCTTTAATCCTTATCAATTGGTTCATTAATTACATATTTCATGCCTATACATTTTAAAAAATGATTAAATTCCATTCCAATGTAATATCTATAATAATTTGGTATGTGGAATAATGTAATATTTATAAACACTTCAAATTTGAGGTAAAATCATGATACCACTTAATGTAGGTCTGTACTAGAGTTCTCTTCAAGTATCACCTCCTAATTCAACTCAGATCAGGAGAAAAATGAAGAACGGGTGATGAAAATGAAAATAGGTCTTATTAGCTTTCACCTAAATATAATATTCGTTACCAAGAAGAGATAGGAATGGAAAAAATTAAGTGATTACTCTTTGACATAGATATTATGAGACCAATGAGGATCGATTCCATGATTGGATGGAAGAGATGGATCAAAATCTGTGATTTAACTTCAATAGGATATCTCTAAGTCAAGGGGTTTTTCATGGGAGAAGAAATAGAAATTTGGTTTGAAATATAAAATTAATTAAGGTTAATTTCATAATTTTACACAAAACCACTGGGCCGCATTGTTTAGTCACATGGTTGGCCAAAACATGAACCAACCATGTGCTCACTACTGTAATAAGCATACTAACATTATGAAAACTATGTGTCATCTCACCATTAGAAACTAAAGAGGTTGTTGCTTGGGCATGTGACTCTATCCACATGGTTTTTCAAACCTTGAGGGATCCTCCATGGAATTTTCCATTCTCACACGGTTTGTATTAATCGTGTGACATACCTCTCATGGTTTCTACTAACTGTGAGGAAATCTTGTTACTCTAAAAATTCTTGTTTTGGGCTCCGAAAATTCCCTAGACACCACATATACCTCAATTTCCTAAAAGGGAATTCATATTTTTTTATAAATAAGCAATTAATTTAATATTTATTGAAGTTAAAAGATTACGTACCTCATGAATGAACTGAGTTCATACAAACATCCACCCTTAAATCAATTTGCCACATAATTTTCCTTCTAATAGTGGTAAAGAATAATCTCTGAACAACTCTGTCCACTATGGTTTTAGGTCATCCTCCTGCTCCTAGGTCTCATCCTATACATGGGAATGATTCCATACCACCCATACTAGAGGAATTGACCATCCTCATAGAACCTTTGTGTTATGATCCAATATATAAATAGGGTTATCTTAAAAGGATGCATCTACCTATAACTCACCATCTGTAGGCCGAAGATCATGATATGGGTCTGAATGATAATGGTGCAGCTATGATTCATGGAAGACATCGTGCATGGATTGGTACCTCTTTGGTAAATACAATTGATAGGGTACCAGCCAGACTCTCTCTAGAATATTGACCAACCTGACACATCATGTAAAAAGTTTACCCTGTATCCTAATCCTCATATGTACCATCCATGGTGGTACATGCAAAATGAACTTATTCCCAACATCAAACTCTAAAGGACATCGACAGTGATCAACATAAGATTTCTATTAAAACTTTCTTGTATCCATCTATTTCTAAACCATCTGAACCTAATTTGTAGTCTCCTATATGAGATGTGATCCTATCATGGATACCTATCCTGCCTATAACTATCATAGGAGTGATCATCATGGCCTACCATAGAAATCCACATAAGGTGCATTCTATATAGTGTACCGATTGATATTTTTGTAGTATAACTCATCTTGGGGTATATTCCTCTCCCAAGAGCCCCCAAAATCCAAGACGCATGCCTGTAACATTTCCTCAAGAACTTGTATCATGTGCCTTAACTATCCATCGTTCTGAGGGTGGTATGTTGTGCATAGAAGAACATGTGGACCCAGCTCCCTGTACAAACTCTTCGAGAAAAATAATGTAATTTGGGTGTCCCTATCTGAAATGATACTAAATGGGACCCCATGTAGTAGTAATATATCATGGATATACAACATTCCAAGATCAAATACTGAAAAGGATTCCTTTTTAGGATGGAAATATGAATCATTTATGAGCCTGTGAAAAACAACCCAAATGGAATAATTTCCTCTCGGCGACCACAGTAACCCTATCAAAAAATCTATCACAACATCAACCCATTTCTAATCAGCAATGGGAAACCGCATTAAAAGTATTTTTGGACACTTGTGTTTGGCATTCACCTATATATAGGTAGGACATGTCATGAAAAAAACTACTACATCTCTTTTCATACCGGACCACCAGTATTGGAGATGTAAATCCCAATACATATGGTTGACTATGGGGTGCACTGATCAAGATGAAGTATGAAAGTCTCATATCATCTCCTTTTTTTAGGTCTTCTGAATCCCATATATGATCATGTACACACTTAATTTCATCCTCGCCTATATTCTAATCAGGAGGATGGTCCTCACTTAACACACTCTTTTATTGGACTAGGTCCTTAGAATCTAATAGATTCCTCATACTTACTCTATCAATAAGGGTAGATGTGATATCTAAGGATGAAAGAAAATTCTATCTCTGGATGTCTTGTACCTCTAAGTGAATCTCACAGAACAAATCCATGATATTCCACTCCATACTGGCCCGATGAACTGCATATATCTGAGTCCTCTTACTAAGTAAATTGTCTACTATATTTCCTTTCCTAGGTGTATAGGTTAGATCAATGTCAAAATACTATAGGTACTCATCCCACCTTTGTTTTTATAGATTCATACCCTGATGTGTGAAAATATACTTGAGAAATTTTTGTTCCATGTACACTACAAAACTCTCTCCATGTAAATAGTGTTTCTAATAGCGAAAAACATGAACAACTGCATCTAATTTGAGATCATTATTCGGGTAGTTCTTCTCATGTGTTCTCAACTTTCGATACACATATGCCATGAATCTATCCCCCTGAATCATCAATGATCTAATACAAATATATAATGAATTGAAATAAACATTGTAGCTTCTACCTGGTTATAGAAAAACCATTATCGGTGTTGAATTCAATCTTCCTTTCAACTCATTCAAGGCTTAATCATATACATCTGACCATAAAAACTCCACACCCATATTAGTCATTCCCATGAAAAGTGTTACTAGGCATGATAAGTCTTGTATAAAATTCCTATAATATCTATCCATCACTATAAAATCTCATTCCTCAAAGAAGTTATTTGGATGCTCCTAAGAAACTATATCTCTCACCTTTTCTATGCCAACTGATACTCCTATCTCTAAGATAATGTGACTGGGTAGGTTGATCCATCCAGAAGTTGAACTTTGTGATATTAGCATGTAATTTATGCTCTCTAAGTGTATCCAATTCAATATCAAGATTCTCAGCATGGTTATGTTGAGTTTGAAAACATTATAGATATTATCCATGAATACCATGACCAATGAATCTTAAAAAGGAATGAAAAATAAGTTCATCAGTTCTATGAGGACTGTTGGCATGTTCGTGAGACTGAATGACATAACCAAATACTCATATAGACAATAACCTCTAAGAAAATCTATGTGAGGTATGTATAATGTTCTAACACGCACCTGATGATAACTATATATTAAGTAAATCATTGAGAATACCTAAGGTCCTCAAATATGGTTAAATATATCATCTATCCATGGTAGAGGATATTGTTTCATAACCATCAGTTGGTTCAATTTCCAATAATACACACATATCCTAAGAGTTACATCTAAAATTTTCACAAAAATGATTGATGAACCCCATAGATAACTTCTATGTTAGATAACCAATCTTCCCTCTAAACCCTCTAGCTACCTCCTGAGATCCTAAATCTCAATAGTATCCATCCTGTAAAGATGAATGGATATCATTGAAGCCTATGGAACTAGCTCAATAGGGAACTCTACCTCTCTCACTATAGTTAATATTAAAATATCATCATGAAAAACAACCTGGAAATGATCAACCATTAGAGGAAAATATTATTTATGTGTTCCCTTTTCATCAAGATATAAAATCACAATCTGGGATATCATCCTACCCAGCCCACGATGATCAGGTCCATCTCAGCTCACATAAATGTCAAATTCACCCTTTTGAATAATCTCTCTTCCCTATTTTGATGTGAAGGTCACCATTTGATGATAAAAATCAACGAAATCATAAATGGGAACCAACCATTATATCCCAAAAATGATGTAAAAAATATCATCTAAAGGAAAAAAGAGGTCTCATATGAAGTGGAACCCACCAATATGAATGGGTCTCACCATGAACTGATATACATCCTCTATTCGAATCCCCAATCGAGTATCAAAAATCATAAATCTATCAAAATATTGAACACTATGAACATGTATCTTTACAGCGGGCATATACATAAAGCTATGAGAATCCCCTATATCAAAAAGAGCATATTTTGAATTATAGGTTACTATAATAGTACCTCTCACTATTGAAGGTAAGGGATTATGTTCCTTGGGTTTTGGTTGCACTGTGTATATCTGGCTTGATCTATGGACAAATGATACAACCTGGCTACCCTGAGTAGATCCACTCTATTGTTGCTATAAATATATGGTCTAGCTACCACAACCACCGCCACTGCCTCGACTTGATCGGATAGCTATAATCCAACTCTCTATTTGCTGAGAAGGTTCTGACACTACTTCTTCATGTAGATTTGGTTTAGAACACCTCTCACTAGATGTCAGATGAAAATTTCTATAGAAGCTTTTTAGATGTCCCATCTTTTAGAAAGATCAGCACTTGACTGGAGCTCTGATGCAATGAGGTATCAAATTTATTGGTCTACCACACTAGTGGAACCTTATCTGGCTACCTGAGTATTTTATCTATCTACTTGTATCACCATTTGGAAGCTTCGTATGGTTCATCCTACTATAGGTAGATGTAGTACCAGATCTAGGTGTAGAACCACCTCGGCTTGCTCCCCCACCATCTCTCTGGTTATGCTCTGTGATAAGAACCAAATTCACTATTCCAAAAATTGTATCCAGTTGAAAGACATTCACCTATGGGAAAATTTAATTTCTAAGACAATCCTTGAATCTTATTTCTTTTGATAACTAATTACCTATCATTATAAGTGTGAAGCGATGGAGCACTGTAAAATGTTTTGAATAGTCCATAATTGAAACTTTTCCCTTCTCCAAGTGCATAATCTCTCAGGATCTATTGACCCTCAATGTCTCCAGATGGAAATAATCATATAATGCAGTATAGAAATCCATCCAAGACATCTCCTGATAAAGATCCATCTAAGTAATTACATCCCATCATCACATGGAAGAATCACGCAACATATAAGTAGCGAGATTTACCCTCCTATCAGAAGGTTCTTCAAGATTATCAAAGATAGGTAGCATGGACTCTATCAATGACTATGTATACTAGGTTCTAGCGTCCCCAAAAGACATGGATGGATACTACTTCTGGGACTCACAGATTAACTCTTCCATAGTAGGGGAATGTCTCGATGCTTCCTGAACAGTATGAATTTAATGCATAAATCCCCCACGTCATTGTGCCTCAACATCTTTTCTGGTATAACCACTTTTTCTAAGGATATCACTATAAGAGGATCCACTAGTATCCCATGGCTCACCACCTTCATAGTGTGATCATATCTACCCTCCTGGAGTATGACTAGAGTTTTTCATGGTTCCATGTCTCTATAATTCCAAATACATGCCTTTGAAAATAACATTATCATAGTTTGCATCTAAAATTGTTCATATTGAAATAGGATAGGTACAATCCTTCCTATATAATAATCACATCCCTCTTCCTACACCTTTAGTTAGGTCTGGGTGATGTAAAGATCAAAATAAATAAATTGATACAACCCACTGCCCACAACTAAGTTCTAGTCTATGTCATGTTTTATTCAACAAACAATTAAAATTTTATTTCATTTTCATAATTATTTTTATTATATCAAAATTAATTTTAAATTTTTCACCAAATTCTTATCCATAAGTTCCCATTAACCTCATGAATTAAAATATATAATCCACTTATTCCGCACCATAACCCTTCCAGTCCACGAGACTCTTGGTCCAAGACTCAACATGCAAAAAATGGCTACTTAGGGTGTCTGTTGTCGACTAATCAGGAAAAACTGCTTAGGTTATGGTAGGATCTCTATTTAATAACCATGTTTCTAAATTTTTCTGCATATAATTTCTATCACAACAGTATGTAAATCTATCATGAAACATATCACAACAACATTATATAAAGAAATGAACCTTGTATAAAATGGTATAATGCATGGAATGTTATTTCTAACAAGTTCCTAAAATGATTCATAGGATTTCATACCCTCATCTCATCCAGTTTCAAAAAATATATATCCCACAATCATATCAATAGTAATAAAAAAATTCAAGTGCATCTCCCAATGGTGGAATAAATTCAACTGTCATAGTCAATATCTAGATAACAACAATTTCATTTGAGGTCATTTGGATTTTTCCTATATGTGGGTTAGTTATGCCCCGGTATAGCTCATTACCAATTCCCAATACCTTATTATCCTTATATATTTTCACCAAATAGTAAATTAAACTAAAAATAAATTCTTTGATATTACATTGTAACATCGCGTACCCATATTCCATTGAAAGTTTCCTCGAGCATGGTTTTCCACATGGCATAAATCACATCTTACCTAATGCTAGAGTCTACCGACTAGAAATGAGGGTCTAGGGTGTGTCTATGGGGAGACTATGCCCTCATCACTATAGTGTAGCATAGGGTATATACAATAAAAAATAATTAGTGGATGAATTAATGTAATCATACAATATAAAACATCCAAGGATATATATAAATTAACATAACTATATGGAATCTAATATACAAAATAATGATCATACATGTCATGCCAGGTGTCTATAAACCATCCAAATCATGTATCCAAAAAATTGTATGGTTCATGTAATAGAATACCAAAAGGCTAAAAATTGTTATCTATAGATAGGATCACAAGCCTCAACATGGTCCTCTACTCCCTTACTCCTAAGAAGTAACCAGAAACCTATAACAGGTAACTTTCCTATCTATACCTAAAGACATATAATCTATCCAGATACCCAGTGATGGCCCAAACAAGGTATGAGATATAATCCCAGTATTTAACCACCCAATGGTCTAATGTAATGCAGTATTTGAATATATAATAATAACAATTTACATGCAGTAACATAATATCTAAAGAAGTTTTGTATGAAAACAACCCATAATGGTCTGGTTTCTAATGGACATACATCCTTTTCCACCTACTTTATCCTTAGATAGAATGTATCTGAATAAATATTCAATCTTATATCAATTTATAATCAACTTCATTTAATCATTATTTATAATTTAATAATTATGTATCGGGACCTAGCACATAGTCTAGAATCCATCATAGATATATGTGATCTAGGATGCCTAAACAAGCCATAATTATATTATAAGTATCTAATCGAATCCAATCTTGTTCATTGGATTAGAATATGCATCATATAAATCATTTCATTAATTAAAAAATTAATTACCTGAGCCCATATTTGGCATTCTTTATTTGGGATCCAGGTAGTGTTCTAGTCATAACATAAACTAATATCCTTACAATCTCATCCATGGTGATCCCCTTAATAACCAAGGTATTTATCTAGGTATGGTATAACATCATTGTACATTTATTCCTTCCTTAGAGGTCCACTGAGGGACCCCAAGTGTCACCCATGGTATATATAAACAAATTCCATCTAAGTTTGTCCTTAGAAGTCCACTAGGGGAGCACAAGTCTCACTCTTGGAATATAAAGAATTGGAACTCTAAGTTTGTTCATCGCAATACATAAGGATTCCAAGTATCACTAGGGATTAAGTATATCAAAATCCAAATGATTGTGTCTATGGAGTATATATATGAACCCATGTTTCTCCCAAGTAATATATGCATTTAATCAATATCAATAAATTATTTCCAATGTCATCACCATTATAATCTCAATGAAATTGTACCTCAAAATGTGGGTCAAGGAATGGGATAATATTTGAATTCTTAGCCTCCTTATTATCTCATGTGGGAATGGTCTAAATAGGAAGCAAATCATGCTTATACTTCCAATTACATGTCCATGCCTAGGGACAGGGTCATCCATTCTCATTCATTAATCAATTCAATTACCATTGATAAATAATTATTAAACATCCCATGGAAAAGGGTAAATAACACACCTAAAAGGAATCCACATTCAAATGCCATCAACGGTGGTCTGGGTAATCAAACAATACACCCAAGGGGTGGACTGAATCCATGTTTCTCAATCTTTAATCATTATCAATGGCTTCATTAATTAAATAGGTCATGCCTATAAATTTTAAACAAGGATTAAATTCCATTTCAAGGGCGTTTCTCTAATAATTTGTAATTTGACGAAAAAAAATATATAAACACCTATACATTAAGGAAAAATCATTATATCACCTACCATTGGTCGGTAGAAGAGTGATCATCCAGTATATTCTCCCGATTCGACTCAGATTGGGATAAAAATGAAGAACGGATAATGAAACTGAAAATAGGTCATATTATATTGCACCTAAATAGCACATAAAATAATAATAATGCAGTTTATAGGCACAAAATTAATTGAGTGATCACTGGAACATATCCAATGATATTGACGGTGCTCGATTATGATATTAGACGGAGGAGAGGGATCAAAAGATATGATTTAGCTTCAAGAGGAGCTCTCCAATCCATTTGCCTATGGATGGGAGAAGAAATAGAAATTAGGTTTGAAATATAACATTAATTAAGGTCAATTTCAAAATTTTAACTAAAAAAAATGGGTCATATGGTGATCCAAACCATTCTCTAACCATGCACCCACTGCTCTATGGAGGGGAACCCCACACAATTTGACAGCATGGTTTGACTAACCATGCACAAATGATGTCTCAATCCAGTATCAAAAACTACAGAGGGTGCCCATTGGGTGTGTTACTCTATCCATATGGTTTTCTAAACCTTGTAGGCTCCTCCAGCCTACTGTCCTAACTCACAGGATTTATTGTAATTGTGCGGCATACCCCGCATGGTTTCTACTAGTCGTGCAGTGAGACTATTTCTCCATAAACGTCAGGTTCTGAGCTATGAAAAATCCCCAGACAACCCTGATACCTCCATAACCTCAAATTTAATTCATATTAGGCTTTAATTATTAATTTAAACAAAAATTGACAGAATGTAAAAGATTTCTTACCTCAAGAAAGAACCGGGTTCATACCCTTTATGTAATAAATCATGAAAATAAGTATATAAAATATATGGGTTGTGATAAATTATTTTTTCCATGAATCATAATATATTTAAAATTTTTTAGTTAATAATATCTTATACTATGAAATTTTATTATGTTCTCATACACTTATGCACACATCATTATCACTTATGATCTTCAATTATGTAACATCCTCACCCCAATTCACTGTAAACTGTAACCAGTGACATTAGGCATGCCTCATCATATTACAGAGGATTCTAATTAATAATGGGGGTCTATAGTGTAACTAAGGGGATATATATTGCTATATCCAATACTGAAAAATTTTCACAATAACCAAACATCATCATTGAACAAAAAACATCAGAATAAATAGAGCAAAATAAAAAAAATCAATAATAAAAAATTAAATACGTATAAAATCATACAAAAATCATCTCCCACTTGGCCAATAACATATACATATATGTAAAAATGATTGTAAATATCCCTAATACATACCACATCCATATCCTAAATACATCAAATTTTACCCTACAAAATTATTGTATCCCAATCCTCTGGCCAAATTGGTCCTTCGATCAATGAAGGTTAGTCGGGTACCCAAGTGTCATGGATGAATAAGTAGGGTTTGTGTACAACTTAGTAGGGAATCACTAACTTGTATAATAAATAGAAAGTAAAAGTAAGGATTTACTTTTTTGAAAAATAAATACAATACATAACCATTAATAAATATCGACCTTTGATCCATGGGTCCTACATAATACCCAAGGTCAACTAAAACTATCTCTAGCCAGTGCTAAAGTCTCTCTGAGCATATCACACAAATATTCCTACAAATATTGGAAGCCCTACTAGTGATTATATCCAAGGAATTCCAAACCTATTCTCTTTAAAATATTTGAAATGTGACCAAGGTATTCCAAACCATATCACATATGATTCCATGGATCTTTTCCTAGGAAATACAATCCCATTTCGAATCTTATGGGACTACCCTACCAAGAACCGAGTCACAAAATAAAACATCTAGATGTAAGGAGTGTCTCTGAGAAATCCAAAAAATATATCACATATTAATAAAAGGAGTATATCCCGGACATTTCATGAGAAGATAAAATAAAAATTCTTATGAGAATTTCTTAGGATATTAAATATTATCTATAAAATCTTGTAATTTTCATGATAAAAATCCAGTTACATAGTACCACATCTAGATATAATGAGTATCTATAAGGTATCCCAACCATGTGTTATATCATGATCAACTACCATATTCTAGAAGCATTCCTTAGGAATCCATTATATCTCAGTATATATATCTAGGAAATGTGTCCCACCTACAACATATCTTATATGATCCATGTTGAAATGGTAAAAAATCTTCCTGAACAAATCCAAAAAATAAAATGTTGTCATCTCCAGTTCATGCCATATCGTCATCATAGCAATTTTCAACGTAAACCATTGATTCAGGTTGTAATGTGAAACCAAAAATCTTCACTATATATTCTCATTAATCCCTCTCACTAGGGTCACATCTCATTAGGGGAAACCACAATAGTCCCTAATGTATTTTCAAAACATCTACACCCCTATATGGATCCTCTATCTCAATCTTATCACATGTAATCATTCGTATTATAGGAAATCTGTTATAGATGTCGCATTAGGTAGATAGCCTTAATCTTATTAGCATCCCAAGTATCTCTAGGTTAGTCTGAACACTCAACCCATCCATTAATCTCAAAAGAGTCTACCCACTCAGTTACTCACACCATAGTTGGGCAAGAATGCTCTCTTGAAATGTCAAGTTACCCACATGTACTATCCTTGGGCCATCCATCACAACTCATCACTCATATATACCTTGAGGTCTCTATGTATACTATTATAGGGTAAAAAATTACATTCAATTAATAGCATAAACACCCCTAAAGTTCCAAGTGTCTCAAGAAAAAAAATTATAACCACGAACTTGGCTATCAAAGGTTAAGGAAATAATGCCAATGCCTAAGGGTCCATCATGGCCCCTAACACATTATTTGGTCTAATAATTTCATTTTTATGAAAAAATAATTATTTAAAAAAATATTGTTGAACCATAGTGTTGTGACCACGTGTCACATGTCATAAAATAAACCATAATACTATAAGGGTATATTCAAGGGACAAGCTAACTCAATTTAGTGTTATCCCCTTTCAAGAACCTCGAAAATACCTGTTGAAGCCTATCCATAGTTTCATCAACATCTTGAGAACCTATCTCAATGAAAAATATCAAATATTTAATTAAAAAAGTATAATTATTTATTAAACTCATTTTAAAAATTTATAATTAAATCATGAATTTTATTAAACAGGAATAATCACAAGACAAATCATTGAACCAAAAATACTCTCCAAACCCCTAAGATAGGTGTGAAATATACTCCTAATATGAACCCAATCATATTCTACATTATCTAGTTTTATTAATTACAGTCTTTTATAAATAAATATGAAATTAAAAATTAATTGACCAATATAAAGTCAAAATCAAAAACTAACTAAAATCTCATCGGGAAACTCATGACACCAAATGAGTGACCAAAATAAAATATATGGATCATGGAAAACCCCATACACAATCCCATGAAATCCTATAACACGCAACATTGATTCAATATCCTATTTAACTAAATTTAATCAAAAAATATTAAAAAATACAATCAGTGAAATAGTTCAACTAAAACAACATGTGATGTATTTCATATACTATCTCATGATTTTATATAAATATTCCAAAAAATCATCATTATCTATTGATTAAACCATGATATGATATAATTGGAATCCAAATTGTAAACTGAAGAATAAAAAACCTATAGAAAAGAAAGGAAAATCAAGAATATAGGAGGGAGTGCAAGAATATGAACATGAATCACTAAATAATAGTGATAAGAACACCCCAATTTTGATGGACAATCAAAGAGTAAATAGGGGGTTTGACTATTTGAGCATCACGCTGGGTGGAGGAGGGGAAATGGGGTGAGAAACATAAATGTTTGGAGGGGAAATTATAAATTTACCACTTTTAATGAGTCACAGAGTTTAGCCACATGGTTATAAAAACCATGCTACAACCATGAAACCTACACAATGCAAGTGAATGTCTCTCACTTTGTTGGTATGTATAATTTTCTAAATCGTGAACCATTTATATAAAAACCTTGAAATCTTATTTTAAAAATTTCACATAGTTTTTCAGAAACCTTGAACAAATTGTTCTCTAAGCCTTTGGTCCAAAAAATATCACATGGTCTCTAATGAGATCAATATGGTTTCTTATTAACCATTCATTAATCATTCTCATGAAACATTACTTATGGAAAAAAATTAAAAATATTAATATGTAAGGGTAACAACTTGGATTTCCCAAAATTGTGAAACCCAAATCATATAATAAGAAAAGTGATGGAAAAACTTAAAAATTTTAACATGAATCTATTAGGAATAAACCAATATATTATGGAACCCCTCTAGTATTAATCAATATCTAAAAACAACATATCATGATGCTCTAACTCTTCAAATTGGAATTTAAATCCTAGTTCTCAAAATGAGCTGCCCACAAAACTAAAAAATTAAAATTTCCCTTGAATGTTTTAACTCAAAAGGGTATGTGGTTTTACAACCTCCCAACTATAGTACTTTTTATCCTCTAGAAGACTCAAAATTATTTTAGTAATAAATTTTTATGCACTCGAGTTATTAATTCTCAATCAAATCACCACATTATACATGGCAATTCAAAATGATCTTTCTCTATAAAACTCCAAAAACAAGGAGAATTATCTAATGATGACCCAATATAGAACTCATAACCACCACTAAGGAACTAAGAAGGTGATCAACCATGCCTAAATAACCTCATTCACTAAGGTTTCATCATCTAATTCATCTCTATTCTTATCTAACTTAGCACTATAAGCCTCTACTCATCAGACATAATTCTGATCCTCGGTGCTCCCCACTATTGGTACCTCCTACTAAAATTAATTTCCAAAGTTCCATCGACACACTTATTATAGATTCCATCTCACCACAACAACCCATGTGTAAAAACACCATTCAATAATGGTTATCAATCCCCATTAATGATCACATGATGAATCAGATGATAACCCATCTACCATGATGAAATCCTCAATATGCTGGTATTTCCATGAAAAACCCCTCTCTAATACCTATAAATCAGGTATAATACTAGACATGGCATATCCAATATGGGTTTCAAAACACCACATCAATATTCATAATAATATTGTATTTTTACCTCATTTGGATTACTTTTATTGATAACTCCTAGGTTTAACTGCTGATGCACTACTAAAACACCAGATCATGAATCCTCAACTACTGAAGAAATCTTGTGACATTACAAACACTAATATTGAAGTATGAACCTAGCATCCAATGAAATTTCATATTTATATCCTAAATTATCTATAGTATCCATCATGCTCTTAATTGATCATTGGTTCACCCACAATCCTACACAACCTTGGATCATATAAAAATCACACCGAGCATGATTTTAACGCAACGAATCCTACCACCATTGCATCCAAACCTAAAATTGTTAATTAATCAGAGAAGAAGATATGATTAAATTTATTTATACAACCAAATCAAATTGAAACCATGGATATAAAATGACAGGTTATATCATCCGTAGACCTAATATCACATGGTCATTCTTCCATGGCTAAGTATGTGTTCATTACCACATGTAATGTGTAAAAACCTCAAATTATAAACCATGTAAAACTGATGTTATTTTTGACATCATGAGTTACATGTTACACCCTATATAAATAACAACAGAATATTAGAATATAATTATTAAAAATTATATAATAAATAGTTATATGGTAAATCATTAATTGTTATTATTTTTTAAGATAAATAATTAATATGAGATAATATTGAAAAAAATTTAATTTTAATAAAAGATATTTTATTTATATTATATACTTTCTTTTAAAATATAAAAAATAAAATTTTCGAATTTAAATATTTTTAAATGAAATTAATATTTTAAATTCTCACATCAAATTTTTCATAGTATTAGTTTTTACATTTTTTCTAAAGAGGTTTATTTTTAGTCAAAAAATATGGTTTTTTGAAACTTATAATTTTTAGTTGTTTTTATCATTATATAAGAATATACTAGAATATTAAAAAAATAATTAAAACAATAAAATACATATTTAATGTATAAAATTTTTTATTATGATATAATATTTGAATTTATAAATCTTTTTTCCAATATATTTAGAAATAATTTAAAATGTTACATTGATAAAAACGGTTTCATAACTTTTAGACTAATTAAATGTTTTTATGGTGAAATTTATTTTTCACATACTTTTAAATCCACCTAAATTTTATAAATTTTAAAAAAACTATTTTTTCTATATAAAATACATTATATATTAACAATATATTATATATAGAATTTTAAACGTACAAATATAATATTAATAAGAAAACATTATTATACATTTTGTGGGTTTATTTTGAAATTAACATTTAAAAACCATAAAAAATTATTTTTTAAAACGATTTCATATTTTCATATCAAAAGGTTTAAATTATGTGACTGTATGAATTAATTTTTTTTCATCAATATTAATTATAATTGTTAAAAATTTACTATGATGGAAGATGTAAATTAGGGTAAGAGTTAAAAAGTTAAATGAAAAAGATTAAAAACACTCAAGTCTTTCTATAAAATGGGTGGATGGGGATAATATCATCCCACACATTGTTCCCATCCACTTTTTTTTTAATTTGGTATCCATTGATCCTAGGATAATAACCTTTCATTATTGAAAATTTAATACTTACTTCCCACACTACTCTTCTCTTCATTTTAAAAAATGTAACACTTTAACCACTTTAATAATAACATATCATTCAAAATTATTATTGAATTACTACCAATATTATTCTCATAGAACCCACTACCACATTAGTATCCTAGAGCTAGTGGTTACATTTTTTATTTTTCAAAATATATAAGTGATCACATCCCTCTGTACTGAATATTTTATAAGTCTTGGTAAACATGATACATACATAATTCTCAAATTACATTTGGAAACACAAAATACACAACATGATGAGAGTAAATATTTTGCATCGTTGAATACATTCAAATATTTAATCTTCATATCCTGGGGAAAGGGAAAAATAAGGCTGAGATCAGATTCTCATTAAGGATTGTGTATAATGAAATATATCGTGAGTAAATAGGGAATACTCAATATAGATATATAATAAGTTGAAAACACATTCAATTTAATCAATAACTTGAAAATAAATAATAATAAGAAAATAGTAAATTAAGATCAAAGAATTTTATATAAATAATCACATGATCATTAAAATTATCCACAGATATTATTCAAAATAATTGAATAAAATTTAATAACATATTTCATAATGATGGAATACCCAATAAAAGATATTTAAAACTTACCATCGAGTCCATGTTCCAAGATAGTTTAAACAATGGGTATGTATAAAAACAAAACTCATTTAATAAGTACATGCAATTTCTTTTTATCATGAGTCATATAGATACATTAAGGGGATATATAATTTTAATACCCACTCATAACCTAATAAGTTTAATTAATTAATCATATGAATAAACAATACAACTTAATCAATATACCATATTTAAAAACTATCTGTATAGGTAGAATTAGCATAATGAATTTAAATACTTTCCCCAGTTCAACTAATCATAAACCATATAGATAATGAATGAGGATGGTATCATTAAAACATATTACCAGTGGATAAAAATGGTTTTTGTTGGTAATGGATTGAAAAAAATAAAAAAATTATTAAAAATACTCTTGAAGTAAAAAAAATTTACTTCAAAAATAAATTATAAAAACTTATGATGTCAAAAAAATTTGAAAATATGTTTTCATCAAATGGAACTATGAAATATTTTAAAATAATATTCATGTTAATGAGTATTCAAGGTAGTAGAAAATTACATTCATGTTGTGTATGTTAAAACCTATATTCCTTTCACATTTTTTAGAAAAAAAAAGAAAAAAGTAACACATTTAGAAAATTTCCATAAGATTTATTTTAAACCATTTGGTAAAACTAAAACTTTGATAAAAATTTATTTATTAATTCATTTTATAATACTAAAATTATTATTTGAACCATTTTTAGAAAAATATATAAATGGAAGAAAAAGATCCCCAATAGAGTAGAAAAAAAGTCGGTTTTCCATAAAAACATTCTTTTAGTGTCTTAAGTACATAAAAATAGAAAATGAGAGGAAAAATTTTAATTTTCATAAATAAATAGAGGAGAATAAACGTTTTGGTTTTAAGATATAATGATCATATAATTCCCCCAATAGAGATATAAACATAACAATATTTAATAATGGGGAGATTGTGAAATAAACCATTACACATATGATTATTTTGGAATCATAACCCTCATGAAGGAAATAACTTTAAATGAAACATTAAATACAATTAATTTAAATATATTTATGATATAATATATCAAATGGGTAGTATATAAACTAATAAAAAATTGTGAATATGGAATATGTCTCATAGAGGTAAATGTGAGATGAGAAACCCTTATAATAATTATCATGTTCAAGTGATAATTAATCAATTGAGTGATTATGTGTATCAAATATAAATCTTCCCAAATTATATTAGAAAAAAATTCAAAAATGGTCATTTCACATGTAATATTTTCATAATTTAGTTAATGAATAAATGTTTTAACCTAATGAAATAGTATTTAGTTAGGAAACCCTATACAAGTTGATATTTTTCAATAAAAATTACCTTCGATGAAATAAATTAAATTGAAACGTAAACTACCATGAAGTGTGATGGAATCATGATATAACATGAAAATGTGATTTATCTAAATTATATTACCTAAATTGTTAAATAACAATAAAATATTCCCCAATGAATGGAAATTGAGTTGAAATCCATTACCTTGGTTCAGACTCATAATATATGTTTTTTCATCTATAATAATAAACTAATGTTAATTATTTAATTTCTTAAGAACCTATTAAAATTTTATTATCCATTTTATTTTATTTTTTACCTGTATATATTCATTTTCTTATTCATTTAAATTGAATTCGAACATTTTGATAATATTTGGCTCATAAGATCAAAATGACATCGGTAGGTTGACCATGGTCAATGAGGTCATTATTTTATCATCAAAAGAATAATAATCATGAAATAATTTTAAATTTTATACATAAAATATAATTTTAAAATAAACCATAATTTATGGTTAGGAAAAATTAACTCTATTACAATCATGGAGAGTGTAGGTCATACATACAAATTTATAACATTTCCATTTTTCAATGATCATGATAGAAATAAGGTAAGTATTATTTTAAATTTAAATAATTATTGTTTAATTTTAAATATAATATTATTTATTTAAATACACTTATATATCCCATCCATGTGATGAGGAAATAAAAAATGGACTATTTCACTTCGTGGTGGCATTGATTCACATGTATGATTGAACGATGTTATCATCATTCATTGAATGAAAAGGTATTAAAATATAGGATATAAATATTTTAAATAATTGTAAATATTTATTTAATATCATATATATTCATTAATTTCATCATCATAAATAGTCATGAGAGGCGATGAAATAAAAAAAATTATATTAGTTCTTGAGGTGGTAGTTCATTGTACATACAAACAATGGTTTCATTTCCCATTTAATTGAATAGGATATAGATGTATAGTATTCTGTTAAAATAATAACATCGTATAATAATTTTTATAATTTTTTTATCATATAAGTATTATTTAAAATGTTTTTATAGAGGTGGAAGGCGAAATTAAATAAAAACACTCAATTAAGAATTATACCCCTTCTACAGAAACCAATTTAGGTTCAAAACAAAATCCTTCCTATGAAATAATTATAATAAAAAAATTCCTCTAAGATGTGTTAGGGGATTTAGATATGTGATTTGGTAAGTTTTTATATAATCTAAAATTCTTTTTATGTGTGAATAAAATTTTATATAAGGTTCCCTTTTATAAGTGATGGGTGGAGAACTATGGAAATTTCTTCAAATATTAAATTATATTAAATAAATTTTCATTGATAAATATCTCGAAATAGATATAATTAATTGATATGATTGTGATGGGTTGAAATAATATCATACAATAAAATTTTTATAAGTTTACATTTGTTTTTTACCCTTAGGTATTTTTTTATGTCACGTTTAACCTTTTTGATAATTATTCTGATAACAATGTTATTATTCTTTAGGAGTCAATATAGTTACTATAAAAGTCAAAAATGGCTAATAAATTTATAATGGTTAATATTTTAAACCATATTCCAAATACTTGGGGAATGATAATATTTCTTAGTAATTTTAAATCATTTAATAAAATATTATTTAATAAAAAATATCATTAATTTCATTTCTAAAACTATTCATTAAATTTGAATTTGAAAAAAACATGAAAATAATTAAATTATAATATAATATGTTAAAACATCAATAATATATTATATATACATAAATAATTCTTATAATATATAAATTATGGTAATTTATATTAATTTTATAATTTTTAAAATCACTTAATTTATTTTCCTATTAATTGATGAAATACTACATCAGCGTTGCATATGAATTTAGTGTAATTATTTCATTAATAAAATTTATAAGTAAGTTTCTAAGATAAAAATAATTTATCTATAAAATTTCTTTTATAACTGAACATAAGGTATTTCAAACCATATTTCAAAATTTTATAGTTATTAATAGCAATAAGGTGACATTCTTGTCATTATCTTTAACTTAACTATAATAAAGGTCATAATCAAATAAATGTTTCACAAATTGGCCATATATTCAAGAAATTGATGGAAATGGAAAAAAACACTCATATGGTGGGATAAAGGCATGTGTTAGGGTCAATTTTTTCCATATTCATATTATTTTTATCCTTAATTACTCGATTCACCCTTATTGTAGTGATAATTATTTACTATGGTTAGAATTACAAATGAAAAAACTAAAATGGGCCCTTTTAAAAAATTTGGAATTCCTAATTATAAATATGGAATCCATTTTTAAATATTAAATTTATATAATTGGAATAATTTAATTTAAAATTAGACAAGTGATATGTGGAATTTTTTTAAAAAAATATCCCTTTTTAAGTGTGAAATGTTCTTTTAATATATATAAAAATAGAATTAATTCCAAATGAAAGAGTTGTATTATTTTTAATAAAAGGAAATAATTAGACATTAAAAATGTTCCAAAATATAAATTTAATTTGTAAATTTATGTAATAAAACTATTGTAAACAATGTTTTGACATTTCAAATTAACCTTATTTAAGTCCATCATTTTAAAAATGGTTAATAAAACATTCCCTTATAAAGTGGGAAAGATAAATATGAAGGTAATGTTGTATAATATATAACGAGATTTAAAAATATGAAAACATTATTGGGAAGTGAATATATGGAAACGGAGGGAAAATTTTCCAAATAATGATGGAGAGAGAAGAATGATCATAAAAATGATAATTATCATGAGAAAGATAATGACCATAATACCATATTCAATAAGGTCTGAAAAAGATCATCGATTCATTGGGAATGAATATTATTTGATAAAATTTTGTTTTCAAGATCCTTTTCCCATACTTTAGCAATTCCTCTAACATCTATAGTGAAAATAAAAATAAATATTCTTAATTGATAAGTAGAATTTCATCCTTTAATCAATTTCCACTACAATATATTATTTTTTTATCCTTTGAGTATTTAAGATGAATTTGTTTTATGATTGATACACTAAAATAAAATTATAATGGATAATATAATCCTCTGAAGAATAAAAATATATTTAAAAGGTATTTAATAGAACTAAAATTTTAATCATAATATAAAATAATACCCAAAAGAATAATCCTTTATATTAAGAAATTATACATTAATATAGAAAATTAAATAATAAAACCAAAGGTTTAACATAGAATAGTCCATAAATAAATAACCATATATCCTAAATTACATCATTAACATCAACATTAATAAATATTTTTTCCTAAAATTTTATCTCATACATTTCATAATGCATCTCAAAAATGTAAAACAATTCCTCACAAATAATCCTTTTTGTTAAACATAAAGGTTATATATACCTAAACCCAATAAAATATCTCAAAATATATCATTAATCTACTAAACATATCAAAATAAATTCAATGTTACTTGATCATATAATATGATTCACATAATCTATTTAATCTTTATCCATCAAATCATTTATATAAAAATTAATACTAACAATTATATCATATAGGGTAGTTGTTGGAACTACACCCCTATCACCATTCGGTTGTGGGTTTAGGTGCCACAACCTTTCCAGATGAAACATACTACCACCCAGGCTACGAATTGTCAATTTAGTAAAACTATATTAATATTATTCCTAAAAAATTCTATAAATTATAACATTAATTAGAAAATTACTTTTTAACCACTATGGTATTCTATATATCTTATTTATTCCACCAAATGAAATAAACATAATTGACTTTTATTACCTTAACATAAATTATCATATTAAAACTAATGGATATCAATAATATTAAACATATGTTCACAAAAAATAAATTCATTATTACTCAAATAAATTTCTCTGTAACACCCTTATATTTTACAAAAAAAATCTATGTAAATTAAATTTCTTTAATATCATGTGTTACACGCAACACCGAGTTTTAACGAACCACGAAAAAATATTAATATAATTATTTAAATAAGATTATTATTACCACAAAATTAAACATGTAAAAATTAATTTTAATAGATATATTTTAAATATTATGTATTATAGATTTATATAAATAAAACAAATTGATAAAAGCAAGTTATTTTTTCTAAAGTCTTTTTATGTTTTGAGAATATTATATTCTAAAAATGTATTTTTATTTATTTTTGTAAAAAATAAAATAAAATATTTTTAGAAACTTTTAGAAAATTAATTTTATAAAATAAAAATAAATTTTTAAATCAATGTGTCAAAATTATATTAGGGTTAATTTTTTGGATTTTTTGGAAAACATTTATTTTTTGATTAATAGTGAAAATACAGGTTTTTATTGAAAACTGCCTTTTATTTTTAAAAATATTATAATGATAATTTTATATTAAAAATGGATTTTAAAGTAAAATTAATTCAATTTTATATATATTAATACTATTTACATCATTTTATTCATTTTCATATTGAATTTTGATATAAAAATGTGTCAATCTTTTGAACATTTTCACTTTAAAAAACCAATTTCTTATCACATCTAGAGATTTAATTTTAAATTAAATTATGACACTTATGTTAAGGGAATTTAGAAAAAATTAATTCCATATTTGGAAGAATAATAATTTATATAATATTATAATACCAACTTAATTTTTTATAATAATAAATATTAAAAACGGTAAAAATATTATTGTGGTTAAGGTATAAATGTGTTTCTCAGGGGATAACCTAAAAAGATAGGGTTTAAAAATGACACAAAACCTATAAAAACCATTTTATGAAAATATTTAGACCTTATATTTTATAATTAATTCTAATGGTCAATTTTGGATCTTTTTGTCATGTGAATAATGTGGGTATTTCTTTTTCATTCCAAACATTACATGTATGCCACTCACCTCACTTATAAAATGACACCACCTCTCCACTTATAATCACACATAAAAAACAAATTGGATAAAAAAAACTGATAAAATCACTCCATTAATTCCATCCGCTCATCTTATAAGTCTTATTTTGGTCAATCATTCCAACTAAAAATGATTTTGGTGCAAACTAAAATATGTTGTCTGAAGAAAAGGTAATATCCCTAAACTAGTGTTTTATTTTATTTCAACCTTCACATATATAAATTAGTATTAAAAATTAAGGATATAATAAAATATGTTTATTCCAAATTCATTAGTTTTTTATTTTATGTTAATAAACTACAACCAACTCCACCTCTATCTAATGGGATATGAAATCAGCATTTGTGTGTACGGTGGACTACCACCTCACGAACTGAAGTTATTTGTTTTCAATCACCAGGTAGTAAGGCTTGATATAATGATGAATTTAAAATTAATATATTATATTTATTATATTATTATACCTATGTAATTATAATAAAACATTTACCTTCTTAACTCCTAATGTGTTGGAAATCAATGACGCCAGGTATATGTACGATGGACTACCACATCACAAACCAATGTGTTATTTTTTCATATTTGATTTACTTTTATGGTAATAAGGTTATATTAAATTAATATATTTTATATTTTTAATATATGTATACTTATATAATTATAATATCATATACACTATTTTACATTCCATTCTGTGGGGGAAATGATAATGTCATTCATGTGTATGGCCAACTACCACCTCGTGAAGAGATGTGGTTTGTTTTACATGTAATATTTTCATGGAAGGTAATATATAAAGTATTAAATAATCATATTTGATATATATATTACATAACAATTATTATTTAATGGTAATATATTATTTATTGTTTGTTCTTTTTTTCCATTGATAAAATGGAAACATTATCCATGCATATGTACGGTCTACTATCAACATGAATGGTGTATTTAATTATGTATATAATGAATATATTTGATATTTATGTCCTATTAAATATTTTATATATGGTTTATCCATGATAAATATAAGGGGAATGAAAATTCAAAATCAAAACATACACGAAAAACAAAGTAGTTATTACACGAAAATTGAATTTAACATGGAATTTTTAATAGATGGGTAATAAAAGGTATTAAATAAATAGTATATGGTATTATATATATACTTATGGTTAATTAATAGATTTATAATTAACATATATTTATTATACATGAGGTTAAAACTTGTATGAAGGAAGTTGGGACTTATTGTAATGGATTTTCGTCTCACTTTTTAGCTCTATGAGACACATTACATATTCACCACCTCTTTCTTGTATGTAGTGAATATAAATCACATGAATGTATTTTATTTAAATTATCCTGAAAATTATATATATTTAAATATATATTCATTTATCTCTCTTTAAGGGTTTTATGGTTCAAATTTTACTTTTGTGGTAAGGGATCTTTTACTCAATTTTTCTTCTTTGAGAGATATATTGTGTTATGCAGCATTATTCTATTATAAGGTGTACATAAAAACTCTTAGACATATCATATAACAAATATCCTTATATTCATGATATTTTATGTTTTATTTATTGTTGTTATTTCATGGGTATTATGATTCAATTTTTTAGTCATTCTCATAATATATCGAAATTGTTTATGTTTATGCTTGTGATGATGAAATATTATGATCAACCTCTAAAGAAACTGCTGAATTTTCTTCTCCATTGGTTAAGTCAAGAAAATATATGTTATCAATTCATTTTAGACTCTTTCTGTACTCATTAGTTTAATGTAATTTTTTTATGAAAATATATATTTATTTCTCTCTTTAGTTAAAAACTGGTTTTTCTTCCAAAACCATGATTTCTGAAAATGATTTCAAAAATATTTTTAACATTATCCAATTATTTTTTAAAGAAATTTTACCCATGTTTTAATTTGTTTTCAAAAAGTACATATTTATATATTACCAAAAATGGGAAAGGAATATTTATTTTAATGTGTATTAAAAGAATGAGATTTTTATATTCATCACCATTATTTTCATAGAATATTCCATTATAATTTAAAAGGATATTTAAAAATAAAATTATTTTTTAAATGATTATAATATTAATTTATTTTCAATGTGGAAATGATATTTTCCACATTAAATGTTTAAAATTATTTCAAACAATATTTATAATTTTTATAATTTTTTTTCAATGAAATGTATTTACACTCTATTTTGTGAAAAATTAGTTTTAATAATGTTATTTTCAAAAAAAAAAGTATTAAGAAAATGTTTTATGTTTTAAAAATATTTTCCAAATTTTAATTGATATTTTCCTTAATAAATGATCCTAGTGATCATTCAAAATAATTTTCCATGTAAGATGACATCTTTTGATGTTAATTATGCTTTACTGGGGATATGATCCAAGGATAACATTATTATTTTGTCTCTGGATAATTTATGTTTAAGATGAAAATATATTTGTGGAACTCATTTCTATTCCACGGGTTATAAAATGATAATATTCTTATGAAATACATGTCTTTTTCTATGGGTTATGCTTTGATGAAATGATTAAATGATTATAAAACCTTTTTCTTTTCCACATTTTATGATATCTTTAGATGTTTTTGAAAACCATTTGTTTTCAAGGTTCCTAATATAATGAATTTTTTATGATATTATGACCCATGTATGTATGATTTTTGTAATGTGATTGGTTGATTATATCTACCTCAAATGAATTCGGTAAAGATTGATATCTCATGACATAAAGAGTGATGAAATGGGGAGTGAACCCAGTTTAGTAAAGAAAATTATCCTTTATGAAATTATTGGTGTGAACCTTGACTAATATGATGATTTGGAGAGTGAACCCATTCTACTATGATAGATTTCTGAAATGAACCTTGAATACTAGGGAAATTATTTTCTTTGATTATGTGTATGCCATAATTCCATATCTTACACCAATTTTATTCACTCATTTCTCATGTTATTATATTCTATAATGATTCATGTCTTAGTAAGTTCCATGATTTATGTCTTGAATCATGTTCATGATCCATGATATTAAGGGTGTGGTTTTTAATTTTTATTCTCATGTTCAAAAAACCTTATGCTCATGATATTTTTATATATCCCTTGTTTACCCTTACTATGAATTTGAGTTCACCCTTTCTTATGTTTCCTTTACCATAGTAATGATGAAAGGTATTATGTATGATTTATCTTAGAAGGTTTCTAGTTGTGAGGAACAAAGTGAGAGATCAAGTAGCATATATATGGACCAGTTTTTTATGTGTGCATGTTTCCAAAGGCAATATACCTTTATGATCCTCAAGAATGTGTTTTTTTAATTTAACTAATATTCATATAAAAATATGTAATATATATGTATGATAAGTTTAGATTTTTACATTTAGTATTATTGGATAGTTTTAGTATGTTTATTTGAAAGTTTAAACATTCTAATTTTTATTTTGTTAGTTTTGAAAAACACAATACACATCACTAAAAATTAAAAACTATAAAATTTGGAAAACATAAAACCCTTTATACTTATTAAAATAGAAAATAAATTCATCAAAATAATTATATACCCATTTATTATCTTAACTCCCTCTATATTTAATACTTTATTTTGTTAAACTTTCTTCATCCAATAAGAAATATTATTACTTTTGAAGGATAAGTATAAAAACATCCTTATCTTATTATGTACCTCAAATAATTTTACTCCATTAATAAATTACCCTCCTTAGTTACTTTATCCTCCTTTGTGATTTGTAAAATGTAATAGGTTAAGTAAGATATTTTCTTGAAATATTATCAATAATGAAGAAACTATTTTTTTATAAATATTCATCAAAGATAAAATGAAATAACATTCATCAAAGAAAATTTGGAAAACATTGAAACAAAATTGTATTTGGAGAATAATTCATGAAATGATAAATAATTAAAAAACTTATTTATATATACACCAAGTGTTAAAAAATAAAATTTTCATTCTTTGATGTAGATATTCTTGACTATAGATTTTATTTTATGTAAATCCTCCTGATTCTTGTTAGACTCTACGATTGTAGACTCAAGCTTCTTAGTTTTTTCTTCCATGACTATGAAATTATGATTCTATGATTTCAATATTAGTATCACTTCTTCAAAAGAACAAATATTTGTTTTTTCATATTTCAGTCTCTAGAATACATCTTCAAAAGATCATATTCTCACATTCTCTTCTTTTAGCTTATTAATTTCTTATTTCAGTTTAGTGATTTCTTATTTTTGAGAATCTGAAAAAAAAAGTCATTAAACTATTCCATAAGTTTCAATATATCATAAAAATATATAAATATATATATATATATTTTAAAAGGAATATGAAATATAAAAATATATATTCATAACATCCACAATATATTCATCATGGCCTTTTAAATCTCCATCCACTTTTCTCAACCAATTAACCAATTGATTAAACCTCATTTTATATGCCTTTGATTTATGTTTTTATGATTCAATATCGTCTTTATTTTTAATAAAAGTTATTTTCAAAAACTTACACTATTATAAATTAAATTTATACCAAAAATCATATACCAATAGTTTGGAAAAAACCATTAGTATAGGTACGTCAAAGAGACACTACGCCAATTATTTTAGAAAAACCATTGATTTATGTACTATGGAGAGACCCTATAGAAATGGTTTTTTCCAAAACCATTGGTACATGTCCCTTATAGAGAATATATACCCATATTTTTCCAAAACTGTTGGTATAGGTCCCTTTTATGGACCTATACACACATTTTTGGCTAAAACCGTTTGTATAGGTCCATTGTAGAGACCCCATACAAATGTTTTTTTCAAAATAATTGTCATAGGTCCCTTATATGGACCTATACCTATGGTTGTGGCCAAAATTGTTGGTATATGTCTACCCTATGCCAATAGGATTTTGAAAACTGTTGTTATAGCTCAACAAATCAAGGTATCTATACCAACAGTTCCCAAAATCATTACTATAAACATATACCAATGGGTTTCAGAACCATTGGTATAGGTGCCCATATTTTTTTATGGATTCTTTTTTTCAAATAACATTAAATACATAAAAAAGTTAAAATACTTATATATTTATATATATCAAATTATGTTCATAAAATTCATCTTAGGTTAGTGGTTAGGTTGTTGGGATATAAATGGGAGGTGTTAGGATCAAAACCAAGATGAGTCTTATTTTTATATTACCCATACCAATGGTTTTTCAATACTGTTAGTTTAGGTCTTTCATATGAACTATACTGATGGTTTTAAAAAAAATTATTAGTACTCTATACCAACACCATAATATCCAAATCCCCTAAAAATAATTGATATAGGATATACAAATGGTTTGGAGACATATACCAATGATTCCAAAATGTTGGTATAGTTTTTTTTCTAGTACTATTCAAATACATCAATTTATCCTTCATAATATTTTGAATTTTCTTGAGTCTAATCCATCAGACTAACCATATTTTGGTGCATCATACTTTCCAACATCCTATCCATCAAACTGGAAATAGTATAGTTCATCAAACTAACTGTATATTAGTTTATCGAATTGATGATAATTAGTTTATCAGTGTAATGATTTATATTATATCAATATAAAAAATTTATTCCATTTCACTAGTTTGTTTTATTCTATTGTAATAATATGTTTATTCTCATATATATAATTATTACTACTTTTTTAAATACTTTTGAACAACCTTTTAATAGTTTCATCAAAACAAAATTGGATGCCAACCAACTCTGAGATTCATAGAGATATGAATATTCGAAGGATTCCAACAAATAAAAGTGATATCAAAGATCTGGGAGCTGATTCATTTATAACTCAAAACATCTGAATATTTATCTTCCTGAACAACATATTCTTATTCATTGTAATCTTTCAGAGTGTTTTTTCTAAGGAATTAAATGTGAGGAATGTAAATTCCTTTGAGTTGTATTGATTTTGTATTTTATTTTTATGATGGAGGTTATGATCGAGGGATTATAAGGATAAGAGGAATGATGATACTGATTAGGATGATCAAGGTATTCCAATGTATTAGATGACATAGCTTATACTTATATTCATATTGAGGGATTTTAGGGCATTGGAAGACAAATATTATATCTATTTTCATATTGATGATGTAAGGACCCGACCCTAGTTGCCCGAATTAGGTATCTTATTTTATTAAATTGGAATATAAATAAGGAATATGCATCATGAAGGACTGAGAGTTTAGTATCTTAGGAAACAAGATACATACATAAGTTAAACATTACAGCATGAAATGAAATACAAAATATAAGTTTTATTATGAACATCTTCAACTCTAAGTTTATCCCTATGGGTCATTCATAATAAACTTCTTCATATCCTGAGAAAATGAAACATAATAAAGTGGTGAACTCAAATTCTAAGTAAGGGTAAGAAATATAGCATAATATATCATAAACATAAACATTAGGAATGGTGAATAACTAAAAACACATGACATTAAAAATGATCTTAAACACATTATGAAAGGAATAAGAGCTGAATAATTAATGCCATAATAAAGCATAATCATGGTTATTATACTAGTTAAATAACCTCATGATCATTCAATTACAAGTTTCATAATGACAGAATTCATAGTTTTATACATCATACCATACCGTCAAGGCCTCGTGCCAATAACATAATAATAATTTTTTCAAGGACTTATGTCAAGACCTTAGTTTATCTTATATACCAAACGATACATCGAGGGGATATAACGGGCCCCACCCATCACATAATATTTCTAATACATTCCTCATATGAACAGGGATAAACATAAACAACATATACACATGATATGTAAATAACAATCCCCAATCTGTAAAATAATCACTAACCATTCTGAGTCGTAAGATGAATAGTATAAAAATAGCACAACCATAGTCAAATTTATCATAAACCATTAAAAATATTATGGTATATGATATCATAAAATATTAGTCCCAATAATACAAAATAATCAGCAAGAGTGTTGAAATAGAAGAAAATACTCTTTTAAAATCATTGAGTAATTCTTCATATAAATACTCTTTTACTTTGAAAAGATGAGTTATTTTGGAAAAATATTTGTATAAAACTTGATTTAAAGTAAGATTTTATTTTTATAATAAAATTAGTGATTTTATAAAAATAATGGTTTCTAAAAAATATTATAGAGTGCCCATGAAAATTGGTAAGAATTTGAAAAAATCCCTTCAATCAGGCTTGTATTTTGGGAAGAATTTTTTAAAGTTCCTTTTAAAACATGTAACTACCATAAGAGAAATATGTTTTATGGTTTGTACACATAAATAGATCATTAAAAAAGATTTTATGAGTAGAAAATAATTATAATTAATATTTTAATTAGGATAAATATAGACACAGAGTAACCCGAAAGAAAATGGAGTTTCGGGTAGAAACTCTTACCTTAAGTCTGAAGGTGTTCCTCACTTGATCTAAATGACCTAAATAATAAAATTTAGGTTCATAAATTAATAATTAAAAACCCTACACTTAATTTAATTGATTTATTATAGCCTTATTAGGTTACATTCATGGCCTTTTGATGGGTTAAGATATTTAATTTCATTGTTTGGGAGTGTTTTCTTCTTTAGGTTTCATGACTAGTTTACTTATATTCATGTACGGATAAATATGTAGAATTAGAATGGTATTATAGAATATAAGTTTTAGTTTATTAGTGTACAAAAAGAATATTACATGGTTATAAAATTCATTTGGTTATTGGGAGTTAATATGAATCATTATATAAAACATTAATGACAATTTTTTGGGTTAATTGGCAGTTTTTCATCCCAACAAAATAATTTTGATTTATAAAATAATATAATGTGTAAAAATGAATTTCAGGACCTTATATAAGTTATAATACATATATTATAGTCTGGTGAAACCATAAAAAGGTTTCATGGCCATAATTGAGTATGTTAATAGAAATTGAAAACATGTAGTCCTTGAATGTCAGAAATTATCACATCTCAAGTGGTGTTTTCATTTCCAGTATAAAAGAAGGGGAAAGGAGGGATGATGAATAATTGATCCTTTATGAAAAAAAATTACATTACATGTAAGGTAATTGAGTCATTAAAACATTTAGATGAAAGTATTTTAGGAAATAAAAAGAAAATAAAGGAACTTGAAATAAAAGAAATGAAAAGAAGAATTTATATCTTCATGTAATCTTCCATGAGAGCTTCTTTATGGGAGAGTTTTTTTTTATTTTTATGAGACCAAGGGATGATTTACATGGGTGAGGAGCTTAATAGGATATTTTTGAAGATTTTATACAAGTCACACAGCTTTAGAGGTGTGAATAGAAGATGGACTGGGGGGTTATAATGGAGGATATGAGGGTTTTCCCATTATTTTACTCATTATTTTATTATTTTTCCAAATACAACCAAAATTATAGATTCTTGGGACCTAAAATAGTAATATTAACATGCGAGTTTAAACTATGGGGTCTTAAATCATCCATACATCACCTATGACTCAATAAATCATGTATTTAGTATTTATCGTAAATTATCGTACTTTACTATTAACCTATAATTGATGTATTTTAGAAAAATCTCAAAAAAAAACACCATAAAAATTTATCGATGTGTAGAATAAAAAAATGAATTCCATCTATGAAAACTTGTTTTCTACATGTGTGTAAATTAATTTTTATATAAAATCATTATTTACATGAAAAATACAGATTTTAAATTTAAAATTGAATTTATAATATGTTCAAAGACTAACTGAGGTCTCATAAAATTATCCTGAAATCATAGGACAAAAAAATATTTATTTAGGAATAATTATTATTAAAATTATTTTATTATTTTATTAATTTAATATTTTAATTAAATATTTATTACACACAAAAATACCAGCACATAATTATTAGTTTCTAAAATACTCTATTTTATTATTAAGGAATCTAAATTTTATTTAAACTTTCATGGGTTTGGATAATATTCATAATTGTAATATTAATATTTATAAGGTTACCTTAATTTTCACAAGGGTCAAGTTACTATTCACTAAAAATGTAATTTGATCTTATCAAAATCTAAATATCTTACTGAATGCAATAGTGGATGTCATTTTTTTGAAATTCAAATCACATAGGTTGAAATATTATGTTTACTGGCTAGGTTATAATAAAGTTTTGTTTTGTATATACTCGGTGTTTCATGCGTTCAATGTTAAATTTATTTTTTAAAATTTGGGGTGTTACATTATCCCCTCCTTACAAAAATTTCATTCTCGAAATTACCAGAATGTTACCACGCAAAAAGATTTGGGTTGTTCTTCATCATAATCTCCTCACACTCCCATGTTGCCTCTTCAATTTTATAATTTTCCAAAGTATATTACCTAACCAGTTGTCTGATTCCTCAACTCTTATTATTTAATGTTTTTAATCCAAATAGGATCTTCAAATTAAGATAGGTTTGGTTCCAATTCTATACCATCATAAGTGAGGATATACATTGGTTCTGGAATTTACTTTCTCAGCAATGATACATAGAACACATTGTGTACTTTAAAAAGGCTATGGGGCATAGAAAAAAGATATGAAACATCTCCAATTTTCTCCAGAATTTCAAAATGGAATATGTACCTAGGGATCAATTTCCCTTTCTTCCCATTTCTTATAACACCCTTCCATAAAGATACTTTAAATAAAACTTGGTCTCCCACTTGAAATTACAAATCCTTACTTAAATTATCAAGATATATTTCTTATATGTTTTGATATGCTTTGATATGGCCTTGAATATTTTTTACCTTCACTGTTGTTTCCTCCACAAGCTTCCTTTTTTCAACTTCATCCAAACAGGTTGGTGTACAGAATCTCTTTCTGTACAATGCTTCATATAGTTCCATTTGAATACTTTAATGGAAACTATTATTGTAGGAGAAATCTACTAAAGGTAAATATTGATCCCATATACCTTTAAAGTCATTTTAACAAGATCTCAACATGTCTTCTAAGGTTTGGATCGTCCTTTATGATTTCCCGTCAATTTGAGGATGATAAGCATTACTCAAACAAATCTCAGTATCTAAATCATTTTGAATAATTTTCCATAATTTCAATTTAAATTGAGGATCTCAATCATACACTATTGAAAGAGCTTCTCCATGATGTCTTAAAACTTCATTAATATAGGTTCGTACAAGCCGCTCCAGTGGAAAATCCACCCTTATAGTGAGGAAATGTGTATATTTTGTAATTAAATCAACAATTACCCATATTGCATCATTCTTTAGGGAATTTTTGAGTAATATAGTGACAAAATCCAAGGTGACAGCATCCCATTTCCATGTAGGAATAGTTATAGGTTTTGTTACTCCTCTAGGATGTTATCGTTCGTCCTTCACTTATTGAAAGACTATACATATTGGCACATAATTAGAAATTTCCCACTTCATGTTGTTCCGCTATAAATGTTCCTTCAAATCTCATCATATTTTATGGATATCAAGGTATATAATGAAATTAGAACCATGGGAATAATCCAATAAATCTATTTTCATCTCAGGTATAGAGGGAACACATATCCTCTTCCCAAATTTCACAATTCAATCTTCACATAAGAAGTCATAAAACTTCCCATCTTTCACAGTATTAATTTTTTTTTAAAGTTTTTCATCATTAGGATGAGATATTTTAATCCTTTCTAATAAATATTATTGGGAAACCAGTTGAAAAATTAATTATGTTTCACATTATTTGATAATTCCCATTTCAATCCTTATTATATCTATAAATGTAGGATCCCTTTTAATCCTCATAATGTGTAAAACTCCATGATACTTCCTACTCAATGAATCAACTACCTTAGTTTCCTTTCCTAGTTTGTAGTTTATGGAACAATCATAATCCTTGAGTAGTTTGAGCCATCACCTTTTCCTCATGTTGACTTATTTCTATTATAATATATACTTTAGACTCTTGTGATTCGTATATATCTCCCATCTTTCACTATAGAAATAGAGTCTCCATATTTTTAGAAAAAATATCATAGTAGCTAACTCAAGATCACGAGTATGATAGTTTTGTTCAAAAAAATTTAACTACCTTGATGCATAAGAAATAAATCTATCATTCTGCATAAGGACACAACCAATTCCTTTCATTGATTAATCACTATATATCACAAACCCATAATTCCTCAATGGTAGAGTTAGGATCATAGAATTCACTAATATCCTCTTCAATTCTTCAAAACAGTTATCATGTTATTTTTTCCATGTGAACATAACACCTTTACATGTACTCTTGGTCATTGGGTTTTCTAAACAAGCGAAGTTCTGAACGAAATGTCGATAATAACCTTCTAAACCAATAAAACTACATACCTCAATTACAATCATTGTAGTAGGAAATTCTTGCACAACCTTTTTAACTGTAAGATTAATAGATATTCCATCCTTAAGGACAATTTTTCCATGAATGGAAACTGATTGAATCCAAAATTCACACTTTCTAAACTTCCCATATAATTCATTTCTTCTAAGAGTATTTAGAATAGTATGCAAGTAATTTTCATGATCTTCATAGATTTTTTACTATACCAAGACACATCAATAAATACCACCACAACTTCATCAATATATTCTGTGAAAAGTCTTTTAATTAGATCCCTAAAAATAGAGGGTGCATTAGTCATTCCAAAAGGAATTACTATAAAATCAAAATTCCCAAACCTAGTTTGAAATGTTTTATTTGGAATATCTTCCTTAATCACACACAATTGATGGTATCTAGATCAAATATCAATCTTTTTAAAATACCGGGCTCCATGAATTTGATCAAATAAATCATCAATGCAAGTTAGGGGATACTTTTTCTTTATTGTTATAGCATTGATCTCCCTATAGTCAATGTAAAACCACATAGATCCATTACTCTTATTAATGAAAATAAATAGGGCTCCCCATTGAGAAACACTAGGGTGAATAAATACTTCATAACTAAATTCCTCTAGTTGTTTCTTCAGTTTCACTAATTCCACTATGTCCATCGTATAAGGGGTCTTCGATATGGGCCTCGAATCTGGAATTAAGTCAATGGAAAACTCAATTTCCTACTCTGGAGGATGTCCAAGTAAATCCTCCTAAAACACATCAACATATTCTTGCACAATAGGTACATACTCTAATTGAACATTCCATTCCTTACTCATAGTTATTGAATTCCCTTCCTCCATAATAATTGAATTCAGTAGAGCTACTGGCAGTGAATCTAGATGAGAATCAGATGGTGATGTTTCTTCTCTAAAAATAAGGGATTCTGCATCGCCCTCAAAAATTGTATCCTTATTTTTCTTGAAATAAATATTCGCATCTTATTTCAAAATCCAATACTTACCGAGAATTATATCAATTTCAATCATGGGTTAGATAATAAAATCCATAGATAAAGAACTTTTATATTCCATAATGGGGACTTCCTGACACAACTTTTTAACAATGATACTTCCCTTTGGAGTTTTAATTGACAACCCCATTATTTAATCTAATTAAAAATATCTGATTTTCATGGAAAAAATGGGAAGATATTAAATAATGTGATGGTATATAATAAAAAAAATCATTGTCTAATTTCAAGGAAACGATTAATGTACATGCCATCACATAATTAATAACTTCAACCTCTGTAGTTGTGACTGCATAAGCTTGGCCTTTCTCCCTTGGCCTTCTTTGGAGAATGTTTCCTTGATTCATAGGAAAATCATTTGCACGATGCCCCATCTCCTTGAAATTGTATAATTGAACATTGCTGTCCTCTTTCTTACCCTTACAATAGCAAAATAGGTGTCCTTTTTCTCCACACTAGTAACAAACACACATACCCTTCAGGAAGGTACTAGGGTGTCTCTTCCGAAAATTATTATAGGGTGTAAGTTCAAATATCCCCTTCTTCCCCATTTCCATATTCCCTTTTATAGAGTTTTCATCAGCCCTTTTCTTCTCTTTCTTTCCCTTAAAATCATAACACTTAGAGAATTTTTTTTCTTCCTTGATAGCACATGAGACAATATCTTCTTATGATGAGAAACTTTTGGAGACTATATCCCTTTGGAGGAATGGTTTTAAACCATAATAGATGCAATAAATCATTCTCCTTAGATTACGTATGTAGTCTGCATCTTGTCTTTTTAACTTTGTAAGGTTAGCTTCATACTTTGCAACATTATCATGCACTTTTTTCCTCAAATTTAGAAACTGCATTTAAATTTTTCTAGTTGTTCACAAGGGAAGTATTTTTTTAAGAAAATTTCATTAAAATATCCACATTTTATTTCTTCTATTTATTCCCCATCCTTTCTGTTTGGAATTAAATACCACCACTGATCTGCATCTCCTAATAGATGATAAACCCCCATGACAACCTACCCTCTTTCATTACATCCCAAAGTGAGAAATATCTTCTCTAAAGAACATATCCACTGCTCCGCTATGAATAGGTTTTTATTCCCATTAAATAAAGTAGGATGTTGTCTCATAAAGTGATCTAACATAGTTCCTCCACGTTGTGGATCCTGATTCTCTATTCGGGTAAGGTTATTGTTCATAACCTGATTAATCTATCCCAGTATAGTTATAAGTTTCTCAGCATTGGTCGTATCTCCATACCTAACATCATTATCTTGCATTGGAAGGAAATACCTACATGGGATACATGCATTCATGTAGTCTCAATTCCTTCCACTTGGTTCCATTTATAAATAATTTCATGTACTAGATTTGGTTATGAATCATAATGTATAATATCTACTTAAAATACTTATCATAAATTGAAATCCTATATATGGACAATACCATAGTCATAAACATGGTTTCTTTGAGGAAAATTTTACATTTAAATCTTTCATAATGGATTGTGAGGAAAATATGAATTACCCTAATAATATTCCCTAAGAGTGTCAAACCTGGTCACATTATGGCCCGTTGTCATGTTCCTGGATACCCTAGGTCAAACCTAAAACTCCTTGTCAGATTTTTCACTCCTAGTTAATTTCTGTCAGAACCATGGCCACTTGTAGTATCCATACAAGGATGTATTTTCTAGGAAGGTCCACATAATCTGTTCCTTACCAAAATTACAGGATGTTCTCAAATGTTTATCCTCATATACTATATTTGGGTTTTGTTCCCTAATCTAAATTTTCTAAATATATATTCCATGTTATCTACTAAATGTCATTTGATACCAACTGTAAGGACATGACCCCGGTTTCCAAGAGTCGGTTCCTTATTTTATTACATTGTCATATAAACAAGGAATATGCATCATGAAGGATTGAGTATTTTAGTAGATTTGGAAACAAGATACATATATAAGTTCAACATTACAACTTGAAATTTAATACAACATGTGTGTTTTATTGATAACATCCACAACTCTAATTTTATCCCTTTGGTTCATTAATTAATTTCATCATATCCTAATAAAATGAAGCATAATAAAGGGGTGAGATCAAATGCTTAGTAAGGGTAACAAATACAATGGAATATATCATAATCATAAACATTAGTCATGGAAAATAACTAAAAATACATGCCTTTTAAATTGATCTTGAAAACATTATGGCTGGAATAAGAGATGAATAAATAATTCCATAATAAAGCATAATCATGGGGATTCTACTAGTCGAATAGCCCCATGATCATTCAATTACTAGTTTCATAATGAGGGGATGCATAATTCCAAACATCATAACCATTCTATAAAGGCCTCATGTAAAGACCATAACAATCATTTTACTAGGCCTTGTGCCAAGACCGTAGTTTGTCTCATGAGACCTACCGATGCATCATGGGGCTATAGCAGTACCCACCCATCACATAATAATTCCAATTCATTCCTCACATGATTAGGTACAAACATAAAAAAACATACACACATGATATGTAAATAACTTTCCCCAATCTGTAACATAATCACTAACCATTCTGAGTAGTAAGATGAATGGTATAAAAATAACACATCCAAAGTCAAATTGATCATAAACCATTAAATATAATATGGTATATGATATCATAAAATAATAGTCCCAATAGTACATAATAATCATAAATAGTGTTTAAATATATGAAAATACTCTTTTAAAATCATCGGGTAATTCTTGAGATAAATACACTTTTAATTTGAAAAGAATAGTTATTTTGAAAAAATAATTACATAAAACCAGAACTGAAGTAAGATAGTATTTTCATAATAAAATAAGTGATTTTAAAAAAAAATAATGGTTTCTTAAAAAATATTATAGAGCGCCCTTCAAAGTAGGTAAGAATTTGAGAAATTCCTTTGAATCAGGCTTTTATATCGGGAAGATTTTTTGAATGTTCCATTTAAAACATATAACTACCATAAGAAAAATAAGGAATCGGTTTTGTACACATACATAGATCATTCAAAAATAATTTATGTGGAGTAGACAAGAATAATTAAAAATTTAATTTGGATAAAGTGAGACAAAGAGTAACCAGAGAGAAAATGGAGGAGGAGGTAAAAAACCCTTACCTTAAGTGCGAAGATATTCATCACTTGATCTTAATGACCAGAATAATCAAATATAGGTTAATAAATTAATAATTAAATAAAATAATTTTAATTTAATTGATTTATTTTAACCTCATGAGGTTCATTCATGGCCTTTTTATGGGTTAATAGATTCAATTTCATTGTTTGGGAGTGTTTTCTTCCTTGGTTTTCATGATTGGTTTACTTATATTCATATACAGATAAACATGTAGAATGAGAATGGTTGTACAGAATATAAGTGATATTTTATTAGTGAAAAAATATAAGATTACATGGTTATAAAAAAATTTTGGTCATTGGGAGTGGTGATGAATCATTATATATAACATTAATGACAATTGTTTGGGTTAATTGGTAGTTTTGATCACAACGAACTCATTTTTATTTATAAATTAATATCATATGTAAAAAAGTATTCTAGGACCTTAAAAAGTTATAATACATATATTATATTCAGGTTAAAACATTAAAATGGTTTCATGACCAGAATTGAATACAGTAATAGAAATTGAAAACCTATCATCCTTGAATGTGATAAATTAACACATCTTATATGGTGTTTTCATTTCTAGTATAAAAGAAGGGGAAAGGAGAGATGATTAAGAATTCATCATTTTATCATAACAACATTATAGTACATGTAAGTTACTATATTCTTTAAAACATTTGGATGAAATTAGGTAAGGAAAAAAAATAAAAGAAATGAACTTGAAATAAAAGAAATTAAAAGAACTTATCTTTGGAAATAATATTCCTTGATAGTTTCTTTTGTGGAGAGTTTTTGGTCTTTTTATGAGACCAAGGGTTGATGTAAGTTGGGGTGATATTTGGAGGATATTTAAGTAGAATTTAGACAAGGAACAAGGCTTGAAATGATTGAATAGAAGAGGGAGTGGGTGGGGGTTATATTGGAGGAGGGGAGGGTTTTCCCATTATTTTACTTATTATTTTATTATTTTTTCAAATAAAACCAATAGTATTGGTTATTATAACCAATAATTGTAATATGTGCATGTTATTTTGAACCAAGTGATCTTACATCATCCTTACATCACTTATGACTCAATAAATCATATACTTAGTATTTATTGTAAATTATCGCATTTTACTATTCACCTAAAATTTAAGTATATTAGAAATGTACCAAAAAATCACTATGTAGAATCCAAAAAATAGGTCCATTTTATCAAAAGAATTTTCTAAATATGTGAAATTTAATTTTTAAATAAAATCATTATTTACTTGATAAATACAGATTTTAAATTTAAAACTAATTTTATAATATGTTCAAAAATTAACTGAGGTCTAAAAAATTATCCTAAAATCATAGGACAACTAAATATTTATTAAGGAATAATTTTTATGAAAAATAATTTTATTACTTTTTATTTTAAAATTTTAATTAAATATTTATTACTCATAAAAATACCAACACATAATTATTATTTTCAAAAATATTCTATTTTATTTATATGGAATCTAAATTTTATTTATACTTTCATGGGTGTGGTTATTATTCATAAGAGTCATATTAATATTCATAAGGGTGTGTCACTAATACTAAGGGTAAAGTTACTATTTACCAAAAATGTAATTTGATCTTATCATACTTTAAATATCTTACTGAACGCAACCGTGTATGTCAGTTTTTCAAAATTCAAATCAGAGAGGTGAAAAACTATGTTTACTATCTAGGTTATAAAAAAGTGGTGTTTTGTAGAGACTCAATGTTTCATGCATTAAATATTAATTTTATTTGCAAAATATTGGGGTGTTAGATATGGATTCCATGTATTTTAAAGACATATCATATACTGATATTCATATCGAGGTCTTTCCTTGTGAGGAAAGACAATCATTATAGTTAGGTTTAAAATTATTTGTTATCTTATGATAGGATTTATGAATTTCTTAACTCTTAATGTTAAAGAGTATAATATCTTTAATAAATCTTGTAATTCATAATAACTTTACTATAATATTTCATATTACATTCTTAACATGTTTTATATTGAGCTGTGAAATTTCTGTTAGAATGATTGTCATACTAATTCATTCTAATATCAATTTAGCCAAACTATTTATAGTCTGGTTTAGTGACTCTTATTTATTGGAAAACGTATGATACTGAACCCTATACTTTATTCATCGCATGATTTATTAATTTGGTTAAAGTAACAAACATGGTCAGGGTTTTATGTTAGTTTATTTTTTAGAACTAAAATTCACCCATGTCTTCTATCCATTTTATACTCTTATGATCCAACCTAGTCACCCTATAAAAATTAATATTAAAAAAAATAGTTATATCCCTAGGGATAAGTCTAGGTATATCTCTAAGGATAAGTTTATGTATTAGCCAAAGTGTTGGAAAATTTCCTATAACTTTGGTATCGGATAGAGCGAGTAGATTCCAAGAAATTAAATACATGTCTAAATACTAAAAGATGATGTGTTTCTAGAACAGAGGAAAATTGTGTTACTAACTCCAAAATGGTGAAATGTTCTAGACTCGGTCTTCACTATGTGTATGAAAATAGGCCTTGATGCACATATGTTTTGGAATTATTGGGGGATATACTTTGGAAATTCCCAAACCCTTTACAAACCATCACAAATGATTTAAATAATGACCATGAATGGCCTAGGTTATACCTAAGGTTTCATATATTTAAAATAAGGTGTCATGATTTAGACATCCTATAAGTGGTTTTTTAGGATTATGTTGTTTCCCACTATGATTATTTTACCCATACTATGATTTTTAGTTTTAGTCAATGGATGGTACGAGGATAAATTATGTTAACACTAAATGTGATGGAAAATTCAGTGATTATGAGCAACCAGTTTTTTTGATGAAATGAGTAAAAGTTATTTTGATTATTCCTAATCCTCTATCATGATATATAATTAACAATATGAACATGGTGAGATTATTAATTCATCAAAGGAGAGAAAAATGGTCATTAATGAATGGTCATGTGGTAATGAACAGAAAATAAAGAATATTCGGCTTTCTATGTATTGAGAATGTAGGAAGAAAAACCTATAATAATATCTTAAATGGAAGGAATTATGTTTTAATGTGTAATTGAAGGTCATAGAGAAAGTATTTTTGGTGAAATTATATTTTTTATATGTGGGGAACTTGGGAATTATTTAAGTTAATTATATAAACTAAGGGTCATAACATACACCATGGAATGATATATGCTATTCAAACCAATTATGTAAATGTATTGAAGTGTTTATGTTATTGGATTCAAGAATTATGTTGTGGAATTCTTTCGACAATGGTTTTTAGTTTTAGGAATTATGAACTTGTATTTATTGTGTTAATTTTGGAAGAAAATATGTATTCATGTAAGATTAACATAATATTTATGGATACCATCATCATTTTATGAGTTTAAGGTTGATTGTATGTTGGAAATATTGGACACCCCCTTTTTGGACTTGTGTGATGGGGTCTGGCTCTCATAAGAGAAGGCATGTACTATCAGTTGAGGTGATTTTGATCACCAGGATTGGGTGACTCGGTCGTCGGTTTGAGGAAACGTTAGTCGTTAAGATGGGAATGGCCCAAGGTACTTTTGATACTTGGCTCTGTTAAGGGAGGGTAAGGAGGCCATGAGGTTGGGATGTTGTGGGGCATGGTTTGCAGTGGGGGAGAGTAAGGGTAGTAGTTATGAACCACCTTTTACTGATTTCTTATCTATGTTGAATATATATTGTTATATATATATGGGATGTTTGACCATTTATGGTATTCAGTGGGTTCTTTTTTGGGCGACTCAGATGGAGTATCAGATGGGAGATGGTACAGTGCCTCAGGTGCAGGATCTGGTTCAGGATTCGGTACAGTCAGAGCATGAGCCACAGGTACAGGCTCAGAGACAAGATCAGGTTCAGGATCCAGTGCAGGCAGAATAGCAGCCGGGTTTGGTAGAGTTCAGGCCATGGTTCGATGAGCAGCTCGGTGCTATCCTGGTATGTGTCTTACAGGGGATCAACAGAGGCGCACAGGGTACAGATCCATCTATGGCATATCTAACGCAGAAGTCCCAATCACAGTACCCACCACTTTTTCAAGGTGAGGGTGGTCCACAGGCGGCTGACAACTAGATGGAGAGCATGCATATGATCTTTGAACATCTTGAGACGCCTACAGGACGGAGGGTCAAGCTGGCAATGTACATGCTACGAGGACCGGAAAATCATTGGTGGGATGTGCAGGTTTTGGCTCACAGGCACGAGGGACTAGCATGGAAGGACTTTGAGGATAGGTTCTTTGAGCACTTTTACCCAGAGACACTGAGAGTAGAGAGAGCTTGGGATTTCTTGAGCCTTCAGTTGGGAGACATGTTCGTCATGGACTATGCAGCTAACTTCACAGAATTGTCTTGCTTTGCACCTGGTATGGTAAGTGATGATGCAGCTAGGGTGAGGTGCTTCGAGGATGGATTAAAACACGCCATTTTGGTCTAGGTGAATATTTTTAGGCTGGGTTCTTTCTCATAGGTAGTGAACCAGGCACTCATAGCAGAGGTAAACCAGAGGGATAGGCCCCAGGTTAGTCGGGAGACAACTTCTGGTGACGGTTCAAATAGTAGGAAGTGAGGACGGGATGAGTTCCAGTAGGGAAGTCAGGCCATGGACTCAGCTAGACCACCTCATATCAGTTCTTCAGTGGTTTTATTCCATTTTGGATAGTCAGGGAATGTTCGAACTTAGTGTGATAGGCCTTCAAAGGAGTGTCGGGCATGTGGATAGGTCGGGCATCTGGAGAGGTTTTGCTGGAAGCCTTTCCAGACACCTGACAGACAGGGACCAGGACAGACGGTGGCATCCGGAGTTGGTTCAGGTTCGGTACCAGGAGAGGGTAGCTGAGGTTCAACTACATGTGGCGGATGTGACAGAGATAGCGGGATCCAGCTGAGGGGTCAGTGGTCGGTGGCTAGAGCAGCACTGCAGCGAGGTCAGGCATCAGGCAGCCGTAATTTAGGCTAGGTGCATGTCGTGGAGCTACCCGAGGATAAGCTGGCTGGTGAGCCAATGACAGTTAGAGGTACACCACGGGTGTGTCCGTGATTCCCTTGTTCTCTTTTGGCGTGACCTGTAGAGGTATGTTTGTTTTGGGTGCACGTGATTCACATGACCTATGTGGATTGACTAACTGTTGTTCAGTGGGTTTGGAGCCATATCATGTGTGTGATTTTTTTAATATATGTATATGTATGAGGTTCAATGGGAATCGTGGAATCGAGGATGTGGGTTACTTGAGGTGGCATGGGAATCGGGGCATCGAGGATGCGGGTTACATGAGGTTCCATGGGTATCGGGGCATCGAGGATGCAGGTTACTTGAGGTTCTAGGCACTAGGTTCGTTTTGAGCATCCATGGGATGCAGGACCTCGTGGGTGCGGACACCGATGCAGTGTGGGATACTTTTGGGTGTCGGAAACGACACAGGAGATAAAATGAGCGGTAGGGGTGACGATGTGTCACGGGAGGACCTTGAGTCCAGAACACAGGTCTGCGAACCTTTGCTTGTTTTGAGTTTTGTTGGGTTGAGACCGAGTTAGGCGATTCCTAAGGTGGGGAGCCCCTTGAGGAATTTAGCTAGAACCTTGTGACCAGGGAAGTCTGGGTTTCTTTGATTAGGGTGGTATGTTCGGTTCCATCCCTAAGTTTCATTTGATATCTCGGGGACGAGCTATGTTAAGGTGGGGAGATTGTAAGAACCCAGGTTTTTGTAATGGGTCAAAATCCCGACCCTTTTTGAATTTTGACTCGCTTCTGAGAAAACTAGAGAATTGGACAATTCTGGGTTAAAATTTTGAATTTGGGGAGGTCATGCAGGTGTGCACGGTTGGTGTATGGTCTGAACAAACCGTACGAACAAACCGTGCGAAGTCTATGGGTGAGATAGTGGGCTCCGCATGGACGGCGCGTAGTTTTCCAAACCGTGCGGGTTAGTCGTGCGAAGTTCCTGGGTGAGGTAGTGGCAACCACACGATCGGAACATGGTTTGATAAACTATGTGGTTTAACCATGTAGCCACTTAAAATTAGGGTTTTTAAGTTCCAGGCCACCCGAGAATTCTCATTCTCCTCTTTTTCTTCCATCCACTCGGAGCTTACGCGGGGAGAGCCGGCCGGACTTTCAAATCCCTCCCAGATCTTCGTATGAACTCCATTTCAAGAATTGTTTGATGCGTTAAAACCCCCTCAGTAATTCCTTGATTCCCCTTGAGTCGTTTTTCTTCATTTATGTTCTAGAACAAGTTGTTGGGTTTTGAGCGGTTTTTATTGTTTTGTAGATCTACCTTGTTTTAGGCCAAATTGTAGGGTGATATCAAAGGTGTATCATCATACTTGTATGAGGTAGGTGGTGCATATCTTCTTTTGTGTTTTTGTGGTCATTTGGGTAGTGCGGACTAAGGCGCGTATTTGGGTATTTTGAGAGAGACCCTAATTTATCTTCTGTTGCATATTATGTTTTTTATTACACCTATGGGACATCTTTGGGTATGCCCTTTGTCCTGTCTTGATTGAGTAGGGTCAGGCGAGAGGACGTTTCTCACAAGGGGCATTTCGGATAGGGGTGCCAAAATGATAATACTTTAAATGTTTTGGTTAAAAACTATTAGGTTTAGCTATTTAAACCTTGATATGAATTGTTTGAGACCTTAGAAACTTCAGTGCTGGTATGGGGTAACACTTTCTTAGTGAAATTCATCTGTTTAGTTGGTTTTTCCTGTTATGTGTTCTGTTAAAATGAGATTATATATGTGATGTGTGATTTTGAATATGCTGGAACCTTCAGGTTGTGATGGGCATGGCCCGAGTTACTTAGGTGGTTTTTGTGGGAGTTGGTGGCCTAGAACCAATTAATTTGTACTTTATTCTTTAATAAAAGCCTTATCACATCTTGATTGTTCTTCTACATGACAATTCATGTGATAATGTCCTAAGGACAGGTGTTGCATTAATGGGTCACAGCGGATCCCTACTATGATGAGAACCAGGAAGTGCCATAACACTGTTCTTGAATATATGTTCTATGGACGGATGATGTTATTTGAGGGAAACAAATAATATAGGCCATTAGGGGTGAGGACTCATAAAACTTTGAGGCATTTTCTCATGGTGTGCACCCTTGGTAATATCCATGAGGATATTATGAGAACGAGACCCGCCGGTAGAAATCCACATTTCATAGTGTCATTGGATGTTCCTATCTGCGGACGTGTGTATTGATCCTTAGACTTTAAGATTATTATTAATGGGTATTAAAACTCACGCACTTAGATATATTGACAAAAACTATGATGACACACTGTTCGCAGTGAGGTAGGATATGTTGGGTGCGTCACGAGTAATACTACATTAATAGATAATGCGAGAAAGGATTTGTCCCTTCTGTTCCATGACGGAAGTAGATATCTCAGGCCCTTTGATGGAATTGATTTATCCTAAATAAATACATGGCCATGTTAAAGTATGGGTGAGTTCAGTTCTGGAAAGTCAAAGAAAGAATAATTGAGCACATGGGTTGATGGCACTAGCATGCAACCTGTTTGATTAGAAATATCGAGGCAAAGGGATTATATTACATGGTAAGCATTCGTATGAGGTGACACGTCATTGCGGCGTTAACTTCCTTCTCTATGGGTGCATTGGCGAGTTTCTAGATGCTAACCTTGGACTTTAGGTAGGCTCCACCTAATACCACTAAGAAAGAGGCCTAGATGGTCACACACTAAGTGTGTCCGTGTATCTCATTTAAATATTAATTTAAAAAGTTAAATAAATATTATTCCCGACTATGGTTTAATAATTATTTAAGGATTCCTGATTGCATTTATTTAGACACTAGTTATTAGAGAGAATATATTGTGGGCGAAATAATACATTTATTAGCGAGTAATTCAGTTACATTTATTTAAGAAATAAATAGCCATTACTCAAGGACTAATAAATGTGGTGGAGGAAATAAAGGAAAGTGGAAAATAAAAGTACACGCCGTGTATATTAAATATACACGCCGTGTAGTTTTATGGAAAATGAGTACATTCCGTGTATTAATGATTACACGCCATGTAGTTTTTCCAGTCTGGATTTTGAGGATATAATATTGTTTTTTTAAATGATATTTATTATAATCAGCATGGGTGCATGTCAATGAATTAATAATTTGACATGGGGGTTTTCAATAAGAGTTAATGAAATAAATAAACCACATAACACGTTTATTTATTGTCATAAATCTATAACCTCAAACCCGATTATAAATATCCTCACAACCCCAACACTTTTCCTCAATCGTTGTGCACAACAATTTTGGAGAATTATTTCAAGGCTGAAAGAACTCCTTCCTCCAAGAACGCTCTCAAGACCGAGAAACCAAGGCGATTGAAGGCGGACATCACAAGCGAAGGTTCTTCCGTGATAGCACCCAGAGATCCCTTCGGCGATGTCCAGAGATACGTGGCACACATGTGGATCACTACTAGAGAAATCATACACTTGGATTCTACGATGCAATGATGGATCACAAGATCGTGAATGGAGACATCAACGAAGAAATAATTACACCACAGTAATTCTTGTGAATTAATTAAATTAATTATAACCAACATATGATGATCCTATCTCTATGGTTCTAGGATTTCCTCTTGTTTTTTGTTCTTCATTCTATTCTAAAGATCCGGAATTTTATATCATGACAGATCTCAGTTTGAACGTTGTTTAATGCTAAAATTAAAGTTGGTAAAACCCATCAACGTGCTTCTACTGCACCCAGAACCTACAAGTGGTATCAAAGGGAGGTTATATCGTTGATTATAATTATTTATTTTTTTCATTGGTAATCTACGCATTAAATAATTTAGTTGTTTCCATTCAAGTTTAATTGTTCTGGAAATATGAATCTCGAGATCTGTTCCTCCTCCCTTATTTCTCTTTCACCTCACAGAAACGGATTTTTTCTTTTAATTTTGATTAAAATAAAATAAAGGAACTCATCCAGAGGAGCCAAACGTTTCTGGCCATACAACACCAGAATACACGGTGTGTATTCAGAAGTACACGCCGTGTAGTATAGGTTCAATGCATTGATTGATCCGCCAAATCAGGCCGTTTATTAGAGTATACCTATGTCATTTATGACACTATGTGTTGACCAGGAACAAGTGGAACACAGTTTCTGGATTACACACTGTGTGGTCGAACTGAACATGATGTGTAGTCCCTTCAAGTTCAGGTTGGGCCGTTTACCCCATACACAGATTTCTTGGCTGTAAACCGTGTAACGCGGAAACTACACGGTGTGTGTCCCACTGTACACACTGTGTACTCTGAAAATTTCCGAAGTACATTAACACGCCATGTCCCCGGGCATGTACTTCGGATGGATGGTGAAGAAAAGTACACGCCGTGTAGTCGAAACTACACGCCGTGTACTCACCCAAATTATGTAGATTTATTAAAATTTATTATTATATTATACAAACCCTTGAGAAGTGTACCATAGTGCAGGCGTAAAGCTGAGGCACAACACACGATAGGTGTTTTATATATATGTGTTTAATTTAACATCTTCATAATAAATGGGAATTCACCGGGTTGCCTCCAAGGTACAAGTTACATACAAGGATAATTTTAAATGAATTTATTTGTTTAAAATTATGATAGATGAGAATCTCAAGGAAGTTCAGAAAAGGATATAGGATAAAAGGATTGATTAATTAAAGATAATTAATTGATTCGAGCGTGATTTATCTTAAACAAGAATGATTAAATGATTTAATTTTAGTTTTATTTATGCGTAAATATCATTTCATGTATGGATGATCATGAGATAGACCGAGACCTTTGTATGTGAATGGTTTCTTTTAATTTATTTATTTAAATTAAATTTTTTGGCCTGCGATCCATCTCCTCATTAATATGTAGGGCCTGCGTGCCCAAGGATTCTTTTATGTAAAAACCCCTTTTTACCCCTCACCTGCGTGTGAGATAAATGCATATGTAATGGATGGAGCTCCCAAGCTAGTGGAGGTGGCTCAAGTCAGGAGCCAAGGTGAAACCAATCCAAGGAGATACAAAGGTGGACAGGTGGAAAGTTGTAAACACGAACCCGAAAGGTTCAAGGTGTTTCTCACCTAGGTATTTGGTTAGTTTATCAACCACTAGATAAACTAACCAATAGAAAATCTCATGATCATACCATTTATTTTATTTTTTTCAGTTTTATGGTTTATTTATTGTGGGAGTGTTTTCACGATCACACAATTAATGAATTAAATAAGCATGCAAGATGGAACTAAAATAAAAACCAGCTTATGCGTAAATATTATCTTACACATGGTTAATCACGTAAGTATATCCCACTTAATATTAAAAATCATGTAATCAAAGATAATAAAATGGAAGTTTACGTATAAGGATAAAATCCCTCAAAAGAAATATTAAGTCGGTATAGCCTTCCATAATCTTGGTTCGAATCGAACCATAGTTCAAAGTTCTTGACCAACCCTAGTTGGGGTGCTTTCAATTATCGGGGAATTATAATTCAAGGTTTTGGGTTGAATTGACTTGGTTCGCATCAAGGGTTGACTGCCACAGCAGGACTTGGTGTGACCAAGAGGCAAAGGTTGAGGAAATCCAAAATAAAAGGATTCCAGGATTGGGGAGTCCACTCAGCGGATCAAGGAGCTGTGAGTTAATGCAGTTGGCATTTGGAATGCCTACCTAAAACCCTTCAATTTTCTTGACCAACCCTAGTTGGGGTAATCCGAAGGGAAATATGGATCCTTACCACTAGAATATTCAGGCAACAGAATATTCCGAAGTCAATGGTGAGGGATATTGGATTTCGATAAAATAGTGGGAGACTAATAAGTATTAATTTATTTATTTGTCTCAGTTTTGTAATAAAGTACTAAACCTTTTCTCATATTAATTTGTAGAAATGACAAGAAAATTACTTCAAACTTATCATTTCAGACCATACTCGAGAAGGAAAACCTTCTCATAGGCACCAATTTCCATGATTGGCAGAGGCGTTTACGCGTCATCCTTCACCATGAAAGGAAATTGTATGTGCTAGAAGAGTCTATTCCAGTTGCGCCTGGAAAAGAGGCCAGTGATGAGGAATTATCTCTCTATATGAAACACATGGATGATTCCACAGATTTCTAGTGTTTCATGCTATCGGCCATGTCCAATGAGCTCTTAAAGCAACATGAAAACATGGATGCGTATAGCATGATGTCTCACCTTAAGGATCTCTACCAAGAGAATGCGAGACAGGAGAGGTATGAGATCTCCAATGAATTGTTTACAACTAATCTTGGAGAGTCTACGCCAATTGGGCCTCATGTAGTCAAGCTTATTGGCTACATTGAATGCCTGGACATATTAGGGATTAAATTCCTAGATGAGTTGCGTAAAAATCTCATCCTATCATCACCGCCCAGGACCTTCTCTAGCTTCATTGTCAATTATAACATGAGCGGCAATGAGAAGAGTATATCAGAGCTTATGACCTTGATTCTCCAGGTAGACAAGGACATGGGGTGTGACAAACCCTCAATCCTTATGGTAAAAAAGAAAGGAAGGACAAGGAAAAGGGGAAAAAGACTTATAAATAGTCTAAAGCCCTCGAGCACCATCCTTCCAAGAAGGGAAAGATCCATAGGTGGGGCAAGGAACAGGAGGCGGTGTGTTTTGCATGTGGAAAGAAAGGCCACTGGAAGAGGAACTGCACCTAGAAGCATGGGGATGCTAAAGGTGCGTTCATTATCGAGTGTAATATTTCTATTTCTACACAATGGGTATTAGATACAGCTTGTGGGGCTCAAATTTGTATTCAAATGCAAGAACCAAGTAGATTTAGAAAGATTTACAGAGGATAGGTGGATCGTTGAGCTACCAATGGCGCAAGGCTAGCTACGTTAGCTATTGGCGATTACCACCTCTCACTGCCGACTGGGATGATTTTGGTTTTACATAACTATTATTATGTTCCTAGTGTTACCAAGAACATAATTTTTGTATATTGTTTGTATATAGATGGATTTGTTTTCAAATTTGGAAATAAGGGTTGTATATTTTATAAGAACAATGTATGTTATGGTATGGAACATTTAAATAATGGTTTTTATGTATTAAATTATGAAAACCAAGTGTTGTCAATCGATAATGAAACAAACTCACATGACTCATACATCACCCAGTTGTGGCATCACCATCTCAGTCATGTGAACGAGAAGCGCTTGACAAAGCTCTGATAAGATGGCTATTTAGACTCTACTGAGCTAAAACCACTTGATATATGTCACACTTGTTTATAAAAAAAATGACCAAGCCACCTTTTTGTGGATAGGGTGAAAGGTCCACAGAGCTTCTAGGATTGGTACACACGAATGTGTGTGGACCATTTCCAGTAGAATCTAGAGTTGGATATTCTTACTTCATTACTTTTACTGATTATTTGAGTAGATATGGCTATGTCTACTTAATGAGGTTTAAGTCAAAGGCCTTAGAGAAATTTAAGGAATTCAAGAATGAAGTAGAGAATCATCTTGGTAAGAAGATAAAGAAGCTTCAATCGGATCGAGGTGCAGAATATCTGAACCAAGAGTTTATCGATCTTCTATGGGAGTCTGGGATTCTATCTCAGCTCACTCCTCCTTATACACCATATTGGAATAGTGTTAGTGAAAGGAGTAAATGCACCTTGTTGGACATGGTGAGGTTGATGATGAGTCATGTGGATCTTTCATTATCCTTTTGGGGATATGCATTACAAATTGCAGCATAAACATTAAACCGAGTACCAACTAAGGTGGAAAATGGAATTCCCTCCGAGCTATGGAATGGAAAGAAACCCATTTTGTCGCACACATGTGTATAGGGATGCGAGGCATTTGTTAAGGCCCCTTAGGAAACAAACTAGAACCCCAGGTCACGAGGTGTATCTTTATAGGATATCCCAAGGTAATGAAAGGATATTACCTATATAACCCTTCAGAAAATAAAGTGATTGTCGCCAGACAAGCCATCTTTCTTGAGAGGGAGCGCATCCTCAAGAAGGATAGGGGAGCAAGATTTACTTTGACGAAGTTGATGCTCAAGATACACAGAAGTTGGTACAAGAACAAGTTCCACAGGTCCCTGTGGAAGAGGTTCCTGAAACACAAGTACTGCGTAGGAGCTCAAGAGAGGTAAGGGAACCAGAGAGATTTGGTTTCATAGTCACTGAGGATGGTGAATCATTATTGTTGGACAATGATGAACCTCTCTCCTACAAGGAAGTAGTATAAATATCAGAAGCTACAAGATGGCTAGAAGCTATGAATTCTGAGATGGATTCCATGTATCAGAACCAAGTCTGGGTTTAGGTCGATGAGCCAGTTAATGTAAAGCCTCTTGGATGCAAATGGGTATTCAAGAAAAAACTGGACATGGAAGGTCAAGTTAGCACCTATAAAGCAAGTCTAGTGGATAAAGGGTTCAGACAGCGTCAAGGAATTGACTATGATGAAACCTTCTCGCCAGTTTCCATGTTTGAATCCATAAGAATCATACTTTCCATAGCATCTTACCATGACTACAAGGTTTGGTATATGGATGTCAAAAACAGCATTCCTTAACGGGAAACTTCAAAAGGATGTCTATATGACACAACCAGAAGGTTTTGTGACACCAGGTGAATCCAAACATGTTTTCAAGTTGCAGAAATCCATTTATGGATTGAAGCAAGCATCCAGGTCATGGAACATTCGATTTGATAAATCCATAACGGAATTTGGTTTCATTAAGAACGAATGTGAGCCATGTGTTTATAAGCGGTTTTTTTGGAATGTGATCGTTATCCTAGTAGTATATATTGATGACATATTACTTATTGGAAATGATGTACCAGTATTATAGTCAGTTAAGGACTGGTTGAACAAGTGTTTCTCCATGAAGGACTTAGGAGAAGCAACCTACATTCTAGGGATCAATATCATTCGTGATAGATCCAAGAGGCTGCTTGGACTAAGTCAGGGTACATACATTGACCATATACTAAAGAGATTTATTATAGAACAATCCAAGAGGGGATTAGTTCCAGTGTCACATGGCCTACATATTTCTAAGAAAATGTTTCCTCAAACACAATAAGAGAAAGATAGAATGATTAAGATGCCATATGCTTCGGCTATAGGATCCATCATGTATGCCATGTTATGTACCAGGCTTGATGTTGCCTATGCACTGAGCATGGTAGGCAGATATCAAGAAGATCTAGAATAATGGCATTGGACTGCTGTTAAGACTATCCTTAAGTATCTGAGAATAACTAAGGATATGTTCCTAGTGTATAGAGGAGACGAGGAGCTTTTCATCAAAGGGTATGCGGATGTTGGTTTTTAGACATATCAGAATGATCTGAAGTCACAATCTGGATATGTTTTCTGTCTCAATGGAGGAGCTGTGAGTTGGAAGAGTTCAAAGCATCCAGTTGTCGCCGATTATACAGTGGAGCCCGAATATATAGCGGCTTCTGATGCAGCCAAGGAAGCCGTCTGGATTCAGAACTTTGTCCAGAATATTGATATGGTGCCTAGCAGTAAAGATCCCATTACATTGTATTGTTATAATACTATAGTGGTGGCTCTTGCAAAAGAACCAAGGTCACATCAATAGACAAATCACATACTCCGGAAGTATCACCTCTTGAGTGATTTCTATCAAAGGGGTGAATTTTTATTGAGCAGAGTGTCAACAGAAGAGAATGTGGTAGACCCCATGACTAAAGGTCTATCTCAGTAGAAGCATGAATATCATGTGAGAGCTAGCGGGTTAAAAGTTGTTAGTAGTTGGCTCTAGTCAAAGTGGGATTCTGTTGGAGTTGGTGGCCTAGAACCAAATACTTTGTACTTTATTCATTAATAAAAGCCTTATCACATCTTTATTGTTCTTCTATGTGACAATGCATGTGATAATGTCCTAAGGACAGTTGTTGCATTAATGGGTCATAGCAGATCCCTACTATGATGAGAACCCGGAAGTGCCATAACACTATTCATGAATATTTGTATTATGGCCGGATGATGTTATTTGAGGGACACAAATAATATAGTCCATTAGGGGTGAGTACTCATAAAACTTTGAGGAACCTTCTCATGGTGTGCGCCCTTGGTAATATCCAGGAGGATATTATGAGAACGAGACCCGCCAGTAGGAAATCCACATTTCATAGTGTCATTGGATGTTTCTATCTGTGGATGTGTGTATTGATCCTTAGACTTTAAGATTATTATTAATGGGTATTACAACTCGCACACTTATATGTATTGATGAAAACTATGAGGACACACTGTTCGCAGCGAGGTAGGATACGTTGGGTGCGTCACGAGTAATACTACATTAATAGATAATGCGAGAAATGATTTGTCCATTCTGTTCCATAACGGAAGTAGATATCTCAGGCCCTTTCATGGAATTGATATAGGCTAAATAAATCCATGTCCATGGTAAATTATGGGAGAGTTCAATTTTGTAAAGTCAAAGAAAGAATAATCGAGCACATGGGCTGATGGCACTAGTATTCAACCCGCTTGATTAGAGATATCGAGACAAAGGGATTATATTACATGGTAAGTGTTCGTATGAGGTGACACGTCATTGCGGCATTAAATTATTTCTCTATGGGTGCCTTGGCGTGTTTCTAGATGCCAACCTTGGACTTTAGGTAGGCTCCACCTAATGCCACTGAGAAAGAGGCCTAGAGGGTCACACACTAAGTGTGTCCATGTATCTCAGTTAAATATTAATTTAACAAGTTAAATAAATATTATTCACGACTGTGGTTTAATAATTATTTAAGGATGACTTATTGCATTTATTTCGACACAAGTTATTTGAGAGAATATATTGGGGGATAAATAATACATTTATTAGCGAGTAATGCAGTTACATTTATTTAAGAAATAAATAGCCATTACTCAAGGACTAATAAATGTGGTGGAGGAAATAAAGGAAAGTGGAAAATAAAAGTACACTCCGTGTATATTAAATATACACGCCATGTAGTTTTATGGAAAACGAGTACACGCCGTGTATTACTGATTACACGTCGTATAGTTTTTCCAGTCGGGATTTTGAGGATATAATATTGTTTTATTAAATGATATTTATTATAATAAGCGTGGGCGCATGTCAAGGAATTAATAATTCGACATGGGGGTTTTCAATAAGAGTTAATGAAATAAATAAAATGTGTAATGCATTTATTTATTGTCGTAACTCTATAACCTCAAACCCGATTATAAATATCCTCACAACCCCAACACTTTTCCTCAATCGTTGTGAACAACAATTCTAGATAATTCTTTCAAGGCCGAAAGAACTCCTTCCTCCAAGAACACTCTCAAGACCGAGAGACCAAGGCGATCAAAGGCGGACATCGCAAGAGAAGGTTCTTCCATGCTAGCACATGGAGATCCCTTCAGTGACGTCCAGAGATATGTGGAACATGTGTGGATCACCGCTAGAGGAATCCTAAACTTAGATTCTATGACGCAACAACGGATCACAGGATCGTGACCAGAGACATCAACGAAGAAATAATTCCACCAAGGTAATTCTTGTGAATTAATTAAATTAATTATAACCAACATATGATGATCCTATCTCTATGGTTTTAGGATTCCCTCTTTTGTTTTTCATTCTTCGTTATATTCCGAATATCCAGAGTTTTATATCGTGACGGATCTCGGTTTGAACGTTTTTTAATGCTAAAATTAAAGTTGGGAAAACCCATCAATGCGCTTCCACTGCACCCAGAATCTACAGTTTTGACCACAGGATTGGGCGTCATGGACGTCAGCTTGAGGAAGTATGAATGTCAGGTTGGGCTTGGCCCGAGGTTACTTTGGGTGGTTTTAACCATGGGTTTGGGCGTTATGGACGTCGGCTTGAGGCAGGGTGACTGTCAGGTTGGGCATGGACCGGGTTACTTGGATAGCAAGGCCATCAGACTTGAGCAGCATGGTTGTAGGGACACGTGGTGTCATATGTGTGGGGGATTAGGTACTATTTGGGTGATTACCACTCATCTTGAACTTTGAGTAGTGTGCACACAGAGATACTCCGTGATGAGGTGGTTTTGACCACTCATGTGGGTAGAGGTCCCCGTAGATGTTGTTTAGGTATTTTGGTTGGGGGGTTTTGCCATAGAAAGCCACGTGGGGGGTGAGGAGCCTCCATGGGATAGCTTTGAGGTTATTGGGTTGGGGGGATGAGGCTCACCGTGATTTGAGGGAAGGTATCGCTATCCCTCTGGTTACTTATTTGAGGGCATGTATCGCTGTCCCTTAGGTTACTTATTTGAGGGATGATATCATCATCCCTCCGCTTACTTTATTTTAGGGAAAACATCACTGTCCCTCCAGTTATTTATTTGAGGGCATACATCACTATTCCTCCGAGTTACTTCTTGGGTGTGCCTTCAAGACGTCGGTACTTGAGGAATGAGGTTTCAGGAGGCACGAGGTGCCAGGTTACTATTCTTGGGCATGCCTTTAGGACTTCGGTACTTGAGACACGCGGTGTTAGGGGCACATGGTGCCAGGTTACATGATAGAGATTCTGGCATTGGCTGAAGCAGGTGACACTCCATGGTGTCCGGTGAGCACCAGTGGAGTTTGTGTTTATTTTTGCATCGTACTGTTTAATGTTTTCCTTATAAATTCATTCCTGCTTAAAAACTTATATTAGGTACGCACCGTTGGGTGGTATCCTACTGAGATTTTTCTAACACCCTCCACGGGCCCTTCAAGACGCGTGCAGACTTTATGGATTTACATGCAGGAAAGAGGTCAACTTCAGGAGCTGGGTTGTGTTAGTTTTTGCATGGAGATGGTATTGACCTTGAGGTCTTACCTAGATGGAATTTATCTTGTTTTGTTTCCTTTATTTTATTAGCATGCTTACTTGTTGTAGCTACTGTTGGTTAGCAATTGGAGCCCTTTTTATATTCAGATATGTATGACCTGCTTTGGATGCATGTTTTATTGTTCAGTGGTAGTCACATGTGTTCAGCATGCTGTTGTATTTATTTCCACTGCTGCTGTTATATTTATTACTTCCACTGTTTATCTATATTGATTATGCTTCTGCTCTGTAGTTTTGGTTCGAGTCTGTTGAGTCTTTTATTCCGCTGCATCTTTACTGTTATACTCAGACCAGTAACGTTATTATTATCCTCCGAGAGGGTATAGCCTCCCCATTATACCTATCAGACCCTCGCTGATAGTTGGTAGCCTTTGGCATTCAGGGAGGTGCACCTAAGGTCTTAACGCCCAACCCGTTTAGCACTGTTTGGGTGGCTGTTCGGGTCCGGGCCATTACAATAAGGATTTTTTGAGACACTTCTATCAATATAATTTTTGGTATTGTATATGTTTTAGTGAAAATTTTATTTGAGTTGGAATGCCTTTTATGGTTATATGATTAATGTTATTGGTTAACTTCAGGGATTATCATATCTTTGAAGTTAATGTAATTATGGTTTATTCGAATTTTGGAAAAAATTTATTAATATAGATTTGTAAACATGATGAATCGAAAGTCGAGCAATAATATGTTTCATCCAGAAAGGATGTGGGTCTTGAACCCACAACCGATGGATGATAAGGCTATAACACCTACCACTGGACTACATGAAATATTATTTCTAGTGGTAAAAAATAAAGACATATATTTTTATTGTGTATATTGATACTTAGTATGTACTCAAGTCATGTATTATTGAAAAAAAATTAAAATGATTCTATTACCATTATCCTTACCATAATGAAAAATGGGAATATATAATTGTGTGTTTTGTCATCGAGATCCCCAAAACATCTAAAGGACATAATTCAACAACAGTTATACTCAATCTCTTAAATAATACAACACAATTTTTTCCTACAAGATAATATTTTTATTTGGATATTATTTCCAGGACATCCAATAAATAAGTGTTAAGGTTTCATGGAGTATAAAATCCTATTTTATATGATCAGGATCAGAGGTTTACCTCAATTTTCTAGAGAAGTATTTAGTAAGAATAGGATATGAAGCTATGTTTCTTTACTATGCATCATACCCATAAATATGTTCAATTTGAGAGAATAGTTAAAATCTTATAGGATATGATATGATATTGATCTTGGTATTCCAAAGGTGTTTAGGATCAACACCTTCAGCTACTTTAATTTTCATACAATAATAGATTTCAGACAAGTGGCCCCATACAAATCCCTCTGTGGAAATAAATGCTGAAATACAATGTAATGGAATAAAGTTTTAGAAATAAATATATTAAGACCTGATCTAACTGATTAAATGGAAGAGATTGTTAGATCCATTTAACAACACTGAAGGGCATCACAATGTTGATAGAAAGGTTATAATGATAATCATCGATGTTTTATAGCATTTGAAGATGGTGAGAATTTGTTTCTATGAATTTATACTTGGAAGAAAGAATAAAAAATACACACTAGGTATATTGTTCCCCTTGAAACTTTTTGATAACATCAAGATGGTAACCCATCAATTAGAACTTCCAAAAAATATCTCCCAAGTTCATGATCTCTTCCAAGTATCTCTCATTGGGAACTACATGCCCACTTTTTTACATGTAGTGAACTGAGAGATCATACCACTAGAGGAAGTTATTAATTATAAGAAGTAACCAATTAAGGTTCTAGATCATACATATAATGTTCTATATAATAATACCACTCATCTTGTCATTTTTTTGTAGAAAAATAACTATTTTGAGGAAGTCATGTGGGAACTTGAGGATATAATGAGGCAAAAATATCCAAATTTGTTTTTTTTTTCAAATTTATGTATATTTAGTGTAAAATTAATTTTATGTGTGGTAGAATGTAACTCAAAATGATTATATGAAATATATATTTTTTCAAATAAAATATATTTCATTGATATCTTGTGTTATACACAACAACAACATTTAGTAAATAATAATAATACTCTTATTTTGATAAGGTCATTATTGCATAGCCATTAAACATAGTGAAATGAATATTAATAACTAGATTTTAAATATTAAATATAGTTTTTTAATATTAATTAAAAATATTGATAAAAATTATTAATTTTTGGTAATTTCTTTATATGTTTCGAAAGTAATATTTTCTCAAAAAAATTATTTTATTTATTTATTTATTTGAAAAATGATGAAATTAATTTTTTAAATTTTATAAAATTAATTTTATAAAATAAAATTTAATTTTTAAATTAATATTTCAAAATTAGATTAGGGTGATTTTTTGGGATTTTTTTTTGAAAAGGTTACTTTTTCAATGAATAGTTAAAAATACAGGTTTTTATTAATGAATTTATATTTGTTTTTTTTTTCTCTTAAAATGGGTTTTAAATTAAAACCAGTTCAATTATATAACAACTAATCCAATTTAGGCCATCAAAATAATTTTCATATTTAAATTTTATATGAAAACCCTTTATACATTTGAACATTTTCTCTTTGGAAAATATTTGTATCATCGCGCTTGTGGGTTTAATTTTAAATTATATTTTTACACTTCTATGAATGGAATTTGGAAAAAAATATTCCATATTTTTAATTATCATATTTTATATTATCTGATTAGGTAAAGTTAATTTTTCACCATAATGGATAGTAAAAACCGTAAAAAATATTTATTACGATTAATGTAAAAATTGGTTTACAAGGGGTTTTAACTAAAATGAAAAGGGTTAAAATGATCCAAAACATTTAAAACACACATTTTATAGAATAATTTTTAACATATAATTTCTTATTATTAATAATGGTCCATTATGGATCCTTTTTCATGTAAAAATATTGGTTACACCTTTTTTGTTCTAAAAATTACAAGTGTGTCACTCACCACACTTATAAAAGGCCACCCACCCTCCTCTGTAATTAAAAAATCAAAACCCCATTGTATAAAACAATAACATCACCAATAAACCCCTTAATTGAATCCTCTTATTCTAGACTCCTTATTTTTGTCAAAAATCTAACATAACATGGCTTTTGGTGCAAACTAAAAGAAGTTTTTTGAAGAAGAGGAAACATCCCTAACTAATCATTTTATTTTATTTCATCCGCTTCCTCATTAAATTATTATTAAACCATTATGACATAACAACATAAGTATAATCAATATATTGAGAAATATTTATTTTAATTTTATCACCAAAAAACATATCCACTTCCATAATCATCATTTGTGTCTACCGCGAACTACCGCCCCACGAACTGATGTTATTCATTTTACATCACCGCATCACAAAACTGAAAATAATGATGGATTTAAGGTTTATTTATGATATTTAGGATATTATTATACATATATATAAATATAATAACAGATAAAACTTCGTATCTACTAATCATTTGGAAAACAATAATATCACTCGTGTGTAAGGTGGAATACCCCCTCATTAACCGATGTGATGTGATTTTCATTTATTTTTTAATTGGATGGTAATAAGTTTATATTAAATTAATATATAATATAATTTTAGTATAATTATACTTATAGAATTTTTATAACACATATACCTTCGTACATTCCATTTTGTGGGGATACGATAACGTCATTTGTGTGTACGGTTGACTACAGCCTCACAAAACGATGTGATTCACTTTTAATGTATGTTTTACATGGGAGGTACTATGGATAGGATTAAATAAAAATTTATGATATATATGACATGAAAAATATTCTTTAATGGTAATATATTATTTTCCCTTCTTTCTTATCTTCCATCGAGAAAATAGAAATAGCTCTCATGAAAATGTATAACCCACTATCTCTATTAATAGAGTATTTCATTACATATATACTGAATATATATGATATTTATTTCATTGTTAAAATTTTGAAAATTATTCTATAATTATCTATATAATAGGTCCAAAAATAGAAACTCAAAACATGCATAAAAAACAAATCGGTTGTTACTTGGAAAGTGACTTTAACATTGAATTATTAATAAATAGGTAATGAAAGTTTATATTTAAATAATATATAGAATTATATATATAATAATGGTTATTTAATATATTTATACTATACTTATGTTTAATATAAAGGAGGTTCAAATGTGTATGAATGAAGTTTGGACTTAAGGTAAGGGATTTTTGTATCACTTTTCACTTCTGTGAGACAGAAGGCCTGTTCACCACCTCTTTATTTTATGTGGTGTATATACTAAAGATGAATTTATTTTATGATTCTTATTATGAAAATTATGGGGATTTACATATCCATTTTAGGACCTCTATTTCTTGGGGTGTATGGTTCAAATGTTTCCAAATCGATAAGGGATTTTTCTCTCAATTTTCATTTTTTAAGATATGTGATGTGTTATGAACCTATATTTTTAATGATGTGTATATAAATCCCCTTGGATAAGTTATATCATGAATATTATTATATTAATGATATTTTATATAATATATATTATTATTATTTCATTTTTATTATAATTAAATGTTACCAAGTGGTGATGGTTTTATGATAAAATCCTATCATTTATCAATATTATTTATGTTTATGCCTCCGATGATGAAATATTATGTTCCATATCTCAAGAAACTAAATAATTTTCTTCTACTATGGTTATTTTATAAAAATTACTATTTTATCTTCATTTTCCAAACTAATTTACGCACGATTTAAAATTAATGTTTTTTTAAATCATTTTAATTTCTCTCTTTAATCAATAACCCTTTTTTATTCCTAAAACATGTATTCTAAATATGATTTCAAAAATGTTTGTAGAATTCTCCAAATTATTTATTTAATAAATTTTTACCCATGGTTGAAATTTTAAAATTTCTTAAGGAATCACCGTGTCATTTTTCAAAAAATAAATGTTTGGATTTTACTGAAACTATTAATGGAATAATTATTTTAACATGTATTATATGAATAAGATTTCCACCATAATCACCATTATATTATATAAAGATTCCATTATAATATTAAAATTTTAATTTCCAATAAAAATATATTTAAAATGATTTTTTAAATAAAAAATATTAATGTGGAAATGATATTTTCCTCAAGAATTGTATAAAATGAATTTCCAAGATTCCAATATAAGTTTTGAAGGATATTTTCAAAGAAATGTATTTCCACAATTTTTTGTGAACTTATATTTAAAAAAAATATTTTCAAGTAAAATTATTTTGAAAATGTTTTAATTTTTAAAATGTTTTTTTCATGGTCTAAAGAAAATTTTACTCAAGAAATGTTCCCAGTTATTTTCAAAATAATTTTCCATCTATGATGGCATCATTTGATGTTACCTACAATTTACATGGGATATGATCCAAGGATACCATTCTTATTCTTTCTATGGATGTTATATGTTTATAAGGACAATATTTATATGGAACATGATTCTCTTCCATGGGTTATACCTTGACGAAATGAGTTTGAACCCCACTTTTTTCCAATGGGTTATGCGTTGATAAAATGTTGGAATGATAATGAAACTAATTTCTCTTCAACAAGTAAGGATATTGTGAGATTTTTATGAAACTAATTTCTTTTCATGGATACTGATATGATGAATATTTTAAGATTTTATATAACACATATGTATGATTTCAATTATTTGATGAGTGACACCAATATCTAACTCAAATGAATTGTGTAAATATTGATATATCATTAGATAAACATGGATAGAATGGGTAGTGAACCAATTTAATAAAGGTAATTTGTCCACTATGATAATCTAGGTAGTAAATGATGTTTATTATGATAGTTTTGGGAGTGAACTCATTCCACTATGATAAATTTGGAAATTATATTTGGCTATTAAGGAAATGATTTTCTATACTTATTTATATTTTCCAATTCCATGTCTTATTCTTAAATTGTTCTATTATGGAACAATTTCTTTGATTACATTATTACTAATGTCTTATAGACTACAAATATTAATAACATGACCCTAATTTATGATGTATGACATGAAAGGTATGGTTTTCAAATGTTATTATAATGTTCTCATACCCCAATGATCATGATATATTGATATCTCTCTTGTTTACCCTTATTGGGAATATTATCTTACCCTTTCTTATTTTTCCTTTCCCCATGTTATGATGAATGGTTTTATGTTTGATATGTCTATAAAGGGTTATAGTTATTTAGAACATAGTGGGGGGTTATGTAGCTCACTTATGGTCCAGTTGTCTATGTGGCTATGTTTCCAGGGTCAATGTACCTTTATGATCCTCACACATGTTTTTGTGTAATTTAATGAATATTTATATAACAATATGTAATATATATGTATAATAACTGTGGGTCTTTACATTATCACTAAAAAAATATAATAAACCGAATGGTTCTATTCCCATAATTTTCAAAAAAAAAACTTAATCGTGATAAAATCCTATCACATAAACCCTCAAAAGGGGTATATATAAATTTAAATTTATGATCATCCTTATACTTATCAACCGAACACACTTTAAATATATCCCATATCACTATGAAATATCATAGTTTCATGTTGTTTATATTATCCCATTCATAATAATGGCTCATAAGAAGAGTGTAGATTAAGGCATGAATATCCCATATGACTATCAAACTAGTTTTTCACTTAGGGAACACTCCCCCGTTCACTAGAATAATGGTTGGGATATACTTTAACCAACTCTTTTTGATATTGTTTCTTGTAAAAGAATCTCTTCCAAAAACCGTATCCACTTCTATTATGAAGATAGGGATATATTTCAAGGAAAATCACATAATATCTTCCTTACAAAAACATTAGTATGTTAACCTATACAAAAAGTTATCCAAAATTTCAGTCATAGGTTTATGTATCTTAATAAATGTTTTCATAAATCTAGTTCCCATGGATTCTACTAAAACTTATTTGATGCCAACTTTAAAGACACTGACCCTAGTAGGACCAAGATTGTGGTTACTTTATTAAATTATCATAAGATAAAAGCTTTTACAACCTGAATTGTGGAATGGTTTTCTATTCCTGGTAAAATACATACAAAATTAAATCTCACATTACATTTTAACACATAAAATATAAAACATAATGAATACTGATATTCTTTATCATTGAACTCAATCTAAGATTAATTATTTTTTTCCTAGGAAAAGGAAACAAAATAAGAGTGAGATCAGATTATCATTAAGGGTTATATATAGTGGAAGGTGTCATTAGTAAATAAGGGATAATCAATATGGAAAGGTATGTAACTAAAAATACCTGTCATTTAATCAATAACTTGATTATAAATAATGATACAACAGGTGTAAAATAAGATCAAAATATTCCATATAATTAATCACATGTGTAAGAAAATTATTCATAGATATGATTTAAAATAATTTCATGAATATTAAAAAATTATTTCAAAATGATGTATTGTATAATATCAAACATCTGAAACATAACATCAAGACATTATGCAAAGAAAATTTAAACTATTATTAGTTATAGAACAAAACCCATCTAATAAGGCTATAAAACTAGTTTAATTCATGATACTGACTGATTTATTGATGGTATATTTAATTCCCAACCCCAACTATGACTTAAAAAGTCTAATGCATTAATAACTTTAATAAAAAATAAAAAATAAGCAATATTCATTATTTATAAACTTTTTTATAAGAATAACTATCATCAATAAATTACAATACATTCCCCAATCAAACTAATCATAAGCCGTATAGATAAATATAAGTATGGTATCATTACAAAATATACCCATTAGATGATAATATTATTATTATTTTTAACAAATTTAAATACCATAAAGATATCAGTAAATAATTTTTTGAGGCAAATACCTCATAAATTTCAAATTATATTTTAAAAACTAAAATTGTTTAGAAAATTAGGAAATAAATTTTATTTGAAATGAATCATGAAACTCGTAGTGGGATCTTCAAGATAATTAATTTTTAGTACATAAATAAATTTTATTCATTCCATATACATTAAAACAACGATTCATTTCATATTTTTAGTAAAAAGTCAAAAGTACATTATTCTGAAAAATATAAGAAGATTTAGTATATTGTATTTTATAAAAAATAAAAAATGGGTAGAAATATTTTTAAAATTTCATTATAAATTAGTAAAAACGTTATTTAAAATATTTTAATGAAAATATGGATATCAAAGAAAAATATTCTTGACTGAGTATAAAAACAAAGTTGGTTTTCCTTGAAAACTTTCTTTTTGATATCTTGAGTAATAAAAGGAGGAAAATTGAAAAAAATAACTAGATGATAATATATGGATTGGTTTTTATATTGAATAATCATATAATTACCCCAATAGTATCTTAATTATAAATAATCTTGAATAATGATGAGATTGGGAAAAAATCCATACAACTATAGTAACTATTGAATGAGAACCCCAATAAAAGAAATAGATTAAAATGAAAAATTTAATATGATGAATATAAATAGATTCATGATATTTCATATTAGTGGAGTATTATATACACCACACAAATTAAATTAGTGGTGAATATGAAATATTTATAATATAAGTAAAAGTGAAATGAGAAACCCTTATAATGATCACAATATAGAAGTGAGAATTAAAGAATTGAGTGGTTATTTGTATAAAATTTAAATCAACCCAATAAATAGTTGACATAAAATATAAAAAATAAATTTTCATTTCGCACAAATTATTGGAAAATGTAGAAGTGATTGAACCCAATTAAAGGATATTGTCTTAAAAACCCCTTACCACTTGGTAAAATTCAATTCAAATCCCCTTAGATAAAATAATATTATTTAAACATAAAAATATAATTTTTTATGAAGTAGTCATAATATAACATTTAAAAGGGATTTATATATAATATATAAAATAAATTTTTGAATGAAATTAAATTATTCCTCAATGAAAGTAAATTGAGAGGAAGTTTTTTACCTTAGGTATGATTCTTAATTTATGTAATTTATATATCTAAATCATAAACCTATGTTAAATAATTATAATACTAAGATAATTTTTCAATTTTATTTTCCATTCTTTTATTTATTATCAGTTAATATTAAATTACTAGATCAGTTATGTTCACATCATATGTTTTGATGATATTCGGCTTATAAGTTCAAAATGTCTTTGGAAGGTTGAAACAGTAAATTAAGTCATTATTTAATCATTTGTAGAATAATAATAATGGAATAATTATTATTTTTATTCATAAATATTACTTTTAAAATGAACCATGAATTAATGTTATGAAAAATTAACTATACTATAATCATTGAGATGGTAGGTCATACGTACATAAAGGTAATGTTTCAATTTTTCAACGATCACGATGGAACATGGAAAAGTTATATTTTATCTATAATAAATTATAAATATGTCAAAAATATCATATTATTTCATCAAAAACACATATATAAACCATACATGTTTTGTGGTACTGAAAAAAAATGCATTCCTTAAAAGCGGTGGTAATCCACACAAATGCATGAATGGTGTTATCATCTTTAAATAAACTAAAAGGAGATAACATTTATGATATATTATTTTTAAATAATGATTAATATTTAAGAATATAATATATAGACCATAATTACATCATCATAAATATCTATGAGAGGTGACGATGGAAAACAGATCACATCAGTTTGTGAGTTGGTAGTCTATCACACACACGAACGATGGTTTCGTTTCCCATTTGATGGAAGATGGGATTGTTGTAGGTTATGAAAATAACATAATAACATATTAGTATAAGATATATTCTAATATTATTATATCAATATGTTTGAATGATATTTTAATGATAGGGATGAAGAAATTAAAAAAACTCTCAGTAAAGAACAATACGTCTTCCTTAGACAACCTGTTTAGGTTTAAACCAAAAGCCTTATTATGTGGGTTTTATAATCTAAATTCTTATATAATTTGTAAATTTATGTAATTAAAGTATTTTATAAGGTATTTTATAAAATAAAAATATTTTTTAAGTGTGAATAAAATAGGAGACGAAGTTCCCTCTTATATGCGAGAGGAGGGGCACTTTAGGAATTTCAAAAAATATTATATTAATAAAAACTATTTATCATTTAATAGAGGATCCAATATAATATAATTAGAATATAAGATTAGTATGGGTCACAAATATATCATAAAATAAAATTTTTAGATGTTTAGATATGGATTTTACCCTTATCTCTTTGTTTTGACCTTCTTTGGCCCTTTTTGACAATTACTGTGATAATAATGTTTCTATTATTTAGGGGTTATGGTAGTTCCTATAAAAGGAATGATGTCTAGAAAATGAACCCTGATTTATATTTTCAACCATATTCCAATTACTTATCAGATGAAAGTATTATATGTAAGTGGAAATATTTTAATAAAATATTATTTATTATAAAATATCATTAATTTCATTTTGGGAACTATTTATTTAATTTAACTTTGAAAACATCATGAAAACAAAATAATTCAAAAATAATTCTATCAAAAATAACTAACATGTTATATTTGTCTAAAAAGTTCATGTAACATAATATTTCATTCAATATATTTTATTATTTGTAGTTTTAAAAACAGTTATTTTATTTTTATATTAATTGGATAAATTTTTTGTTAGTGTTATAGAATAATTTAAGGTAACTATTTCATTATTAAAAAGTAGGAATAAATTACCATGAAACAAAAAATTAATTTATTTTTAAAAAAAATATTTATAACTGAATATAAGCTATTTTTATCTTTTCCAAAAAATATTATTATTATTAAAAGTAAGAACGTGAAATTTTTTGTTATCTTTTACATAAAAATAATAAAGGAAAAAATAAGATAAATATGGAAAAAGTGAACATATATTCAGTAAATGGATAGAAATTTCCAAATTAAACACAGAATATAGGATATAGACATGTTTTAAGGTCAATGTTTAGTCCTTATCAAATTATTTTTAACCCAAATAAATGGATTTAGCCTTAGAGTGGTGATAATTATGTTCAATGGTTAGTTTTCATTCAGAAAAAATAAAAGGGGAGTATTTACCAAATTTTGAAATCTTGATTCTTAATATGGAATCATTTTTTAAATATTTTATTCTTATAATTGGAAAATATAACTTAAAATTAGGCCTCCAAGACATGATGAAAACAATTTTTTAGTAAAATTGCATTTTAAGACTAAAATATTTTTATAATATATCGAATTATAAAATTCATTCAGAATGCCATAATTAGATTATTTTTAATAATTAATGACTAAATATATTTTAAAAATACTCAAAAATATAATTTTACTATGTAAATAATTTAAATGAATAAACATTTTAAAAAAATCAGTATTTTTCACTATTCACTGAAAAATCAATCTTTTCAAAAAAAACTCCCAATATTTCACCATCAGCTTGTTTTGATATGATGATTTCAAAAAAAATATCCTATTTATTAAATAAAGTTTTTAAAATTACCAGAAATTAATTATAATTTTTTCTCTGAAAATACAATGAAATCAATTTTGGAAGAAAACTTAATTTTGAAGAATAAAATGACATTATTAAAAATTGAGTAATTATTTACTAAGAATTTATCAATAAATTTGTGTTTAATAGAACCTTTATGCATATTTCATAATTAAAATAATTATATTCATACCGACCAATTCGTTGGCTATGTTATAATGCTCTCATTTAAATAATACTATTTTTATGGTATATCTCAATTCTCTTAATGTCCGAGGTTGCGTGTTAAACAAGCTATCATGTATAATATTCCTTTAAAAAACATGGGGTGTTGCACAATGATATTAATTTTTCTTAACCGAATCTCATGGATATTATAATGGATGAGTTTTATAAATAAGTGTGTTTTATATGTCACAAATAATATTATGAAATTATAATTTTTAATATACCATCATTTAATCAATTAATTTTGAAATGAGGTGGTCAATATTTCATATAGAATATTACATTCTCCATGAACAATGAATTTTATTTTTCATCACTACCCATATTTTATGGTTATAATAATTGATTTAATATGGATATATGATCGTTGGTACTTGTTTAATATTTTAAATATTTCATATAATCATTGTCTAAATACATTCACTTAGTCATGAAAATATTATAATATGTTACCATTTTGGTCGATTTGAATTTTTATGTAACTGATGTTATTATGGTTATGTAATATATGATTATAATATTTCATATGATTGTAATATAATTTATTAATGATATATTTTATTTTATTTTATTATTATATATATATATGTGTTGACAATATTTTTAATATTTATTAATATTTTACCTTTTAATCATTAAACACGTAGAAAACTAAATCATCATGATCTTCATTTTCTCTGGTCATATTATTTTATTTCACCTAATAAAATTGGGAATTTAATTACCCTTGAAAATTATAATTTATTCTATCTTCAATTATCTAGGAATTATGAGCATGAATAACATAGTGGAAATTTATCCTCGCTTCGTGTTGTTTGTATGAAACACTCAAAAGTTCTATCCCCTAATGATTAAAATAAACTATACTCAGTTAATATCTTTATAATATTTTGTTATAAATTTCTTAGAAAAAAGTTTATTATATTTATATTATGGTTATTAGATAAGTGATTAATATATTTATGTTCATTATTTAGGGGGTTAGAGCATGATCAAGTAAACAGGAATATGAGCATGATCAAGTAAGCAGGAATATAAGGTAAGAGTTTCATAAAACAAATCCATCATTGATAAATATTTTATTTTCTTAACTTAATTTCATATAAATGGTGTGTATTCATTATATTTTATATATAATATCATGAATTGACAGTTTTCATTGTATTTTAACTTCAATTTCAATCTCTCCATCTTTTAAGGGGATTTTATTAGAATGTTCCTTAAGTTGTAATGGATTTTCATGTCAACTTCCTCTCTTTAAGACATGTTTTTTATTATGTACCTAATTTAATTTTTTAGTTTTATATGATTAATATTATATATATTATATATTTAATTTCCTTTAATTAATTTTAATATAATTCTAATTTAATTCACACTCTTTCAATATATTTTTTTAATAAATGATCCTCAAGTCATAAGGGGGTTTCTTGACACAAATGTTATTCTTATGTAAAAATCACTAAAATTTAATTATAAAAATTCAATATTGAATTATACTACCCTATAATGATGTTATTATATATATATTCTTTTCTAGGAATATCATGTCTGACACATAAGTATTCTTCCTTGATTAATATATATTTTTATACATGATTCTCATATCTTTTAATGAATTTTTTTCTCTGCATCCATGTTTTTACATACCATGAATGTTTTTAATTACCTAGTGGATGGTTATTTTTTTATCCAATATTTTTTTATGTTACCCTTTACTCATTATAAAATAAGTTATTCTTTTTTTAGTATTTTCAATTGTGGGTTTTTGATAAAGGTATTTCCAAATGTTCAAAATGATTTCCAACCTTTCAAAATCAAATGTTTTATCTTCCACTCCACATTAATTTTTGATAAAATTTATCTCTTATAAAATAACTATTATTAATGATTCATAATTTTTGTAAATATTATCAATAAAATAAATTTGTTTCTTCAGAAATTACTTTTCAATGTCATTATAACTTCTTTTACACCAAATATAATAGAACTTTCTAAAAATCGTTTTCTAATTTAACCACCTTTTACTCTTTGGGGTGATTTTATTTTAGTAATCATGTGCTTAAATGATCAGTGTCACATTAGGTGAAAATATCTGAATGTGTTGTGAAACCCATTTTTCTTTCCACAGGTACATTATAATGTGGCGACTGAAACCCAATTTCATTAATATGGGTTTTGATGGTATGTTTAATGATATATTTTTTATGAAACTCATATTTACAAAGTATGATTATTGGGTTCCTATATCTCCATCCAATTCATTGTTTTGGGTTTTATTCATTAATAGGTAATGATATTGAGTGTGAACAGAATACATATTTTCAATGTTCACTAGATTGAATATGAACATAATGAAAATTTTCTATGATTATAATATTATGTGTGAAAATGATTATTGTTTTCTATGTTTATGATATTGAGCATGAAAATGATTCAAAATATCTTTTTCACCAGATTAAGCGTGAATATGATGCATTGTTCCTAGATTTATATGAATAATTGTAAAATCAATTAGGTTAGCTATAATCATAATATCTAGAATAATAATGTTGATTCTCATTACATAATTATATGTTATATTATTATTTTATTATCAATGTAAAATATTTATTTTATCATCTATAAGAACCTTGGTACTTAAAGAATAATTCGTTTCATTTTGGAATTAAATAGTTATATTCATTATAAATGTATAATGAAATAATTTGTCTTTATAAAAATTAAGAAATATATAAAAATGAAATTGTAACCTGGCCTATGAAAGTATAAATAAAATTTATGTATCTTATAAGTGAAAATATGATATACTTATATCATGGTATTAGTAAATAATTGTTTTGGAAATGATAAATTGGGTGTTGGTATTTTTTTGAAACAAAAATGATTATTTAAAATTCTTATAATTAATATAATGATTTAAAAGAAAATATATTTTCATACTATATATTCATAAATTAATATTTTATTGTCTTGTGATTGTAGGATAATTTTATGAGATATTATTTAATTTTTCAAGGGATGATTAAATCTGTTATAATATTAAAATCAATACTTTTTGAATAAATGGTGATTTTTTTTAAAAAAATAAATACATCAAATTTATAAAATTATTTTCAAAAACTGGAGTTATTTTTTTAATTCTAAACTTTGATAAATTTTTAGGGTGAATTGTTGGTATTTTTCAAAAATACTTGAATTTTTTGTGAATAGTGAAATATGATAATTTATAGTATATATACATTATATGTTAAAAACACTATTCCTTGTGTAAATGCTAATGTAATAACCATAATATCAAACTAATATTAATTATTTTAATATATTTAGTGATTATTCTCAAACTATTCATACTCTTGAGCCAAAATAATAAACTAATGAATAAAATAATGAGAAAACACCCCTCTCATGCACTATAAATACCACCCCTCACCACCTCTTCTTCACACACCTAAAAGCCTTTTAGTTTGTTTAATTTATTCCTAATTACCTTCCCAAACCTCTTACCCAAGTACAAGACCTGATGGTCTAAAAAAAATTCCAAAATCAAGGGCCTTAAGGTGGTTCCCATTGATAATAAATTCAAGAGGTGAAATCCCCATTCATTTTATTTTATTTTCTTTTCAAAAAAAATCATATTTTATTATACCCTCAAGTCCCCAAATATATGAGACATTATAACTATATTATATTAATTATATTTTAATTTTATTATTCTAATGAAATATCCACCATCAATCCTCTCTTATTCTCCTCTTACTCAAGAAAATGAAAGCATCGGCCATGATGTGTCCATTCACCGCCTTTATGGACGTCATATTTTCATTTTCCTTTACCGCCTTCAAGGATTTTGAAAAACCATTATTATTTTTAAAAATAATTTAATATTTATATTATAACTTTTTAAATGTTCATGAACTAATTTATTGACAAAATGTTAAATAAAATTAAACTAGTTTGGGATGGTTGGAAAACCTGTCAAAAATTAACCATAATTTTATCATTAATGTTTTATTTAAAGAATAAAAATGACATATGGAATAATTGATAATTTTATGAACATATTAACATCATCTAATTCCACTTCTTGGGTTTTTCTTGCATTCAATATAAAAATCCATAATGAACTAACCATGGAAACTATGAAATAAATGCCCCTGAAACAATGAAAATAGTAAAATATTGTCAATAAATGGGTGGAAAGTTGTTATAAAAAGAACATATATGTATCATAAATATTATTATAGTTATTTAATATGTTAATAACACTATTTGAACCATTATATTGGAGATTTGAACATTTTTTAAGTAATACTATCCCAATGTAATGGATTTTTCATAAATAAAATCCTCTTTTAAATTTCTATATTTACAAAATTTAAAAAGGAATGTTTTATGATGAAACTGTTCGTGTTTTAGGATTATGCTCTAGTTATTTGTAATTTTTAATGATGAAGGTTGTGACCTATATATCCCTCTAATTCATTGGGTATGTTTATGTTGAAAGATATCTGTAATGGTTATTCTAAGTGTAACTACAATGGTTACACCATAAGGTAGTTATGAGGGTTACATCATTAGGGTTACATTGTAAGCTACCCATGAGGGTTACAAATCATATAGTATCTATGAGTTTTACAATAATAATTATTTATTCCCTAAGTTACCATTGTGTTTTTATTTATGTTTTCTATGTTTTATGAACATCTCTTGTTTTCAAAAAGTATGTGTATCATGCTTTATGGAAAAGAATAATGTATATGTGAAAATGATTTCATATGTGTATAAGTATTCCTATACTAACTATTATAATCTCTTTTATATCCCTTAATATTATTATTGTTCTCATCCCAAGTTTTAAAAAAAATTAGTAACATTTAATTTTGGGTAATAGAATAAAAGAATACATGCTAAATGTTGTGGAGATTTTCTATGAAAAGAATTCACATTTTATTAAAAATATTTATACTATGGAAGAAATGGATACTATTTTAGTACTGCCCACTTTGTATCCTTATAGGTTGTTATGTATGAATTGTGTCCTAATTCACTAAAAATATAATCAAAAAAGATCATTAGGGATGTAATAAGTGTATTATAGTTGAATTAACTAGATTATGTAATGTCAATGGTCATATCCTTATTGTATGTATCAAATAATGGTATAAATAACATTAGGGGTTAGGATGATATAAATAGGATACCGTAAATGATTTTTACATTATGTTTATATTTAAATGATATAGAATTTAAAGATTACCATCTTTCATCATCTAAGATATGTCTGTTCAGAATGGTCTTCCACATAAGAAATAGGTAAGATCAAGTAGGAAGGAATTGAGAGGATGATATCTTTCCAAATTCGTAACTCGGAATGGTGGTAATTGGAACCGATCAGTTTTTGATATTAATTTCTTATTTGAAATAGGCTATAAATGGTGGTGGTATCTATGAAACAGAATAACCAGAGCTACCAAAATGGAACATGATGATAGTGGAACATTTTATGAGGAAACACCCTCCTCCTTTTAGTGGATCTTATGACCCAGTGGTGGATAAAGGGTGTATTACTTCCCTTTAAAAGTTATTTGATGTCATAGAGAGTTTTGATAATCAAAATTTTTTCCTTGTTATTTATCAATTTGAAGGTGATTCTGACCAACGGAGGTTAATGTTCATGAATATAAAGGATAGTGAGGAGATTGATTCCCTGAAATAAACTGAATTTAAGAATTTGTTCCTCAAAAAATATTTTTGTAAGGTGGTTCTAATGAGGATGGAAAAATAAATTAATGGAATGAAACAAAAGGATGATGATTTAATGGTCATGTATAAAGAAAATTTCACCCTATTTCCAAGGTATGCTCCAAAACTTATTCAGGATATTGATAGTAAAATCAATCATTTGTACTTAGGATAGAAGCCAGGATATTGAAGGGAATTATCCTCTCATGAATTAAAAAGTTATAATAAACTTGTTTGATGTGATGGGATGATAGAAATGGATTTTACTGATGATCACATGTACTTCGACAAAAATAAGAGCAAAAGGACCAAATGATAAGAAATGTGTAAGAGTCAACCAAAGAAATCTGGTGGTAATAAAATCCAGTTTCTGGTTTTTGAAAATTTTTGTAAAAAAGAACCATGGGGAACTCCTTAAAAAATCTAAGAAGTTTTTTCAAGGTGGTAATTTTGGATATATGGACCAAAATCACAATGAAATAAACTTAGTTATGGTATGTTTAATTACGATAATAAAATTGTAATGTTATTTAAATGTGGTGAGATGAGGAATTATGAAAAAATATTCCTAAAGAAATATCAGAATGATAGAAAGTAGCCATAATTTAAGAATAAAGGTATAGTGAAATCCTTTGCGACTATGTTAGGAGATGTTGGGCCATTAAATGACATGTTATCAGTTACTCTATTTGTTTACTCACATTTTTATAATGTTTTTTATATGGAATCTATATATTCCTTTATTTCTAATAATTTTTTTGGTAAATTTATAATTTCAACTCAATAAATGAAACCAAATACTATGGTTAAAACATTGAGGGAAAATATTACAGAAAAAATCATTATAAAAATATTCTTTTTGTTTTATGTGGAAAGAAATTACCTGAAAACATTATTGTATTTCCATTAATATATTTTGATGTTATTCTAGGTATGGATTGGCTTTCTATTTATCATGTTATTATTTATTGTACAGATAAAGATAATGTTTTATAGAAAGAGTTTTAGTTTGTTTAAAAAAATAAACCCATGTCGTTGATATCATATTAAGAAGATAATAAATCTTTAAAAGATGGAAATGAAAGTTATATTTCACAAATTGTTGAAGACAATATAATTATATAGATTAATGATTTTCTAGTGTTAAATGAATACATGGATGTTTTTTTATGAGTTTTATTGTGTTATACCTGATTGGGAAGTTAAATATACCATTGACTTAGTTATTTATGTTAAAACTATTTCAAAACCCCTTTATCTAGTGGCTCAATTGGAACTTTTAGAATTGAAAAAGTAGTTTTAGGAATTTCTTGATAATGATTTCATTCCTCCTAGCACATCCCCATGGGGGGATCCTATATTGATCATTAAAAATAATGATGTTTCCATGAGACTTTTCATTGATTATAGAGCTTTGAATAACAGTATTGTTATGAATATGTATCCATTTCCTCATATCAATGACTTGTTTGATCATCTCTAGGGAGCTCAGTATTTTTCCAAGATTGACATGATAGTCAGGTACCATCAGTAAATGGTGAAGGAGGATGAAATTCTGAAAATATAATTCTGAATTAGATATGGGAATTATGAATTTTTTATTCCCTTTTCCTTTACAAATTATCCTGTTTTATTTATAGATATTATGAATAGAATATTCTATGAATTTATAGATATGTATTTTTTTATTATTGATGATATTTTTGTGTTTTCAAAAATTTATAAAGATCATGGGAAAAATTTAAGGATTATCCTAAAAAATCTTAAAGTAATGAAGTTATATTATAAATTTAGAAAATTTTATCATTGGTTGCAACATATTTCTTTTCTTGGGAACATTATAAATATAGAAGGCATAATAGTTTATCCCTAAAAAAAAGTGGTTGATGAATATCCAGTACCTGTGAATGCTTTTGAGATTCATAGTTTTCTTAGATTATCCAGCAATTACTGATAGTTTTTTAAAAACATTTCATTGTTATCTATCCCACTAACTATGTTAACATGAAAATTAGTTAAATTTATTTGGACAAAAGGATGTGATATTTTTTTCAGGACCTGAAAAAATGATTGGATAATGCTCCATTTTTTTGCCACTCCTTATAAAAATGGTTATTTTTTCATCTACAGTGATGCTTCCTTGAATGGAATTAGTTGTGTTATGATGCAGAATGATCCGATCATTTATTATTCTTTAAAAAAATATAAACCTATTGAGTTATGATATCCCACACATTATTTGGAATTAGAAGCTATGGTTATTTATTTGAAAATTTAGATGCATCATTAATATGGATGAAAATGTGAAATATATTCTGACCATGAATGTTTGAAGTATATATTTAATCAGAATGATAGAACTGGTAAAGGAGTATGATTGCACGGTCAATTACCATCCTGGTAAATAAAAAAAGTTATAGATTCCATGAGTTGAAAACATCATGCATCATTAAAAAAATTACATTTGGAAAATGAAACCTTGGTTTATGATTTGACAAATTTTGGAATATAAGTTATTGGTGTAGTAAATTACTCTATTTCTTTCATGGGTCAGTGTAGTCATCTCTCTCAGAAAGAAATAATAAATAATTAAAACAATTTTTTGAGTTCTATAAAAAGTTAGAATTCATTTAGGAAGGTAGGGTTCCTAACTTTAATGTTGATAAATATTGTATTTTCAGATTTGGTAAGAGATTATATGTTCCTTATAATTTTTAAATGAATAAGGAATTGTTATGTGAAGCTCATAGTTCTCCATTTTCAGTTTATCTTGGTATTAGTAAGATGTATAGGGACCTTCGAGAGTATTAATGGTGGGATGGAATGAAAAGAGATACAGCTAATTTTAAAATCAAATGTTTTAATTGTCAATAGGATAAAGCGTATAAACAACTACCAAAGGGGATGATTCATCCTTTTCGAGTTGCTAAGTGGAAATGGGAAAATATATCCATGGATTTCATGGTGGGACTACCAAAGAATTCTTGAGATAAATATGTGATTTGGGTTATTATTGATCGACTGACTAAATATGCATATTTTCTCTCTATTCAAGATATTATATATTTAGATCATCTTTCTTGATTATACCTCAAAGATATAATCAGGTTATATGTTATTCCTCTCGTTATTTTATGTGACGATGATCCAAGGTTCACTTGTAACTTTTGGAAAAGCCTTTAGAAGTCAGTGGGAACAAAATTGAATTCCATCACTGTCTTTCAACCTCAATATGATGGAAAGACTAATTTATCAAAGCATACATTATAGGATATTCTTTGAGCTTATTTGATGGATTACTATGGAAGTTGGGATCATCATATTTCTTTGTTCATGATTTTTGATAATAAAAATTTCCATTCTAGTATAAAGATAGAACCATTTGAGGCATTTTATAGAAAGCGGTGACAAACTCTGGCATTTTGCGATAAAGTCGTAGAAAGGAAGTTTATGTGACCAAAATTAGTAGAGGAAGTAGCTAAGAAAGTTAATATGATCCAAAAACATATAAGGATAGGTCAGAGTATGCATAAAATCTATACAGATAACAGGAAAAAATACTTTTCTTTCAGGTAAGTGATTATGTTTTCTTTAAAATCACTCATTGGAAAAGTTTTATGTGTTTTGGTAAGAAAGGAAAGATAACTCCAGGGTTCATTGGACATTATGAAATCCTAGATAAATTTGTACTGGTTTCTTACCGAGTGGATTTGCCTCTAAGTTTATCTTGGGTAAAAAAAATTCATGTTTCGATGTTATGAATGTATGTTCTAGATTCATATCATGTTTTGAACCTAGAATTATTTCAGTTGGAAGATAACCTTTCATATGAGGTAAATCCCCTTGAGATTCATTATCATAGAGACCAAGTATTTTGGCCTAAGGTACTTCACCATGTAAAGGTTTTGTGGAGAAACCACATGGTTAAAGAAGCAACATGAGAATCTAAAAAGGCTATGAAGGAAAGCTATCCTCACTTGTTTACTAAGTAAATAAAAATTATGAGGAGGAAATTTCCAAAATGTGGGGATAATTTAACCACCCAGGTACTCATAAAATAATTTTTTTTCATTCTGGAATTAAATATTTAAATTCATTATAACTTTATAATGAAATAAGTGGTATTTATAGAAATTAAATAATATATAAAAATAGAATTGTAACCTCATATATGAATTTATAAATAAAATTTATGTATCTATTAATTGACAATATGATATAATTATATCATGAAAAAAATAAATAAATGTTTCGGAAATGATAAAATAAGCATTCGTATTTTTTTGAAACGTAAATGTTTATTTAAAAATATATAATTTATATAATGATTTAAAAGAATTTATTTTCATAAAATAGATTCATAAATTAATATTCTGTTTTCTTATGATTATGAGATAATTTAATGAGACCTTATTTAATTTTTCAATGGGACATAAAATCAGTTATAATATTAAAATCTATAATTTTTTTAATAAATGATGAGTTTAATTAAAAATTGAATATATCATAATTAGAAAAATATTTTAAAAAAATGGAATTCATTTTTTAATTCTATAAATTGATAAATTATTATTGTGAATTTTTTGGATATTTCTAAAATACCTCAATTTTTTTGTGAAGGGTGAAATACATTAAATTATAGTATATATACATTATAAGTTAAATAAAATATTCCTTGAGTTATTGATGATTTAATAACAAAAATATTGAACACCTATTAATTATTTTAAAATATTTAGTTATAATTCTCAAATTATTCATAATCCTAAACCAAAATAATAAACTAATGAATTAAATATTGAGAAAACACTCTTCTCCTCCACTATAAATACCACCCTCACCAACTATTCTAATTGCATGGCAATGCATTGTATATTGTTTAATATCCACCCAACTCCTGACCCATTCCACTTACACATATCCAAGACCCACTGGGTTCACCAAAATTCCAAAACCATGGGCCTTAAATAGTTTTTCAAGAAGAAGAAGTTCAAGAGGTTAAATCCTCTTTCATTTTCATTTATTTTCCTTTTATTTTATTTTATTTTCTTATTATATCCTCACCCACCCTAAATATAAGTGAAATGATAACGAAAATATCTTAAATATACTGTAATTTTATTGTGTTGATGGAATATACATCATCAAACCTCTCCACGTGTCCTCTTATGCAATAAAATGAAAGCATTTTTTATAACGTGTCGATTCACTACCTTCGTGGATGTCATATTTTCATTTTCCTTTACCACCTTCAAGGATGGTAAAAAAAATTATCATGGTTAAAACATATTTTAATATTTATATAAAAACTTTTTAATTTTTTGGAACTAATCTATAGGAATAACATTAAATAAAATGAAACTAGCTTGTGATGGTCGGAAAAACCCGCAAAAAATGAACCAAACTTTTATCATTAATGTTTTATCTAATGAATCATAATAATATCAGAAAAAATGATATATAGAATCATTTAAAATTATTGGAAAATATTAACAACATTTCATTACACTTATGGAGTTTTTTTCCATTTGAAAAAAAAATCATAATGAACCATCCACAAAAACCATGAAATAAATGCACCAAAACAATGAAAATAAAAAAATATTATCAACAAATGGGCGGAAATATGTTATAAAAATATCATATAAGGTATTATAAATATGAATATAGTTTTATAATATATTAATAAAACTATTTAAACCATTATATAGGTGGTTTGAACATGTTTTATGTTTGAAGAACTCGAGGTAAGGGACTTTTCTTAAAAAACAGCCTTTTAAATATCTATTTGTTCAAGAATTAAATAAGAATGTTTTTATGATGAAAGTGTTCATGTTTTATGATTACATTATTTTTTATGGAAAATTTTTACTATGATTTTTGGGACCTATATCTCTGTCTAATGCATTTGGTATGTTTATGTTGGAAGTTGATTGTAATGATTATTCTAAGTGTAATTGTGATGGTTACACCATAAGATAGTTGTGAGGGTTAAATAATAAGGTATACAAGAGGTTTACATTATATGTTAGTCATGATGGTTAAAAATCATATGGTATATATAAGGGTTACAATTTAATTAAATAATTCCCAAAGTTACCTTTATGGTTTTATTTATGTTTTCTATGTTTTATTGAAATCTCTTATTTTCACAAAGTATATGATACTTTAGGGGTGATAAGTATTTCATTGTAAAAATTATTTCATATGTGTATACGTATTCATGGACTAATTATTATATTCTATTTTTTGTCCCTTACTGAGATTATTATACTCATCTCATGTTTTAAAATTATTTTCACGGGGATGAAGGATGGGTAAAATAAAAGATGATTCCAAGAAAAATGTTGAGATGATTTTTCATGAAAAGATTCCATGGGTTAATTAAAAACATATATATTATGGAAGAAATGGATACTATTTTAGTAGTACCCACATTGTATTCTTGTGGGTTGTTTTGTATAAATTATTTCATAATTCTCTAAAACTCTAAACCAAGAAGATTTCTAGGAATGTAATAAGTGTATTCTAGTTGAATTAACTATACTATGTAATGTTAAAGGTTGGGTCCATATATCATGTTTCCAAAATCGTTTTCCAAGGTGTATGTTGGTATATTGAGATTACATGTCCTTCTATCATGACTTATGGAGAACCCTTATATTCCCATGTTATTTTTAATAAGATATTTCTTCCATGTTTATATCTTCTATCATTTTTAAAATGTAACTCTTAGTGGTGTGTTGATGAGTTTTTTTTCCTTTATTGAATTTTTGAGATTACTCTTTTCATATGATTTCCATTCCATGGGTTATGAAGATAATTATAACTTTTGAAACTTCTAGAAGGGATTCTAGTATATTTTGGTTATAGAGAAATGATCACATTTGTTTCTTATGTATCTAGTACTCAAGGACACTAGACATTAAATTCTCTTATTTGTGAAACTATTAGTGATATGGAATGATTATTTATGTATACTAATGAAATAAATGTGTATGTTTTTCATTGGTAACTATAGTTATTATCAATGGGGGTTAAGTTATTTTTTAGGATTAATTTTTTTTATTTTAGGGACTTGGATAAGATAACATTAGTGAAAACCATAGGGATATCTCTATGGAATTAGTCTCTATATATGATAACATCCTAAAATTTTGGTAAATTTGATATTTTTTTTATTCTTAAAGTAATTACATCCATTTGTAGATACCAGAAACTGGATATGGTTGTGGAATATATCAAACAAGTATTAATCACCCTAAAAATGGTTTGTTGATAAATGAATTTACTAGTACTCTATGCATGATGAGTGGGACAAAGATTTTGCCCCTTGAAGGAAACTCCTAGGGGTATTATTTGGTTGATCGTATACTCTCTATAAACCACTATAAATGATTTTTTTCCTATTTACATTGATGGATTTGGTTGAGTAGTTGGGGTTTGTCTTAGTGGTAAGCACCCCGTAATCCTACAAGAAAAATGGGGGTTCAAAACCCATTGGGCGCAGGTATTGTAGCAGTACTATAGCAGTACTGTAGCAGCACTGTAGCAGCAGCGACACTGTTCATCAGTGGGTACTGTTGCGGCGGCAGGGCACTGTAGCGGCGGCGGTATTGTGCGTGTACTGTAGTAGGCAGGTTACTATTCACAGAATGTGAATTGGGCCAAAAATTTGGGCCTACAGGCTATGTTATGGTCTACAAGCTCACTGGGCCTTCGGGCTATGTAATGGGTTTCCCTCTACCCAGTTAAAAGAGGTCTTTGCTTTGATTTAATAATAAAAATGAGGCTTCGGCCCCAACCTTTTAAAAAAATGTATTTGGTTGAGAGGTGATAGATAACATAATTTAAACTAACCTAGGTTGAACCTAGAATGATATATGTAGAGATACTAGTGATATAGTTTGAACTAAAAGAACTACAGGCAACCAAACATGATAAAATTCAGTACCCTCTTAGATAAAGTAAATGAGGGAACATATATGTTTCCCCTACTACTAAATGTAGGTCACAAAAAATAAGGGTAAAAGGTACAATCACCCTCCACTCTAGATTTGTTGAAATCCAAATAGAATCTAGCTCCATCCATCCTAGTAGTCCTATCATGTTTTCTTATAGAATAAAATCATCACCCTAGTGATTTTATATTATATTTTGTTATGATTTTATCACAATTTGATCATTAGGGAATATTCTTCATATATTTCTTTTTATCCCTATGTTGGATGAATTCAATGTGATTCTTGAAATGTATTATCCATCACCCCATAGATTCCACAGTGATCAACAAAATAGTGAAATCAAATTTCATATTTCAAACCAAATCATTATCATTTATATGTGCAAGGATGAATATGATATCTCCTAGAAAATTATTTCCATTTAATGAGTTAAGAAACCTAATCTTGAGGGTTGTTTAGGTTAAATGGCTGGAGAAAAACATAATATTAGGATTTCCCTATTCTGAGAGAAAATGATATATTTCAAAAAAAATCTTTCTCAAACATTAAATATTATTTATTTAGTATATTTTATATATTATATACGCTCATTTAGCTTCACCGATAATGATAAATTAAATTTATAGGATTTAATTTATCGGTGGGTGAAATGGCCCAAAATTTGTGACCTTATAAAAATGATGTTATGTTTGATAACTTACATTATAGGATACACCCAATGTAAATGAACCACAACATATTAGATGAACAAAATCATTAAATATATAATAAAAAATAATATGTTAATTCATTAAAATTTATTACCTTTAGAAGATAAATAATTAATATGATGTAATATTTGAAAAGGGATATTTTCAATAAAAGTTGTATTCATTATATTATGTAATTTTATAAAGCTAAATTTCAAAAAAAATTATAATTTAAATTTGATAAAATTAATCCATTTTTTAATTCCTCACACCAAAATTTTATTTGAGTGAATTTTCTATTCTATTCTCAAAGGTTTAATTTTATTCAAAAAATAATAATTTTTTGGAAATAATATTTTTTATGATTTTATCATTATATATGTGTATCCTATAATAATAATATAAAATTTAAATTATAAAAAATTTAATTTTGTCATAACATAATTAATTTTAAAAAATTATTTTAACATAAAAATCCCATGTCCAATATTTGTAGAAAAAAATTAAAATGTTATGTTAATAAAAAAAATAGTATTTTCTTCTAATTAAGTGTTTTAAAGGTGAAATATGGTTTTTAGATTTCATTAAAATCATATAATTTTTTTTATAAATTTTTTTTTCATCGAATGGAAATCTATGTTATTATTATCTTTTATCAAAAAAATTTAATCATAAAAACACAATTTTTTGAAAAAAATTCTTTTACAAGTTATGTGTGTAAACATTGAAATTAAAATATAAAAACCTAAGAAAATATTTGGTAAAATTATTTATAATTTGAAATCATAATGTTTAAAATATTTAACTTTTTTAATATTATTTGTTTCTTTAATATTAATTAATAAGGTTAAAAATTAATTACCACGGTAAGAGAAATTTATTGTAAAAGTTAAATGCTAAATGAAAAAAATCCAAAATACTTTCTAGGTCATCTATAAAATAAGAGGTTATAGTGAATATATTCCCATAGACACATCCCATTCACATTATCCCATTTTTGATCTATTTAACATTGAATGCTAAGATTATATTTTTGAAAATGTAATGGTTACTTCCAAGACTAACCCTCTATTCACTTATAAAAAAGTAACAATTCCACCAATTCAAGAATCATCTATCCTTGATTTTTTAGTTCAAACCCTTACAAATGGATCCTATTAGATCCTATCCAATTTAAATTATATTATGGTCACATTTATTTTATTTAAGACGATAATTTCAATGGAATTTTTCAAGAGAAAACTCATGTTTAAGTGAGGTTCCTTTTTTATCACTTCCTCTCTAGGATAGTATAAATGATTGGTTTTATAAATAAAAAAAAATTAATATATAAAAATAAATTTCAAAAATTTTCATTTTTCAAATACCATCATTCCATATATTCATTGAGAAATGAGATAATTAATCGTATGTATAATGGATTACCACCTCCATGAACAAAATTTTTTGTTTTCCCTCACCACCCATATTGGGTAGTTCTAAGAACAGATTTAATATTGCTATATAATAATTATGAAATGTTTAAAGATATTAATATTTCATATTATTATTATCAAAATAAATTCCCCCACTCAAGAATACATTATAACATGTTACCATTCAGGTAGATTTAACCTTATATATAAACAATATTGTTATAGATATGTGATAAATGATTATGGGATTTCATATGATGGTAATATCATGTAGTAAGGGAATATTTAAGTGGTTTAATGTTTCTGGAAATAATTGATAATATGTAATATATTTATTAATATATCAAATTCTGATTATTAAAATTATAAAAAACTAATTCATCAAGATTTCCATTCTCAAAACATGTATTCATGTATTTCACCTGATGAAAAGGAAACATAAGTAATAATTGAAAAAAAATTAATTTTCTATCTTGATTTATCTTTGAATTATTAACTTAAAACCACATAGTGAGAATTGATCTAGCCTTTGTGAATTTTATACAAAAAAACACAATTGAATGTTCTAACTCCTATAATGATAATAAACTACATTCGATTAATATATTTGTAAAATATTATTAAAAAATAATTAAAAAAGTTTAGTATATTTATATTAAGGTTATGAGATATTGATGAAGATATTTATGTTCATTATACAAGAGATTAGATAATGTTTGAGTAAAAGGGAATTCAAGGTATGGGTTTCATCCCCAAATTTCATTGTTTGAGACACATTTAAAATTTTCACCTAATTTCGCATGAATGGTGTGTAAAAATCCATTTGGATATATAATAGCATGATTTATATTTATTCATTGTATTTTAACTTTATCGTCAATATCTCTCTCTTTTAAGGGGGTTTTTTAGAATTTTTATTAATTCATTTGGGATTTTCATCTCTAATTCTTCTCTTGGACACATGTTTGGTATTATGAACCTAATTTAATATATGTGGGGTATATTTTACCTATTTGAGATATTATTCCATGTGATACATGTCATGACCCGTCCTTAGGGGTCGTGCTGTGACTACCCCAAGCTCGTCTTCCATAGGCCAAGGGCTGGCGACTAGCACCAAAGGCGTAAATCCCGATAACTGGGAAGGCATTGCCTTTATAAAAAGTAAACAAAACACCACAGAGTAAGCAAGAAGAAGTAACACTAAGTAAAACTGGGTACAATAGTAAGTGCAGAAAGTAAATGGTCCAGAATAAAACTCAAACTAAAAGTAAAGTACAACTGGAAAGAAAGTACAACAACTGAAATTAAAGTAGCAACGTCGAGCCGTCCACTGGAAGTCCCACCTAAAGGGTGGGTACAGATAGCCTCCTCAGCTCCTCGGTCCAGCCGTCCGCTCCGTGTACGTCCCACCCAATGGTCCACCTCCAAGTACCGACTAGATCCACAAGCCTCAACCACGATCAGTGTTGTCCGTCATCTGCATCCAACATAACGTAGTGCGGGCATAGCCCGTGCAGGGGTGAGTATATGCTACTCAGTAGGGACCCCGAGACCCCCGAAGGTATCCCAGAATCCACAAAGGATAATCCAAAAAGGAAATATACAATCACGAAGTAACATCCAACACTACTTAGGTATATGCCCATACATATACCTAAGACATCAATTTCAGTTTGGCTCCAACATCCGAGCCCAAGTTCGATCACGTTCACATAGGATAGTACAACCCAATCCACACAGGAAAGAACAACACAATCCACATAGGAAAGCAAGTCAATCATATCGAAGATAATGATTGAAAGTCAACACTCAGCTCACACCAGGATTTAATCATGATGTCGAAACTATAGCTGCTGGAGAACTCCTCCCCTATCGAGTACAGTGGGCCTGCTGCTACAACCAAGCACTTCCCACTAACCTCGGACTGTTGTAGTACTCCACCTGTCGAGTACTATGGGCCTGCTGCTACAACCAAGTGCTTCCCACCATGGGTCTGCCGCTACAACCAAGTGCTCCCCCTCATAGCCTCTAGAGGTACTCCTTCTATTGAGTACCGCAGGTCTGCCGCTACAACCAAGCACTCCTCCGTCGTGGGTCTGCCGCTACAATCAAGCGCTCCCCACTGGGCTATCTGAAACACACTGAGTCGATCGATCAGCAGTCTTCAAGTCTCATCCAGCTCTAGGGTTTCATAATGATTGAAAGTACCGTATTCGTCACCACCGAACCCACAAAGGATTCCTGTATGGTTGTCTTCGTTGTCAAACCCACAGAGGATTCCAGTACGAAAGTCATCGTCGTCGTAGTCGCAGCCAACTCTAGGGTTTCTGCACACAGCACACTCGTTCCGGGAGGGTCCACTCCACGAGCCAAGAGGTAGATATATCAACTGACACGTATTCCGGAGTTGATGTATTCCAAAGTTCTGTCTTGTCAAAAGGAACACAACGCGACAGAAGGCACGTCAATCGGACGCCCGGTCTGAGAGTTATTGGCTTTTTCGTTCCAGGGGCCCGGTTGGTTTTTAAGTCAAAACCAACCCGACTGCACTCCAGCTGCATCCAAACCTCGATCGAAGTAATACAAAAGGTCTGTCCCACTAAGACAAATCCAACAAAGTCGACGGCATGTCAATCGGACGTCCGGAGCTCAAGTTATAAACGTTTCCGCTCCGAGCGCCCGGTTGGTTTCGTGTTCGAACCAACCCGGCCATACATAAAGTTCTCCTAAACCTTGAGTGTAGTATACCTAAACGACCGTCTTGATCCAAGGATCCCAAAGAAACCAATGGTGCGTCAATCGGAGGTCTGAAGCCCAAGATATGGGCAAATGACTGAAAACAGTCCGAAATGGGGGGTCAGCGCCTGGCCCGGCCCAACCCCCCTGGGTCGGCCCGAACCGGGTCGACCCGACCCGGGTCCGGCCTGGCCCGGCTGGCACGGCCCGGCCAGGCCGGCGTGGGCGGCCCGGCCCGGCTGGCACGGCCCGGCCAGGCCGGCGCGGGCAGCCCGGCCCGGCTGGCGCGGCCCGGCCAGGCCGGCGCGGGCAGCCCGGCCCGGCTGGCGCGGCCCGGCCAAGTCGGCGCTGGCGGCCCGGCCCGGTGCGGCCGGTCCGGCTCAACGGGTGCCGCGCGCTGAGCGGACGCGGGGGGTGCGCTGCCCCCACCCCTTGCTAGCGGACGCGGCGCTGGCCACCATGTCTCCCCCGGATCCCGTGTGGCTGTAGGATCCGGTCATCCCGCCGCCGCCGCGGCTTCAGCCATGGTGGCTCCTGCCGGCAGCGCCTTCCACGGACCACCGGACGCGCTCCGGTGGTCCTTTTTACTCGCCGTCTGTGCCTGCGGCTCTCTCGGGACACATAGATTACTGTGAAGGGTTCAAAACACCTTTGTGGCCCGCTTCATCATCGCCCGTCGATCCGTAGACCAATAAACAAACTGCAAAGTTTTCGAATCGCCTATGCGGCCCTGACTCCGGTCGTGGTTTTGTCCGGCCTCAACGGCGCGGTGCGACGGCGCCGCGCTCCTTCACCCGTTCTTCTTTGTTTCCATACGGTGCCGCTACATGGCGCTACCTTTGTTTATTCCACGACAAACACATCATCAAAAAGGGGGCGGAGGGTCGGACGTGTTCGTGCATTCCGACCTCCTCCCGTTAATCCGATAACAGGCGGCCATAAAATAAAGACGAAGAACAGCAAGAAAATAATTCATGCGCAAAAAAAACAATTAACCCCTACCTGGATATTTGACGTCGCACGTCGGGCGTCGTGGAGAACGGTGTCGCGGGGGTCGGACGTAGATTCTGTGGACGTCGGGGTGCGTCCGAGGAGGAAACGACGTCTCCTCACTTATTGCGGAGATGAAGAAGGAAGGTACGTTGTCATTGGCGATGATCACCACGGTCGGCGACTTTTCCCTTGTCGTGGAGGAAGAAGAGGATGGAGAACCGTGATTGCCGAGTCGGTGTTCCTCGTCGGAGCCTTGGCATTCTTCATGAAGAATAACTTTCTTCAAGACAAGAGTATTTCTCCCCAAATATTCTTGCACAACAAACAACAAAAATAAAATATGGTTTCCCTTATTTTATTCCTCATGTCAACCCTTTCAAAAATTCAAAATGAAATCATGAATTAATTAAAGTGCGTTGACCAAATAATGAGGCGTTTAATAAACCAAATAAATTCGAGAGTTGACTTGGCATTAAGTAGGGGTGTGGGTGTCTTACTCAATTTAAGATGAGTTTACAAAAATAAAGAAGGATGTGAGGAGTTTTGGAAAAAGTGAAGGGGTGGGGCTCGTGTGGGGCCCACCTCACATTTATCCACACGTGGGTAGTTAGGAACTAGTGGGTCCCACCCCAACTCCCTTACATAGGATATAACTACTTAGATATAAAAGAAAAAAATTTGGTTGTACAAATTTTATTTTTTATTCATTAATTAACCCATTATTTTAATAACCACACCCGAGCAAACACAACTCCGGAATAGGTGTTCCTAAGCAATTACCGGTGTTGCGGTTTCGTCGATGCCCTCAGATTTCGATTCTGAGCACCGGTTCAAAAGATAGAAAAACCCACTTGTTCGTTCACTGAACGTGCCCGAGCTAAACTTCGAAAACTGATTCCGGGCACACCGGGCCTCAGAATCAGGTGCTGTCACAAAATGCGTTCTTGTAAAATCCCAAAGAAAAAAAAAATAAAAAAATCCTTGAATTTTACGGGTCTTTACATTACTCCCACATCAGGTCTTTACGTCCCCGTAAAGATACATCATAAACTAGGGGAACAAAGGTGGGTACTGAGCACGTATCTGAGCCTCCCGCTCCGAAGTGCTCTCCTGGAGGTTCTCGTGCTGCCATCTGATGCGCACTAGAGGAATCGACTGCCCACTTAGGACCCGCTCCTGTCGATCCTCGATCTCCACCGGGACCTCTGCAAAAGTCGCCCCATCTTCAAGGTCTAGCTCCCAATGGTTGATGATATGCGTTGGGGCGTGCACATATATCCTTAACTGAGATACGTGGAAGACGTCGTGCACCTGAAGCAACTGAGGTGGATGGATCCAGCGGTAAACCACCTCGCCTACCCTGTTGAGGACCTAGAAGGGTCCGATGAAGCGCGGAGATAACATGACACCTTGGATAAAACTCTGTAATCTACATCGAGGTGAGACCCACAAGAAGATGTGGTCGCCATCCTTGAACTCTAGTTGTCTCCTCCTCCTGTCAGCACAAGACTTTTGCCGGCTCTGAGCTGTCCTCATCTGCTCTTGGATGGCCTAGACCTTCTCTGGTCCTACAAGAGCTGCTAAGATTTCTTCTTTGCCGATAAGAGAAATCCGGTCTCATCCCCTGGATGAACCACGTTCTTTGCCTAATACAGTCAATCCGACATGGATGATACTAATCCATACCAAGGATGACGTCGTAATGCCTCGATGCTACTACCAAGAGATCCATCCGTTACTCTCGCCTCCAAGGGTTGAGTCACACTGTTGGCATCAGTGTGTGGTCACTAGGTCTCCTCCAGTAGGTATCTCAAAGTGAGGGTCAAGTCAACGGTTTTTAAACCGGAGCCTCTTACTAACAACATAAAGAGAGGACAGGAAAGTAAACTCCACAAGAAAGGTGTCTTTTATTACTGTAGCTCAAGTACATGACACATACAACCACAACAAAAAGAAATCTAGAAGCACCATCAACAAAGGCCTCCGTGCTTGGAACTAGTTTCGCTCCTGTCCGCCAGCTTCCGGAGATCCATAGTCAAATGACTCAACTTCCTGAAGTTGAGCTCTCCCATGTCCACCTGTTCCCTGCGGTCGGGGTGGACCTCCTGGTGGTGGTGGTGGAAACACCTCGAAGCGTCGTCCACCTCCAGCTGCACGACCAGCTCCCCTGCCACGATCTCCTGCTCCTTGCGGTCCTCCTCGATCGAACCTCTGCCTCTGGCTGGGAGGTCCTTCGTTTATCTGCTGATCATATGTATGGCGGGTCGGACAGTCACGAGCCATGTGACCAACGCTGCCGCAGGAGTAACATTGTCCGCTCATGGTAAATCGTTCTCCACCCCGGGTGCCTCGCACGAATGATCATGTGTCATGCGGTCGACCACCTGTAGGTCTAGTCCTCTTGGACCTCTGCGTCATCTGTCTACTGCCCACTGCAGAAGACTCTACCACATGCCGGCTAGTGGTGGGTCCTACTACTGGAGACTGCTGAGTAATGAAACTCTCCACTAAAAGGGCTCTCTCCAACACCCCTGTCTGCGTCGGGATGCTGTGAGAAACAACTGAAGCTCTGATCTCTCTCTTGATCCCCTGCTCCAAGGTTCGGGCCCTGAAGAATGGGTGTTGTACCATGTCTGTGGAATAGCGTGAGAGATAGGTAAACATCGCCGAGTACTGGGCTACCGTCATGTTGTCCTACCGCTGTTGTAGTAGCTCCTGGATGCGCACCGCACGGAGGGTGGCTGGGACGAACTCTGAGTGGAAGAGGCTCTCAAAGTCCATCCAGAGGAGTGATGCCTCTTTGTGCACCTAGAGCATCAAGCTCCACCATCTTCCTGCTGCCGCGTGCAGGAGGCTCGCTGCAAGGATCACCATGAGGTCAGTTGGTGTCCCCACTAACCGGAAAACTCGAACCACAACCTCCATCCAATCCTCAGCTGCCTGAGGGTCCGTCTTCCCGCAGAACCTAGGTGGTCTCTGACGCTGAAACTCGTGCAGTGCACTAAGGTGATGTGTACTCTAAGTGGCTGGTGCTGGTAGCATCGGTGGCTCGGAAGGTAGAGGTATCGTCGGTGCCTCCACTGTCAAAGGGCCCTGCACCGAGGCCTCGTCGGTCAGTGGGCTATCGTCTCGCACAAATCTCGGAACCCTAGCTGGCTGCCGTCGTGGGGCCATCCTGAAAAGAAACAGGTGCGCCACAGTCAAAACAGCATACCTGGTGAGCTGACACAAAGTAATCACAAAGAAAACTTTTGAAACACACATGCAATCAATGTTTTCGTGCATTGAGTCAGAAATCAGAAGTCAGGGTCCTGGTGTATGGATATGTCGGCCGCCTCACCAACACTGGACTCCCTGGACTGATAACCACACTCAATACCCTTAACACTATTGCTTCACATAGAAGAAAGATCAGAGTCCTGAGTTCTGCGGTAGAACTGAACTCCTATGATACCAATTTGTCACGACTCGTCCTCAGGGCTCGTGCCTTGACTACCCCAAGCCCGCCTTCCATAGGCCAGGGGCTGGCGACTGGCACCAAAGGCGTAAATCCCGATAACTGGGAAGGCATTGACTTTATAAAAAGTAAACAAAACACCACAGAGTAAGCAAGCAGAAGTAACACTAAGTAAAACTGGGTAAAATAGTAAGTGCGGAAAGTAAATAGGCCAGAATACAAACCTAAACTGAAAGTAAAGTACAACTGGAAATAAAGTACACCAACTAAAATTAAAGCAGCAACGTCGAGCCGTCCACTAGAAGTCCCACCTGAAGGGTGGGTACAGATAGCATCCTCATCTCCTCGGTCCAGCCGTCCACTCCCTGTACGTCCCGCCCAGTGGTCCACCTCCAGGTACCGACTAGCTCCACAAGCCTCAACCACGATCAGCGATGTCCGTCGTCTGCATCCAACACAACGTAGTGCGGGCATAGCTCATGCATGGGTGAGTATACGCTACTCAGTAGGGACCCCGAGACCCCCGAAGGTCTCCCAGAATCCATAAAGGAAAGATACAATCACGAAGTAACATCCATCACTACTTAGGTATATGCCCATACATATACCTAAGTCATCAATTCCAGTTCGGCTCGAACATCCGAGCCCAAGTTCGATCACGTCCACACAGGATAGTACAACCCAATCCACACAGGAAAGCACAACACAATCCACATAGGAAAGCAAGTCAGTCATATCGAAGATAATGATTGAAAGTCAAGACTCAACTCACACCAGGATTTAATCATGATGTCGAAACCATAGCTGCTGGGAAACTCCTCCCCTATCAAGTACAGTGGGCCTGCCGCTACAACCAAGAGCTTCCCACTAACCTTGGACTTCTGTAGTACTCCACCTGTCGAGTACTGTGGGCCTACTGCTACAACCAAGCGCTTCCCACCATGGGTCTGCCTCTACAACTAAGCGCTCCCCCTCATAGCCTCCAGAGGTACTCCTTCTATTGAGTACCGCGGGTCTGCCGCTACAACCAAGCGCTCCTCTGCCGTGGGTCTGCCGCTACAATCAAGCGCTCCCCACTGGGCTATCTGAAACACACCGAGTCGATCGATCAACAGTCATCAAGTCTCAGCCAGATCTTGGGTTTCATAATGATTGAAAGTACCGTAGTCGTCACCACCAAACTCACGGAGGATTCTCGTACGGTTGCCATCGTCGTCGAACCCATGGAGGATTCCAGTACGAAAGACATCATCGTCGCAGTCGCAGCCAGCTCTAGGGTTTCCGCACACAGCACACTCGTTCCGGGAGGGTCCACTACACGAGCCAAGAGGTCGATATATCAAATGACACGTAGTCTGGAGTTTATGCATCCCAAAGTTCCGTCTCGTCAAAAGGAACACAACGCGACAGACGGCGCGTCAATCGGACGCCTGGTCTGAGAGTTATTGGCTTTTTCGTTCGAGGGGCCCGGTTGGTTTTGAAGTCAAAGCCAACCCAACCGCACTCCAATAGCATCCAAACCTCAAGAGTAGTAAGCCAAAAGGTCTGTCTCACTAAGAGGAATCCAACAAAGTCGACGACATGTCAATCGGACGTCCGGAGCTCAAGTTATAAGCGTTTCTGCTCCGAGGGCCCGATTGGTTTCGTGTTCGAACCAACCCGACCGTACCCAAAGTTCTCCTAAACCTTGAGTGTAGTATACCGAAACGACCGTCTCAATCAAAGGATCCTAACGAAACTGACGGTGTGTCAATCGGAGGTCCGAAGCCCAAGATATGGGCAAATTACTAAAAACAGTCTGAAATAGGGGGTCTGGGCCCAGCCCGGCGCGGGCGGCCCGGCCCGGTGCGGCCGGTCTGGCTCAGCGGGTGTCGCGCGCTGAGCGGATGCGGGGGGGTGTGCTGCCCCCACCCCTTGCTAGTAGACGCGGTGCTGGCCGCCGCGTCTCCCCCGGATGCCGCGCGGCCGCGGGATCCGGTCATCCCACCACCGCTGCGGCTTCTGTCGGCGGCACGTCGGGGCGCCGGCGCGCTGGAAGCACCTTCCGTGGACCACCAGACGCGCTCCGGTGGTCCGTTTTACCCTCCGTTTGTGCCTACGGCTCTCCCGGGACTCGTAGATTACTGTGAAGGGTTCAAAATGCCTTTTAGGCCCGCTTAGTCATCTCCCGTCGATCCGCACACCAATAAAAAAACTGTGGAGTCTTCGAATCTCCTTTGCGGCCCCGACTCCGTCCGCGGTTTCGTCCGGCCTCAACGGCGTGACAGCGCCGCGCTCCTTCACCCGTTCTTCTTTGTTTCCACGCGATGTCGTTACACCGCGCTACCTTTGTTCGTGCAGCGACAAACACATCATCAAAAAGGGTGAGGAGGGTCGGCCGTGTTCGTGCGGACCAGCCTCCTCCTGTTAATCTGATAACAGGCGGCCATAAAATAAAGACGAAGAACGGCAAGAAAATAATTCATGGGAAAAAAAACAATTAACCCCTACCTAGATATTTGACATTGCACATTGGGCATCGCGGAGAACGGCGTCACGGGGGTCAAACGTAGATTCTGTGGACGTCGGGGTGCGTCCAAGGAGGAAACAACGTCTCCTCACTTATTGCGGAGATGAAGAAGGAAGGTACGTTGTCGTTGGCGATGATCACTGTGGTCGGAGACTTCTCCCTTGTCATGGAGGAAGAAGAGGATGAAGAACCGTGATTGCCGAGTCGGTGTTCTTCATCGGAGCCTTGGCGTTCTTCGCGAAGAAGAACGTTCTTCAAGACAAGAGTATTTCTCCCCAAATCTTCTCGCACAACAAACAACAACAAAAAATAAGGTTTCCCTTATTTTATTCCTCATGTAAACCCTTTCAAAAATTCAAAATGAAATCATGAATTAATTGACGTGCGTTGACCAATTAATGAGGCGTTTAATAAACCAAATAAATTCGAGAGTTGACTTGGCATTAAGTAGGGGTGTGGGTGTCTTACTCAATTTAAGATGAGTTTACAAAAATAAAGAGGGAGATGAGGAGTTATGGAATAAGTGAAGGGGTGGGGCTCGTGTGGGGCCCACCTCACATTTATCCACACGTGGGTAGTTAGGAACTAGTGGGTCCCACCCCAACTCCCTTACATAGGATATAACTACTTAGATATAAAAAAAATTGGTTGCACAAATTTTATTTTTTATTCATTACTTAACCCATTATTTTAATAACCACACCCGAGAAAACACAACTCTGGAATAGGTGTTCCTAAGCAATTACCGGCGATGCGGTTTCGTCGGTGCCCTTGGATTTCGATTCCGAGCATCAGTTCAAAAGTTAGAAAAACTCGATCGTTCGTTCATTGAACGTACCCGAGCTAAACTTCAGAAATTGATTCCGGGCACACCGGACCTCGGAATCAGGTGCCGTCAAAAACTGTGTTCTTGTCAAATCCCAAAGAAAAAAAAATTAAAAAAAAAATCCTTGAATTTTACGAGTCTTTACATTACTCCCACCTCAGGTCTTTACCTCCCCGTAAAGATACATTATAAACTAGGGGAACAAATGTGGGTACTGAGCACGCATCTGAGCATCCCGCTCCCAAGTGCTCTCCTGGAGGTTCCCGTGCTGCCATATGATGTGCACTAGAGGAATTTACCACTCACGTAGGACTCGCTCCTGTCGATCCTTGATCTCCACCGGGACCTCCGCAAAAGTCGCCCCATATTCAAGGTCTAGCTCCCAATGGTCGATGATATGCGTTGGGTCGTGCACGTATCCCCTCAGCTGAGATACGTGGAAGACATCGTGCACCTGAAGCAACTGAGGTGGATGGATCCAGAGGTAAACCACCTCGCCTACCCTGTTGAGGACCTAGAAGGGTCCGATAAAGCACGTAGATAACTTGCCACCGTGGCTAAAACTCTGTAATCCACATCGAGGTGAGACCCGCAAAAGACGTGGTCGCCATCCTCGAACTCTAGTTGTCTCCGCCTCCTATCAGCATAAGATTTTTGCCATCTCTGAGCTGTCCTCATCTACTCTTGGATGGCCTAGACCTTCTCTGGTCCTACAAGAGCTGCTAAGATTTCTTCTTTGCCGATAAGAGAAATCTGGTCTCATCCCCTGGATGAACCACGTTCTTTTCCTAATACATTCAATCCGACATGGATGATACTAATCCATACCAAGGATGACGTTGTAACGCCTTGACACTACTACCAAGAGATCCATTTGTTACTCTCACCTCCAAGGGTTGAGTCACACTGTCGGAATCAGTGTGTGGTCACTGGGTCTCCTCTAGTAGGTATCTCAAATTAAGGGTCAAGTCAACGGTTTTTAAACTGGAACCTCTTAGTAACAACATAAAGAGAGGGCAGGAAAGTAAATTCCACAAGAAAGGTGTCTTTTATTACTGCAGCTCAAGTACAAAGACACATACAACCACAACAAAAATAAAGCTAGAAGCACCATCAACAAAAGCCTCCATACCTGGAACTAGTTTCGCTCCTGTCCGCCAGCTTCTGTAGATCCATAGTCAAATGCCTCAGCTGCCTGAAGTTGAGCTCTCCCATGTCCACATGTTCCCTGCGGTCGGGGTGGGCCTCCTGGTGGTGGTGGTGGCAACACCTCGAAGCGTCGTCCACCTCCAGCTGCACGGCCAGCTCCCCTGCCACGATCTCCTGCTCCTTGCGGTCCGCCTCGATCGAACCTCTGCCTCTAGCTGGGAGGTCCTTCGTTTATCTGCTGATCATCTGTATGGTGGGTCAGACAGTCACGATCCATGTGACCAACCCCGCCACAGGAGTAACATTGTCCACTCATGGTAAGTCGTTCTCCACCCCAGGTGCCTCTCACAAACGATCTTGTGTCATGCGTTCGACCACCTGTAGATCTAGTCCTCTTGGACCTCTAAGTTATCTGTCTACTTCCCGTTGTAGAAGACTCTTACACATGCCGTCTAGTGGTGGGTCCTACTACTGGAGACTGCTCAGTAAGGAAACTCTCCACTAAGAGGGCTCGCTCCAACACCCCTGTCTGTGTCGGGATGCTATGAGAAACAACTGAAACTCTGATCTCTCGCATGATCCCCTGCTCCAAGGTTCGGGCCCGGAAGAATGGGTCCCGTACCATGTCCGTGGAATAGCGTGAGAGATAGGTAAACCTCGCCGAGTACTGGGCTACCGTCATGCTGCCCTGCCGCAGCTGTAGTAGCTCCTGGATGCGCATCGCGCAGAGGGTGGCTGGGACGAACTCCGAGCGGAAGAGGCTCTCAAAGTCCATCCATAGGAGTGATGCCTCTTCGTGCACCTAGAGCATCAAGCTCCACCATCTACCTATTGCCGCGTGCAGGGGGCTCGCTGCAAGGATCACTATGAGGTCAGCTGGTGTCCCCACTAACCGGAAAACTCGAACCACAACCTCCAGCCAATCCTCGGCTGCCTGAGGGTCCATCTTCCCGCAGAACCTGGGCGGTCTCTAACACTGAAACTCGTGCAGTGCACTAAGGCGACGTGTACTCTCAGTGGCTGGGGCTGGTAGCATCGGTGGCTCGGCGGGTAGAGGTACCGCCGGTGCCTCCGCTGTCAAAGGGCCCTGCACCGAGGCCTCATCGCTCGGTGGGCTATCGTCTCGCACAAAGCTCGGAACCCTAGCTGGCTGCCGTCATGGGGTCATCCTGAAAAGAAACAGGTGTGCCGCAGTCAAAACAGTATACCTGGTGAGCTGACACAAAGTAATCAAAAAGAAAACTTTTGAAACACACATGCAATCAATGTTTTCGTGCATTGAGTCGGAAATCAGAAGTCAAGGTCTTGGTGTATGGATACGTCGGCCACCGCACCAACACTGGACTCCCTGGACTGATAACCACACTCAATACCCTTAACACAATTGCTTCACATAGAAGAAAGATCAGAGTCCTGAGTTCTGTGGTAGAACTGAACTCCTCTGATACCAATTTGTCACGACCCGTCCTCGGGGCCCATGCCTTGACTACCCCAAGCCCGCCTTCCATAGGCCTGGGGCTAGCGACTAGCACCAAAGGCATAAATCCCGATAACTGGGAAGGCATTGCCTTTATAAAAAGTAAGCAAAATACCACAGAGTAAGCAAGCAGAAGTAACACTAAGTAAAGCTGGGTACAATAGTAAGTGGGGAAAGTAAATTGGCCAGAATATAAACCCAAACTGAAAGTAAAGTACAACTGGAAAGAAAGTACAACAACTGAAAGTAAAGCAGCAACGTTGAGCCGTCCACTAGAAGTCCCACCTGAAGGGTGGGTACAGATAGCCTCCTCAGCTCCTCGGTCCAGCCGTCCGCTCCCTGTACGTCCCGCCTAGTGGTCCACCTCCAGGTACCGACTAGCTCCACAAGCCTCAACCACGATCAGTGATGTCCGTCGTCTGCATCCAACACAACGTAGTGCGGGCATAGCCCGTATAGGGGTGAGTATACGCTACTCAGTAGGGACCCCGAGACCCCCGAAGGTCTCTCAGAATCCACAAAGGATAATCCACAAAGGAAAGATACAATCACGAAGTAACCTCCATCACTGCTTAGGTATATTCCCATACATATACCTAAGTCATCAATTCCAGTTTGGCTCCAACATCCGAGCCCAAGTTCGATCACGTTCACACAGGATAGTACAACCCAATCCACACAGGAAAGCACAACACAATCCACATAGGAAAGCAAGTCAATTATATCGAAGATAATGATTGAAATTCAAGACTCAGCTCACACCAGGATTTAATCATAATGCCGAAACCATAGCTGCTGGGGAACTCCTCTACTATCGAGTACAGTGGGCCTGCCTCTACAACCAAGCGCTTCCCACTAACCTTGGACTGCTGTAGTACTCCACCTGTCGAGTACTGTGGGTCTGCTGCTACAACCAATCGCTTCCCACCATGGGTCTGCCGCTACAACCAAGAGCTCCCCCTCATAGCCTCCATAGGTACTCCTTATGTTGAGTACCGTGGGTCTTCCGCTACAACCAAGCGCTCCTCCGCTGTGGGTCTGCCGCTACAACCAAGCACTCCCCACTGGGCTATCCGAAACACACCGAGTCGATCGATCAGCAGTCTTCAAGTCTCAGCCAGCTCTTGGGTTTCATAATTATTGAAAGTACCATAGTCGTCACTGCCGAACCCACGGAGGATTCCCGTACGGTTGTCGTCGTCGTCGAACCCATGGAGGATTCCAATACGAAAGTCATCGTTGTCGTAGTCACATCCAGCTCTAGGGTTTCCGCACACAGCACGCTCGTTCCGGGAGGGTCCACTCCACGAGCCAAGAGTTTGATATATCAACTAACACGTAGTCCAGAGTTGATGTATCCCAAAGTTCCGTCTCTTAAAAAGGAACACAACGCGACGACGGCGCATCAATCGGACGCCCGGTCTAAGAGTTATTGGCTTTTTCGTTCCAGGGGCCCGGTTGGTTTTTAAGTCAAAAACAACCCGACTGCACTCCAGCTACATCCAAACCTCAATCATAGTAATCCAAAAGGTTCGTCTCATTAAGAGGAATCCAAAAAAGTTGACGGCACGTCAATCGGACGTCCGGAGCTCAAGTTATAAGTGTTTCCGCTCCGAGGGCCCGATTGGTTTCGTGTTCGAACCAACCCGTCCATATCCAAAGTTCTCCGAAACCTTGAGTATAGTATACCAAAACGACCGTCTCGATCCAAGGATCCCAACGCAACTGACAGTGCGTCAATCGGAGGTCCGAAGCCCAAGATATGATCAAATGACTAAAAACAGTCCGAAATGGGGGGTCTGGGCCCGGCCCGGCCCCACGCCCCCTGGGTCGGCCTGAACCGGGTCGACCCGACCCGGGTCTGGGTCCGGCTCAGTGGGTGCCGCGCACTGAGCGAACGCGGGGGGTGCGCTGCCCCCTCCCCTTGCTAGCAGACGCGGCGCTGGCCGCCGCGTCACCCCCGGATCCTACGCGGTTGCGGGATACGGTCATCCCGCCGCCGCCGCGGCTGAAGCCGCGGCGGCTCACGCTCCGGTGGTCCGTTTTACCCGTATTCTATGCCTGCGGCTCTCCCGGGACCCGTAGATTACTGCGAAGGGTTCAAAATGCCTTTGCAGCCCACTTCGTCTTCTCCCGCCGATCCGCACACCAATAAACAAACTACAGAGTCTTCGAATCGCCTCTACGGCCCCAACTCCGGCCGCGGTTTCGTCCGGCCACAATGGCATCGTGCTCCTTCGCCCGTTCTTCTTTGTTTTCGCGTGGTGTCATTGCACCGCGCTACCTTTGTTCATGCTGCGACAAACACATCATCAAAAAGTGGGAGGAGGGTCGGCCGTGTTCGTGCGGTCCGACCTCCTCCCGTTAATCCGATAACAGGCATCCATAAAATAAAGATGAAGAACGGCAAGAAAATAATTCACGGGCAAAAAAAACAGTTAACCCCTACCTGGATATTTGACGTCGCACGTCGGGCATCGTGGAGAATGGCGTCGCGGGGGTCGGACGTAGATTCCGTGGACGTTGGGGTGCATCCGAGGAGGAAACGACTTCTCCTCACTTATTGCGAAGATGAAGAAGGAAGGTACTTTTTCGTTGGTGATGATCACCACGTTCGGTGACTTCTCCCTTGTCGTGGAGGAAGAAGAGGATGAAGAACCATGATTGCCGAGTCGGTGTTCTTCGTCGGAGCCTTCGCGTTCTTCGCAAAGAAGAACGTTCTTCAAGACAAGAGTATTTCTCCCCAAATCTTCTCGCACAATAAACAACAAAAATAAAATAAGGTTTCCCTTATTTTATTCCTCATGTCAACCCTTTAAAAAATTCAAAAATGAAATCATGAATTAATTAACGTGCGTTGAACAATTAATGAGGCGTTTAATAAACCAAATAAATTCGAGAGTTGACTTGGCATTAAGTAGGGGTGCGGGTGTGTTACTCAATTTAAGATGAGTTTACAAAAATAAAGAGGGAGGTGAGGAGTTATGGAAAAAGTGAAGGGGTGGGGCTCATGTGGGGCCCACCTAACATTTATCCACATGTGGGTAGTTAGGAACTAGTGGGTCCCACCCCAACTCCCTTACATAGGATATAACTACTTAGATATAAAAAAAATTGGTTGTACAAATTTTATTTTTTATTCATTACTTACCCCATTATTTTAATAAACACACCCGAGCAAACGCAACTCCGGAATAGGTGTTCCTAATCAATTACCAGCACTGCGGTTTCGTCGGTGCCCTCGGATTTCGATTCCGAGCAACGGTTCAAAAGTTAAAAAAACTCGCTCGTTCGTTCACTGAACGTACCCGAGCTAAACTTCTGAAATTGATTTCGGGCACACCGGGCCTCGGAATCAGGTGCCGTCAGAAACTATGTTCTTGTAAATTCCCAAAGAAAAAAAAATAAAAAAAAATCCTAGAATTTTATGGGTCTTTACATTACTCCCACCTCAGGGCTTTACGTCCTCGTAAAGATACATCATAAACTAGGGGAACAAATGTGGGTACTGAGCACGCATCTGAGCCTCCCCCTCCCAAGTGCTCTCCTGGAGGTTCCCGTGCTGCCATCTGATGCGCACTAGAGGAATCGACCACCCACGTAGGAACCGCTCTTGTCGATCCTCGATCTCCACCGGGACCTCCGCAAAATTCACCCCATCGTCAAGGTCTAGCTCCCCATGGTCGATGATATGCGTTGGGTCGTGCACGTATCTCCTCAGTTGAGATACGTGGAAGACGTCGTGCACCTGATGCAACTGAGGTGGATGCGTCCAGCGGTAAACCATCTCGCCTACCCTGTTGGGGACCTAGAAGGGTCCGATGAAGCACGGAGATAACTTTTCACCGTGGCTAAAACTCCGTAATCCACATCGAGGTGAGACCCGCAAAAAGACATGGTCGCCATCCTCGAACTCTAGTGGTCTCCGCCTCCTGTCAGCACAAGAATTTTGGCGGCTCTGAGCTGTCCTCATCCGCTCTTGGATGGATTGAACCTTCTTTGTTCCTACAAGAGCTGCTAATATTTCTTCTTTTCCGATAAGAGAAATACGGTCTCATCCCCTGGATGAACCACGTTCTTTGCCTAATACAGTCAATCCGACATGGATGATACTAATCCATACCAAGGATGACATCGTAAGGCCTCGATGCTACTACCAAGAGATCCATCCGTTACTCTCACCTCCAAGGGTTGAGTCACACTGTCGGCATCAGCGTGTGGTCACTGGGTCTCCTCCAGTAGGTATCTCAAAGTGAGGTTCAAGTCAACGATTTTTAAACCGGAACCTCTTAGTAACAACATAAAGAGAGGACATGAAAGTAAACGCCACAAGAAAGGTGTCTTTTATTACTGCAGATCAAGTACAAAGACATATACAACCACAATAAAAAAAGCTATAAGCACCATCAACAAAGGCCTCCATGCATGGAACTAGTTTTGCTCCTGTCTTCCAGCTTCCGGAGCTCCATAGTCAAATGCCTCAGCTGCCTGAAGTTGAGCTCTCCCATGTCAACTTGTTCCCTGCGGTCGGGGTGGACCTCCTGGTGGTGGTGGTGGCAACACCTCGAAGCGTCGTCCACCTCCAGCTGCACGGCCAGCTCCCCTGCCACGATCTCCTGCTCCTTGCGGTCCACCTCGATCGAACCTCTGCCTTTGGCTGGGAGGTCCTTCGTTTATCTGCTGATCATCTGTATGGTGGGTCAGACAGTCACGAGCCATGTGACCAACCCCGCCACAGGAGTAACACTATCCGCTCATGGTAAGTCGTTCTCCACCCCGGGTGCCTCGCACGAACGATCATGTATCATGCGGTCGACCACCTGTAGGTCTAGTACTCTTGGACCTCTGCGTCATCAGTCTACTGCCCGCTACAGAAGACTTTACCGCATGCCGGCTAGTGGTGGGTCCTGCTGCTGGAGACTGCTCAGCAAGGAAACTCTCCACTAAGAGGGCTCGCTCCAACACCCCTATCTGCGTCAGGATGCTGTGAGAAACAACTGAAGCTCTGATCTCTCGCCTGAGCCCCTGCTCCAAGGTTCGGGCCCTGAAGAATGGGTCGCGTACCATGTCTGTGGAATAGCGCGAGAGATTGGTAAACCTCGTCGAGTACTGGGCTACCGTCATGCTGCCCTGCTGCAGCTGTAGTAGCTCATGGATGCGCACCGCACAGAGGGTGGCTGGGACAAACTCCAAGCGGAAGAGGCTCTCAAAGTCCTTCTAGAGGAGTGATGCCTCGTCGTGCACCTGGAGCATCAAGCTCCACCATCTGCCTGTTGCCGCGTGCAGGAGGCTCGCTGTAAGGATCGCTATGAGGTCAGCTTGTGTCCCTACTAACCGGAAAATTCGAACCACAGCCTCCAGCCAATCCTCGGATGCCTGAGGGTCCGTCTCCCTGCGGAACCTGGATGGTCTATGATGATGAAACTAGTGTAGTGCACTAAGGCGACGTGTACTCTCAGTGGATGGTGCTGGTAGCATCGGTGGCTCGGCGGGTAGAGGTACTGTCGGTGCCTCCACTGTCAAAGGGCCCTGTACCGAGGCCTCGTCGTTCGGTGGGCTGTCGTCTCGCACAAAGCTCGGAACCCTAGTTGGCTGCCATCATGGGGTCATCCTAAAAAGAAACAGGTGTGCCACGGTCAAAACAGTATACCTGGTGAGCTTAAACAAATTAATCACAAAGAAAACTTTTGAAACACACATGCAATCAATGTTTTCATGCATTGAGTCAGAAATCAGAAGTCAGGGTCCTGGTGTATGGATATGTCAGCCGCCACACCAACACTGGACTCCCTGGACTGATAACCACACTCAATACCCTTAACACTATTGTTTCACATAGAAGAAAGATCAAAGTCCTGATTTCTGCGGTAGAACTGAACTCCTCTGATACCAATTTGTCAAGACCCATCCTCGGGGCCCGTGTTGTGACTACCCCAAGCCCACCTTCCATAGGCCAGGGGCTGGAGACTATCACCAAAGGCATAAATCCCGATAACTGGGAAGGCATTACCTTTATAAAAAGTACACAAAATACCACAGAGTAAGCAAGCAGAAGTAACACTAAGTAAAACTGGGTACAATAGTAAGTTCGGAAAGTAAATGGGCCAGAATACAAACCCAAACCGAAAGTAAAGTACAATTGGAAAGAAAGTACAACAACTGAAAGTAAAGCAGCAACATCGAGTCGTCCACTGGAAGTCCCACCTGAAGGGTGGGTACAGATAGCCTCCTCAGCTCCTCGGTCCAGTCGTCCGCTCCGTGTACGTCCCGCCCAGTGGTCCACCTCCAGGTACCGACTAGATCCACAATCCTCAACCACAATCAGTGTTTTCCGTCGTCTGCATCCAACACAACGTAGTGCGGGCATAGCCCATGTAGGGGTGAGTATACGCTACTCAGTAGGGACCCCGAGACCCCCGAAGGTCTCCCAGAATCCACAAAGGATAATCCAAAAAGGAAAGATACAATCACGAAGTAACATCCAACACTACTTAGGTATATGCCCATACATATACCTAAGCCATCAATTCCATTTCGGCTCCAACATCCGATCCCAAGTTCGATCACGTCCACACAGGATAGTACAACCCAATCCGCACAGGAAAGCACAACACAATCCACATAGGAAAGCAAGTCAATCATATCGAAGATAATAATTGAAAGTCAAGACTCATCTCACACTAGGATTTAATCATGATGTCGAAACCATAGCTGCTGGGGAACTCCTCCCCTATTGAGTAAAGTTGGTCTGCCGCTACAACCAAGCGCTTCTCACTAACCTTGGACTGCTGTAGTACTCCACCTTTCGAGTATTGTGGGCCTGCTGCTACAACCAAGCGCTTCCCACCATGGATTTGCCGCTACAACCAAGCGCTCCCCTTCATAGCCTCCAAAGGTACTCCTTCTGTTGAGTACCGCGGGTCTGCCGCTATAACCAAGCGCTCCTCCGCCGTGGGTCTGCCGCTACAACCAAGCGCTCCCCACTGGGCTATCCGAAACACACCGAGTCGATTGATCAGCAGTCGTCAAGTCTCAGCCAGCTCTAGGGTTTCATAATGATTTAAAGTATCGTAGTTGTCACCGCCGAACCCACGGAGGATTCCCGTACGGTTGTCGTCGTCGTCGAACCCACGGAGGATTCCAGTACGAAAGTCATCGTCGTCGCAGTCGCAGCCAGCTCTAGGGTTTCTGCACACAACACACTCGTTCTGGGAGGGTCCACTCCACGAGCCAAGAGGTCGATATATCAACTGACACGGAGTCTGGAGTTGATGTATCCCAAAGTTCTGTCTCGTCAAAAGGAACACAACGCGACAGACGGTGCGTCAATCAGACGCCCGGTCTGAGAGTTATTGGCTTTTTCGTTCCAGGGGCCCGGTTGGTTTTTAAGTCAAAACCAACCCGACCGCAATCCAACTGCGTCCAAACCTCAAGCGGAGTAAGCCAAATGGTTTGTCTCACTAAGAGGAATCCAACAAAGTTGACGGCACGTCAATCGGACATCCGGAGCTCAAGTTATAAGTGTTTCCGCTCCGAGGGCCCGGTTGGTTTTGTGTTCGAACCAACCCGGTTGTACCCAAACTTCTCCGAAACCTTAAGTGTAGTATACCAAAACGACCGTCTCGATCCAAGGATTTCAACGCAACTGACTTTGCGTCAATCGGAGGTCCGAAGCCCAAGATATGGTCAAATGACTGAAAATAGTCTGAAATGGGGGGTCTGGGCCCGACCCGACCTGGCCCAACCCCCCCCGGGTCGACCCGACCCGGGTCCAGGTCCGGCCCATCAGGGCGCGACCCGGCCCGGCACGGGCGGCCTGGCCCGGTGCGGCTGGTCCGGCTCAGCTGGTGTCGCGCGCGGAGCGGACGCGGGGGGTGCGCTGCCCCCGCCCCTTGCTAGCGGACACGGCGCTGGCCGCCGCGTCTCCCTCGGATCCCGCGCGGCTGTGGGATCCGGTCATCCCGCCGCCGCCGCGGACCACTGGACATGCTCCGATGGTCCGTTTTACCCGCCGTTTGCGCCTGTGGCTCTCCCGGGACCCGTAGATTACTGCAAAGGGTTCAAAACGCCTTTGCGGCCCGCTTCTTTGTCGCCCGTTGATCCGCACACCAATAAACAAACTGCGGAGTCTTCGAATCGCCTCTGCGGCCCCGACTCCAGCCGCGGTTTCTTCCGGCCTCAACGGCGCGACGCGACAGTGCCATGCTGCTTCACCCGTTCTTCTTTGTTTCCGCGCGGTGTCGTTGCACTGCGCTACCTTTGTTCGTGCCACGACAAACACATCATCAAAAAGAAGGGAGGAGGGTCGGCCGTGTTCGTGCAGTCCGGCCTCCTCCCGTTAATCCAATAACAGGCGGCCATAATATAAAGATGAAGAACGGCAAGAAAGTAATTCACAGGCAAAAAAACAATTAACCCCTACCTGGATATTTGACGTCGCACGTCGGGCGTCGCGGAGAACGGCGTCGCGGGGGTCGGACGTAGATTCTGTGGACGTCGGGGTGCTTCCGAGGAGGAAACGACGTCTCCTCACTTATTGCGGAGATGAATAAGGAAGGTACGTTGTCGTTGGTGATGATCACCGCGGTCGGCGACTTCTCCCTTGTTGTGGAGGAAGAAGAGGATGAAGAACCGTGATTGTCGAGTCGGTGTTCTTCGTCAGAGCCTTGGCGTTCTTCGCGAAGAATAACGTTCTTCAAGACAAGAGTATTTCTCCCCAAATCTTCTCGCACAAAAAACAACAAAAATAAAATAAGGTTTCCCTTATTTTATTCCAAATGTCAACCCTTTCAAAAATTCAAAATGAAATCACGAATTAATTAACGTGCGTTGACCAATTAATGAGGTGTTTAATAAACCAAATAAATTCGAGAGTTGACTTGGCATTAAGTAGGGGTGCGAGTGTGTTGCTCAATTTAAGATGAGTTTACAAAAATAAAGAGGGAGGTGAGGAGTTATGGAAAAAGTGAAGGGGTGGGGCTCGTGTGGGTCCCACCTCACATTTATCCACATGTGGGTAGTTAGGAACTAGTGGGTCCCACCCCAACTCCCTTACATAAGTTATAACTACTTAGATATAAAAAATAAAAAAAAATTGGTTGCACAAATTTTATTTTTTATTCATTACTTAACCCATTATTTTAATAACCACACACGAGCAAACGCAACTCTGTAATAGGTGTTCCTAAGAAATTATCAGCGCTGCGGTTTCACCGGTGCCCTCGGATTTCGATTCCGAGCATCGGTTCAAAAGTTAGAAAAAACCCGCTCGTTCGTTCACCGAATGTACCCGAGCTAAAATTCGGAAATTGATTCCGGGCACACCGGGCCTCAGAATCAGGTGCCGTCAGAAACTGCGTTCTTGTAAAATCCCAAAGAAAAAAAAAATAAAAAAAAATTCCTTGAATTTTATGGGTCTTTACAATAAATTTTATTAATGGTAATTTATGTCCAATTTAAAAACCTCTCTTTTAATATGATTTTATTTAAAATCTACTCAATTTTAAGTTGTTTTGTTGATTCAAATATTTTTCTTCATTCGTTATCACTCCACTGTGATTATAATAAATCATGATTGAAAAATTATACCATATTATAATATAATTTTGTATTTATATTTTCTTTTTTGGGGAATATATGTTTCACCCTGAAGACTTCTTCCTTTATGAATATATTATTTTGTTAAGAATAATTATCATCTCTTCCAATGGATATTTTATCCATAAATGATTTTTTACATCGCAAAAATGTTCTAAAATCACTATTGAGATATAAAATTGTCTTTATCTATATTGATACTTAAATTAATATTTATTCACTTTAAAACAATTTATGTTTTGGTTACTCTTAAATTATACTTGTTTTCGTAAAAGGTATTTTGAATTTTTGAAACAGTTTTGTTTCTATTCAAATAAAATGTTTTATCTTTTACTCCACAATCATTTATTAAAGTATATATATTTTTTCAATGAGAATTTATTTAGGATTGTTCTTTAAAACCAAATTTTTTCCAAAATATTTTAGTTCACCATTTTAAAATTTACTTTTTAAGGATACTGTAGCATATGGTTTTATACCAAAGGTAAAATATCTTTATAAAAAAACATTTATGATTTTATAACCATTTTCCTCTTTATCTATAATGGTTTAATTTTTTGGGAAATTTTTATTTTTGAATAAACACACACACAGATATATATATATATATATAATATATACTATTTTTGGGTGATTAAATTTTTGGAATCTTCTATTTACATTCTAGAGGTGAGTTTCAGTGATAGCGTATTGAAGTTTTGCAAGACACATTTTTCTATCTTTGGGTTCTTAAAGACATAATGAATGAAAACCAATTTCCATACCATGGATTTTCATTATATGTCGAATGATTGATTACTTATGGAACTAATATGTACGACTGCCGATTTTTTTTCCATTATTGAAAGATGGTTTATGGGTTCCCGGTAGCCCATTACAAGAGTTCAAAACAACCGCTACCACCATTAAAAATTAAAAACAAAACCACTGTGACCGAGAAACCACGAACAGGGGCATAAGAGCATCAAAAAAACTGGCCAAACCTCAGAAAGGATTACCTTGAACGTCCCACGACGCGACCATCGACACCACCCCAAAACCTCCTGTTGGCAAACTCCGGAGGAATTCACCCAGCCTACAAGCGAAGTGAAATGGACAAGAGTCCATCAACATAGGACGTCAAAGAATCCAGACTGAAGATGACCAAATCCTGATACCCGAAGCACCCACATCTGCAGCTAACCCAGACAAGTGTTCCCATCAAAAAACATCAAACCGGAACAGAACAAACAACACCAAGCAAAGACGTAAAAACCGAATGAAACATCATCATCAAGGTTAACTAGATGCATTAAAAAGTAACTTAATTTCCCCAGTGGCAGCCTCCCTAACCAATTTCCATGAGATGGATGTTACCTGGATGTTTGGGGATCCCATCATCAACTTTTCAAATTCTATGGCCAGCTGGTCCCAAGATTGAATGTACTCCACAATACTAACCTTCCCTTTATTAAAGCCCCCAATAAGAATTAGATCATGTTTATCAATCCAAGCATATTGTTCCTCATTAAGATCCATCTTTAAGGGCCTCCCCATCATTTTCGCAGCCTCCTCCTCAGAAGCATTAAGCAACAGTACCTGTTCTGTCACCTCCTCCTCAGAGCTTACCAACAAAACTAGGTGTTGATCACCCTGGTCCTCAGATCTTTGATGGCTCTCATATACCGGGATTTCCTTCTTATTGTTAAGCTTCCTAGTTGACCGGGTTTCCAATGGAGGTGGTAGGGATGAGTAATCCTTCTTACCCCTCCTCCTCCTATTACTCCTGTGTTCCTTTGGACTTACTGCTTCGCCATCAGAATGACTGGATCTATCAATGCGGACATTCCAGCTACCTCCAACTGCATCAGATTCGTTAAATGGATCAGAACTCAAACCAACCTCACCTAACCCCTCAAACCTGTTACTCAAACGAATAGGGGAACAGTCCCTTGGACCAGAAACCCCTAGAATCCCTTCCCTGGAAGGGTCAGCCGCCTCTGTTTCAGTCCCCTGAATCCCCTGCCGCAAGTCTCCAATGGCATCAGCAACTAATGGATCACTCTGCTGCCTTACAACCTTCTTCACAGGCGGTTGAGGTTGGGATGGTCGGCTAGAACCAGTCTCCATAGACAATTCATATATCTCCCTCCACTGCATTTATTATAGTTATATACCTCATGACGTAAATATGTTTAGTGCGAACAAGATTCTTATTCACTATGATCCCAATATTGACCTAGAACATGATGAAAATTATCGAAATTCAAAATATTAATCATGAACATGAAATGGATTAGCTATGTTGACAAGATTTAGCAGGAATGTGATATATATAAGCTATGTTTTCTAGACTGAGTGTCAATACAATGAATATTAGATACATTTATAATAATGATTATAAACTCAATGTGGTTATCTATAATCACAATGTTATGAATAATTTGGTCGATTCCTATGCTATAATTATTTTTTATATTCTTATGTTATGCTCTATGGAACATGTTTATTGATTCATGTTTTCAAAATACATTTCTATGGTATATCATATAATTATGATATTACATGTCCTTCCATCATGAATTATAAAAAACACTTATTATTCAATGTTCTTTTTAAAAATTAATTTCTTCCTTGTTAGTGTATTTTCCTATACTTTTGATCTAACTCTAGATGAAATGTTGATGAGTATTTTTCCATTATTTTTGTGTTTGATTAAACTATTTTCTTATGTTTTCCTTTCCTTGTGTTATGAAGATAATTATATCATCTTGTAAGTCTATAAGGCTTCCTTCTAGAGATTGATTATGGAGAAAGGTTCACATGTTTTGCTTTTGTATCCAGTCATCAATGAAAACAAAACTTTCTTTTCTCTAGTTTGTGATACTATTTGTGAGGGGAATGATTGTTCATGTTAAATAATGAAATTAATTTGTGACATTATCATGGGTCACTATATAATGGTTGGACATGGTCATCCCTCTTATACCTAATCACTAACAAGAAACAAAAACTGCTAGACATCCCCAACTCATAGATACATGATCCTTAGACACCATCCAAATTCATCTAAAAAAGAGGTCACAAACTCAAACAACCATTTGTTAACTCCCAACCACATGTATTTCCTCATTCCACTATTCATGAGAAACATCAATGTGTTCTATAATCCCATGTGTTTTGTTCCTACCAAGCCATGATTATTAATCTTGAACTACTAATACCACACCTTCCTCAAAATAAGTTTATAGGAATATCCTCAGGTCAATTGTTCCATGAAAACTTGTTCTACGCATGATATCACTATCTTTCGTTAATGTGAAACATCTAATCTCAAAAAATCCCCAAGAAAAATTCCCTCACGTGTCTCATTGAAAACCATTAGTCCTTAGACCACCCATATCAGCTCACTAGCTCATAATAAATAGGAAACAAGCATAACCAACATGTGTATTTCCTTGATATCACCCAAACATTATGTGTGTATTCTCTAGTAACACTCATTCATACAACCTTACTCATATTACCATGATATCATTCCACTGCATCAGGGATAATTCTCAAAAATAGCTAAACAAAACCCCATTAATTCCATTGTCACTTATCTGTTGTACCCTTATAAATCCACTTCAAAATGAGCTATCTGATTAATACCAATGTTTATTACATGATATTCTAAAGACTCGATCATAATTTTAAAATTTTAATTGTTAATCCATTCCATAACCAGGTCTCTGAAAATGTATCCAAAATCAATACGGTTATGTACTCGAATGGTCCTTCACTGAAAAACTAATCTACAATACCAAAATCACCATCACTCAACATTATTTTCCTCATGAAATCATAAGGGAACAACATGTTAATACCATACACCAAGCCACACCACACAAGAAATGATCTCAACTCATAGAATTTAACAATGGTTTTCCTATTCTAAGGGAACTCACAAGTCTGAGCTAACCAATATCTGATGATTACCTCATATATATCACATCTCATGTCATCCATATCATCAAGCTGACCTATATCATGAGTCACATCTCAATAGTGTTTCACCCGTCTATCTATCCCATTGGACATTTCTAACATAGGTCATCACCCATGGGTGAAACCCCTCTATTATCATTCCCAATATTATATGTAATCTAATATGCCAACACACCAACTTTAGAATTCTCACATATAGAAAATCAATCACATGAAAAATCATCCACCTACTCACAAGTGTTGAACCTCACCAGTCATTTGAATATGGGATTACCCTTTAGAATAATAATATTACAATAATCCCCACTGGGCCATTATATATGAGACCCAAATTCTTGAGGATAACATTCCAATGTACATTCCCACTGATATATATATTGACATAAACACACCATGACTCGTGTTGAGTACACCATATCCATATGGTTCAGTTCAGTATAATTCCACCAAGAAGATGTATGGGAGAAAACTATAGAACTTGTTGTTCGAACAATAAATAACTGAATTAGTTTAATTTCTCAGAACTAGTATCATGAATACCCACTAGCGGTCTACCATTAAGGCACATAATTCTCATACTAAACTACCAAGGAAACTTTACAAGCCTTATATAAGGGAATTGATAACCATCATTTAGGATCAACTTAGTATGGATCCACATAACCTATCATCAGAGGAAACTTTAATATTTTTTAGCTGAGTAGAATTCCAAGACCATGCTATATGGGAAAACATCAAATCAGTAATTTTTTACTTTTAAAAAAATTAATCCTCATAATATTTGATATCAATCATACACAAGGATGCAAATGTCATATAAATCCTATGTGAAAAAGATGATGCAAGAACAATAGCCTCATTCCAATGATTCGAGATCCAGAAACCATAATAAATCGTACAATCTAAAAATCTATATGGGTCACCTGAGGGGAAGTTATACAACCCTAAAATTTGAAAAAATAATAGTAACCCATATACCCAAAAACATGGAATTCCTACTAAAAAATTTTCTACTCATAAACCAATTAGATATCCATTATAATCTCCGACATATATATAATCCCTATCTACCATCTCCTCAAATAGTGATGTAAAATAAAAAAATGGATACATTATATGATATTAGTCAATTAAATGTTCTCATATTACTTTGTGATGTCCCCCACCAATTCCCTGTGAATAGTATCCACCCAGATAGTTATAGGGGCCTCAAGCGCAACTCCCTAAACACTAGAGACTAGAAACTAGCATGCAGTCTAGGTTTTAACCAGGAGGAGACTATATTCCAATATCAAAGTGCACAATATTAGTAATGTAACCAAAAATCATCGATGAAAAATAATTATTTGAGTACATAGATTAAAATAATGAGAATCAATGATAAATGAAATTTATTAGGCATACATACATAAAACTACGATCAGTTAGTAGGATGATCAAATATAAAAATAAATAAAATAATAATAAAATGGTATTGAGGAATGATGACTTCTAGAATCTAAACTAAATCCTTCACCCAATTTATCCAATCATAACTCACTGAATGGTCATATATCATGCCTCATCCCAACCAGAACCTATGATTAGTAAGGTTACCCAAGTGTTATGTCCACATGAGCATGGTGTGAGTATTACTCAATGGTGAACCAATAATATAATGACACAAATAACCCATTATTGTAGTGTATGTGCACGTGACATGCTCTAAAGAAAAATAAAAATGGTCATAAATTTAAATAAATAAGAACAATTAATCATCATGTCCAACATAACATATAGGATCAACCCAAACCTTATTTGACTAGTACTAGAATATCGCCGATCTTGTCACATAATTATTCCCACCAAAATCATGCCTCTATAAAATTACAAGTATACGTTCCTAGGTAATCCAATATTATCAGTCTTATTTGATGGATCCTATGAAGATGTCTTAGGAATCCCATATAGTACAACATCTGAATCAAATTATTATGTACAAGGAATTCAAAACCATGTTGCATTAAAATCTTAGGATTTTAACATATGAATTCCATACCATATAGAATCTGATTCCTAGGGAGAATGTCTAAGGAAATCCAATCTCATTCGAAAGTTCATGGGATTGACTTTCTTCAAATCTAGGCACATAATAATAAAAACAGATGCAATGAGTTTCTCCAAGGCATCGTAAACTGATATAACCTATTAATATAGTTGTCTATCTATGACATTGCATACCAAACATTCTGATTTCAAGGAGCATGTCATATGAAATCCAACCTCATTTGGAAACTCAGTGATTTCACTATTATGAATCTAGTCACATAGTAACACATCCATATCCAATGAACATCTCTAAGGAATCCCAATCATGTGTCAGTATCATTCTCAATATCTATATCCTACGTGAGTTCCCTAGGAATCTCATGTATCTCAATGCATATTGGTGGGAAGTGTATACCGCCTGTAGTATCTCGCATATAACTCATCTTGACAAGGTTTGCGTTTTACCCTGAACCCCCATTCTCTTCCCATGTCACTCTAGGTCAGTTTGAACACTTATCCCAATATCCAACCGAGTCTGCCAACCCAGGTACTCACATCTTAGTGGTGGATAAATCCTCTCCCCATGCTCATTTAAACTAGCCTAAAGGACCTTAAGCATCTTAAGGGTCCCACATGGCCCATATCTGGATCATCTATCCCAACTCATCATGACCCTCTTCCTGTGGGTCTCTATGGATTTTTTGCTTGCTTCACTATATTACATTATTTCGATTTCATTATCACCCTTGGGTCAATGTGTCTCAAGGTAAAAAACTACAAATAAGGCCTTCACCATCAGCAGTCGAAACAATCGAACCTGCTCCTAGGGGACCATCATGGTCCTTGGCACCATATTTAGTCCAAGTTACTCATGTTTAAATAACCAATCCAACTATTTTAAAAATGATTTGTCTCCCTCTGTGGTTAGACCTGATATCACACTCTGTAAAATAAATCATAATTATTTTGGTGTATGTACAAGGGACCACATACCTCAATTCAGAAATATCCTCTTTCAACAAACCTAATCATCCACATTGAAGCCTGTCCAAAGCCACATTAACATCCTGAGCACCTATGTCAAGGAAAAAAATCCAACAATCAATTATAAGCAAATTATAAATAATTATCCAACTCATTTTAGCAATATATAATTAATTCATCGATGTAATTAAAAATGAAAAATCACTTGACAATTCACTGTACAAAACCACTTGCCAAAACCCCAAACCGCATGTGTGGTCCACCCCCAACATGAATAGGAACCTATTCCTCATTTTCTAATTCAATTAATTATAATTATCTAAAATTTGATAGACAATTTATAATTAAATAACCAATTTAATATTAATAGGTATAATTTCCTAAAATCATAACACATAAACTAATTGTATAACAAGCATGACCAAATGCATGTAGAAGACTCATTTCATACCCTTGAAACCATCCTGGGAATGAGATCAAAAACAAAACATCGTTTCAACATCCAATTTAAATAAATTTGATCCAAAACCTTGCTAAATTTAATTACAAAAATACCCCAAATAAAAAAATGTGATATGACATACATATACTATTTCAATACATCCTCTACCCACATCCTGAAAAATAAAAAACATTATTCCTTGACTCCACCATTCATTAGTGGAATCGAAACACAAACCCTAAACTAGAGAACCCAAAACCAAGAGTATGGAAACATAAATAAATAACATAGTAAGGAAAGAAAAAATCAGACCATGAATTGCTAAATAACAACTTTAAGAGGGTAGCCAAAGGTGGTTTTGTGATGTTTTGGTAATGCAATATGCTTCAAGAGAACATGCCTTACGCGCCTTTGGTTTTCCAAAATCTGAACTTTGCGTCATCCGAGGAGTGTTCTCCGGTTAGGGCTCTGGCGCCGTCATCCTTCGACCCTGGTCCCTCGGCTCCCCTTGAAGCACTGCGGTCGCCTGTTCTGAGCCTTGGATCCCTTCATGAAGGATGTCGTGCCTCTGTATCTTTCAAGGATGCACTATGTGGTTCTTCTCAGGGTGTTCGGAGGCCTGTATTTCCAGATATTCGATCGGTTTTTCCGAATTTCTGCAGGGATGTCTCTAGTTTGACGTTGGAGATCCCGCTTGAGGCTTATGACGAAGCTGTTGGGGGCCTGAATTGGACTCTTGTTGCACGGTTTGGTTCAGCGAAGCCGACTCTTGAAGTCTTCAAAAGGGTCGTGGATTCTTGGGTTCTTTCTGCTTCTGCTAAGGTGTTGACTGTTCATCAGAATTCTTTCTGCCTTGTCTTTGGATCTAAAGCGGACTTCATATATTCTTGGTGCAAGGCTCCACGGATCTTGGGTCGATGGCGGTTCAACATGTCCCATTGGTCTTTGGATGTGCCTAGAGGGAGGGAAAGTGCTATGGCAGCGGTGTGGGTCTCTTTGCCGGGTTTTCCTTTGCCCTTTCATAATGGTTCTCTTCTGAAGGCTATAGGAGACCCTCTTGGGGGCTTCTTATGTTCGGATGAAAGCAACTGGAATGGTATGGAAGCTTCGGTTGCACGTATTTGTGTTGAATTGGATCTGTCAAGGCCTATTTTGGATGAGATCTTTTTGAATGTGAAGGATTCTTTCTCCTGGACTCAAGATATCATGTATCCTGTGTTTCCATGGTTCTGTTTTCATTGTTCTCTTTAGGGGCATTCGGCTCAGGTTTGCAGGAAAAGGCGACGGGGTGGGCGCGGTCATCCTACCAGAGATATGGTTCAACCCAGGCAGGACGTTGTTTTGGGTGATTCTGAACTGGAGATTGTTTTGGATAATTCTGAACAGGGATTTACAGATCCTGATCAGGTTGCCAGTTTTGTTTCTAAGGGACCGTTTCAATCTGTCTTTAGAGACGCCTTCTAAATCAGAGGGGATTTCATCTTGCATGGGTCTGGTGAATGGTATGGGAACCCTTTCTTTGTTGGTCCTTATGCTCCTTTTTCTTGTAAAATCTTTTTCTTTCAGGGTTTTGGATTCTGCTGGGTTATTTCTCCATGGACTTTATCTTTTTCTTGGTCTAGGTATGCCTTCCCTGCACAGGGGATCCGAGACGTTAAAGTTTTGCCTGAGTCTGGGTGTATTGAAGATAGATCATTTCCAAGTGATTGCAGGGATGCTTGTGATATGCTCTTATCAGGTACTGAAGGCATAGTTTCTGGAGCTCAATGCCTTTTGACATATCCTTCTCTGGAGGGGTTTTGTGGTCACAAGCATAGCGGGTTGGGCTCTTCAGGGTCTATGAGACATGCTGATAGATCTCCTATGAGGAAGGTGAAAGGGAGGGCTGTAAGGGGTCGGTCCTTCTCAGCTTCTCTAATAAAGTCTATCTCGCCGCTGGATAATGGAGTGTGCACAAGAGCCAGACTTCGTTCTATTCAGGAGTACTTGGCCTCCCGTCCCAATATGACCGGGGCGCCTGGGGCCAAAGCCAGACTTTCATTGTTACAATGATTCTTATCATCATTTGGAATTCCCGAGGCCTTGGTTCTCGGGTGAAGACGGATTTCTTAGCAAGGGAAATTAAGATCAATAAGGTGTGTATTTCTACGGCGCAAGAACAGAAACAGAATCCATCTAATATCAAGGAGTTCTCTCGGAAGCTCTATATGCATGGAAGCATGCATGCAAAGTCGCAAAACCATCATATATGGTTTTTTTGGAAAAGGGATATTGTTTCGGATTTGGTTAATGTGGGTGACAAGTTTATAACAGTGAAGGCTGACACAGGTATTGAAGCTCTTTTTATCTCTTTTGTTTATGACAACTGTGATGCGCAGAGGAGGGAAGATCATGGGGATTATCTGTGGATTGTTGGCGGGTATTTCAATATTATCTTAGACCCGGATGAGAAGAAAGGAAGGGGGGATTTTCATCGTGTGCTACGTGTTTTGCTCAATTTATGGCTAGGAAGGGTCTCCTTGATATGGGTTTTTATGGGGATCGCTTTACTTGGTGGAAAAACAAAAAGGGAGCCGTCGATGTTGGAGTCGTCTGGACTGGTGCCTAGAAAATGTTCATGCCATCTCCATGTTCCTGAATGCCAAGGTTGAGCATCTTGTTCGTGGTATATCGGACCACTCTCATTTGCTTGTTTCCTTATCTCCTTGGCAGGATGGTCGGAAGAGTTTTCATTTCTATGCTCACTGGACTGGTTTACAAAGATATCAACAGCTTGTGTATGATGGTTGGAGAGAACCTGTTCAAGGATACTCTTGGGTAGCATTCCATAATAAGTTGAAGCGGCTGAAGCGTAATATTTAGATATGGGCAAAGGGCAGCCCCTTTGTCGATCAAGAAGTGGATAATCTCAAGCGTGCGATTGAGTGTCTGGAAAAGTGTATGGGATGACAGGATTTTTGAGGACCTGTTTTGTACAAAAAATGATATGACAAGGCTTATTCTGAAGCAAGAACGTATTGCGAGAGAAGGTTCTAGGGTGAAATGGCTTCTTGAAAGGGGCAAGAACTCAACCTATTTTCATGTGTGCATAAAGGAACCAAAGAGGTTTGGTAAACCAAATATTTTACATGAAGATGGATCATATTCGGCGGATAGAGATGCTGTTTGGAGTTTGGCTGTATCTTTTTTCAGAAACCTGCTGGCTGGTCCTGACACAAATTTGTCTGGAGGGTATCCTGCTGGGAATGCATATTTATTCGAGGGGATTCCTAATATGACGACTGACCAGGATAATATCTTGATGGAGACAATTCCTAATGAGAAGGAGATCCATGGTGTGATGTGGAAACTTAATCCAAGTGCTACCACTTGTTGCGGAAATGCTGGGAGCAACAAAGCAAAGAAGGAATCACAGAAGAGTAAAAGGAAAAAAAAGAACAAGGACACAACGAATTACGTGGTTCGGGAATAATCCCTATGTCCACAGAGACATAATATTCACTATAATCCTGAGAGCACAATTACAGAGTTTTTTCAGTCAGTAACCCTAGCCTGAAACATGCTACAAATGGAGAGGAAGACTATCACTGTTCCACCAACCACACAGGAAGTTCGCATCGCTACAGTGAAAGGCAGCTATCCAAGTCAAAAGTGTCACAGTGGCTGCCGACTGGAAGTCCAAAAAGCTACTGTAAAGTTGACTCCAAAGTCTGTACTGCTACACTGCTCTGTCGGTGTCGGTCGGTCAGCTTTGCTAGAGTCCAACTTGGAGCCTGATCCACTATGCTGTTATGCTTCGATGTCACGGACTAAGACAACTTATTTAATCTGAGTTCTTCCTCTTCTTCATTCACTGGTGCATGTGCTTTCCATTCACAGCTTCAATTTCAACATGATGATTCCTGAAATACAAACTGTTTTCCTCTTGTGTTCTCATCGTGACCCCCTTATTCTGCCTCTCATCCTCCTTTCATCTGTGGAGACCAACAGATGCACAATAGTGCCACAACTTCTGTAACACCATGGGCTTTGTTAACATGTCTGTCGAATTGTTGGTTTCACAAATCTTCTGCAACGTTAGCAATCCATCCTTTATCAAATCCTCTGATGAAATGGTACTTCACTTGAATGTGTTTCGTCAGGGCACGAAACATCGGGTTCTTTGCAAGATGTATATCACTTTGACTGTACAGTGCAATACATTTTCCTCTCGCTTTATTCTCAATTCATCTAAGAAGTTCTTCAACCAAACCATCTCTTTCTCAGCTTCTGTTACAACAATGTATTCTGCCTCTATGGTGGATAAAACCACCACCTTCTGCAATTGTGATATCCAACATATCGCAGTTCCTCCACAAGTAAATATATAACTTGTGGTACTCCTGCTGTCGACGTCGCCTCCAAGGTTAGCATCCACATACCCCTACAATGAATTTCCTTTCCCAAAGCACAAAGATACCTCATTGCTGCCCTAAAAATACCTTAGTATCCACTTCATAGCTTCCCAATGTTGCTTTCCAGGGTTAGCCATATACCTGCTCACAACTCCCACTGCATGAACGATATCAGGTCGAGTGCAGACCATGACATACATCAGACTTCCAACAACCACTACCACAAAAACAGTTTTTCCCAGCGTCTCCCTTTATCAGCGCTAATGAAAAAACGCTGATAAAGAGTCGAATTAAAAAAATAAAAATAAAAAATATATTAATATATTAATATATAAATATAGTTATATTGATATAAATATAATATATAATTTTTAAATATATTTTAGATAAGTATAAATGTATATTTACACTTAATATACATAATATATAAGATATTTAGTGAAAATGACTTCTTAAAAAATTTAAAAAATATTTTTAATTAATAATTTGCTAATTATTATGGAGTAATAGTCATTTAATAACAATTTGAAGACTAAAAAAATTTTAAAAATTAAAAAAGGTCTAAAATATATTTAAAACGGAACTCAAACTTCAAATGGCCATAACTTTTGATCCGGGTGTCCGTTTGAGCTTTACCACATATCAAATCGAAGCCTGCAACGAGCTCTACGTCGCTGTGACCCAGAGGGACTCTTGTTAAGGGTTTTTAGAGGCCAAAAAAGGTCCAGAAGGCCTCCAAAACCGAGTTTTTAGTCGGGGTATCTCGATTTTTTAACATTTTGTGCATTTTCAGCCTCGTTTAAGGGGGTATTATTGACTTTTTTTGGTGGATACTGAATTTATTCCATTGTATTACATTCATATTGATATTTTGTCTTTGAAATTTTATCGTTTTTTATAATTCACTGCTATTTATAATCAAATATATAACAATATATACATATTTTTTATATATTCACACATAAAAATTAATTATAAATATAAATAATAAAATATATTTACATATAAAATATATTAGCTTTATCTAAATAATAACTAATATCTATTTTATTTAAAATACAAATATATGAATATTTATATACCTATATATTAATCTACATATATATTAATATTACTATATATATATATATTAATATCACTATAAATATATATCTTCATATAACTATATATATATTAATATAAATATATATTACTATACGAATAAATATAACTAAATATATATATATAAATAGATATATATATTAATATAACTATATAAAACTATATATTAATATAACTATATATATTTATTAATATAAATATATATTACTATACGAATAAATATAACTATATATATATATATAAATAGTGATATATATTAATATAGCTATATATATTAATATAACTATATATATATTAATATAACTATATATATATATATATATAAATAGAGATATCATGAAATAGCAAACAAATCAAAATAGAGTTGTGGTAAGAGCTTAGATGCGCAGGGGGGAGGTCTCGAGTTCAAAACCTGCTAGAGGCAGATGCGCGCGCATGGGGGTGGATGTGGGGGGCTAGTGCTGATAAAGGGTGGAGGGGTGCGTGCGGAGTGCTGGAGGGGGTGGAAAACGCTATTAAAAGTGGGGCTCAAGCGCTATAAAAGCCCCCCGGATTGACATGATTTTTTTTAATTTTTTGTATTTTTTTTAATTTTTTTTTTAACTTTTATCAGCGCTAAAACGAAAGCGCTGATAAAGGAAGCGCTGATATAGGACCCCTTTATCAGCGCTTTTTTGAGCGCTGATAAAGGGTATCTTCGCCGGCTTTGACAACGCTTTTCCAGCGTTGTTAAAGGCCATTTTTAGCGCTGATAAAGAACGTATTTGTAGTAGTGAACTGATGTGTATGGAACCTTTGCCATGTACTCAACCTCTTCTGCCATCTCTGGTGATTGCTTTTTTGAGAGTTTGAAATAGCCCGCCGGGGGGAACAAAGACTGCCTTTGCTCCAACATACTGAATCTTCTTAGAACCGTTCCAATGTAGTCAACCTGTGATAAATTTAAGGTTCCAGCCGCACAGTCTCTCTTGATCTTCTTCCCAAAAATCTTGCTGGTTTCTCCAAGATCCTTCATTTCAAACTCCTCAGCCAACTGCCCTTTCAACGCATCAATCCTCTGCATACATGATCTTGCAATAAGCATGTTATCCACATGCAGAAGCAATGTAATGCATTCATCACCAAAGGACTTGATGTAGTAACATTGATCCATGCCACATAGTTTATATTCATTTTTAGACATAAATGAATCAAACTTTTTCTTCCACTGCCTAGGTGCATGCTTCAATCCATATAAGCTCTTCTGGAGTTTTCACACCAGGTCTTGCTTCCCATACTCTACATATCCCTCTTGCTGCTACATATAGATGTCCTCCTCCAGGTCTACATGAAGAAAAGCAGTCTTGACATCAAGCTGGTCAATATGCAAGTCTTCTGATGCCATAATGCTAAGAACCACCCGGATGGTGGTAATCTTTCACTACTAGTGAGAATATTTCAGTGAAATCTACTCCCTCATGTTGGAAGCCTTTCACCACCAACCTTTCCTTGAACCTCCTCTTGCCGTCATGTTCTTCTATGACCCGATATACCCATTTGTTCTGCAATGCTCTCTTTCCTTGAGGTATAGTTGTAAACTCCCATGTGTTATTATCATGCAATGAGGAAATCTCCCTCTTCATAGCCATCTCCCACTTGCTCGACTCCTTCAGCTGCATTGCCTCTTCAAAACATTCTGGTTCTCTACCCTTAGTCAATAACAGATTATGCAAGGATGGTGAATACCTTTGCACATGCCTTTTCACCCTCATTGATCTCCTCCACTCCACTAGAGTAGTAGGTCCACTAGTTCGGATGTCTCATGCTCAGATACACCTTCAAGATCCACTTGCTCTTTGCACTCTGATTCAATGTTCTCATTTTCATCATTAGGTGCATGACGATCTTTGTACATGGAACCTTCATTGAATATCACATTCTTACTCCTGATGACCCTCTTGTTGAGATCATCCCAAAAGTGATAACCAAACCTCTTAGCACCATAGCCAATAAAGAAACATTTTTTGGACTTCGCATCAAGTTTTTCCCTTGCAGCAACATCAACATGTATATATGCCAAACAACCAAAGACTTGTAAATGTTAGAGTCTCACCTTCTTACTAGACCAGAGCTCCTCGGGTAGACGTTCTTTCATCGGCATAGATGGACTCCTATTGATGAGATATGCTTCCATGTTCACTGCATCACCCCAGAAGGTTTTGGGAAACCCCGAGTGTAACCTCATTCTTTCGGCATGTTCATTCAATGTCCTATTCATTCTTTCAGCTACACCATTATGTTGTGGTGTTCCTGGGATAGTCTTCTCCCACCAAATTTCATTATCAGAACATAATTCTTTGAACTCATGACCGCCATACTCTCCACCATTGTCAAACCTCAAGCCTTTTAGCTTAGCTCCTGACTCATTCTTCACCGCGACCTTCCACTTCTGAAACATCTTAAACACATCATATTGACTTTTCAGAAAGTAAACTCATACCTTGTTGAGTCGTCGATGAATGTCACATATTATTGTAACCCTCCAAGAGAATGTACTAGTGCAGGCCCCCAAACATCTGTGTGCACCAGGTCTAACTTCCCAACCATCGGTGTTCTGCCTCATTTTGCGAAAGACATCTTCTGCTTTTCGAAGATACAATCTTCACATAGGCCAACATCCACTGACTTTAACTCTGGTAGCAACACTTTTGTTTCCAGTACCTTCATCCCCTTCATCCCCTTCTCACTCATGTTGCCTAGTCTGTATTGTCCCAATTGTGAATCTCTGATAGCTTTTAGTGATGCAGCCATGTCTATGCAAGTTTCTGTCATGTTGTATAGAGTACCATTCTTTGCTCCCTGAGCTATGATCATAGCTCCTTTGGCGTTCTTCCATTCACCACTAGTGAATTTGGTACTCAACCTTGCATCATCAATTTGTCCAACATAAATGAGATTTCTTCTCAAACTAGGGATATACCTCACATTTTCCAGAACCAGCAAACTCCCATTGTTGGTCTCGATCTGTGCATCTCCTTTCCTCATAATCTGCAAGGGTTCATCATCAGCGAGATGTACCTTGCCAAAATTTCCAGAAACATAATTTTTCAAAAATCTCTTCTCTGATGTAGAATGGAAAGACACCCCAGAATCTAAAATCCAATACTCCATCGAGTTATCCACACAGAACAACATCACATCATCAGTTCCTTCAGCCGTCGTGTCTGATCCACTAGTTTCAGGCCCCTTCAGTTTTTCTATGCACTCCTTGACATGTCCTTTCTTCCCGCAAGTCCAATATGTAGGACCAACCCCCATTTGCCTTGTCTCGGTTTTTTCCTCTTGACCTTGATCTCCCTCTACGATTGTCTCATTGTGGGTACCTTCCTCTTCCTTCAACGTTTAGAGCAGAACCAGAGAATCTGCCTAATTCTCTTCTTCGCATGTCCTCACGGAGGATCAGGTCTTGTACATCTTTTAGAACCAGTTTGGTATTCCCTGAAGTACTACTCACAACTATTACAGTTTCTTTACAACTGTCAGGTAAAGATGATAGTAAGACCAACACACATACCTCATCACCAAGATCAATTTTCACCGACGTCAGCCGACTTATGATGGTGTGGAATACGTTGATGTGGTCTGCAACAATTCTCCCTTCAACCATTTTCAGGTTGAACAAACGCCGCATCAAATGCACCTTGTTTGCCGTAGAAGTCTTGTGATATATTTCATCAGATCCATTATCACTTTCTCCTCTCTGATGTTGAATGCCACATTTGTTTCCAACATAAGTCACACAACGCTCAAAACTTACCGATCTAGCAACTCCCACTACGACTACTCCCTATTCGTTGGCTTCAGTCATAGAAGTGGGAACCACATCTTTTTTTTGATAAAGATAATCCTCGATCTGCATCCTCTAGAAACTGAAGTCAGTTCCATCAAAGTGATCAATCTTCACCTTGCCTTCTTCCATAGCTATCGCTGGAGAATCCCGAACTCAACCTCTGATACCAGTTTTTATGGAAATGCCAAGAACAATGAAGCAAAGAACATATCACAGAAGAGTAAAAGGGAAAAAAGAACAAGGAAACAACGATTTACATTGTTCGGGAATAATCTGTACGTCCACGGAGAGGCAGAATATTCACTATAATTCTAGGAGCACAATTTACAGAGTTTTTTAGTCTGTAACCCTAGCCCGAAATGGGTTACAAATGGAGAGGAAGACGATCATTGTTCCACCAACCGCACAGGAAGTCCGCATCGCTACAGTGAAAGGCGGCCACCCAAGTCAAAAGTGCTACAGTGGATGCCAGCTAGAAGTCGAAAAGGCTACAGTAAAGTTGACTCCAATGTCTGCACTGCTACAGTGCCCTGTCGGTGTTGGTTGGTCAACTTTGCTACATTGGTCACAAGCATTCGGCTCAACCGGATCGGGCTACACCAATCCAACACTACTCTAGTCATGGTGCCAAAGGTAAAGAACTCGTCTTCTATTCATGATTATAGGCCTATTAGTATGTGAAATTTTCCTTATAAAATTTTATTGGGCATAGTAAATTCGAGGCTGCCTTTGCATGTCCCCCAGTGGGTTTCCCTTGAGCAGCATGGGTTTGTCAAGGGTCGTTCTATTTAGGGGTGGTTGTTTTGGCTCAAGAGATGATCTGGGATATCAATTTCAAAATGCATGGGTCTAACATGGACCTAAAGTTGGATATGAGTAAGCCATATGACCGAATGGAATGGGGATTTATAAATAGGGTGCTTAAGTGTATGTATTTCCAAAAGGGCTACAAATATTATTTTTAGGTGCTTTAGTTCTTCATGGATGGGTGTTTCATTTATGGGAAAAACTCATGGTGTTTTCATGACCTCTCGTGGGATTAGACAAGGGGATCCTATATCTACGACCCTCTTTATTCTCATGCAGGATCCTTTAAGCTGGAATATTAATAGAAAAGTGTCTATGGGGGAGTTTCTTCCATTCCAAAGGTCAATTAGTCAGCCTTCAATTTCTTATATTATGTTTGCAGGTGATACTCTTATTTTTCTTACTGGTAATGGGCGTTCGGTTGGGGTGCTCATTGATATTCTAGAGGAGTATTGTTTATGGAGTGGGCAGTTTATCAATAGATCTAAGAGCATTATTTTTTTGTCTAATAAATGTGGTGCTAGACAAGTTTCTTCACTGTGCAACAGACTTGATATAAAGAGGGGATCCTTCCCGATGGTTTACCTGGGGTCTCCTATTACTCATGGTCGGATTCGTATTTGTGATTTTGATGGTGTTGTGAACAAAATTATCAGCAAATTGCTCAACTGGAAGAATCGTTTCATGTCTTTTGTAGGATAACTTTAATCAATAGTGTTTTAGCGGCCATTCCTATACATGCTCTCTCAGCCTGCAACATTCAAAAGGGGGTTGTTTCCTTGATTGATAGAGTTCTGGCTGGTTTTATTTGGGATGCACAGGCTGAAGGTAAGCGGCACTGGGCCTCGTGGGGAAGGCTGGCGAGGCCTATTCAGGAGGGCATAATCAAGGTTTGGAGTTTGGCTGGGAATATTAAAGGCATGCATATAAGGCTTGCGTGGGAGGTTGTGGAGGGGTGTACGCTTTGGGGGAAGATTATGGCAGGCAATGTGGGATCTCATGGCTCTAACTTGTGGTCCTCTAGTCATAGCATGCTTCCGACTATCAAGCAGTATTCTTGTTGGATAATTGGAGAAGGGTGTATTTATTTTTGGCATTCAAACTGGGCGGGTTCAATAATTGGGTTCCCAGGTTGCCTTGCTCCTTTGATATCCGTTAAGGAGGCTTGTCGGTATCCTAGCTTTATTAATGTCGTCTTGAATAAAGATCAAAGGGAGGTTTTTGATTTAATTGAATTGAATTCTGATCTGGATAAATGTGTGTTTTCAGCCTCCAGTTCTGGGAAGTTTTCCACTAAAGATTTATGTCGGGTCTTCCATCCTCAAGGGTAGCAGGATGACTGGAACAGTACGGTATGGTGTGATCATGTACCGACTAAGATTAACGTTCTTTTAGGGAGGATTAGGAATAAAGCCTTACCCATAGATGATAATGTAATGAGTACGGGTTTCATCTTTGCATCTAAATGTCATTGTTGCAAGATACACAAGGAGGAAACCACTAATAACCTCTTCTTTGAGAGTGATTGGGCCATGGGTGTTTGGGTTTTTTTGGTAATTCACTGGCTTCATGTCTGCGGAGTGTCTGGATGTTTTGTTTCTGGAAAATTGGTTTCATGGTTTGAACGACATGGGTCTGGTAAAAATGGAAAGAACGACGATCCTTAATACTGGGTGTTGGTGCATCTGGAAGGCCAGAAACAAAGCCAGATTTGAAGGATGTTCTTCATCATGGAGATCTGTTGTAATGAGGATAAAATTTATTCTGATGGATCTGGTCAGTGGTATTAAAAACTGGAGTGATGATCCTTCTCTTATATTTTTACAGGTTAGTGCAACTATGGTGCATCGGGTGTCTTATGAGGAAATAGGCTATTGGGTTCATTGGGTTTCGCCTATCTCGGGGTTCAAACTCAACATTGATGGGTCATGTATCTTGGGTTTTATGAGAGGTGGTGAAGTGGTTCAGGATAGTAAAGGTAGTGTGCTTTTGGCCTTTGTTGCTTATTACGGGAGGGAGAGTTCTATCCAAGATGAGGCCAATGCTATGTATTTTGGTCTTATCCTGTGTGGACAAAAGAACATCATTATGGAATATGTTGAGACAGATTCCATGGTGACCCATGATTGTATGAATGAAAAACTTCCTCTCCTTGGGCGATTGCGTATATTATTAGAAGGTGTTGGGCCAAGCTTTGCAACATAGGCACTCGAGTGGTCCATACATGGCGTGAGGTGAATAAGGTGGCCGACTACTTTGCTTCCATGGCGGAGAAAGACCAAGGCATGACTTTCAAATGTTTTTTGTATTTGAATTAAATTAAACCTGAGGGGGTTAATTTGATTAGGGGAGATTAGCTTGGTCTCCACTATTTTAGACCCCCTTAAGGTTGTTGTTTGGCCTTCCCACAACCTTGTTTGTTGTGGGTCTTTCCTAATAAAAATTCAATTGTCGACGACGAACAACTTTAAGAAAACCCCAAATTGAATGGTAATTGAATTGGATGTTGGGGGTTCTACTGATCAGACTTCATGTGATAGGGATACTAAGAAATAGGTGGAGAAACATGAAATATTAGAAGGGGAAATGAAAAATTTACCAATATTAATGAGAATCAGGGTTGTCCAAACTATTCACAAACAGTGTGACCATTACAATCCTAGGGAATTTCCCTCACATGGTTGGACCACAAGGTTTTTTCATAAAAAATTCTCTCCATGTCAAACCCTCCTCTCCTGATATAATAATTTTCATAAGGTTTTTATTTAACCTTTCAAAAACAATGACCTATGACTTTGGTCTAAGGCGCCTTGATTCCATTTCATATTTTATTGGTTTCCCCTTAACCTTGAGTTGAATGTGCACATTACTCTTTCTAAATAGAGTGGAAACTAAACATATTCATACATAATGGAAACCATATGGGTTTCCCAAAACTGTATGAACTAAATAATTCCCCAGGGAACGTCCGCCCTAATTTTATAAAATTCAACCTAATTCTCTTGAGACATTCTTGAGCACCAAATGAGCTCCCAAGAATCAAAAAAAAAAAAAAAAAAATCCAAAAACATCATATCATTATGCTCAAAAAATTTAATTCATTATCTAATTCCTAGTTCTAAAAAAGAAAAATCCCACTAAAATCATAAAATCTAATTTACATAGAATTTATTAAAATAAAATTGTATGTGGTATTTCATATTATGAATGAATCACTAGTAAAATATTTATTTTTAATGTCTCCTTTTTCCACATTTGTTTTTTAGAACCAATGTTAAAATCAATTTTTTAAATTTTAATGTCAATTATATAAGAACCGATGTGAAAAATTAATTTTCGTGACTTTCGTGTCATTTTTTTAATAACCCACAATAAAAGTAAATTTTCTCATTTATTTAATAACAGACGTGAAAAATGATTACAAACATGTAGTTCATTTCCCAAAATTCGATTTGATCTATCTCAGAGCTCAAACAGAGTTACAGATAAAAAGTTATGGTCATTGGAAGTTGATCATCTCTAAACAAAGTCTTAGGGAAGACCAACTTTTGATGGCCATAAATTTTGATCCCTAACTCTGTTTGAGCTATGAGAATAGTAAAATCAAATATTGGGAAATTAGCTACATGTTTGTAAACATTTTTCATATCGGTTATTAAATAACCAATGTGAAAAGGTCACAAAATTGATTTTTCAGGTCAGTTCTTATATAACTGATGTGAAAAAACAGCTATAATTTTAATATCTATTCACAACGATTATCATAAAACCGTTGTGAAAGATAATTTTAATCTCTCTCCAATAAGGAATTTCTATTTTTTTACATTATGGTATTGAAATTTTCAATTCCCACCTAAATTTTTTAATACCGTGTTTATTTTACCATCCCAATTATATGTTTTCATTATACACATATCATAAGTTAATGATCACTTCTTTCAACCATCATTGTTCCTCCGACCCAACACATTTGATATTCAAAGTGAATCCACTATTTCTTCTTTCTGCGGTCTTGTCAAGGTATTTTTAATTATTTATCCATGATATATATTTTTTGTGATTAGTTTTCTTAATTTTTATAACATTTAATGATATTTTATTTCAACCATCATCGTTCCACTGACTCGACTCGTTTGATCTTCAATGTGAATCCACTATTTATTCTTCCCATTATCTTGTCAAGGTATTTGTAATTATTTATCCATGATTTATGTTTCTTATTCGTAGTTCATAATTGATATACCATTTAATGATTCTTCTTTTATTATAATGATGCATAATTCTTCATATCATGGTAAAACTATAAATCCACCTTCCAATTCTAAAATTCCTTCTAAGGAAAAGCTATGGTTGGCTCATTCAATCTTTCAACCAAAAAAATATATCAAACTTGTGAGGGTCATAACTTAAGATCCACAACTCTTTTTGAGCTCAACAACTAATCAAATTGAAGCATAGGAAATTATCTACAATATGATTAAAATTTTATACGTCAGTTTTTAAAAAACCGACATAAATAATGGATTTTTAATGTCATTTTTTTTGTAATTTGGATTGTCTTTCATGTAGGATTTTTAAAAAGTAGCGTGAAAAACCATAAAAAACATTTTTAATATCGGTTATTAACTAACTGATGTTAAAAATCATATTTTTAATACCGATCGCAAATACATCACCTCAAGACCAATGTTAAAAAGCTATAAAAACCAACGTAAAAACTGTTTTTGTACTAGTGAATATGTTTAAAATTAATGATAATTTAGGCTCACCATTCTTAGATTTCCATTTATACATGTTATGATAAAATTTACTAGGAATTTTATACCTAATATGTTATCATGTGTGTATAATTTTTTTTGTAGATTTGGAAGTCTTCTTATCGTATAAGAAAATATGGTATAACTAGAAAATGATAATTTGAAATCTATGGAGACCATTTGGTTTTGTAATGGTTTTTGTAATCCACTAAAGCACTAAATATAAATGGTCATGGGTATGTGAGTGACTCAACTTTGGTTGATTCTAATTTATTTCAGGGGTGGTTAAAATTGAGTGTTATCTATTGCTATAAAATGATGTATTTAAAGAATATGTTTTTAGTATAAAATCAAGGTGTATGAGTATGGGGCATTATAAATGGTATCCAATCTAGGGTATAGATAATTTTAAAGGATGGGATGTTATCAGATAAAGATATTTTTAGTGTTTTTATAAAATCAAGGCATAAACAGTCTATGTTTGATTAAAAGTTTAAAATAATAGATACCCTATTGACGTTTTATGTGATGGTATTTTAATGTTATTAATGATGTTTTTGGAGTTGTTTTAAATATATTATTGATGAATATGAAACCCTTAGGATGAAGAGGTGATTTGGTGTGAAGTATATTTGGAAATGATTTTATTATGGGACATAAGTAGAAAAGTACACATAAATAATAGGGTTAATATATTCTTTATGGTTTAGGTAATTATGGATAAATGTGTTAAATGATATATGTTGGAAACATTGTAATATTACATTGAATAAAAATTATCATTTAATATATAATTTTATTACAATGGTGTGGAGAGGGGGATGAAATACAAGAAAATCCTACACAACCAACAGGAAATACTCGGTGAGACTCGAACCTAAGACCTCGCAGAGACCCCACAGGGTCTACTGCCACATAAGATGACCCATCAGGGAATATATAGAATTTAATGTCAAAATGGATAATATTATTTGAGAAATAAATATTTTATAATCTATTAGAAAGAATATATGATTTTTTTTATTAATTTTGGTAATTTTGGAAAATATTAGTATGTTTTTTAGAATATATTTTTTAGGTTTATCAAATTTTTGTGTGGGAAATTATGAATCATTTTTATTATTTATAGATAAATGTTTTGTTATTATTTGAAGAATATATGATCAAAAAAATATAGTGTTTGGGTTTGAAATTTTTTTCAAACATATTTTGATGATTTTTCATGATAAATAACTATGTAATTATTTCTGTTGTACTTTGGGAGTTATTATTGAGGTTATAGAGTCTAAATTATCATATCTCACTATGAAGGTTTGTTTATATTTATATTTGGTGTTTTCATTAATTTTTCAAACTATTTTTGGTTTTAATGAATAAAATTTTTATAGATATTGCTATACAATCCCCTGGAGCGACGACTCACTCTCCTAGGGTTTATTGAATTCAACCATGGTTTTGATTAGCTTTTCCTACTTTGAAAGAGGAGGCTAGTATCAACTTAATCTTTCCAAATCCTTGTATGATTTGGTTCATGGTGCTTCCTCAAATATTCATTAAGGACTTCCCCCCACATCATTTTCCACTCAGTTTCTTTTATCGTCATCATTGGGTTCCTCTTGCGATGTAACCTCCCCAGCTACCCTCATCCCCATTTCTGACATCATATATTGTCTCCCCTTGCACAGATCGATGATCATTCAAGTAGTGGTGTATTTTTTTTTCTTCTGTGGTGGATGTTCAATGAGTGACTCTTGTTTGGAACTTCTCCTAGATGATGTTGCATGAAGTTTATTCTATAACTCGACTCTCTCACTTATGTTCAGGAGTCAATGTTCTTCATGGGAATTAGTCATCAATTATTTAATGCAGTATGTGATGAGCTTGATGGAAACGATAGGAGGTTTGAGTGTTTAATGGTGTACAGGTCATGGACATCCACAGTTTCTTGGTTGATGGTCAGGAAGTTCTAGTGGTTTTTATGGATTCATCATCTAGTGTGTCTCAGTTGCAATTCATTCAGTTTTTTGGGACTGGCTGTTTAATAGGTTTCAGAAGTCATATTGAGCATGAGAGATTGTATTGTTTCATTTTTTTGGTGGTTTTACTTCCAGCAAGTATCGCTGGGTAGGTGGACTCGAATGAGCAATGGGTTTCTGGATACCCACATTTATCCATATTTCAACATTTCTTATAGAAAATATGGGAACCCTATTATTAATGAACTTTTTTTCAGTCATGATATGTGTTACATTAGGTAGATTGTGTAGTGAGTTCCTCACATGCATTGTCGGGCAGGCGTCTCAAAAGAGAGATAGATGTGTTGGAACCTATCATCTAGTCCTCCCTTGACATCTATGTGATTGGGAGGGGGTTCTCTTCAATGTTGTGTTGGACCAGTATGGTGAAACTTCATTAAATGGGGGAAACACATCATCTTTGACTTATTTCATATTTTCATTCTCTAGTAGGGGGTGATGAGTCTTTTTTTGTTGATTTTCTTAATTTATGCTTCCTAATTGAAATTTGGTACCATTTATGTCCTTTGGGTCTTATTTATTTTAGATTTCATTCATTTTCCATGTAATGGGTTTCCTCTTTTTCCAACTTCAAATGTTGATTTTCCTTGTAATTTAAATATGGGGGGCTTGACCCTCAACCATTGAAAAACTGAATGTCTACATACATGAAGAATAAATTTGTATCAATTTTTTAGATCTTTAGATCTTTTAAAAGTTATTTTTATTAGTTCATGCATGAAAAATTCATCATCGTTAATTATAATTTATAACATGAGGTGAATCAGATATGGAAAAGTACTTTAAACATGACTAAAGGAAGAAATTTCATTTATGGAATGGAATGAAATCACTTAAGTATTTTTTTCATATATTCTCTATCACGATGGTAAAAGAATTCCACAACTGATAAAAGTAAAAGATGAGTAAAAATAATAATATTTTGAAAATATCTCAAGTATCAAGTTATGATTTTATAAACTCGTTCGGGAATATGAGTCTCATAATGGTAAATGAATAGTTAATGAAAAGAGAGGATATGATAAGTTTCCTAGTCTTAATATAATAATTAAGGTACTTTACATAATTAAATTTAATATATGTAGATTAAAAGTTATTTGTCTTAGAAAGTTGGTGCCTCTAAAAAAATAGAATATGAAAAAATAGGTGAACACTATGTTCACTAGATGTTCATATCGATTGGTAGTTTTTCACAATAGAATTTAAAACTATTTCATCTTCCACCTCTATATTAGGTTAGTAGAATTATGAGGTAAAAAAGTACCCCAATCATCAATCATAATACAAAACACATACATAAAATAAAAAACTCAAAAAATAGTAATCAAAGAACACCATTTTTATATGGTTCAAGATTTCATCCTATGCCCATGAGAGGAAACTACTAACTCTTTTGTATTTGTAGATGTAAATTTGTTACAAATATTATATATTAGTAATCCATCATTAGACTTTTCAGAATTTGTAAAATATTGTACTTCAGATTTCCACATCAATAATTGGTCATACCTCATTTTAAATGTTTTGATATCCAATAAAATAGGTTACGCTAACCTCATATATTTGTGGTCTTCTGTTGACTTCTACACTTAGTTGTGACTTCCACCAACTCAATCATCCCAATAGATGCACCGTTTAATACACCCAAAGAACAGTCTAGAAAATATCTATGAAACATTCACAAACATCAGGTAGTTGGACCCATAATGTTGAAGGTTCCTATTCCACTATTCTCACAATGCAAAATTGAGCTACTGAAGGCATAAAATCTAATAAAAAAACATAGTGTCTTGGATAAATTTCATAATCCCAAAAACTCAAAATTGATGATTGATTTAAAGAACCACATTAGCAACCTCTAACACTTCAGAAAAACCAAATCAACCATTGACAATTTTCATTTTTCTCCATTCACCCCTTGATTAGAAAAGTCCCACTAAGGAACATTACTACCTCATAATTTAATATACTAACATATATTTTGACTAATTCAGACATATTTTTCTTCCCTACAATCATTTAAATCTCAAACACCATGTCCTCTAGAAGATTCTAGATAAAATAGAATTTTAAGTCGGTTAAATTCATTCTTATATGAAGTAAAAAATTATTGGCATGGTTGATTGAAAACTTAATATTAAAAAATAACATTTCACCTATTAAATATTTTCTGAGTTACAAAAGTATGAGAAATAACAAGATAAACTCTTTCCCATCTTCTGTAGATGCAACATCCTCTGCTTTAGCTATAGGAAAAGTCACAACTGGTTGTTTCTCTAACATCCATCTAATATTGAGTTCACTAAAGGTAAACATTAATCATGTTATTCTTTTCCAAGTTTCATAATTAACAAAAAAATTCAGATAAAAACACTTTTAAAGGATTATCTTACCCAAATAACAATTTTTTGTCTATAGGGTCGTTCAATTATCAGATGAACCACTTCAAAATATCACAATAATCCTTCCATGTCTTAGACATGAAAAAAATTACCACTCCCACTATAAATGAAATTACATTATACAAATATATATATATCATTTAATATATCAATCTTGTAACAACAAAAGCATATGGTACCTTCACCATGTATTGGACCTCCTCTTTCATTGAACGTTCATATGACTTAGATAACTAGAAGTTTCCATCAATAGGAGTTCTAATAGATTTACATCCCATCATTTAAAAAAATTCAATGATATTCTAAATGTATTCATTTTTTGGAAAACATTATATTACCATAATTGTGTTCCCACTCTCTCCTCAACCATAATAATTTGTTATCTTGAATAATATCCTTCATTTCTAATATGTTGGACAACTTAATCTTCATCTCCTTAGTTAGATGAATTTTCAGTCTTGATAGTATCTTGTTATCCACATATATATTGATAATTACATGAGTTTCATTATTCCAAGAATTTTAATAGAAACATTTATTAGCATCACTCATTGGAAAACCATCCTCATTAATGAAACTATCATTCATTTTATTTCACTATTGAGGCATTTGACTCAATCCAGATAAACTTCACATTAGTTTGAAAGGATGTAACTTTATTAGAGGGTCTTCAAGACCCATGATTTAGATCATGTAGATATCCTCCACTAAATAAACTTGGAGAAATAATTTCTTTACCTACATTTACTACAATTGAAAAATATCAGATGCAACAATGATTATCACTATTCCAATTATAGTATTCTTTATTACAAGTGAAAATATCCATGATAAATCGATATATTCTTTCTGATAGAATAATTTCACCCCAAACTATTTATTATAACTTCTACTTCCATCAAATTTTTTATTAAAATGGTATACTTATTTTTTTTTCTAGTTCACATTTCCCCTTAACTCGTTCAATCGGCTCCCATGTTCTGTTGAAAATTTTGGAATTCATATCTTCCATCATAACATACTCCCACTACTTCGAGTCACTAAATATTTATAACTATTATGTATATTCAAATACCCCATAAATTTATAATAATTAATAATTTTGTTTCAAACCCATACCATTTTATATGTCTTCTAAATCTAGAATATCTTCTTAGAGATGTTCGTATATCCATCAGAATTTTAGTTTCTGGTAATTTAACTTCTAGTTATCCTAACCATGATTGTATTACTAAAAAAACATTACTATTAACTTATTTAGTTCTCAAGAATTATTACACATCTAAAATTTCTCAATTTTATGATGAATTCATCCTAATTTTTGATATCATGATATTGTAGATTTTGTGTTATTTTCATCCAAAATAACTTTTACTTTTCTAGAAGTCATTTTTCCTCAAATTATGATTCAAACATGTTCTGATACATCCATAACATCTTCTCATTAAATTTTACATCTAAATTGTGATTATATTCATTTATTCATCACTACACAATTGATACATAAACTTTTAATGTAATAAACCGACCTTAAACGTTACATATTCTAGTGATTTTAAACTATAATTCACATTATTAAATTCCCAATAATCTTTTCAATTTATTTTTATAGAGAGTTATTACTAAATCTTAAATATTAATACCTTACATAAAAATTGGTATCTTATTCCTAGTATCCATTTTTTACATAAAACATTATAAATCATAAAAATATAACAAGAATCCATTTCATGACCAATATTTAAAATTTTCCCCTTGATCTCATCCTTATCTCTATTATTAATTTAATTTGGTGAAAAAAATTAAAAATTGGATTAGCCAAAAAGATCATTAATGGAAATAAAATCAATGAAAACATTATTCTAGTTAATATCTATGTAAACATTTTCATAAAAACATACATTGTTATTCAAAAAAATGAATCATCTTTTCAGAATGTTCTATATCATACCTTTTAAAAATAAATATATTTTCATGAAAACCATTAAATAGAATATAAAATATAAGTATGAAACTTCATAAATTATTTTACATCTCACTCTTACAAATGGGGTAACAAATATGGCCAACCTCCAACTCCAGAGCACCCAATTCATGGGAAGTTATAACATAACCACCTGTCCTTGGTTTATCATGAAACGGCCTATCATTAGCTTGTTATATAATGACCCATTATTATTTTATACCATAACCACCAATAATTGGTTTATAATGTAACCAACTTTAATTATAAAAAATTCTCAATAACCATAACATATATGTAAATCATGAAAAATTCCAATATAAAAACAACCTTTGATTAAAATAAAAATTTCATTTTAAAATCACCCATTCTAAAAAGTTGTAATTGTTTAATGGATTTTTTTTGTTTAAATGTAACTATATAACCTTGTAATATAATATTAAAAATATTTAAAATAGATTTATGTTGGAAATTAAATTCATGACATATATGTAATAAAGTTTTTTTTTGAAAAATGAACTTTATAAGAGGATTTTTAAAATAAAGTACCTTTGAAATATCATATCATTGAAGTCAGCATTAATAAAATTAATTAATTGTGTGTATCACTATAAATCCACATAAAAAATTTGAAATAAATCTTAATATATTCAAAAGTTATTTCACACAGAATATTAGCATGACATAATCATGAAGTATAAGTTTAACCAAAATAATGGAAATTAGTTTAAGAATTACCTAACATTAGGTTTTACTTCCTAAAAATATGTTCAATCCTCATTTATAATGGTTTGAATAATGTTATTAACTCATCAAAAAAATATCAATATCTACAATAACTTATTTTATTTTTTTTATAATATCTTAGGACCCATTCATAAAAAATATTTTATTATTTTCATGGTCTTAGGTCTGTTTGTTTCATGGGTTCATGATGGGTTTGTTTGTGTAAAATTATGGATGTTCTTGTAAAAATGGATTACAAAACCAGAAGTGGAAATAAATATGATTAATTAACTTTGATAAGTATTAATTCTCCCATATATCATTCCTCTTTATTTTATATGGATGATTATTCTGATAAAATTTTAATGATTAATGTTTAGTTTAATTTGGCGTGTTTTCTGAACACCAAAAATCAGTTTCATTTTAATAAATATTAAGAGTATATATTAGTTAAAAAGTATCAAATAGTTTATAAAACAACTATTGAAGTCAGATTTGAGAGACTGGTAAAAACGTTATTCCCATAAATGTAGAATGAAATAAGTGATATTTATAGAAATTAATGAAAACCTATACTGACGGAATAGTAAATTGAACCTTGGAATAGTAACATGAACATTAGGAATAGTAATCCATCCAATAGAATAGTAACAAACCCTATGAATTTATAAAAATATTTATTCATTATATAAAGGAATATATGATATAATTATATCATAGTATAAGTAAATAAATGTCTAAAAATTGTTGAATTGGGTGTTGTTATTTTTGGTAAACATAATGGTTTATTTACAATTTTATAATTAATATAATGGTATAAATGATTATTTTTCATTAAATAGATTCATAATTTAATATTTTTTTGTCTTATTATTATAAGATAATTTTATGTGTCCTTAATCAATTTTTTAAACTGTCGCAAAATCAATTATAATATTATTATCGGGTTTTTCAAATAAATGATGATTTTATTTAAAAATTAAATTACTCATATTTAGAAAATTAATTTAATAAAATGGAGTCTATTTTTTAATCATCACATTTAAATTATAAAATGGTGATTTTCTGGTAATTTTCATTAATTAATTAATTTTCCAATGTATAGTTTAAATATAGCTTTCACAAAACCAGTGTAAATTAAATTACATCATTCAATATGTATTAGTGAAATAATAATTTATATAACTTCAGGTTTGGAAATCAGATAAATAATTTTAACAATTATTCATTAAAATAAAATAAACCTAATTTCCAAACCTAAAAACTATATGAAAAAACCTAAAGTCAAAAGTGATTACTTAAAATATCAATTTTCTCTCTCTTTCCACTTTCCTTTTTAATTAATTAATGAATTTGAATTATAAAGGTGTTTTAGAGTCTTAAGAACATTAAATTATATTAATATATGTTTTATATTTAAAAAAAATAAATATTACAAGTATAACCTTTGATATAATATTTTATTTAATATTTTATTCTAAAAATACCACTATCCTCATGTATAATAACCCCTCTCACTTCCACTGGAAAACCACTCATTTCACCCTTTCCAAAGAAAAATATCTACCCAAATCCTCCCTCTTATTACTATTAGAAAACCTGTAAACTTTTTGGATTCATCCCACTCTAATCACTAAGGAAGTTATATTGTCATGTAAGAGAAGACACACCAAGGAAAGATTAAGTCTCCATTAACTCCTCCCCATTTTCTAATTCTCCTTCATCTTTTCCCAATTCCATTCAAAACCACAGACTATTAAACTAATTAATAATTAATTTAACATTATATTAGTGTTGTTAAAAAACTTAAAGTATCATATATATGACATTTATAAATTCCATACCCACTTTTTCCTCTGTTACAACAACATCCCATTAAAGGCCGATTAACCACCTACAGAGACATTGCCAAAACAATTTGTATAACCACCTTTATGGATGAAAAGTTTAAATTATATATAATTTAAAAATAATTAATTACACGTATTATATTATTATGGAATTATTTATAATAATATTTAATTTATATTTAACAAAATAGAAAAATCGAGGTGGAACAAAATTATTTTAAGAAAAATGTAATATCGAAATGCTTCAATTTATTTAAAAAAATTAAAAAATATAAAATAAATATTATTGTAGATAAATTTATATATAAATGGATATAATTTACTTCTATTTTCTTTTTTGAACAAATATAATTTTTTTATTTATGAGGTGCAAAAGCGACGTAATTATAAGGGAAATAAGTTAAGGGGATTCTCAAACCCAAATTCATTTCCTTTGGTTTCCCTTATTTATCAATAATTTCTATGTTGATATTCATTTACTTTTACTTAAATATAATTTAATTATTATTCCCTTTTCTTTTAGAGGATATACATGTTTTAAACTTTGTTTTATGACAAATATAATGACTTTTGAAAATAACACTTCTTTACAAAATACATCTTTACCTCCATGAGATTGTTTCTTCTTCAATCAAGATTGATGATTCTAATACCAAGTATTTTTTTTCCTTTTTCATTTGGGATAGAAAAATTTTGAAAGTATACTTTATGAAATTAAACCCATTCCTTTACATGAGTTATTTTATGTATAATATTTATATATGTTCAATATTGCATGCATGATTATGGAAATTTTATTATGTGATGGGAGTGGCATAAATTATATAGCACTCCAATGAATTGGGTAATGTTATGTATTAAATGATATAATGTGAAATATCCATGAACATGATTCCATATTTGTTCACAATGATGATGTTAGGATTATGCCCATATGTTATGCATGAACATGATGCAATATTTGTTCACAACTATGTGTTGTATTTTACCACTAAGACATGATATTTAAATTTTATACATTAGAATATTCTATTCCATTATCTAATTCTTCCTCTGAAAATTATAACAGTGATATAATGATTTTGTTATGGTGATGATGGTTATTCTCACCCAAGATATATTGATTCATGTCATTATTTATCCTCTTACTGGGATTTTATATCACCCCATTCATTCATGTATATCATAAGATCATTACTTTTTCTAAGGATTATGAAAGGGACAATAATAATCAATAGAAGAATGAAATAAATGTTGTTTATGTTTTATTATGTAAACGATATGTATGGTCTTAATTTTTCCAAGACACTAATCCTTTGGATCCTGGTATTGTGCGTTATTATGTTGTTTATCTTTAAAATTATTTAATAGTCATGTAATAAAAAATAGTGTCTTTATATTTGGTACCAGAGAATGGTTTAGATAACTTGGTAATTAGGATTAGAGAACAGTAGTGACAACCCTTAGTACGAGAATAAGAATATGCACACACCCAAGAAGGTTTTTTAGAAAAATTATAAACATAGTGATCTCAAAATATATTTATTTAGAGTTATTTTCACAAAGGAAAAAATTATTTATTCATTACATGTTTACTTATGTTCTGTTCAAAACTTTTCTATTTTAGAAAATGGTGGGAACAAGGAGAAACCAATCCAACAACCCATGTGAGGGATAATGTAGTAATTTCATGAAAAAATCCCCAATGCTTTTGGAGGTGGAGTTTAAAATTTCATAGGGATGATTACCAAGATATCTTGGGATATAAACAATAACCTAAATAATGTGGAACATCTGCCTTCCCCTAAGATGGAGAAACTGGATATAGTGTGTTTTATGTGAAAACAACCACTAACATTTAGTGGATCTAATGATCCACTTATTGTGAAATAATGGGTCAACTCAATAAAGAATATCTAATTTTTTATTCATTGTTATGAGATGGAGGAGACGACTCTATCCTATTATAATTTAGATGTAGAGGCCAAACAATGGTGAGTGTTGATTAAGAACACCAAGTTGAAGGAGTAAATTGAAGATATGGAGTGGGAGGTCTTTGAGGAAATATTTACAAATAATTATTTCCCATGAAATCTTCATGCAAATATGGAGAGAGAATTATGATATATGAACCAAAAGGATGGTGATTTTTTCATGCCTTATTATGAAAACTTCACAAGTCTTGAGAGGTACAGATTAAGTTTTCTAATAATAAATGATATAAATATAGATATATTCTTTAGTAGTTCAAATCCAGACTATCAAAAGGATCTAGATATTCGAGACTTTTAGAGTTATGAATATGTTGTTCGAGGTTCTATTAAATATAAGATGGAGTTTGGAGAATGGTCTCATGGATATAGGGATAAGAAATGGAAGATGTAATTTCAAGATAGAGGATCTAATGAAAAAGGTTTAATGAAATCTCAACCACTCACATGTTAAGAATGTGGGAAGAAACAACATGGTAATTAACTCAATGGGATGAGGAAATGCTTCAAGTGTGGGGGAGAAGTCCACAAAGCTCATGAATATCAGATACACATGAATAATCTAGCCACTATGAAGGAGTAAAGTAAATCACCACCCATGGTTCAATGTTTTAACTGTGAGGATCAAGAGAACTATGCAAGCATGTGCACTAAACCTCATGTCCTCGAGGGTAATCAGTATCATTAGCCACAAAATCCAAAGGAGAAAGGGAAAGAGTATTCCATCATTTCTGCTAAAGTGCAGAAAGAAAATTAAGTAATACAAAATAATTTTTCTATTTACTCAATAATGGAAAATGTTTTATTTTATTCTAGTTCTACATATTTATTTATATCAAGAAAGTTTGATAGAACTTTTGAATCAAAGCCCTGATACCTTGAAGTAAAGATATCGGAAAAAACTCATATTGGTGAAATCATTACAACCCAAATTTTGGTCTTATAAAACACTTAGATTTTTATGATATATATATTTTTTAAAATAATTTTATTTCTTTGATTTCTTTCATTACACACAACATCGATCGGACTTGATTTACATACAACACTGAGTTTCTATGAAACATATTTTTATTATTATAATTATTTAAACTAGAAAATGACAACATAGCCATTGGAATTCTTGTTATGAAGATGATTAAAAAAATTATGAAATTATTTTTTACACAAGTATATATAATTCTTTGACCAATTAATTATAAATGAACGGAAACCCCTTTTTAAAATAAAAGGTTTCTTTTTGAAAAATTATTTATATGTGCCCAAGTGTTTTTTATACAAATAAATATACACATATTTTTTTGGATTATATTAATTAAATATATATACAATATATTATATCTAATTTTTAACCTTAATCTTATGTGTATTTTAGGTATGATATAAAAAATCCATTTTTATGCATAAAAGAAATATTTTTCTAAAAAGACAGTTTTTTATACCTTTTGATGGAGCACTAGTTTAAAATATAGTTTTTGTGAATTCTAAAAATTATATTTGAAAAAATAAACATCTTCTTTGAAATTGGGATATCAAAATTTACATTGTGTGAACTTTTGTTATATTTATGAGAAGTTTAATTTTTTGATGAATAGTAAAAAAATAATGAATTTTAATTCAATTATTATATTTCATATTACTTATTTATGTTGTTTAATAATGTTTTAAATTGATTTTAAAATATAATTAAATCAATATTTTTATAATTTAATACAATTTAGGTCATTGGAATAAATTTCACTTTGAATTTGGATATAAAAAAGTTTCAATCTTTTGAACGTTTTCATTTTAAAAACATGTTTCTTAGTCTGTAAAGAGGATTAATTTAAAATTAATTTATTCAAATTTTGAGTTTAGAATTGTGAAAAATGGATTCCATATTAAGAATAATATGGTCCAAATTTAGTAATTAGGTTCATTTTATTTTTTTACTATATGAATATTAACTTTAGTAATTTTTAGTACCTCGGTTAAGGGTAAATTAGGTAATTAAATACTAAAACAATATATGAAATATTATAAAACTAACTTAAAAATTTCTTAAATTATATTGGATGAATTTAATTATACAATTAACATAAAAAAATATTGAAATTTAATTTTTTTATTAGACACTTGTTAATAAAAATGACATAGATATTAATAAAATCAAAGAGAGTGAAAAAATGCCACACTCTTACTTTTAATAAGTAAAATATATTTATATAAAAATAAATAGAATATATGATCTGGTATTTATTTTATTTTGAAACATAAATGTTTTTTATAAATCATGGAATTTTATTTTTATTTTTTTTCTAGAAATAATTGTTACGAATAATTACACAATGATGATGCAACAATTACTCTATTAATGAAAAATCAATTAAATGATATTATAAATATTAAAATAAATATAATTTGACTTAATTATGGTGATATAAAAATTTAATAATTTTATATTACTTTTTAGTTTTTTATTAAATTAATTGGTTCCACATTACCATGTTGTATGGATTTTATTAAAGTTAATATTTTGTATAGTGTCAAAGTAGACACTTATGATATTTTATGAAACTAATATTTTATTAAATTATTTAAAAATCATTAAAATGTTAACTAAGTACAGTGTGGTGATATATAGTCTAAAATATATTAAATGGACCAATATTTGGTCCAATTGACACATTATATGTGAAACATACATCCTCTTACTATTAAAAACATAGTTACGTTAGTTAAAATTAAAATTGCTTAACTAAGGGTTAATAAAAATTAAAAGGATTATAATAACACCAAAACTTGTCTAAAGTATATTTTTTGATGATAATAAAACCTTATAATATATTATCTTAGAATATAGTTCCTTTTGAGATTTTTTATTGATATTGAATTTATTATAAATTAATCTTTTAAGAAAATCCAAAAAGTTCCCCTCCCCTCTCTTATAAAAGGAAACTTCTTATTCATTATTATTACCACATTATAACCTATTTGTTTCATACAAAATCTATTTAAATATCATCCAAAAATACCTAACATTATCCTAGAAGAATTTATTAGGGCCGAAACCCAACCAATGGAGTCCTTTTGGGAAATTCAAAAAGAGATACCTAAAGAAGAGGTAATGTTAATCAATGACCATTGTTGTTTTATTTCTTCTTTAAAACCCTTATATTATTTTTATTTCATATTTTTTTCCCTCTATAGATTTAGTTCACAAAAATAATGTAAAATCATGATTAATCATGTCTTATGTTTTATGTTCAAATATTATTAATTATGATTATCTATGTTCATCTATAAGTTTAACATATATTTTGTTAATGTTTATAATATAAGACAAGAAAATAGACAAAAAATGTACTAGTATGTGTCCCTGATATCATGACTCAATGAAATAAGTATGAGCTACCGACAGAGGAGTCACTAACCGTAATGAATCATTGACGCATCAACCTACCGACATGTTGAGTCACCAATACAAGTTTGAGTCACTGATAGTCTGACTTACTGATAAAGAAACTCACCAACAGTGATGACATACCAACATGTCAACCTACAAAAAATAGAACATACTGAAAAAAGGACATATCGACATAAGAACATATCGATAAAAATACCTATCGATAGAAGAACAAACCGACAGATGAAAATACCAATAGAAGGACCTACCGATTAAAGAACATACTGACAGAAGGACCTACTAACAGAAGGACTCACTGACAAAAGAACATACCAACAGAAGGACTTTCTGAAAGGACTGACCAATAGAATGACATACCGATCAACACCTATAAAATTTTCTTTACTATTAAATTTAAAATTAATTCTAATGATTATATTTATGAAACATAGTACTACTTATTATATTTTTGACCTTTTATGTCTTGTTTTTAACATTTTAAAAAATTAGTATGAGGTATGAGGAAGCCCTCATGTTGAGGTTCGTGCTCTTTATCGAATCTGTAGTGTATAAAAGCAATCATCTGAAAAAAAAGAGAGATAATATTGGTGAATAAAAATTTTATTGACTATGAAACAATCATGATCATACCATTGTTCATTCAAGGAAGGATTTTCTTAGAGCCGAAGCTCTAAAATCCTTGCTAGAACAAACCATAGTGAAGAAAATCTCCAAGGAGCATCTGACCTCACTGGAAACCAGAAAACAAAGCTTCCACAACACTCTAATTTTTTGTCGGTTTCCTGATGTGGAATCAAGCTTCACATCTTCTACACCTATAAAGTCAAGAAGCTTCAAGCACATCACATTGAGAATTCTAAACATTTTCTCATTATTTAAGCTCTTTTTTGCACATTCATATTACTTTTTGAGTAGTGTGTGTGTCTGTATCACAGAAACATACTATCTCCTAATCTAACTTAGAAGATATAATATATCTTCAATATCTCACTCGTTTACACCATTTTTCTCCCATTAATAACTGTGGAAGGGGTCCCTGTGTGGCCTGATTGTATTTTGTTTCCCAAAAATAACTGTGGTAGTGGTCTAGTTAACCTGGAAAACCTTTTGTGCTATTATGAACCCTGATCTAGTCTGTGGATCATGTTTATTAATATAAAATTATTAGTGGATGGTGATCACCAAGTGGAGAGGAATGGGTCTCTTCTTGAGGCCTAACCTCTTATTTTTCTCTACTGTGTTTTTTAAAATTAGTTTTCTCTATTTTCACACATATTTTAGAAAACTAAATATTACTTTGATAGTTAATCATAGTTAGTGTTTATAACTATTTTTTATTTAGTAAAATACTTTGAAAAGTTATATCAATCATTCAAATTATTGTAACTGAGAATTAATCAATCTTTTGAGAAATTAATTGAACATTGAAAACAATTATAAATCTTATACATTGGTTAACTGGGCTATTTTGAGTTTAAATTGGGGGGATTTCTAAATAAATTTTTTAACATAAATTTTGATAGGAACTTAATTCACCCCTATTGAGTTTCCAACTGTGACCAAAATTTTCTATTAGAGGATTTTTTAATCTTCAATTTTCAATGTTTTAAAATATTTTTCAAATCTTTTCAACTGTGATTTTAATTTTGTTTTAGAGATCTCAAAATTTTTGTTAGATATAAATTTTTAGATCTTTAAAAACCTATTATTTATTCTTTATTATGGATAATAGATTGGAAGGTTCTGCTACCAACATACCTCTATTTTTATATTGAACTAATTATGATTATTGGAAAATTAAGATGAAAATGCATTTATAAAGTATGGGTTTTCAAATTTGGTCTTCAATTGTAAATCAATATAAGATTCATTATACTACCCAAAATACATGGGATGAACCAACTAATGAAGATTATAATAATAACTACAAAGTAATGAATGCATTATATTGTGCATTAGGAAATAAAGAATTCAATAGGATTTCTACATGTAAAACAACCCATGAAATTTGGGATACTCTAGTTGTTTCAAAAGAAGGAACCACTAGTGTTAAGGAAATGAGACTCAAAACATATACTTTTAAATATGATAACATAAAAATGAATCCTGATGATCCTATCTCAAACATGTATATCAGGTTTAACAAAATTGTGAATATTATGATCTCTCTAAGAAAGAATGTTATAGCTAAGGATAAAATAATGAAAATTCCATGTTGTCTACAATAAATATGGAGAGTAACATTAGTGTCAATAATATAATCCCATGACATCAACCCATTGATAGTAAATTAGATGATAGGTAAGATGATGATTTATGTAGAATAATTAATGGAAAAAAATAATATGATGATGAAATAAAGGGAAATTCATCGGCTTTCAAAACCACTACTTCCTAACATACTGGAAATGAGAAAGTACAAACTCATTATGATAGTTCAAGGCATGAAGAATCACCATCTGACAATGATGAGGAAGTGGATCAGTTAGATAGAATTATTAAAAAAAATTATAGAATGAATAAGTTCTTTAGGAAGCCAAAATATAAAGGAATTTATGACTATAAGGGAACTAGAAAAAGAACTGGAAGAGAGGTGATAACAGTAATGAGATAGTCTGTTATGAAAGTAAGAGAAGATGACATGAAAAGGCTGACTGTCCTAAGTTAAAGTATAAGAAGAAATACGATACAAAGATAAATGGTATAATAAGACACTAAATTCTATATAGAGTGATTCATAGGATTACTCCAATGAGTCAAAGTCATCACATGATGAGAAAGGTGACAAGTATAACATATGCTCCATGAAAAAAACTTCTGAGGTAACCCTTGAATCTTCTGTATAGAATTCATACTATTCTAGAGATGAATCTGATTCTAAAAACATGGACAATGGGGATATATTTGAGTAATAAAAATTGTTTGAAGGCACATGTAATAAATTAAAAGATAAATAAAATATTTTGAAGAAACAAAATGCTATGAAATCTACTGTGAAATTAGAGAATACTATAGAGAAAGAGGAAAAGGCTCAATTTCTTAAAGAAAATAATGAGCATAAATTTTCAAATAAGTAGTCAAAAAAGGGCATAGAAAAGTTTACCAATGGAATGAACACTATCACACAAATAAATGTTAAAATGGTTGTAAAAAAATATTCTACTGGTATAGGTTATCAACCAGGAAAAATAAACATTGTTAAAAATAATTTTTTATCAAAATTTGAAAATTAGGCATTGTAGGTAGATTTGAAATATTTTATGCAAGTTTTAGCAGTGGAAAATATTTTTATACTTCTAGTTTTTCCAGTCCAAATAGAGATTATTTTCCCAATAATTTTAAAACTATTTATAGGAAACCCATGATGCAATTATGGGTTCCCAAATCATTAATTATTAATATTACTATACCCATGAAATTTTGGGTACCAAAATCTTTTATTTTTTGAATTTTATATGCAGGAAGAATGCTTGAAGAGATCTTGTAAAAGCATATGGTACTTTTATAATGGATGCTCAAGAAAAATGACATATTACTACTCAAGATTCAAGAATCTAAAAAAGATTGATGGTGGACATTTCATATTTGGTGATAATGATAAATGAAAAATAATTTTCCTTGGCCAAATTGGTAACACTAATTCAATTTTAATTTCCAAAGTACATTTTGCTGATGGATTAAAGTAAAAAATGCTCAGTATGTCTCAGTTATGTTATGATGGTTTCAATATTAAAATTTAAAAATATGCTTCTAATGTGTTTAATAATAAAAATGAATTAGAATTGACTGCTTTTATAAATGATAATTTTTATGATGTGAACTTTGATTCTTTAGTATCTCAAAAATGTTTCTTACTTAAGTGTCTTTCATAATTAATCATGGATTTTTCATAGGAGATTAGGCCACTGTAACACTCACTTACTTAGAACTATTTTATGTAAAGGGTGGGTTAAGGATTTACCAAAACAAGAATTTCCTAACAATGAAGTTTGAAATCATTGTCAAAAGGGAAAAAAACTAAAAATATCATTCAATCCAAATAAATAAGTTTTAACTTTTTAACCACTTGAGTTTTTTCATATGGATTTGTTTGGAACATCTATAGTTTTAAGTATTAATGGGAATAAATATGTCTATGTTCTTTTTAATGACTTCCCTTGGTATACTTGGACCTTATTTTTAGCTCACAAGAGTGAAGATTGTTCTTACTTCACCATGTATGATAGATTTTTAGAGAACATTAGTGGTCTTAGGATAAAATCCTTAATGAGTAACCATGGTCATGAGTTTGAGAACCAAGAGTTTGAATCTTTTTTCTCACAAAATGGCTATAATAATATATTATATGCTCTTGGGACACTCCAGTAGAATGGAGTTGTATAAAGTAAGAATAAAACCCTACAATAAATATCATAGACAATGCTTAATGATAATGCCATACCTGTTTATCTATGGGATGAAGCTATCAATACAACTTGTTATATAATTAATAGAGTCTTGATTAGACCTATTCTTAATAAAAATCTCTATGAGATATGGAACAATAAGAATCTTAAAGTCATATACTTTAGAGTTTTTGGTTATAAGTTCCATATTCTTAATACTAAGGACAATCATGAAAATTTTTCATCAAAAATTGATGAAGGAAATTTCCTAGGATACTCAACCTCTTATGTCACGAACTAGGCCAGGTCACCATCCGACCCGACACCCAAACCAGTCTGCAAAAATATTTTAAAAACTCATTTATCATCAAAAACACCAAATCCAATCAGGACTTAGCCCACACTTTGATAGAAAATTTTGAATCCAAATAAAATAAAACAAAAAGATATTAACTTAATTTAATATTAATGATAATAATAATTATTACAATATTAATAACAAATTAATCAATATTTTTTTAATATTCTTAAAAACATTAATAATAATGATAATAATATACTCAAAAATATTATTATAATTAAAATAGCCCCTTAAATTTTATTACACTTATCTTTTTTTATTTTATTTTCATTTTACTATTCATTACATTCTATTTATCTACCTTGAACATCAAGTGGGTCATGCGATGAGCTGGGTGAGGTCGTACGGTGACTTAGGCGAGGTCACGTGGCTTCATCCATGGTGAGTTGAATGCTGTCAAAGCAAAAGCATGTTTTTTTTAAATAAGAACTCAAAAATTTTAAGTCGGTCCTCGACCCAAACTACCCGATGAACATAAAATCAATAGAATAAATAATTTAAAAATGACGGGTGTGAAAATTCTTCCCACCATAGCACATTCTGTCTCCGGAAATCCACAACTTAGGCTGAACCCCCAAATAAAAAAGATACACCCCCTTAAGGTTCGAAAATAATTCCTACAGAAAACGAGTGAAAAGAGGAAAATGCACCATGCTCAAAGGAAGTGACTTAAACGACAACCTAAAGAAACCTATAAAAGACTTTTCACTATGTATCACCTTCACCAAAGAGTTGGAACACTCCCAGTTGATTGATCAAAGAAAGGAACTCTTGCACCCACATAAACTAACTTCACAAACCAAAACACCTCAAGTACCATTAAATGAAAACCTTACCATTTGACTGGGAAGAAAAAACAAGACCAACCACGTTCAAGGAGGGCTCCCCACCATAAAAATAGGATAGCATCGACTTACTCTAATGGGATTTCAATGAGACTCAAAGTGGGTATCATTGCTATAAGAACTGATAGAAAAAAATACAAAATTTGAAAATCAACCCATTTCAATGTAAAAATCCAAAATTTATAAATTCTCAAATATAGGTTTTCAAAATAATTCTCAAAACCCAAAGGGACACAAGATGGAACAAGGGAAAGTTAGTGTCATCAGGTAACTCAGACATATGGTTGGTGGCCATATGCCAATCACTCAACCATCACAGAGAGCGTATTAGGGAAATGTCTTTGACTTCACATGGATTTCCATGTAACTCCCCGACCCCAGTTATCCAGAGTCGGTGCATTATTATGTAACATTGGCATGATCAAAAAAGATAAAGTCTCAAAAGACCGATTAGTTTAGTAGCCTTAGAGACACTAGATACATTCATAAAAGTTACATTACATCATAAAGTGAAAAACTAAAATAACATGGTCTCCATAGTCCACACTCATATCCCCTTCTGACTATCCCTGCGGGTCATTCATAAAATAATTCTTCACATCTTGGAAAATATTAAAACATTGAAAGGGGTGAGCTCATATGCTCAGTAAGGATAACAATATAGAGGAATATTTCATAAATAAACATAAACATTTAAGTAAATGTATAACTAAAACAAAAACCTTTTAAACTTGAACTTCAGAATAATCTGGCAAAAGTAAAATTAAATAATTCCATTTACTTATTCACATGGATATTATACTAGTCGAATAATCACATGTAATATCAATAACCTCTTTCATAATGATGGAATGCATAATGCCAGACTATCATAACCACGTAGCCAAGGCCTCGTGCCAAGACTACAAATAAGATTTTGTCAAGGCCTCGTGCCAAGACACTAGTTTGTCTCATGAGACCTACCGATGCATCGAGGAGCTATAGCGGGCTCCACCCGTCACTTATTAAGTCCAATGAATTCCTTATATGAAAAGGTTTAAAATTATCATAAACCATAACATAATCGTATCACATAAAACATGCATAAAGGAAACATAACATTTCCACATTTCAATCAAAATATATCAATACAACACATTGATATAATAAACATTATCAAAACCATTTTCAATACCAAAATAAAAGAAAATTAAAACATGGTATTTATTTTTCATTTTTAAAAAAATTATGGCTTGTAGAGGAAGCCGAAACTCAAATAATGGTCACAGAGACAGATAAGTCGTTGTCGCCACATACGTAAGAAAAAACATTCCTTTTGTCGTTTAGTAAAAACGATTCATATAAAAAGATTACTTTTGAATAAAAGTAAAAGTCAAAGGGGTTTATACCCCGTATAAAAGAAATTTGTGTATAAAACAAAATATGCCTCAATGATTGGAGATTGAGATGAAGTCCCTTACAAAGATCATTTTTTAAATAAAATAGATATATTTTGTGTATTCACTATAAGTACATATAAAGAAAGTAAAAATACAAGATAGTACATAATAATATCATGACATAATTTGAAAGTAGGAGATTAACCCAAAGAACAGAAATTGGGTTAAGAAGTTCCCTTACCTCGTGTCCGACTTCACTTGACCATTATTTAATCTCATGAATAATAAACTAGAGATAATATATAATTGATTAAGAATATTTTTCAAGTTCATTATCCCTTTTATATCACTTATTACAATGTTACAAAAATTATGTAGTCATTTAAGTTAATAACAGTCGTTTTGTCGATCTTTGGTACTTGAGTCAACAATAAACTTCTTATAATTACAAGTTGTTTATGTGGAAGAATATCCATTATCTACAGAATTATATTCATGATGTAGATATCATATATATCATATATATCCAGTATATACATTAATTCATAATATTACGTAACATTTATAGGTAAGAAATGAAATGCACCGTTCATGGAGACAGTAAGCCGTACGTACGCATGAACGCTAATTTCATTTCTATTTCATATTTAATGGAATGAAATCATAATGATATAAAGGTATATTATAATTAAAGTATAATATCATATATAATATCATTACTCCATCCTTTATACATCCCAAATATGGCATTAACAATTCAAATCACTTTGAGGGGGCGGTAGTCCACACTTCCTAAAATGAAACTATCGCGTTTACCCATAATGGAAATCATAAAGGTATGCCATAAATGAGAAATAAAGAAGCATAAGTAAAACATAAACATAATATATATATCATATATGAAAATAGTGTCATCATATTGGCCACCATGAGTGGTGTTAAAAGATGATTGAACAATCATCGTTTCGTGAGGCAGTATTTCGCCACCCACAGAAACAGTATGTTCATTAACCATTAGACGAAGGTGTGTGTAAGTGTAAATAAAATCCTTCACATAAAATCATCCTAGTATATTTAATATAATGTTTTTGTTATAAAAGAAATAAATAAAAAGATTTTAGGGGGTTGGAGAAGAAAAATAAAACAAAAGGACATTAGAGAAGACATTACCTTAAAATCGGGTAACTCTTTTTTATTTGAGCCAAAGGCTTCCTTGGGAAGAATTATGCCCAAAGTGAGGCTTCTAGGAGTAAGATAGGTAAGTTGAGAGAGTATTTGGGCAGATTTTGGCCGAGCCAAATGGCTTTGATGGTGTGAATAAGGTGGTAGAGGTGGGAGCCTTTTATAAGAGGAGAAGAGGGACACTCTTGGAAAGTCATGAAGTATTACATTATTATGAAAATCTTTTCGGATTTTAGAGGTCCCAAAATGATATATTTCGAGGATAAGGTGATAAGGGTTCGAAATCTACTCATACAATATATTTTTTACATGTGTAAGTCTTATATTTTACATTATCTTTTCATTTTATTTAAATCGTTAATTAGTGAGGTAATCATTGCATCATCATGGTGTTATAAAAAATTTAATTTATTTAGTGTCTAAAAATTATAAAAAAATAACCATGATGTAGGAAATCCTTTTAGATTTCCAATGAATATTTATAGTAAAAAATTTAACTTATATAACCCCATGTAATAATTGTTTTTGTAAAACAACACATGTTTGTCATAATTTTATTTTTACTTTAAATAAAAAGTTATTAATGTCATTTTCTTACCCAAGTGGCTCCATGGGGTCCCCAAGTTGACCCATGGATTTTCTTGGTCGGCCATGACTCATCAAATAAGGGTAGGATAAGTGTAAGGCTATTTTCATATTTTTATAATATCATTTTTACCTTAAATTTCACTAATTACCTTTAATTGCGATTAATTAAACTTAAAAGTTACTATTCACAAAAAAATTATTTTAATCCCATTGAACTAAATTTTACTTCATAATGAAAACCATGTATGTCGGATTTTTGAAAATCAAATCACAGAAGTGGTAATGTTTCATTTAAACGAAAAATCAGTTTTTTAACTACCACTTAGTGGTTTCACTATTCATAAAAAATTGAAGTTTTTCAGAACAATGTCAAAATTTCACCCTAAGATATAATTGATATTCCAAATTAAAAAATGATGTATATTTTACAAAATTCCAAACATATAAGTTGCATTAATTAATTTTATAATTAATTCCCGCTGTCAAAACAGATAGCGTGTTTTTAAGAAATAATATCAATCAAAAGATTGACAATTGTTTATGTCCAATTTCAAAGTGAAGTTAATTATAATGACCACCATTGGATAAAACGGTAAAATTATATTCTAATTATACTTTAAAACCACTCAATATAATAATTTATCACTATTAATTATTTTGATTTAAAAAGTTTTTTTTAATTAAAATTTAGTAATTTTCACTATTCATCAAAATATACATGTTCTCCGAAAAGTTCCAAAATTTTACCCTAGTCTAAATTCGATATTCCGAATCAAAAAATGAAGTCCATTTTGAAAGATAAAATATATAAAATTTCAAAAAGTAGGTATTACTATTCATAACAGCTACTTTGAATGGTTGTGGTGTGTGTTAGAACTTGATGTTGCGTACAACACACCCTACTGTATTATTCAAAGAGAAGCGTATCGTGGAAGCTTGGGGTGTTACATTCTCCCCTCCATCAAATAATTTTGTTCTCAAAATTTCATATAATATCACTGTATAAAAAGACTTGGGTGATTCTTCATCATAAGTTTCTCAGGTTCCCACGTTGCCTCCTCCATCTTATGGTTTCTCCATAGAACTTTTACCAAACAAGTCGTTCGGTTTCTCAGCACTTGTTCTCTTGTATCAAGAATACTGACGGGCTCTTCGCAATAAGACAGATCGAGTTCCAGTTCTAATTTTTCATAGGTGAGTACATGTGTTGGGCCAGGCATGTATTTTCTCAACAGTGATACGTGGAATACATCGTGAACTTTGGAGAGACTTGGTGGCATTTCCAAACGGTAAGCTACAACCCCAATTCGTTCTAGAATTTCGAAGGGTCTGATGTACTTGGGACTCAATTTACCCTTCTTACCGAAACGTATAACTCCCTTCCATGGAGATACCTTTAAGAAAACATGATCTCCTACCTGAAATGCCAACTCCTTCCTTCGGTTGTCAGTATAGCTCTTCTACCTACTTTGAGCTGCTTTGATGTGGTTTTGGATTACCTTCACCTTATCCATCGTTTCCTCCACTAGTTATGGGCCTACAAGTTTTCTTTCACCAACGTCATCCCAACAGGTTGGTGTGCGACAACTCTTTCCATATAACTCTTCATATGGTGCCATTCGAATACTTTAATGGAAGCTATTGTTATAAGAAAATTCTACCAGAGGTAAATATTGATCCCACATACCCTGAAAGTCAAGTGAGCATGATCTCAACATGTCTTCTAAGGTTTGAATAGTTCATTCTGATTATCCATCTGTTTGAGGGTGGTAAGCAGTGCTCAAACGAAGTTCAGTATCCAAGGCCTTCTGAAGAATTTGACATAATCTTGTGTAAAATGGGGATCACGATCCGAGACAATCGATAGGGGTACTTCATGAAGTCTCACAACTTCATTAATATATAGTCTTTCTAGACGTTCAAGTAGTAGATCTTCTCTTATAGCAAGAAAATGTGCTGACTTCGTGAGACAATCAACACTGACCCATATTGCGTCATTTATTCTAGGAGTCTTTGGTAGTCCCATGAAAAAGTCCATCGTAATATTATCACATTTCCACTCAGGTATGGGAAGAGGTTGCAATAATCCACCAGGCAGTTGCCTTCCAGCTTTCACTTGTTCACAAACCATACATCTTGACACAAAATCAACAATCTCCCTCTTCATGTTGTCCCACAAAAAATGTCCTTTTAAATCTCTATACATTTTGGTGCTCCCAGTGTGTATAGAGAAATTGTAACTATGAGAATCATCCAACAATTCCCTCTTTAAATCAGGTATATCGGGAACACAAAGTCTCCTCCCAAATTTCAAAATTCCATTTTCATACACAAAGTCACTCAATCGCCCATCATTCACAGCTTTAATCTTCTTTTTCAACTCTTCATCATTGGACTAAGAACACTTTATCCTTTCTAGAAAAGATGCTTTGGAAACCATTTTAATTTTTTTTGATGTTTCACCCTCCATGGTGATTCCCATATCCATCATTACTAGATCCATGAAAATAGGATCCCTTTCCACTCTCATCATGTTCAAAACTCCATGATCTTTTCTACTCAAAGAATCTGCAACCTTATTTGCCTTCCTCAGGTGGTAGTGTATCATGCAATAATAATCCTTGAGTAGTTCAAGCCATCGCCTTTGCCTCATGTTGAGTTATTTTTGTGAGAAAATATATTTCAAACTCTTGTGATCGGTATATATCTCACATTTTTCACCATAGAGATAATGTCTCCATATCTTCAAGGAAAAGATTACAGCAGCTAACTCGAGATCATGAGTAGGATAGTTCTGCTCATGAATTTTTAGCTGTCATGATGCATAGGCAATAACCCTATCATTCTGCATAAGGACACAACCAAGTCCTTTCATTGATGCATCACTATAAATAACGAACCCATCATTCCCTGATGGTAGAGTCAATATAGGAACATTGACTAATATTCTCTTCAGTTCTTCAAAACATTATTCACACTCTTTTGTCCAGACAAATTTAACCCCTTTACGTGTGAGCTTCGTTAATGGGTTATCCAATCGGGCAAAATTCTGGACAAAACGTCGATAATAACCTGCCAAACCAATAAAGCTGTGTACCTCAGTTATACTCGTCGGTGCTGGCCATTCTTGTATTGACTTGGTCTTAGAAGGATCAATGGAAATTCCATCCTTAAAGACAATATGGCCAAGAAAATAAATCTATTGAATCCAGAATTCACACTTGCTAAACTTCCCATATAATTCATGCCTTCTAAGAGTCTTCAAGATAATGCGCAAGTGATTTTCATGATCTTCATAGCTTTTGGAGTATACAAAGATATCATCAATAAATACCACCACAAAATCATTAAGATATTACTTGAAAACTCTATTCATTAGATCCATGAATACAGAGGGTGCATTAGTCAATCCAAAAGGCATTACTGTAAACTCGTAATGCCCGTAACTTGTTCGAAATACTGTCTTCGGAATGTCTTCCTTCTTCACACACAACTGATGGTATCCAGATCGAAGGTCAATCTTTGAAAAGTATTGAGCTCCATGCAATTGGTCAAATAAATCATCAATGAGAGGTAGGGGATACTTGTTCTTTATTGTTATAGCATTGATCTCCCTGTAGTCAACGCACAACCTCATAGATCCATCTTTCTTCTTAACAAAAAGGACAGGGGATCCCCATGGAGAAACACTAGGGAGAATAAATACCTTATTACTCAATTCCTCTAGTTGTTTCTTTAGTTCAACTAATTCCATGGTGGTCATTCTATAAGGGGTCTTCGATATATGCCTTGATCCAGGAATTAAATCAATGGAAAAATCAACTTCTCGTTCTGGAGGATGTCCAGGTAAATCTTCCGGAAACACATCTACATATTCTTTAACAATAGGTACATCCTCTATTTGAACATTACTTTACTCACCCTTATTCATTTCATTCTCTTCCTCCCCAATAATTGAATTTAGTTGAGCTACTGGGGGTGGATCTAAATAAGAATTAGGTGGTGACGATTCTACTCTAAAAATAAGGTGTTCCTTATCATCATCATCAAAAATCATAACCTCCTTCTTATTACAATAAATATTTTCATCATAGTCCTAAAGCCAATCCATACCGAGGATTATATCAAAATCAATCATAGGTATGACAATGCGATCAGCGGATAAAGAACATTTATGTGATCTAATGGGGACTGATTCACAAAACTTTGTTGCAATGATACTTCCCTTATGAGTTTTGACTGACAATTATCTTGTTAAATCAAATTGGAAATATCTAATTTTCTTAGAAAAATAGGAGGATATGAAACAATGAAATGATCCAGAATCAAATAATGCATTTTATAAACTTGAGGAAACCATTAAATTACCTGCCACCACGTCTTTCGGAGCTTCAACCTCAGCAGTAGTGATAACATAAGCTTGGCCTTGATCCCGTGGCCTCTTATGAGGTAATTTCCCCTGATGCTTAGGACATTCATTTGCATAATGTCCCATATCTCTAAAATTATAGCATTCCACATTGACAGCAACTTTCTTTCCCTTGCAATCATGAGCTTGGTGGCCTTTTTCACCACACTTGTAACAGACTCCCATTCCCTTCAAGAAAGTACCGGGGTGTTTCTTCCCACATTTACTGTAGGACTGATATTCAAATTTTCCCTTATTCCCCTTATTTCCATTTCCAGATTGATCATAAGATCTCTTCTTTTCTTGCTTTGCTTTAAAGTCATAAGACTTAGAGAATTCCTTTTCTTTCTTGATAGCACACGAGACAATATATTCGTACGATGAGAAGGTTTGTGAGACTAATGCTCGATGGATAAATGGTTTTAACCCATCAAAGAAATGATAAATCTTACTTCTTGGATTACGTATATAATCTGCAGCATGCCTCGCTAACCTTGTAAAGTTAGCCTCATACTTTGCGACATTCTCATCCTCCTTCCGCCTCAGACTCAGAAATTGCCTTTCCATATCTGCTCGACGGTCATGTGGAAAGTATTTTTCTAAGAAAATTTCCTTAAAATCCCTCCATTCCATACTTGATACTTTTTCATCTTCCTTTGTGTTTTGGATCAGTGACCACCATTGATCGACATCTCCAGTGAGGCGGTAAACTGCTATGACAACCTTCTTCCTTTCGCTACTCCCCAAGGCGTGGAATGTTTTCTCTAAGGAGTTTATCCATTTCTCAGCTACTAATGGATTTGTACCCCCATTAAATTTTGGCGTTTATTACCTCATGAAGCGGTCTAACATTGATCCTCCATGTTGCGAATCAGGGTGCTCCATACGAGTAAGGTTATTATTCATAACCTGAGTGAGTTGTCCCAGTATGGTAATAAGTTGATCAGCACCAATTGTATCTCCAGCTCCACAATAATTATCTTGAGCAGGAGGGAAATCCCTACACGGAGTGTGTGCATTGATACGATTTCTATTCCTCCCACTAGGCACCATTTCTAAAAAATGGCACAAACTAGATTAGTTTATGAATCAAAATACATAATTCCATACTTGAAAAACACTTAACATAAATTGAAATATTTATGGATATAATCCACAATCATAAAAATGTTTTCTTTGAGAAAGTATATACTCATAAACCCTTCATAATGGTTTGTAAATAAAATGAGAATTATCCTAAGCATATCCCCCGGGAGTGTCTTAACCAAGAGTGCAGCAAGGACCGTTGTCATGCACCAGTTCCCATTCGATTCTAGCTCAAAGCGGTGTTTTGAGGTTTTACCCCTAGGTACATCTGTGCCAGAGCCGTCTCTAACTTCTCGTATCCAGACAGGGATGTATTTCTCAGAAAACTCAGAAAATCTCTATAATACCAAAATTCTAGGAAGTTCTTCTATAATAATCCTCAAAGTCTATCTTAGGGCTATGTGCTCTAATCATATTTTATCTAAATCTAGCTTCCAAGGTTAGTACTAAACTGCCTCTGATACCAACTGTAACGCCCCAACCCCAGTTACCCAGAGTCAGTGCATTATTACGTAACATTGGCATGATCACAAAAGATCAAGTCTCGAAAGACCGATTAGTTTAGTAGCCTTAGAAACACTAGATACATTCATAAAAGTTACATTACATAATAAAGTGAAAAACTACAATAACATGGTCTCCATAGTCCACACTCATATCCCCTTCTGACTATCCCTACCGGTCATTCATAAAATACTTCTTCACATCCTGTAAAATATTAAAACATTGAAAGGGGTGAGCTCAGATGCTCAATAAGGATAACAATATAGCGGAAGCTTTCATAAATAGACATAAACATTTAAGGCAATGTATAACTAAAACAATAACCTTTTAAACTTGAACTTCAGCATAATCTGGAAAAAGTAAAATGAAATAATGCCATTTACTTATTCACATGGATATTCTACTAGTCGAATAATCACATGCAATATCAATAACCTCTTTCATAATGATGGAATGCATAATGCCAAACTATCATAACCACGTAGCCAAGGCCTTGTGCCAAGACTAAAAATAAGATTTTTTCAAGGCCTCGTGCCAAGACACTAGTTTGTCTCATGAGACCTACTGATGCATCGAGGATCTATAGCGGGCTCCACTCGTCACTTATTAAGTCCAATGCATTCCTTATATGAAAAAGTTTAAAATTATCATAAACCATAACATAATCATATCACATAAAACATGAATAAAGGAAACATAACATTTCCACATTTCAATCACAAGATATAAATACAACACATTGATATAATAACCATTATCAAAACCATTTTCAATACCAAAACCAAAGAAAATTAAATCATGGTATTTATTTTTCATTTAAAAAAAATTATGGCTTGTAGAGGAAGCCGAAACTCAAATAATGGTCACGGTGGCGGAGAAGTCGTTGTCGCCGCATACGTAATAAAAAACATTCCTTTGGTCGTTTAGTAAAAATGCTTCGTATAAAAAGATTCCTTTTGAATAAAAGTAAAAGTCAAAGGGGTTTATACCCCGTATAAAAGAAATTTGTGTATAAAACAAAATATGCCTCAATGATTGGAGATTGAGACGAAGTCCCTTACAAAGATCATTTTTTAAATAAAATAGATCTATTATGTGTATTCACTATAAGTATACATAAAGAAAGTACAAATACAAGATAGTACATAATAATATCATGACATAATTTGAAAGTAGGAGATTAACCCAAAGAACAGAAATTGGGTTAAGAAGTTCCCTTACCTCGTGTCCGACTTCACTCGACCGTTCTTTAATCTCCTGAATAATAAACTAGAGTTAATATCTAATTTCTTAAGAACCTTTTTCAAGTTCATTATCCCTTTTATATCACTTATTAAAATGTTATGAAAATTATGTATTCATTTAAGTTAATAATAGTCGTTTTGTCGATCTTTGGTACTTGAGTCAACAATAAACTTCTTATAATTAAAAGTTGTTTATGTGGTAGAATATCCATTATCTCCAGAATTATATTCATGATGTAGATATCATATATATCATATATATCCAGTATATACATTCATTCATAATATTACGTAACATTTAGAGGTAAGAAATGAAATGCACCGTTCATGGAGATGGTAAGCCGTACGTACGCATGAACGCTACTTTCATTTCTATTTCATATTTATTGGAATGAAATCATAATGATATAAAGTTATATTATAATTCCAGTGTAATATAATATATAATATCATTTAATCCATCCTTTATACATCCCACATATGGCATTAACGATTCAAATCACTTTGAGGGGGTGGTAGTCCACACATCCTAAAATGAAATTATCGCGTTTACCCATAATGGAAATCATAAAGGTATGCCATAAATGAGAAATACAGAAGCATAATGAAAACATAAAAATAATATATATATCATATATGAAAATAGTGTCATCATAATGGCCACCATGAGAGGTGTTAAAAGAATATTGAACAATCATCATTTCGTGAGGCAGTATTTCGCCACCCACAGAAACAGTATGTTCATTAACCATTAGACGAAGGTGTGTGTAAGTGTAAATAAAATACTTATCATAAAAAAATCCTAGTATATTTAATATACTGTTGTTGTTACAAAATAAATAAATAAAAATAGTTTAGGGGGTTGGAGAAGCAAAATAATACAAAAGGACATTAGAGAAGACATTACATTAAAATCGGGTAACTCTTTTTGATTTGAGCCAAAGGCTTCCTTGGGAAGAATTATTCCCAAAGTGAGGCTTCTAGGAGTAAGATAGGGAAGTTTAGAGAGTATTTGGGCAGATGTTGGCCGAGCCAAATGGCTTTGATGGTGTGAATAATGTGGTAGAGGTGGGGGCCTTTTATAAGAGGAGAGGAGGGGCACTCTTGGAAAGTCATGAAATATTACATTATTATGAAATGATTTTCGGATTTTAGAGGTCACAAAATGATATATGTCTAGGATAAGGTGATAAGGGTTTGAAATATACTCATCCAATAGGTTTTTTACATGTGTAAGTCTTAGATTTTACATTATCTTTTCATTTTATTTAAATAGTTAATTAATGAGGTAATCATTGCATTATCATGGTGTTATAAAAAAAATTAATTTATTTAGTGTCTAAAAATTATAAACAAATAACTATGATGTAGGAAATATTTTTATCTTTACAATTAATATTTATAGTAAAAAAGTTAACTTATATAACCCCATGTAATAATTGTTTTAGTAAAACAACACATGTTTGTGACAATTTTATTTTTACTTTAAATAAAAAGTTATTAATGTCATTTTCTTACCCAAGTGGCTCCATGGGGTCCCCAAGTTGACCCATGGATTGTCTTGGTCGGCCATGGCTAATCCAATAAGGGTAGGACAAGTGTAAGGGTATTTTCATATTTTTATAATATCATTTTTACCTTAAATTTCATTAATTACCTTTAATCATGATTAATTAAACTTAAAAGTTACTATTCACCAAAAAATTAATTTAATCCCATTGAACTACATTTTAATTCCTAATGAAAACCATGTATGTAAGATTTTTGAAAATCAAATCATAGAAGTGGTAATGTTTCATTTAAACGAAAAATCAGTTTTTTAACTACCACTTAGTGGTTTCACTATTCATCAAAAATTGAAGTTTTTCAGAACAATGCCAAAATTTCACCCTAAGCTATAATTGATATTCCAAATTCAAAAATGATGTCTATTTTACAAAATTCCAAACATATAAGTTTCATTAATTAATTTTATAATTAATTCCCGCTATCAAAACAAATAGCGTGTTTTTAAGAAAAAATATCAATCAAAAGATTGACAATTGTCTATGTCCAATTTAAAAGTGAAGTTAATTATAATGACCACCATTAGATAAAATGGTAAAATTATATTCTAATTATACATAAAAACCACTCAATATAATAATTTATGACTATTAATTATTTTTATTAAAAAAGTTGTTTTTAATTGAAATTTAGTAATTTTCACTATTCATCAAAATATAAATGTTATCCGAAAAGTTCCAAAATTTTACCCTAGGATAAATTCGATATTCCGAATCAAAAAATTAAGTCCATTTTGAAAGATAAAAATTTATAAAATTTCAAAAAGTAGGTATTACTATTCATAACAACTACTTTGAATGGTTGTGGTGTGTGTTAGAACTCGATGTTGCGTACAACACACCCTACTGTATTATTCAAAGAGAAGCATACCATGGAAGCTTGGGGTGTTACATTCCAGGCCTTACGAGATTTATGAGACCATTGACCCTACTCCCTTTTCATTTCCCCTAAAAAAGATTAACCGCAAGGGACAAAGACTCAAACAAACCTCAAATTACCTTGGTAACTCGAGTCTCTCCACATGGTGTGATAGCCATGTACCTTACTCGTAGCCAGAACATCGAGTCCCGACAACCTCAACTTTGGTCTACCTAAATCTATCCCAAAGGGAAACGACCTAAGAAAGAAAACCGCCTCTCATACCATTTTGTCACAAACCAGGCCGGGTTGCCATCTGACCCGGCACCCGACCCGGTCCACGACAAGACCAGAAGGGTGTTCCTGATTCCCATGGGTTGGAAAAAGTGATGGGGTACCAAAAAAGTGAAAGGGAACAATTTACCCAAAATGAGAGACATAAAAACAATCAACAAGATAGATAAACTGAAATTGAAAAAAAAACTATCAATCAAACATCCCCTTAAACTAAAAAAATTAAAGGTCTACAACTTGAAACAAAGACTAAAAATAAACAACAACAACAAAAACTAAAACTATGACTCAAACCTCCCAGCAACAAGAGAGGCCACATCAACACCACCCTGCATGAGAAGACCAACTGCAACCTAAACCACCATTGATGAGCACGATTTCACAACCTGAAATACACAAGAAACAAGGTCTAAATACACCCAAAGGTGTATGCAGGGTGTGAGCTAAAAGCCCAGTAGAAAATCACCCAATAAAAATATTCCATACTACAACACCTAAGTGATCATTTAACGTGCTTATTTAAAACCATACTTTTAAAACGATTTGTTTTTAAGGAAAACATTTAAAAGATGAAAGTGAAAAGGAAAGAGCACTAAAAGAAAAAAATCCATTTCAAAAATACTAATTTAAAATGGAAGAGAAAATTTATAAATAATCTGCACATACTCAAGTGGTCTTCCATATGACAATAGAAGGAACCATGTCATGAATAGGAGTGCACTGCGGGTAAATCCCCTAAGGTTCATCTAGCTCGAGTGGGACCCTAGAACTTTGCGTCTCGGTGAAACATGGCTTAAAAACTACGACCCTTAGTAAACGTGGTTTAGAAACCATGGACCTCAGAAAACGTGGCTTAGAAACCACGAACCTCAGTCATTTATATGTTTAGTTAGTGTTGCAATCGTCAATCGAGCCAAGTGAAAGAGGGATGATACCTCTCCGGATCACTAGCACACTAGTTCTAGTCCACCCACCTAGATAATCAGAGTTTTACCTTATGCTCAATCAAGTTTTATATTCACATAGTATATTTCTTTCTCGTATCACATACCAAATATGACATTACACACAAAATCCACCACTTTCATACCAAAACAACATTTCAAAAACACACGCACACCAAAATACCTTTCCAAAATATAATTATTGTTACTTAATCATTTCACAAATCCCTATTTGGAAACACTCAAAGAATAACATAATAAATTTTCACAACATATAAAGCATTAGTAAATAATAGAATAAGGGATTACACAATAAACATACCTAATTTCAAAAAGGAAAGCCATTTCAAATCACTTTCTTAACAGTGTCACCTTAATACTAGTTTCACACCACTTGGACAATTAATGAACCACTTGCACCACTTATAAAACACCACCAAGTGATGCGAAGAGGGTTTACACAAAAAAACACGTCTCATTTTATATAAACACACCACTATAAAAACAAGGGCATACTCAACTCTTTCAAAAAAACTTCTTTAGCACCATCCAAGTAAATCAATACATCTTTTAACTATTTATTAAATCATTTCAAGAAAAACTAAGAATACTTTACACAAAAAAACCCACTTGATTTGATTTAGTGATCCTACTTTAAAACAAAATACCCAAGGTAACCATATCAAAATATGTTTTCCATTGTTCAACAATTTGCAGTTCAATTTCAAAAGTACACTACAAATAAAACACACCCAAAGTGACTCATTTTCCTTTTTAAAATCTCCATTTAAATATATAAACACATCAAAGGACTAGAAAACACATTTCACACCTACCAAACAACCCTTAGAACATGTTTTAGAAACATTACATCAAAACATGTATCAAAACATAACCAATCTCTATATTAAAATCCAATCACGACATTTAGACACACCAACCACTTTAAAAACATCATACAGACCACATGATTAATGTAATAAACCATTTTAATGATTTATAGAAAATCCAAAAATGGTGCAACCAAGTTTTACATCAAAACATACTCAGTTTCACATAAAAAAATTTTAAAACTAAACACGCAACATAATCACACTAAAAAATGTCTCGCACCTAAAAACCAACCCATAAAACATTTTATAAAATAACACACCCATTTTCACAGGAAAAACATATCCTCTTTCCATTAAAAATTATATTCCCATCACTTAAACATATCAACCACCTTAAAAATATAATTTCTAACCAAATAAACAATTGATTAAACACTTCTACAATATAATAAAAACAAAACCAAAATGAAAAACACACCATTTCTAATAGAAACAACAATTTCATCACACACACATGTCAAAATATTTGTAAAGATTATTTATTTGAAATATTGCATCAAGGGACACATAAAAACATAGAAATTTCCTTTACTATAAATCCATTCTTAATCAATAAGCACCCAAAAAACATCAAAACACCTAGCGCACCACCCAATAAAACAACGAACACATTTATAAACATAAACAAACTTATTAAATTTATCTTGAGATGTTGAGTCATGGAACCACCTACCACACTTGGAGATAATCCCAGAAAATGCGGTGTAAACCTCTCCGCACCACATTCATACCACCAGGGACCTAGCGGGAGCCCTAAAACAAAAACTCGAACCAAAAACCTCCTATTATAACCCTAAAAATCAGACCTCCAACCTTCTAGACAACCAAAACTCAAGAGAAAAAAAAGAGGGAGACTCAATTGGGATGAGGAGGGAACACCAGAGGTGTGGGGGGCGCTGGCCGAAACTTTCCAGAAGAGGGGGAGGCCGGCCCAGAGTCGGTTGGTCTGGCAGACGACGTGTGTGAGGAGGCCGGTCAGGAGCTATCATGTGGGGCATCCATTATGGTTTAATATTGACCTTGGGACATCCATACCTAAGTCGATACCTAACTCGCATCTTAGCCATCCCCAGTGAAATGCGCTCAGCTCCCGTATGATTTACCACCTCGACTTGGGAGGGTCTGTGTCTCAGATCATCATCTTTTAATTACAAATATACTCGCACACAGGAGAGGGGGTCTAGGGGTACAAAATACAACTTGTGCATTGGAAACACATGCCCTTATACATATTTGAATTAAAAGAAGATTCACAGACAATCATTTATATAATTAATTATTACAAGCATCACACGCACTGAATAAATATTTAAATAAATAAATAAACCAGACATGCATGGTTTGGTAGCTTGCTCAAGACTAGTCGGTATAAATAAAGCGCAATTAAAATTAAACTGCAATGAAATTTAAATAGTACGAGGGAGATCTTATAAATTAAATAAATTTAAATAAATTCAATTAATTTATTTTTATAAATTCAAATTATTCAATTTAAATTTTAATTCTTAAAATTAAATTAAATCATCAATTTAATTTTAACTATAAAATTAAAATAAACTATTAATTTAATTTTAATTATAATTAAACTAATGTTTCAAATTAAATTAAAATTAAACCCCAATATAATTCTAATTAATTTAATTTAAAAAACTAAATTAATTAAAATTAAATAAACAAGGTTTCCTCTAGTCGGGTAGGGACTCCGAATTGACCGCGAACCACTACGAGGGACTGTCACTAGAGCAGAGTTGTTTCATGGTGTAACTGCGGTGCGAACGTGGTGTCACCATGGAATGACCGTGGTGTGACCGCAACGTGACCACTCGGTCCAGCAACTCCTGTGGTGACAATGAATTTTGGAAAGGTGCGAAGGTGGCATGGAACTGCTCCGACCAGCCGCAAGGGCATAAGCCCGCTGCTCCAGCCAGACACATGGGCGGTGTCTTGGTCCGGAATGGCTTGGATAGGCAGTAGCCTGGTCTGGTGTGGCCTGGTCTGGTGTGGCCTGGTTTGGCGCTGCATGGTCTGGTGGTAGCCTGGTCCGGCGCAGCCTGGTCCAGTGTGGCGAGCTAGAGGCGGGGTGAGCGGGGTGGTGCAATGCAGTAGTAGGGAGTGATGCCGGTGAGCATGGGGAGGCGTGGTCCGACAGTAGGGAACATCGCTGGTGAGTGCGAGGCAGTGCAGTATGGCAGTAGGGAGGAGGTCAGGTGGCTCGACATAGCAGCGACCAGGGATGGTGCTGCACGACGCCTCGACTAGCGTTTCTCCTAGGGGGTGCTGTGCGCCGCATGAGGAAGAAGACCCATTTGAGTCTTCTCTCCTTTTTTTATTATTGTTTTGTCTTTAGAAAAATTAGATCCCCTTTTCCCTTATTATTATTATTTTTTAATTAAAAAATAAATGGAACAAGACCCACTTTGGGGTCTTGGTGCTCAATTGTTTTTAAAATTTTAATAAAATTTAAAATCTAAAGATTTTACCCCAAGTATTCAAATACCCCCTTAATTAATATTTTAAATTTTTATTTTATTTTAGAAAAATAAAATAATATTATAAAATAATATGTTTTATTTATCTCCTAAAAATAAACTTACCAGATTAATTTTGGCGACCGGATTCCAGCCAAAGCATTGCCAGATTTCTGTACATTAAAGAACATATAAAAATTTAAATGCCTTCTTCATCAAAATTTAATCCTTTGATTTAAAACCCAATGATTTTTATCCCTTTAAAATTTTTAAATTTCCATAACTTGTCCTTTCGAAAACAAATTTATGTGCGTCAGATCCGTTGGAACCGATTTAATACCCCATACTTAAATTTAAGGAAATTTAATTTTTCATTTGACTCTAAGAAAAAAAAGTCCCTCTGATACCACTGTAAGGTACTGGGACGGGTAGCGGAAGCTGATGGGCCGGGAAATTAAAATTTTTTCGCACCACCAGAGCAACGTTAGGATGTCGACTCCGGTGAGCTATCCCGATATGGTATGAGGATCATTCGTGGATTTGACAGAGCACAAAATATAAAATGAACAAGTACTTTATTCAGATCTGACATGTACTAGTGTGTCACAGGTTTCCAGTGACTGTTTCTTGAAGACTCCGATGTCGAAGTCCTCTATATCGTCCACACACGCCTTTTGAATCTGCACACGCATTGTTAGTTGGAATCTGGGTTCTAGTGCGTCACACCAATGATCTCCTCAATATAGTAGTGATCACGAAAAGGAAAGAAACATCGATCTAAGAAGGATGATCTTGAAGTTATTCCTTGCTTGAAAAGATATCTCTCTAGAATCCAGGAGGAGAGAATGGCTCTCAAATTTGACACATGAATAGTTCCAAGGGGAGAGCCTCTCTCTTACTTATATAGGGGATATCTAAAATAATCAGTATGGGTTCCTGGCCCCCGTGTAATATATTTCCTTTGTATAACTGTTATAAATATTTATTTATGTAAAATAAAATTATACCATAGATAATATTTATAATTTTTATCACTAACTAAAATATATATTAAATATATATCATGTGATAAACTTGAGTCTATAACTAGACTCACTTCTCCTGATTAAATGAAACATAGATATTTAAATCCATTCGAATAATATTTTATCTTTGTATTTACTTAATCACATGTAAATAAATGTTATAAATAAATTCAATATATAATTCAAATCTTGAATAATTAAATAATTTATTTATTCTTTGGTGATCCATAGAACTTGGATAGTACTCAGACCCTTTGGCAAGGCTCGCCACATTCTATATTCCTATTCCCAGAATTGGGAAGATTCTCAAAGCACTATTGTGTGCGACCCTCTTGGCCCATATCTCAATAGTAGTAAATAATATCCACTGACCAAGAGCAGGGTCTAGCAACCCATCGAAAACCCTATAGAGACAAGGTAAAGTCAAAGAAACAACTACCTTCCTACGAACACAATCTGTGTAATATAATCTCTTCGTCATTGACATCTCAATAAAGTATAATGCACACTACTTTCATCATCATTTATCTTGATTTATTTTATTTTTTGATTTGTCTAGTTGGTCTTACCTTCCTCTACCATGGCCATGGATTTAATGATGGTTCAACCATACTAATCAACCATGCCCGAGATATCTCTTCCTAAACTCAGAAGTGACAAATCCTATCTTGATAATTCACTCAATGCCATGTCACCAAAGACGTACCCAATAGAAACTACCTCTCCACAAATTTTTCGCCATGGTGTTAAATTTGAATCAACGTACATGATTAAATGAAATTCATTGATAATTATCTCAAGTCTAGAGACCATTATACTTGTCTGTAGATAGGAATGAACAATGAAACATGAAACATGTGATTTTCCTATTATGCAGTTATGTCCTCATGATCTTAACTACTAGAGATCATCAATTGCGAACTTCATGAGATGAAGTCTCAATGCCTATGATCCCACAACACCTGATGGTCACACATCATCTGTGTCCTTTTAGAATGACGTAACTGGACCATAGGACATTAGTTTAAGATTACTGTCATTGTATCTCAGGGTTCTCATTATATAATGGGATCTGATATAACCCTTTGATATGACATGTAATATAAGGACATTGCCACAAACAAAGTGGATACAGAAGTATTTACACTATTATGGAAAGATAAACAGATGTATTATAAAAAACTGCATACATGTAGTAGTAATAAAAGTACAAAACAAGTTGGGTCTAGGGAACCCACTTTCAACAGATAGAAGGACTTACCGATAAAAGGAATCATCAACATAATAACATACCGACATAATGACCTACCAATAGAAGGAGTTACCGACAGAATGACCTAATGATCAACACTGAGAAAATTTTCTTCATTCTTGAATCCAAAATTATTTCCCACAATCATTTTTATGAAAAATAGTAATGATTTTTATATTAATGACCTTATGTGTATTTTTAAGACATTATCAAAGACCAGTATAAGGTACGAGGAAGACCTAATGTTGAGGATCATGCTCTTTTTTGACTTTCTAGTGTATAAAATAAATCATATGGTATAAAAGAGTAAGAGAGAGAAGCTTGGTGAAACAAAGTTTCTCGATTGTGAAAAAAAATGATCAAAGTATTGTGCATACAAGGAAGGATTTTATTAAAGCCAAAGTTCCAACATCCTTTCTACAGAAAATCCTAGTGAAGAATATCTCTAAGGAGCATCTCACTTCACTAGAAACCAGAACAAAAAGCATCCACGACACTTTGTTTTAATGTCTATTTACAGAAGTAGACTCGAGCTTCACATCTATAACACTTAAAGAAGTCCAAATACTTAAAGCACATATCATAGAGAATTCAAAACCTTTTTTCATTATTCTTGCTCTGTTGTGTACATTATTATTACATTTTGAGCAGTGTATTTTCCTATATAAAAAACACATACTTTCTCTAAATCTATGTTGGAAGATACAATATATATTCACCATATCACTCATTTAAACAATTTTTCTCCCATGTATATTAGTGGAAGAGGTCCCTTTGTGGCCTAGTTGACTTTTGATTCCCACTAATAAATTTGGAAGTGGAGTAGTTGACCTGGACAACCTTGTCTGCTGTGGAGAACCCCAATCTAGTGCGTGGATCAAGTTTATTAATATGAACTTCTTAGTGGCTGGTGATCACCAAGTGAAAAGGACTTTGTCTCTACTTGAGACTGAATCTCTTTTTTCCCTAATTTGTTTTTTCAAATTTATTTTTCGCTATTTTGACACATATTTCAAAAAATTAAATATTACTTTGATAGTTAATATTAGTTAATGTTTATAACTGTTTTTGATTTAGTAAATTACTTTTAAAATTTATATCAATATTTAAAATTGATGTTACTAAGAATTAATTAATATTTTGATAAATTTACTAAACATTAAAAACTCTTATAAATAGTCTAATTTGGTAACCAGTCTATTTAGATTTTAATTTGGGGGAATTTTTAAATTAGGGTTTTAACGGAAATTTTGATAGGAACTCAATTCACCCACTCTTGACTATCATACTCTAACCAATAATGTTTATATATTAAAATCAGTATCTCAAATATACTAAGATGTTTTTTCATCAAAGGTTATACAAAAACTCACACACGCTACCATAAAATGGGTAATAAACATACCGTTCTTATGTAAGGTGAACTATTGCCTCACGAAATGATGTTATTCATATTTCCTTTACTACATCTCATTGTTGGAATTTATGATGGAAATCTATTATTATATGATATATATTTTATTTATGATGTATTTATGGTTCTGTAAATATTACATAAAATGTACCTTCATTATTTTCATTTTGTGTAAATAATATAACTTTGTTTGTGGACGTGTGGAATACCGCCTCCTCAAAGCGATGTGATTCGATCACAATTTACATGTAATGTATTAAGGATGGGTCGGGAAAAAATATTATATTTATATATAATATAAAAAATACTATAATTATAATATATATATATATATATATATTTCATTTACTATCTTTCAATCTGATAATATAACAGATACATCATTCTGGCGTACGTACATCCTACCATCTCCATGAATAATCTATTTTATTTTCTATTTAATATTTTATAGATAACCATAAATACATAAATAATGAATATATATCATTTTTATAATTTTGGATATAATTAAATCATGATCTAAGTATTAGGACCAAGAATAAAAAGTTAAAACATGTACAAAAAATAAATAAGTTATTACCCGAACTGTAACTTAAACTCAGAATTATTAATAAAAGGGTAATATAAAGTAATTAGTAAATCATATATGGAATTATATATGTAAATATGGTTCTTTAATATATTTATACTAAAATTATATTTATTATATTTGAGTTTTTCATGAGTCCGACTAGAGTCATGTCATAAGGTAAGGTATTTATGTATCACTTTATTTCTATGCTTTATACACTACATGTTTCTTCTACATGGTGTATATACTTCCCCAGAATATATTTTATGAGTATTATCCAGAATATTATATTATTTTCATATAAATATAACTTCCTTTCTTTTATGGGGAAAATAATTCTACTATTTATAAAGTGATGAGTATTTATTTAACAATCTCATCAATATTTGGGATTGTTCTCTTTTAATTATCTATTGGGGAATAATTCTATTCCACATACAATTTTTCTATAAATTTTTTAAAAATGTTTTTAATATTCTCCTTGGGATGTTTAATTTAATTTCTAAACATTTTTTACTTTTTACTAAATGGTATGAATGAAATATTTTTTTCATTTCCCAAACGTGGTTCTCGAGTTTTCCAGAAAAAGTACGAGGAACGTTTTTTAACTTATAAAACATGAATGAAATTTTTCATCAACATGAAGCCTTAATTATTTTAATTTTATCTTATAATATTACAATTTTATTTTCATATAAACTATTTCTTTTCTAACTGGGTGGAATTTTAAGTAAATAAAACATTTTCAAAGCAGAAAGGATATTTCCCCCAGAATTATTTTCATGTGATATCTCAAAATTATTTTCCTCATAAAATAATGTTATTTTATATTACTTATGTTTTACTGGGTATATGATCCAATGGTTTTATTCTTATTCTTTCAATTAATAGTTTATGTTTATGACGAATTGATGTTTATGAATTACATTTATTTTCCATGTGTTATGTTATGATGAAATGTTTATAAAACTCATTTCTTTTTATGGGTTCTCTTATGAATTATTTTCTCGAGGAACAAATATGTATGGATTTAATTATGTGAATGGTGTAACCTATATATCAATCCAATTAATTGGGTAAATATGGAAAACTCATGAGGTATATATGTTATGTGTGAACCTAATTTCATGTGCACAATTTTATGCGTGGACCTGGTTTTCATGTCCACACTTTTATGAGTGGAACAAGTTTTCATGTACATATGATTATGTAAGCTCATTATTTCATGTCCTTAATTTAATGAGTTAACTTATTAATATTTATACATGTTTGAAAAATTACAGGCTTATGTGTATGCTACAATTTCATGTCTAATGTCATTGTTATGACCTCATTGACTATGTTCTATGATTCCCTTATGATTATTACGTTATGAACAACCAATATTTGTTCCATGATTCATTTTTATGATATTTTAGATGTAGGGTATGATATTATAATGTTAAGATCACATTATCACACCATTTATGCTCATTTTTGTTCTTACATATCACCATTTTTTACCCTTACTAAGAATTTGAGCTCACCCTTTAATTATGTTTCTTTTCCCTAGGATATGAAGAATTTTTTAAACTATGGTATGCCAAAAAGGGTTATAGATATGAAACAATAGGTTGGAAAAGATGTAGATGTTTTATGAACTGGTTTTTTATGCTTCAATGTTTCTAATGGAATAATACTGATATAGTCCTTAGGCATGTGTTTAAAAAATGTATAAAATATTCCTCAAAATTGATGTAATAACTATGTATGAAAAGCATGGTTTGTTATAGTTGGTAGTAGAGCAAAGTTTTAGTCAAAAATTGGAACCTAGTATGAGAAAAATTTATTGATATCACTAGAAATATTTCTAAGGATATGTTTAGATATGTATCTATGGACAATCCAATGGTTTCATAGATTTAAAAGTTGGTGTCATGATTTAGGTGTCCTATATGTAATTTTTCATGATTATCAGTTTTATACTATGATAAATGTTACTCACACTATTATTTATTGTATTAGTCAATAGGGGTAACTATAAGAAATATGGTTAAAATTGATTGTTTCAGATTTTGAATGTATAATAATTATTAAAATCTATTTTCTAAGTGGAAATATCATGAAGTGAATCATGAATGTGTTACGATTATTAGTTATTCTGTGGAGGGTAAAGAGACCAAAAATGACATGTGAAAGTTATGATATTTTCTAATAGTTTTTTTTTACTTTAAACATAATAATCATGATTATATTGAGGTTGAGGAACCATAAGATATTATTCATATATCGTATTCTTAAAAAGGTTTATTAATAAATAATATTATGAAGATTGAGAAATGGTTTAATTATAAATTTGGAAGATTGAATTGTTTATGTAATTGAATTCAAGAATAATTTTTTCCAATTAATTTTATGCTATTATGGAATAAGGGAACATCTAACGATTGGTTCACTATAGTTTTACCTCATGGATTTGATAGCATATTCTGAATGGTACTAGTAACCATGAAATTACATTGAGATAATAATGTGATATTTATGGGAAACATGTGATTAAGGGAAAGATAACCCTTAATATGTTCTTAATGTTGAGATAATGAATTTTGGATAAAGATATGATGGATATTAATAAGTAAATTGGATGTCACTAATCCCATTGGAACTGATTAAGGTTTTTTTTAAAAAAAATTTATGCTATCACAAAAAGAGTTTAAGAAATTTATGGACATAAAGAATATATCCAATAATCTTTGGATTGAGAAATAATTCATTTTTTCAATAATTATTTATGGTAATTACCATGTTTTAAGAGAATATATGAAAAAGGTATTCACATGTTTGGTATATGACAAATAAGTGAAAATTTAGGATATACATGGGATCAATGTTAAGCTGTTTTTGAGAAATTTATTGACCTTATTTCCAAAGTTTTGTAATTTAATCTTTTTTAAGGGTTACAAGGTGAACCATTTATGAGATGGTTTATATTAATCTTAAGATGAGGTTTTAGATATTAAATTATTATCTATCCATATGAGGATTTGTGTATATTTTGTAACATTTATTAACATTTTTATTATGAAATAGGCAGATGGAATGACCTATCATCCTATTTATAGATCCCATGATCTACTAACACTTCAAGAATTACAATTTCACCTTTATTTCATGGAATAAGAGATGAAGTGGAAATTGATCAAGGCATAACCATAGGGTGATATTTTAATTAGGAGATTAAATGATGTAATAATACTATCTCAATGGATTTTGAAATAAATGTTTATCATATTATAAATTTTTTTATGATATAAATGTTCTTTAAGACTGATTTAGTCCGTGGTTTTGTATTCATTAACCTTATCTTCAATATGTTCTATATCAATATCCATCCAACCTTAGTAGTTAGATTTATCTCTAATGTCAATGTTTTCACTTTCAAAATATGTTATCCTATATGGTAACCTAGTTATGAGTTAATTTGGGTAACCTTTATGCTTCTAACATTCCATTTCTAAAAGGAATTTTCGGTATTCATTTTTATAACGCCGGTTTCTATGAAAGAAACTTTCAAGTATTATACCTTTGATAATCCAGAAAAAATTCAAGGGAGAAATTCATTTTAGGGGGTATAATGTAACACCCAGATATTTTTATGAGATATATTTTTTGAAAATAATTTGATATCTTTTATGTATTGTGTTACACATAACATCAGCTTAGCTTGCGCTACATACAACACTAAATTTCTAGGAAACATATTTTTTATTATAATAATTATTTAAACAAGAAAATTATAACCTATCCATTAGAATGGAATGTATGAACATGATTAGATGAGCTATGTAGTTATTTATTAAACATGTATATATAATTCTTGGACCAATTAATTATAAATGTATATAAATCCCCTTTTAAAATAAAACAAACTATTTTTATGAAAAAAATATTTAATTATGGACAAGTGTGTTTTATTCCAATAAATAAAAACATAACCATTTTTGGATTATATTAATTAATTAATTATATATATATATATATATATATATTAAATATAATTTTTAACATTCATCATATATTTTTTCATGAAATTATTTAAGAAAAAATCCAAATTATGCACAAAAGAAGTGTTTCAAAAAAGACATTATTTATCCCTTTTGATGACACACTTGTTAAAATATATTTTTTTACATATTTATAAATGATGTTTGAAAAAAACATATTATTTGAATGTGGGATATCAAAATTAACTTTGGATGAGATTTTTGTTTTTTCTGAGAATTTTAACTTTTTTAATGAATAGTGATAAATACAGAATTTTAATTCTACACTTTTTTTCATCTCACTTATTTATATAGTTAAATTATTTTTTTTGATTTTTTTAAATTTATAATTAAATAAAATTTTTATCATTTTATATAATTTAATTAATTTAAATAAATTTCACAAAGAATTTGGATATTAAAATATTCCAATCTTTTGAATATTTTCACTTTGAAAACTCATTTTCTCGTTCCACCAATTGGATTAATTTTAAATTAAAAGATGTCAATTATGTATATATAATTGTAAAAAATGTATTTCATATTTTTAATCATAAGTTCCAAATTTATTAATTATGTCCCCTTTATTTTTTAATAATATAAATAGTACCTTTAGTAATTTTTATTACCATAGTTAATGGTAAATCAGTTAATTAAGTGTAAATATAGTATAATAAATATTATAAAAATACAGTAACACTTTACCAAATTATATTTTATGAATTTAATTCCATAATTGATATATAATTATATATATTTCAGTTTTAAGAGGAAAATTGAACATGAAAATGACTTAATATATTATTAAAATCAAAGAGAGTGACGAAATTTCAAAATCTTAATTTTAATAAGTAAAATATTTTTAATATGAGATTAAATTGAAGATATTATTGATGAAATATATTCATATGAAATATAAAAGTGTTTTATAAATTATTTAATTTAATTTTTAATTTTTTTGGATAAATAATTATCATGACTAATTACATAATGATGATGCCGTGATTATTTTATTAATGAAACAATCAATTAAACGATATTAAAAATATTAAAATAAATATAATTTGACTTATTTAAGGTAACCCAAGAAATTTCAAGGTTAATATGAAATTTTTAGGGTTTATTAAATGATTTTTTTCGAAGTTATATTGTTGTATGGATTTTCATATAGTCAATGTTATGAATAGTGTCAAAATTGAAACTTATGATGTTTCATGAAAATAATATTTTATTAAATTATTAAAAAATTATTAAAATATTAAATAAGGCTAATGGGATTATATAAAGTCTAAAATATATTAATTCTTTAATTTATTTAAAAATTTACACTTTATATGTAAAATTATATCCTCATAATATTAAAAACATAGTTACCATATTTAAAATTAAAATGCGTTAACTAAGGGTTAATAAAAATGATATGGTTCAAAATGACACCAAAACATGTCTAAAGTCAATTGGTTTATTATATTAAATTCTTATCAAATCTTATCATCGAATAAATGTACTTCTGTAGGTATTTTTATTTTTATTTAATTTATTATGAATTAATATTTTGATAAATTCCAAAAGTGACCCTCCCCTCTCTTATAAAAGGACACTTATTATCTTTTCTTCACACTTTAGAACCTATTTGGTTCAAAAAAAATCTGTCTAAATATTCTCCCAAGTCCCTCCCATCATTATATAATCCTTACATTGGTCATAAATCCATTCAATGTAGTCCTTTTGTGAAAATCAAAAGAAGATACCCAAAGAATAGGTAGCGTTCATCAACTAACATTGTTGTTTAATTTCTTCTTTAATCCCCTTCAATTATTTTAATTTAATGTTTTTATAATAACCTCAGTATACTTAAATTACTAAGATGTTTTTATTTTATTTTTTCTATCTATATTCAAACACTTCTATCAAATGGGTAACAAACATTCCCTTCTTGTGTATGACAAACTACCTCCTCACGAAACGATGTTGCTCATTTTTCCTTTACCACCTCTCATGGTAGGAAATTACGATGGAAAATATATTTTTATATGATATATATTATATTTATGATTTATTAATGGTTATTAATATATTACATAAAACATACCTTCATTATTTCCATTTTGTGAAAATATCATAACATCATTTGTGGACGTGTAGACTACCGCCTCCTCAAAGAGCTGTGATTTGATCAAACTTTACATGGAATGTATTAAATATGGGTTAATTAAAATTATTTTATATACATTTAATATAAATTATAATATAATTATAATATATATATATATCTATCTGTGTGTTTCATTTAATTTTTTTCAATATTATAATAAAACAGAAACACCGTTCTTGTGTATGTACAACCTACAGTCTCCATGAACAATGTATTTCATTTTCTATTTATATCTTTTATAGATATCCATAAATACATATATAATAAATATATATCATGTTAATAATTATGTATAAAATAAAATCATGATCTTAGTATGAGGATCAAGGAAAAAAAGTCAAAACTTATACGAGAAATAAAGCTGTTATTACCTGAAATATAACATAAACATGGAATTGTTAATAAGTGGGTAATATAAATTCATTAGTAAATATTATATGTAATTTTATATTTTAAAATGGTTCTATGATAGATGTATAATAAAATTATATCTATTATAAAACATCTTTTCATGAGTATGAAAAATGTCATAACATAAGGTATGGGATTTATGTCCCACTTTTATTTTTGTGGGGCACATGCCTTATGCACTACTTTTTTATTCTACACGGTTTATATAATTCCTATGAGTGTACTTTATGAATATTATGCATAATATTATTGTATTTTCATATCCATATAATTTTTTTCTTTCATAGTCCATACAATTCTTGTGATTATAAAGTGATGATTATTTATTTCACAATCCCATCAATATTCTAGATTGATTCTTTTTAAGTATTTATTGGGGAATATTTCTTTTACATGTTAATGTTTTCCATAAATGTTTTAAAAAATATTTTCAATATTATCTTATGGTTTTTAAATTAATTTTTAACCATTTTTTTATTTTTACTAAATAGTATGAAAGGAATCAATTTTTTATTTTCTAAACGAGGCCCTTTGTTACATTTCTAGTAAAAGTACAAGGAATGTTTTTTTAAACTTATATGGAATGAATGGATTTTTTGGTCATCATTACGCCTTAATTATTTTAATCTTTCCTTATAATATTATAGTTTTATTCTCATAAAAAAATTTCTTTTAAAATTGGGTGGCCTTTTAATTATAGAAAACATTTTCAAAGGAGAAAGGATATTCCCCTCAAGAATTATTTTCAAGTGATCTATAAAAATTATTATCGATATAATATAACGTTATATGATGTTACTTATATTTTAGTGGGAATATTTTCCAATGATATTATTCCTATTCTTTCTTGAGTATTATATGTTTTTGATGGAGTGATTTTTATGAATTTTGATTCTTTTACATGAGTTTTGTTATGATTAAATATTTATGAAGCTCATTTCATTGTATGAGTTCTGGTATGATTTATGTCCTTGTTGAAAACATATGTATGGTTTTAATTATGTGATAGGTGAGTCCTATATATCACTCTAATTAGTTGGTTAAATATGGATAACTCATAAGGTATATATGTTATGCATGAACCTGGTTTCATGTTCAAAATTCTATATGTAGACCTAGTTTTAATGTCCATAATTTTATTAATGGACATTGTTTTCATGTACATATGTTTATGTAAGGACCTTATTTCATGTACCCAACTAAATTAGTGAACATGTTACTATTTATAATGTTCTAAAAATTAAACTTTTATGTGTATGTCACAATTTCATTTATTATGTCAATGTTATGACCTAATTGACTATGTTTTTTTGATTCCCTTATGATTCATATCATATGAACTACCCATATTTATACCATGCTTCATGTATATGATATATGAGATTCAGAATATGATCTTCAAATGTTATGATCACATTCTCATACCCTTTATGATTATGTTTATGCTTACATATCCCCCTTATTAACCCTTACTAAGCATCTGAGATCACCTTTTATTATATTTATTTTCTATAGGATATAAATAATTTTATTAAGTATGATATGTAAAAAACTATTCTAAATATGAATAAATAGGTGGGAGAGGATTTAGATTTATTATGAACCAGTTTTATATGATTCCATGTTTTCAAAGGTGCTAAAATAATATGGTATATAAAATTTTGTTTGGGTAATGTATGAAATATAACACAAAAATGATGTAGTATCAAGGTATGAAAATCATGGGTCATTATAGGACCCTTTTCATAGTGAATTATGTGGGTGTATTCTTCCAGTAAATCTTATGAAACATCCCTTGGTGTAATTCGATGCTATACTGGGCATGAATCAGATCTCATTATATAGAACACACATCAACTATTAGGAAATAGAAATATATTTTCATATTCCGAACCTTCCAATGCTCCTATAAAAATATAAGGAAAACCGTTTATCTCCTTTGGAAAATACCTCAATGGTGTGGGTTTTGATACCCTGTGAAGAATCATACCTTTCCCAAATGGTTATGTTGAAGGAAATAATCAACCTGGAGGAAATTACAATTATGGGTGAATGCAGTGATGTATTTCTAAAAGAGTTACCCATACATCCCTTATATAGTGAGGTATAGTTCTCAATATAAATCATACATGTATTTACTCCTATATCAATTTTTTTATATAGGATGGCCTCAATCTAACTAGATGAGTTAAAGAAGTAACTACAAGATCATTTGGAAAAAAGGTTTATGTTCCCTAGTACATCACCATTGGAGATTCAGTGCTCTTTGTGATGAAAAATGATGGAACAATATATTTTTGTATCGACTGTTAGGAGCTCAAAACGATCACAATAAAGAACAAGTATTCTCTTTCACGTATTGATGAATTGTTAGATCAACTACAAGGAGATGAGTACTTCTAAAATTTGGATCTTTATTCTGGATATTGTCAAATTAAGTTGATAATGGAAGATATTAAAAAGACTAATTTTTGTATAAGGTATGGGCATAGTAAGTTTCTAGAGATTCCCTTAAGACATACTAATTCCCTTGAAATCTTCATGGATTTGATGAATAGTTACTATATATTAGCTTGGAAAATTTATGGTAGTGTTTATTTATGATATTCTAATCTACTCCAAGAGAAAGGAGGAACATGAAGAACATCTATGGATTTTGTTGGTGACATTATGGAATGATAAATTGTATTCCAAATTTCTAAAGTGCGACTTTTGGTTGTTGTAAGTCACATTCATGGTAAAATTGATCCCAATTGAAGGATTTTTTCATTGAACCTTCAAAAACAAAGGATATTGAGGAATGGATCAGACCCTCTAGCTTCAAGAAAATCTGTAGATATCATGAATTTGTAGGGTACTACTGATGTTTTGTGAGAATGTTTTCACTATTGTCTAGACTAATGATTTATTCAACATGGAAAGGGGTAAAGTATGTCTAAGAGGAATAATATAAGGAAATATTCAAGGATCTAATAAAGAGACTGATCACAACACCTGTTCTCACATTACCAATAAGTGGAAAAAGTTTTATGATATACGGTTATGATTTAAATAAAGGCTTGGGTTGTTTACTCATACATAATGGTAAAGTGATAGACTAAAACTCATAACAGTTGAACATGCTTTAATATAACTACCCAACATATGATTTAGCTCTAGAAGTTGTGTTTTTTTACTTGAAAATCTGGAGGCACTAACTCTATGTTGGAAAGTGTGACATATATATAGATCCAAAGAGTCTAAATTATATATTCAAACAGAAGTAACACTACATGTTTCAAATGATATGGTTAAATATAATCAGGTACTATGATTACTCTATTCACTATTATCATAAGAAAGAGAATAAAGAAGCTGATTCTCTTAGTAGAAATGAACATGCTACCCTAACCATGATGCAGATTAAGAAAGACTATATCATTATGGATATGAAAAGGATAGATTTAGAAATCATAATGGAAGAGAATATATCCTATCTTTACCAAATTATTTATAAACCATCAATCCAAGACAAGATCATGGTGGAATAAGGGGATGATATGGAGCTTCGAAAGAAGGTGAATTTAGTAAATAAAGGGATGCTTCAAGAGTTATATATTGATGATAATGGTGTGATTCAGTTCGGTATGAGGATGTGTGTTCCTTCATCACATGAGATAAAGAATGATATATTGGATAATTCACAAAAATAAACTTTCATTATCAATCATGGAAGTACCAAGATGTATCATGATCTCCGAGAACACTTATAATGGGAAGACATAATGAAGGAGATCGCAGAATATATCTCATGGTGCTTGATGTATCAGTATGTTAATGAATATAGATATAATTAAAAATGGATATTGAAACCCTACCCTATACCCACATGGAAATGGTACAATGTTACCCTTTACATTGTCATTGGTCTCCCAAATACATACAAAGGAAATAATGCAATATGGATTGTGGGGGATTAACACATGAATACTTCCCATTTTATTACAATTTGGAAGAATTACTACTTGAAAAATATCTAAGATAAATGAGAAGGAAGAGGTGAGGCTACATGGGGTTCTACTTTTTATCATCTCAGATCTTGATCCAAGGATCAAATATAAATTTTAGAGAAGGCTTCAGAATTATTTTAGTCATGAATTTAATGTTATCATTTCCTATCACCCAAAAAATGACTAAAAACTTGAAAGGACTATTTAGACACTCAAATACATTTAAAGATTCTATTGAATAGAATTCAAAGGTTGATGTGATCGACATCTTCCATTGGTTCAAATCTCATGAAACAACAACATCAACTCAAGTATTCATATGGCTCCATATGAAGCATTTACTGGAAAGTGGTGTTGAACTACAGCCTATTGGGATGAAGTTGGAAAATTAATGATACTTAGAACAGATCTTCTGTAAGAGATAACAGAGAAGGTTCAAGCTATATAGTAATATATAAAAACTAATAAGAGTCGTAAAAAAGAGCTACGATGAAAAACATCCAATGTATTTGGAGTTTTATATTAGAGACAATGCTTTATCTATAATATCACCATGTAAAAGATTCATGTGGTTTGGAAATAAAGGTTTATTAGTACAAGGTACATTGGAAACTTTTAGATCCTTGATCGCATAAGAGAAGTGGATTATCAGATTTCACTTCCACAAAGTATGGATCAAATTCATGATGTGTTCAATGTATCTCTCTTGGTGAAGTACAAACCATATCCCTCACATGTGATAAACATAGAGGTGGTATAACTGTAAGATGATCTCTATTATTAAGAGAAGCTGATAAAGATTTTGGATAGGAGAGATAAGGACATACACAACAAGACGACTGACCATGTAAAAGTGTTGTGGGGGAACCATAATTATGAATAAGAAATATGGTGACTAGAGAAATCAATTAAGGATAAATACCCTCACTAGTTAATTTAAAATGACATTTAATGGGGGAAATTTCAAAACGAGGAAGAATGTAACGACCCAAACTTTTATAAATGAATTTTTTTTCCTTTATTATAATTATTTTATATGATATAAAACACATACATCACATAGAGAGTGATAGAGAAAATATTTTCATCATTTTTAATATATTTTTTTCAATGATTTAATTCCTAAATTTTTTTATCATTTTGAGTTTTTTCATCAATTTTGGATTTATGGTGTGTTTTGGGATTAAATTTGAAAATTGGCTATTTTTAGAGTTTTATCATATTTTAAACCATTTCGTATTTATGTAATAACATTTAAATATTGATCCAAATGATTGTTTTACCATTCCTTGATTTGTGGGATACAGATTTCTTTTCTTGACCTAGAGCATAGTCAAACAAATAAAGGCCCAAAAGATTCAAATAATGTTAATTTTTTTTGGGCTAATAGAGTGGACCCCACATCTAAAAATGAGGCATAACTAGGGATAAAAACCTCATATTAAACTTATTTTATCTAGATTTTAAAGATAAAACCCATGATGGATTCACCATTAAGATAAATGAATTTATTCACTAATTAAGGTGGCTATTTATTGATAAACATTTTAGGAAGATTTATGGAATCCTCATCTAGAAAAAGTCATACTCATTAATTATTATGTAACATCCTCTGTTGATGTCCACTTAATGTGAAATTTGGAGGGATGATATAAAAATATATTTAGGGAATCCTATAAGATAGTATATTAGATTTTTTAGAGGAGATGTTACAAACAGGAGAAAACGTTTAAAGGAAATATTCTACTAGACAAATTTCCTTTTCTTATTTTTATTTCTTTTATTTTTATTATTTTTTAATGCCTTATTCTTAAGCATTAATATGGATTAACCTTACTATTGTGGGGTAAAAATTTGACTGATTATGGAAGGTTTGGTTTTCTATTTTTTAATTCTTTAGTTCTTAGACTTAATTGAATGAAATCTCTTTCTCCCTTTTGCGATGTTGTTTTGAATTTCATAAAGCTGTTTTTTATCGAGAATGATTATATTTGGTTTTTGATATTATTATTGAATTTTCTTTGTTTAATCATCATTATCTCCCTCCATTAGGTTTTATTTTATATTTAATGGAATATAACATGGCATATCGGTTATGTACATGATGATCATCAGTACGTGTGAAAGGGGTTGTGGATGTTCTTGATTGTTTAGGATAAACAAGACCCAGCCAGGTATTGCCTAAGTCATTTGACGATATTAATTAAAACTATCTTTAAAAAAGGATGAGAGTAAACCAATTAAAATCTCATAAATTTTTTCTCTCACCATCACTATTCTACTAAGGGAGTGAGTGGAAATGATCATTGAATCTCTATTTAATTGACTTATTAGAAGAATATTGTATTATATATAACAAGGATAAAATTTCAATTGTAAAACCAAACCCAACCCGATCACCCTTCACATATAATATTTTTAAATCACATGAGTTTTTAGTTTCATTTTAGTCATTATCTTAATTTATTTCTTTTATTTCATTTCATTCAAAACCAAACAATTCCAAAAATTACCATATTTTTCCCCAAATTAAAAAGTTACAAAATATTTTGTGTTTACTCTTCTTTGAGTTAATACCTAGGGTTTATTACTATACTATACTTATGTAATAAAAAAAATTACTTGCCCCATGATATTAATGCTTCAAATATGGCATAGTTTTTAGGGATCCAGTTCCACAGTTTGATTTTAAATATTTAAAATTTTAAAATTAATAAAACACAAAATTTTACAAATGTGAAAGAACTAAGAAATATATATCCCTTTTACATGTTGAAGTATGTTTATATTATTTTTATATAAGTGAGGTTATTTTGGAAATAAAATAATGGGGTAAGGCATTAAAAGAATTCAAATCTAGCTCGAGCGAGGACATGGACACATTTTTTTAAACGATGGACCAGGAGCTAACTTAGTCCCCCATTACTTTATATAATTTTATAAAGTTTCCAAGGTCTAAGAAGATTACTCCTTAATCTTACATGATTTTTATAAGGAGATCCATGAAATGGATGAGGCATACTTCCTACCTCTATCTTCTATTACTCAACCCCAAGAGTTGATTTCCACTGAATAATAGATTGATGAAGAACAAAATCAAGGAGATGCGATTTTCATGAACTCAATATCTTCCAATTTTGTTCAAATTTAATTGTGTATCACCTATAACTGTTTTAAATTTTATGATTCATTCAACACATATATTAACATGGTGTATGAGGAAGAAAAATAAGATTCACCTCATAAATAACACATGGAGCTCTCTGAAACTGCTGAACACTTATTGGAGGGAGTTCAAGAGGATACCAAAGTGCTTTTTTCCTAAAAAAATGAGACACATTATACTCACATTAAAAGGATTGAATTTTATATTGATTCTTCATGATATATTTTTTGTTTAAATAGAATCACACTTTAACATTCCATTATATTATTCCATTGATGAAATATACCATTCAAAATCATTAGAGAATGAAGAACAAGTTCTGAAAGTGGAAACCAAGAATGAGGAGGAATCATTAAATAAACCACCCCACAATTAATGTTTTATATCATTCCCATGGGAGTGTATTTGGCACACTATATAAATGAATTCCTAAAAAAAGGAACCATTGAATGATGGAAATAATATTTTTTGTTTGTTAATGAGTAAGAAAATTCATCCAGCATCAGATTGGGGATAACCAACTAGGAGTACCCATCTCGAGGCTATAAAAACCTAGAGCCAACATGGGGTATTAATATATGATCTATCATTATTTTCTCATTCTATTTCAATTTTATTTTCTTTTTATAAATTTCTTTTTTTATTTTTTTTATTTTTCGAATATGTTTTTAGAGAGAAACACTTCGGAGCTTAATATAACGTTGCACTGCCAATATGCCAGTTCGTAACTCTCCATAAAAAAATCATTATTATTGTGGTCCAATGAAAAAATACTTACATGTTAAAATATACATAAATGAATTTAGGAAACATCATAATTTAAGTGTGGGGAAGGGAACCTTTAGGGTATAGTATTCTCAATTTTTATTTTTATTTTATATTTTTTTAGATGTATATTTTTTTAATTTTTGCGTGTTTATTAAATTTTGAGCTGAAATGATTATCAATTATAATTTATTCCATGATACTGAGCTTAAATTAATTCTTAAAAATGACTGTTTTCAATTTCTAATCTTTGTGGTATTTCATGAAAATTCCTCTAATTTTTGAATCCCGTGCCATAATTAACTACCTTTATCTACTTTATCTTTGAAATCACTTTCCCATGAGGCATATGGACATTTTTTTTCATATTAATTACATTCAACTCACTTATTTAGATAAAAAAACCATGGTTATTTTTATTATTATTTGTTTTATTCCTATAAAAACATTAATATTTGATGTATTTTTGATTAAAATTATTGAGGTCTTCATTATGTTTAAAGACACCTTTTAAAAAAATTACTTTTATTATGGCCTTCCACGTAAATTTAATCCTTTTATCCATTATAATACATGAATATCCTATTAGTTTAGCCACATTAATTACAATTTTCTCTATCTAACATTCTCTTAAAGTAAAATTTCATGATCTAATTGAACACAAGTGTAGGGAAAAGTTTTCTTATGTTATGATACCTCATTTGGTGATACATTGGATGGAAAATAAAATGTAGAAGAGATTATTTTATAGTTTAAAAAATCATTATATTGATTTTTTTTTGGAAATTTTATGATAAAAGAAGTTGTGCATTGCTGGAGCTTCCAAAGGAGATAGAAAGTTGTTCCTATCTAGAGATTTCAAGAAAAAATTATGTTTGAGGAGATTTAAATTTTTTCTACTGAACTATTGATGGTGTTTGATGTACATGAAATTTTAATACATTATTATATATGATTTTCTACTATGAGTAGTGATGAGGGGAACATACATGATTTAAAATTATATTCATGCTTTTTTTAAAAAATAGAAGACCCTCCTTATTCGGGCACAAAATTTTTTGACATATAAATCCCACCAAAAAAATCATAGAACAATCCTGAAAAGTTCTTATGATAATAACATGTTCTTTTCTCACATTGGGTATAGATATAGAAATTTATCAATCCTATTTTAACCCTTATGTGATTTTTCATTAGAAAATAATCGTTGAAAAAAATTAAAATTTGTGAGATGAGAGAAAATAAACACAAATTATGTAACTTAAATTAATGGGAGAATAAATTAAGTGAAATTATATTAAAGTATGTGAATGGATTACTTGAAATAATTGTTTTTTAATAGGCATCCTTTCTTTTGCTTCTTATTAGAAAAAATTTGTAGATCAATTGAGTAAGTGTTTTTAATATTATTGGATTTAATTTTAATGATTACTTATCCAAGAGTCCAAGTAATATATGTGGTGGAATTGATGGAAGTAATATTTTCATCATTTTAAATATTTTTTTCAAATATTTAATCTATAAAAATTTATCACTGAGAGATATTTTCATCAGTTTTTGGATTTACAGTGTGTTTTGGGATTAAATGTAAAAATTGCTTAATTCTGTAATGTTAAGTTATTTTAATCCATTTGGTATTTAGATCATAAATTTTAAAATTTTGATATAATTGATGTGATTTTTTGGATTCACTGATATGTGATATACAAATTTCCCTTCTAGATATCGAGAAAATTCAAACATTTAAAGGCCCAAAAAAAACCAATCATTGTTAAAAACCTTTCGGGTGATCAGAGAGGACCCAACATTCAGAAATGATTCATAACCCAGGATAAACACATCCAATTTAATAGATTCTATATGTATTTTAAATAGTACTCCTATGATCATATCTACTTTAAATTACATGTAGTTATTCACTCATCAAGGTGGCTGTTGAAAGATTATAATTGAAGGATGATTTATGGAATCCTAGGCCATAAAAAGTTATACGCATTAATTATTCCATAACTTCTTTTATACATGTATAATTAATGTGATATTTTGGGGGGATGATAGAAAATTAAATTTATATATTACTATAATAATGTCCCTTAACATTATTTATAGATAACATATTCTAAATAAATCAATTTTTTGGAGTACAGATTCTGCTGGACAACTATTCTATTTTTCTATTCTTTTCTTTTTTTAGTTTTGAAATGAATTATTCATCCCTATTCATATATATTACCCTTATCAATACAGTTTAAAAAATTTGATTTATTTTGAAAGGGTTGGTTATTGATTTTATAATTCTTAAGTTCTTTCACTTAATTTAGTGAAATATCTTTCCCTCTTCATTGATGATGTACTCAATTTCATATAGAAATATTTATTATCAAGTACAATCATATTTGGTTTTTTATTTTTTTATTGATTTTTTATTTATTCAATGATCATTATATTTCTCCAGAAGATTCTAGTTTAAATACGATGGACCATACCAGGTATTAGTGGTGAAGTACTCAACAATATTTAGTATGTGTGAAAGGGGTAGTGGATGCCCTTTATTGTTTGGAATAAACAAGACCTTATCAGGTATTTCTTATTCCATTTGATGATATTCATTTCATCTCTCTTACAAAAGGAAAAATAGTAGAAAAATCTAAGATCTTGGTATGTTTTTATCTCACCATCACAATTTTACCAACAGATTGAGTGGAAATGATCAAGGAATCTCAATTTAATTAACTTATTATAAGATGTTTTAATTAAATAAAACATGGAAAACATTGAAATTGGAAAAGAAACCCCAGTCTGATCACTATTATCATATCATAGTTTTAAATCACATTAGATTAAAATTTTATTTCAATATTTTTCTTAATTTTTTTTTTATTTTGTTTCATTCAAAACCAAACATTCCAAAAACACTACATTTTCCCTCAAATTAAAAAGTGGAAAACAATTTTGTGTGAAATCATATTCGAGAGAATACCTATGGTTAATCACTATACTATACATAGGTAATATAAAAAATTGTTTTTCCATGACCAAAGATCAATGTGCATCAGAGATCTCAACAAAACCTTATTCTCATAAATGAATAATGTAATATTTTATATTTATATAGATTAAGGAACCCATACTGATAGAATAGTATCTCGAACCTTGGAAGAGTAACATGACCATTTTTGAATATTAATACATCTAATAGAATAGTAACCAAACCTATGAAAGTATAAATAGAATTTAGGTAACTTATAAATAAAAATATGATATAATTATATCATAATATAAGTAAATAAATGTTTTAAACATGTTAAATTAAGGGTTGATATTTTGGAGACCATAATGGTTTATTTAAGACTTTATTATTAATATAATGATTTAAAATAAAAAACATTTTCATTAAATTGATTAATAATTTAATATTTTATTTTCTTATTATTATAAAATAAATTTATGAGATATTAATAATTTTTCAGTGTCGTAAAATTTTTTATAATAATAAAATTGGTTTTTTTGAATAAATGATGATTTTATTTAGAAATTAAATTTCCCATAATTAAAAAATTATTTTCAAAAAAAAGATTAAATTTTTTAAATCATAATTTATAAATTTTTCCCTGGTGATTTTCTAGTAATATTCAGAAATACATCAAATTTCTCTTGAATAGTAAAAATACAGTTTTTGAAAAACCAGTGTAACATAAATTACATCATTCCTAATATATTAAGGTAGTAATGATTTCAATAAATTCAAGTTAGGATATCATGTATTTAATTTTAAAAATTATTTGTTAAAATAAAATAAACTCATTTTTCAATCCGAAAAAAGTATTTTCAAAAATCTAATATCAAATGTGATTACATAAAATATCAAATTTTCTCTCTTTCCACATTCCTTTTTAATAAAATAATGAATTAAAATTATAAAGGTGTATAAATGTCTTATAAACATTATATAATAATAAATATATGATTTATATTGTATGAAATTTATGTTTACATGTCTATCATTTGATATATTTTTTATTTAATATTTTATTCAAAAAATACCCCTCTCCTAACATATAAATAATCCATGTTCCTTATCATGTAAAACCACTCATTTAAACCTTTACAAAGACAAATATATTCCCAAATACTACCTATTAATCCTAATAGAAATCCTATGGACGTTATGGATCCATCAAACTCTAATAGCCAAGGTAGTTATAATGTCGTGCAAGAGAAGTTACACCAATGAAAGATTAAGTCTCCATTAACTACTCCCTCTTTTATTATTCTCCTTATTCTTTTACCAATTACATCCAAAACCATATACTATAAAATTAATCATTTAGTAATTTAAAGTTATATTAAATATGTTAAACTAATAAAAGTATGATATATATGAAATTTATAAATTTCATACACCCTTTTCCTGCTCTCACAACAGTGCCCCGTTAAAGGTTGGTTAACCACCTATAGAGACATTGTCAAAAAAATTATTATAACCAACATTATGTATGGAAAATATGAATTATACATAATATATAAATATGAAATTAAATTTATTATATTATTATATAATTAATAATAATAATATATAATTTATATTTAATAAAATATAAAAATTTAGGTGAAATGGGGAATGTTTAAGAATAACATTATATCAAAATGATTCAATTTCATCAAAAAAATTTGAAATTAAATCTCATAATTACAATTTATAAATAGTTTTACATATAAATATAATTAAATTATATAACTGAGATTTAATGAATATATATTTTTTATTTATGAGGCATAAAAGCAATGTAATTAAGTGGGAATTAAGGTAAGGGGATTCTTAAACCCAACTCCATTTCTGGGGGTTTTTATTCATTATCAAAAAATTTTGTATGCATATTCATTTAATTTTTCTTAAATATAATTTACTTATTTAATTTTTATTTCAATGATATACATGTTTTTAACATGATTTTAGGAAAAAATATAATTATTTTACAAAATAATTATTCCTTCCAAAATACATCTCAACTCCCTTGAGACTGTTTCTTATTTACTAAAGATTGATGCTTATTATGCCACGTATTTATATTAAATTTTTCATTTTGGAACCAAAAAGTTTATTCATGACTATATTCATTGTGAAATTATACCCATTCCTTACCATGGGTTATTTTCTATCTAATATTTAAATGTTTCTTATGTGATATACATGATTATGTAAATATAATGATGTGGCAGAAGTACCCATAATTATATAGAGATCTAAATCATTGGTTAATTTGATGTATCTCATGATATAATTAGAAATATTCATGAAAATTATGATAGATTTTTTTTCATAATTATGATGTTATGATTATGCACATTTGTTAGGTGTGAAGATGATGTTGGATTTGTTCACAACAATGTGAGTTATTTGACCACTAAGACATGATGTTTCATTTTTATGCATTTAAACATTCCTTTAATTTATATAATTCTTCCTATAATTATTATTATGGTTATCCAATTATTATTTTTGATGGTGATGATTATTATCACCCATGTTATATTGATCCATGTCCTTAAATATCCTCTTACTGGGCTTTTAAATAACCCCTTTCATTGATGTACATCTTCAAGTGATTACTTGATCAAAGGAGAATATACGGGACAATAAGAATCTATAGAATAAGTAATTAAATAATTTTTATGTTTTATTATTTAAAATTTATCTATGGTATTAATTTTAACCAGAAACTAGATCATTGGGTCCTGGTTTTGTATGCTATTATTTTGTTTATCTTTAAAATGATGTAAGAGTCATATAAGAAAAAATAGGGCCTCTATAGGATGGACATAATAAATTTCCTTTTCAACTTAAAAATACATTATATATATTACTCTAAAGTTATCATACCATTATGGATGAATTATGTGAGTAGAAAATTAAATAAGAAAATAAAATTAGAGAGGTTATTTGAGAAAATTACATCTTGAATATCATCTCTTTAATGGCCCCCTTGAGAACCTTTTATTTGATATTTTTTTATAGAAATAATCACATGGACTTGGGTAGTGTTATGTGGATATGGTTTTGAAGATATTTGAGAAGAATAAATGATTATTAGGAGAAATGGGTTGGTGACAGGTGGTATTTATACTTGAGGAGGGGTGGGTTTAAGTGATTATATAATGATTATTTCATATTTAAAGAAAACCACATTTAGGTGGGATTAATTACCAATAATTAGATTGATAATAAATGTTTTAAAGTGTTTTAATGGTTTAGGAACACATCAGACACCTATTTAATGTTTAAAATTTTGTTGTTATTTTAAGATTTTACCTTTTAACTTTAACTCGTTTCATTATTTTACCTATACTACGATAATGTTTTTTACCATGGTGATTTTTTTGTTAATAAAAATAAAAATGTCCCTAAATCCAAATTTTTAATTTATTATTATAAATATTTTTTTGATCAAATTCAATTCTTAGAACTAGAAAAAATATATTTAAAATTAGTCATGTAGATGCAACGAGAAACCGGGTTTTTAAAGTGAAATAGTTTAATTGTTTGAAATGTTTTTATATTTAATTTCAATCTAATAGCTATTAAAATGACTTAAATTGTACTCATTGATGTATAATTGAACTAATTATACATTAAAACCAAATTAATATATAATTTAACTATTTAAATAAATTATATGACAAAGCAATTTTCAATTAAAAATTAGTATTTTCCACTATTTATAAAATTTTTAAAACTTCTCAAAAAAATACCCAAATTACACCCTATGATAATTTTGATATTTTTATTTCTATATGAATTATTATTTTTCAAATAAATTTATAAAATTTACAAAATATAGTTTTTAATTGTTGTGTTGTTAAAAGGATACAAAAATGCCTTTTAGAAAAATATAGTTTTTTTGCTTAAAATATGATTTATTATTATCTTATGCCTATATAAATTATTAGATGAATTTTATTTTTTTTGAATATATACCATATAAATTTAATTAATATATTTCACTAATAGTGATTAATTTAATTTATTTTGATAAAATGTTATTATAGACCTAAAAATTGTATTTTTATAAAAACACATCCTTTATATTAAATTGGTTTTTATTTTTATTTCTAATAAATTTGTAACCAATTAATTAATTTGATTAACATGTTTAAGCTATATTTTAATAATTTATCAAATATCATTTATTCTCAAAATTCTAATGGATAAGTGACATTTATCACATTTAAGTAATAATATTTTTTTTTGTTTATTTAAGATCGATGTGGAATATCTTATATGATATGGAACATATTGTTTCATTTTAAAAATATTATGATGTTACATTCCTCCAACCCTTTAATAAATTGCTTCCATGAAATTTGAACTCTGGCTTGGTAACCATGGTTCGACTATTCAAAATAGATTTTTTGAAATCCCACATAAGAATAAGGATCAATAAAATATCCATATGAAACAAAATAAATAAAATTATGAAGGTAACCTGAGATAACACATTCTATGGTTCCATGTATGAAAACATGAAATGGAAGAGAAAACTCACTACCATGTTTTGATTGATAGGGATAGAGAACATGGTCATGATAAAATATACAATCGCAAAACCATAAATATGTTATGGGTTAAATGGTCATTGATTTCTTAGTAATAAAAGTAAATGAATAACATATTTCAATAAAAATAGAGATCCATGAGTTGAGGAATTACTTTATGACATAGACTATGAACTAATGGAAATGTACTTATGTTAAAATTACAATTTTATCCTTTAAGATATTTTTTAACCTCAATGGTTATCTTATACATTTCATTTTTCATGCCAAACCATATTTACCTCACCTTATTTATTCCAAAACTCGATTATATGTTTATATTTGACATTTATTCCCCTTATTATTTAACTAAAACAGTTCAAAGAAGAAATAACATTGTACCTTGATCATGGTGTCCTCCTAATTTCATTTTCATTTTGTTTACGTAGATATGTTGTCCAGACATTGTAAAAATGCATGAGATATTTTTGAATGTCCCTTACTTCCTTAGTCCAAATAAACCTTATGAATATTAGGTTGTATGGGTGTATTACAAAAATAGTTCTGGAAAATCTTTTTGTATGACTTATAATTTCAAAGAATCTTATAAAACATGATTTTAAAAAAACATTCAGGAAAATATTGTTTTGAAACATTCTATAATGAGTCCTTTTAAAATACCTTAAGTATGAAACGTAAGACTATAAGTCAAACCAGAATATAAATATTATACACAAGGGTCACTGGTAGAAATAGTGGCTTTAAATTTGGAGAAATGATGTCAGTTTTTTATAAACTGATGAAAAAAAGTTTGTGTGTGAGGTTTTTGGAATTGGTTTTAATGAGAAACAACATGAAATGTTTTTATATATAGTTTTTGGTTTTAGTTTTTCTAAAAAAAGATGCCAAAAACCACTCAAAAATTGTTTTATTCCATTGGGGTTTTAAAAAAACTGCCAACATAATTAAAAAAAAATATTGCTATCTGTTTTAAAAAAACAAACCCCAAAATGTTTAATTTTGAACACTTCAGCGTCAATTTTTCTAAAAAACTATGCAAAAAACATTTCAAAATTATTTGAGATTAGAAAACCCTCATTTTATTGGATCTACAAAACCTCTCTCTCCCAACTCGTGATGAATCCCTCCCAAATCATGATGACTCCAAAGGTATCCAAGTGATCCCCAACATCCATTGTTGCAGACTTTCTCTGATTTTCATGATCTACAATCTCTATTTTTCATCATCTACACTATTTCATCAACTAATGAATTATCTTTTCCTTGGAATCCAATTTTCAGCCAACATTCAACCATGTTTTGATTTTAAATTTTTTCATCTTTATTGTTTGTTTTTACGGTAATTTTTGTATAGATATTGCAGTGTCATTATTCAGATGAATTAAAGGGATCAATATTCATATTAAGGATCCATTTTACTTTTTGAACTCTGAATTTTGTATGTTTTATTTAATTTAGATGAAAAATTATTTATCATTTAATTATATTTTTGTGTTGTTTCAATTATTAGTTTTTAGTTTATTGTGATTTATAAATGTTTTTGTAAATTATATTTTATTTTAAAAAAATTATTTTTAAAAATTATCAAGTAATAATGATATTATGAAATGAAAAATGATATATAGTGTCTTGATTCATAAATAAAATGGGCATCACATGTAAAGACTCTATATTTTCACTTGTTAAATTAATGAAATCTTCAATTCTTTTGACACATGTAACACCAAACTAATGTAACAAATATGTAAAATGAACTAATAAATGTTAGTTTATTTAAAACAATTAAATTTTAATATCAACAAAAACACATGTATATAATTTGAAAATAAAAATTTTACTATTTGTAAATGTATTTAATATATGATGTTTCCTATTTGATTACCAATAGTTTTTATTAAATTTATTTATGTTTACAATTTATCTATATATATATATCATTATATGTTTTAATGTATTACAAATTATATTGTGATATTAGGTATTTAATTGATCATAATTAGATAAATTTATGATAAAACACTCATGAATATGAAAAGGAGTTGATGAATTAATGGAATTTTCCAAACAAAATATTCAAAACATTGATTTGATTTCCTATCCATGTGTGATGTATTTGAATATTAGAAAGCTAAACTCTATATGAATCATGTATAATCTCATTTATTATAGTTTTGGATTTAATTATACATGTTGGATCTAACTTGGTGAATGGAATTAAAATTCATTATCCAATATTGATGAAAATATTCATAATGAGGGATAAAATAATATTTGAGAATTAATTCATGATTTTTGGTGTTGAAACCATAAAAAAACAAAAATTGTTGAATGATTATATGGAGATTTTGAGAAACAATTATTCCCAGGTTGTAGTAAATATGTATTTTTATTAGTAGTTTTGTGATTTGTTAACTTGAGAACCTAAATGGGTGGAGTGATAAAAGTTTCTCCAACTTACTTGAGCTTTTAAAAGAGATACTTATAGAATGAAATAGGCTTCCATATTCCAATTATAATGAGAAGAAAATATTATACCCAATGGGATTGGGGTATAAAAAGATACATGGTTTCACCAATGATCATGTGTTTTATAGGGTATAATATAAATATTTATGAAGCTGTCATACATGTGGGAAATCACACTATAAGTGGGATGAAAAAGTTAACTCATATTCATTATCATTTATTGACATATAAGCTCCTGAAAAATCAATTTTTTAATTTCTAATGATATCATCCAGTAATTCATTCATACAATAATTATAATTCACATATGATTCATTCTTAGGTACTAGAATCACAACTACTTCTAATGAAATTTGGTACCTTCCAATAATTCTTTATTTGAAGTGTATTTTTTCATATTAAATTGATGTAAAAAGGTCATGATGTCATTCATATGAAAAATTATCTAATGGTGACTTATGCCACCCTACTAATTCACCATAGTTGAAAATATTTTAAACACAATTTTTTGATTTTTAAGTTATGTTATAAATCCCAGCATGGGATTGTGTACTGATGGAATGAATCCTTATCGAATTCTAAGAAACCAACATAGTTCATGATCTATTTTGTTGGTAGTTTATAACATGTCCTCGCATCTATATTGGTGGAAAAAATATTTTGTGATTAGCTTGATGGTTTCTGGTCCAAAACATCATGTAAATGATATAGAATTGTATCTTTCACCATTGGTTGATGATTTAAAACTGCTATGAGAGATACGTGTTAAAGTTTTCGATGCATAAAAGAATTTTTTTTCATACTATGATTATATTCACTATAAATGAAATTATGACATATGGAAACTTATCTGGATATAGTGTTATGGGACATAAAGCATGTCCAAATTTTGAAGAATATACTTCATATTATATTTTACAAAATGGAAGAAAGATAGTGTATATGGGTCATTAAAGATTTTTTTCCAATTGATCATTATTATCATAGATTAATAATATAATTAAATGGTTTAAAGAAATATAACCTTACCCTCAACCATTTTCATTTGAATAATATTACAATAGGGTGAAAAATATTGACTTGTCATTTGGAAAGAGAAGAAGTTCTATTCTTAAAAAAATTATCTGGAAGAAACAGTCTATATTTATCGAACTATATTATTAGAGATATTTAGAGGAAAAACATAACATTAATGTTATGCATGTTTATAAAAACATATGTGATAGTTCTATTGGAACTTTATTAGGCATAAAATGTAAGACGAAAGATGTATTTGATGGTATATTGGACTTGATATCAATGGGAATATGTTTGGAGTTAGATCCCACTATGAAAGGAAACCTGACATATTTACCTTCGTATTTTCACACATTAATAAATATTGAGAAGATTATTATTTTTGAATGTATTAATGTTTTTAAAGTACCCACTATTTATTCTACAAATGTGAAGAATTTAGTGTCATTGAAGGATAGTAAATTAGTAGGTATGAAATCTCATAATTGTCAGGTATTGATGCAAAAAATTCTACCCATCACACTATGTGGTATATTGTTGAGAACTATCAAAATGTCTATCATCAAGTTATGTAATTTTTTCAAATCCATTTGTAGTAATGTTTTTGATCCAAATTTGTTTAATGTGTTTGAGAATGAAGTAGCCCTTATTCTTTTTCAACTAGAAATTTATTTCCCACCTTCATTTTTTGATATAATGGTTCATCTTGTGATTCATTTTGAGTGTCAGATAAGAATATGGGGGAATATTTATTTACGTTGGATATATCATTCTGAAATATATATGAAAATTTTGAATGGATATGTTAAAAATAATTATTGACCAGAGGCTTCTATTGTTTAGAAATATGTATCAGAAGAGGTTATTGAGTTCTTTATTGATTATTTGTATGAAGTGGAGCATATTGGTCTCCATATATGTTGATATATGACAGTTGATAGTGAAGGTAGAGGGATTATAGGTTTAAAGGTAAATATAATTCCACATGATGAAGTGATGTAGGAACATTTATACATTTTGAAAAACATAGATGAGGTTAAATAATATATATCATCACATATTGTAGAATTAAATTTATTATATCTGAAAAGAAGTGAAAAGTGGTTGATGATTGATCATAAAATGAAAATTCTTTCATGGTTTAAAGAGAAATTCCTCACATATATATCTTCATCAGAAACATTGAAATGGTGTTTATGAGTCACATATCTTAATGTGATCACAAGGTCTAGTTTTTATTTTAATGGGTACACATTTTACATAAAGAAGTTGAATGACAAGAGTATCATTCAAAATATTGGTGTGGTGGTTGTCACTAAAGGTCTGCATTTTTTGATTTCAAAAGATAAAAACCAAAATTTTCCATCACTACCATATTTTTGAGTTCTTTAAGACATATGGGAAATTTATTATATTATATTTTTAGTCACCATGATTAAGAGTAATTGGGTTGTAAGTAATAGTGGTGTTAAAAATGATGATTATGGGTTTAAATTGGTTGATTTAAAAGGATTTAGTTGCAATGAGGAACCTCTAATCCTAGCCACACATGAAAAAAAATATTTTAGGTCATAAATCCATTGAATGAATAGTGGTCCATCATTTTACAAGGGAAAATAATCAATTTGGACAATGAAGTTTATGATGATGTCATTTATTTACAGTAGTCTTCTTCATATATTACACAATTTTTGGATAACAGTGACTCTAACGTAGACATAGTGCATGAAATATGAAATTATCATGATGAAGGGATATGGGAAAATACTAAAGTACTCTCCTAATTAATCTGGTAATTATGTACTTTATATTTCTTTTTTAAAATGTTCATGTGTAAAAACTATATTATTTAATAACTATTGGATATTTAATTAGACATGTTTGATAATTTATTTTATTTTTTTGTTAAATTTTGATATTCAACTATTATAGTTAATCATTTTTTCATTTAAACATCTAACGTACATTATTATATTTTGGTTTAGTTTACACATATGAGAACACATTTTCAAACATTGATATTTTAAATTTTAAATTTTTACATCATTTTAGAAGTAATATTTATATTTAATAGTTCAAATTGAATACTTTTTGGGTCAACAATCATAAAATTATGTTTTTAAAACCATACTCATGATTTCCACATTTTTTACATATATGTTTTTTTTTGATGTTTTCTAACTACCAAATTCTCTAATAATATTCAGTTACACATAAATTTCACTAAATTTTCCTATTACAATGAAAAATATAGATACATATACATATGAACATCAATAGAGGTATTAGTCTTTTTTTTCATATTATTAAATATCTAATAACATAATTAGCTATAGAAAGATATATTTTAATTTACAAAATAATAATAATTACAGGACTATTGATTAGACTTCAGTCGTGGAGTCTTATTTATTTAGTATTCAGAGATCAAATCCTCAAAATGTTAAACGTTTCATTACATGTTTACCAAAACTATAAATTTATCATGGAGTGGATATATTACATATTAATTTTGATGATAATAATAATACAAATGAACCAAATTCAATGTAATTTATTATCTATATTGGCACGCAAAGCTGTTATAAAATAAACATTTTATATCATGACTGTAATTCTGTAAAAAAGATGGTGATATATCAACTTTGGCAAGCCGCGAAGTTAAAATATCTCAATTGATTTATTTTATCTCATTTTTCAAATATGATATATTTTAAATAACTAATATTTATGTCATGGAACTATAGATGATATTGAATTTTAAAGAAACAAAAGTAGTTAAGAAAAGATACCTTACATTAGTGGTGTTTTAATGGAGGGATTTTAAAATGAATTTTACAAAAAATTATGTGTTTGGAAATACACAACATGAAAACCCATTACTCAAGTATCCAATTTTGGATGAAGATACATGGAATAAATTTGTTTCCACCCTACATGATGAAACCTTTAAATTATGATAATTATGTTATATTATTTTGTAAAATTTCTTATATATGTACCTAATTACTTATTAGTTTACATTTTATATCACAAGCCTCTAGAAAATCCAATAAAGAAATTCAACTGAAGAATGTTTACCTTCATACATAATCATGTGGAGGGTATCATTTTTTAGAGAAAAAAAATTATTGGGTAAAATATTGAAGCACTAATATCTCACGCCACTAGTGGTTCTTATGGTGGTCAATTGGTCCTCCATCTCCAACCACCAGCCATGATAAATGGAAAAGTGTGAGAAGAAGAAAAAATGAAAATTATCATTTAGAGAAAGATATGGAATTAGAAGAAAAAATGTTAAGTAAATAATTATTATTTTTCTTGAATTTTGGTAATTTACAAATTAAAAATAGTAATATGACATTTATTTTTTAATTTCAGGATGATATTTAGGAGCAATCAACAGATGGAAATTTTATCCCTAAGGGTAGGATGGACATACTAGACACTACATTTGGAAAGCCAGAACACCCCATCTGCCTAAGAGGATATGAGGTAGGTGTTAGTATTCAAAAAGTTTTTGGTTATTAAAGTAAACAATCAAGAGACACAAAAATTGAATCCTTACAAGCTTAGCTGAAGGATATGAAAGAGTCCGTAGGTGATCAAATTCAAGCAGTTGTGCAATAGGATATGTTAGAAAAAATGATGAGATAATCACAATTTTCATGACCTTCCCAACCCGCCCAGTCTTCCCAGCCTACATACAAAGATCCTCCACCTCCTAGATCTGACCCAACCTTATACTGTGAATTTTATATAGAAGATCCTGATGTACATTTTATAGAATTTGGAGTCGTGCATTTTTGGGGGATTTTTTTACATCACCATACTATTCATATGGGTTAGGTTAGATTATCGATACATGATATTATTTATTCCAACACTCTACTACCATTCCCTACCATGGAGATTACTAGAGTTGGGGATTGTATGGGTCATTTTTTACTTTTTACACATATCCTTCTTTGTCATCTTTCATTTGAGGTATGTATTTTATAAATTTTAATTACATCTTATAAAAAATTACTTATATTTTTTTTCTATTATTTAACTTATATAGGAGTATCTAAAATCCAAATAAATAGAACAAAGGAAACAAAATGATCAGGAGTAAACAATTTTTGATACATTAGATATTTCTAATGGGATAGAAATATTATCACAAGTTTCAACTTCCTTGGATAATATCTACGAGTTTCAGATGTCATCCTATATATGTGGAAGATACTATACATCAATAATATTCTGAAAATATACAATGGATCTAATTAAGTTAAAGAGATCCCTATGAATGTCTTGCTGTTGTTTTCCATGTAAGTAAATTGACACCTCAATTTTTATTTTTTAAATTAATGATGATTTAAATTGAATAACTATGTTAGATTTTTAATTATGTATCTACTCATGATACTTATTCAAAATGATAGAACATGTGTTTATGGTTTTATATATCCAAAATATATTTCAATGGATGTTCAATATGTGTCAACTGAAAATAGAGTGGCATATATATGTGACAAGTCATCAATGATAAATATTGGGTGTTGGTTTATGCCATTTCATGATGGATAAGAGAAGAAAAAAAATTGTGATCTAATGTTTATTATAGTGTCATTAAATGTGAACATTTTTTATTGTAGGTTTCATTGGATGTTAGGTATATTCTACCCAAGTGAAAACACATTATATTGGTTTTTCTCTTTATTAGGTCGTGTCCGTAGAAAAATTTTCACCTTGTTAGACAAGTAAGTTTTATGTTTTTTATATGATCATTATGTTTAATTATCAATTTTTATACATGTATTATTATTTTTTATGTATGTAAATTCATGTGTTGGAAAAAATTAACAAAGATCACTTGTCAATACATAATCCAAATGAAATAAAATATGTGAAAGTAAAGGTAATTATTTTCAATATTAGCTATTATTTTTATTTTTTGGATATATATATATGCATATATATATTGGTTTTTATTATCAAGATACTATTTTATTAATTTTCGTGTCATCATTAACAAGGATATGTTAAATGTTGTTATTATGTTCTACAATTCATTTATGAGATAATAAAAAATGGGGTAATGACTGATTATGATGAGGTTTGTCATTTTAATTATTTTATATTTTCTATCATAGTATTATATTTTTTAACCTTATATAATTCAAGATCATTGTATATGTTACATGATTTTGATTATTACATAAAACAATATCTTGACTATCTTAATCTTTTGTTTGTGAACTACTTGTTTTGTATGATTTGGATTTAAGGTATGTATATTCTTTTGTTTCTAATTACTATTACATTTTCTTCATAAAATATGTTCAAAAAAATTATAATTATTTTGTAATAATAGCTGTTTTAACATAATGATATCAAATTAATTGTTCAACAATAACCAATAATCATCATGTTGTAAATTTCAGGTATGTATTTTTTAATTCTACTATATAATACAAATGTGTAGGTAATATTTTGATTAACAAGATAAAAGTATGTATTTTTGGTATATTTTTAGTCAATGTTATAGGATGTTTTATTGTTTTATATTGGTTTCTATTACAGGGATTTTTATTATTATGGGGATGAAAGTTTCAAATATTTCTAATTTTTTTAACGTTCGGTGTCAGTTTTTAGAGAAACTGGTGCTAAATCATTAAAATAAACTAAGAACCCATTGTAACGTCAATTTTTAGAGGAAAACGAAATAAAAAATAAAACCAAAATGGTTTTTGGTGTCATTTTTTATATAAAATGATGCCCAAAAGTAAGAAAACTATCATTTTTTTGGCGTCGAAATGCGGAAAACCTTATTTTTTACGTCACATGTATTGACGTTGGTTAAAAACCAACGTCAAAATTGAAAAAAAATTGACGTTAAATAATCTTTTTTCACTAGTGGGTATCCTTTTTTGGTAGTTATATTGAAATCACAATCTACTTAAAATTCTTGTGATTTGGTAAAATATTTTAAAATTCTTTGATGATATTTACCTTTTTGGAAAAGACAAGAAAATTGAGAAATTAAAATTTGATTGAAAAAAACCCATGAAACATGGTGTTTTAGAGGTATAGAGGTGGTGTTTGATATTTTATAAAATTTTATTCAGGATATTTTTATGTTAGATTTTTTTTTAATCACGAGTACATTAATTTGAAATAATTATTTCAAACAAGTCATAAAGAAGAAATGAAAATATTTTTCGAGATCCTCCTCCTTCCATTTGGAACTAAATTTCCTTGATCTGAAAAAAGTTATTAATCAAGGATTTTATTGAAATAATATATATTGAATTGTATCCTATGTTTAAACAAAATTCCTAATCCATAATGTTTTCTAAATAGTTCTATGGTACTATCTCTAAAGACTCAGCATTAAATGTTTCATATTCTTGTGATTTTAAACTAGAATTCACATACCATGAATCATTTTAGTTTAGAGTTTAATATAATTATGAATAACTATTATATAATAAACTATTACTTAATATGTAGAAACTTATTCCCATATCCATTTTTTTCCATAAAATAAAAAAACCATAAAAATACAACAAGAATTATTTTTATGGTTAATATTTAAAATTTCCCTTTTATCTCATCCTTGTCTATATTCTCACATAAATCCTATGATTTTTTTTTTAAAATGTTATGAGAAAAAAATATCAATTAGGGACACAAAATAATGAAAAAATTTAGTTTTGTGAAAGACCAGAGAACAAATTTCATAAAAAAATTATTAAAAATACAACTTTCTATTTGAAAAAAGGAATCTTCTTTAAAAAAATATCAATATCTTACCTTTTTCAAATAAATATATTCCCATGAAAAATAATTTGAAATAATTTAATATATATGTATGAAACATGTGAAATCAATTTATGTCTCACTATTACAAATGAATTAACAAATTTGGCCAACCTCCAACTCCGGAGTACCCAATGCATTTAAGGTTATAATGTAACAACCCGTCCTTGGTTTATCATAGAACCACCCTTCATTAGTTTATCATATAAAAATACACCATTGGTTTATCAAATAACCACTGGATATTATTTTATCACATAACCACCCGTCATTATAAATAATTCCCAATAACCACAACATAAACATAAATCATGAATGATTTCTTTTTAAAAACACTCTTGGAATAAAATAAACTTTTCATTTTGAAATCACCCATTTTTAAAATCCACACACATAAAATTTAAATAATTTTATTTGAAAGTAACCATATAAACATGTAAGTTAATATTTAAAATATTATTTTGACAATAAATGAGTAATTTATGTTCATTCCATATATGGAAAAACAGTTAACATTAGAAGTGAACTTTTAAAAGAAAGTCTCATGTAAATATCATATCATTGAAGTGAGAATAAATCTAATGAATCTATTATGTGTATCCAATGTAAATTCACATCAATAAATTTTAAATTAAAATTAATAAGTTAAAAATTCATTTCACACATAATACTATCCTGAAAAAATCAAGAAGTATTTGATTAACCAAAATAATGGAAATTGGATTAAGAATTCCCTTACCTTAGGTTCAAATTAATATGAATGAGTTCAAAACTACTATATAATGGTTTGAAGAATATTATTAACTCATTAAAGAAATATAGTCATATTTATAACAACATATTTGATGATTTAATAACATATTATGTCCCATTCATTAATAATATTTCATTATTCTCATGGTTTTGGGTGCGTTCGTTTCATGATCCGTTCATTTGTGTAAAATTATGGATGTTCAAATAAAAATGGATTACCAAAAAAAAAGAGGAATTAAATAGTATTTATGAAATTCTATAATTATTAATGGTATCATATATATGTTTAATTTATTGTATGAGTATGATTCATTTGATAAAATGTTAATGATAAATGTTAAGTTTATTTTGGAATTTTTTCCAAATACCATGAACTAATTTCATTTTATTTAATATTTTAAGTATATATTAGTTTAAAAACATTAAATAGGTTATAATATACCTATTAAAATATTATTTAACCAGAATTATCATTTTATTATCATCCATGAATGTGGTAATGGAAAATAAAAAAAAACATTATTAACAGAGATGATTAACGGGCATAATATGGAAAATAGTTCTTTATCTATTATTAAAAGGATGTAATAAAAAGGATTAATAAAATTTATTTCATTATAAATATAAAAATATATTATATAATTGATTATATAGTTACCACAAATTTATGGATGTAGTAGGCAAGGATAAAATAGGAGAAGAAAAGAAAATAAGAGAGGTGCCTTGAGAAAATTGACTGTTGAATATCACCTCTATGAAGGATCCCTTGATGGACTTAAATTTGGTATTTCTATAAGACGAGAAGAAAATGGAAGTGGGTAGAGTGGTAATGATATATTTTGGTATTTTTTTGGATATTCAATGATTTTGAGGATAAATGGGGTGGTGAGGGGTGATATTTATACTTAAGGAGGGGTGGTTATAAGTGATTATATAATTATTGTTTTATATTTAGAGCCAACTACATTGAGGTTTCATTAATTCCAAATAATTATATATTTAATTAATTTTTTAAAGTATGGTTATGATTAATCAACAAATCAACCACCCATTTAATGTTTTAATTTTAAGGTATTTTAATCATTCACCTTTTAACATTTACCTATTTCAATATTTACCCATAATTTGGTAAATGTTTTTTTCTACCATGGAAAATTTTTTATGCCTAAAAAACAAAATCAAATTAAGCCCTAATTTGTACCTTTGGATTAAAAATATGGATTCCATTTCACCAAATTCAATTCATATAATTAAAAAAGGTAAATTTTAAATTAATCCCACAAATACAATGAATAAGGGGGTTTTAAAGTGAAAATGTTCAAAAGTTTGAAATTTTTTTATAACCAATTTCAATGTGAAAATAAATATAATGACTTAAATTGTCTTAATTTATGTATAATTTAAATAAATATACTTTTATAAAAATTTAAAATATAATTTTACTATATAAATAAATTAGAAGAAACCACATTTTTTAATTTAAATACATTAATTTTATTTCTTTATAAAAAATAAAACTTATATAAAAAATAAAAATCATCACCCAAAGATAATTATAATTTACTGATTTTAAAAATGAAAATTATTTGGTCAAATAAAAATTTCAAAAGTGTTAAAATTTATATTCAAAATAGGTATGCCGTTAAAAGGTCAAAAAACATCCTTTTATAAAAATATAGAATTGTATTCTTAAAATAGGATTTATTATATTATTAATCCAAGAAAATTTTTTTGTTGAATTTAAAAATATTTGATTGAATATATCATCAATAAATTTAATTGATTTATTTTAAAAACAATGATTTATTTAATTTAATTTATGAAGATAAAATTTTATTATGGTCATAAAAATATTTTTTTAATTAAAACACATCCTTTATATTCAACAAGATTTTATTTTCATTTCTAATTAATTGGTATCCAATGAATTGTTTTGATAAATATTCAAAAAAATTATTTTCAGAATTTAGTTAATCTCATTCATCTCTTCCATTCAAATGGTTAGGTGACAACTATCACATTAAAATAATAATATTTATTCATTTAATTAAGTTAAATGTGGTGCATCTTGTATTATATTTAACACAATATTTCTTTTTAAAAATCTCATGATATTACAATGATTTTCACATGCTATGAGAAAACAGGCTCCAAAAATTTCCTCAAACTTATCTCCATCATTGTAATCAACAAGAGCATATGAAAACAATAGATAATTCTATGGGGTGAAACATTCAGTATCTTTTTAGGGAATAATTCTATAGGAAAAATGTTTCCTACTACAAAGTCTTGAATCCTATTAGACAATTATACTATTGTGTTAGTTTTTTCTCCATAGATTTACTTTGGTATACCAGAGTTCATGAAAATACATTTATCCTTACCTTTTAAAGTCTGGTTCATGCTATATGCATCTCCATTCTAATGTGATTTTTATAGTAATATTCTCTAAAGAATTATCCCCGTATTTTGATAGAAGTTCTCTAATATGATACCATTGTATTCACCACTAATATCTAATATTATAAATATTAATATATGAAAAAATTTAAATTATACCCAATATTTCCACCCTATAAAGGTGTCAAACCCATAATATGTATTTTTTAAAAAATAAACACATGTATTACACATGGTTTCATTAATGAATGTGATAATGTATCATGATCCTCCAATGGTTAAACTGAATTAGGTTCCCAAATTTCTATACAAAGTATCTCTAGAATTTGGGAAACTAGATTATATCTATTCATCTTGAATGAGACCCTATTTTTCTTTTTCAACACATATCTTTCACAACATCTAATAGTTGTATGATCGAGCTTCAGAATGACCTTACCTAGTAGAACCATCAGATTCTTCTCATTAAGTTAATCCAATGTACAATGATAGACCTTTTAATATTTAGTGGATAAAATTATAGTCATTTCACTCACATCTAAACATCCAGTCAGATAAATAGACCTATAATTTACTCCTCATACCATAACCATGTTTCCTAGATTTAGTTTCCAAACTCCATTATTGAAGGTAGTATTAAATATATCATCACCTATTTTACATTGAAATTTGATTCCTCTTATGTCCTTTCATGTGTCTCACTCCTTTCTACTACAGAATAATCATATTCATCATTCATAGATTTATATCTCACTTTATAAACACTTTGATAACTTATTTATTTGCTATATAAACTTCCCCAAATTTTCAATATATATATTATTTCATCTATTCGTGAGTGTTAGATGAATGGAAGGATGAAATAGAATCAAATACCCATGACTCCATCTGATTATGAATAGTGAATAGAATATTTCTAACACCTTCCATTATGTTAATATATTTTAATTATATGGAAGTCGTTCCTCCAATATTTAATTTTTGATTTTTAAAATTCCAATAGAGATATATTTTCTTACCAAAATTATAGAAGGTTATACGTAGAATCGTTTTCTATCCATGAATTTTCTCTCAAATCCTTTATTTTGATTATAGGAAATTAATATTATGAGGTAAAAATCCCCTTCCATTAGTATTCAACACACTACTTGAAGGTTATTTAACTTCTATAATTATGATCTCTTAATTGAGGATAAAATTATAGGTTACTTCTGGAAAAAATATCATACATTCCATATAAACTCCTTAGCATAGTAACCATTCTATACCAAGTCTTTGGTTAAGATAAGAGAATTAGTACACCGCACACATCATCAGAAAATGTCACATTTAATGACTCAATATGACTTCTAATTTTGTTGAATTTTTTCACATGATCTTCCACTAATTGTTTATCTGATAGCCTCATGATTTGAAAGTTCCTCAGCAAGAACACATTTTCTATTGTTTTTATTTTTCCATACATATCATCCAAGGCCTCCATAAGAGAAGTGGTAATCTTCTTCTAAATTTTGAAGGAAAAATTCTATGACAAAATCACTCTCACCAAACCCAGTGCTTTTCTGTCCATAATTTCCCATTCTTCATTCTCCATTTTTTGGGTTTATCATAGAATAAATGTTTTAGGTCTTATGGATTAGAATTTAATTTATGTACATATTCTAGAAAAAAAGTTGGTTCTATTAAACTAACTAATAAAAATCTTTATTTCAACTATTTTCATATCTTTTGATAATAGTAAAAAAATAGAATTCATTAAGACTCTATGTAAATTGATAAATTACATGAAATAATGTGTTTGTAAAAATATAAGGATTAAAAAAATATCATTTTTCTATAATAATACACCTTCTTAAAATATGATACAAAATACTGGATAATTGAACCCTGAGTTCACTAAAAGTTTGTATCCATTGGTATTTCAAAAAAATAGACTCTAAAACTACTAGATCATCCAACTCTATTTAATATCACTAGAATTAGGAATCAAGAAACATCCAAATCACTGATCAAAACATTAATCAAACATATAAGAAATTATTCTAAAATTGGAAATAAATTACATTAGTTTAACATAATTTAGACATTCATCATATATACCAAGGATAAAACTTATAACTCTTACATATATTTTAAGATCATATTTTTCAAACATGTATCTTAATAAGACTATGTTTGACTTTTTTTAATTTAGTAAAATATAAAACTTCATATATAGAGAGCCCATCAGCTGGTCCCACATCCTTTTAAGGATGTTCATAGCTAGTCAAACATATAACCTCAATGTAATTTTTTTAGACATCCATCCATTAACTTCATAATTTATTTTATTCTTCCACTAACTTATCTATACTAGTCGATTCATAGTTCACCACACCCAAATTCCAATATTATCAACATCCATAAGAACATCATGAACTTCTTGTGGTCAGAGCCATAATGTTGAAGGTTTATGTTTTCATTGTTCTGTTAAGTTTTAAAGAAGCTACTAGAGACTGATCTACTAAAAATAAAACTTCACATTACTTGAATAAACATTATGATCCCAAAATTTCTTTCCCATTATGTTTATTTATCTTCTAATTCACATTTCTTATCTTTTCCATTATTTTAATGATTTTTATTAGTGATTCTTTTAAAATTATTTGATTTCAAACTTCTAATTTCACCCATTGAAATTGATTATGAATTTTTTTTAATATCATGATTATCATACATGAGATTAAATTATAAGATTCAAAAAACATTTAATGGGGAAAACATAACACCCTGATATTTTAGTATGTATCAATTTAAAAAATATATCATATTGAATAGCATGTGATATATGAAACACTAAACTAATGTCTTTAATAATTTATTAAAATAATAGGTAAACATAAATACATTATTATAATATAATTTACAATCCACTATTTTTATAGTCATTGTAAAATGATATGAAATAATTTTAAGAATGCTTAATTTTTTAATTGGATATTTTATATAAATTTTGTTACCATTTATAATTTTTTTATTTTAGAAAATAAATATATGAATTTTAGAATTTTAATTTGTTAAAATGAATATTATTTTTTAATTCATAGTATCAATATATTCTTAGGGAATTTTTTTTAATTATTCTAGAAATCTTATTCTTCAGGTGAATAGTGAAAATATATCGAAAAAGCCCGAGAGCCAGGTGAAAACCTGCTCCCATAAGATTAAATAAAGAAAAGTTTAAACAATACAAACCACTCAGGAAAGGGGAGATTTACACAGCCTTGTATACACAATACCAATTCTATCATTGCAAACAAGATCATTGCAATAATCAGGAAGAACAAAGGACCAACTAGAGATCACCCAAAATTGCCCTTTTTGAGAGTGCATCCGTCACTTGATTTGCTTCCCTGAACACATGAGAGACTTCAAGGGTAATTTGTTCATTGATCTTTAAGGAACCAGTCCAAACAGGAAGCATCCTCCATGGAACTTTCCTGGACCGCTCTTTGAGGATCTGTACAGCAACAGAAGAGTCCGATTATATCCAAATATTCCTCCAACCATAACGAGTAGCATACCTTATTGCCTTTACCATAGCCCAAAGCTCCGCCTCAAGAGCGTGGCTATTTCCAATGTAATGAAAGAAACATCCCTTTACAAATCCTTGAGATGTCCTGAAGATGCCTCCAAATCCAGTAGGCCCCGACGCGCTAGAGGCAGCTCCATCCACATTCACATTTAAGTAGTAATTGATTGGAGGGATCCACCTAATATATTTCATCACCTTAGGCATCCTTGCCCTGCCACTCACACCGAGAGCTCTCAACAATAGAAAATCAGACATGTTATTGTTCATAGAACCAGAATATTTAACCGAAGCAAGTTTAATGCTTCAGTGAATCGCCATCATCCCCTCCTTGAAGGAGGGCCTTCCACCATTGAAAACAATATTGTTCCGGGCTTTCCAAATATAAGAGATAATAGAAACAATAGAAACAATGAGCAAGGAGTGAACCTACTCAATGTTCTCTTCATGCATAACAGAATTGAGCAAGGAACCAACAGAGTTAAAGACCATGTGACAATGAAAAATATCCATCAAATACCTCCAGAACCGAACATCAAAGGAGCAGTTGATGAAAATGTGATCAATAGATTCATCAGCATGTAGACAGAAAAAGCACACCGGGGCTAGTTTAAAACCTTTTATTTGAAGGGAAGATTGGATTGGCATCATGTTTATCCAAATATGCCAGATAAGAAGGGAATCAGATGGAAGGATGAAAGCCTTCCTAACCCCCACCACCCAAGCAGGAATTGATGTTACATTCCCACACTGCATGGCATAGGACATACGACTGGAAAATAAACCATTAATATCAGGTTCCAAAATCAGAGTGTCTTGATCCATATACTCATAAGAAGAGAGTTCAATTTGCAAATTAGGAGGAAGTACTCTTTGAGCCTATGCATTTCCCTGCAAATCAGAGACAATGATATTCCTCAAAGATAATGGGATATTAGTTGTATTCTCAATAGGACATGATAACCACTTTTTTGTCCAGCAATTCAACTGGGAGATGGGACAAACCAACCATTTAGAAAGTGCCATAAGATCATTATAAGTGATACTAATTGATGGACAGACAGAGGATCTCAGATACACCCTCTTCCTCCTATGTAACCTATCAGTAAATCTCCCAAAAAGAAATTCCAGGGAAATGTCAGAACCAACAAGGAGTCTCCATGTAAATTTTTTGAGCAGAGCATCATTAAAAACCCTGACATCCTTAACTACCATTACACCATTTGAGAGAGGCTTGATACAGTCCATCCATTTAACAGTAATCAATTTCCTTTGTTGAGTAGAGCCAATCCAAATAAAATTTATGATCATGCCATCTAGTTCCTTGATCAAAGTAGTAGGCCACTTATAGAGTGAAAAGGAGTACACAAACATTGAGGTGATGACTGAATTCAAAAGGCAAATCCTACCAGCCTGGGACATTGATTTCCCTTTCCAACTAGCCAATTGATTGAAAATTTTAAGGGAAATACCCTCCATGTGAGCCCTCTTCACCCTTCCCCAGAACATGGGCAGTCCAAGATAAGTAAAGGGTAATGAACCCCTTTTAACACCAAGCCTATTGGAAACTCTGTTTTGTTTTACAGATCGAACTCCTTCACCAAAGACTACAAATGATTTACTCCAGCTTATAACCTGACCTGAAACTTTCTCATAGTGATTGAAAATAGTCTTAATAGAGGTGATAGTTTTCCTATCAGCTTTAGAGAAGAGAAGAATATCATCAGTATAAAATAGATGAGATGGAGTGAAGTAGTTACTCCTATACATCATTCTCTGATAAATCCCAGAATTAACAAGGTCATTAAAACAAATGCTCAAATAATCCTCAACCATGGAAAACAGTAATCCAGATAAAGGATCACCCTGCCTTACACCCCTGGAGCACTCAAAGAACCCCCACGGTGATCCATTGATCAATATGGATAATCTAGCACTTTCCAAAATGGCTTTAACCAAGACAATAAATTTACCTGAGAAACCATGCATATTCAGAACAGTGAAGATAAAGTCCCACCTAATAGTATCAAAGGCCTTTGATATGTCCACCTTGAGTTCCATATTGCCATTCCTGACCTTTGTTCCCATTATGTTGACACATTCTCATGCAGTGAAAAGACAATTCTGTATGTTTCTACCAGGTACAAAACCAAATTGATTAAAGGAAATGAGAGACCTAGCAATAACACCAAGTCTTGTTTCCATGATTTTGCTGATAACTTTAGGGATGGAATTAACGATGGAAACTGGTCTGAAGTCCTTTATATCAAGGTAATTTCATAAAAGTTATCTTTTTTATGACATTATAATGATAAAATAATGGATTGAAGTTTTTTGAACAATTTTATATAAAAAATACTTATATTTAATATGTAATATATTTCATTTAAAAATATATTTTTGAACTTCAAAATCTATGTTTGACATTTTAAAAATCTAATTAATGTCTTCATTCAAATATAAATACTTTTTTGGTTTTCATTATTAATCATGTATTCACAAGGATCCTTTCATATTTTGTATTTATAATCTAAAATACATAATATATATTTGAAATAAAATATAATTAATTCCATATTAATCAACAATATAAATTATTTTTGAATAAACCCATTTTTTTCCTAAATAGAGAGTTTTTCTAAAAAAAAAGTTTTCCATTGCATTACAGATAATTATTTTAAATATAATTTTTACCAATTTTTTAAATTTAATAATGAAAAATAGAATCCAAATTTGGTTTCAACATTTTCAAATTATTTAATAATTATTATTTATTTTTTATTAAATATGAAGAGTTATCCTTGAAAAAATCATGTCATCCTGGTAAGGGTAAAAAGTGTTAATGGGGGACATAAAATATGTGACAAGGAGTCAAATATTATATAAAAAATTATAGAATTTATTATATGATTTTATTTATATATTAATATATCCTATATTGAAAAACTTACAAAAATGGAGACACTTTCCATGCGAAAGGCATTTATTATAGTTAAAAGTTTTTAATACTTATAAGAGTTCAACTGCACTCACTTATAAATGGGAACCCACTCTGCTCACTTTTATTCACACTTTTGATAACCCTAGATAAATCATTCCATAAATTTATGACAAACCAAGCATCTCTCCCAAATCTATGAGTTCTCAGTCTCACCCAAAGACAAATCCCAGAGGGCTTTATGTGTTAGTAAAAGGAAGATATCCAATGAGAATGTATAAGTGTTACCAAATTCTTCCAAGTTTATTTCTTCATACACCTCAATAAAATATATTTTAAAATCATAATATAATTAAATAATATAATTTACTATACAACAATATTATTATTTTGATGGATCAACTATTTTCTATATTCATCTCATCTACAAGAAAATAAAAATGTCGCATGTGCATACATGCAGAATACAACCTCTATAAAGTGATGTCTTTCATTTTTCATCATCACCAGACATGAATAATTAAAAATATTGATTTAAAGTATATATATTATATTTATGAAATAATTATCTTTATAAAAATATAACATATTATATTTATTCTTAGCTTCCCATCCGTTGGAAAATGGAAATGTCACTTGTCCGTAAGTGCATAATACCAACTTAGTGAATGAAAAATAACATTTTTCATTGTTTTATTACATATATAGTCACCAGGATGTATATAATGAATAAATATGATATTTATATAATTATTATTTTTATTTAAATGTGAAATTATCATTACAAGTTATCTTTTTCTAACTCATTCAACTGTTATAATGTTTTCTTGCATTGGTTGGTTTTCACCACCTACATGAACATTGTTATGATGTTTATGAGATAAATTATTACAAAATGTTTATACTAATAATAAAATATAATAATAATGAATTTATTATTTTTTCATAGTTCTTAATTGGTAACATAAAAAATTATATTTACTTATAAATATTATTATTTGGTTAGTTCTTTAATCATTATAAAATGAAATATTAAATAATTTTAGGGTAATTATGAAAATAAGTTCCATTAAGTGACTATAGAAGTACTAGATATCTATAAAAATAAATTCATTTTAGATAATATTATTGAGATGATGAAACCATGGCCATGGTGCACTGATGAAAACTATTGAATCGTAGCGTGTGTGGATAAATGAATAGTTTAAAAAAATATTGATTTTAACAATGAATTATTTATAAGTGGTTAATAAGAATTTAAAAGGTAATATTATATAGTAATATATAAATATCATTAATAAATATATTTATTATAAATATAAATTTATGATATAGGATGTTAGATCACATTAATCTAAGTAGAAGTCTAAAGGTGAGGGGAATTATAAATCAATTTCCTTTAATTGGGCTACATCACTTCTCCATTTACCATGTTATTCAATGAATATGTGTGTTCTAAACTTTGATTATTTATTATATATTTTAAATTATTTAATGTAAATTAACAATTTTTATAAATAAAATTTTCAGTGATGGATTCATATTTCTAATGTTATGCTATTCATAAAGTATTTAATATCGATTTTAATTCCATGATTCATGTTTCATTTTGTGCCACATGAATTATTTTATAACGTCTAATGACTAACATTGAATGTGTTTTTACATATTATTTCATGTAAATTATGTTTTTAAAGATTCATATTATGTTCCTTTATTCAATGGATTTTTGATTCAGCCATTAAAAATGTTTAAAGGATTTCTCATCTCAATGTTATTTGACAAATGATTTGATTGAAGAAACTATATTCGTTTTTAGGGTTTATATACTACATCTTTGGGATATAACATATAAGTACCCATCCTTAAACATTACACAATCTTGAGTTATGTCAAGAATTCACATTGATGATCTTTTCAGGTTTAGAGTTTTAGAGAATTAGGTCAAAACTATTACATAACAACTTGAATATTACATGTAGACACTACTACTGAGTATCCATTTTGCATAAAATAAAAACTCTTAAAAAGAAACATGTCTAGTTCCTTGTTTTAGATATCATGACTTTTCCTTGATTCCATCCTTAACCCTATTCATCTTTAAGTCCTGTGGAAAAAATTTAAAAAACATGGGATGAGAATAAAAAGCTCAGTAAGGATTATAAAACAAGGAAGGAAATAATTATCCCATAAATAAATACAAATCAATGAAACCAATACTTTTCAATCATAACATACCTTATGTAATCATAAGATTTATGAATAACACACAGAAATAAAAAATCATAAAGGAAACTTATGGCATTCATAACATACTTACAATGTTGCTATCACAGATACACATCGAGTCACATTTAGAATAACCATCAGAGTATATTACCTAAATCTCTTAGGAGAAACATTAACGTTTACCTCTGTCACGTTACCCAATGCATTGGAGAGATATCTTGGACTCACCTGCCATAGGTTTATCACGGAACCACCCGTATATGTAAAAAATTCCCAAAAACCATAACATATTCATAACAATTAAAACAAGCATAAATGAAAGATAACATTTCCACATTGCAATCACAACATATCATCTAAAGATTTTGACATAATCAATGCTTTATCAAACCATTTTCAAAATCATTTAAAACATTTAATAAAGAGATTTTTGAATCAAAGTGTCCCATACCACTTCGAAGCTTTTAAATGAATTATCATTTGAAAACATTAATTTCCATATAAATAATTCCTAAAAACCATTTTAAAAACATGGAAATTAATGAGAAATATTTAGAAGAAAAAATCTTTAAAACATTTAAAATGATATTTTAGTTAAAGAGTTTTTAACAAAATGAGAGACGCTTGAATACAAATAATCGAGGAATAAAATTCAATAAAAACTTTATAATATCATGAGAATAAAGGGATTCATGATATAATATGCCAAAGGAAAATATATACACCATATAAAAGTGAATTGGTGCATAACAACAATGAAGTCTCAATGGAATGTAAATTGAGACGAAATCCCTTATAAAAACTATATCCCTAGATTAAGGATAAATCAATTACATAATAATGCGTGAAAAATATAAATACACTCAATATAATTGTATATTCAATGTAAATCAATCATAGGAAATTCAAACATGTTCTTTTTAAGACAAAAACAATGACTTGGATGTTTAACTCAATGAATGGAAATTGAGTTAAAATTACTCTTATCAAGTTCATATCGATGACTTGAGAATTTATCAATGGAGTGATTATGTATCAAAAGTATATCCACACAAAGTGAAGTGTAAATTACAACATAAATAAATAAATAGTGATTCCACACATAATCATAGCATTACATAATTAAGAATTAGAAGATTAACCCAAGGAATGGAAATTGGGTTAAAATGTCCCCTTACCGATTTGGTAACTTACAAAATATACATCCCATGAAAGAAGGATCATAAAATGAAGATTTAAATACCCATAAATTGAAGTATATTACACAATTAATACAATCTTGTGCAGTACATACACCACACAAAAGGAAATAGTGGAAAATATAGCATGAATCTCACAGGAATAAAAAGTGATATGAAAATACCGTACCACATTATAATCAATTGAGTCGTAAGAAAAAAAATCAATAACCACCAAATGATTCACAGAATAACATGAATATAAAGATAATCATGATAATATATATCAAATGGTAGTACACAACACATCACATGAAATATATTAGTCTCGAACAATTGAAATCTCATGGAATTAAAAGTGAGATAAGAAACCCCTTACATCGTGTCCAAATTGACCTTTTTGTTCCTTATTCTTCCAAAATAATAAACATAAGTTAATTTATTCTTGATTAAGAACCTTGTTAAAGTTTATTATTCCTTTTATATTACTTATTACCTTGAAATAACAATTAGTTAATTATTTGAGTTCGTATTGTCCAACGAGCCCGTACTCGAGTGGTAAGGGCTCCTGCTTGGCATCCAAGAGACCCGGGTTCAAAACCGGGTGGAGGCGAATTTCCAGGGTACTATAGCAGTACTGCAGTAGTCACTGTAGCAGTTACTGTTCAGTACTATAGCAGCCAGAACTATTCACCCAATTTGGGCCTTTGGGCCACCGGTTTGGGCCTACGGGTCTCCAGGGCCTTCGGGGTCATCAAAGGCCTTCGGGCCATAGGGACTTTGGGTCACGTAGACCATGGAGTAGTCCAGTTCACACATAACAGGCCCCAGAAAAAGATCAAAGCAATAGGAGTAACATCCACCAGATGCAGAGCTAACCGGATTGGAAGAATGAGAGGGTATGACAGTCGCCATAGGGACCCGGCACCGTGTAGCTTTATACGGGGAAATGCTAGCCGATCAGCAATGCAAGGTGGGGAGCTATGGCGATCAATGATGCAAGATACTGGGGAGGGGCAGTTCTAGTGGGCTGGGCCTACGGGTCATGTAATGGGTATGGTATGCCTCTGAGCCTTCGGGTCATGTATTGCGAGTCATGTCGGGCCTTGTGCCTTGGGCCTATGGGTCATGTAGGGGATCCCCTTCAACCCTTAAAAGGGGGATTGTATACAATAAAAATAAAAAAGAAGGCCTTCGGGCCATTCGGAGGAGGAGTTCGTATTGGACATTTTGCCGATGTTCGGAACTTGAGTAAAAATGAACTTGTTATAATTACAATTTGTCCATGTGGTCAAAAGTAAATTATATACTGAATTATATTCATGATTTAGATATCATATATATTATATATATCCATTATATATATGTATTTATAACATTACATAACATTTGGAGATAAGAAATGAAATGCACCGTTCATAGAGATAGTAAGCCGTACGTACGCATGAACGCTAATTTCATTTCTATGTCACATTTTAATGAATGAAAACATAATGATACATAGCTATATTATAATTATAGTATATTATCATATATAACTTTATTAAATCCATTATTTATACGTCCCACGTATGGCATTAATGAGTCATACCACTTTGAGGGGTCAGTAGTCTGCACTTCCTCAAATGAAATTATCATGTTTACCCATAATGAAAACCATAAAGGTATGATATAAATGAAAAATACATAAGAATAAATAAAACATAAACACAATATATTACATATATAAATAAATTTCCATCTTAATGTCCACCATGAGAGGTGGAAAGAGATAGTTTAACGATCATCATTTCGTGAGGCGTTAGTTTTTTATCCAAAAAAATAGTATGTTCTTTTCCCATTAGATGGAGGTGTGTGTAAGTGTAGTTTGAAAAATTATCATAAAAAATCCTATTATATTTATTATACTGGTTTTGTTATAAAATAAAGGAATAAAAATTGTTTAGGGGTTGGAGACGTAAAATAAAGAAAAGAATTTAAGAGAAACCGTTACCTTAAAATTGGGTAACTCCCTTTGGTTTGAACAAAAAGGATTTCTTGAAGTGCCTTCTGCCTAAGGTAAGACATATAGGTGGAATAGAGGGATCTTGAGAGAGTATTTGGGTAGGGTTTGGATGAACCAAGGGGCTTGAAAGATGTGAGTAATGGGTTATAAGTGGTGTCTTTTTATAAGGTAGAGGAGGGGCTATTTATAAATGTTTGAAAATATTATTTTATTATATAATGATTTTCAGTTTCTAAAGGTCCAATACTAATTAAAGTCTGAATTTTTTGTATTTTTCTAAAAAACATCAATTTTTGATGAATAGTGAAACCACTAAGTAGTAGTTACAAAACTGCCTTTTTTATTTATTTGGACCATGAGTCATATTATTTTAGACTTTAATTAGTATTGGACCAATATTATATTCTTTATTTACCTAGGATGTTACATCCTTTACCCTTTTGGGAATTACGTCCTCGCAATTTTAAAATTGGGATAAAAAGCTTCATTTAAAGTCCCACATCGGAAAAAGAGTCAATAAAACTATCACTTTAAAATAATTGTAGATAAGTAAAAAGGTTACCTGAGACTACAGATACTAGGATTCCATGAAAACATGGATATAGAAGATAAACTAACTCTCATAGATTAATAGAGAGTGATAGAGAACTTGGTCATGGAAAGTTAACCATCACAATACCATAAATTTGTGGTTAGGTAAAAGTCTGATGATAAAAGAGAGCTTATAAATTTTTTTCTTCAAGATAATTTTCATAGAGTTAATGAACTTTATTAATAAATAGACTAATATCATAAGGAAATATACTTACTTATCATGTAGAGTGTCATCCTTTAATAAAATTCTACCACAAACTCATATTTTATCCAAAGGGTAAGTATTAAAAATGACTTGTACACATTGAAAGCACTATAATCAACTTCTAGAGAATAACTTGATCCAAAAAATATGAACCATATATTTTCCCTATATTTATACATTAACCAAAACCAAAATTGGTTAGTGCGTGATCAGATAATCCACAAAAGGATAATCCTTTATAAAAATAAGTACTACTATTAATATTCAAAATTCAACCAAAAGTACCCAAAGTTCAAGAAACACCATTCAATATGAAATTGTCCTTAAAATTATTCAAAATAATCCAAAATAAGATTGAAACGAAAAACTCAGAAGGATTTTATCACATAGTCTTCCACAGTAAATCTTAACATTTATCTCCAAAAAAATTGACTACTCTTAAAGTCTCATTATAAAGTGTAATTAACCTAATCAAATATTCTCTATGATAGGTTAATCATTTCCATAAATAACCCAAATCACCATATGTCCATAATAAAATCATGGATTATTCCAAAATAAAATTCCACCATTACTCATCAGAATAAAAGATAATTATTCCTTAAATAACATTTTCATATATCAAACTTTAGGGTTACACATACTATAAAAAGTCTTCCAATGTAATCCCATCATCAAAATAGCCTTAATACTTTTAATAATTTTATCATCTTAAAATATACCATAAATCTTGAATCCCTTAATTTTTGACTTCTTACTCATTCAATGTTCTTCATGATTCATTAACCATTCTTTACTAACTTATTTCGAAATACTTCTTTTCTACAAAAAAATTCATGAATCATATATTAAGACTCAATTATATCACAACATATGTTAAGAAATAATCCATACCTTTCATTGGTCATTGTCAGTTTCTTCATCCTCAATAGGAATGGCATTAGGTAATGATAAAAAAAAATTTGTACGATCCTAGTGATCCCATTCCCGAAACTTCTTCGTAGGACATCTATTTTTATAATGACCATTCACACCACATTTAAAACATTCAATTGATCCCTCATAAATAACTTCTTTCCCTTTTCTAGAGTCAACTGGATGCTTACTTTTTTACATGGAAGGTTCTTGATTTATGACCTTCATACCCACATCTATAGAATCTTCCTGTCCCTTTGAAGAATTTTTCTAGGAGTTTCTTTCCACATCCTTTACACATAGGTTTTTGAGCATACTTACCTTTATGATTATTACCTGAACTTCTGTAGGGATTTGTTTCTCACATATATGATTCCTTAAAAAATCACTATGGTTCAGGTGGTCAATCATGACTCCAGATAGTTAGTTGAGAATAACCACAAGAGTTCTCATTGCAGCTTCCATTTCATTCAATTGCTTGTTCAGAAAACCATCACAGTTTTCTTCACATCAACTATTAATTTGGTGCCTGATAGATCCGGCCATTTAAAAAAACAAAAAAGGTCCATGTGAGTATATCAGTAAAATCATAATATAATATCTTATGGGGTGGGTAAATACTAAGATAGACTTATTCATGTTATATTAAACTCATTCAATTTATCTAAAAAAACTATGACTCTTTCCAATATGCTAACTATTATGGTTATGTCACTTGTGATTAAATAACACCCTAAACTCTAAAGTTATCGAAACCGACCTCTGATACAAACTATATGTACCCATCCTTAGTCATTACATAATCTTGAATTATGTCATGAATTCACATTAAGGATATTTTCAGGTTTAGAGTTTTAGAGAATTAAGCCATAAATATTACATAACAAATTGAATATTACATTTAGATACGACTACTTAGTATCCATTTTTCATAAAATAAAAACTCTTAAAAAGAAACATGTATAGTTCCTTGTTTTAGATAGCATGACTTTTCCTTTATCCCATCTTTGACCCTATTCATCTTTAAGTCCTCTGGAAAACATTTCAAAAACATGGGATGAGCATAAAAAGCTCAGTAAGGGTTATAAAATAAAGAAGGAAACTTTTTTTCCATTAATAAATAAAAATCAATGAAACCAATACTTTTAAATCATAACATACCCTACGAAATTATAATATTTATGAATAACACCCAGAAATCAAAAATCATAAAGGTAACTTATGGTATTCATAACATACTTACAATGTTACTATCATAGCTACATAGGGATTCACATTTGGAATACTCATCATAGTATATTACCTAAATCTTATAGGATAAACATTAACGTTTACCTCCGTCACGTTACCCAATGCATTGGAGAGCTATCTCGGGCTCACCCACCCTAGGTTTATCACGGAACCACCCATATATGTAAACAATTCCCAAAAACCATAATATATTCATAACACTTAAAAAAATCATAAAGGAAATATAAAATTTCCATATTGCAATCACAACATATCATTTAAATATTTTGACATAATATATGCTTTATCAAACCATTTTCAAAATCAATTAAAGCATTTAATAAAGAGATTTTTGAATCAATGTGTCCCATACAACATTGAATATTTTAAATGAATTATCATTTTAAAACATTAATCTCCATATAAAAAATTCCTAAAAACCATTTTGAAAACATGTACATTAATGAGAAATACTTAGAAGAATAAATATTTAAAACATTTAAAACAATATTTTAGTTAAATAGTTTTTAACAAAATGAGAGACGTTTGAATACAAATAATCGAGGAATAAAATTAAATCAAAACTTTATAATATCATGAGAATAAGGGGATTCATGATATAATATTCCAAAGGACAATATATACACTGTATAAAAGTGAATTTGTTCGTAACAACAATGAAGTCTTAATGGAATGTAAATTGAGACAAAATCCATTATGAAAACTATATACTTAGATTAAAGATAAATAAATTACATAATAATGTGTGAAAAATATAAATACACTCAATATAATTGGATATTCAGTGTAAATCAATCATAGTAAATTCACACATGTTCTTTTTAAGACAAAACCAATGACTTGGATTTTTAACTCAATGAATAGAAATTGAGCTAAAATTACTCTTATCAAGTTCATATCGATGACTTGAGAATTTATGAATGGAGTTATTATGTGTATAAAAATTATATCCACACAAAGTGGTGTGTAAATTACAACATAAATAAATAAATAGAGATTCGAAAAATAATCATAGCATGACATAATTAAGAATTAGAATATTAACCCAAGGAATAGAAATTGGGTTAAAATGTTCCCTTAACGATTTGGTAACTTACGAAAAATACAACCCATGAAATAAGGATCATAAAATAAAGATTTAAATACAAATAAATTGATGTATATTACACAATGAATACAATCTTGGGTAGTACATACACCACACAGAAGGAAATAGTTGAAAATATAGCATGAATCTCATGGGAATAAAAAGTGATATGAAAATCCCCTAACACATTGTAATCAATCGAGTCGTATGAAAAAAAGTTAATAAAAACAAAATGATTCACATAATAATGTTAATATAAAGATAATCATGATAATATATATCAAATTTAAGTACACAACATATCACATGCAATATATTAGTGGCGGACAGTGGAAATCTCACAGAATTAAAAGTGAGATAAGAAACCCCTTACCTCGTGTCCATCATGACTTGTCTGTTCATTCTTCATCATGAATAATAAAATAATGTTAATTTATACTTTATTAAAAAAACTTTTTCATGTTTATTACTCCTTTTATATCCCTTATTACCTTCAAATAACAATTAGTTAATTATTTGAGTTCGTATTGGACATGTTGTCAATGTTCGGAACTTGAGTAAAAAATGAACTTGTTAAAATTAAAATTAGTCCATGTGGTCAAAATTAAATTATATCCACAATTAGATTCATGATTTATATATCATATATATCATATATATCCAGTATATATATGTATTTATAATAGTACATAACATTTGGAGATAAGAAATGAAATTCACCATTCATGGAGATGGTAAGCCGTACGTACGCATGAACGCCACTTTCATTTATATGTCATATATTAGTGGAATGAAAACATAATTATACATAAGTATATTATAATTACAGTATATTATCATATATAATTTCATTAAATCCATCCTTTATATGTCCCACGTATGGAATGAACTATTCATATCACTTTGAGGGGGCGGTAGTCCGCACTTCCTCAAATGAAATTATCGCGTTTACCCATAATGGAAACCATAAAGGTATGCTATAAATGAACAATACAGAATTATAAAGAAATAATAAACATAATATATATCATATATAAATACAGTTCCATCTTAATGTCCACCATGAGAGGTGGTAGGAGATAGTTGAACAATCATTGTTTCGTGAGGCGTTAGTTTTCCATCCATAGAAATAGTATGTTCTTTACCCATTAGATGGAGGTGTGTGTAAGTGTAGTTAGAATAATTCTCATAAAAACATCCTAGTATATTTATTATACTTTTTTTGTTATAAAATAAAGTAATAAAAAGAGTTTAGGGGTTGGATAATTAAAATAAAAGAAACAAATTTAAGAGAATCTGTTACCTTAAAATCGGGTAACTCCCTTTAGTTTGAACCAAAAGGATTTCTTGAAGTGACTTATGCCTAAGGTAAGGATTTTAAGTGGAATAGAGGGATCTTGAGAGATTATTTGGGGAGGGTTTGGATGAGACAAGGGGATTTATAGGTGTGAGGAATGAGCTAGAAGTGGTGTCTTTTTATAAGGGAGAGGAGGGGCCGTTTATGAATGTTTTAAAATATTATTTTATTATATAATGATTTTAGGTTTATAAAGGTCTAAAACTAATTAAAGTAAAATATAAGATGACTAATGGTTTAAATAAATTCATCCAATAATAATTGGACAGTTTTTGGATGTTATTTTAATATTTATAATCTTATTTATTTAAATCATATATTAATGAGGTAAATACTGCATCATTTTTTGTCATAATAAATTTTATTTATTTGATGTCTAAAAATTTTAAAAAAATTACCATGATGTAGGAAATATTTTTATATTTCCAAAGAATATTTATAGTTTAAAATATAACTTATATAACCCCATGTAAAAATTACTTTACTAAAAGATATTTGTTTGCGTCATTTTTGCCTTTACTTTAAATTAATTAATCTAATGTGTCATTATCACTCCCATGTTTCTTTATGGAGTCCCAAAATATACCCAAGGATTACCATGGTTGTCCATGACTCATACAATAAGGTTAGGACACGTTTTAAGGTAATTTTGTATTATTATTATAATATTCTTTTTACCTTGAATTACCCTATTTACCTTTAACCACGATAAATAAAAGTCAAAAGTTACTATTCACCAAAATTTATTTTTATCTTATTGAACCATATTTTACTTACTAATAACAAACATGTATTTAGTATTTTATAAATTCAATTCATAGAAGTGTTAAAATTTTATTTAAATGAAAAAGTCAGTTTTTTAACTACTACTTTGTGGTTTCACTATTCATCAAAAAAATGATGTTTTTTAGAAAAATACCAAAAATTCAGCCTAAGCTATATTTGATATTCCAAATTCAAAAATTATTTCTATTTTAAAAAATTCAAAACATATAAGTTTCATTAATTTATTTAAAATTAATTCTCGTTGTCAAAACATATAGCATGTTTTTAAGAAATAATATCTATCAAAAGATTGACACTTGTTTATGTCAAATTTCAAAGTGAAATTAATTCCAATGACCACCATCAGATTAAGTGGTAAAAAATATAATCTATTTAAAATTTAAACCAATTAAAAAGATAATCTAACCATATGAATAAATTAGATTAAAAAGCATATTTGAATTAAAATACAGTATTTTCACTATTCATTAAAAAATGAATTTTATCAGAAAAATACCAAAAAATTACCCAAAGTAAATTTTGGTGTCCCGATTCTAAAGAAGAATTTTATTTGGTCAAATAGAACATATAAAAGTCACCAAAATAATATTTAAATAGGGTTTTCCATCAAAAGGCGGTAAATCAACCTTTTAGTGAATATTAGAATATTTATGCTTAAAATCGAATTATTTTCTTATTTTAAGCCTCTAACTTTTATTGGATAAATGTAAAAACATTTAAAAAACTTGTATAATAATATTTTAATTAGTTATATTCATTCTCTCCAATACAATGGCTTGGTGTTAACTACCATTTAAAATAATAATATTATATTATTAGTATCCAACGTAAGATTTCAAAGAAACCCGTTGTTGCGTATCGGGTAAGCCAATGAACATAGCATCCCCTTTAAAGTAAAATTAATATTTAATTCACAAATATTAATAAATATGAAAATATTATATTATTTATTTACCTTGGATGTTACATAACATGTTTTCATTAATTAAAATCATGGTATTTAATATACCTTTCAATGTTATTTCATATAAAAGGGTTTTTTATTTTAAAATTCATAAAATATTTTCCAATAAAATATTATTTTAAGTGTTTTAAACTTGTTCTCTTCCATTTCCATTTTCATAAAATTGCTTAATTATTATTTTTATCTATACTTAAATATTTTATAATGTTCAATTTAACTAACATTATCTTTGTTTTCAAGTGATGAAAATGAATCTTTTCAATTATTTATGTATGAAAAAATTTAAATTTTCTACCAAACTATAAGAAGAAAGTTTTTTATAAAATATATGACATGAATATATTTTCAAACCATCATGAAATTTTTTTTCATGTTTAAATTATAATTTTCAATAGGTTTCAAATATGGTCCTATTCCCAATATTTTTTGAAATATACATTTTTAAAAGTTATAAAAATAAGAAAGGATTTTCTTATTGTGATTTAAATAATATGTATAACTATTTTACAAATGAATTTTATTAATTCCTTTCAATATCCTTCAAATCAATATTATGATTCAGTTTGGATATTTTCTAATATTACCATCTAATTTTTTTATATGGATGGATTATATTGATAATTTATGGAATTTTACATTAACTCCTTTTGTTTAATATGGTTAAATTATTCTATACATGAATGATTGTTATTTTAATTAATTTTATATTTAAATACATGACATATGTGTTTTCTTCGTGTTAGAGTTTTTGAAAATTAGAGATAATGATGGGTGATCTAGTTATATAACTATTTAATTTATTAGTTAATTATTTATTCTTGGTTGAAATGTTGATCAGAATTAATTTTTTAAAATTAATTATATTTGTTGTTAAACATGGGTAAACATGGGTTATAAATATAGTGTTTCAATATAACTTCAGGGTTTTTATACTCTCTATGATTTCTAATGGTCTGCTTGAATAAATATTGATTCGACATGGATCTTGATTGTTTTCTCGTATGAATTTTTTCTTATGGAATGCCAAATCAATATTACTAGACTCATGATTTATGGATCATGTTTTATTTGGTATGAATCAATTAATATATTCACTTTTATTATGTTATAGTACCCTTATACTAATCTTACTTTCACTCACGATATTTGACTATCAATGATTTTTTTAACAATATTGTGTGTTTTTGTTCGCCATTATTTTATTTTAATTTCCCAATGTTATGAATAAAATTATCATGTATGATAAGTTAATAATGGTATCATGTGTGGAGAATTTTAGGGGAGATGTTAATTAATTTTTATTTAATTAGAAAATATTTTTATATTAGGAAGATACCTATTTTATGAGAATAACATGGGTTTTGTTTGTTAATGTATTTAAAATTCTACAAAAACTCTAAAACTAAAATGTATATTTTATTCTATTAACCTAATGATAGTTTTTTATAATGTATATATGGATGGTAAAAATCAAGTCACATATGTTGGTATCAAATATTATACTTAAAGATTATTTTCTAAAAATTATATCCAAGTGCTTGGTTCTAGAGAATAATAAAAAGATGTGTTTCCATTATCTAGGACTGATATTTACACCACTGATGAAAAATTAGGGAATTTAAAAAAAGAAACAGAATAAAACATTTCAGGTTAAAAATATGAAAATGTATACATGCGAAAAAATTGTGTTCCTTCTTATTAAACCCCTTCCCATTCATTGATTGGAAAAAATATATTTGAAAAATTAAAATGATATAAAGATAATATGGTCTACTATTCATACCAAGAAAAAGTCATTCTATAATAACTAGGTCCATTAATGTAAGAAAAATCATGACAACCTTTTTGTGAATTCTATATTTTAGTTTTAATGACCTATTTGAGGGTGTATAGTCCTTATTATATGAACATAAAAAATGATTCAATGGTTTATCATTTAAAACTATAAACTAACTAGAGTTTAATAATCTATATGATTCTATCCTCTTATGTTGAATCCACATACACACACACACACACAGAGAGATATATATAAGCATTTCTAGTGTATGGGTTTACCAGTTCATGTCTGGTCTTCCCCAATAACTATGTACTGGGATGAATTCATAATATTCTCTCCTATATATGAGAATGATATTCACAGAGATCCTACTCAAAAATAATATGTGTAATTATTCCTATTTAAAATAATATGTTGTGACACAAATATCTCTTATCCCATATCCAGCTATAAATTCAACTTTCATTCAACTCATATACCATCCTTGTATTTAGTCATATCAATTAAGGTATTGTTTTCCACCAGTAACCCAGGAGTAAGAAGTTAAAAAATTTGATCTGATTATTCTCCTTGGAAGAATTAAATACTCAATTAATATTAGTGCTAAAAAAAAATCGAGTTAATACCATCCTTTTAGAAAACATCTGTTAGAACCTTGTTTTTCACTTAGGTATGATGTTTTTTCAGACAGAGCCACCTCAGATGGTTAACACATAGTTGTGTGGCCTAACCATTTAGACGCTCTTTTTTCCCAGGTACTCATGCATGGTTTGTATATAGTTTGATCAAACAGTGCGGATGATGTTTTTTTGGGAAGAACTGTCTCGCACGGTTTGTGTACAGATTGAAAAATCACGCGGAAAAACCGTGCACATGCTAAAATCCTATGTAAAATTTCCAAAATGCCCTTAATTATCTATTAATCTAACCCTTCATCCCTATTCTGATAAGCAAGGGGATTAACCCCTTTTCCTATCATTTTGGAGCTTTCTGATGGGAAAAGAAAGGGATCAAAAGATCTCCTTAATCTAACATTTGATTGAGCTTCCATTCGTCACATTGGATGTGCAACGGTAAGTAATCAAGTCCCCTTTGTCCATTATTATTTTCTCTTTCTCTCGACCTAAGTATCTTCATGTGAGAATATTTCACATTTTCTTAGATCAACTCTTATCCGAGATAAATGAAGTGAAGATACTGAAGTAGAAGGATCGTACAACTATAAGGTGGGTGGTCTATAACTCATCCCTAAAGTTTGATGTTTTTCAAATATTCTTGTGGGGCCCACCAATTTCATCAAAATCCATTTATTAAATTTACATTCCATGATTATACTTTTTTGAATCATATAGTTATGATCTTTCAAAACATGTGATTAGTTTTTACTGGTTACACCCACAACTCAATCCGCCTCATGTATATGGTTATTACATAATTGGGGTTTAGTTTTTGTCATGTTTGATCCACCGTTCGGGTGTGCATAATGGCATGTACCATGTATGATCACCACTTGACCCACCTAAGGTAATTTCTTCCAAATGATTATGAAATATGAAATGTGGAATGGAAATTTTTCTAGTATATAACCCGGCCTTATCAAAAGAGACTGAATAAAGGTTACATGTTAGTATCACCCAATTACCAATTGATAGAAGGTAGAGAAGTGAACATCAATAATTGAATATGTATTAATGGTTAATAAAGAATTGATTAAACAGTTTCAAGACTACTTGGCCTATCCAAACTAATGTAAGATAAGGATTGATCCTAATAAATGATTACATGATTACATTATCAAATAATAATGGACTAACTCAGGATCGTGGATTCTAAAAGGAGAATACCTTGGGATTTGTAAACCCCATTCTGATTCAAGGATGTAGTTTTCTTAGGTTGACACCCACCTAGACTCCGATTCTTTTCTATTCTACGGATTCCTGATATATTAGCATATGGTCCTTTACATTATTAGAGGATACCTTAGATACACTCATTGGATCCAACATTGGCTAGTTGGTGCCATGGTGAAATTCCACAGGGCCCTGTCTTTGCTTAGCCCTGTTTTACCTTAGTTGATCACATTGGACTTGGTAGGTTCCTTATTGTGTAATTCCATGGATTACGCTCCTTGTATTACACTCTTACCCCTTATCTATACTCAGACTCTACTGAGTTATCATTTTGTGAGATCTAACCTACCTTGGTTATTACCATAGAACTCCCTCAATGGATATCATTTTTAGGTTCCCTTATCATGGATTGGTACATTCACTACTTATACTATCATGAGGTGATGTCAGTGATGGATACGCCTTAGGTGACCTATTAACATTAAATGGTAATTACAAAATTAATGAACTGGTTTCATGTTCAGACACTAATCAAGGGCTAAAGAAGGTACATGAGTATTTAGTTATATTGTACTTCTTGCTTAATTTATATATACATGATTTCACACTTCTCTATTCAATTACACAAGACAGATGTTATAGACACCATTGGTGGTGACCCACTGAGATTTATATCAAATCCTCTCCAAGTTTCATTCTGTACCCAAAGTAGATTACATGACTTCAGGTGTTGACATAGGGAAGTATATAGCTTTGAACAATTGATTTCTTACCAATAGGATGTATCTTGATAGTAGATGACCAAGTTAGATCCCGGGATGCGTGGAGTAGTCTTTGTTTTCCTTTACTTTGTGGAACTTGTTATGAATATTTTCTTGTTTCAAAGTTTTCCAATTTTCAAGTGACATGACATTACATCATCATTGTTCCAGTTGATACAGTTATTAATATTCTCGTTTATCTATGGAATCAGTTTTCTTCCACCGTTTATTTGTAATATTTATATTACTTTTTCTATTTACTATTCCTTTATATTCTTTATGATATTATACACTCTGCTAATGATGGAATAGTATTCCCACGGACTCACTCTAGGCCTTCAAAACTAATCGGAAGCCTTTGGCATTTGGGTATATGTGCTTGAGGCTATGTATCCCACCAGGCTTAGGGTACCCGTTAAGTGGAATCTAGGTCTAAGACGTCACAAATTGGTGTCATAGGTGGTTTCTTTTCTTACATTACTATTTTTAGACAATATATTGAATAATAGAAACTCTTAGGCCTTTTTCATAATCCATTCTTAGGTGTTGCAAACCCATGTTCGGGGTAAAAATCATGTTGCCTAAATTATAATTATTGTTATGATTTTTTCCTATTATAGTTGATATTATTTCACTATTGGGTGATGCACATGCTGTGTTGTGTTGTTAATTATTATTATATTTCAAGATATTATTTAATCATTAGCCCAATGACATGAGGGAAATGAGAATTGCAACATTCATAATTATAGTCACCTAGAATTCACATGTCAGGCATATTTCCATGCCATATAGGTGCATTTCACTGCTTTTCATTGCTTGATATGCTTGTAATTTTTGAGTGATATTGTGATAGTATCTTGTACATGTACTACTATTAGTTACAATTTAGGGATTTGGTGTCTCAAATCATGATGTGTGTGGGCCCTCATGGGTTGGGATAAGTAATTTACCTAGTCAAGCTATTATACTATTAATAAATGGGTGTCGTTACTGGTGATAGGTGTATGGGAACTGATTCATCAGAAATGGCTATCCATTATAAACTGAACCTTGAAATCTAAAATGAATTGGTTGCACATACCTATTTCACCTTGTCATATCTATGAAAGGTAAAGAAGTGAACCTGTAAATTAATTGCAAAATGACATGAAACATACACTTGAGAACTTACTGATACCTGGCCATCTAAGTAGGTAGTTTGGGTAGTATTCCATGGTTAGTGAGTTTTCTTACATTCATCTTCCATTAGTGATGATATCTCCTTACTTCTATGATTATTTTGAGGCGTGTGTTTGGAATTTGTAGAACCATGTTGTCATGACGCCCTCGTATCGTTCTCCAGGAAGGTGGTGATGACCATGCTCTAGATATGGTGGGGCCTCAGCTGCCAGTCTTACCTTTAGGAGTTCCAAATGACTCACCACCTATTTTACTTAATCTAGAAACTGATCCCCAAGTCTGTGATAGTTTCTTATGGATAAATTTGTCCATTCATGGTGGTCCATGGGTTTCACCTACGATGGATGATCTGACTTGTGAGTTCCATCAGTATAATCCTCCTACTTTTTCAGGGGATGGTGGTTATGAGGATACTGAGTATTGGCTAGAGGCCGTGATTTCTATCATTGAGCATCTGAAAATGATTCCAGGGAGCAGAGTAAATCTTGCTACATACATGATTTGGGATTCATCCAAGCGTTGGTGGGATGTGGTTACCCTGTCATGTCATCATTAGGGCATGTTATGGGTTGATTTCCAGACATCCCTCTATGATCAGTTCATTCATCAGGCACTGAGAGATGACTGATCAAGAGATTTCTTGAATCTCAAGTAGAGTCCAATGTCGGTTATGGAATATTCAGCATATTTCACTAATTTATAGTTCTTTTCACCACTTTTAGATAGTGATGAGCATTTTCATGCTAGATTCTTTGAGGATGGGATCCAGTACAACATCTGAACTCAGGTGAAATCATGCAGGGAGTAGGAATAGTACCAACAGGTATAGCCGAGGAGGAGGTCATGGTCATGGTAGTTCGAACCATGATCACTAATAGTGTCAGTATATAATTCATGATCGTGGTAGTCCATTTATTTCACAAGGATTTGGATCAGGTCAGTTCCATTATTTACAACCGATACCAGAGTATTAGGCTATGAGACTATCTACAGCATAAGGTACTATTCTAGTATCCTATGTTATTGTCTCTTATTTGTTTGATATAGGTGCTTCAAGATCTTTCATTTATGTATCTTTTGTGGAAAGTATAGGTATAGAGATACAATATCACTATGCTGTAATGACCCTCAACACACTGTTGGGAATATGAACAGAATGCATACACTAGTGTAGGGACTGTCCCCTTGAGGTAGGCAGTTACCCTTTCTTGTGGAATATCTTTGTTCTCGAGATTATGGGATTCAATGTCATTCTTGGGTTAGACTAGTTACTCCACTATCACACCATTATAGACTACTATTGCCATATGGTCTATTTTACATCACCAAAAGACAACCGTTATCTTTTCAAATGTGAGTGGGATGTCATGGCTAGGATATCTGGACCGAAGCATCATGGTCTAGGTGGAGTGACTGCCTAGATCACAAATATTTTCATAGAGGAACTAATAGGGAAATGGGCTTTGGATCCCCCTGACACGGGCGACCGCCTTTGGCGGTCTCCCGACTTAAAAAAAAGTTTCAGTTCCCCCTCCCCCTCCCCTCGTAAAACCCTACCCGCATCCCACCGCCTAACCCCCGTCGCCCTCCGTCCTCCGCCCTCACCGCCCATCCCCTCACCGCCCTCCACCACTCGCCACCTGTCCCCTCACCGCCCTCCACCCTGTGCCCTTCGCCCTCCGCCCTCCTCCCTATTCCCTCTTCCATCCTCCCTCCACACGCCACCCTCCGCCCCCCGCCCCCTCCTCCCACCACCCCCTCTGCCATCCTCCCTCTGCAATCCGTCCTCCTCCCTCTGCCCTCCGCCCTCTGCCCTCCACCCTCCGGCCTATGTCCTCCACCCCCTCTGCTGTCTTCCCCCTCGACCCTCGGCCCTCCACCCTCCGCCCCTTCACTGTCCGTCCCTCGTCCCTTCGCCACCCTCTACTCCGGATCTCCACCATCCCCCATACCCTCCCTCTTCACCCCCTCCCTCGGTGCACCGTCTCCGCCCGTCCCCTCCCTCACCGTCCCCTCCCATGCAACTCCGCCACCGCCCATTCCCCTCCCTCCTCACACGACCGCAGCTCATCCCCTTGCCACTGCCACCCATCCACTCCGGCTCACCGCTATCCTCTGTCCCCTCCCTTGTTGTACCGCCCTCGCTGCACCATCTCCACCTCACCGCCTCCTCTCCTCCAGCTCACCACCACCACCACCGCCACCACCCATCCCCTCCCTCACCGCACCATCTCCAGCTCCAGATCCCCTCCGCTGCCTCTCCTCTCCCCCGCAGCACCACCTTCGGCTCCCCTCCCTTCTAGGTTTGTAGCGCAATCAGGTATGACATGACACAGGCTTTCACTTACATTCCATTATCTATTCTCTTTTTTATTATTTAGATATATAATTTTATTATTTTATCAATGGTCCACAATAAATTGGTTAGTATTTATTTTAAATATATTTGATATGAAAAATTCATGTAATAAGTCTTGTGAAAATGTTTGTTATACAGATATTATTATGGATAAGATTTGGATTTATCTTCCAAATCAAACGTCTAGAGAATATTTCAATATAATTATGCAGTTTATTGACTTCACCAGAGGATTTGAATGTGACTATATTAGTTTTCCATGTAGAAAATGTGCTAACATATATCAATTAAAATGAGATACTGTGAGGGAGAACCAATTCATTAATGGATTTCTGAAAAATTATAAGATTTGGACTCGTCATGGAGAAGAATATGTTCTTTGTCAAAATAAAGATGTAGTTCAGATGGATGTTGATGCAAGGATGAATGATCCAGTGCATGAAATGCTTACTGAAATTGTATGTGGGTTGGATCCTGAAGGCATTGAAATCCATAATCTTGATACCGGTGAGATAAATATCCACTCTAGTACAAATCGTGATTCGAGGAGGTTTTATGAAGAACTTGATGATGCAAAAACAAAATTATATCCTGGATGTACTTCTTACAAAAAATTTTCATTTATCGTGGAGTTGTTTCATTTGAAGACTTTGAATTAGTGGTCAGACACATCATTCAACATGTTGTTGGTGTTATTGAAAAAAGTTCTTCGTATCGACGCTAAGATTCCTGAGTCATATTACCATGCTCGTAAGTTTACAGAGAACTTAGGTTTTAGATATGAAACCATAGATTCATGTGCAAACAACTGTATGTTTTTTAGAAAAGAAACATCCCATTTTGATATTTTTATGGTTTTTGGCACTTCAAGGTGGAAAGAGAACAGGGGAAATCAGACTCATCAAAGTCATATTTTGATACAAAGGAAACTGATTGCGGTAAAGAAAATGCATTACTTTCCCCTTAAACCTAGGTTGAAAATATTTTTTATGTCATCAAAATTTTCTAATTTAATGAGATGTCATGCAGAAAGAATTCATGAAAGTGATATGTTAACCCACCCGGTATACTCTCATGCATGGAAGGATTTTGATAAGAGACATCCTAATTTTTCTAAAGATGTTCATAATGTCCGATTGGGGTTGGCAGTAAATGGTTTCAATCCATTCAAGTCTATGGTTGGTGCAACTCATAGCACATGGTCCATGGTGTTGGTTCCGTATAATCTTCCTCTGTGGCTTTGTATGAAGAAAAAATTTATATTACTTTCCACTCTTATTTATGGACCTAGAAGTCCGGAGGATAAGATTGATGTTTACCTTCAGCCATTGATTGATGAGTTGAATGAATTTTGGGGCGATGGTGTGATGACTTATGATTGTGAAATGAATGAAATGTTCAAACTACATGCTTCTTTATTGTGGAAAATCAATGACTTCCCGGCTTATGCAAATTTATCAGGCCGGAGTACGAAAGGGGAATTTTCTTTCCCATGTTGCAATAGAAGTAAAAAATCTGTATGGCTTAAACATTCCCAAAAATGGGCATACATGGGTCACATACATTTTCTCCCCCCCAGCATAGGTTCAAAAAGGACAGTGTGGCATTTGATAGTTCTAGAGAGTTCAGTCTAGCACCAAAGATCATGGTAGGAGTCGAAATGTTATCGTAGATTGAGGAAGAAAACATCTTCACGGTATATGAAATTCAAGATTTGGTGGCTCATCCATTACATAATATTCTTGCTCTGGGTAGGCAGCACAATCACAATTATAAAAATAAAATTATTTTTTATAGTCTTTAGTATTGGAAAAATAACATGCTAAGGCATAATTTGGATGTCATGCACATTGAAAAAAATGTTTTTGATAAAATATTGTGGACCATTTTAGGTTTCAGTGGAAAATAAAAGGACCATGTTAATGTATGTCGTGATTTGGAAGAAATGGGTTTAAGGAAACAGTTTCATTTATAGTTAGCTGAGGGAAACAAGGCATATATGCCTGATCCATAGTATATGATGACTACAAAGGAGAAAGAGACATTTCTTTCCATTTTTAAGATGCTTAAGGTGCCTGATGGTTACTCTTATAATATTTCAAAGTGTGTGAATCTGAAAAGCAGGAAATTTCAAGGGTTGAAAATTCATGACAATCAAATACTACTTCAGCATTTGATTCCAATAACAATTTGTGATTGTTTATCCCCCAATGTTTTTCAGCCATTGATTGAGATGAGTAATTTTTTTAGACAGCTTTGTTTAAGAAATCAACGAATGAGTGATTTAAAAAGTTTGCAGGACCGAATTGTACTTACGCTTTTTCACTTTGAGAAACTATTTCCACCCTAATTTTTCGATGTTATGGTCCACTTGACAGTGCACCTAACTGATGAAGTAATGGCTGCTTGTCCAGTGCAATTCAGGTGGATGTATCCTATTGAGTGGTATTTGAGTACATTGAAATGATTTGTAGGCAACAGAGCTCATCCGGAGGCATAAATAGCCAATGATTATTTGATGGATGAGTTTAATACTTTTTGTGAAGAATATCTTACGGATGTTGAAACAAAATTAGATAATCCCTCTCGGATTCATGATGGTTCAGTTGGAGAAGGAACTATATTTTATATGGAAAACATCAAGTGGATACAAGTGCATCGATATATCTTGTTCAATACTCCATCAGTTGCACCATTAATCTAGTAAATGTCTTATCACTTTTATTGTTTAACTTTTATATGTTTTGTTTGCATAATTTGATCATTTAAACATCATGTTATCATTTTCAGGAAACACATTAATGAGATGAAATAAGAGATGTATCGTGCGACTGAGTATCAAATTCAACAATCTCATTATGCGTCATTTCATGATTGGTTCAAGGATTATGTACGTATAAATTGATTTTCATTATGAGTGAAGTATTATAATAATTTCTTTCTGCACAAATAATTATTTAATTCTATGAATTATGTAGGTTCATAAGATGAGGGAGTTAGGGGACCCCACGCTAACTGAATAATTTATCCAACTGGCTGAGGGTCCATATATAGCGGCTCATCTTTATAAAGCTATAGATGCTAATGGTTTTCGATTTTTCATTAAATATGTTGAAGACAAATGAACAACACAAAACAGTGGAATTAGTTGTCCATTTGTCGATTCTGGTTATTACTATGTTCAATTGATAGACATCATTGAATTTGTATACACACATGAGTTGAATTATATAACGTTAAAGTGTAATTGGGTTGATCCAATGCGTGGATGTAAAGTCAATCAATATCAATTTTTATTGGTGAATTTTAACTATATGTTATACATAAATGAACGAGTTGATAATGAACCTTTCATTTTTACATCACAAGCAGAACAAGTATTCTTCGTTACTTTGCCTTTGAATCCAAGTTTTAAAGTTGTTGTGAAAATGTCCCGACGAGGAGTGTTTTTATTTGAACAAGATGAACCCGAGACTATTCCGCTTGTTTCCCAACAGCTTGATCAACATACTGTAGTTCAACGTGAAGAATATATTTATTGGGTCAGAGCATCTGTTGAAGGAGAAATGGTCAATTTGCATGCTTAATGAAAGGTATAATTTTTTTCCCGCTATTCAGTATTGAATATCCTAGGATATCAAAAATTATCTAACCATTTTATAAATCCTTGTAAGTTTTAATCCTCACTTTTTTAATTTTATTCATTTATAAATATTTAGGGTGATTTATCTTTTGGTATCTTCATGTTATTGTCAGTGTATCTTCCCATTGAGTTATTCTTCATTTGGTTCATGTGCTGCTTGAATTTTTATCGATTCAATCTGAAATTTGGATATGCATTTATTGGTTTTGTACATAATTTATATATCTATTTTATTAATTTTCTTATTTTTTAAAATCCATTCACAACTAATTATTCAATCAATTTTTGTTTGATTTAAAATTGTACAAGTTTTATGTTTAAAAAAAAAATCCAATTTATCTTTTGGACACTTTGGAAAGTCCCCTTACTAATGTTTTCTATGACTGCAGGCATGTCAGGGGAAGAGGCATTAGATCCACATCATCCATCTGAGCCATCTACGTCTCAGGGTTGAGGTATGATTGAATTTCATTGTGTCTATTTTTTATGTAATTGATAAATACACACACACACACACAGATATATATATATATATATATATTTATAAAATCTGTAAAATTATATATAAAATTGTATCCAATAGAATCAGACTCGATAGCTTCTTCCTCTCGCAAGAGAGGACCTGGTCGTGGAATTTTATAATGGAATTATGACACAACGTTTGATGTTTCCTTTGATGAGCTATTTCATCCTTTGCGATTGAATGACCCTAAATTTATTCATCAGCTGGGTCATATCATATGTGACCCAAATCGATTTCCATTGACCACACATGACTAGGCTTTTATCCCTTAGCACACATTACATCATCTTTGGAGGGAGGTTCGGGTAAGAGGACCATTTTACTTTCTTCTATATGTATAAACAATACTAACATATGTTATTTTTTTTCATTAATAGAAATTTTTTAAAGTATTCCCTAATGAGTTTTGGCCCGTGTGTATGAGAAAATGCCGCAAGATGTGGAAAGATTATAAAGGCAAAGTCAAGAGGGACCACTGGGTACCAAATGTGGGTGCCCCAGAAATTCTGGAAAAATTACCGAGAGGTGTCCTCCCGGCTCAGTGGTGTGACTTAGTTACATATTGGTCTACTGAGGGGTTGCAGTTTGTATATTTTTTCTGGTGTATATATTTTCAAGAATGTGTGATTTGTTTGAAATTTGAATTAATTGAAGGTAGAAGGTGTCAGCATGCCATTTTGAGAATCGAGTGTTACAGGGACCACCTCACAGGCTCAGAACTCATCAAGTGTCTCAGATCTGACATGAGGTATTTATTATTCATTTTTTAATTTATTAATTAATATGTTTTTGTGTTTATATTATATTCATATACAGTTACGGAGCAAGGTGAACCGACTGATAAAATGTCGGTGTGGATGAGGTCTCGTGATCAAAAGGATCCAGAGGTTGTAGCAATGATAGTAAGTTCTTGTACTCAATACCAATACTTACATAAATCTATATGTTAACATATATATGTATATATATTTAAACATTTCACAGGCTCAATTTGAAGCTGAGTTAGAATAGCTTCCAGAGGACGAGTGATAACTTCCCATGCGAAGGGATGATATCTTTCATCACATTATTGGTCGGGACGGTCATGGATATAGTTTGACCTATGGAACAAGGATTCCTCGTTATGTAGTATCACGCATTGCAGTTGTCAGTCCTATTGTTGCTCAGATGACAAAACAGTTGTTAGATTTTGAGGCACGACTGCACACTTCCGAGGAGGTAAAGACGAACTTGATCGCTGAGGTTAGAGCACTGTAGGAATATGTGCGTCCAGGTGATGGTGTATGGGATCATACGACGCATGTTTATATTGTATTTAATTATTTAATTTCTATTATTTTTGTAATGAAAATCTTTATAATTTTTATTTGTTGTAGGCCCCTGGCCCACCGGATGGAGGTAGCAGTCATGACAACGCATGACGCATCATTTTCATGAGGTGTGTATCTTTTTTTATTCGTGTGGTTATTATTGATGTTTAGGTTGGGTTCCTAGTGATATTTTTGAGATTTGGGGGTATCATGTGTGTTTTGGACTTATGCAATGTTTGTGTGCATGAATTGAGAAGTAACCATGAAACTGATTAATGATTTGGATATTTTTAGTTCATTTTATTCTTTGTTGTTTTCAATTGCATGTTCTATGAATAGTTTTGAAAAAACCATGTGATTCCTAATAGAAACCATGGAACTTGTTTTTGATGATTGAGCTCAGGTTCACTATTTGTAGGCCCCTGGCCCACCCCGGACTGCCCCCCCCCGCACCCCGGACAACCCTCCCCACCCCGGACAGCCTCCCCCACACCCCCTAAACCCCGGACATCCCCCCTTCCCCCCACACCCCAGACAGCCCCCCCGCCACCGGACATCACCCCCCCGCACCGCGGACAGCCCCCCCCGCCACCGGAAAGCCCCCCACACCCCGGACAACCCCCCCTCGCACCGCATAATTCATTAGGAAAATTGACAATTAGTTCATTAGGGAAATTTTTCATTAGGCTGTTATGCCATTAGGGAAATTGGCTAGTTGGCCAATTGTCCAATTGGATGTAGGCCAAATGGCCATTAGGCCATTATGCCATTTTTCCAATTTTAAAACAAGACAATAGGCCATTATTCTAATTTTTTGTTAGGACACTATGCCATTAGGGTATTAGGGCATCAGGTGAATTGGTAAATGGGATAATTTGACATTGGGTCATTAGGAAAATTAACCTTTAGGCCATTAAGATAATTTATCATTACGCCGTTAGGACAACTGTCCATTAGGCCAATTAGTCGTTATGCCCCCCACTGAACAACCCCCTCCCCCCAGACACCCCCACCCCTAGACATCGCCCCCCACCCCGGATAGCCCCCCCATGCACACATTTCAAGCATGACAAACACCTAAAAAAGAATATTCAGCCATACCACATAAACCACGTGGCTAAATGATGTGTCTTCTCCTTGTACACTGGAAGAATAATAATTAGGGTGTTTTCCTATGTTTTCAATTCATGATGAGGTCGTTCGCTATCCATTTGACCTTTAAATGCATGTTTTGGCCATTTACGACATGCGGCATGCGCTTCTGGTCACTGTGGTCAAACGACACCTCCAATTGACATTTCGTCTACCCGACCTTTTCACAATTCACCCACCCTTTGTTGTCGTTCGATTTCATGGCATTATGAGGTCGTTCGGCCGGTTTTGATCACCCCACGCATGCTTTCTAAACGCGCCAAAACGGCATGTAATGGTCGAATTCAGAGAAAATGTGTTCATAATGACTTTAAATCACACGAAAATAATAGTAATATTTTTCGTGATATATCGGAGGAGATGACACATAAATCGGACATGCGGTGTGCGCGATACGACCAGATATGCTGTTTTGAGAAGTTCAGCGCGCTCTAAAAATGTGCATTGGGTGGTAAAAACTAGCCAAAAAACCTCGGAATTCCATGAAATCACACAACAACAAATGTTTTGTGAGTTGTGAAATGGTTGGGCAGACGATATGTCAATCAGAGGTGTCGTTTGACCACGGTGACTGGAAACACATTTCCGGAGTCATAAAACGCCAAAACGGCGTGTAACAGTCAAATTCAGAGAAAACGTGCTCATAATGACTTTAAATCACAAAAAACAATATTAAGGTTATTCGTGAAATGTAGAAGGAGAAAAAACATTAATTGGATGTGCGGCGTGCGCGGTACGACCGAATATGCCATTTTGAACAGTTCGACGCGCTCTAAAAGGGCGTATTGGATAGTCAAAACCATCCGAACGACATCATAATGCCATGGAATCATACAACAACAACCTTGGTGTGAATTGTTAAATGGTCATGCGGATGACACATTAATCAGAGGTGTCATTTGACCGCGGTGACCAGAAACACATTTTCGGAGTCACACAACACCTAAACGATGTGTAATGGTCGAATTCAGAGCAAACGTGCTCAAAATAACTTAAAATCACAAAAAAAATATAAATAGTATTATTGACATGTAGGAGGAGACTACACATCAATCAGACGTGTGGTGTGTGCAGTACGACTGAATATGCTATTTTGAACAGTTCGATGCGCTCTAAAAGGGAGCGTTGGGTGGTCAAATCTTGCCGAACAACCTCAAAATTCCATGAAATCATACTAAAACAACCGTGGTGTGAATTTTGAAATGGTCGGGTAGACGGAACATCAATCGGAGGTGTCTTTTGATCATGGTGACCGAAAATGCATTTTCTGGGTCATAAAATGCCAAAACGGCGTGTAACAGTCGAGTTCAGAGAAAACATGCTTAGAATGACTTTAAATCACACAAAAACAATAGGAATAATATTCGTGACATGTAGGAGGAGAATACACATGAATCAGACATGCGTTGTGCACAGTATGACTGAATATGCTATTTTGAACAGTTCAACGTGCTCTAAAAGGGCACATTGGGTGGGAAAAACCATCCGAATGACCTCAGAATGCCATGAAATCATACGAAAACAACCGTGGTGTGAATTCTGAAATTTTCTGGTATAAGGAATGTCAATTGGAGGTTTCTTTTGATCACGGTGACCAGAAATGCATTTCTAGAGTCACAAAACGCCAAAATGGCGTGTAACAGTCAAATTCAGAGAAAACGTGCTCAGAATGAATTAAAATCACAATAAAACAATATGAATATTATTAGTGACATTTAGGAGGAGATGAAATGTCAATCGGATGTGCGGTGTGCATGGTACGACCGAATATGTTGTTCTGAACAGTTCGACTCACTCTAAAAGGGCGCATTGGGTGGTCAAAACCAGACGAACGACCTCAGAATGCCATGAAATCATACGAAAACAACAGTGGTGTGAATTGTAAAATGGTCGGGTAGAAGGAACATCAATCATAAGTTTCGTTTGACCTCGGTGTCCGGAAACAAATTTCTGGGGTTATAAAACGCCAAAATAGCGTGTAACGGTCGAATTCAGAGAAAACGTGCTCAAAATGACTTGAAATCACATGAAAACAATAAGAATAATATTTGTGACATGTATAAAAATACAGAACTTCAATCGGATGTGCGGTGTGCACGGTATGATCGAATATGCTGTTTTGAACAGTTCAGTGCGCTCTAAAAGGGCGCGTTGGGTAGTCAAAACCAGATGAACGACCTCGGAATTCCATGAAATCATATGAAAAAAACCATGGTTTGAATTATGAAATGGTTGGGCAGAAGACACGTCAATTGGAGGTGTTGTTTGACCGCGGTGACCGGAAACGCATTTCCAGAGTCATAAAATGCCAAAACAATGTGTAACGGTCAAATTCAGAGTAAACGTGCTCAGAATGACTTGAAATCACAAGAAAACAATAGGAATAGTATTCGTGACATGTAGGAGGAGGCGACACATCAATCGGATGTGCGGTGTGCGCGGTACGACCGAATATGTTGTTTTGAACAGTTCATCGCTCTCTAAAAGGGCGTGTTGGCTGGTCAAAACCAGCCGAACGAACTCTAAATGCCATGAAATCATACGAAAAATAACCGTGGTATGAATTGTGAAATGGTCGGGTAGATGGCATGTCAATCGGAGGTGTCGTTTGACCGCGGTGACTGGAAACACATTTTCGGGGTCATAAAACACCAAAACAGCGTGTAACGGTCGAATTTAGAGAGAACATGATCAGAATGACTTGAAATCACATGAAAATGATAGGAATAATATTCGTGACATTTATGAGGAGAGTACATGTCAATCGTACGTGCGGTGTGTGCGGTACGACCGAATATGATGCTTTGAACAGTTCAACGTGCTCTAAAAGAGCGTGTTGGGTGGTCAAAACCAGTCGAACGACCTCAGAATTCTATGAAATCATACAACATCTACCATGGTGTGAATTTTGAAATGGTCAGGTAGATGGAACATCAATCAGAGGTGTTGTTTGTCCGTGGTGATCGGAAACGCATTTTCGGAGTCACAAAACGCCAAAACGACGTGTAACGGTCAAATTTAGAGAAAACATGATCAGAATGACTTGAAATCATATGAAAAAAATAGAAATAGTATTCGTGACATGTAGGAGGAGACGACACATCAATCGGACATGCAGTGTGCATGGTACAACTGAATATGCTGTTTCGAACAGTTTAAAAGGCGCATTGGGTGGTCAAAACCAACCGAACGACATCAGAATGCCATGAAATCATACAAAAACAACAACCGTGGTGTGAATTGTGAAATGGTTAGGCAAAATACATGTCAATAAGAGGTGTCTTTTGACCGCGGTGACCAGAAACACATTTCTGGGGTCATAAAACACCAAAACGGCCTGTAACGGTCGAATTCAGAGAAAACATGCTCAGAATGACTTGAAATCACACGAAAACAATAGGAATAATATTCGTGACATGTAGTAGGAGGCGACAGGTCAATCAGATGTGTGGTATGCGTGGTACGACCGAATATGCTATTTTGAACAATTCAATGCGCTCTAAAAGGGCGCGTTGGGTGGTCATAATCAGCTGAACGACCTCAGAATTCCATAAAATCGTACGAAAACAACCGTAGTTTGAATTTTGAAATTCTTGGGCAGACTACACATCAATCGGAGGTGTTGTTTGACCGCGGTGACCATAAATGCATTTCTAGAGTCAAAAAACGCCAAAACTATTTGTAACAGTCGAATTCAGAGCAAACATGCTCAGAATGACTTAAAATAACACTAAAAAAATAGGAATAGTATTTGTGACATGTAGGAGGAGACTACATGTCAATCGGACGTGCGATGTATGCGGTATGACCAAATATGCTGTTTTGAACAGCTCATCATGCTCTAAAAGGGCGCATTGGGTGGCCGAAACCAGCCAGACGACCTCAAAATTACATGAAATCATACGACAACAACCGTGGTGTGAATTGTGAAATGTACGGGCAGATGGTACATCAATTGGAGGTTTCGTTTGACCACAGTGACTGGAAACTCATTTCCGAGGTCTTAAAACTCTAAAACGGCGTGTAACAGTCGAATTCAGAGAAAACGTGCTCAGAATGACTTGAAATCACACCAAATCAATAGGAATAATATTTGTGACATGTATGAGGTAACGGAATATCAATCAGACATGTGGTGTGTGGGGTACGACCGAATATGCTGTTTTGAACAGTTCGACACACTCTAAAAGGGGGAATTGGGTGGTCAAAACCAGCCAAATGACCACAAAATTCCCTAAAATCATATGAAAACAACCATGGTGTGAATTTTAAAATGGTCGGGTAGAAGACACGTCAATCAGAGGTGTCGTTTGACCGTGGTGACCCGAAACACATTTCCAGAGTCATAAAATTCCCAAACGGCATGTAACAGTCAAATTCAGAGAAAACGTACTCAGAATGACTTGAAATCACACAAAAAAAATATGAATATTATTTGTGACATGTAGGATGAGATGACATGTCAATCAGACATGCGGTATGCGCGGTACAATCGAATATGCTGTTTTGAACCGTTCGGTGCGCTCTAAAAGGGCGCGTTGGGTGGTTAAAACCAGCCGAACGACCTCAGAATGCCCTGAAATCATACGAAAACAACCATGGTGTGAATTTTGAAATGGTCGGGTAGACTCCATGTCAATCAGAGGTTTCATTTAACCGCGGTGACCGAAAATGCATTTCTGGGGTCATAAAACACCAAAACGGCGTGTAATGGTCGAATTCAGGGAAAACATGCTCAGAATGACTTGAAATCACACGAAAACAATAAGAATAATATTCATGACATGTAGAAGGAGATGACATGTCAATCAGACATGCGGTGTGTGCTGTATGATTGAATATGCTATTTTGAACAGTTCGGGGCGCTCTAAAAGGGCGCGTTGGGTGGTCAAAACTAGCTGAACGTCCTCAGAATTCCATGAAATCATACGAAAACAACTGTGGTGTGAATTTTGAAATGTTTGGGTAGAAGACATGTCAATCGAAGGTGTCGTTTGACCGTGGTGACCAGAAACGCATTTACGGAGTCATAAAACGCCAAAACAACACGTAATGGTCAAATTCAGAGAAAACATGCTCATAATGACTTAAAATCACACAAAAACAATAGGAATAGTATTCATGACATTTATAAGGAGATATAATGTCAATTAGACATGCGGTGTGCGTGGTACGACCGAAGATTTCGTTTTGAATAGTTCGACACGCTCTAAAGGGGCGCGTTGAATGTTCAAAACGAGCTCAATGACCTCGAAATTCCATGAAATCATAGGAAAAAAACCTTGCTGTGAATTGTGAAATTTTTAGGTAGAAGTCACGTCAATCAGAGTTGTCATTTGACCGCGGTGACCATAAACGCATTTCTGGGGTCATAAAATGCCAAAACGGCATGTAACAGTCGAGAAAACGTGCTCAAAATTACTTGAAATCACACAAAAACAATAGGAATAATATTAATGACATGTAGGAGGAGACAAAATGTCAATCAGACATGCGGTGTGCACGGTACAATCGAATATGCTGTTTTGAACAGTTCGACGCGCTCTAAAAGGGCACGTTGGGTGGTCAAAAACAGCTGAACGACCTCAGAATGCCATGAAATCATAATACAACAACTGTAATGTGAATTTTAAAACGGTCGGGTAGACATCACATCAATCATAGGTTTCGTTTTATCACGGTGACCGCAAACGTATTTCTGGAGTCATAAAACACTAAAACAACATGTAACAGTCGAATTCAGAGAAAACATGCTCAGAATAACTTGAAATCACATGAAAACAATAGTAATAGTATTAGTGACATGTAGAAGGAGACGATATTTCAATAGGACGTGTGGTGTGTGCGGTATGACCGAATATGCTGTTTTGAATAGTTTCACACGGTGTGCATGGAGAGAATTTCTTTTTAGAACACAAAACACTTCCATAAGCTAAATCAAAGACTCCAAAACAAGAAAAAAAATACAAAAATGATAAAATTTCTTAAATTGGGGGTTTTAAATTAATATATCACCCATAATTTGATGTCAGATTTAATTTTATTATATATATATATATTAACTAAATAAATATGTTTAATTTATGTTTGTTTTGTTTAGTTTTTTTGTATCTTATTGTAGGTTTATTGAAGTAGAAGATTGAAATGGATTTGGATCATTGAAGCACGTATGTCATTTATTGTTTATGAAGATCTTGATGTTTATGTTGTTTGGATTTTTTTTTATGATTTTTACCCTGTTTTTGTTGATTGGGAACTGCAATTTTTTTTTTAAAAAATTTCTCATGGATAGAGACTGCCGATGGAGGTCGCTCTAGATCAGCCGAGCATCATAAAAGCGACCCCACTGGCAGTCACTGTATCTCGGCCGAGGATCAGTATAGTGACCGCCAGTGGTGGTCGCTATTGTTCGGCAGAGCAATAGGTCAGCAACCACCCGACAGTTGCTGTAGGCCGGATTTTCGGCCTCCTTCAGCGACCGCCAATGGCGGTCGTTGTCGACCTACTACGATAGGCCTAAAGTGACCGCCATTGGCAGTAACTAATGGCAGAATTTTTAGTAGTGAGGATCAAGGTTTTCTTCAAACTGATTTCACTATAGTAGTTGATTGTTTTAGGGAAGTCTTTCTTGATGACATTTCTTGAATACTTCTTAAGAGAGAGGTAGATTTTACCATTTAGCTTGTTCCAGGAGCAACTCTAGTTTCCATAACTCCATACAGGATGGCACCTACTGATATTTTGGAGCTCAAGTGGTAGATAGAGGACCTAGAGGCTAAGGTATTTATAAGACCTAGTACACCCTCTTAGGGTTCACTAGTTCCTTTCTCTAAGATGGAGGATATAAATCTTCATCTATTCTTGGATTACATATGGTTTAATCATCTTATGGTCAAGAATATTTATCCACTTCCCCGAATAGATGATCTCTTTGACCAGCTCCAAGGAGCAGAGGTGTTCTCTAAGATCAACCTGAGACCATGTTATCATCAGGTGCAAGTCAGACCATCGGACATACCTTGTACATATTTCCGTAGTAGGCATGGTTTGTATGAGTATCTTTTTATGCCATTCGGTCTTAAGAAAATTCCTACCATTCTCATGGATTTGATGAATGGGGTTTTCCACCCAAATTTGGACTCTTTTTTCATGGTATTTGTGGATGACATCTTAGTGTATTCTCACACTCGTAACAACCATGAAAAACATATTGATATCGTTCTGAGTACACTGAGAGAGCATCATATTTATGAAAATCTTTCTAAATGAGACATCTAGATCGACAAGGTCTACTTATTAGGTCATATTATTTCAAAATCAGGAGTATCTGTTGACCCTAAAAAGGTTAGTGTTGTAGTTTCTGAGGAGAAACCCAAGAACGTGTTTGATATCAAGAGTTTCTTAGGAATCACTGAATATTACATGATTTTCATACAATAAATTTCTCATCTTTCTTCACCCATTAATTTTCTTACAAATAAGGATTTCAATTTCACATGGTCATAATAATGTGAGAAATCATTTTAGGAGTTGAAACAGAGGCTTGTCTTGGCACCGATTCTGATTCTACTAGAACCAGGAAAAGGCTCTATCATCATCTAGGATAAATCAAGAACTATCCTAGGATTTATGTTGATGAAATAATATAATGTTGTTGGGTTAGGATCCTGGAAATTGAGTCCACATGAGAGTAATTACCCTAATAAACGACCTCGAGCTAACAGAAGTTGTACATGAATTACATTCCGGGAGACATTATCTATTGGGTGAGAGATTTATGGTATATATAGATCACAAGAGTCCCATGTATATATTTTATCAGCATGAATTGAACCTCAGAAAATGAATATGGATCGAATATCTATAACACTTCGACTTTGAGATTTCCTATATGCCTGGAAAGGGAAATGTGTCCATTGATGCACTGAGTCAAAAAACTCAAACACAAGCTGTACATGAATCCTGTGAGGAATGGACATTAATATCCCTCTTTTCTAAACTTCATCTAGATTTTCATGAATATCATTAGAAGTCTTACATCTCATCCTTAATTATTACCTATTCCATCCTTGAGAAGGTGAAGAGTAGGCAGTTTGAAAATATTGAAGGTTTGGTTATCCATGTGAGTATATCAGAAGATAACCCACCACCAGATTGATTTGTGGATAGAGATGATATCCTATGTCTACGTGGATGTATTGGGGTTCCTGTAGATATGATATAGGAGTTTATGAAAGAGTCCCACACTTCCTAGTGGGTAGTTCATCTTGGTATCTCAAAGATGTCTTGATATATTCGATTCCAGTATTGGTGGCCTGGAATGAAACAATATATTGTAGGCTTCATCATTTGGTGTTCCACATTTCAGTAGGTGAATGAAGAGTACCAGAGACCTACAGTCTTGTTACAACCTATTACAATCCTAGAATGGAAATATGAAGATGTTTCTATGGATTTTTTATATGGATTACCTAGGACACTAAGGGGTAGAAATGCTATCTAGGATGTCATTGACTGAATAAAAAAATCATCCCACTTCATTATAATTCAAGATAATTTCATAGTTGATGAGCTAGGAAGGTTGTATGTCCGTGAGATCATACGACTACATGGGGTTCTACATACTATAATTTTAGATAGGTATTCTTGTTTCACTTCATGATTATGGAAAGGCTTGAAGAAAGATATGGGGACTAAGGTGATTATAAGAAACACTTTTCACCCTTAGAATGATGCACAATTGGAACAGACAAAACAGGTTCAAGAGGATATGCACCAAGCATGTGTCCTTGATTTTGGTGGTTCTTGGGAGAAGCATATCCCACTCATCGAGTCCTATTGTAATACCAATTTTTAGGTGATGATTTAGATGGTTCCTTTTGATGCCTTATATGGTAGGCCATGCCGTTCAACCTTTTTCTAGCCAGAGGTAGGTGAGACATCCCTACTAAGTCCTCGTCTGGTTCAGGAGACTTTGAAATAGATTCAGAAGATCAGAAAGAGTAGGAATACTAATCAGTGTAGACATAAATCTTATACTGATATCCGTCGATGACTTCTTGAGTTTGAGTTTGGGGATCATGTTTTCCTTTAGGTATCCCCTATTATAGGGAATAAATTGTTATAGAATCAGGGAAAGTTTTCACCTTGTTATGTCAGGCCGTTTGAAATTCTATAGAGAGTCGGGCCGATAGCATATCCGTTTATACTACCTCAGAGGTACCATGACATACATTACATATTTCACATCTCATAGATTCACCAATATCATGCTGACCCGTCACATACCTCTGATCCTGAGGAAAAAGTTAGATGTGAATGCAACCTTTGAGGAATATACAGTATGCATCGTTGACCGAATCACGAATTCTCTACGAGGAAAGTATGTCCCTCTCATATGGTTCCTATGGAAACATGGCCGAGTACAAGATGAGACATGGGATAGGGAAGCCAACGTATGTGCCCAATGTCTAGAGTTGTTCTTAGACAATGTTTATTTACCCTTGGAAAGATAACTAGGGGAGAGTTACTTTATGGGGGAAGACTGTAAGAACACGATTTTTCACTCAGGTATGGATCCTTTAATTCTCACTATAAATCTTTACTTTGGACCTAATATGGATTCCTAATGAGTTAGTGAAGGTTTTGAGGGTGTTTGGGGCTTGTTCGGAACCCAGAACCCATCTTTTTGGAGAAAACAGACATTGTACACGGTTTAGAGTAAACCGTGTGGATGGTGTTTTTCCGGATAGAACACCTCGCATGGTTGGCGCATGGCTATGAGAAAACCTTTTTTTCCTAGGTACCCATGCATGCCTTGTGCACAGTTTGATCAAACCATGAAAATGATTTTTTTCAGGAAGAAATGTCTTTCCCGGTTTGTGCATGGTTTGTCAAACCATGAGGACAAACCGTGTGCAGCCTAAAATACTGTGTAAAATGTCCAAAATTCCCTTAATGATCTATTAATCCAACCTTCCTCCTTAATCTATGAACCAACGGTATTAACCCCTTTTCCTCTCATTTTGAAGCTTTTTAGAGTCCAAATCTAGATATCATGAGATCTCCTTCCTCCAACATCCGATCGAGCTTCTGTTTATCATGTTGGATGTGCAATGGTAAGTAATCGAGTTCTCTTTATCTATTCTCCGTCTCTCTTTCTCTTGACTTAAGTATCTTCATGTGGGAGTTTTTCAACTTTTCTTAGATCTAATTTGATATGAGGAAAATCAAGGGCTGATACTAGAGAAGAAGGATCATATAAACCTAAAGTGGATGGTCTCTAACTCATCCCTAAAGTTCATTGTTTTTGGAATAACTTTTTAGGGACCACCAATTTCATCAAAATATATTTCTTAATTTTAGATTCCATGATTATACTTGTTTGAATCATATTTATATGCTCCTTCCAAATATGTGATTAGTTGTTAGTGGTGGCACCCAAGACTCAATCCACCTCATATATAAGGTTATTCTATAATTGGGTTTTAGAGTTCTTCATGTTTGATCCATTGTTCATGTGTGCCCTTACTTGACCTTTCTAAGGGTGAGTATTCTTATAATAAATTGAATGTTATTTTTGAGAATTTCATAATGGTATGTACCATGTATGCTAACCACATGACCTTCCTAAGATAAGTTCTTTCAAATTTTTATTAAATGTGAAATGTGAATTGACAAGTATACTAAGTATATTACTTGGCCTTATCAAAAGAGATTGAATAGAGATTACAACTCTGTATCACCCCTTTATATATTGATGGAAGGTAGTGTAGTGAACCTCAATAATTGAATATGACTTAATGGTTAATAAAGACTTGATTAAATGGTTTCAACACTACTTGACCTATCCAAACTAATGGAATACAAGGCTTGAACCTAATGAATGATTACATGATTACAATATCAAATAGTAATGTAATGGCTCAAGCTCACCTTGGATTTTGAGAGGATAATTCCTTGGGACTTGGGAACACCATTTTGAATCAAGGATGTAGTTTTCATAGGTTGATACCCACCTAGACTTTAGTTCTTTTCTATTCTGTGGATGCACGATACACTACCTTAGGTTCATTTAATTTATTATAGGATACCTCAGATACACTCCTTGGATCTAGAATTGGATAGTAGGTGCCATGGTGAAATCTCATAGGGTTCTATTTTTTCATAGCCCTATTTTACCTTGTTCAATCACCTTGGACTCGGTAGGCACCTTATTGTCAAATTCCTTGGATTATGCTCCTTGAATTAAACTCTTACCCATTAGCTAGACTCATATTCTACCGAGTTAGTGTTCCGTGAGATCTATGTTACCTTGGTTATTATCCTAGAACTCCCTCACTAGATATTATTTTCAAGATGCCTTATTATGTCATGGGACCTGCACTAATTATAATATAATGAGGTGATGTCAGTGTTGGATACACATCACGTGACCCATTAACATTAAATAATAATTACTTAATTATTGAACTGGTTACATGTTTAGACACCAGCCGAGGGATAAAGTTGGTACTTGGGTATTTATTTATATTGTAATTATTTCATACATTATATATACATGTCTTTACACTATTATATTCCATTACATAGGAATAATGTTATAGACACCGTTGGTGGTGGCCCACTGAGATTTATCTCACACCCTCTCCATGTGATGTTTGGTCCTAGGAGTAGATTACATTACTGCAGGTTTTGAAAAAGGGAAGCATACAACTTCGAAAACTTGATTGCTTTCTAATAGGATGGAGCTTGATAGAATATGATCGAGTTGGATCTTGAGATTCTTGGAGTAGACTTTGTTTTCCTTTACTTTGTGGAACATGTTATGCCTATTGGATTGTATACATTTTTTTATATTTTTTAGTGACATAACATTACATAGTCATTATTCCAGTTGATACCGTTATTATTATTCTTGTTTATCTACTGTACCAATTTTCTTCTGCTGTTTATTTATATTATTTATATTTCATCTGTGGTTTACTATTCCTTTATATTCCTTTTTATGTGCTACACTCTGCTAATGAGGGCATAATATTCCCACGAACACATCCTAGTCCCTCGCTTCTAGTCAGTGACCTCCGACATTCTGGGAGATGCACTTGACGCAATGTGGCCCACCGGTCTTGGGTCACCTATTATGTGGTATTCAGGTCCAGGATGTCACAACATTCTCCCACTATTGAGATAGCTCTTGAATCCTACCATAAGGACATATAAAATGACAACATGCAATATATTACCCTAAAATTGGATTGCATTTTCTTCTAAATGAATATAATTATAGGGGGTTTGGAATGAATAAAATCACATAAATACTTTTATAGAATCCATTATATTGTCCTCACATAGATGATATAGGTCTAGTTTAAAGAGAGAAGTATCTCTATTCCCAAGTAATATGAAAATGGAATAATTATATATCAAATTATTTATCACTCACTAAGGAATGTATAGATCTAAAAAAAATTCCCAGTTAGGTGATGCATGGTGAGAACCTCCCAAAAATAGTAGGCCATGTATTTATTACATTGATAATGGAATATGGTGTAAAAACCCTAAATCTCATTTTTTTAGGAAATATAGGAACTTTTATTCCTCTTAAAACACATTATATATGGGTACCTAGTTTATGGGGACATAGTTAATTTTATAGGCTTCAATTTGACAACTCATAGAGAAAAATGTACTAATAGATCAAATTTTATTATCATTTTATGTTGGGAAACATTTCAGCATTAATCAATATACACAAAGGCAAAATTCTTATGAAGTATCAGAATTTATATATGGTGATCTTGAAAAATAAATTATTAGATATGCAGTACCTTCATGGATATATAATTACATTCTGTCCATGTAGTCATTTTACAGCTACATATCCCCTTCATAGCCACATAATCCCTTTGTGGCCCCATACTCCCTTTAATACTATATAATTTCTTCTTGATAGAAAAAAACTTAAGGGGTTATAAGGGAAATATTTTTTAAATATTAATCTTCCATGAATAAAGTAATTTTGGACATGTTGATTAAATTCATTCATTACTTTATATTTCTTTTATGAATGGAGTTCATTTGGTCCACTATAGCAAAGGTTCTTCATGTTCATTTACTTACTACACAACCAAATTTTTTCTAATGATTCATCCTATAAATACCAAACATGAACTTTAAAAAGGTAAAATAGAATTCTTCATTAGTAAAAATTTCTATTGAAAGTTAATTGTATATGAATCTCTTGATAATTTACTCTACTATATTGAATCCTTAACAATGGATTCCTATGATGTACACATCATAAAGGACCCCCACGAGGTCTACATTTTGAAGGAATCCTATGTAGTTCACATCATGAATGAATCATATGATGACTCCTCCATAGAGGAATCCCACAAATTAAAATTTTAATGGAATAAAATGAAGACCCCTCCATGAAGGACTCAAAGGAAGACAACGTCATGAAGGAATATCAACAAGGACCGCATCATGAAGGACACTCTTGAACACTGTTATCAAAGGGGGGGAGGGGGGCATGCGAATACCTATATGATCTACCTTTAACATATATCATACATAAACTATACCCTTATTTTTATTTAAAAATATTTTTTATAATTGTGTCTTCCTATGAAACTATAAAGAATATTTCAAATTGTATTAGGTTGTGAATCATTTTTTACATTCATTTCTACTTTGTAAGGAAACCCAAAAATGAGTAACCAAAAATTTATTATATTATTTCATTATTTTAGTTCATATATATTTTACAAATCAACCCACATAATTTTATTATTATTATAATCAATTATTGATCGTTGAAAGGACCTTTCTAGTATGAACTCCAGTATGGATTCATAAAATACTAGTACAAACAATTAAAATAAGCACACATTCCATTGATCATGTATTCCCTTGATAAAAGGCATGTATCATGAAATAATTCACATAAATATAACCCTTTTGTAATAATAATTAGATTTTATTAATAATGATGATTAATATTACAAGGATACTATTTATATCCCTCCTATATCAATATTCCCATTGTGGATACCGATATTTCAAGTTGGCCACATCAATCTACCTAATGAGTCATAGATACATGGATCTCATCCTTAGGAATAAGCCCCAAACATAACCCCATTATTTATGTCATAAATTTGGTCCACTCAATGATTTTGGTACATAAGATAAGGTAATGTAAGAAATCCAACATTCACCCAAGCCACTAACAAAGTCATGAATCTATCGGTAGTATATATGTAAGACCCTCATAGGTCATTCCAACAAAATTGGTAGGATATTGGCCTCCTATATGGTTTAAGACCCAAACACACCCTCACATACTTATTAAACTATAGAAAATATTTTATATATGGATATAAGATGCATAAAAACAAAATCTTTCTCACTAATATGTATCCCTTGTGATTCTATACCATATCTTATACACTAAATGATATAAAAGATGAACAACTATCTAATGAGAATATGTGTAACACCATGGTTATCATTATTTCTCTATAGTATGACCCCAAACCTCCTACAATGTGAAATAACCAACTGCGACATCATTTATATTCTTATGAAATATCAATGATCCATATATATGATACACTTTCTAGTGGTAAAAACCAAGCATACCTTTTATTATTTCATTTCTAATTTATAGGTTGAACCAGAAAGGTCTGATATTGCATATATCCCATACTAAACATTTATAAGAATCATCAAACATATAATACAATATAATTGATATTGAAACACATAAAAGTGTTTTTAGATGAATAAAATTATAATTTAGTATTATAGTCTTCATTACATGTCATTAAAAATCCTGATGTGTCCCACTGTGTGGCATTAAGGTATGTGGGTTCTAATTTCCTTCATAAGGAAATGCTAGATACCCTTCACATGGGCTCGACCCTAACTCTACCAAACCACCTAAATCAATTAAAAAATCCCAATTCCTATCTATATTATGGTAAATTAAAAAATTACTTCCTTTATGGATTAAAATTATAATGTGACTAAACACTTGGAATAAATAATATATAGTATATTTCCAACATGTAGGATCCTCTTTGATGTATGTTGTTAGTCTGTAAATTTATAATGTGTATCCATTTTCATTAACTTCAAGGCGTCATAGAAAAAACATTAATATCTAAGAGTCCCAAAATATGTAACAATTCACCACAAAATAGTGAGATTAGTCTGAACTCATAATCACTTTTCTAATGGATAACCTACAGAGTAATTGGTAAACTCCCTACAATTAATTGACCATTGAACATAGGATTTCAACATTTTAAAACATAATGGTAATGATGATACATAATAAATAGTGTGTATATGGTGTTTATAAGACATACAAACCAGGTAACTCCACATAAATTGACCCTATTTAAATCAAGGAAGATGTGTGGGTAAAATTAATCATCTTGTAACTAATAAACACTTTGTATTGATTTACAACCATGTGAGATGGGGTTATATGAGGTACATGACAAATACAAATATGTACACCCCTTGAAATTCATAATAAACCATATTCAATAAATTTAGAGTCCATATGTCTTTAATGTGGGTGTCTAGTAATTGATCCCAAACATTTTCACTGACTACACACAATGTTCAATTTAGTCAAACTCATGCACGGAACATTCCAAATTAGTTGTTTTGTGTGAATAAAAATATGGAGATAAAATTATTTAATTTAAAAAATCTGAAATACCTTATTTTTATCCATATGTACAATCTTTTTGATAGGGTTTTTTAGACAAATTACTTGTCAAGTTATTTTGAGCATGTTATGTGGAATTAAATGATAAATTAATCATATTCTACATTCTTATACAATTATATAATGTGTATAGTTATCATACATTTAATTTAATTTTGTGGAAATGTCTGTGATATAAAATTTGTACATAAATGAATTTTGTGTTGTGAGACAAAAGGGTTGACTACATAGATTGACATATACAAGGGAAATTCCATTCATATTTCCACACACCGTGTAGGCATACATGCTATATAATTAAAAAATACATGATAAGAACCATAAAAACTTTATGTCACACACATTTACATGTTAAGATAAAAACATTAGTAGTCAAAAATCAAAAAATGGGTTTTAAATAGATATATAAGGGTACAAGAATTTCTATATACAGTACACAAAATGCACTTAATTAATATTAAATTAAAATTAATTTATATTAAAATAAAGTGGATATGAATCTTAAGGATTTTATGGATAAAAAATTAATATAAATTAATTAATTTATTAAAAATATAATTAGTGTAACAATTTGGGAGATTTATCTTAATAAATAATGGATTGAAATAAATTCTAAATTGATTATATTTATAGTCATCATGCGCGTAGATGATCATTATATTTCCTACCCAATATATGTTCTGTGTTTTTATTTAATTTAATAATTTATTTTATACTTTTTTTGATAAAATTATTAATAATTTAAATATATGACATGAAATTTTTTTATTCCTTTTCATTATATATATTTGTGTCTATGGTTTCTTTTATGTAATACGATACCCTGTGCTCCCCTCACATGTGTGTGAGTTAAGAACATGAAAACGATGAAACTCCCTTGAAATAGGACATTGTATTATACTTATATTAGATGTATATAACCAAAGAGATACATAGGTTAAATCTTGAATTCCATTACTCAATAGGAGACTGATAAAATAAGTTCTTCACATTGGGCACATGTTTATTTTATCAACCTCTTATTAAACTAAACTGCATTTAAATATTGTTATAATACAAAATATTGACTTCATTTTTGTATAGTGAATGGTTATTTATTTATTTATGTCATTAAAAATTTAATTAATACTAAATTTGATCAAATAATGAAAATTATGTAACAAGAATGTGAATATAAAATAAAATAAATGGATTGATCACAAATTATTATCTCATTCATGGTTAATTAAATGTGTAAATTCTACATAATATTAAAAATAATATAAAAGATAAAATTATTAAAATTTGTGCATAAAAATTATTTTAGTCAAAAAAATATCAATTATAAAATGACTACAATTAATTATGTTATAATGAAACCATAGTTCAATATTCTTCTCTGGGGAATGTCATAATGGATCCAATTATCTGGGAGTTCAAAATAAAGATTTGGGTTGAAATATCAAACTTATCACGAAGGGTTGGTTACTTAGGAAATATTTTTTGTATCTTTTAGGCATGTGGTGACAAAATTCAGATATAGGATTTTAGGATTGAGAGTCTAGTCATAGGATCAAGGAATTATGAGTTAATTTAGTTTTCTAGACCACATTACTAAACAACTTAAACTAATTTAACCACACCGTCAAATAGGTAATCTGAAGTGGAATATGGATCCTTACATCTAGATTACAGGCAAAATTTTATTTTATAAATTAAATGGTGATTTCTTTTGGGATTTTATGAAATTATAGGATATTATAAAAATAAAAATTATTATGAATCACTTGGAAAAAAATATAAACTACTAAAATATTCTTTTTAAATATTGTGGGAAATTGAATGTGAAACCATGGGAACACTTGAATCATTCCTAGAAAAAGACCATGTTCCCACCAATTCTGATTTTCAAAAGTGTACCAATATTTTATAAACTATATATTAGTAATAAAATTCATATTATGTGATGGATACCCTATTTCTAATCATAAACATTGGTGAGCGAGCATACATGAGATAGATTTCCATAGTGGATACATGGTGAATGCTCTAGATAACCAATACCTCATACTATAATATTTTTTGGGTGGATAATGATTCAATATAAAGACATGGATTTATACACGTTTATATCTCAACTCCTATCTTATTTGAAGGTGAATAATAGGGTTATGATTAATTATATTGTCACTATATTATACAAGTGTAAACTAGGATATCGGCACCCACCTAGTGATCTTGAAATAAAAATGCTAATGTGAATTAATTATTTTTTTATGTTGGAATTTGTTGATAAGATATTATCCATTAATCTCATGTTTTCTTCTTTATCACTCATATACTTCTTGTTAATATATTGTTATAGGATTAATAGTATGGATAATCGACTCATGAATATTTTGAAAATACTTTTAAAAAAATATAAAGAATGGAGGGAACATATTTATTAACCCCTTTTAGTGAACCATTATAAATAAAAGGTTAAAAACCTGACCAGTTCAAAGTCAGTGGAGCCTTTATAAATTTATTAAATGAGGCAAAAGATTCACCAGAAGTTTTTTGAAGAGGAATCTAGATGAATTTTATATGAAAACAAAGGTAACTAGAGGGGAAAATAATTTATTAATGAATAATAAATCAAAAGATTCTAAATCTTGAATATCTATCATTGCATGTAATATTTTATTATAACTTGTTGTGTATTAGAGAGAAAATAAAAATAAAATATACATATTCAAGTACTTTAACCAAATACATTCAAATAAATTAGATGAGGTATGGTGGAAACTCACATTATCTAAGAAAGGCTTATTCTTATGACAAAAGAGATGAGCACAGGAAATTAGATTCCCCAATGGATTCATAATTTTTATATAATTTTTTTATATTATGTATTACCAAACAATTTATTTTAGTGTCTATTTCTAGACCCGGTGAGACATTATTTCATGTCTTAAATGAATTTTTATATTGTATTTCATATATTAATTATATTTTTGTTATACTTTAATAACAAATATTCAAAACAATAATGAATAATTTTTATTAAATATTAGAGTCTCACATATTTATGGATATATAATATTTAAAAAAAACATAAGGTAATTATGAAGTGTATACCTAGGAGAGTGTTCAAACTCTTATTATGTAAAACACTTAGGTATATTGATGTATATACTAAATGACTTTAAGAAAAATAAACCTTAAAAAAAGGTCAGATAGAAATGCTTCTATAGTTATTTTATCCAGGCAATGTGAATAAATTTATAGAGAAGTTAGAGGTAAATTTAGATAATCCATGAGATTCATCAAATAAATTTTATGAATTCTATATGAATAGATGAATATAATTGTTAAAATATATATGATACTCTAGGTTAAATTATAAGATTATATATTAAAAAAATATTCAGCCATAATTAAATGTTTATTGGATATTCTTAATGAATCAAATTACCTTATATAAGTGAAATAGATAATTTTTGGTACAAGAAGGATTGATGAGGAGTCCTATATATATTTTAAATATTTCATAGACCCTTTCATGAAAGGATTAACAAATATAACCATACCATATAAGAATATTTAAACCCTATTGATTAATGGTCTTATATATTTTTATAGAAAATAATTCCATTATAACATACAATTAAATGTTTTTAAGATAATTTTTTGTAAAAAACATTCCTAATATAAAAAAAACATCACAGAAAACACTAAGTGAATATCAGTTAACTACCCTATAGATATTTCATAAATTAAAAATCACAATGGTAGATGGTAATTAGTATATATAGACTATATTAATATAAGAAGGATTCAATTTAATTTATAGATAGTGGTAGTAAGATTAGATAATGGATTTGAAAAGATCATCCATAAGAAGAAATAGACATAAAATATAATTACCCTCTCTCAAACTAGTTTATAAAATTTTATTTTCATTAGGTGCTCAATGGAATTCCCTTAAACTTATATAAAGGAGGATCCCCTCTCCCACATCATGATTCAGTGTATCCCTTCAGCCTATCCAACTTCAAAGTATGATTTTTTCCTCCTTCCAAGAAATATACTAGTTTCAAAAAACCAGGATCCCCCACACATCTCACCACCTATCCATCCTCCAGTGCATCATGTTCACTTAGATTTATGTTCATTAAATTATTCTTGAGAAAGTGTATATGGGAACTCCATATCATCCCACCCTTCCCTTCCCACCTCTCCCTCATCCTCATAGATCTTTGAGTTTCAGTGATTTTTTCCCATAATTATCCTTATTATATGGGGAGTTATCAAATATGGAAGCATATAACTCCAAGTGTCATTTGGATATGTTCAGTCCACCCCTTCCATCTCTTTGTGACATTCTTATCTTCATCATCACATGGAACCTATTTTCTCACACTTCCATCTCAAATCTAAATTTTTTCCTATCAACATGAAATTATTCTTATTATAGGGGAAAAAGTTTCCTAGTTAAGGAATGAGGGTTTTGTTAAAAACAGTAGTTCTTGATTTTTAGTGGTCTATAGACATCAATAAAGACATGTATTATCTCTTAGAATTATTTTTGTCCAACCATATCTATATCACCTTATTTCTATAAACCCTCTACTCTCAAAGGTATTAGTGACACCATTGGTCATTTTATTTATGCTGATGATTCCTCACAAAAGATACCCAACACCATAATATCTAGGATTTATGTTCAAATTGATCTATCTTTCCCCTTCTTTAATAAATTTCTCTTATAGAATTTGATGTTATCTCCATCTGGAATTTTTTTTCTTATCATATCAATTTCACTTCTATCATGGTAGTTTCCACCAATTGCGTTATATTTCTACATGAAGAAAGAAAAGTCAACCCCAAACCCCATCCTCCTCCATTCTCGTCCAACCTACTCAATACCTTCAACAAAAATAATCCTTTATAGTATGTAATAATTCAGGTAGATGATCCCTTAGATCATTAAATTAGTATAATTGGTTTCTCAGAATTCCCCTAATTCAAAAACATTCAAGATGGATTCCCTATAGATCCATTTGAGTTCAATGCTCCATGTATACCACATTCCTTTTTTTATTTCCCCAAAACCCCATTATATCATCCATACCCATATGTTTGGGGAACCCAATAACCTATACATTCCATTTCAACAGTTTTATATGTCAAAATATTAGCTTTGGATTTTATTTAATGGTTTGGAAACCCTTTATTCGCGCTCATGAATACTCCCTCTATGAGAGTTGGCTTGTCATCCTTCATGGTTATAACCCAAACCTCTCTCAATTCCTACATATATATCCATTCCTTATATATTATCCTCTAGATTTCATCCTATTAAAACACCTCCTATTCCCTCTAATAACTACATCGAAATCCTGGATGGGATGGAGGAACAACCTCATGTCTAAAAAACCCCCATGATAATGAGGTAAATATAATTGGAAAACACTATTATAGGATCATCAAGAATGAATACCATTCATTAAAAAAAATACTTCTTAGTAGGATAAGTTACTACTAATCATACAATGAGTCCTCAATCCTCTTATCCCCTACATCCACCTTAACAATGTCCTCAATTCTATTTTAGAATGTAAGGGGAATAAGTTCCACCATAAAATGTGAGTATGTCATCAAAGATATGAAAGTATATAATATTTATATCACATCCATCCTTAAAACTAGGATAAATACTATCAAAATTAAAACATCCACCTTAGGCATGTAGGTTGGGAATGGTTTTCAAAATAGGTCCTTCAACGATCACATCTAGATCTTATAGAAATTAAATGTGACCAAAGTGCTTACCATATCCTCTTTTCAAATTTTTAGAGTCAAGATGATCACCCTAAACTCTTCAAAATTTATCACATTCATCTATTCCAAGTGTGATTATAGAGAAAATGATGATTTATTGCATGAGTTACTCTCCTTTAACATTGGATCTATCATCTAATTTATAGGGGTATATTTCAACATTATCAGTGACATTTCAGAGAAAATAGGTGGGTGAAGTAACTCGAGGAAATCCATGTTAGACTTCAACAACTTTATAACCATGAAAAAACAATTGGATATTGTATTCTCAATCAAAAAATTTATGTGGTGAAACAATAAGAGAGGGAATAAAAGGATATAGACCTGTCTTGAAAAGTGCATAAACAACCTCCAAGGCATATCATGCAACCATAATAACAAGGTCTCTTATTTCTCTATAACTCTATCAGATATTTTACTTATTATTTTAAATTTGAAAATTGATGAATGAGAGTCTCAGAAGATCATTTTCTTTATGAGTTGGTTTTATAGGGAAAAATTACTTTCATTTATTATATGATCCTAGGATTCCATGGTGGTTAATAATCCTTGGTATATCCTACAAAGTACATTTAAACGGATAAACTGAGATATGGAAGAATTAACTTCAATATTCAACCTCAATGTTACTAGTATCAACGATCAAGAAAATGATATAAAAGTCATGGATGAATGTTTTGAAATCACCTAGGGTGATTCTATATTTATCTTCCTAAAAGGGAAATGGATGGATATTTCTGATAATCATAGGGAATTGAAAAGTAGTTCTCATTAAAGGTCAAGGTTATGATGGATTAATAAAGGCGATAAGTAGTTTTAATTATTGAATTAATACATTAAGGGAAAAAAGAAAATGTAAATCATAATATTTACATAGAGGATCGTCCCTATGGAACTGAATTAATTATCATTAGGCTGAAGTAAATTAACTTTTTTAGAATTTTTTAGATTAAAAACGAATCTCCCTAGAAGGGAAGCTTTTTGAGAGAGGATCCATGTGATCTATTTCTCAGTAACAAAGTTTTCCATCTTAATAAGAAAATGAACACCCAATTGGAAGATACTTCACATGGTTTCAATATTTATAAAGATACCAAATTTCTAAACATGGATAGTTATACTAGAATAGATAGGTTTCTATGGGGGTTTTTATATATCTTAATGGGATATCATCCGAAACGATGTGAAAAAAATCCATCAAAACTTTTTTAGAAGGAGGGTACTTATCCAGTGCCTCATGCACTGAATCTCTCTTTATTACTAAAAAAGTAAATAAAAACTCATCTTTTTATATTTTTAGACTGGTTATTTTATTCAAATTATCCAACAAATTTCTACTAAAATTCATTAATAATATAAATTACAGCCTCCCACCTCAGTTGGTCTTGTTAGAATAATAAAAACACTATCAAGTGCAAGAATATCCATAGAGAAATGGTATTGGTGAATGAAATGATGATTTATTTTAGTAGTAATGTGGTTGGAAATCATATATAATATTAACATCACAAATGGTTGTGATACTGTTCGTAAGAACTTCCCCAATAAGGTCATTTACTGCCATATATTCTCAAAAACTTTATATGATATTTACATTCAACTCTTTACTTATCCCTGGAACACTATTTATATTTGTGGGATATGTATGGTATTCATGAAATATATTAGTTTCCATTTATAAGGATATTCCACATTTTCTTCTTTTTATGTTTCTTTCCAATACACTCTTAGTAGAAACATGTAATTTTTCACCAACTCATGATCAATTCTCCATTACATAAGAAGGTATGGAACCCTTATCAGTTCTCAGTATTTTTTCATATAAAATTATTTTCATATTGAACTAAAGGAAAATATTTTTATGGAGGATACATAATCTTATGGACATTTATGGGATGTGGAGTATCCAATATTTTATTTAGTCTAAGAGTTTTGTGTCCATAACATCATCATATGCTGCTTCCCATGCTACTAAGTTGAGGAGAAGATGAGATTCAAAATTTATTATTTCTACATGTATTACATGTGCTCCCTAATTTAATCTATAATTTTCATATTGGATCACTTCAATAAAATTATTCATTTATGAATTGAGGGGATTAATAACTTGAAAATTTTTCTCTTTTTTTTTGGAGGATGAATCACTTACATCAACTCTATTTTATCTACAATAGAAATGAATATTTTTTCTATCACAAAGATAAAGAAATAAATCCTATATTGCATTAAAATTATTATCAATTCCATTATTTGGGACTCATTCATGGAATAAAAATTAAACTAGGCCGTTTATAAGCATTTTTCTACACCAATCATAGAGGGTGTTATAGGGTTTAAAAGCATAGAAGTTATCATACAATTTTTTTACACAAAAATAAGATTTTATTTCATTTTATGGGACTATATATGGGATAATGTTGTGAATGAAAAATTAAAATCACTACAAAATTTTAAAAAGTGAATCTAGTATTGATAGAGTATTTTACATGAAACCAAAAAATATATTTCTTTAAATTTCTTATAGTACACACAACCTTGAGTATAAATTAATTCGAATACAGTATACCCATAAATTTAATTCATGCATGTGAATTGATCTAAATAAATTATAAAACTATATGGTTTAAAAATTAATAAAATAAATTCAATGGTTATATATCTTTTTAGAAATTAAAATATGCCTCATTTTAATGAAGAAGGAATTACTTCTAAAAAAATTATTTTCTAAAATTTTTGTTGTTGTGCTTTATGAACATAATTTATAAATAATTTATATAGATTTTAGAAATTTTATTTTATAAAATAAAATTCATTTTTGAAATCATAATATCTAAATTATCTTAGAATGAAATTTTGGTAATTTTTTAAAAATATTGATCTTTTTGTTAATATTGAAAAATAGATATTTTCATAAAAATGTCATTTCATTTCCATAAATTATACTATTTAAAAGGAAAATTATATTTTTAATATGATTTAACATAACATAAATATTATTTAGTTATATTTAATCCACTTAATTAATTTTGAATCAAATTTATTTTGGATTTTAGTATATGTTTATTTTTGGGTTTAAAATAATATTTTTCTGAAAATTGTTTTAATGTGAATAATATTTATCCATTTTAATTAATTTAAAACCCCTTAATTAAGAATTTTTTAAATGTAATTACAAGATTATATATCTATAAATATGTATTTAAATTCATATACAAGTAATTATTGGACATATAGTTAATATTAAATCATATTTTTCTTAAAAAATACACTTCTTGATAATCACATGTTTTTTCATGTCTATTAGTTTGATTTTAAATTAAATTTGGCCACTTATATGATATGAATTTAGATAAATGGATTTAAAATTTAAAAAAATAATGATTTAAACTATATGAAATGGTCATGAATTTTTTTGGTCATAAGGGATATTAAAAACAGTAAAAATATTTTCCATGTTAAAGTTTAAAACTGGTTTAATAGGGGTTAAACTAAAAACATAAGGTATAATACAAAAACCATTTTATAGAAATATTCCAACCTTATAACCTCAAGTATTTATAATTACCCATTTTTAATCTTTTTTCACGTTAAAAACACGGGTACATTTTTTTATTTTCAAAACATACAAGTATTCCACTGAACTCGCTTATAAAAGGCCATCGCTCTCCTCTCCAATTCACACCATCCAAGACATTTTTATTCGACAATACCTAAAAAATATTTCTTTAATTACCACCAAACATTCTATGATAATTATTTTGATCATAAATCCATCATATGAATTACTTTTCTTCTAACCTATTGCGCTTGTCCGAAAAGGAGGTATCATTCTAAACTGAGCTTTTTAATTTCATTTCTTATTCCCCTCATTCAAGTCATATTAAACAATGATTATATAATAAAACATGTATATTTTTTATATTTATATGTTATTATTTTAATGGAAATACCGAAATAAATATCCTATTCTATTATATGGGATAAGAAATCATCATTCGGGTGTACGACAGACTACCGCCTAAAAAACCGATGTAATTTGTTTTCCATTATCGGCTCTCAAATATTTCTATAATGATATATTTAATGTATATATATGATATTTTTAACATATATTGTAATTCCTCGAACCCAGTTACCCAGAGTCGGTGCATTACTTCGTAACATTGGCATAATCACAAAAGATCAAGTCTCGAAAGACCGATTAGTTTAGTATCCTTGGAAACACTAGATACATTCATAAATGTTACATTACATAATAAAGTGAAAAACTACAATAAAAAAGTCTCCATAGTCCACACTCATGTCCTCTTCTGACTATCCCTACAGGTCATTCATAAAATACTTCTTCACATCCTGGAAAATATTAAAACATTGAAAGGGGTGAGCTCAGATGCTCAGTAAGGATAACAATATTGTAGAAGCTTTCATAAATAAACATTAACATTTAAGGAAATGTATAACTAAAACAAAAGCCTTTTTAAACTTGAACTTCAGCATAATATGGAAAAAGTAAAATGAGATAATTCCATTTACTTATTCACATGGATATTCTACTGGTTGAATAATCACATGCAATATTAATAACCACTTTCATAATGATGGAATGCATAATGCTAGACTATCATAACCACGTAGCCAAGGCCTAGTGCCAAGTCTACAATAATATTTTGTCAAGGCCTCTAGCCAAGACACTAGTTTGTCTCATGAGACCTACTGATGCATCGAGGATCTATAGCGGGCTCCACCCGTCACTTATTAAGTCCAATGCATTCCTCATATGAACAGGTTTAAACATATCATAAACTATAACATAATTGTATCACATAAAACATGCATAAAGTAAACATAATATTTCCATACTTTAATCACAAGATATCAATACAACATAATGATATAATAAAAAAACACTTTTAAAACCATTTTCAATACCAAAATAAAAGAAAATTAAATCTTGGTATTTATTTTTCATTTAAAAAAAGTTATGGCTTATAGAAGAAGCCGAAACTCAAATAATAGTCACGGCAGCGGAGAAGTCGTTGTCGACACATACGTAAAAAACATTCCTTTTGTATTTTAGTAAAAACACTTCATATAAAAAGATTCCTTTTGAATAAAAGTAAAAGTCAAAGGGGTTTATACACCGTATAAAGGAAAGTTGTGTATAAAACCAAATATGCCTCAATGAAAGGAGATTGAGACGATGTCCCTTACAAAAATCATTTGTTTTAAATAAAATAGATCTATTATGTGTATTCACTATAAGTACACATAAATAAAGTACAAATACAATATAGGACATAATAATATCATTACATAATTTGAAAGTAGGAGATTAACCCAAAGAATGGAAATTGGGTTAAGAAATTTCCTTACCTCGTGTCCGACTTGACTCGACAATTCTTTAACCTCCTGAATAATAAACTAGATTTAATCTATACTTGCTTAAGATCCTTTTTCAAGTTCATTATTCCTTTTATATAACTTATTACCATGTTGTGAACACTATGTAATTATTTAAGTTAATAACGGTCCTTTTGTCGATATTTGGTACTTGAGTCAATAATAAACTTCTTATAATTACAAGTTGTTTATGTGGTAGAATATACATTATCTATAGAATTATATTCATGATGTAGATATCATATATATCATATATATCCAGTATATACATTCATTCATAACATTACGTAACATTTAGAGGTAAGAAATGAAATGCACCGTTCATGGAGACGGTAAGCCGTACCTACGCATGAACGCTACTTTCATTTCTATTTAGTATTTAATGGAATGAAGTTATAATTATATAAAGTTATAATATAATTCCAGTATAATATAATGTATAATACCATTTACTCCATCCTTTATACATCCCACATATGGCATTAAGGATTCAAATCACTTTGAGGGGGCGATAGTCCGCACTTCCTAAAATGAAATTATAGCTTTTACCCATAATGGAAATCATAAAGTATGCCATAAATGAGAAATATAGAAGCATATGGAAAACATAAACATAATATATATATCATATATGAAAATAGTTTCATCAAAATTTCCTCCATTATAGGTGTTAAAAGAATATTGAACAATCATCGTTTCGTGAGGCAGTATTTCGCCACCCACAGAAGCAGTATGTTATTTAACCATTAGACGAATGTGTGTGTAAGTGTAAACCAAATACTTATCATAAAAACATCCTAGTATATTGTAGATACTGGTGTGGTTACAAAAGAAAGTAATAAAAAGAGTTTAAGGGGTTGGAGAAGCAAAATAAAACAAAATAACATAAGAGAAGACATTACCTTAAAATCGGGTAACTCTTTTGATTTTAGCCAAAGGATTCCTTGGGAAGAATTATGCCCAAAGTGAGGCTTCTAGGAGTAAGGGAGGGAAGTTGGGAGAGTATTTGGGCAGAGGTTGGCTGATCCAAAAGGCTTTTAATGTGTGAGTAAGGTGGTAGTGGTGGGGGCCTTTTATAAGTGGAGAGGAGGGGCACTCTTGGAAAGTAATGAAATGTTACGTTATTATACAATGCTTTTCGGATTATAAAGGTCCCACACTTACATAATTCGAGGCTAAGGTGATAAGGGTTCGAAATATTCTCATCCACTAGGATTTGGACAAGTTTAATGCTTAGATTTTACATTATCCTTCCATTTTATTAAAATTGTTAATTAATGAGGTAATCACTGCATCATCATGGTGTCATAAATAATTTAATTTATTTAATGTCTAAAAATTATAAAAAAAATATCATTATGTAGTAAATATTTTTAGATTTATAATTAATATTTATAGTCAAAAATATGACTGTTATAACCCCATTTAAAAATTGTTTTAGTAAAACGACTCATGTTTGTGACATTTTTATTTTAACATTAAATAAATTTTTTTTAATGTCATTTTCCTACCAAAGTGGCTCCATGGGGTCCCCAAGTTAACCCATGGATTGTCGTGGTCGGCCATGACTCATCAAATAGGGGTAGGACAAGTGTAAAGGTCATTTCATATTTTTATAATACCATTTTCACCTTAAATTTCACTAATTACCTTTAATCGCGATTAATTAATCTTTAAAGTTACTATTCACCAAAAATAATTTTAATCCCAATGAACCACATTTTTCTTTATATTGACAACCATGTATGTCGGATTTTTGAAAATCAAATCACAGAAGTGGTAATATTTCATTTAAATGAAAAATCAGTTATTTAACTACCACTTAGTGGTTTCACTATTAATAAAAAATTGAAGTTTTTCAGAACAATGCCAAAATTTTACCCTAAGCTATAATTGATATTCTGAATTCAAAAATGATGTATATTTTTCAAAATTCAAAACACATAAGTTGCATTAATTAATTTTCTAATTAATTCCCGCTGTAACAACAAATAGCGTGTTTTTAAGAAACAATATATATCAAAAGATTGACAATTGTTTATGTCCAATTTCAATGTTAAATTAATTCTAATGAAAACTATTGGATAAAATGGTAAAAATATATTATAATTATACTTTAAAACCACTCAATATTATAATTTATCACTATAAATTATTTTTATTAAAAAATTTGTTTTTAAGTATTTTTTACTATTCATAAAAAATTGGATGATCTCAGAAAAATACCAAAAATTAAACATAGGCTAATTTCGATATTACGAATCCAAAAATGAAGTCCATTTTGAAATGTAAAATATATATAATTTAAAAAAGTGGTTATTACTATTCATAACTGCTACTTTTATTGGTCGCGGTGTATTATAACTCGAGGTTGCGTACAACACAGGCTACTCTATTATTCAAAGAGGAGCATACCATGGAAGCTTAGGGTGTTACATTCTCCCCTCCTTCAATAAATTTCGTCCTCGCAATTTGAAAATTTTCTTTGAAAATAAAAGGTCGAAGGTAGGAAATACCTTCGTGGAAAACCCACATCGGAAATAAGGTTAATAAAAATATAACTTTAAAAGAATGAAAGATATGTACAATGGTCACCCGAGATAGCCTATACTAGGATTCTATGAAAATATGGATATGGAAGAAAAAAAATCATCAAGGTCTGATGGAGAGTTGTATAAAACAGGATTAGGAGAAAGTTAACAATAAGAAAATCACAAACTTGTGATTGGTTAAACGATCATTGAATCCCCAGTTGGAAAAGTTAACTGACAACGTTTTTGTTTTAAGTTACCTTTCATAATGTTGAGGAATTTGTTTAAGAGATTTACTAAGAATGTAAGGATATATACTTACTTGTCTTGTAGACTTTAATTCTTTAATAAATTTTTACCACAAACCCATATTTCACTCCAAATGGTAACAGAACTCAAAAATATTCTATCTATCCTACTTGTATAAGGTTCCAAATATTAACACATACCATTTAGATTATTAAAACTATTTTGTAATAACCAGGGAATTCCTGTAGGCTAGTGGTAGGTAATAAAGGCCTATCTCACTATGGTTGTGGGTTCGATTCCTGCAGCTTTGTCCAACGCGACGGGTTATGCCCCACCCCGCAGGTTGTCCTTTTTTAAAACTATAGTATTATAATATTCCAAAAATATTATTTAGAAATGTTTTAACCTTAAACAATACTATCCAAGGATCAACTTAATCCATTCCAACCTTTATAGTTATCCAAAATACTTCTGTCCGACTCACAGTCGAAATTTTATAAGGAAGGTAAACATAATGAAGATCCTTTTTTCCGCGTAACAACATGTGAACACCTTCATCATGTATTCTTTTAAAACATTGAAACATCCTGAATTACCATAAATCCTTATTGATTACATTCATGATCCCTTATTTCTTATAGAATACTAGATATACTCCTATCCAAAAATGTATACAAATCATTAATCCGTTTCAAGGAAGTTAAGAATATCCAATATAATTTATCCAAATCAATCATGTATTATTCCAAAATCACTATCTCGGTATTAGAACCATATTATGGTTTATCTTTCTATCAACCATATATTTTCCAAAAATTTAATCTGCTGTGGTGTCACTTTTCTTGGTTCCACACAATCTCAAGTCCTTGATGAAATAGTACTGCAGTACAATCCTTATATACTCCATAATTATTATAACCAGTACATCATTGATACAACACTCAAATGAAAAAATTATTTAATAACAACATAAGAACTCTAATCATTCCTCCTCATCTGTGGTAGTATCATAACATGATTATTATCCAATAACATCATTTGTGGCATACTCTGATGATTTGGACATTGGTTTGCGTAGTGTCCCCACTCCTTGCAGATGAAGCATTGTACATTTGAAACCTTTTTCTTACCCTTGCAGTCACGCACTTGGTGTCCTTTTTCTCCACACTTATAACAAACTCCCATTCCCTTCAGGCAAGTTCCAAGGTGTTTCTTCCCATAGTTATCACATATTGGAAAATTCTTCTTTTCCCTCGTCCCTTTATCCAGCATTCTCTCTTCCATCCTTTTCTTCTCTTTCATCCCTTCAAATCCATAAGACTCAGAGAATTCTCTACTTATCTTATTAACACATGATACTATTTCTTCATATGTTGAGAACACATGGGAGACTATTTCACTTCTAAATGTTGGCTTAATACTGTGAATGATATGATCCTTCTTACTCTTTGGATCATACGTATTGCAGGAGTGCACAATCCTTCTACTGGGCGCCATTTCTATACAATGTCATAAACTAGGTCAGTTTATGAATTAAAATACACAATTCCATACTTGTAAAACACTTAACATAAATTGAACGATTTATGGATATAATCCATAATCATAAAAAGAAATGTTTTCTTTGAGGAAGTATATAATCATAAACCCTTCATAATGGTTTGTAAAGAAAATTTGAATTATCCTAAGCATATCCCCCGGGAGTGTCATAACCAAGAGTGAAGCAAGGCCCATTGTCGTGCACCAGTTCCCGTTCGAGTCTAGTTCAAAGCAGTGTTTTCGGGTTTTACCCCTAGGTACATCTGTGCCAGAGCCGCCTCTACCTGCTCGTATCCAGACAGGGATGTATTGCTCGGAAAAATCACAAAATCTCTATAATACCGAAATTCGAGGAAGTTATTCTATACTAATCCTCAAAGTCTATCTTAGGGCTATGTGCTCTAATCAGATTTTATCTAAATCTAGCTTCCAAGGTTAGTACTAAACTTCCTTTTATACCAACTGTAACACCCCGACCCCAGTTACCCAGAGTCGGTACATTACTTCGTAACATTGGCATGATCACAAAAGATCAAGTCTCGAAAGACCGATTAGTTTAGTAGCCTTGGAAACACTAGATACATTCATAAATGTTACATTACATAATAAAGTGAAAAACTACAATAACAAAGTCTCCATAGTCCACACTCATGTCCTCTTCTGATTATCCCTGCAGGTCATTCCTAAAATAATTCTTCACATCCTGGAAAATATTAAAACATTGAAAGGGGTGAACTCAGATGCTCAGTAAGGATAACAATATTGCGGAATCTTTCATAAATAAACATTAACATTTAAGGCAATGTATAACTAAAAAAAATCCTTTTTAAACTTTAACTTCAGCATAATATGGCAAAAGTAAAATGAGATAATGCCATTTACTTATTTACATGGATATTCTACTGGTCGAATAATCACATGAAATATTAATAACCACTTTCTTAATGATGGAATGAATAATGCCAGACTATCATAACCACGTAGCCAAGGCCTCGTGCCAAGTCTACAATAAGATTTTTTCAAGGCCTCATTCTAAGACACTAGTTTGTCTCATGATACCTACCGATGCATCGAGGAGCTATAGCGGGCTCCACCCGTCACTTATTAAGTCCAATGCATTCCTCATATGAACAGGTTTAAACATATCATAAACTATAACATAATTGTATCACATAAAACATGCATAAAGGAAACATTAGATTTACATACTTCAATCACAAGATATCAATATAAAACATTGATATAATAAAAAAACACTTTCAAAACCATTTTCAATACCAAAATAAAAGAAAATTAAATCTTGGTATTTATTTTTCATTTAAAAAAAGTTATGGCTTATAGAAGAAGCCGAAACTCAAATAATAGTCACGACGGCGGAGAATTCGTTGTCGCCGCATATGTAAAAAAAAATTCCTTTTGTATTTTAGTAAAAACGCTTCGTATAAAAAGATTCCTTTTGAATAAAAGTAAAAGTCAAAGGGGTTTATACACCGTATAAATGAAAGTTGTGTATAAAACCAAATATGCCTCAATGAAAGGAGATTGAGACGATGTCCCTTACAAAAATCATTTGTTTTAAATAAAATAGATCTATTATATGTATTCACTATAAGTACACATAAAGAAATTAAAAATAAAATATAGTACATAATAATATCATTACATAATTTGAAAGTAGGAGATTAACCCAAAGAATGGAAATTGGGTTAAGAATTTCCCTTACCTCGTGTCCGACTTGACTCGACCATTCTTTAACCTCCTGAATAATAAACTAGAGTTAATATCTACTTGATTAATATCCCTTTTCAAGTTAATTATTCCTTTTATATAACTTATGACCATGTTATGAACACTATGTAATTATTTAAGTTAATAACGGTCGTTTTGTCGATATTTGGTACTTGAGTCAACAACAAACTTCTTATAACTACAAGTTGTTTATGTGGTAGAATATCCATTATCTATAGAATTATATTCATGATGTATATATCATATATATCATATATATCCATTATATACATTCATTCATAATATTATGTAACATTTAGAGGTAAGAAATGAAATGCACCGTTCATGGAGACGGTAAGCCGTACGTACGCATGAACGCTACTTTAATTTCTATTTCATATTTAATGGAATGAAGTTATAATTATATAAAGGTATAATATAATTCCAGTATAATATAATGTATAATACCATTTACTCCATCCTTTATACATCCCACATATGGAATTAACGATTCAAATCACTTTGAGGGGGCGGTAGTCCGCACTTCCTAAAATGAAATTATCGCGTTTAACCATAATGGAAATCATAAATTATGCCATAAATGAGAGATAAATAAGCATAAGGAAAACATAAACATAATATATATATCATATATTAAAATAATGTCATCAAAATGGACACCATTAGAGGTGTTAAAAGAATATTGAACAATCATTGTTTCGTGAGGCAGTATTTCGCCACCCACAGAAACAGTATGTTCTTTAACCATTAGACGAAGGTGTGTGTAAGTGTAAACCAAATACTTATCATAACAAAATCCTAGTATATTTCAGATACTGGTGTTGTTACAAAAGAAAGGAATAAAAAGAGTTTAAGGGGTTGGAGAAGCAAAATAAAACAAAATAACATAAGAGAAGACATTACCTTAAAATCGGGTAACTCTTTTGATTTGAGCCAAAGGCTTCCTTGGGAAGAATTATGCCAAAATTGAGGCTTCTAGGAGTAAGGGAGGGATTTTGGGAGAGTATTTGGGCAGAGGTTGGCCGAGCCAAAAGGCTTTGAAAGTGTGAGTAATGTGGTAGTGGTGGGGGCCTTTTATAAGTGGAGAGGAGGGGCACTCTTGGAAAGTAATGAAATGTTACTTTATTATACAATGCTTTTCGGATTCTAAAGGTCCCAAACTTATATAATTCGAGGCTAAGGTGATAAGAGTTCGCAATATTCTCATCCAATAGTCTTTGGACTAGTGTAATGCTTAGATTTTACATTATCCTTCAATTTTATTAAAATTGTTAATTAATGAGGTAATCGCTGCATCATCATGGTGTCATAAATAATTTAATTTATTTAATTTCTAAAAATTATAAAAAAAATATAATTATGTAGGAAATATTTTTATATTTCTAATGAATATTTATAGTCAAAAATATGACTTGTATAACCCCATTTAAAAATTGTTTTAGTAAAACGACTCATGTTTGTGACATTTTTATTTTAACATTAAATAAAAAGTTTTTAATGTCATTTTCCTACCAAAGTGGCTCCATGGGGTCCCAAAGTTGACCCATGGATTGTCTTGGTCGTCCATGACTCATCCAATAGGGGTAGGACAAGTGTAAAGGTCATTTCATATTTTTATAATACCATTTTTACCTTAAATTTCACTAATTACCTTTAATCGCGATTAATTAAACATAAAAGTTACTATTCACCAAAAATTATTTTAATCCCAATGAACCAAATTTTCCTTCCTAATGACAACCATGTATGTAGGATTTTTGAAAATCAAATCACAGAAGTGGTAATATTTCATTTAAACGAAAAATCAGTTATTTAACTACCACTTAGTGGTTTCACTATTCATCAAAAATTGATGTTGTTTAGAACAATGCCAAAATTTTACCCTAAGCTATAATTGATATTCTGAATTCAAAAATGATGTCTATTTTTCAAAATTCCAAACATATAAGTTTCATTAATTAATTTTCTAATTAATTCCCGTTGTAACAACAAATATCGTGTTTTTAAGAAACAATATATATCAAAAGATTGACAATTGTTTATCTCCAATTTCAATGTTAAATTAATTCTAATGAACACCATTGGATAAAATGGTAAAAATATATTATAATTATACTTTAAAACCACTCAATAGTATAATTTATCACTATAAATTATTTTTATTAAAAAAGTTGTTTTTAATTATCTTTCACTATTCATAAAAAATTGGAAGTTCTCAGAAAAATACCAAAAATTCAACATAGGCTAATTTCAATATTATGAATCGAAAAATGAAGTCCATTTTCAAATGTAAAATATATATAATTTCAATAAGTGGTTATTACTATTCATAACTGCTACTTTTATTGGTCGCGGTGTGTTAGAACTCGAGGTTGCGTACAACACACGCTGCTCTATTATTCAAAGAGGAGCGTACCATGGAAGCTTGGGGTGTTACATATATTTACTAATTTATTTATTATACCAATTATTCCATCTTAATTTTCATTCATTTGAGGAAACGATAACATCTCTCGTTTATACGATGAGCTATTACCTCACGAAACAATGTGATTTGTTTTTCACTAACTCTTTACATGGACTATAATAAGGATAAATTTAATTAATATATGTAATATAACTGAAATAATTATTATATTAATTAAATATTTATAATTATTAAAATATAAAATACTATTTTATTTTTACATTTCTATTCTCTGAGAAATGATAATATCGCTGGTGCGTAAGTGTGGACTACCGCCTCCACAAAGCGGTGTGATTATTTTTTCAACACCAAATCAAATAGATGATATATATAAGAATCTTTAATGATATAATATGGAAACTATGATATTTTTATCAGCCTATAAATATTAAATATTACTTAATTCTCCCTATAATGATCATTAAAAATTGAAACGTTACCCATGTGTGCGTAGAATCTAACTTCTCCATGATTGTAACATAGTTCATATTTTCTTAAAAATCTTCCAAGATAAAATTTAAAAGAATAATTTACATAAAAATATGGTAAATATTTATTTATTTATTTTGGATATGTTGAAATAATTATCTCTTTGATCATGATCAACACACTGAATCCATTTTGAAACAACGAAACAAACATCCTCAAAAAAACCCAGTGTAGACTTAACTAATTAAGTATTTTAATATAAAATTAATGAAATAAAATAAATGATTTATGTATAAGTTATAAAATACTATTAATTTTCCTTAATAATTTAAATAACTAATATTAGTTCATTATATGGGAGGTTTGAACACATACAAATGGAGTTGGACCAGATGTAAGGGTTTCTCATCTCTCTTTTATTTCAGTGAGACACACACCATATTCTCCACTTATGTTTGTTATATGGTTTATATACTACCCAATAATTTATTTTATTATTATTTTAATGACTATTTTTTGGATTTAAAAATCCATATGTGGTTATCTCTTTCATTCTGTTTTGGTCCGGAGAGTTCCAATAACATAAGAAATTTCACCTCAATTTACTTTCATTGAGGAATATTTTATTTTTATAAACATAATTTGATTTATAAGGTGTATATACTACCAGTTATACCTATAATATTATGATTAATTAATAAATAATGGGTTTTTAAGTTTTAATTTCAATTATTTATTCTTTGGGTATTTGACTTGAATAGTACCAAGTGGTATAAAATTTCATATCTCAATTTATTTTCATTGAGTTATATAACTTCTTTATTGTATTAAATGTTCTCAAATTATACATGTGTTAAATTTTTACAATATTATTTTTTATTTCCACTTGATTTATCAATATTTAAATTTTATACAAAAATAAATGAATTTATTGGTGCTTAATTAGATGATAGGATCATTATTTGGTCTATTTATATGAAATTATATTTATTTGGGACATACGTAGAGATTATGAACCTAACATCATTTTTGAGGTTTATGTACTTCCACTTTTACATGTAATATCATAAATATAATTATTTTCTTGAAATTTAATGTTTCATTTTAATTAAATCATTCATGGGTCTTATGATTGAAAAGTAACCAATGTTGGAAAAGATTCATGTTACAACCTCCTTTGATTCAGTATTTTTCTGTTTAAGGTTCCTTTTTAGGAAATAATTTGATATTATTTTTAAGAACAACATATATTTTATTATCCTATAGTTATGACTTTTTCACATATTTAATTTCTATTTTGTCCCTTATTTATTAAATAAGTACCAATAAAGTCATTTGTATGTGACATTGATATTTTAACTTTTTCTAGATCTAGAATCATTACCTAACATATCCACCTTATCTAACTTTTTTAAAAAATGTTTTTTATAAAAACAAATGATTTCATAAATCTATTTTAAATGGTATTTGAACTTATTTTAAATGTTTTTAAATGGAAATTTCTTAATTTTTTTTCTAAATGGGTTACTTTTAACTATATTTTACAAAATGTTTTAAAAATAATATTAATTTTTATAATTTAAAACATGAATGAATTTTCCTAGCATCACGAAAATTATTTTCTTGGAACCATCATTTATATGTTCACAATGTTATTTTGAAATAAAATTATTGTCACAATTTTTTTTAGTTTTTGAAAAGTGATTTCCAAAGTTAAAAAGAGTATTTTCCTAAATATCATTTTTAATGATCTTTTAATGGTATTACCGTTATTCAATGTCAACACCCATTTATCTTACTTATGCTCCACTGGGGGTATGTTGTAATGATATAATCCAAATTATTTATCTATATGGATTATTATTACTTGAAAGGTATTTTTATGTAACCCATTTCATTTCAACGGGTTAATAATCTTTCAAAAATACTATTATAAAACCCATTCCTTTACCACAAGTTAATCATAGTTGAAAGATATATTTACGGAACCTGTTTCATATCCACCCAATTAATTATGTTTCAAAAAAATTTCATTGAAACCCATTTCATTTCCATGTTTTAATCTATTTATAAATGGAATAATTATTATTTCAAAGAGTTTTATAATGAAATGAATGTTCTATATTCTTTATTAATGTTATGGTTCTTGATAATTGTTTATATTATAGGTGTGAAGAGATAACAATATGATAAATCTGCCTAGATAGCACTCCAATATACTTGGTATGGAAGTTGATCATATGGTTATTCCATTATTAATGTTTTTAAGGATTCTGTAAGGGTTCTATTAAGATAATATCTCACAATAACAACATTTTCCCTTATGTTTACTATGTGTTTTAAATGCTTCATTCGATCAAGATTGAAATCACATGTCTCATGATTATAGATTCTTATGACTATTTACATTGTTAATTATTTAATCCATTCTAAATGTTTTTTTATCCATGATTTATGGGTATGAATTCTATTATGTTATTCCTATTCACTTTTATTATATCATCATACCCTTTTGTTCAGCTTAGTCCCACTGATGAAATTCAATTGTTATTACTTATGTTTACCCTTATTGAGCATTTGAAATCACCCTCCTTATGTTTAATTTTCCCCTTATTATCAAGAATAATGATGAATAATTTATGTATAGAAGGGATTTGTATGGATGATGATGATCACCTATTGTGAAATAATAAAAGCTAGGTTAAATGGGAAGAATTATCATTTAAAAATATTGGAATTTTTTATGAAATATTTTCCATAATTCTATAAAACTATAAACCTAAAATTTAAATGGGAATATAAGTGATTGAATATTTCATTTTTATTTAATAAGTACTAGATTGTGAAAATTGGGTCAGTATCATCAATATCAAATCCATAAATGTAAAGGTTATGATTTTAATGCTGGATCTGGAAGTGCAGATTCGGGACTATTATAGTTGGTATATGAGGAGGTTTTAAAAAATATAGAGATTATGATGTTTTCATGTTAGGTTGTCATGAAATTTATTAATACCATATGTGGTCTATAATATTAAGGTTTATCACAACTTTAAAGGACTTACGTAACCCATGGGAGGTTATAATTAATGATATGTTAAAGTGATTAATGAATTATAGGAGACATTTTATTAGGTTGAAGTATATGTAAATCATTTGTTTAACATGAAGTATAATTTTACATTTTTTGGAAACAAGTTTTAAGATATTGATAACCTTTAGGGTTTATATTATCCAGGATATTGAGGTAATTATGGGAACATGATTTTTATCATATATATAACCATGGGATTTAAAAGTGATTTGGCGGCAAGTGATAATTTTTTTTTCAAAAGAATATCACTACATTTTTAGTATTCTAATATGAAAGTAATGAGATATCCTTTGAAGTTAAAACAATAATTAATGTTGTAGTTATTTAGTAATGATATAATCTAAACTTTGGGAATTACTATTGAATTTTGGATTTCAATATATTATTTTAGTATTTGATGGTTTACTCATTATTAGAATCATCTTACCACATTCTATCCATTTTTTTGGTTAATGTTTAATGATTTGTGGAACGGATTTTTTCCCATATATAGTTTTATAATACTTTAAAAGGTTGATTTTTTTTTCTTCATGAAAACAAAATATCAATATAATACTCATCGTTTGGAGAAAAAATTGATATTTTAGTGAAAATTAATTAAAGGATGAAATTCAACTCAACAAGAATGTATTTTTATTTATGTTATTAGTCTAGATGGTAATAGAATTTATCAACTCTTGGAAATGGGAGATAAAAAATTGTTATACTATAAAAATAATTTTTTATAACACAAATGATATTTTTACACATATTTGGTTTAAGGTGTTATGGTTGCTGACTTTATCAAAAACATTAACTTTGTTGTGATCAATGATCTTTGTCACTCACCATGATTTTTAAGGAATTATGCTTTTATTATATGTCCATATCTTCACATACCACCATTTGTTTTCCTACATGGGAACCTAGTTATGAATTATTACACATGGGCTTCATAATTACCATTATCTCTTATCAAGAGGATGTTTTTGTAACCCTTTTTAAAATGTGGGTTTTTTCAAAAAAGTACTTTCAAAATTTAAACTCTTAATTATCAAGTTCAAGTTAAAATTCAAAGGAAATTTTTTATTAAAGGGGGTATAATGTAACAACCCATGATATTAAATAAAAGGAAGATATTTTTTATATCATATTCTATATTCTAAACTGATCTTTAATGACTCATGAAATATATTTATTTAAATAACATGTGGTACATGCAATCTCGAGTAATGATAAACTATAATATAGTATACATAGCTATTAAATTGGAGGGTATTAATATGACTACCTAAATTATAAAAATTATATGGTTTAAAAATGTATGAAATAAATGAATTTTTTATCCAATTATTATAAAATAAAACAATCATCATTTAAAAGAAAGTGAAATGTTTTCTGTAAAGAAACTATATTTTTCTAAAAGGGTGTTTCATCAAGAGTTACACACATACATTTTAATTAATTTATTGAAATGTTTGAAAATTAATTTGATAAAATTAGATTAATTTTTTAAATATTCATATCAAAATTAACTTTGGCTGAATTTTTTTAATTTTTTATAATATATTTATTTTTCAATGATTAGTGAAAAATATATATTTTTAAAAAAATATCATTTCTTTTAAAAAATTAAGTAATTTAAAAGTACCATTATGTTTTGAATATGAATTAAAGTAAAATAATTATAATTTACTAATATTTAAGCCACTATTTTACAATTTAATCTCCCTTTATATTTAATTTTAGAATTTGTTTATTTTTTGGTTTAAAAAAAAGATATTCTTGAAAGTGTTTTAATGTGAATAATATTTCTTCATTTTTATTAATTAAAAAACAATTAATCATAAGCGATTTAAATGAAATTTATATAATATATATATGAATTTAAATTCATATAATGATTATTACTAGTCATAGATATACATAAAGTTATATTTTTCTTAAACAACACACTTCTTGAGTAACTGGGTTTTTATCGTGTCTGTGGGTTTAATTTTAGTTTAAATTATAAATTTTTTTTGAATTGAATTTGTTAAAATGGAATCCATATTTTTAATCATAATAATTATTATAATATAATAAGTTAAATTTAAACTTTTTCCATAATGAATTGTGAAAATAGTAAAAATATTTTATTGCATCTAATGATAAAACCAGTTTACTGGGGGTTAAACTAAAAAGATAATGGGTAAAATGACCTATAAAATTGTCCAAAACCCATTGTATGGACATATTTAGATAATATATAATATTTTTTATATATTAACACTTATTTATCATATTTAATTATAAAAAAATTTGGTAAACCTTTTTCATTTTAAGAATTACAAGTGTTCCACTCACTTCACATATAAAAGTCCACCCACTCTCCTATCCTATTAAAAACTTAAAATACCACTGGAAAGGTCAATCCTTACCAAAAAAAGTCCATACTTTTCTCCTAAAATCCTATTATCCTTGTATTTTTTACAAATACATACTAATAATCCTTTTGGTTCTTATCAATGGAGGTTTTCTGAAGAATATGTATTTTTCATAACCGATCATTTTATTATTATTTCTTATTTTACCTCATTGGAATGTTATTAATTTTTTATTTTATAATAAAAAATATCTAACATATACTAAGATGGTATTATTTATAAATAATAACATAAATCCATATTTTCTGAAATCAAATGTTAGCACAAACCAGGATGAGATGCCATCCGAACCAACACCCGACCTAGTCTGCGATATAGCCTGAAAGGGCATTCTTGATACCCATGGAATGAAAACCAGTGTCAGGAATAAAAATAATAAAAATTATAATGATTTAATATAAAATAAAAATTATCAATAAAAAACACTAAATAAGAAGAAAACTGACCACAACAGAATCTCCAATAAGCATAAATAAATAGACTCGATTACATGGTACTTATAAACAAAAAAAATTGAAATATAAAAAAAAGATAAAACCAAACTACTAAAAAAATGACCTCCATGTTATCACATTGTCACAACCATGCACAAGACCGAACCTCTCCAATATCCAAATCGAACTAGAAAAAATGAACCTGTAAAAACAGTTCTGGTCTACCAACACCTAATGGTGTTCGTAGTGTGTGAGATAAATATATTAGTAGGAAATCACCAAATATTCCATGTGTTTCCTTTCCTGAAGAAAATCCACTAACAATAGTTTTAGATACATGTTTATAAAAATGATTTTCATATTTTATTAAAAAAATTAAATTCCCCAATTTAAAAGCAGAGACACACCACATTCCATTTTCATAACAGTTTACCATTTTAAAACCAAAACCCACAACAAATAACTTAGAAAAAATGTACTGGGCTCTGATTATAATAAATAAACTATAAAAATATATAATTAAGAGCACAAAAAATACAAAAAAATAATCAGATATCAATAAACACGAGCTTCCCTAAAATTCCCTAGAGCAACCCATGTATGTACTCGTTTTGGAACCACCTTTCATCGTACACTAATTCCCCATAGTCAATAACCATTGGCCACCCTAAACCAACCAATATACTGACACAAATTACATGGACTATCAAAAAATCCAAAGGGTACAAACACAACTAATTGGGGTTGATAAGAAACCATCACTTGATTCTCTAAAGGATTCATATGAACCCATTGCAAAAGTAAACTTTATAAGTAGAAGGCCCTCAAACACATGACTCACCTTACCTGCTGTCACCACACTTTCCTATCCCAAACATGGGAACCGCCTATATGTTAACCCATATAATGAAATATCCAATAGGTTATCCCACTACACATACATACATATATATAACACATTACCAAAGTTGAAAAATGGGCTTCCACAACATATAACATTCTACCCTTTATTTAGAACATTACTGTTTTCTAAACAGGCCTTTGTCCCTACAAAATCAAATTCATTTTACCCATAACATTTCAAAAACCATTTCTAAATCAATAAAAAATTCCAATTTTTTAATATTTCAAAAAATCAATAAAAAAAACAATTTTAAATATCTAATTCCAAACAGGCCTTTATGTTCCAAATACAATCTCACCCCAACACAATTTCAAATCCATGGTTGAAAAAATACATAATATCACCAAGGATTTTATAATGGGATTTCAAAATATTTTGAAATCAATAGTATTATATAAAACAACAAACAATCCATAAAATTATACACAATCTTGAAACCAATTTATCTCATTTGGTAACCATGAAACCATTTTACAAGAAAAAAACAATAAAAGAAGATGAAGAAACTATATAGAAAACAAAATTTCAAGGAAATAATTACTTATAATTCCATCATCATTTGGAAGCTCAGCCATGTGTGCACTATGTATTCCTATGTATGTTCCCACATCCAAAGAAATGCCTCAAGTAATTTTCTCCCAAACCATTTTCAATGAAACCACACATTCATTCTGACTAGTACAAAAAAACTATTTTATAAAATTATAACATAACATGCACAACCCCAGTCCAGTCAATTTAAAAAAAATTTTCTATAACAACACCACCCAAATCATAAAATTTAACTATTCATGTCAAATGACATTTAATCAAACACATTACATGTTTTTATACATATACATAATTGAATATTCAACTTCAATTTTTTTTTTCAATTTATACTTCCATGAAAACACCACAATAAGATAACCAAATGTATTATAAATGTGTGAATCATGTCTAAAAATTAATTGAAAACACCCAAGCATCATGTGGATTTAATTCGAAAGTAAATTCATGGATACACCTACCAAAATGGAACGAAAATGTGATGAAAATCTTGATGATGGTATATTATGGACCCAAGGATGATATCCACACCCAAGATCCAATGAAACACAACCCACACACAAACCCTCACCAATAGGGTTCATCCAAGAGAGTAACCCCACAATAAAACCCCTAAAAACCTGGGGAGTAAGAGTGAAATGATATAAAAATGGACAAGAACCCTAAAAATAACCTTATAATTGATGAGGAAGAACCCATGTAGGAGGATAACCAATGAGAGGGAACTTGGTATCTCCGTTCATGCACCAATGTCGACCAAGAGTGTAAGATCCTATGTTTTGAACCGGGTTAAAATTACGAATGTTTCTGAAATTATTTTTCGGTTTATCAACGGGTTGTTATTTTTAAAACCATGCTCCGGAATTTTATTCTAAGTTTTGGAAAACCTAAAGGTGTCATTTTTCAAACGTTGATTGAAGTTTTGAGGCACAGGGGAAGTCGCACGGGCGACACACGGTTTGTCTAACCGTGCGGCCAAACCGTGCATAGTTGAAGTTTTGAGGCAGTAGATTCCACACGGTTGGCGCATGGTTAGGAGAGACTACGAAATGAGGCCGTGAAAGGGGATTGTCCAAGGCAGTAGCTAACACACAGTTTGTTAGACCGTGCGAACTAACTATACGAGCACTTAAATGAGATCCCTAAATTGTGGATCTCACTTGTTTTTGCCTGTAAGTGCCTTGTTTTTCCTCTTAAGCAGCCATTACTCGGGATCACCATCTCTTGAAGGTAGGAGAACCTCTCCCAAGTGTTTTGGAGGAGATCCGAAGGCTTATCTGGGAGAATCAAAGCCGAATTCTTGAGGTAGGTAGATGTTCTTCTTCGATCTTGTTCAGTTTATTAGATTTACTTAGATATACATCTCCTCTTCTCCCAATTTCTTAGATCTATGCTCGTTATGGGTAAATCTAAGTGTGTGAATGATAAGTATGATTATTTTTGGTCTTGTTCTTTCTAGGGGAAGTGATATAAGGAGGGTTCTTGAAGAATCAACCCGTTTCTCTTAAGGATTCTTCGTTCATTGTGGTTTTCGTCAAAACCCCGAGGTAGGGTCCCAAATCTTTAACAATTTATTTAAGAATTATATTTTCTTTAAATAAATTAAGAATGTGAGTTTCCTTAATTATGATATGTCAACGAATGACACTTTTGATGTTATTAAATAATTCCGCCCACATGAGATAAGTGAGGACTTGAACTTGTGTTGGGTTTAAGCATATTGGCTAATTTGGTTAAAGTGATATGATTAAAAAGTTAAATAATTTGAATGGGAATAATGAGTAATAGGGTATCTAATGGTAGGATTAATTATCAAGTCACGAGTTGAAATAAAATTGTGGCTTTTAAAGATTTTTGGGAATATTGAATATTTGACATGTTCAAAAGATAATTGGAAACTGGTAATAATTAATGGAGGTATTGATTATTTCATGTTAAATGGTTAACTAATTGATTATTGGTTAAAGAGATAAGGTTTGATTAATTAATTTTTTAATTAATTAATTTGTATGCATTAAATTAAGATTGTGAATTGATTGTTTGTTATGATTGTTAGCCAGGAGTAATTTTGATGCATATTTGTTTTCCATGACTTAAGTTGTCTTGGATGGAGTTGTTTGAAAATATGATATTTTGTGTGAGATGGTTTCTAAATATCTTGGCTTTGTTCAGCATGTTTTGTGATGATTATGGGGTGCTTGTAGATTGTTAAAGTCTTGGACGAATCACTGTTTGAGTGGATGAGTTCAGGCTTGTTAAGGAATTTGGTTAATTAAGTGTTGACTTATTTGAAGAGTGTTTTTTATTCTTAATTAGTTGATGAATTAATTAACGGATTGGTTTTGTGGTTTTAGACATGGTATTCTACACCAATGATAAATATATATGTACGATTGATGAATGGGTTATGAGACAGGGACTGATGATTCAAATACTCACGGTGTGCTAGACATGGCGTTCTATGCCCATCTTGCAAGAGAATATTCTTTTATGGGATAGGGACTAATGATCCAAATACCCATGAGTTGTGAGACATGGACTGATGCTCCGAATACTCATGAGGATGCTAGACATGATGTTCCATACCCATTAATTAACATTGGACTGTGGGTCCAATTATTAATGTAAGAACCTGGTTCTTAGTTTTGAGGTACGAGTTTCTTCTTTTCTCCTTTACTTATGTGTTTTTAAGGAAATAAGGAAAATGGGGAAAAATCCTAAATTTTGGAAGTACATTCCATGTACTTTTTCCACACGCCGTGTACTTTTGGCCGTGTGGGATGAGTACACAGGGCATGTGGCCATGTCGGTGATGAAGGGTGTAGGAACCAACTACACGCCGTGTAGTGGTCCTTTACACTCCGTGTAGTCAGTCGGCCGGCAAATAGTAATGTGGTGGCCAGCTGTGTGACAGAACACACCGTGTACTCAATAATACATGCCATGTAGTCATGTCAGCAGATGAACAGTGCCATGCTAGCGGGAAGCTTCCAGAGGAACAATTTTAAAATGGGAAGTACATGCCAGGTACTTTGTTTTTTTTCTTAAAATGGGCAGTAGCCTCCCCTATTTATAGGGAAGTCTTATAACGGGAAGAGAGCTTGGGGGAGGAAGGCCGAATCTTCGAGGATCCGCTGAGCGCACGTTCGGAATCCGTTTCCGCCTCAGACGATCTCATTGGAACCGCACAGGTAAGCCCTCCACTCTTCTTTAACCATTGTTGCCAATTCTTCCCCTAACAGGAGTTATTTTCATTTAAGAGAGAATTATTTTACCTCATATCTCCGACATTCTTGGACGTTTCATAAGGCGTCGTTCATGTATATCGTTCGTGGGTGTTTAAGGTAGATGGCTTGGTGTTTATTTTACAACTGCTGTGTGTTTTGTATATTTTATTGCCACAAACCCATGTTGGGGTGTCGTGTGGCTGAGGCTGTGGCTATTTTAAATACCTATAATTGAATAGGTAATTAATTGTGATAATAAAATTCTGTTTGGGATCGTTGCATGGATCCAGGACCACCCCAGGGGTGCATTCCTCTGTTTAGCCGTTTGGCCAGGATACCCAAGGGTATGCCTTTAAATTATTGATTATAAAATTGAATTGAGATGAATTTCTTGTGTACTTCTTGTTTATATGTCAGGCATGGCCCGGTTACCTATTTATCCTGAGGCATTGTTGTGATTAGCCTATGGGCACTGCACTATTTAGCCTGAGGGCAGTAGTTATTTCGTCCTGAGGGAAACTTCTTCCATTCCTATGGGCAGTTGATTCTGTGCATGTGGGCGACACTTCCTATACCTGAGGGCAATATCCGTATGCCTATGGGTAGATCCTTGTGTTGGATACTCTTTACCTGAGGGTAGGGGTTACATGTCTGAGGAAATTAGCTGTTTACTTAGAATATTCACTGTGGTGATATTTTAAATTAAATGATTAAATGGATACACAAATGAAAATATAATTGGCTAAGTTAGTTACTTTTTATTACTGCTTACTTTATTGAATTTTTACTACTGCACACTATTGTTGCGTGTTTTACACACAGTTGAGCACAGGCCTTTGGTGGGTGCCTACTAGGATTTATTTCTCACACCCTATTTGGGCCATGCTTTTTGGCCGAAACAGATTACATTGCTGCAGGTGTAGATAGGGTCAAGAGTCCCTATATAGGCACTTGATTGCTACTGGGGTGTAGGAGAGCATGGGACTGAGCATTGGCTCGCGATGCTGCTGGCTGTTATGTTTTTCTTCTCTGTACTTATACTTTAATTGTATTTTATTGTATTGCAGTGTAACATGTTATGGCTGTTTTATAGAATAGTGACATGCTGCATCTTCATATATATATATGACTGCTGGGTTCCCTTTTTGTTATCAGTTGTCCATTTCAGTTACATATACTGTTGCTGCTTCCGCTATTGTACTATGTTTATTTTTTATTCTGCTGTGCTAAACTTTGAAAAATGAGGGCATATTTTTTCCACTATCAGACCTGGTCCCTCACTATTAGTTGGTAGCCTCTGTTGTTTGGGGAAATGTGATTGAGGTCATGTGGTGAACCGGGTTCGGGGCACCCGTTGTGTGGCACCCAGAACCGGGACGTTACAAAGTGGCATCAAAGGGGTTCTTTTCATTGACATACTATTTGGAGCCTTAGTCAGGGATAGGAAGGGAATGGTAGTTGGTAATAAGCTTTTCCCGGGCGTAGCTAACCCGTGTACAGGGAAAAACCAATTTACCTCATATTGCAATTTTACTGATTTTTCAATTTACAGTTGATATGATTTCTCCAAAGGGTGACGCACTTGTGATTGTGCTGTTATATTTTATCTTTGGGTTCTATTTAGTTGCAACCCGATGAGATGAGGGTGTTCTATCTCATGCATCATTTAGGCACATGCTAGAAATCACATGCCATGCATAGTTTCCATGCCATGTAGGTGCATTAGAAATTGCATGTTGTTGTGATAGTTGTTGTGATATAAAATTATGATGTTGTGATAGCTGCTTAATAAATACCTACTATGTGATATGATATTTTGTATGAGCTGGTTTATATATTGAATGCCGAACTTTGGTTTTTGGGGAGTATAGGCCCCCAACTACAGGAATTTGATGGATCATTGACTGTTTATGTTGTTATAACATAGATAAGATGTCAAACTTTGATTCGTGGGGAGTATGGGCCCTCACAGATCTGAATTTGACACTTAGGTGTTGTTTTGTGGTATTTTCTGGGTTCTGGGGAAGTTTCTGAGGCATACTGTCAGGAAACCCAGTATACACACCGTGTAGTACTTAAACACACCATGTATGTTCTTCTGTCCAGGAAGAGAAATAAACTTTTTGAGTACACGCCATGTGCCCTAAGTACACGCCGTGTAGTCTCTTCTCGTGTCACAGACCGTGTGGGTGGGGACATGGGGAAGGGAAATTCTTAGGGAAAACACGCCGTGTACCGGATGTACACGCCATGTAGTGTTGACCCGGAGACCCGGCCGTGTAACTAATAAACACGTGCTAGTGTAATCATTTCTTGAACATGCCATGCCAATGAAGAACACACCGTGTAGTGTGATCTGGGGACCCGTCCATGTAACTAACAACACGGGTCAGTGATATCCTCTTGTGTACACGCCGTGTGTGTATAGAACATGCCGTGTATCCGGCCGTGTAACTAACAACACGGGTCGACGAAGCTCGTCTAGAACACGCTGTGTACATGTGGGAACATGTCGTGTAGTTGTGTTTGAGGAAAGACCATGTGGAGTTATCCGACGGGCTAGAAAACAAGGTGGTGTACACACCGTGTGTGGGTATAACACGCCGTGTAATGTCAAGCCGAGTAGTCGGCCCTGTCACAAACGACACAGACAGTTGAAAAATTTCACCATACACGCTGTGTAGGTTATATAAAATCTGTGTAGTTTTTTTTTCAACGGGAGCCATGTGGCTTAGCCGTGTTGAAGGACCCGAGTAGGGGAATGGAAGTCAAGTACACGTCGTGTAGTCATTATAAACGCCGTGTAGTCTTGTTTTGAAAATCTTGAAATGCCTTCTTCCTCTTGTTCCCTTTGTGGTTTCTTCATTTCCAGCCTTGTTAATCTTGAATCTAAGGTGTGTTTTTGACCTTGTAGAGTCATGCCGCCTAGACGACCGCACATTGTTCTCCAGGAGAGTGGAAACGAGTATACTCCAGAGATGGTAGGCCATGAGCTACCAGTGGATCCTCCAGCAGAGACAAATGCGGCGCCAACTATTATACCAGACATAGGCACGGAGGCGCAGTTCCGTGAAGGCTTCATGCGGTTCATGCAGACCTTTCAGGGAGCACCGCAGGCTGCTACATCTATGGCCGAGATGAAACATATCTTCCAGCAGTAGTATCCACTGACATTTTTAGGGGATGGCGGACCACAGGCTACAGAGTCTTGGCTAGGATCGATGTAGACTACCATCGAGCATCTTGAGATGCCTCCAGGGCGGAGGGTCAAGCTCACGACATACATGCTGCGTGATTCTGCCAAGAGGTGGTGGGATGTTACCACCCATTCAGAGCATTACAAATACATGGCTTGGAAATATTTTCAGGCATTCTTCTATGAATTCTTCTTCCCAGAGATTCTGAGGGCAGATCGAGTTCGAGAGTTCATGAATCTACAGCAGGGCGCTATATCGGTGATGGAATATTATGCTCGTTTCACAGAGCTTCAGCGTTTTTCACCCATGCTGGTGGGCGATGAGACACTGAGAGCCAGACTCTTTGAGGATGGTCTTCGTTATGACATCTGAGCACTGGTGAATGTTTTTAGGTTGCCTTCAGTACACACTATTGTAAATTAGGCGCTGATTACAGAGAGAAACCTGTGGGAATCTACTGGTGTGGGACAGGGCGGTTCATCACCAGTTACTGGTACTATTTCTGCTGGAAAGAGGAAGAGACATATGGACTTCTCTCAGGGTGGCATTACCAGTCATAAGAATGCTTCTGGTGGCCAGGTCATGTGCTACCAGTGTGGTAGAGAGGGGCACAAGAATCCATAGTGTCCACGAGACCCAGTGGAGTGCCGAGCTTGCGGAAAGATGGGTCATCTGCAACACTTTTGTAGGGAGTTTCCACCGATGTCTAGTGAGAGGGGTTCTGTGCAGACTCCACGTACGGGAGCAGGACCAGTGGCTTCTTACCAGTCAGGGAACTGGAATACATCAGGGCGTGCAGGTAGAGATAGTGGTCATGGCCGTGGTAGCCAAACACCAGGATCTCAGAAGCAGAAGGGCGGGACAGCTCAGGGTAGTCAGGCTGTGTCGTAGGGCCATGGCACTGGGCAGGCATATGCAGTGCAACAGACCCAGCAGGAGTAGGATTCCGGACCTTCTACTGTCAGAGGTACTATTTTAGTAGCTTCTGTCTTATCTTCAGTACTTTTTGATACAGGTGATACACATATTTTTATATCTGTGCCCGTTGTGGAGAGCCTTGGGCTCTGTGTATCTACTTCTTCTGATATCATGATTCTAGACACTCCATTGGGGACTAGGACGACTGGTGTGCATCAGTGCAAGGAGTTCCCCCTTGAGGTTGGTGGGTTTCACTTCCTTTGGGACCTCTATGTCTTAGAGATGACAGTTTATGATGTCATTCTCGGAATGGAATGGTTGGTTCTCTTTCATGCATTTTTAGACTGCTATCGTCGCAGGGTGAGCTTCACATCACCAGAGGGCGAAGAGTTTCTATACAAGGTTGAAAGGGATGTTCACACGAGTCGAGCTAGACCAGATCATCGTGGGTGAGGTGGGGTCACAGCCCAGATTGCGAGTTTATAGCTGGACGACCAGGGGACTTTTCAGAAGGATTTCCCTCCAGTGGTTTATGGTTTCAAGGATGTCTTCTTGGATGACTTTTCAAGTCTACCTCCAGAGCAAGAGGTGGATTTCTCTATTGAGCTTGTTCCAAGAGTAGCACCGGTGTCCATTCCTCCTTATAGGATGGCTACACGAGAGTTGCAGGAGCTCAAGAGGAAGTTAGAGGAGTTACAGGAAAAGGGTTTTATCAGACCCAGTACTTCTCCATGGGGTTCTCCAGTCCTTTTTGCGAAGAAGGCGGACGGTACCCTCAGACTCTGTGTGGATTATCAGAAGCTGAACCAGTTTATGGTTAAGAACCAATATCCCTTTCTGAGGATTGATGATCTTTTTGACCATCTTCGTGGAGCACGAGTGTTCTCGAAGATTGAATTGAGATTAGGATATTATCAGCTGCACGTTAGACCATCTGATATACCTCTCACAGCTTTCATGAGCAGGTATGGTCTATACGAGTATACAGTTATGCCGTTCGGTCTCACGAAGGCACCAGCAGTTTTCATGGCTCTGATGAATCATTTGTTCCATCCTTATCTAGATTCTTTTTTTGTAGTATTCTTGGACTACATCTTGGTGTAATCTCAAACTCGACACGACCATGCCACCCATCTTGAGATCGTATTGAGTACAATGAGAGAGCACCAGATATATGCTTAGCTCTCAAAGTGCCACTTTTGGATGGACCCGATTCACTTCCTGGGACATATCATCTCAGAGGCAGGAGTTTCGGTAGACCCAGTGAAGGTGAGAGAAGTAGTTTCCTAGGAGAAGACTAAGAACGTGGTTGAGATACAGAGTTTCTTGGGGATGGCTGGTTACTACAGATGCTTCATATAGGACTTCTCCCGCTTAGCAACACCATTGACGGGTCTGACTAAGAAGGGTGTGAAGTTCGTTTGTTCGGAAGCTTGTGAGATAGCCTTTCAGGATCTGAAGGGAAGGTTTACATCAACACTGATCCTGATACTCCCAGAGCAGGGGAAGTTCTATACATTTTACTGTGATGCATCAGGTATTGGGCTCGGAGCAGTGTTGATGCAGGGCGTTCGAGTTTTTGCGTACGGGTCTCAGCAGCTGAGGCCACATGAGAGGAATTACCTGACGCATGATCTCGATTAGGCTGCAGTTGTGCATGCATTACGCTGTTGGAAACATTATCTATTGGGAGAGAATTTTGTGGTTTTTACTGACCACAAAATTATCAAGTATATCTTTACTCAACGTGACTTGAATCTGAGATAGCGAAGGTGGGTTGAATACCTTCAGTCCTTTGATTTTGAGCTTGCCTATACACCTTGTAAGGGTAATGCAGTAGCTGATGCACTGAGGAGGAAGATTCAGATATAGGTAGTGCATGAGTCCAGTGGTGAGTGGTAGCTTATGGACTTGTTCTTTGAGATGTATTTGGAGGTGCACGACAGTCAGGGGCAGACCTATCTTTCATCCTTAGCTGTGACTTCTACCCTCCTGGATAGAGTGAGGATGAGACATCTATCTGATTCAGAAGGCCTAGTTCTACGGGAGTTGGTGGGAAGTGAGGACCCTTCTCCTGGTTGGACGATAGGCGATGATGAGGTTCTGTGTTTCCATGGACGAGTGTGGGTTCCAGAGGATATAAGTGAGGAGATGATGCGGGAGTTCCATGCTTCAGCATGGGTAGTTCATCCCGGGGTTACCAAGATGTACCGAGACTTGAGACGTCAATACTAGTGTCCGGGTATGAAGAGAGAGGTAGCTGGTTTTGTTATGAGTTGTTCCACCTATCAGCAGGTGAAGGTGGAACATCAGAGGCCAGCTGGACTGTTACAGCAGTTACCCATTCCAGAGTGGAAATGGGATGATGTCGCGATGGAATTCGTGACTGGTTTTCCGAGGTCACCTCGAGGCAATGATGCCCTGTGGGTTGTTGTGGATAGACTCACGAAGGTAGCTCACTTTTTTCCGATCAAGGAGACCTTCAGTTTTGATGAGCTCGGAAGGTTGTATATCCGAGAGGTCGTACGTCTTCATGGGGTCCCACGTTCTATCGTTTCAGATAGGGACCACCATTTTACGTCTCGTTTCTGGCAGAGTTTTTAGAGGGCACTGGGTACACAGCTTCTTCTGAGCACAACTTACCACCCTCAGACCGATGGCCAGTCAGAGTGTACTATACAGGTTCTTAAGGACATGCTTCGAGTATGCGTCCTAGACTTTGGGGGCTCTTGGGAGAAGCACATACCCCTAGTCAAGTTTTCATATAATAATAGTTTTCAGGAAACTATTGAGATGGAACCATACAAAGCTTTGTATGGTAGGCCATGCCGATCACCTTTGTGCGGGTTATAGGCAGGTGAGGCAGCTTTACTGGGACCACATCTCGTGCAAGAGACTTCGGAGAAGGTCCAGTTTATTAAAAAGTAGATGGCTACTGCACAGTCTCGTCAGAAATCTTATGCTGATCGCCACCAACGACCTTTGGAGTTTGTGGTCGGGGATCAGGTTTTCTTGCGTGTTTCGGCAAGGTTTGGACACAGACAGATCAGGAGACAGGGTAAACTTTCACTGAGGTATGAGGGGCCATTTGAGATTCTGGAGAGAGTCAGGCCGATTGCTTATCGGTTACAGTTACCTCAGAGGTACCAGGCCATGCACGACGTCTTCCATGTATCTCAGTTGCACCGCTATCATTCAGAACCTTCTCACGTCTTTCATCCCGAGGAGTTTGAGCTTTAAGTAGATGCGTCCTTTGAGGAGCATCTGATATGTATCGTTTACAGGATCGCAAAGGTTCTCTGAGGATGGTCAGTTCCTCTCGTATGGGTGCTATGGTAGCATGGCCGAGTGCAGGACGAAACCTGGGAGTGGGAAACCGATGTATGTGCTCAGTGGCCAGAGTTATTCTCAGCTTTATCTTCACCACCCTTGGAAGGGTAATTCGGGGACGAATTGCTTTAAGGAGGGAAGTTTTTAAGAACCCGGTTCTTAGTTTTGAGGTACGATTTTCTTCTTTTCTCATTTCCTTAAGTGTTTTTAAGGAAATAAGGAAAATGGGGAAAAATCCTAAATTTTGGAAGTACACGCCATGTACTTTTTCCACACGCCGTGTACTTTTTGCCGTGTGGGATGAGTAGACAGGGCGTGTGGCCATGTTAGTGATGAAGGGTGTAGGAACCGACTACACGCCGTGTAGTGGCCCTTTACATGCCGTGTAGTCAGTCGGCAATAAAATAATAAGGTGGTGGCCAGCTGTGTGACAGAACACGCCGTGTACTCAAGAAGACACGTCGTGTAGTCATGTCGGCAGATGAAAAGTGCCATGTTGGCGGGAAGCCGCCAGAGGAACAATTTAAAAATGGGAAGTACATGCCGTGTACTCGAAAGTACATGCCGTGTACTTTGTTTTTTTTTCTGCTTAAAATGGGCAATAGCCTCCCCTGTTTACAGGGAAGGCTTAGAATGGGAAGAGAGATCAGGGGAGGAAGGCCGAATCTTCTAGGATCCATCAAGCGCATGTTCGGAATCCGTTTCCGCCTCGGATGATCTCGTTGGAACCGCACGGTTAATCCCTCCACTCTTCTTTAACCGTTCTTTCCAATTCTTCCCCTAACGAGAGTTATTTTTAATTAAGTGAGAATTATTTTACCTCAGATCTACGGCGTTCTTGGATGTTTCAGAAGGTGTCGTTCATGTATATCATTCGTGGGTATTTAAGGAAGGTGGCTTGGTGTTTATTTTCCAACTACTGTGTGTTTTGTGTATTTTAGTGCCATGAACCCATGTTGGGGTGTCGTGTGGATGAGGACGTGGATATTTTAAATACCTATAATTTAATAGGTAAATAATTGTGAAAATAAAATGCTGTTTGGGTCCATTGCATGGATCTAGGACCACCCAGGGGTGCGTTCCTCTGTTTAGCCGTTTGGCCAGGATACCCGAGGGTATGCCTTTAAAGTATTGATTGTAAAATTGAATTCAGAGGAATTGATTGTGTACTGTTTGTTTACATGTCGGTAATGGACCAATTACCTGTTTATCCTGAGGGTATTGTTGTGATTAGACTGTGGGCACTGCACTATTTAGCCTGAGGACAGTAGTTATTTCGGCCTGAGGGAAACTTCTTCTGTGCCTATGGGCAGTTGATTCTGTGCCTATGGCCGACACTTCCTACACCCGGGGGAAATATCCGTATGCCTTTGGGAAGATCCTTGTGTTGGATATTCTTTATCTGAGGGTAGGGGTTACGTGTATGATGACATTAGCTGTTTACTTAGAATATTCACTGTGGTGATATTTTAAATTAAATGATTAAATGGATACAAAAATGGCAATATAATTGGATAAGTTAGTTACTTTTTAGTACTTCTTACTTAATTGCATTTTTACTACTTCACACTATTGTTGCATGTTTTACACACAGTTGATCACGGGCCTTTGGTGGGTGCCTACTGGGATTTATTTCTCACACCCTATTTGGACCATGCTTTTCAGCCCAAACAGATTACATTGCTATAGGTGTGGATAGGGGCAAGAGTCCCTATACAGGTACTTTATTACTGCTGGGGTGTAGGAGAGCATGGGACCGAGCATTGGCTTGTGATGCCGCTGGCTGTTTTGTTTTGCTTCTATGTACTTGTACCTCAGTTGTATTGTATTGTATTGCAGTGTAACATGCTCTGGCTATTTTATAGAATAGTGACATGCTGCATCTTCATATATATATATATGACAGCTGGGTTCCCTTTTTGTTATTAGTTTTCCATTTCAGTTATATATATTGTTGCTTCTTCCACTGTTTTACTATGTTTCTTTTGTATTCTGCTGGGCTACACTTTGACAAATGAGGGCATAGTTTCCCCACTATCAGACCTGGGCCCTCGCTGCTAGTCGGCAGCCTTTGAAATTTGGGGAAATGCGTTTGAGGTCATGTGGAGAACCGGGTTCGGGGAACCCGTTGTGTGGCACCCGGAACCGGGACGTTACAGTTCATGCATGAAATGAAGTGATGAAAAATAAAAGCATTTGTGACATAATGATTTTGTGATTTGATTATGAGAAAGGGTTCAGACTTATTAATGAATTGGGTGAACCACTGTTAGTGGATAGACCCCGGAATGAATCACTATTTTAGTGGATGGGCATAGATTTAATATATGAAAGATTAAATTTAATAACATATGACACATTATCCAAGACAAATCACAAGCTTGGATTCTGTCTTTACTTTTATTACTTTGATGGTATTTAGAGACATATGTGGTGAGTGACTTATATGGGAGATGTCAGGCATAGGCTGAATGTCAAGACTTTCATAATAATATTTGAGTAATTGATAAATGAAAAATTATTATGTAATTATTGTTGATTATTCATGACAAAGGAATAGTGCAGGTTCAGACACCAGCTGAGGGCTGAAGCAGGTACTTGAGTATATAGTTACTTTGTACTTCTTACTTTATTTTATGCATGCCTTCACGTGTTTTAAATTATTTATTAAATTTCTGGATTTGGGGTAGAAACCGGTGGTCTCGGCCTACTGATATTTATATCTCACACCCTAATTAGGCCTCCATTGCACTGGGTACCCGAGTAGATTCTATTTGGTTGCAGGACTATGATGTTTTCATTTACTTGGGAGATAGGAGAAGAGGTCCGAGAGGATGCTCGGAATTCTCGAGGAGATCACCCTTGGGAGATCATGTTTTCTTAAAAGTATCTCTAGGTAATGGTATTATATGATTTGAGAAGAAATGGAAACCTATCCCTAGGTATATAGGCCCTCTGGAAATTATGGATAGAATTGGAGCTGTTGCATATTGTTTGGATATTCCACTTAGCATGTCCAAAGTACAAAATGTGTTCCATGTCTCATTGATGAGAAAGTACATCCCAGACCCAACACATGTCCTCACTGCTAATGCTATAGAATTGGAACATGACATATCGTACTGTGAAGATCCTATATAGATTATGTATAAAAAAACAAATGATGAGTAATTAGAAAACTTGACTCGTAAGTATACTTTGGAAAAATCATAAAATCGAAGAGGCAACATGGGATCCTGAGGATCTTATGATTAAGAACTACCCAAATCTTTTTGTGAGGTATTATTTTGGAAAATTTGAGGACAAATGTTTTCTAAGGGGGGGATAATGTAACACCACATGATTTAGAACATAAATTTAATATGGAATGCAAAAAAAAACTAAGTCTCTACTAAACACCAATTGGTTATAACCTAGCCAGTAAATATAATTTTCAACCTATGTGGTTTTAATTTCGAAAAACTCACATACATAGTTGCGTTTAGTAAGATATTTATAATTTGATAAGGAAAACATAATTTTTGGTGAATAGTAACATACCATTATGAATAGTAACATGAATAGTAATATTACCCATATGAATAGTTAATCATATTATTATTTTATTGTCTTAAGTTTATAAGATAATGAGATCTTGATTAATTTTTCCAGGTGATATAAAACGAAATATTGATTTAAAATTGTTATTTTTTGAATAAATTATGATTTTATTTACAATTTCAATTAATATTAGTTGGAATTTTTTTTTAAAAAATGGAGTTCATTTTTTAATTCTACACATCGAAAAATGGTTGTGGTGAATTTTTCATATTTTTCTAAAATACTCGAATTTTTGATGAATAGTAAAATACCCTAATTTACCATATATATACATTATCAGATAAATTAGCTATTCCTTGAATCATGTATGATGTAAGAACACCTGGTTCAAACTGAAATGCACATATTACTATTCATGGTCACAAGAGTCAATACTATTGGGTTTCTTTGAAAAAATAATAAAATAATGAGTAAAATAATGGGAAATCCCTCCTCTCCTCCACTATAACCCCCCCTCACTCCCTATTCGATTCAATTATCTATGCTTTGAATTTCCAAAATTTTTAGCCCAAATACCCTTCCATTTTTACTCTCCACGTCTATTATCTCTTGGTCATTAAAAAAGACCAAAAATTTACCATTAAAGAGATTCTCAAGGAGGTGGATTCAAGAGGTAATTTCACATTATATTTCTTTCAACTTCATTTATTATTCCTTTCTATTGTTATCCACTAATCACATCCTCTGTCAAATTTAACATGATAAATATAGTATGATATATATTTTGTAATGATATTATGTTAATATAAGATGCATCATCAATATCCTTACTCTCTCTGTTTTATTTTATAAATGAAATCATCGTCAGTGAGGTGCCAATTTACAACCTTCGTGGATGACAATGTTTTATTATTAAATTTACCCATTAATACTAGTAATGAAAAAAATTTAATGGATTAACCAGGCTATAATATATTTATTATAACCTATTTGATAATTGGGAACCAATGTATGTACATAATATTAATTCCTATGACCAAACTAGTTTCTAATAATCAAAATACCACTAAAATAATCTAAGTGATTGTCATTAATATTTCATGTAATGATTGATCCTCATTCCATGTAACCAAATGATATAAATGAACATTAATACCAATTTATTTTCACATATAAGGTTTAAATTCAATTCTGGAGAATTATATCCCTTCCACATGAACTTCATTACTTTAAAACAAGTGAACCGATTATTAAAAACAAGAAAATGAACACTCTCAAATGACTGAATTAGATATTATAACTTATCAATAAAGACATAAATGAAGTAAAAAAATATTATAAACTATATAAATGTCTAATATATTATTAATTAAGTTATTAATGACTCTAATTTCATATTCTAGGACCATATGGTCAAGAGCGAAACATTCAGACTTAAGGTAATGGTTTTCTACCCGAACCACTATTTTCATTCTTGTTACTTTTATTATCTACTTACCTCAATTTAATTATTATTAATTAATATTTAATCATCATAATTTTTATGTAAATGTTATATATATGTGTTCCAACCATAATCATACCTTCATTTATGTGGAGTTATAATTTTTAAAAGGATCTTTCAAAAATCCTTCCTGACAAGCAATCCCATTTCAAGGAAATTTCTATAATTATTACCTATTTTCAAGGGCACTCTATAATATATTTTTTGGAAAAATTATCATTATAAAATCACTAATTTTATTATAAAAATACTATCTTACTTAACTTCTAGTTTTATACAAATATTTTTCCAAAAAAAATCTTCTTTTTAAATTAAAAGCGTATTTATCTCAATAATTACTCGAAGATTTTATAAGAGTATCTTATTAAATTTAAAAACTCTGGTTGATTATTATGTATTATTGGGATTAATATTTTATGATATAATCTACCATATTTATTTTAATGTTTTATGATTCGTTTGGATTTCAATGTACTATCTTAAAACCATTCACCAATTTAATCTGAATGGTTAGTGTTTATACTTAATGTTAAAAGAAAGTTATTTAAATTTCATATATTAGTTTCAATATCAATGTATATATTTTTCATGTTTATCCTAATTCATATGAATAATTCATTAGAAATATTAAGTGTTAGTTCGGGCATTCTATAGCCCAAGAGTGCATTGATAGGTCTCATGAGACAAAGTACGGTCTTGGCACAAGTCCTTGATGAAATGATTATTTATGGTCTTGAAACAAGTTCTTTATGGTATGGTTATAATGTCTAACATTATTCATTCAATCATTATGAAAATAGTATTGACAAATCATGTGATAATTCAACTAGTATAATACCCATGATTATGATTTTCTATGGCATTATTTATTCAGCTCTTATTCCTTCCATAATGTGTTCAAGTTTATTATTAAAGGCTTGTGTTTTTAGTTATTCATAATAACTAATGTTTATGTTTACGATAAAATCTATTTTATTTATTACCCTTACCGAGTATTTGAACTCACCCCTTTCATTTGTTTCATTTTCTTACGACATGAAGATCTTTATTATGAATGACATGCAGAAATAACCAATGAGTTATGGATGTTGTCGAAGCAATTTCTATGTTGTTTATCATTACAAGTAGTAATGATAAAATTATGTATACATTCTTTTTCAAATCCTACTAAACTAATTGATCCTTTAGGATTCATATTCCTTGTTTATATTCCAATGTAATTAACTAAGAGACTGACTCTATGTAACTGGGGTCAAGTCCTAACATTTATTCTCAATTTAATGCTCATAATATTTATTTGTTTAATAAGAAAATATTATAGAAATATTTATTTATTAAAATATTTATTATTTGGGGTTTTTTAAATATTGAGGAGGATTAACTAGTTATTTTAATGGTTTATATTAAATGATATATTTTATTTAATATAATTTTAATAAATATATATTTATTTATTTATAAAATGATATTTAAATATCTACAAGTTAGTGCACATCTTGGAACATAATAATAATATTAATAATCTATGTGTGGTATACATATAATATTGAGATTAATTTAGGGCCTTTTAATGAATAATTTCATAATAATATTTATATAACCCATCATATATCATTTCTATTGATAAATAGAGTATTTTTGTGTATAACAATATTCTACAAAAAATATCACAAGGAAGATAAGAGTTTATTCTCAACTTCCCTATCCAAACCATGATATGAAGATAAATCCTTAAAATAATGTATTTATTGTATTTTTAATAAATTTAGAATGAATAATTTTTTTTGTTCTTTTATTATATAACCCAAAGTTCCATTACTGACATTCTGAGATTTGTGGAGATCATGTGGGTACCTATAGAGGGGTTCTTCATGGATTCCTTCATCATAAAAACTATATGAGAAGAAGGTCAACTGATTCATTGTATAAGAAAGTATTATCACATCAAGGTTATAATTATTTACAAATTACTAATAAAGTGTATGTTAATATATCATCTCTTATTATATTCACGGGTCACACTCATCTATTTCTAAGAATTTAATCTGAAGTAGTCATGAAAAAAATTATTTGGCATGAGCCTGAATGTTTCTTATATACCCTAAAAATATCACTACCAACACTCTTAGTGGAATCAAATCATTATATTAATTATATATTGAGGCCTTAAAACACATATACTCAACAAAAATATCACGAATTTTTGGCATGAGTATATTACATCCCTTCCTCTGGGAATCCCAATAGGCTATATACTTGGAGACATAATGATATTGGAAAGATGGACAACAATAAACAAAGAACATTTTGGGGGAATAATATTGATGGAAATGGAAATAAATGATATATTTATATATGATATATATACCATTTATTTTTTCCCCACAACTAGTGTCGTTGGGATCTAAGTCAATAAGAAGGTTATTAAAGTCATGGTGGATGGATACAACATCCACAACACTTACATTGTGTTCCCTTTCATTGAAGTTAAACTGGATGCACTTTAAATTTATTACCCAAAATTCATAAACCAATCCTCACAAGATGTATAACTCTAAACTCCATCCGTAAGACAAACCAACTCTGATATAACTCTTACATGAGCTTACCCACTCGGATCCCACCCAATCGATGATGAGTCATGTGTGCCAACAAAATTCCTTCTCCAACAAGCCATATATTGGTGAGTACAACCAAGAAGGAATATCAAACATGATAGGAAACCTTACCCTAATTAACCTATACACAACACACTACTCCAGAAATGGAATAATAATGTGGAATAGAGAAATTAATCTAATTGAAATAATTAAAGCATACGAAAAATGATAAAATCCAAAGAGGAATAAACAATTCATAAACCATATTGGAAAAGGTGAAAGATACATAACCAATAACTTTAGGGAAAAATTGACTTAAAAATATAATGTTAAAGGATCCCAAAATAGAAATTAGTGCAAGACAAACAAATTTCCATCTATGGTCACCTTCAGGTGTAACTAAGACAAAAAAAAATTTCAACCATGTCCTCTACTAAACTATCTAATTTATAAATAAAACATGGAATATATTAGTGATTATTATGATGTAGGTGTGGATATATAAATACATAGTGGGATTCCAAGAAATCCACTATGGAAAAAAGGATTAGTTAAATAAAAACCCCAAATTAACTAAATGAGGGAAGAACCACATAATAACATAGATATTATTTGAATAAGTTAGCTTGGTACATAAGAGAGAGTCCTTATCTAAAATAAATACTATAGAAGAATCCATTATCATCCCAATTAATCCCAAATATCCAATGTAGAACCCAGATCACGTTTCTGAAAAATATATGGAGGACCAATGCCTTTAAAAATAATAAGTATCATCCAAGGGAGTAATGAACCATGTTAGATTACCCACACCCAATTTGAGCAAGTAGATGATGGAGTTGTAAATTCCATGAACTGAGGACCTGAACATAGAGTATGTGTGGTACTACCTAAGTGTATTAGTAATTTAGGGGACTTTAACCCTATCAAAAAAATGTTTTTTATAGGGAATTCTAAACCCATGAATTCCATGGTTTCCACATTCAATCCCAATCATCGGACATACATATCTAAGAATACTAAAATACTCTTATCACTTCAAATATTAAATGCGATGCTATAGATAATTTAACAATGTTATTATATGAAATAAAATACTCATGATGGGATACTCATGATCCTAAATCCACACCTTAATAAAGGACACACACAAAGACACTAAAGATGGAATAATATATTATATGTACTATAGTTGTACATGGCCTATAGACCCTTAGCAATGGTCTTGTAATGTACTTCCATACTACATAGTGTTTTTTGGTCAACCTAAAAGACATGTGAATCCTAGTTAAATGGAATGTAGGACTGATGATGTACTCAGCATGAACCACTAAAACTCATGTCCTGTGAGGGTTGATATACATGAAATGTCCATGGGAGATAGGAGATGTGATTCCATCAAGATCTCATGGAATGTATCCTTGATACACTGGTCCAAGGGGGATCATAGTACATGATATTTTTATAGGAGGTACATGACAAGTGAAGGTCATGAAACAAATACTCAATCTCACAGATTAAAACGAAACTCCAATCTCTCCCCATTTAAGGTGTAAAACATGCGACCATATATGATGTGATATATGGATCATATTCTGTCATTACTCTAAGTGTCCTAGGGGAGGTCAAAGGCATGTGTTTTAAGGTATTCATGTATTATGAACATAGAAACCAGACTCAGAAATTATAGAAAACTCAAAATCCAACTATAGTCATCATTTTCACCCCTATTAATACCAAATTAATTTCCAAATCCATCCTCCTTCATAGCCATGTAACCATTTGTCATTTATCATTCATCCTTCACCATAAAAGTAGTCCACATTGGGTCTTCATTGAAATATAATACTGTTTCACATCACTTCCTTCATTGATCCCATGTCATCACACCCTCTAATGAAAAGTTATTTCGCATTATGAAACCAACATGAATTTATATTCACTTTCATTACAAAAATAATTGACTGCATTCCCAAATTCGATAACTAATTGATTTGGATTTTTATTCATCGCCCCATCATCCAATACGAAGACCTTCTGAGATTTCATGAAAAAAAGATGATAATTATATAAGATAAATCCTAGATAACTTTATAATTGGTTAGTGTGAATGATGGTTACTGAACATCAAGTTCATAAATCACCATCAATGAGTAATATAAGAAGAATAAATAATATATTATAATATAAATCAATAAGTTCCACCGACATCCATTAAAGAATAATAAATTAGGAATAAAAATTCCTTACTTAAAAATTAAAGACTAATAGTGAAAACAATCCTAATAATGATCCCCACCTCTTGATTAGATCATCCATTAAAAATGTTCACTTTTATCTAAAGATAATTGAAGATTCCATTTGAATAACACATTCATCTTTCCTCTGATCTAAATATTCCAAAAAATTATTTCCCCTCCATTTTCAACAATAAGTGTGTATAATGTCTCTCCCTAAAATATAAATCTAAATATGACTTGAACACAAGATTTAGTGTTTACAACTGATAAAAAATTTAATTAATTACATTTTTATTAATTATTTTATGGAACATTATAAATGGGACCAACCTGAGACAGAGTTATGAACCTACTTTATAGAATTCTTATAGTGAAACCCTCATCCCAAACACAACCACAATACAAATTTACCATTGGAGGCATGATTAAGAAACAATGAGATATTCACTTGACTATTTTCACACTAAATAAAAATAATATATAATGTTCAATATATTTTTATTGAGGATCCAAAACACTGATGTGATGAAAAAATAACAGTGAACCATCCATAAAATATAATTTATAATATTATATGTGAGAAAAAAAACTATTTCATTAAATGAATTTTAATTTTTTTGGATATCTATGAAATAGAGATTATAATTTTTTTTGTATTAAACTTATTTGATTAAAATTTATTATTTATTAAATGAAATTATTTAATTTTTTATAAAAAATATTTTTTTTCTTGATCATCTACAATATTGTGTCTTTTATATAGCAAATTAGATTTTATTATATAATATCGTCTTTTGTTAGCCCAGATACTCATTTAAAAAATATTTCATTAAATAAATATCACACTTATTTTTTTAAATAAGGATCAAAACCAATATAAACATCTTTTTAGTTATATAAGATCAACCATCCATCAAACCTGTTATCCTCCTCAATTCATTTAAAAATTAATCAACAAATATATGAATCACCATTTTTTAAATCTTTATATTCCATTTCAAATTAACATTTTTACACACTAATGTCATTACAATATTACATACAGCATAAGACATTTTTATCAATCATCTTAATATTAGTTTACCAATTTTTCATTAAATAACTCATAAAATAGTGATAATTATGTTTCATTATTTACATGTAAACTTGGATTATTCTAAAGTAAACATTATATGTCATGAAAATTTAAATTACCAATGAATATCAGTTTAACTCAATAATAAACAGTCTTTGGTTTATTTTAGTCATCTCATAATTACCCAACTTTATAATCCACCTTTCATTTGGTAAATTGATTTTTTATTAATTATATATTATTGTTATCATAGTATAATAATTATTTAAATTCATTCATTTATATATCATAATATATGTAACAACAATGCAAAAAAAATCATGTAAATAAATATTATATCATTAATTAAATAATGAGACCATTGGTTAGTCCACATAATAATTATGGAAAACATCACTCGATATGTTTTTAATTAAAATAATCACTACAAAAAAATAGATTTATGTATTTCTTCCCTGATAGAGTTCTAAAAAATAAACAATAAAGGGTTACCTTTTCTAGCCCTAAAAAATTGTTTGAAAAGGTTAATTTTAACTGTTCTACAAAAGTTCTTTTAAATGTTCCACTTTATCAGTGCTTTTTAGCACTGATAAATGGACCCCCTTTATCATATATGGTTACAAGAACTAATAAAGGGAATATATCAAAAAAAATTTCATTAAATATAATATATTAATATATAAATATATTCATATTGATATAAATATAATATATATTTTTCCAATATGGTTTAGATAAGCCTAAAAAGACATTAACACCTAATATATAAGATAATTAGTAAAAATGAATTATAAAAATATTAAAAATATTTTTAAATTATTAATTTTTTAATTATTATCATGTAATAATCATTTAATAACATTTTTCATATAAAAAATCAAAAAATCAATAAAGGATAGAAAATAAGTTTAAATTGTAACTCAAACATCAATCAACCATAACGTTTGACCCGGGTGTCTGTTTGGGCTCTACCAAGTATCAAATCAAGTTCTACGATGAGATCTACTCTCTTATAATAGAGAGGAACCCTTTGTAACATTTTTTGAGGCTTAAAAAGGCCCAAAAGGCCTCCAATATTGAGTTTTTAGTCAGGATACCCAAAATTGTTAATATTCGATGGATTTCAGCCTCTATTTAAGGAGTCTTTTTGCCTTTTTTTGTAGTAACTAAATTTATTCTCAAGGCTTACATTCACTAATAAATTTTATTTTATTTCATAAAGGGGAGCCGAAGTAGTAAAAATCAAGGAGACCTGAAGAAGTGAAGACCAAGATAATCACTAATAACATGGGCCACCGCACATGGGGGAAGGGATCCACTAGAACAAAACTCCAAAAGGGGGAATTCTGGGGTAGAAAAGGGGGTCAAGAAATCAGCCACCCAATTCCCCTCATGCCATGTATGGAGGATCTCCATGTTGCTGGAGATGAGTTTCTTTCAATTTTAGATCAAGTAAGTGATTTTCTCGGGAGAGTAAGAGGTACCAGTGAGAGAGCTCCACACAAGTTTGGAATCCATCTCAACAGAGGACATGGTAATGTTTTTGGATTAGCAATGAGAGAGGGTGCTGAGCATCACCATCACCTCTGCCTTAAAAGAATTACCTTGTCCAAAGAAGGAACTAAAAGAAAAAATTAGCGATCCCACTGTGTCACAGACCACACCACCGCCGCACATGATGTTGGAGCCGAAGGCTCCATCACCGTTGAGTTTCAGGCCCGATATAGGGGCATCTAGTGACCCCATCGCCCCCGCTGCCTAGGGATGGTACGACTAAGAGGAGTATTATGGGAGAGAAACATGTAGAGGGAAGGAACTATATCTTGAGTGGGGAGGAGGCCAAAAAGTTCCAAGGCGAGACACTTGACTCTGAGCAGTAATTCAAGAGTGTAGTAGTGAGTCCCATGGCATGATTGGTTATGTGCCTTCCAGATGCACTAGAAGCCCGCCTGTAGTAGGGTTGCCCTGTCTAAAACCTCATGGATGTTATTTAGGAAGCCGCTGAAGTCCTTAGGGGAGGCTGCAGTTCTAGGAGGTAGAGGGAACTCTCCAAGCGCATCCCAGATCCACATGGCCCACCGCTTTAGAAGAGGAGATGCAGTGTGGATTCCTCGGAGGGATTGGGACATCAAAGGCACCTGGAGGCTAGCTAGACCACCTTCCTTTTAATCTCCAGATCTCAGGGGAGATCATAATTTATGATTCTCTAAAGAAAGAAGGAAAATTTAATTGGGGTGGCTTTGTACCAGAGGCTTCTCCCCCACTAATCGCTCTTAGGCTGGGCAATCATACATTGGCAGTAAGCTTTGGTTGATAACTTCCCTACGGGGGATTCGAGGAAGATGCATATATCAGGGGAGCCAGCCAAACTAATGTTATAATGTATGTCCTTTTAAGTGGGAGAAAAAACCACCTAGATAAAGTAGGGGTGCACACTGGCTTCTAGGAAGGATATGTTAGGTGTAGGGAAACCTGGGAAGACCAGCAGGCTGCTCCCCTAGTCGTACTTCCAGAAATTGAGATCCCCAGCCTAGGACCCACTGTGAGTGGCAGAGGAGCACGGGAAAATGAACCCGAAGAGATCTTTAGAGTCTTGAGGGTGATTTTCCATTCTCATGGAGTCTAAATCCATACTTCCATCAAATCAGTTGGCTTCATAAGGAATATCCCTCAATAACCTCCCATATGAGCCTGTCCTGGAGGAAGTACATGGACTAACCCACTTCTTTGACCCCAATGCCTCCCAAATCCACTATCAAGGAAAGATTCTTCCAAGCAGACCACCAACATATCCCCTCCCATTGGCTATCCCAAATAAATCCATTCAGGATCTTCATGATCTAGATAATGATAGAATTGGGGGCCTTGAGTGTATAAATCACATGTATAGGGATATATGAGAGGACACAATTAATGAGGGTGATCCTTCCTCCAAAGGATAGGAACATATTCTTCCAGTTGAGGATGCAGTTGGTAATTCTGCCGACCAGAACATCAAAGAAACGAGCCCAAATCTTGATAAGGGAAATGGTAGCTCTAAGGTAAATAATAGAAAAGGTTTTTCTCTGAATTCCCAAGATGGAAACAATGTTTCCCTTTCTCTTGTCTGGGTAGGAGGATGGAAACTAAACCCCACTCTTATCTCTGTTCATCATTTGACCCCTCCGTAAAGCATACTCATTCATGATTCTGATGAAACCCATGATGGACATGCTACCACCATTGATGAAGAAAACCATGCCATTCGTGAAGAGAAGGTGAGACACTACTGGAACACGATCCCCGAAATGATAAGGAAGGACATGAACACATTTCATAGAGGAGTCTACATACTTACTATGGATTTTCTACACTAGAATGAAGATGCTAGGAGAAATAGGGTCGCCTTGCCTAATCCCTATTGTCGATTTTAAGAAGCCACATTGCCTCTCCATATAAACCATATTGAGCCATAGAGAGATGTAGCAATGAAACATGAGGTCAATAACCCATCCAAAAAACCCCATGCTTCTTATGGAACGAATGATAAACCCCCACTCTAATCTATTGTAGGCCTTTTCCACATTAACCTTAATTGTGATGTTGGAACCTCGAACCTTCCTGTTAATCTCATGAATCATATCCTACGCGATAGCCATTCCCACCTAAATGGACCTCCCATAGATAAAGGCATGTTGTTCCTTCACAAACCAACTTTGAATAAAATGGGAATGTATTATATTAATGAGATTTACCAGTACCTTGTACGTGAAGTTGCACATGCTGATAGGATGATACTACGCAATGGAGGTAAGATCACTAACCTTGGGGATAAGAACCAGGGTTGTAGCAGCGACAGCCTGTGGCAGCCCACCGCCATAGAAGAAATCCCAAATAGAACTGATAAACTTCTCCTTGAGCTAGGTGGCCTGAGAATGCTCGTGAAGGCACCTTTCATGTTCCAGCAAACTCTCACTGGATTGCTCCTTCTTTAGGATGAGAGAGGAAAAAATTCCCTCATCCCAGAGAACTTATAGGAAGAGCTCACCCCTCTCAATATTTTTCTTCATGTCCTCCAGAGTGGGATGCACATTAGAGATAGAATCCAACCAGCCTTTGAGAACATTCTTTATGCACTGAATCTTGTTGTGGAGATGAACCCAGGGCCCCCTAGAAGGGGGCCACCCAAGAGGAATGATCCAGGTCAAGAAAGTAAGGGAGAGCTGTTCAGATTTTCCAAAAAAATAATCCTCATCCCTGGGGAGAAGTCGACCTAAGGTGGATAAGAATGGGTAAGTGATTAGACAGGGTGCGTGTCAAGTGCATGACCTCTGAGTTGGGTTAGTTAGAGATAGACCGGAGGTTCCCAAAGATATGATCCAATATAAACCATGTCCTATGGACTCCTCTCTGATTGTTGCACTAAGTGAAGTTGTTACCAGAAAATCCTAGATTAAGAAGCCCCTCCTAAGCCAAAAAGGAAGAGAAATGGACCCTATCACTCCAAGAGAGGGAGCTTCCACCATTCTTTTCCGACAGTTCCAAGATGCAATTAAAGTCACCCCCAACCTGTCAAGGTTCATCCCTAGAATTAAAAGAACTAAGTTCCATCTATAAATTCTCACAGATCCATGCCTCGCATTTGGCATTGAAAAAGGAGAAAAAATAAATGCATTGTCCAAAATCCACCTTGACCGATAGATGCAGATCATAAGTGTCCGTATTGTCCACAAGAATAGATTATTTACAAAAAATATAGATATGATGATTTTCTGGATCACCATGAAAAAAGAACCACATCCCTGCTCTCTTAGCACACTCCCCAATCCTAGAAGAGCTACCCTTAATCTCAAGAATAACCACCATAAAGGCTTTTTTCCTAGACACCTCATTGGAGATAAAGTCTATCTTGACATGTGCTCATAAGACCCGATCATTCCAGATAAGCAGTGATAACATTACAAAATAGGGCTCCCATTCATAACCCCAGGAGAAGGTCCACTAGGGGGCTCCCTTGAATAGAGGATAAGGGACTTTGTCATCAAGAGGGTGAAAATCCTGCGAGAGAGGGGGCTGAGGGAAGGGGATAGGGCTGCCAAAGAAGGGGAAGAAATAATAGGCTGGGGGGATGACCTGATTGAGAAGGAGGTTCGGTAAGGAGAGTAGGGTGGTAAGGCTTGCTGAGGACCAGAACTTGGCAGGGAAGACACATAGACAAGACTAGAAACAAGGTAGGGGGAGGAGGGGGCGTGCACGAGTGTACTGAAGAAGTTTTTCAAGGAGATAGGTAGGATGGGGAGGTCAGTGGCCTGAGGTTGGGAGGGGGGGCCAGGGCGGATCACAGAGGAGGTCATATTTTCCTTTGGAAAGTCAATTGGAACTGCCCTGGAAGGTGTAGGGGGGGGGAGAGCAAGCCGGCGGGGCTTGAGGGACAAAGGGAACTAAATCCCGACAAGGGGGTTGAGCTGGGGGATGGGAGGATCTATCCAAGGGGGAGAGGGAGTTGGAGGGATGGAAGGATCCGAGATAGGGGAAAGTGGAATTAAAGGGTAAGGAGGAGGTAAAGGACAATCAGGGGTAGAAAAAAGGGGGGCTGGGTGGCTAGGGGCCACTGGAGCGGGAAAACTAGGAGGAGAGGGAAGCTTAGGGGGAAGGGAGGCAAGGTTTAGGGTAGGGTATGAGGGGGCCAGAGACCCCTGTACCGAGGAAACACACCCTCTTGGAGGAGGGAATCTAGACATCGCCTGGCTGGACCACCTAGAAGACGATGATCTCCTACACTCAGACATCGTATGGCCAACCAAATGGCAGGCTAAGAAAAAATGGGGCACTGCCAAGAACACTATATCCTGTCTCCAATCCAGATTCTTCCCAACACTTAGATAAATCCTGGACAAATGAGGAGAAGAGATTTACATCGCCATGAAAATCCTATCATCCACCAAAATCTGGAGGGAGTGGTTTTGAGCATCTGCATAGAGAAACTCCATAATGGAGTTTCCAATCAATTCCAGAAACTTTGTGCACATGAAGGGAAAAGGCATACTGAGTAGGGATAACCAGACCATAGATACCAGAGACTCCCAATACTAATGAACCGCTATGTAATAACTATAAATAATGAATCTCTATCGACCGAAGGAGTGGGGACATCTGGCCCAGGCATGGACGAAGTCCTCAAGGGACTCCAAAACAACGAGGAACGATATGAAATTGAAGGAAGACAACCTATCCGGTTGATTGAGAGCCCAAACACAAACAAATTCTTGGAATACCCCAATTGGGGGATTGAAAACCCCAAAATGAGCCACTAGGGACTAGTTCAACTGTAGCGAGGCCTCCATGAAATATGACTCCAACATAAGCATAAGAGGGACTCCCTATGAACCGCCGGAAGTCCATGGAGGAAGCCGGGGGAGGAAATGGAGGAGATGAGGGGGGAGTATCCACTAGGCCAGGGGAGGCACTGAGGAGGAACTCCTTCCACAAGGGTTGTGAGGAGCCAACACCATTAGAAGCCACCTAGGGTAAGGGATTCGACAACAGCAGGGGAGCCGCCACAAAATTCGAAAGCAACAACGGAGGGGAAAACGGTGCGTTGAGTGCGTCGAAATGTGAAGATGAAGTCATTATATATCCTTGAGGCTTACATTCATTTTGATATCATAGCAATAAAATTATATCATTTTTCACAATTTACTATTAATTATAATCCAATATATAACATTATATACACTTTCTTTATATATTCACACATAAAAATTTAATTTTATAAACAAATAATTAAACATATTTACATATAAAATATATTTCTCAATATATAAAACTTATCTAAATAAAAAATATTATCAATTTCACTTAAAATGAAAATTTATGAAAATTTATATAAATATATATAATTAATGTAAATATAATGTAAATATATATATTAAAAAATTTGTGTGTATGTATTAACGAACATATATATATATATATATCAATATATTATAATATATGTATATAAATATTGATAAATAATATATGAAAATAAATATAAATATACATATGTATAATTATATTTATAGATGAACATATATGTATATATAAGTATGTATAAATAAACACACACATAAAACATATTTTATATAGGTATTTAAATATGTATATAAAAATATATAGATAAAAAATGAAATGAAATGTATATAAACATATAGATATATCATTAAATATAAAACAAAACAATATGGTGGAGTGGAAAAAGGCTGGAGTGTGAGGGGAACTTCTTAGGTTCGAAACCCATCCAAGGTTGGCATGCCCACAAGATAGTGAAGTAGGTTCATAGTTTTGATAAAGTGGAGGGGAGGCTGGACAAGTGCTATTAGGGGGGGTCTACCATTCGTTTTTTAGAAAAAAATTCATTTATTTTTTTTATTTTATTTTATCAATGTTAAAATAAGTGATCAAGGACCCTTTTATCAGTGATTTTTTAGTTCTGATAAAATACAATTTTTATCGGTTCTTTTTCAGCACTAATAAAAGGGGCCTTTATCCAAACAAAATTAGAACTGATAAAAGGGACCCCTTTTAATAGCACTTCTATTATCATCACTTTTTTTGTGCTTTAAAGGACCTTCCTACAAGATTTTAAAGTCCATATCTATAGTAGTGAATATAATAAAATCATTTTTTGTCTTAAAATTAATATCCCAAACCATATACTTGATTTAACATTCATTGTAATAAAATAAAAATTATGATAACATTGAATCATGTTGAAAATATCAATATATAACAATATTAATAACACCAATTCACTTTATCTTTTTTACCAGTTTATTTAAAATCATGAATATTCACCCAAAAATTATACCAAAAATATATATTTTTCTATAACGTGTCAAAAATAATTATTTTCACATTAAATAGAACATAAAAAAATCCTTTAATTATAGACATTAAGTTACAGTCATTACAATAACGAAGGTCAACGGTGAAATTAATATATGAAAATTTTAAACTAGAAGAAAATTTATTTACTCTAAACTATTCAATTATTCAAAATTAATAAATAAATCTCTATACATGATGATTTCTATCCACTTTTAATAATAGAAAATTATTAAGATAATTTAATTGAAATTTTTTCTCAAAGGATTTATAACACTATAATAAATAATCTATCCTCAAAATAGAAGGGGATAGGGGGAATTTCCTGTTATTGGGTTGATAGAGGCTATCATTATTAGGTACTATGTTTTTGGAAAAAAAATATCTAGCATCAGACATTTGTGTGTGTAGGGAGATCTCGTAGGGTAAAGAGAGCGATGCTTCTCGAAATCAGCATGGATGGGGAGCTCATGTGGTAATGAGTAGAGGGGAGTGGGATGTAGAATAAAATTATCATGGAGGGGGAGTATTTATGGTGGAAAGTAGTCAGAAGATATCATAAGGTTATAAGGAGATCGCAGAGGGGATTTAGCTGGTGCATAGAGAAGAAACATGATTAGTGTAGGGTTATGAAATTTTTAAAAAAAATATAATGGTACTTTAATTGAAACTTCACTTATTTTATTTTTGAAAATTTACAAATAGAACATTGTATTTATAAAATCATAATGATATATTTTATTGAGAAAAAATGTTTCTTTAGTTTTAGAGACATAATCTAAATAACCACCACAATGTAATATTTTCCCCCATACATAATCCCTTGAAAATGATTATTTTTTTCTCTATGTTGAAGGCGATGCATATTGGACCACTGATGAAGGATATATACTAGGGTACTCTCAATTAATATTTTTATTAACTATGGAGTGTAGTAAAAATAGAAAACCTATTGTCGATTTCACAAGGAGGATACTCAATACACCACAATTCATTTCTTATCATGATTTATTTTTTTATATAACTTATATATATTTTTTATTTAATACATAAATCCATAATTATTGTGAAATTTTTTATCTACAGGTTTCATATCATAAAATTTTACCTCAATTATAAACAATCTATATCATTTTCCTATATATATATATATCAGAATTCATTATTAATAATTTATAGAAAACCTTGTAAATCAAATGTGAATGATCTTTTTTATTATTATATGTAATGGTAGAGTTCATTCCACAATTAACAGACTGTCAATTAGAACTTCCCACCATATTATCAAACATCAGAAGAAAATACTAGTGTACATGGCCCATAATCATTAAAATACTCTCTACTACCCCAATATACTATATTAAAGAGTGGATAGTGAGGGGAATCATTGAATCTGTATAATATAGAAATAAAATTAATTATGTATGAGGGGAAGATACATTATTTCCTTACCCTATAACTTTAACTATAAATAATTATATCTTCAAGTGAAAATTATTTTACAAGTAATTAGTTTTTATTAAAAATTATTCAAAATAGTAACTAGTTATTCAATATTGATAAAATAATTTCAATTAAAACTCAATTAAAATTTAGCAAAGAGAAATTTAGAGGGATAAACAAGAACCCTGAAATAGTAAAATAATGAAATGAAATCAAACTCATATATCATGGGGAGAAACTACATAGAAATTTTAGTATTTTTTCTCTTTTATTATCTTTGAAAAAAATATATGATTAAAATTCATCAAACATATTTTATCACTGATTTCAATCTCCATTTATAATCATCAGAAAAATATTCAATAAATTATATTTTCCTTCAAAAAACATTTATCCATCTAGAAATGAATTCCATAGATTATATAGTTCCTTCATCTACTTCAAAAAACCTTAATATTGTTCTAGATTATTTTTGAGTCGATCACTTTTAGTGATATACTACTCAAAATAACTCTGTGTCGACTTTATATGTGAAATTTTATAGATATTTCCACCTTTCCTTCATAGATGTTCCATAATTATCCAAATATCATCAAAATTATTTTTCATTATTGGTTGAGAAAGAGGAAATATTTGATAGAATTATTTCATGAAATGGTTAGAAAAAAATTGAATAATTATCCCCTTATCATTCATGGTGAGAACATATACCTTTGATCAAAACCATGGCCTTTTTTCACTGGTTTAGTATAGACATGTGGTTTTTCAATTTAATTATACATTATGATATATATAACATAAATTATTAAATGTGATAGTTTTTTTCATGAATACTACACGTATGAAGATATAACTCAATTATAGTGACAAATATATCTTCCATTAGTGAATTAAAACAATATTAGTTGGTGATATATCCATTTTCCATCATGAGTAAAGTCATAATTAATAATATGTGTTGTATTTAAGAGAGATATTATATTTTTTTGTGTTCTTATGACAGTGATTATAATTTCTTTACATTGAGATGTATTATATAAGAAAAGATATAGTTACATGGGATTCTTCAATGAAAATAGAATTTTGATGATGGTTTTTAAGATAATCTAATTATATTTCATGGATTATTCATAGGTTTTGATATTGTTATTATTAAATAGAAACATGAATACATATAATGGTTTTTAGATCCATTTGTATTGATATAAATTAATTAGAAATGGTTACATGTTTAAACTCACATACATAGATGATTGACTTTCCCATTCATTCTTACATGGTTGAGTCACCTATGATGATATATATAGGTCCTCATTTATGTCATCCAACAATCTTTAACAACCTAATATATCATTAATATAATCATTACCATACTCATCATTTTTATAACCTACAAATATGAAAATGACATTCAAGGTTTTTCATGGACATTTTAATTCCAGATAATAATAAAATAAATTAAATCTAAATATTTAGATAATTTTATATTTAATCCCAAAATTATTTAATAAAATATTAAATATAAACAATTAAAATAAAATTTTAATATTTTGGGAATTATAAATAACAATTTTCATGATAAATATGAGTATAAATGTTGTTTTATTACTCTCCCAAACATATCATTTAATATGATAGGTAAAATCCAATACGAAAATAATATTTAAAATTTTAAAATAAAAAATTGATAGGGAAATAAAATATTTCATCCATAGACTTACCATAATTCATATATTAATAAAATTACTTAATTCACTTATTTTCCATTTGATTTTCATAGGTTTTTTATCTATCTTATTCCTCCCCTCAATTGTGAAGGGAATAAATTTATATCAAATTTACATTATCATGGGTTGTATTGATATTATTGGATCATGGATATCTTTTACAAATAATGTATTAAAAGTGTTATTTAACACTTTTATTATAATTCATGATATATAATTACAAACCATTTAAAATATATCTCCTCATTCACCTTTCATTGAATGAATGATCATAATCACTTATTGTCTTATATTTTTGGGGTTCATAAATGAAATCATTGAATCATTGATTCGTTCTCTATTTTTTTCTTTTCTTGTAGAATAACCTTATTAATGTTTTAAAAAGAAATTGATGAATTATATTAATATTAAATAATTATTTAACTCCTTTAGGATAAATGTATAATAGTACAATTAAACCCTTATAAAACAAATAATATCCATCAAATGAATACCATGAATAAAAATTTCCCAACATATATAATTTATTATAATATGAAGATGAAAAATCACTAGAGTATGAATAGATTATAACATGAAATTTAGAATCTAATCATATATCACTGTATCAAATAAATTCAAATATGGTAAGTTTTTAGGGTGTTCAATGCATTTTTAAAAGGGCTTAAAAATAAAATGCATTCATCATTATAATACAACTCTCAAACTATATATCTTTTAACAAAATTATAGAAATTTCTAGATTACATTTTAGGAATCACACCGGTGATGAAAAAATAGAATTGTAAGAACATGTAAAAAGTTATAGAAACATTTTAGGATTTCATATATTAAATCATATAGTACTTTTGCAAATGGAACTCACAATTGATCCAAATTGATTAAATATTCTAATTAATAATTGGGAATAAAATTCATATCAGTAATCATCTATGTATTTAGAAATTTAAATAATATAAATGTCCAAAATTGACTTAATATTTCAAATTTACCATGGTATTCAATTAAGATAAAGTATAAATTTTAAAAATTGAATAAATATTAAATAAAATTGAAAAAGTAGTATAAAAAAATAACTCAACGAAAGATCACTCCACCCTTCACACTCAATGATGCATTGTACTTAGTTTAATTTAAACATGATTATAAAAATTCAATAAAATAATAATTGGATGAAGAATTAAAAAGTATTAAGGAATGAAACAACCTAATTTTTGTTTTTTGATGGTCATATAAGATAAATTAACTTACCATTTTTTATAATTAATTTTTCTTCAAATAATTCATTATTATTCTCGTTATTAAATGAAAAAATAAAAAATAACTAAAAAATAAATTATGTATAAAAGGGGAAAGAAACAAAAACTCTTTATTATATATTTTATAATATTATTATTTTTAGAAAAACATGGTGTGGTATATTGAATTTCACCAAAATTTCTCCAATTTGACGAAGGACCAATCATGGGGTCATATCAATAATAATATTATTAACTATAGAATACCATAAAATGGGATCACTTAGTGAAATTTCACAAGTTTGTCACTAAATAATAAGTAATTATTTAATTATCATCATTTTGCATATTTTATTTTAGAAATTAATGAATAAAAATATATTAAATAGTTTTTATATTAAAAAAAATAAAAACAATTAAAATATACAAATATAAGTGTCATAAATGAAATAACCAAATATTATTTTTCATAAGAACTGACCCAAAAGGTCTCACCTTTGATGGTAGTGTGTCAAGATTTCATCCCAATTATTATATATAATATTAAAGGTGTAAGATATAGGCATAATGTATTCATATCTTATGACATACGATGACTAAACCTATAAAAACTTGCAACAAAAAAAATTAAATAAAAATTATAATAAAAATAATAACATGATATATTTACAATAAAAAATAACTTTCTAGAAAAAAAAATTCTATAATGATAGAACAAGTAAAATTACTCCATATATGGTAAATATAAGGGATATAGAACATATAACAAGACATTGAATCTGAAATACATAAGATACTATAAGGAACCTCCTCATTGTCTAAAATCGTATAACAGTCTCCAAATACAATGATCTCTACCTCCTTTAAGTAAATATAATCTCCATCATGTGTCACTATAAATTAGTTCCAAACAATCAATACTAGCTATAAATAAACAATGACCATATATCATCATGTGATTTATCTTCAAAATCACAACCCATGTTTGAATAAGAACCATATAGACGTGAGTGTAAAAATACCTAGTAGTATACCCAAAAACTACATAGGAAAAGTAATATTAACAGGTCATCACAAATATCATGCTCTTGGGAGTAACCATGAGAAAAACATGATTAGTTAATAAATAAATTCTCTAAAAAAAGATATATCAATCATTCAAGGGGAATCCTCATCATCATTTCCATAATACATGGAAATGAAATCACTTGAGAAAACTAGAGTGATAAAAATATTAAATTTTAACCAAATTCTAAATTTATCACTAGAAATATGATTCATATCAAGGGGAACCAATAGAATTTCATTAGGAGTCACTAGTCTTGAAGAAACCCAAACTACTTGGATTTTACCAACATTAAACCACTACCTGAATATGTGATGGAGATATTGATCATTATTGATGAATGTTCATCATTTGAGGTAGTATTTAACTATAATATTCATCAATAATCTATAATTGGTCAAGAATTTTAACTACTAATTCCAATAAACCCACATCAACTCATATAAATTAAAATTGTAAATTTTTGCTTCTTTATAAGACACTTCATCCAAGAGTGTATGACCCAAGGATGGGGGATCCTGTACCTTAGGTAAATGGGGGGTATAATGACCCTACCTATAGGATGATATAGAGGATCCCACACCCGAAGTGTGTATAAGGATACCTAACCCTATTTTTAAATCAACTTGTAGATAAGGTATGCCATGACTTGGGTAAATGGTGCGGGATACATGAATCTTTTCATAAAATGAGATAGAGAATTATATGCTCAGTTATAAAGTGGGATACAAGAGGATATCTATAAACTAACACACAATATCCCACACCATGGGTAAATGGAGGGAATATTGACAATATTTTTAGTATAGGGATCCATCGATCCTCTTACCCCAACCCCATCATTGGTGTCACAAACCAACCTTGATGTTTCTTTTATTTTACTCTTTTCAAGGAATTGGTTCTTTTTATTGAGGTTTGTGTTGAGTAACCAATAGATATTTTTGAGTTTTGGAATTTTTTGGATGGTTTTTAGCCTATTCACGGTTTGTGTGCATGGTTTGAAGGTTAGCTATGTGACATGTGAAGGAAGGGGTTGTTTACTATTGTTTTTATTCTTGTAATATTTTTCTGGAATGGTTTGATCCTGGTTTGGTAAAAAATGTGCATGGACAAGGAGAAACCATGGGGATTATTTTTATGTTAGTAAAAAGGTACACAAGTTATACATGTGTAGGGAAAGCTATTCCGAATCCATGCAGGGAGGAATTATAATTTGATAATGTCATTTTTCATGGTTGTAATATGGTTTCCCAAACCATGGAGCCTAACTTTGTTGGGGTGTCCTTCTCATCTAGGGTGCACATGATTAGCGCATGGTTTGTAAAACCATGTGGCCAAACCGTGCGACTTACCCATATCATTAAAAATTTGAGTTTCCAATAATAACCCTCTTATTTTTTATCCCAAACTCAGGATTTTCCACCCCCATTAGACCTAGGTTTACCATGGGATATTCTAAGTTTCCCCCCTTGGCTTTATATCCCCAATGGTTTCTTCTTTAGGGTTATAATCTGTGTTTCTTTGGTTTCGTGGTCAATTTTATCATAATTTTCTTCCTCCATCTTGATTTCTTGGTTTTCCAAGGGTTGGTTCCCACTTTTCTAAACCCTAGAAGATAGGGTTTATGTTTATCTTATGTTACTTTGATTCTAGGGTCAGTTTTTGGTCTCCTGGGGAATGTCCTTCCTTCTTACAGAGCTTTGTCTCATCTTCATATCGTTGAGGTAGGTGTTTTCTTATATTTACTTTATAGAATTTTCTATTTGATATTAAGGTGTCTCTAAATAATTTATAAATTGGTTTTTTATACATATGATGTATTATTATGAATTTTAGTGGTGGTTTCAGGTTGGTAATTTGTAGTAAAATAGGTTTTCAAATGATTTCCTAAATTATTTGTATATTTATCTATAGAAAAAGTGTTTGATAAAATTCCATTTGGTCATTAAATATTGAGTTTTGTGTTTTTTATTCTATTTGTCTTTGGATATAATTTTTTTAATTTTATTTTCTTTGTGAGTTAGGTTTTTGAATATGTTTGTGATGCATATTTTTAGTTGGTTCTTATTAATGAGTTTTCATTTTTGGGTGGTAAGCTAGTAGTGACCATCTAAATTGGTTTTGAACAATTATATGGGTTTTAATGGGTGTTCCATTAGAAGTGGGAACATCAATATATACATGAGGTGCACATAATTATGGGATAACAAATGATGATGGCCTTTCATAGAAAATGATCACATAATCCTGGGATTTCAAAGTACATTTCCACTTCTCCCTTCTCCTCCATACCCATATTCCTTCAAAATGTTTTATTTAAAACCCTTAGTGATTAATAAAGCAATTCCATGATATCAATGTGACTAAATGGTGGTTTAAAACATTTTTTCTAAATCATGGACCATTTGGAATCATTGGTTGTGAGTTAGTAACCAAATGATATAGAGCCTCATTTGGCATCATTAAAGTAGCTTGTATGTTTTAACTTTGGTTTGGGAAATGGTTTTGAAATGGATTTTAAATTTAAAAGGTAGAGGCCTGATTTATATTGTATAATAGGTTGGAAAATATTTTGATAGCACATGTGACATGAAATCAAGGTTGACACTTGTGTGTGGCATGATGTGTGATGGGAACCTCTATGATGGACCCTATGAGGAGAGGCTCATCGCATAGGTGGTATCAGTGTTTTGAAAATGAAACCATAGTTTTATATGGGTTATTGGTTTATGACACATGTGTGAGGACCTCATCATTCACCATTTACCATTATCATTGAATTCTTATGCATCTTCTTGAGGGTCGAGTAACAGTTTCTTATCAACCCCAGTTAGATGGGTTGGTATCAGTTGGATTTACTAAGGCTCCAGGTGGGACATTCCCCTAGATTGGATAGTTTACAAAATAAAGTTCATTATTTACTATGGAGCTGCACCATATTCCAAAATGTGATTCCAAACCCAGTACATCCCGATATTTCTTCTATAGATGTTTTGGAAATGCCCATGATTATTACCTATATGTAATGTATTATTCTGTTTCAAGATTACATGCCTATTTTTTGTTCTTTATTTTTTTCAAATCCATTTTTTCATCATCTAGTGTGGATTTTTATTGGGGTTTCAGTTTCATATTCGGTTTGTAATGGAAAAAATATCCAAAGAGATGCAGTTTGTGTTGTTTCTAAAATGGCATTTTTCGGAGAAGTTGTATTTGGATATTGAAAATGATAATAACTTATTTTCATTATTGTATTTCAAAATTAGATTTATGGACTATTTTGGTAAAGTAAATGTATGAATTTGGTGGTACATACTTACTGATCTATTTTATGCTTACACCATACTTGTGGCACTCGATGTTAGTAGAATCGAGCTTAATTGTATGATTAGGTTTTTGAAATCAGTTTCCATTGCATAAGGTTGGTCATATGGATGGTGGTGAACAAGAGGTCACATGGAGATAGATATTTATTTGATTTATTTTTAGTAATTTTTTTAATTATTAGATATATCCAATTGTAGTTGAATTAGGATCCTGTTTATGTATTTATTGTTCTTCAGTTGTTATAGTTTCTTGATGTGTACTCTGTTTTAGTTATTTGAACCTAGTTTATTTGGAATAAATAATTACAACTTAATTTACCTCTAATTTATGAATGTATTTTCCATCCCAAGAAGATCGATATTGCTTCTTAGTCCCTTTCTTGAGATAGGTTCTATTTTGGGTCAGATGGAAATCCGGGCATGTTTCGTGAAAAAAATAGAATAATGAAAACCCTTTATTGTTTGGGGAATTAGGTATACCAGATATTATGAATAATGGAACTCGATATGTAGGTACATTAATGATGTAATGAAACCTTACATGTCATAAGCCTCAAGTTTTCAGGTGTGGTCCAGAATTGAGTCGAGGTTTTTTATGTGTGGTTGGGGAATGACAATGGATTTGAGCTTGTGTTTTTTGTTGGTCTCACAAGGAGTAGTAACCAATGTGGAGCCCAAGTGAATAGATCATGATATACCTAGTTTTTGGTGATTACCTAAGGAATTAATCACTATCCATGTCACTGGGTAATGCACATATATTAGTTCTATATCACAGGGGTTTATTGTGAGTTGTGTTTTGGTACAATTTTTATTGGTGTGAGATGATATTCAAAAGGAAAATTGTATCAAGATGCTACTTTTTTAAATTTGGGCCTTATTTTTTGAGTTGGATTAGAAAAATGAAATTTTAGAAATTAAAGTGTCCTTGGGGGAAAGTGGTTTTGAATGTAAGATGGAAATGGTGGTTTAGAATAGAGTTCTTGGCATTGTTTTATGATGCTTAGGATATGGGTTTGCTGTTTTGGATTTAGAGGTTATTTTTGGTTGAATTTTTGTTATATGTTGATTCATATTTTATGTTATTTAGATTATTATACTTATAAAGGTCTCAAATGTTCTAGATGAGTGATGCATAGTTTTTGGTTCTACCCAGACTCACAATAAACTGGTGGGATCTAATTCCTCTTTATTATTTCCAGTTTTATGTGGTGATCATTTTCCATCAGAGGATTCAATGTGTATTGAGGAATTAAATAGATTATTTAAGTCACTGAAAACTACAATTTTTTTGATAGTGTGTGCCGTTTTGGGTTTAATTGAAGGTTTGAGTTTGGATTGGTGGAGGTAATTGTCCTATCATCATTGCAAATTGGGATGTATTGTGATATTTTCAAGACCAATTTTATATGATGGTTCATTCCATATGAGGTGAAGGTGAGAAAGGTTTTATATCTATTGGATGCTTGATAAGGTCAATAGATGGTAAATACCTACATTCCCTACTTCATGGAGTCGATTTCCTTTTATCCGGAGAGAGCTTTAGAAGATCAGTTGAGATCCCCTATTTTTTAAGGGGTCTTATTTTAGAGATCAAATATTGAGTTATCTCATCATGTTTAGTTTAACTAAAGAAGTTATTGGATGAATTATTTTAGATGAGTTGGTTCATGAGGTTTATATTGTTGTAGATGGTGCTTGTGAAGGTTCCCCAGCCCGCAAAAGGTTTACACAAAAGTAATTAGTTTATGAGGAGTCTACATCATTAGTTCCATTATCTCATTTGTCAGGATTCTTTATTTTGTGCGTATAAGTCAATTGGTTCAAGAATTTTATGCCTTATTTCTATAATAATATAATGTATTTCCATCTATGTGGTCATTTGGATCACTTGGGGAAATTATAAAAGGGGAGTTTCCAGAAGATCAAATCTTAATGATAGGATATCAGATCCTAAATGTGGGGTAGTGTAAGTTTCACAACATCTGGTCTCCAAAAATAATCCCCAGAGTGAAGCTTTAAAAACATTAAATAATCATTTAGGGGTTTGAAGAACCTTTTATAGGGAATATTTTGAGTTATTCTATCATATTTTTATTGGTTTTTTATGTTATTTCTTATTATAAAATTATTTGTGGTCTCATTTTCTTATGAACATGTGGTGGTGTATTATGGGGGTGGGTATTTAAATGGTTATCCTTTTTTAAATCAGTTTTATGTTATGGACGTGGTTGTTAGGATATTCTAAAGTCTTTTGGAATTGATAAATTTTGTCTTGGTTTGATGTTTGGATTGAATTCATCCCATTGGTTTCCTCTCAAGTTGGGTGTTCTTGTTTCAGATTGGTTCATGTGGGGAGTTCTCGATTCCAATGTTGGTTAGTTCTAGTATAGTTTTATGGTGGGTAGAAACTCATATTTTTCCACATATATTTTCATTGAGGTTTCTAAAATATATATATGGGTGTGACTTCTATAGGGAATGTTCACCCAAACGATCATGGTTCCCTTCAGTTTCATTTGGTATTGATTTTTGAGAATTGTTCCTCATATGGCTAGGTAACATTATGGGGGAAGAAAGTGTTTTTGGTGTGGGAATTTATCACAACCCAACCATGTCTTTTATATTATTATATTCATTTCATTTTATTTTTTTGGTAGAGGATAGAGTTGAGTACTCATTGGAAATTTTTTAGTTTTAGAGGATTCAGGTGTCCTTTTGGCCAAAGAATGATTTGTGTGCACGGTTTAGGGGTTAACTGTGCGACCTATGAAGGATGAGTTCATTTCCAATTATTTTTATTATTTATTTTTATCCCTAAAACTATTTGATCATTTTTTGGTCCAACCCATGCAATGCCAAGGAGAAACTGGGTGGCTCATATTAAAGTTAGGGGCAAGGTGCATGGATTACGAATGGGTTGGGAAAACTATGCAGCAACAATATAGGGAAGCTCTGTAATTTGAAAATGCAATTTTTTCTATATGGAACATGGTTTCTAAAATTGTGTGTCCTAATAATTTGTTTTTTCCCTTTCCCCTGTAGGGTGCGCATTGTTGGTTCATGGTTTGGTAAACCATTCAGAGAAAACATACAACATTCTTAGATATTTAAAATGTTCAGTTTCCAATTCTTCCCCTCCCATGTTTAATTCTAACTTGGTATTTTAAACCCCCAATGAACCAACATTAACCATGGTGGAACCCACGCTTCCCATAGATTTACTTCCCCCATGGGTACTTCTTCAAGGTTAAAAGGTGAGTTACTCTAGTTTCATGGTCATTTTTCTTCTCCTTTTATTATTAACTTTTTTTCATGGTTTTCCTTGGGTTGGTTTCCTCTTAGCCAAACCCAAGAAGATAGTGATTACATTGATATTTTTTTAATTTTATTATAGTGTGTTTGGATTATCTCATGGGGTATTTTATTTCTTCTCCCAGAGTTTTTCCCATCCGCATGTCATTAATATAGGTGTATTCATCCATTTTATTTTCTGTAAAATCCCATTTGATGCTTTGGTATGAAAAACTTGTTCTTTTTATTACATACTTAAACTTGATTTATTAAATAAAACCTTCACTTGATACAACATATAATATCAATAGGTATAGTGTCTTTGGGGCTTAGGAACATTACATAACAACTTAAATCATAGAACACAACATCTTATTGAAAACTTCCTTTACATGACCACTACATTACCTTGTACATAACATTCCATAGGATAACCTGAGGACATGCATAAGAAAAGGGTTCGCTATAAATCCCAGTAAGGGAATAAACATGGAATAACATGAGGAATACAATAAATGTTATAAAATAGGCATATCAATGGTGTACAAGAGAAACATGAACATAAATACATGATAAATCATGAAAATAATAACATGGAGATGTGGCAACAACACTTAACATGGAATTTGCATGATCCAAGGCTCATTGCACATGGAGCATGAGTAAACCATAATTGCACATGAAGTACGAGTGAAACCTCATTTCAATTTAATTATAATGAGTCAGCACTCAATGCACATGACATATCATGATACAATACTTTACCCAATGCATTGGAGCGCTATCAGGGCACACCCTTCTTAATCATTTCATTTCATGCATAAGTGTGCCACATGGATCATAAAACATGTATTCATTAAACATCATAATTTATTCCAAGTTAAAGAAGTATGTAATTAATACATGAAACTATTTAAACAATAAGTAAATGTACATAAAGGTTAATATCCTTGATAGATAAATGACCATGGTATCTACTACACAATGACTTTGGCTTGGAAAATCATGATGCAATTTCGACAGCATAACGACATGACATAAGAACTCATAAAAATGGTTGATGAGAGGGAAAGGGGTGTATCATAATATTTACAAGAAATGGAAAGTAATGGGATAATATAGATACATGTCCCAAAAATTGTAATGGAATTTTGATTCATGATACAAAATAATTACTTGAATGTAAATGAGGAGAGAGAAATTCCTTAGAGAATTTCGACAAGGTAACAAGTGTACATTGGAGGAATTTAATGAGAGAGAAAGGGGTCTCTCATAATTAAAACATAAATAGGGAAGTATGGGGTAGGTTTGAAATCATACCCCAACATTTATAATTGAAAATAAAAGGACGTAACAAAATTAAGAAACTTGGATAAAAAGAGAAAGGTAGGAATACCTTACTTGGAAGTGTGATCCCAAAGGCATGGGAGAGGCTTGAGAGAGGATTCTTGAGAGATTGGGGTGCCTTGAAAGGATTATAGAGAGGGTAGGGAAGGTTTTGGACGAACTCCAAAGGATTTTAGTGAAGAGGAAGTGGGAGCTTGGGTGGGTTTATATAGGAAAGGAGAGGGAATTCTTTATTATTTTGGTTTGGGACACCACATATTAAACTAATAAAAACCACAAACCAGCCCATGGTTTTTCCCATGTTTTTAAAAAAAGGGAAGTGAAAAAAATATTTTATAAGGACAATGGTCAATATTATTAAAATAATAGGGTTACTTATGTGGAGGTGAGTCACACTCTTAAGGAAAACAATTTAAAAAGTTAAAATGTTTTATAAGTCTTGAAGGGTCCTCTAAATCTTTGTAAAATAAATCAAAAAAACATAAAATCAAATTATTTTAATTTTAAAACATATATTGGACAAAATTATTGTTTATAGTATTTTATTACATCACTATTGGGTCATTATGATGTCATAAAACACATTATATATTTAAACCGTATTTAATTTTTACCCAAAAATTTGAATGTCTCAGAAAATTATGAAAAATTCACAATTGGATAATTTTGACATCCGGATTCCAAAAATAATTTTCATTTTATCTAAATAATTTTTTAAATATGCAAATTTTTACCGTTAAAATAAAAACCAATATTTATAAAAAGTTCATGGGTTTTGAAAAAAACAAATTTCAATCATTAATAGAAATTACAATTGAATTCAAAAAATTATACGATCATTTATATTTAATAAAAATTAATTTAATAATAATAATATATTTTATTAAAATATTATTTAATTAAAAATTCCATTAATTCATCAAAATATATTTCTTAGTTTAATATTAACTAAAAATTCTATTTGTGCTTTAAAAACTATTTACAATGTAACAATAATAAGAAGAATTTGTATTATTTATACAAGAATAATGTACGTAATCATAGTACCAGGGTATTGTTACAAAACACCTTAAAACTCCCGCATAAGACCATAGGGTAAGGTGCACGATGGTGACTAACTCTTGGGGTGGCTTGAATAGCATTGCTCGAGTGGTAATCTCTATCAACTTCCACTTCTCTTGTAGGAGGTTCTGATCAAGCTTAACATATTCAAGCTTGGCTTGGGCATGGTCAAGAGTGAAGCCCAATGATTCCACCTCCTTTCCGAGCTCCGACAAATGGGCTTCATATGGGGAAAGTCTACTGGATGAGGCTATCAATTCCTTTGTCTGAGTAAATTGGATTTGTTAAAGCCCTATATTTATACTAATCATGTGATCACTATTCAACGACTATATTAGAAATGGTAACAATTATTAATGGTATTTTAAAATCCAAAACATAGAAAAAAATAAGTTCATATGTTTTACATAATCATAAGAAGATATTTAAATAGACCAAGAGGAATTTTCATTAATAAATTTTTGGGTCGTTACAATCTTCCCACCTTAAGAAATTTTTCCCTCAAAATTTCCTTTTCCAACATTAAAATATATTTGGGCAACTCTACTTCATCACTTCTTCCAATTCCCACGCCGATTCTTCAAACTTTTGGTTTTTCCACAACACCTTGACAAGGGGAATTGTCTTATTTCATAGAACATTTTCTCTATGATCTAAGATCTTCACTGGTTTATCCTTGTAAGAAAGATCATACTCTAGCTGTGCTATATCTGAAGTGAGTACGTGTGAATGGTCTACTATGTACTTCATTAAGAGGGGAAATGAAAGAAATCATGTACTTCTACCATGGAAGGTGGAAGTGCTAGTCGATAGGCCACAACCCCAACACGATCAAGAATATAAAAGGGGATGATGTACCTAGGACTTAACTTCCCCTTCTTGGAAAACCTCATGACCTTCTTCTATGGAGATATGTGTAGAAATACCATGTCTCCAATTTTAAACTCATGGTCTCATCGAAGATTATCTTCATAACTCTTTTATCAACTCTGGGATGCCTTGATATGCTGCTGAATGGTTTTCACCTTCTCCACCATTTCTTCGAACATTTTAGGTCCTAGAAGCTTAAGCTCACCAGCTTCATCCCAACATGCCAATGTTCTACACCTTTTCCCATAAAGGGATTTATGTGGTGAAATTCGGATGATCAAGTGGAAACTATTATTATAGTAGAATTCAACCAGTGGAAGATGTTTCTCCCACACTCAGTTGAAGTCCATAGAACATGATCTTAACATATCATCTAGTTTCTGAATAGTTCGTTCAGATTGGCCATCAGTTTGAGGATGATAGGCTGTACTAAAGTCTAGTTTAGTTATTAGAGCATGTTAGATACTTTTTCAGAACATAGAGGTGAATCTAGGATCACGATCAGATATAATAGATAGTGGTAATCCATGAATCCTTACCACTTCCCTGATATATATCTATGCCATTTGATCTAATGAGAAATCCTCTTGAATTATAATGAAGTCTGCAGACTTTATAAGAAGATCCACAACAAGAAAAATTGCATTGTTGCCTTTAGATGTCTTTGGATGTCCAATGAAAAATCCCATGGTGATGTTCTCCCATTTCCATGGTGGTATGGGCAATGGTTGCTTCATCCCCGCAGGCTTCTGCCTCTCTGCTTTCCATTGATGACACACTAGGCACATTGATTCATACTCAGTGATCTCCTTCTTTATATTATCCCACCAATAATTATCTTTGAGATCTCAATACATCTTTGTGTTTCCTGGGTGAATAGAGAAATTTGAACTATGTGCATCATCCAAAAGATCATTATTCATATCTAGACTTGATGGAACACATAGTATTTTCCAAAATCTAACAATTACCTTTTAATTAACATTAAATTATGAGGATTTCCATTTCTTGATAGCTTCCACATTCATTTGGATTCCCACATCATCATTTTTAGCATCCTTTAACCTTTCTAAAAGAGACAGTTGAGAAATAATTTGTGAAAGGATTAATGATGTTCCCTTATTTATGATTCCCATGTCCATCTTCATCAAATCTAAGAAGATTTGATCCTTTTAAATTCTCATTAATGATAGAATCACTGGGTCCTTTCTACTTAGAGCATCCTCCTTCTTGTTCGCTTTCCCAGGGTGGTAATGGATTGAGAAGTCATAGTCTTTGATCAGCTCTAACCATCTTCATGGGAGCATATTCAACTTTTTCTGTATGAATATATACTTGAGGCTTTTGTGGTCTGTATATATTTCACACTTCTCCCTAAAGAGATAATGCCACCATATTTTTAAATTGAAGATCACCGCAGCCAAATCCAGATAATGTGTTGGATAATTCTTCTAATGAAATTTCAATTGCCTTGAATCATAGACAATGACTTTGTCATTTTTCATTAACACACATCCCATGAACTTCTTTGAAGAATCACTAAATTCCACAAAATTTTCTCCACTTGAGGGTAAAGTGAGAACGGGCGTAGTGATAAGCCTCCTTTTCAAATCCTAGAAGCTTTCTTCACATTCATCACTCCAAAAAAACATTACACCCTTCCGAGTTAGCTTGGTAAGAGGGTTGGAAAATCATGGGAAATTTCTCCCTATTCATCGATAATATCTAGCTAACCCCAAAATCTATAGATATCCATTACAGATGTTGGCATTGGCCATCCGTCTATTGTAGTTTTCTTAGATGGATCCATATATATCCCATTACTTGCGATGATATGGACCAAGAATGAGACCTCGTTCGACCAGAACTCGAACTTGTTGTACTATCCATAGAGATTATACTTTCACAAGGTCTCTAGTATTGTTCTTAGATGCTTCTCATGATCCTCCTTGGTTTTGGAGTATATTAGAATATCATCTATAAATACTACCAAATTTTTTTCAAGGTAATCTCTAAAGACTCTATTCATCAAGTCCATGAAGATTGTTGGAGCATTAGCGAGTCCTAACGACTTTACAAAGAATTCATAGTGCCCGTAACTTGTAAAAAAAGTAGTCTTAGAGATATCTTCCTTCTTCACCCTTACTTGATAATATCCCGACCACAAATTCACCTTGGAAAAGTATTGTTCTCCACGTTGCTGATCAAATAATTTATCAATTCTTGGGAGAGGATACTTGTTCTTTATCATGATTTTGTTAAGGTCATGAAAATCCATGCAAAGGCACATTGACCCATCCTTCTTCTTGGTGAAGAGGACTGATGCACCCCATGGGGAAGTACTTGGTCTTATAAACCCTTTATTAAGATTCTCCTGTAGTTGTTTATTTAGCTCCTCAAGCTCCACAACATCCATTCTATATGTAGTCTTGGATATTGGAAATTCCCCAGGAATAAGATCAATTGAGAATTCAACATCTCTTATAGGAGGAATACCAGAAAATTCCTCGGGAAACACATCATCAAATTCCCTCATAATAGGCATGTCTTCAAGGAGGGTTTCCTCCTTAGTCTCAATCACCTGATCCAGATATGCGTTCTCATAGGAAAGTAATATCCAGGATTGAGATGATGATTCTAAATAAGATCCATCCTCCTTGGTCTACACTTGTTGTTGATTGAAGTTATATGCGTCCCAAATTAATTACCCATTATTAGAACTTTAGTATAGCATAAGTTCGGGGTCGATCCACAAGGAATAGTGGCGTGCATGAATTCAATTGAGTTAATACTTCATTTAGGTGAAGTATGCAAAATTTAGAAATGATTGGGTTGATTTTGGGTTTTGATTGAAACTAAATTGATTTACTTTGAATAATGGATACAGTTTGAAAGAAAACAACATGTAAATTTAAAGAGTTCTTAGAAATGGAAAGAAAAGACGTGTCGGGGCTATGGTGAGTAAAGAGTTCTTAGGAAGATTGTTTAAATGGTTGTGTTGTTCATAATAATTAAATCATTCAGGATTTCATTTTGTTACAAGATTTCCTTGGTCCGGTTCCACTTGTTTGGAATTAGTGCAGCCAACTCCTTGGTCCGGTAGTCAATGTCCTTAATTCTTTATTACGTCCAGTCCATTATTTGAATCAGTGAAAACCTTCCAATGGTCATGAATGTTTTCACCATTACTTTTCTTTTGTATCACTGAGAATCCTTCCCTTGGTCCGGCTAAGAATTCTCAGTTATATTAGACAGTGGTTTAAGAAGAGTAAGATGAATTACAACAATTCAAACACAACTATATAAAACAATATACAAATTATGATCCCATAATCCACAACCCCAACTCGAGGGATTTAGTTACACATAGAATTTATGAGATAAATGACACACGTGATACCTGACAGATTCATCGTGTATGTAGAGACTCGAAGCTTATCGTACATGGACATTACATTACTTTTGCGGAATACTTAGTACATAACAAAAACACACACACAAGGATCATAATAGTTTAGTGTCTTTGGAAACTCGGAACGTAATCTTCTAAACGTGGTGAAAGATCTTCAATATATCCCATAAAGATCTTCCCCTTTTTTTACCTAAAACCTTTCTTTATATCCTGGGGAAAAGAAAACATAAAAGGGTGAGCTCAAATGCTCAGTAAGGGTAAACAAAAGAAATATCAATCACATCATATACATAAGAACATAGCTTTTGGAAATCTTAACCTGCAAAAGAGCTCATAATATCATAACATGGGATAAATCATAGAAGTGAAAATGAAATCATAACTTAAAACATTACTCATTGTGGCATACACACATAATCATAGAGAATCATTTCTTGTTAGTCAAGACTCATTGCCAAGACTATCTTAGTGGACAAAGTCCCTTTATGAATCGAGTAATCCTCGTTTCAGTCCTGTTTCACTGAACCGGTATAACCTACCATTCCAGCCATGTCTATCTCATGAGATATAAAATCTTTACCCAATGCATTGGAGGGAGATATAGGTCCCACCCATCTCTTAATGAATCCTTTCTTATGTGTGCCACCAAATCATAAATCATACATCATTGCGTAACCCATGTAATAAAATGGAATTCTTAAACAACATGACATCATAAAACAATTCATATAAGATAAAGGAATTCATAAAAATATTTCCATCACAACATAATCAAATCCATGTAATAATAGGGATAAAAACAGAACCCTTTTATTATCTTAGATGGAAAATAATTTTGATAAAATACTTGAACTCCATTCTTGAGGAAAATATCCTTTCTACTTCAAATTTTTTTTTCCTTTCATAACATGTCATACGACTTTAAAATAAAAGAAGTTGATTAAAAATAAACTTGAAAACTTGTAAATGAAGTTTCTTGGAAATAATGTTTTAAAAATCCATTCATGCCGTATAAGTTAAAAAAAACATTCTTCGTACTTTTGTCAGAAAAGTCAAAAAGTACCACGTACGACAAAAGATTCCTTTCATAGATATTACTAAAAACTCACCGAAGGGTAAAAATGGATTTAAACAATTGTAGGTGGATGGAAATAATATTACATATTGATGAAACATGGATGTGGATGATAAAATACACCCTAGTAAATACTTACGAATAAACAATCTCGGATAAAAATGAGATTGTGATATTTCCCTTACCTTATGTCCGACTTGCTTTGTAAGTGTCCGAACCTCCTGTATAATGATTTAAATCATGTTATTGACTTATTCCAGAATCATATTCATTGTTATGATAGCATATATGGATCACTTATGACATTATATTACCCGTTCTTTTGTAAATTCCATGTTAAAGAAGCGTTTTGGGTAAAATCGTTTCATTTATCGTACTTGTTGTTCTTGACATCATTATTACTTATATCATGATTTACTTACTTCCAGAATATAAAATATGATTTATATATCATATATATTCAGTATATATATATATATAATAGATAGATAAATAAAATGAAAAACACCGTTCATGGAGACGGTAGTCCGTACGTACGCATGAACGCTGTTTTACTTTCCTTATTGTCTTGAAATGGAAGTAAGTAGATGACATACATATATATATACATAAATCCAGTAGCTTTATAATTTCATATATTTCATTATTATTTCTTATATATACTTTATAATCATTCTTAAATGGTTAACATGGAGAATGAATCTCATCGCGTCGTGGAGACAGTAGTCCGTACGTACGCACGAGCGATGATATCATTTCCATAAATATTGAACTGAATTGGAGTGGATTATACAATATATCAGAATCAATATGATGTTGTAATAAATATTTATAGTTATTCTTTACACCATTATACCCATCCATGTAAGGTGGTGGTGGAAAATAGATTACACCACGGCGTGGAGACGGTATTCCGTACGTACGCACGCGCGGTGATTTCTTTTTCCGTAGGATGGATAGATGGTGAAATAGGGTTGTTTCATACTTATAATAACATATCAGTATATGAGTGATACTGATGTTATTACTTCATAATGAAACAACCTAAGAAGAAGAAGTGGAAGAAGAAATAAAGATGAAAGAATTGGTAACGGTAATTACCTCTTCTTTGAAGTGCCTCTTTGAGACCTCCTCTTAGGGCACTAAAATTGGTCTTTGAGGAAGACCAGAACCTCTAGGATGTTTCTAGGGAAGTGGAGAGGAGAAATTGGCAGGGGTTGGCCGAGCTTGAGTGCTCAAATTGGTGTGAGGAGGAGGGGGAGGAGGTGTCCTTTTATAGGGGAGGAGAGGGGCACCTTAGGAATATCTCAAAATATTATTTTATATTAAAGTCAAAATCGGTTTATAATGGTTCCAAAGGGTCTTATTTCGAAGCTAAAGTGGGGATGGGTCGAAATCCTATCAACAAATAAGATTTAGACAAGTTTAGGGTATTATTTTAACCTTATCAATTAGATTTAACTCTTAGTTAAATAATTTAACTTTTACCATGTCTTTTTGTTTTCTTTCACTATATGGTTAATAAACTTACTATAACATGCCAAACGAACCCCAAATTGTTTATTATTAATATATAGATCCTTATCTAAGTCATTTGGCCGAACCTTAGATTTTTAGGAATACAATAACAATTAATAATATAATATTTGATTTAAAAACTATTTTGTGTCAATTTTGACACTATTTGATATATGATTTTTGTGAAAGTCATAACAGAATTAAATGTTCGAACCAAGTTGATTAAATCAACATTAATATATCATAGTAACCTAGAAAATTAGTGGAATTCATAAAAAGTCTCAAATTACATTTATTTTGGTATTTATATTATCAATTTTGTCAATATTTCATTAATAAGATAATTACTGCATCATCTTTGTGTCATAAATAAATTAAATTATTTGATGTCTAAAAATTACAAATAAAATACCATCATGTAGGAAATCGTTTTAGATTTCTAATTAATATTTACAATCGAATTTATCTTATGTATAACCCCATATTAAAAATTATTTACTTATTAAACTTTGATTTTAACTATTTTAACTATTCATTAAATAATATAATATTAAATGTCATAATCTAATCCAAGTGGACCTAAATGGTCATATTATATTCATAAGGTTGTTTTTGGTCGAATTACACTTATCCAATAGAATTAGGACATGTGTTAGGGTAATTGTAATATCATATTTACCCTTAGTTACCCTATTTACTATTAACCGTGGTAAAAAAAAGTAAAAAGTTACTATTCACCAAAAATTATTTTCATCTCATTGAACCACATTTTACTTACTGACATCAACCGTGTCTCTCGGATTTTTGAAATTCCATTCACAGAAGCGGTAAAATTAAGATTTATGAAGAAATTAATTTTTTTAACTACCACTTAGTAGTTTCACTATTCATCAAAAATTGATGTTTTTCAGAACAATGCCAAAATTTCATCCTAAGCTATATTTCATATTCCGAATTCAAAAATGAAGTCTATTTTACTAAATTCATATCATAGAATTTTCATTAATTAATTTTATAATTAAATCCCGCTGTTAAAACAAATAGCGTGTTTTTAAGAAACAATATCTATCAAAAGATTGACACTTGATTATGTCTGGTTTAAATGTGAAATTACATCCAATGACCAACATTGTATTAAATTGTAAAAATATATTATTAATATACTTTAAAACTACTCAAATTAATAATTTATCACTATTAATTATTTCGATTAAAAAAGTTGTTTTTAATTATAATTTAGTAATTTTCACTATTCATCAGAATATGAAAGTTATCCGAAAAGTACCAAAATTTCACCTTAGGCTAAATTCGATACTCCGAATCCAAAAATGAAGTAAATTTTGAAAAATAAGATTTACAGAGTTTTAAAAAGTGGTTATTACTATTCATAACGGCTAGTTTTAATAATATTTTAATAGCATATCATTGTTTAGTGAAACTCGGTATTGCGTATTACACACACTATTGAGGAAGGTCGCGATTGCGTGTAATGCAAGGAAAGACAAGGATGTGTGTTGTGCAAGCTCCTTTTGGTGTAGCGTACAACACAAGACATTAATAAAATTAAAAAGAATATTTCTTTATAAAATCTTGGGCTGTTACATTCTACCCCCCTTAAAATGAATTTCGCCCTCGAAATTCGTCGGGGTTATAAATGGTTTACTATTCGAAAGTTTCTTTAATAGAAACCCGCATCGTAAAAAGGAATATCAAAACCAATCTTTAAAAACAAAAGTATGAAACGTAACGGTTACCCAAATAAACTAATCACTGGGTTTCCACATAGGTGAAAATATGGATATGGAAGAAAAATCTAACCATCATGTTCTGATGGAGAGTGGTAGAGAACATGGCTATGGAAAAGCCAGTAATCACAAAGCCATAAATTTGTGACAATCTAAGGTACCATCTGATTCATCAGATATAAGATCACTAGGACAACATTTTTGGTTTTCAAGATTGTTTCCCTAAAGTTAAAGAATTTGAATTAGAATAAATACTTACTTTATGTTGGTACAACCTCATTGTTGTTCGTTCCTTTAACAATTTCAACTTCATCTCTTAAATAAATGAAGTTGAATTTATTATTTGTGAAGTGTTAGCAGATCATGTGATAGAATGACGGGTCATTCCATCTGTCTCAAACAAAAGGTAAGCAAAAGTTATTAAATATACATAAGTCATTCTATAGTGAGATTAATCATATATAGTTCCTAAAATGGACTTATACTTCATATATCATACTGCTTAATATAATAAAACAAGTTTCTACTAAATAGGGACTTCCTGTAGGTCAGTGGTAGGCGATAAAGGCCAGTCGCACTTCGGTTGTGGGTTCGATTCCTACAGCCTTGTCCGAAGCGATGGACTGTCGCCCGTCCTGCAGGTTGTCCTTTTTCTAAAACTACGTTAATATAACATCCCATCAATAATATCGAAAATCTTCTATCCTTAAACAATACTAACTTATGTCCAACATAATCCAGTCTAATCTTTAGGCTTATACATAATACTGCAGTCCACTCTCATAATATAGTGACAATGATTACCAGAGATTTAATACTGTCGTTGATCCCCACATATCATAAGATATGTCTTGTTGGTCACATTCCAAACATTCAAAGTCCTTAATCGTGTATTCTCTTGAATACCATAGTGAAAACATGAGTGCAGTTAAAAGTTAACACTTTCCACAAACCAAAATCCTCAAAATTCTATATACTCAAACCATGATATCACTTAGTCCTTATATCAATCATGAGCTCATGAATACTATTAAACATTTCATTTTCTCGTCTTCATTATGCGCATATCATCTTATTTCCAAAAAATATCTCAATCACTTTGAATACCACATCAATAAATATTGCAACACTCAATGATACAACATTATTTTGGAATCCCATTACATAAACACTTAATCATTCCACCACATCGTTGTCATATTCAACATTGCCAATAGTGATCGCATGTGATTTCCCTTTGTCCTTTGCCTTCAGTGGTTGCTCATGTTGATCATCACTAACCCTTGGATTAGGGCAATTATTAGCATAATGCCCCATTTCCTTGCACTTGAAGCATTGAAGTGTTGGCGGTGCGTTCTCTGCAGTGTTTGCTTTATTCACATCATTAGAAACCCTTTTTCCATTACTTCGACACTCAGTTGCTCGATGACCTTCTTTTCCACACTTAAAACATTTTCTAGTCCCTTTAAGACAATCTCCACCATGCTTCTTTCCACACTTTGTACATAAGGAAACATTCATCTTCTTTTCACCATTATTTTGAGATTTCTCCTTGAACTCCATCTTTCGTTTCTTGTCAAAACCATGAGATGGATATGTAAAACCAACTTCCATTTCTACCTTGATAGCACAACGCACAATTTCTTCATAGCTACTGAAGTCTCTTATAGCTAATTCCCTTCGAAGACTTGGTTTTAAGCCACTGAAAAATCGATCAACTTTACTTTCAGGTTGGATGATAATTCCAGAAGCATACCTTGCAAGTCTTGTAAAATTTGCTTCATAGGTACCAACAGATTCATCATCCCTTTGCTTCAGTTCAAGAAACTCTTTCTCCATCTTTGTTCGAAGAATACGAGGGAAGTACTTATTGAAAAATAAGTTCTTGAACTCGTCCCATTCCATAGACTCAATTTCATCCCTTTGCCTTGTATTCTTAATAAGATTCCACCATTGATCAGCATCTCCTTCCAAACGATACACTGCTAGGATGACTTTATCATGTTCAGAACATTGAAGAACTGAAAATATCTTTTCAGTAGTACTGATCCATTGTTCAGCCACAAGTGGATCAGAAGACCCACTGAAAGAAGGTGGACGTTGCCTCATGAAGGACTCAATAGAATATTGTTCCCTTCTCTGCTCATTTGGAAGTCCAGAATGATTCATACCTTGTGTAAGTATAGCAATAAGATTTTGCACTCCATCTCCCATAACATTTGTTTGTTCAGGAGGGAAATCATTGCATTGTCCATTGCATTGATCAACACGGTTCCTTCGGGTTCCAGCCATCGTCTAAAACCCAAAAAGAATAGTGTGAGAGGCAAAAATCATGCTAGGGAAAACAACATAATAAAGGGGGATTACCTTCAATATCTAACATCTTAGGTTTAATTCTATGATCGTTATAGTAATTCTAGTACTATAACCTATACGTATACTTAACCTTAGGGACATCCCTAGACATACCTTAGAAATATCTCTAGGGATCTCACTAAAGTTCTCGCATCCTAGTTTCCAAAGGTTGACTAAACCTTTCCTCTGATACCAACTGTAGAGACTCGAAGCTTATCGTACATGGACATTACATTACTTTTGCGGAATACTTAGTACATAACAAAAACACACACACAAGGATCGTAATAGTTTAGTGTCTTTGGAAACTCGGAACGTAATCTTCTAAACGTGGTGAAAGATCTTCAATATATCCCATAAAGATCTTCCCCTTTTTTTACCTAAAACCTTTCTTTATATCCTGGGGAAAAGAAAACATAAAAGGGTGAGCTCAAATGCTCAGTAAGGGTAAACAAAAGAAATATCAATCACATCATATACATAAGAACATAGCTTTTGGAAATCTTAACCTGCAAAAGAGCTCATAATATCATAACATGGGATAAATCATAGAAGTGAAAATGAAATCATAACTTAAAACATTACTCATTGTGGCATACACACATAATCATATAGAATCATTTCTTGTTAGTCAAGACTCATTGCCAAGACTATCTTAGTGGACAAAGTCCCTTTCTGAATCGAGTAATCCTCGTTTCAGTCCTGTTTCACTGAACCGGTATAACCTACCATTCCATCCATGTCTATCTCATGAGATATAAAATCTTTACCCAATGCATTGGAGGGAGATATAGGTCCCACCCATCTCTTAATGAATCCTTTCTTATGTGTGCCACCAAATCATAAATCATACATCATTGCATAACCCATGTAATAAAATGGAATTCTTAAACAACATGACATCATAAAACAATTCATATAAGATAAAGGAATTCATAAAAATATTTCCATTACAACATAATCAAATCCATGTAATAATAGGGATAAAAACAGAACCCTTTTATTATCTTAGATGGAAAATAATTTTGATAAAATACTTGAAATCCATTCTTGAGGAAAATATCCTTTCTACTTCAAAAACATTTTTCCTTTCATAACATGTCATACGACTTTAAAATAAAAGAAGTTGATTAAAAATAAACTTGAAAACTTGTAAATGAAGTTTCTTGGAAATAATGTTTTAAAAATCCATTCATGCCGTATAAGTTAAAAAAAACATTCTTCGTACTTTTGTCGGAAAAGTCAAAAAGTACCACGTACGACAAAAGATTCCTTTCATAGATATTACTAAAAACTCACCGAAGGGTAAAAATGGATTTAAACAATTGTAGGTGGATGGAAATAATATTACATATTGATGAAACATGGATGTGGATGATAAAATACACCCCAGTAAATACTTACGAATAAACAATCTCGGATAAAAATGAGATTGTGATATTTCCCTTACCTTATGTCCGACTTGCTTTGTAAGTGTCCGAACCTCCTGTATAATGATTTAAATCATGTTATTGACTTATTCCAGAATCATATTCATTGTTATGATAGCATATATGGTTCACTTATGACATTATATTACCCGTTCTTTTGTAAATTCCATGTTAAAGAAGCGTTTTGGGTAAAATCGTTTCATTTATCGTACTTGTTGTTCTTGACATCATTATTACTTATATCATGATTTACTTACTTCCAGAATATAAAATATGATTTATATATCATATATATTCAGTATATATATATATAATAGATAGATAAATAAAATGAAAAACACCGTTCATGGAGACGGTAGTCCGTACGTACGCATGAACGCTGTTTTACTTTCCTTATTGTCTTGAAATGGAAGTAAGTAGATGACATACATATATATATACATAAATCAAGTAGCTTTATAATTTCATATATTTCATTATTATTTCTTATATATACTTTATAATCATTCTTAAATGGTTAACATGGAGAATGAATCTCATCGCGTCGTGGAGACGGTAGTCCGTACGTACGCACGAGCGATGATATCATTTCCATAAATATTGAACTGAATTGGAGTGGATTATACAATATATCAGAATAAATATGATGTTGTAATAAATATGTATAGTTATTCTTTACACCATTATACCCATCCATGTAAGGTGGTGGTGGAAAATAGATTACACCACGGCGTGGAGACGGTATTCCGTACGTACGCACGCGCAGTGATTTCTTTTTCCGTAGGATGGATAGATGGTGAAATAGGGTTGTTTCATACTTATAATAACATATCAGTATATGAGTGATACTGATGTTATTACTTAATAATGAAACAACCTAAGAAGAAGAAGTGGAAGAAGAAATAAAGATGAAAGAATTGGTAACGGTAATTACCTCTTCTTTGAAGTGCCTCTTTGAGACCTCCTCTTAGGGCACTAAAATTGGTCTTTGAGGAAGACCAGAACCTCTAGGATGTTTCTAGGGAAGTGGAGAGGAGAAATTGGCAGGGTTTGGCCGAGCTTGAGTGCTCAAATTGGTGTGAGGAGGAGGGGGAGGAGGTGTCCTTTTATAGGGGAGGAGAGGGGCACCTTAGGAATATCTCAAAATATTATTTTATATTAAAGTCAAAATCGGTTTATAATGGTTCCAAAGGGTCTTATTTCGAAGCTAAAGTGGGGATGGGTCGAAATCCTATCAACAAATAAGATTTAGACAAGTTTAGGGTATTATTTTAACCTTATCAATTAGATTTAACTCTTAGTTAAATAATTTAACTTTTACCATGTCTTTTTGTTTTCTTTCACTATATGGTTAATAAACTTACTATAACATGCCAAACGAACCCCAAATTGTTTATTATTAATATATATATCCTTATCTAAGTCATTTGGCCGAACCTTAGATTTTTAGGAATACAATAACAATTAATAATATAATATTTGATTTAAAAACTATTTTGTGTCAATTTTGACACTATTTGATATATGATTTTTGTGAAAGTCATAACAGAATTAAATGTTCGAACCAAGTTGATTAAATCAACATTAATATATCATAGTAACCTAGAAAATTAGTGGAATTCATAAAAAGTCTCAAATTACATTTATTTTGGTATTTATATTATCAATTTTGTCAATATTTCATTAATAAGATAATTACTGCATCATCTTTGTGTCATAAATAAATTAAATTATTTGATGTCTAAAAATTACAAATAAAATACCATCATGTAGGCAATCGTTTTATCTTTCTAATGAATATTTACAATCGAATTTATCTTATGTATAACCCCATATTAAAAATTATTTACTTATTAAACTTTGATTTTAACTATTTTAACTATTCATTAAATAATATAATATTAAATGTCATAATCTAATCCAAGTGGACCTAAATGGTCATATTATATTCATAAGGTTGTTTTTGGTCGAATTACACTTATCCAATAGAATTAGGACATGTGTTAGGGTAATTGTAATATCATATTTACCCTTAGTTACCCTATTTACTATTAACCGTGGTAAAAAAAAGTAAAAAGTTACTATTCACAAAAAATTATTTTCATCTCATTGAACCACATTTTACTTACTGACATCAACCGTGTCTCTCGGTTTTTTGAAATTCCATTCACAGAAGCGGTAAAATTAAGATTTATGAAGAAATTAATTTTTTTAACTACCACTTAGTAGTTTCACTATTCATCAAAAATTGATGTTTTTCAGAACAATGCCAAAATTTCATCCTAAGCTATATTTCATATTCCGAATTCAAAAATGAAGTCTATTTTACCAAATTCATATCATAGAATTTGAATTAATTAATTTTATAATTAAATCCCGCTGTTAAAACAAATAGCGTGTTTTTAAGAAATAATATCTATCAAAAGATTGACACTTGATTATGTCTGGTTTAAATGTGAAATTACATCCAATGACCAACATTGTATTAAATTGTAAAAATATATTCTTAATATACTTTAAAACCACTCAAATTAATAATTTATCACTATTAATTATTTCGATTAAAAAAGTTGTTTTTAATTATAATTTAGTAATTTTCACTATTCATCAGAATATGAAAGTTATCCGAAAAGTACCAAAATTTCACCTTAGGCTAAATTCGATACTCCGAATCCAAAAATGAAGTACATTTTGAAAAATAAGATTTACAGAGTTTTAAAAAGTGGTTATTACTATTCATAACGGCTAGTTTTAATAATATTTTAATAGCATATCATTGTTTAGTGAAACTCGGTATTGCGTATTACACACACTATTGAGGAAGGTCGCGATTGCGTGTAATGCAAGGCAAGACAAGGATGCGTGTTGTGCAAGCTCCTTTTGGTGTAGAGTACAACACAAGACATTAATAAAATTAAAAAGAATATTTCTTTATAAAATCTTGGGCTGTTACAGTGTAGGCGTTGAGGTAGAGTATCGGAAGGTGGAATGACGGAGTGACGATAGTAGCTTCGGGAATGGTGATAACAGAGCTTCTATTTCCTCTCAATGGTTTTCAACTCCCAAAATCCGTAGGCCAAGGCCTCATTTTATAGAAAAATAAAGTACACGATGTGTATAGAAAGTACACGCCATGTACTTTTCGTCAACGCGTTTTGGCGCCATTTTCTCCGCTGGCAGGTGGCCGAGCACACCATTTTTGACTTTTGAACACGGCGCCTCCAGCAAGTAGAGTGTACACGGCGTGTAGCGCCGCCATACACGGCATGTAGTATCAAAAGTTTGGCTTCCAGCTCCTTCTAGAACATTAGACACGACGTGTAAAAGTTCAAGCACACCGTGTCTTCATCAACGGCCACATGGGCATGTTGACTTTTCTTCGGAAACCACCGCTTTTAGAAAGTAGTACACGGCGTGTAGCGCCTCCACACACAGCGTGTATCTTCTACCTGGTGAAATGGGCGTGTGCTCCCTCCTTCGGTCCGTGTCCCTTCCTGGATGTACACGACGTGTATAAAAGTACATGCCGTGTAGTTTAAAAATTTTCACATGCATCCCTTGATTCGTGTATTTAGCCAGAAAGCTCCTGAAAGTAAAAAGAATCACCAAAATCAAAGAATATGTTCATAAAAAAATAGATATTTTATGAAAACATGTTTTTATCTTTAATTATAGATATGGAAAATGTATACACAAATTGGGTGCATCAAATTCTCCCACACTTAGTCTTTTGCTTTCCCTCAAGCAAAATCTCAACATCTAATTAAGAGAGCCTATACTTTAAAAGGAAGGAATTTAATTAATCAAACGTATAACTAATAAATTTATTGAGGAAAAATTCTAAAATGCACAAACAAATTCAATTCATAAGATATTAAAATTATGCCTCATATATAATGTAATTAACTACTCTCATCGTCTTTCAACACATTTTTCAACCTTTCAAAAATAAACATACCACTTGATGATTTACCTTACTAGTTAAAATCACACTCCACACTCAAGATGTTTTTTATCAAAGTTATGCTCAATCCAAGGCATATACACTCTATCCATAGGTTTTCAAGATATCTTGTTCTCTACTTCAGAAAAATTGAATTAAAAAAATCATGAGGGATTTATCAATAAGGTTCAGATGTTTCTGTGGCTAAGGGTTGGTAGGTTCAGATGTGAAAATAAATTCTGAGGTTTGAAAAAGGATGGCTAATTCCTTTAAACAACATTGCATGATATTCAAAGTAAATCTCACTGAAAATACATCCTTCAAAATCTCAGTCAAATGCTTCTGTAATCGTCACCAACTTTTTTAGGCAAGTAGGGTTTATGGTAAAACAAGCATAAGGTCCCCTTGTTGTTTTTTTGTTGTTGTTTTGTTTTGTTTATTTTGTTTTTTTAAACAACAAAACACAAGGGCATCCCTTATGAATAAAATGAGTATATTTTTGGAACCCATTCTGCCCCAAATAATCTAGAGGCACTCCCCCACACTTTATTTCATGGCTGTAAACAAAAATATGACATGTATTGCCAACTCCCTATTTAAATCTTAAATGAATAATCATGCAAAGTTTAAAAAGAAATAGGGTAGGAAGGGAAATAGGCTTGTAATGTGGCTTCCTATAAAGGCTGTTCATGGCTCTTATGGGCTTAACGAAGATTAAATGTTGGGTAGGTCTCAAGATAAAGGGGTTGAAACAATCTAATGCCTCAATCATGTTAAAGTAATTCAAAAATTTCTTCATGTTTCGAAAAGAAAAACTTGCAAATTCTGGTAGTGATGCATATCCTAAGAATCTCTCAAGAAAGAGGGTGTTAGAAAATAAATACGAAAAATGGTTTAGAATACCTCTCAGGAGTGGTAAAATAATAAAGGGACAATTAGGTCATGACATGAATATAAATGATTAGCCTAATTAATGTAATTTAATCAAGGATGAAAGGTTGCAATTGAAACTATATCAGCAATCATTTTAAAATACTTAAAAACTAAAAAGCATGTAACCTTTCCAAAAGTTCCTACTAATATTTCTAGCATTTATAAGACTGATTAACCAAAATTGCTTTACATTTTCAAATATAGAGTCTAATAATGATGTCTCCTAGGTTAGTTTAAGGGAAAAGACTAACGTGAAAGATATAGATGTGCCCCCACACTTAATACTGCACATGGTCCACCAAGTGAAACAGAAAGGTAAAGGGTGGGCAACGAGGAGAAATGGGGGACAAAATGAGGGAAAGAAGTAGAAGAAGTAAATCCAAAAAGAAATAAAACAGAAATGGAAAAATACTCCCCTCGTGAAAAGTGATTCCCAAGGCACTCCATGTCCGTACCTGTGACTGGTGAGAAAAAAGAAAACTACAAACATGAATAATAGCACAACATAGAAAATGACAGAAGTGATATATAAGATAAAGGAAAATGTCACTATCATGGGGTCGCCTCAGGGGAGGCATCATCCGGTACAGAATCGACCGGTAGAGATGGAGAAGGAGGCGTGGAAGGGTGAGGCTCTGACACAACATCAGGAAGGGTAGCTGAAGAATTAGGAGTCACAGGTGCTAGAATCGGGATCAGAAGCTCAGTAGCATGCCCTGGCCTGGTAGAAGTGGCAGCAGCAGAGCTCACCGTAGTCATCTGAACGGAATCGGTGGCCGGCGCAAGAGACAGTGGTGGAGCAGCAGCAGAAGGGCCAGGAATGGAGGCAGAGGCTGGTGGCTGAGGTAGTGTAACACCAAGATGCTGAGAAATATGCACCAACAGATGCTCCATCCGGTCCTGGCGGCCGTACAGACGAATCAAATGGCGTGCAATGGTGTCATGGTGGCTGATGATACGGGCTAACTTCTGCTCCATCGTGGCTTGGCGGAGGGAAAGGGTTGGATCGACCGAGGGTGTGGGGGTAGGTGGGATGGGGGATGGGATAGAAGAAGGAAGGTCAGAATAAGTGGGGTCAGTAGGAGGTGGGTGAGGTAGAGAAGCTAGAGGGGGTGGGGAAGGAGGAGCAGGGTCAGCAGCTGGGGCAGAGTCAGTAGGTGGCGGGGCTCGAGCCTGAGCAATGATGTAGGCACCCCCTGCTTCCGGACCAATTCCATGCGAATGAGAATGAGGAAGTCCATCCACTGGGGTGAACCTATCAAGTCATGAGGTAATGAGGGCTCGAATACCCCCAAGTGGTGGGCAAGACGGGTGGTGTAAAACCTGCCGTTCAGGTTTCCCTGACGGCCGATAAACATGGAGTGGAAATAGGAGGCGGAAAGATAGGGGAGGTCTGGGTAGGCGTGCCGAATGACACAGGTAAGAAGCTCCATGTCACGGCCGGTCATGACCCCCATATCCTCATGGTGGGGAAAAAGGATGGCGCTGAAGCACCAGTGGGTGAAGCGAAGGACATGGTCAGCTATAAGAGTGCTCTTTTGATAAGTGGGGTATTACCGGTGGTCAGGCCCAGCGATCTCCCGCCACATGGCAATAAGTTCAGAGCGCTCGGATCGGGTCAAGTCAGAAACGAGGGGTGGTGTGATAGGATGTGGGTAAAAGCCGCACCCTCGGCCAAACTCTGTCATCGTCTGAGAAAAACGCCGGCCGCCTAGCTGGAATCGAACTACTGGCACCGCATCTCCAGGTGTCTCCCGGTACTCTGCTCCATCAAACTCAAAGGAGGCTGCAAACTCCAAAAATAAATCTCGGAACACAGGAGTGCTGACCTGGAAAATCTCGAGGAGTGTGGTGTGCCCGAGAAGTACCTCCAACTCCTCCCAAATACTGAGCCGCTGCGGAATGCGGCTGTCAAGGTACCAGCCGCTCAATGGTATCGGCCGACGAGAGAAGCATAGGATCATGTCGTATGCGAGGTCGGTGACCGGGAATACCGTGCAGGGATAGGGAGCACTTGCAGGTCCCGGCCCAGGTGCCGGTGCAGCAGCAACATCTGACTCTGGAGGTGGATCCACCGAAGAAGAAGATGGCTCAGTGGAAGGTGTGCTCGAAGAGGGACCAACTGCTGAGGATGAGGGTACATGGAAAGTGGCAGCTGGTGCAGCAGAAGTAGGCCATCCTCATCTAAAGGAGTGAGTGGCGACAGAATGGCCAACAGAGGGAGCTCAAAGACCGGAGTGTCAGGGTCCGACTGCGTAGGTGGTCAGAGTCAGATCCGACAATAGCTGGTCCCCTCGCCCTCAGTGGCGGAGGATGGCCGCTTCCCGTGGGAAGGATCATGATTTGCCATATCCTAAAATAGAAAGAAAAAAGCAAACAAAACAAAAGAAAAAGAAAACAAAGAAAATGTGAGAAAACTGGAAAATAAAAGTACACGGCGTGTACTCCAGAGTACACGGCGTGTAGTCAGAAATGGAGAGTATCCTGTGTTCTCTGGAAAGACACGCCGAGGGTGGAAAGAGACCATGTAATAGGACACGATGTGTACCGAACATACACACTGTATTCACATCAAAGTTCAGGTGGTCGTGTAATAAAAAGGACACGATCATGTTGCTATCAGTTCTAAGAAAACAATACACGCCGTGTAAGTACAGGCCACGTTGTGTATTGCACATGAAGAACATGGCCGTGTAGAGGGGGAGACACGGGCCGACTACAGATATAAAGGACATAGCGTGTACCGAACATACACACCGTGTACTGGAACATGGGGTGACAGGCTGTGTTATACGCCACACATGAAGGGGTCAAAGGAAATGGTCTACAGGGTGTGTACCGAACATACACACCGTGTACATTCAAATTTCTAAATATTTTGAATGTGGCTGTGTAAAGATGTACACGGCGTGTGTTCTTCATATCGTGGCCATGTACAGGCGGAAGCCGAACGGTCGACCGATCTGATTAACACCCTAAACGATTCTAAAAACTTGAAATAGAGGGTGCAGAACGGCATACCTGGACTGAGGATCACAATGTGAGAAGAATTAGAAGGTGAAATTCCCCAAATCGATGGATCTGGAAAAGGGGGGGTTCAGGTGGTGTTTGGGAGACGAAAATGGAAGAGGGGAGGAAATTGGGACGGCCGTGCGACACGGCCTCAAGCCGGGTACCCCGCTGCTTATATAGCCGTGGTACACGACGTGTAGTTTTGGTACACGCCGTGTATCCAATTTTTTTTTGAATTGTTTTGTGGCTTATATAAATGAATATAAATATTATAGTAAACTATATAATAATTATTATTATTAATAATTAAAAAATATATATATCTATAAATTATATTATACATAAACCTATACACGACGTATATCGGGAAATACACACCGTGTATTTTAAAATAAGAAAAAGAGTAGTACAACCTTTGGTTCGGTGCTTGGGGCAGGATTCGAACCGGCGATCAGCCGATTCGAACGGACTCCCTCACCCACTGGAGCAAAGGTTGTTCTGCTATTCATATTTATTTTATATATATATTTATTTTATACGGCCTATACACACGGAAAGAAAGAAAATCATGACGTGTGGTTTTTATTTAGGAAAGGATGGGGGTGAAGCGGGGAGATTAGCGCGATTCGAAACCGGGTCTTGTGAACCTGGTGCCGAGACTTTTTCAATCCTCCAACTTCACCCGCATGTAATTCCTTATTTTTAAAACGGTTTTCATTTATATTTAAAAAATCATGGCACACACGACGTATATCGGAGTACATGTCGTGTGGTTTTATTAAAAGAAAAAATGATGGAAATGGGACAGTTGTCTGGATTTGAACCCGAGTCTTTTGAAACCGGATTACAATTCTAGCCAATCGGTCCATCCCCACCATGGGTTTTATTAAACACATTTATATATATATATATAGATTGAAAATACCACACACGTCGTGTAATTAAAAGGAGGAACCCCGTGCCGAAGGTAGGTCAGGAGGATTCGAACCGAGGATGGCTCGAATAAACTCCAGTGACTATGCCATCGGCACCAGCATCATCCCTGGTTATTTATTTTTTATTCTATAGATTTATACTATTAAGTTTAAAAATTAAAAAGATAAGTACATGCCGTGTATATAAGTGGGGCATGGCGTGTAACCTCTGGGTTTCCTCCCAGGAAGCGCCTTTGTTTTAGGTCATTGGCTCGACCTACTTACCTTTCTTACCTGAGGAGTATAGTGGACAACGTTCCCACCATGTTATCTGTAGGATGGTAAGCTTTCAAGCGCTGCCCATTTACCTTGAATGGTTGACCATATTATCCAGAAATTTCTACCGCTCCGTGATGTAATACGCGGATAAAGTGGAATGGTCCCAACCAGCGTGACTTTAACTTCCCTAAAAATAAGAAAAGAATAGAATTAAAGAGAAGTACCTGATCACCTGGTTGGAAAGATTTTCGTGATATCATCCGGTCGTGAATGTCTCTTGTCTTCTCTTTGTACAACTTGGCGTTCTCGTATGCCTCTAATCGGATCTCATCTAGTTCCGACAGTTGGAACTTCCGTTTCTCGTCAGCTGCCTTTAGATCAAAATTCAGGGCTTTGACGGCCCAGTAGGCTTTGTGTTCCAATTCTAATGGAAAATGGTAGGGCTTTCCATAGACGAGGCGGAACGGGGACATTCCCATTGGTGTTTTGAAAGCAGTCCGATATGCCCACAAGGCATCATCTAACTTCTTGGACCAGTACTTCCGTGAAGTGTTCACTATTTTTTCCAGGATCTTCTTGAGCTCAGGATTTGAGAGCTCCACCTATCCACTGGACTGGGGATGATATGGTGTCCCCATCTAATGCTTTACTCCATACTTCGACAATATTCCTCTCATCAGTGTGTTGTCAAAGTGGGTCCCTCTATCGCTGATCAGTATTCGTGGAACTCCAAACCTGCTAAAAATATTTTTCTTCAAGAAATTTATGACTACCTTGGTTGTGTCGTGAGCTGTAGCAGTATCTTCCACCCATTTGGAGACGTAGTCGACGCAGACTAGGATGTAAGTGTTCCCAAAAGATGAGGGAAAATGACCCATGAAATCTATGCCCCAGACATCGAAAATCTTGACCTCCAGGATGGGGTGATGAGGCATCTCGGCTCTACATCCCACATTACCTGTCCTCTGGCACCCATCACAATAGGAAACAAAGGCCCATGCATCTCTATGCATGGTGGGCTAGAAAAATCCAGACTGCATGATCTTAGCTATGGTACGGTACGGCCCGTGATGTCCTCCTACTGGTGAGGTGTGCCAGAACTCTAGGACATCGTGAACTTCATTCTCCGGGATGCAACGGTGGATCACTCCATCTGCACAGGATCGAAATAGCAGAGGATCCTCCCAGAAGTACCTTTTCACATGAGAGAAAAATCTTTTCCTTTGCTGGAAGGAGAGGTCGGGGTGAACGACACCTATAACCAGAAAATTAGCGATATCAGCATACCATGATCGAGGTGTTTCACTGATTGAAAAGAGGTTCTCATCAGGAAAATCCTCCCTGATCTCCCGATCTTCTTCCTTCTCTAAGTGAGGCAGCTCGAGGAAGGAGAGATGGTCATCAATGAAGTTATCGCTCCCTTTCTTATCCCGAATCTCAAGTTAGAATTCTTGTAGGAGGAGTACCCAGTGGATTAATTGGGGCTTCACATATTTCTTGTTGAGTAGGTACTTTAGTGCTGCATGGTCAGTATAAAAAATAACTTTAGACAACACTAAGTAAGAACGAAACCTGTCAAATGAAAAAACCACTGAGAGAATCTCCTTTTCTGTGGTGGTGTAGTTAATCTGTGCCTCGTTGAGCGTCCTGATGGAATAATAGATAGGTCGGAAAATCTAGTCAAGTCGCTGGCCCAAGATTTATCCCACTGCATAGTCGCTCGCATCGCACATCATCTCAAATTGTTCATCCCAGTTGGGAGAAATCATAACTGGATCTTCAACAAGGCACTGCTTTAGATGCTCAAAAGATCTGACACAATGGTCATCGAACTCAAATATGGAATCCTTGGTTAGAAGATTGGTTAGGGGTTGGGCTATTTTGGAGAAGTCGCGGACAAACTGCCTTTAAAATCCTACATGCCCCAGGAAGCTGCGGATGGCGCATACGGAAGTCGGTATTGGTAGTCGTGAAATGACTTCAATCTTCGCCGGGTCCACCTCTATCCCCTTTACTGAAATTCTGTGGCCAAGGACTATGCCACTTTTCACCATGAAATGACACTTTTCCCAGTTCAATACTAGGTTAGTGTGCTCACATCTTTCCAAAACAAGCTCTAGGTGTCGTAAACAAATGGTAAATGATTTTCCATAAATGGAAAAATCATCCATGAATACCTCCAGGATTCATTCTGCCATGTCGTGGAAGATGGCCAACATACAACGCTGGAAGTTGGCGGGGGCATTACACATGCCGAAAGACATCCTTCGATAAGAAAATGTGTCGTAGGGGCAAGTGAATGTGATCTTTTTCTGATCCTATGGAGCAATGGAGATTTGGTTGTAACCGGAAAAACCGTCAAGGAAGCAATAGAAGTTGTGCCCTGCTAGCCTCTCTAGAATTTAATCCATGAATGGAAAGGGGAAGTGATCCTTTCTTGTTGCATCATTTAACTTCTGGTAATCCACACAGACTCGCCAGCCCGTGATAGTGCGTGTAGGGATGAGATTGTTCTTTTCATTTGAAATCACAGTGATACCCCCCTTTTTGGGTACCACTTGGAGAGGACTCACCCACGGACTATCCAAGATGGGATAGATGATGTCTGCATCCAATAATTTGATCACCTCCTTATTTACAACTTCCTTCATGGGAGAATTCAAACGCCATTGTGGTTGCCGAGATTGCTTGGCACCCTCTTCAAGTAGCACCTTGTGAGTGAAAATGGTAGGGATGATGCCCTTCAGATCAGCGACTATCCACCCAATAGCATGCTTCCTCTGTTTGAGAACCTACAGAAGTGCATCTTACTACTCCTGTGATAGTTCTGCATTAAGTAAAACATGAAAAGTTTGATTGGGTCCTAAATAACCATACTTGAGAGAAGATGGAAGAGGCTTCAGTTCGAGTTTAGGTGCCTTTAAAATCGAAGGCACAAGTGGCTGCACCTTGTCCCATTACAAACTATCAGGAACAACTGCATGCTGCCAATAGTGGCTGCCCTGGCCTTCTATGAATTTCAAGTCTTCTGGCGCTTCTTCTAATTGAATATCTGGATCAGTTAAATTATTTTAAATAATAGAACATACCAGTTCATCCCCTTTGTCTCTAAAATGATTAACCATGGTGGACACTGCATAACAGTCCTCATGCTCTGACAAGGAAGCATGTTTGACGGCTTTGAGGACGTTATAGGAAAGTATTTCATCACCTACCCGAAAAATAATCTCCCCTTGGTGCACATCGATCAGTACCTTCCCAGTTGCCAAGAAAGGTCTTCCAAGTATAAGAGGTGCTTCCTGGTCATCCCCCATGTCGAGGATGATGAAATCAGCAGGGGGGATCAGCCTACCCACCTTGACCAGTACGTCCTCTAGTAGTCCCTTCAGGTGCTTGATGGATCGATCAACAAGTTGAAGGGCGACACGGGTAGGCTTGAGCTCGTGGAGTCCCATATTCTTGAAAATTATGAGGGGCATGAGGTTCACGCTGGCCCCTAAGTCGCAGAGGGCCTTCCCAAACTCACAGGATCCAATGGTACAAGGAATGGTGAAACTACCTGGATCTTGGATTTTGGGAGGAATGGAATGTTGAACCACCACGGAGCACTCCTTCGTTAGTGCAATAACGCCTAAATCCTCCATCTTCATCTTATTCGAGAGGATTTCCTTCATGAATTTGGCGTATGTTGGCATTTGTTTCAGTGCCTCCGCAAATGGTATGTTGATATGTAGCTTCTTGAAAACATCCATGAATTTTCTGAATTGATGGTCCAACTTCCACTGCTTCAATATTTCCAGAAAGGGTAAGGCAGGCTTGAATGGTTGGATTACTTCCTTTTCTTTATTTTGTAAAGCCTCCTTCTGCGGGCTTTTGGATGAGGAGGGGTCAGTATTGGTACCTTTTTCATCCACAGTGGGTGTGGATGCACCTTGCTGTACTGATTGGTTCTGGTGGAGCTCTTTTCCACTCCAGAGCATGATAGCATTGGCCTCCTCCCTTGGGTTCTTTTCGGTGTTCCTCGTTAATGTACCGGACTGCCTCCCTGAGAGTTGATTTTCCAGCTGGCCAATCTGATTCTCCAAGACTCGAATCAAAGCTTCTTGATTCTGGAACCGAGTCTCAGCAGTAGATATGAATTTATTCATCAGATCCTCTAACCTTGAGGTGTTATCCTGCTGAGGTGGTTGTTGAGCCGGTGGAGGAGGTGGCTGCCGTGGCTGCTGTCGACGAGGGTTTTGATATCCTTGTTGCTGATAAGGACCCTTCTGGGGTTGTTTCGGCCTTTGGAATTGGTTCTGATATGGAGGCTGGTTGTAGTTGGGCGGTCACTGGGGCGGAGGATTCTGCTGTTGTTGGCCCCCGCCTGTGTTCTGTTGATCTCTCCATTCCGGGTTCTGGTATTGCTGGTACTGGTTGGGCCCTCGATTTTGGGCAACATAACTCATCACGCTCATCGAGGGGCCTCCAGCCGAACTCGGACATTCTCCCATGATGTGGTTATCACCACAGTCGCCACATGCTGGATGGTTCGCCCCATGAACTTGAGATGCTCCATTGAGGTTCAATGCGTCGATTTTCTTGGACACAATGACCAACTGAGCAACTAACATAGTGGTAGCATCAATGTTGTTCATAACTCACTTTTGAGTCCCCCGCTCGGAGTTCCACTGGAAGTTATTGGCTGACATGTCTTCCACTAGTTCGAATAGTTCTTCGGGGGACTTCCACATCATCGTACCTCCAACAATAGTGTCCACCACGAACATGGTATTTGTGGTAAGTCCTCCATAGAAGGTCTGGACTTGCATCCAGAGTGGGAGTCTGTGATGGGGGCATTTTCATAACATCTCCTTGAAGCGTTCCCAGGACTCGTAAAACGACTCGGAGTCATGCTGCTGGAAGTTATGAATCTCATTCAGGAGTGTCACCATCTTGGATGGTGGGAAGTATTTGGACAAGAACGCCTGGGCTAGCTCCTACCAGGTGGGGATAGATCTTTGTGGCAACCCATTGATTCAGTCCTTCACCTTATCCCATAGATAAAAGGGGAATAGGCGAAGACGGATGGCATCCTCAGACACGCCATGGTACTGAAAGGTATCGCAGATCTCCAGAAAGTTGGAGAGATGGGCGTTCGGGTCCTCACTGGCCAGGCCTCCAAATTGGACTGTGTTCTGGATCAGCTGCATGATAGCAGGCTTGATCTCGAAGTGCAGGGCTTGGACCGGAGGACAAACGATGCCCGTATCAGCTCCGTGAATCGATGGAAGTACGTACTGCACAAGGGTACGTCTTAGAGGTTGTTGTTGATGGGGTGGAGCTTGCATAAACTGCTCCTGAGGGGAAAGTATGGCCGTGGGAAGAGTTGTTGCGGCAACCGTTGGTAATCTCTTGTGAGGAATTCCATGAAGGATCTTGGAGGTTGCTCCGGTAGACCAGCAACGGGAGGCTGCTGATCCTGGTACTGATGCTCAGTCGCAGCATCTATGACTGGTGCTCTCTTTTCCTTGTTCGCCATGGGTTGTGGTTGATGTTTGTGAGTTTATGTTCATGTACGCCGACAATGGAGCAAGGTCCGTTCGATTTTCGGGTCAAGCAGAACTAATTCCGAAGACTCGGCACTTCTGGATCGTGTAAAACGTTGAAACATACACTTTAAGCTCTACACAACACAAAAACGAAAACCAGGCGTAAAAGGGAAAAAAATTAAAAAAAAAGAAAATTTTAAATGGGATTAGAAAAGAGATTTTTGAAATTTTTTTATTTTTTATTTATTATTTTCACTTAAATCAATTATTAACACAATTTAAATCTTAGCACTAAAACCAAAAAGGTTCCCCGGTAACGGTGCCAAAATTTGGTCTACACTTGTCATTGATCGAAGTTATATGCATCCCAAATTAATTACCCATTCTTATAACTTTAGTATAGCATAATTTCGGGGTCGATCCACAGGGAACCATGGCGTGCATGAATTTAATTGAGTTAATACTTAATTTAGGTGAAGTATGAAAAATTTAGAAATGATTGGGTTGATTTTGGGTTTTGATTGAAACTAAATTGATTTACTTTGAAGAATGGATACAGTTTGAAAGAAAACAACGGGTAAATTTAAAGAGTTCTTAGAAATGGAAAGAAAATACGTGTCGGGGCTGTGGTGAATAAGGAGTTCTTATGCAGATTGTTTAAATGGTTGTGTTGTTCATAATGATTCAATCATTCAGGATTTCATTTTGTTACAAGATTTCCTTAGTCCGGTTCCTCTTGTTTGGAATTAGAGTGGCTGACTCCTTGGTCCGGTAGTCAATGTCCTTAATTCTTTATTACGTCCAGTCTATTATTTGAATCGGTGAAAACCTTCCAATGGTCATGGATGTTTTCATCGTTACTTGTCTTTTGTATCGCTGAGAATCCTTCCCTTGGTCCGGCTAACAATTCTCAGTTATATTAGACAGTGGTTTAAGAAGAGTAAGATGAATTACAACGATTCAAACACAACTATATAAAATAATATACAAATTATGATCCTATCATCCACAGCCCCAACACGAGGGATTTAGTTACACATAGAATTTAGGAGAGAAACGACACACGTGATACCTAAAAGATTCATCGTGTAGGCATTGAGGTAGTGTATCGGAAGGTGGACTGGCGGAGTGACGACAGTAGCTTCGAGAATGGTGATAGAAGAGATTCTCTTTCCTCTCAATGGTTTTTAACTCCCAAAATCCGTAGGCCAAGGACTAATTTTATAGAAAAATAAAGTACACGGCGTATATAGAAAGTACACGCTGTGTACTTTTCGTCAACGCGTTTTGGCGCCATTTTCTCCGCTGGCAGGTGGCCGAGCACGCCGTTTTTGACTTTTGAACACGGCGCCGCCTGCAAGTTGAGTGTACATGGCGTGTAGTGCCACCATACACAGCGTGTAGTATCAAACGTTTGGCTGCCAACCCCTTCTAGAACAGCAGACACGGCGTGTAAAAGTGCAAACACGCCGTGTCTTCATCAATGGCCACATGGGCGTGTGGACTCTTCTTCGGCAACCAACGCTTCTAGAAAGTAGTACACGGCATGTAGCATCGCCACACACAGCGTGTATCTTCTGCCTTGTGAAATGGGAATGTAATCCCTCCTTCAGTCCGTGTCCCTGCCTGGATGTATACAGCGTGTATAAAAGTACACACCGTGTAGTTTCAAAATTTTCTCATGCATCCCTTGATTCATGTATTTAGCCAGAAAGATTTTTAAAGTAAACAGAATCACCAAAATCAAAGAATATGTTCATAAAAAAACAGATATTTGATGAAAACATGTTTTTATATTCAATTATATATATATAAAATGTATACAAAAAATGGGTGCATCACTCCTCCTTGCACTAGTACAAAATCGGGGGTCGATTCTCCACATGCAGAGTTATTTCCCTCTCACGGAAATTTATATTGACTCTATATAAAGAAAGCCAATCCATGAAAAGAATTGCATAAAATTCCACCAGAGGGAGTATGATGAGGTTATCTGGAAAGTTAAATCCACTGATTGTGACTAGGGAGGAGTTATATTCATGGGATACAATGATTTCCCCATTTTTCGTACTCACCAACATATTTAATTCCATGACTTATGGTGGTGTTGTGATTTTTCTACTAAAATTTCGGTATATAAAAGAATGCGTAGGACTATGGATGATATCACTACCTTTAACTTTTTGATTCAGGTTATACTCTATACAATATATGACATATGGATGAGTATCTTAAATAGTTAAACACATAAAGGGAATAAAATTACTTCTTAGGGATAACATATAAATTACATTTATCTCCTTAACTTATGAATTTATATGCTTGAATCTATGTTATCCATGATCTACTTTCTAACATATATTCTTAGTGGATTTTATTAATTCCCTTAATAATGGTTCATAATAGGCTTGTGAATTTACCAATGAATATCCCCTAGGAGTGTCGTAACCAAGAGTGCAACAAGGCCCATTGTCGTGTACCAAGATACCCGGGTCATGCCTGAAACTCCTTGTTGAATTTTTCACCCCTAGGTACATCTGTTCTAGAGCCGCCTCTACCTGCTCATATCCATACAAGGATGTATTTTATTGATAAACCACTTACTCAATACCCACCAAAAATTAGAGATGTTTTTTTATTACATTTATTCTGTTCTCTAAGTCTTCAAGAAGTTTTTCTAATCCTAATCCCAAAAATAACAAAACCTAACCTTTGATACCAACTATGACAACCCTGTTCTTTTTATTACATACTTAAACATGATTTATTACATAAAAACTTCACTTGATACAACATATAATATGGAGAGGTATAGTGTCTTTGGGGATTAGGAAAATTACATAACAACTTAAAGCATAGAAGCAACATCTTATTTAAAACTTCTTTTATATGACCACTATATTCTCTCGTACTTATCATTCCATAGGATAACCTGAGGATATGCATAAGAAAAGGGTGAGCTATAAAGCTCAGTAAGGGAATAAACATGAAATAACATGAGGAATACAATACATGTTAGAAAATAGGCATATCAATGGAGCACAAGAGAAACATGTACATAAATACATGATAAATCATGATAATCATAACATGGAGATGTGAAAACAACACTTAACATGGAATTAGCATGAGCCAAGGCTCATTACACATGGAGTATGAGTAAACCCTCATTGAAAATGAAGAATGAGTAAAACCTCATTGCAATTTAATTATCATGATTCAAAACTCATTTCACATGACGTATCATGATACTATACTTTAACCAATGCATTGGAGCGCTATCAGGGTGCACATTTCTTAATCATTTCATTTCATGCATAAGTGTGCCACATGAATCATAAAACATGGATTCATTAAACATCATTATTTATTCCATGATAAAGGAGTGTGGAATTAATACATGAATCTCTTTAAACAATATGTAAATTTTTATATAGGTGAATACCTTTGATAGAGAAATGGGCATGATATTCACTACACAATGACTTTGGCTTGGAAATCGCGGTGCAATTTCGGCAGCATAACAACGTGACATAAGAACTCATAAAAATGGTTGATGAAAGATAAAGGGATGTCTCATAATATTTACATAAAAAAGATAGTAATAGGGTCATATAGATACATTTCCCAACAATTTTAATGGAATTTATATTCCTGATACAAAAGAATTACTTGAATGTAAACGAGGAGAGAGAAATTCCTTACAGAATTTCGGCATGGTAACATATGTATATGGGAGGCATTTAATGAGAGATAAAGGGGTATCTAATAATTTAAACATAAATAGGGAAATATGGGGTAGGTGTTAAATCATACCCCCCACATTTATAATTGATAATAAAAGGTTATAACAAAATTAATAAACATGGATAAAAAGAGAAAGGTAGGAATCCCTTACTTGGAAGTGTGGTCCCTAAGGCTTGAGAGAGGCTTTAGAGAGGACTATTGGGATATTGGGGTGCATTGGAAGGATTATAGAGAGAGGGGGGAAGGGGTTGGACGAACTCCAAACGATTTTAGTGAAGAGGAAGTGAGATCTTGGGTGGGTTTATATAAGAAAAGAGAGGGAATTTATTATTATTTAGGTTTGGGACACCACACATTAAACTAATCAAAACCAGAAACCATACCATGGTTTTTTCCCATATTGTTTGCAAAAGGGAAGTGGAAAACAATATTTTATAATGAAAATGGACGAAATTCTTAAAATAATAGCGTTGCTTATGTGGAGGTGAGTCACACTCTCAAGGAAAACAATTTAAAAAGCTAAAATATTTTATAAGTCTTGATGGGCCCACTAATGATTTGTAAAATAAATCAAACAAACATAAAATCATATTATTTTAATTTTAAAACATATATTCACCGAAAATAGTGTTTATAATATTTTATTACATCACTATTGGGTCATTATGATGTCAGAAAACAGATTATATATTTAAGCTGTATTTAATTTTTACCCAAAAATTTCAATATCTCAAAAAATTATGAAAAATTCACCGTTGGAAAATTTTTAGATCCTGATTAAAAAAATAATATTCATTTTATCTAAATAATTTTCTAAATATTTTAACTTTTACTTTTAAATTAAAAATAGACATTTATAAAAAATTCATGGGTTTTGACAAAAACAACTTTCAAACCTTAATAAAAATTAAATTTGAATTCATAAAATTATATGATAATTTATATTTAATAAAAATTAATTTAATAATAATAATAATAATATTTTATTAAAATATAATTAAATTCAAAAATCCCTTTATTCATCAAAATAGATTTCTTAGTTGAATAATAACAAAACATACTATTTGTGCTTTAAAAACTATTTACAATGTAACAATAATAAAAAGAATGTATATTATCTACACAAGAATAATGTACATTATAGTAGTACTAGGGTCTTGTTACATAACACCTTAAAATTCCTACATAAGACATTAGGGTAAGGTGCGCGATGGTGATAAACTCTTGGGGTGGCTCAGATAGCATTGCTCGAGTGGTAATCTCTATCAACTTCCACTTCTATCATAGGTGGTTCCTATCAAGCATAACATATTCAAGCTTGGATTGGGATTGGTCCAAAGAGAATCCCAATGATGCCACCTCATTTCCGATATCTGAAGAAATGGTCTTCGTATGAGGAAAGTCTACTGGATGAGGCCATCACTTCCTTTTTCTGAGTAAATTGGATTTGTTAAAGCCCTATATTTATACTAATCATGTGATCACTCTTCAATGACTATATTATAAATGTTCATAATTATTAATTTTATTTTAAAATACAAAACATAGAACCAAATAAGTGCATATATTTGACATAACCATAAGAAAATATTTAAATAGACCAGGAGGAATTTTCATTAATAAATTTTTTGGTCGTTATATTTGGTGTTTTTGAATAATTTTTACATGTGTTTCATATACATGTTATATTTTTGTGTGAATTTAAGTTGTGGTTTCACGTTGGTAATTTTTTGAAAATGGTATTTTAACTAATTTCCCAAATTATCCCTATATGAACATGTACACAATGTGTTTGATAAAATTCAATTTTTCATTTATAGAGGGAATTTGGTGTTTTAAATTATTTTAGTCCTTAGTTAGGATTCAAAATTTTTTTTTCATTGTGAATTGGGTTTTTTTTGCTATTTTTGTGATCTATATCTGTAATTGGTTCGTATGTATGAGTTGTAGATTTGGGTGGTAATCTAGTGATGATATTCTAAATTAGTTTTTTTATAACTTCTATGGATTTAAAAGGGGCGTTCTATTAGATGTGGGAATATCCATAGGTCCATAGGGTGCACATATGGATGGGATTAAAAATTATAATGGACTTCATTATACAATGATCATATAAACCTGAGATTTTAAAGTACCTTTCCTATTATCCTATCTCTTACATAGCTCTATTCATTAAAAATATTTCATTTAAAGCTCCTAGTGATGTATCAAGGTATTCAATGGTATCAGAGTGACTAAAATATGGCTTCAAATGTGTTTTCTAAATCAGGTACCATTCAGAATCTTGGGTTGTGAATTAGTGACCAAATGAGATGAAGGAACATTTGACATCTTTCGAGAACCATGTATGATTTTACCATGGTTTGGGAAATGAATTGGAAATGGATTTGGAATTGAAATGGTTGAGGGGCATCACATAGGTTGTGTTGGGGTTTTTTATAGGAACGAACTATAGTAAGTGGGTTATTAGTTTATGTCATGTGTGTGAGGACCTACTCATTTACCAAGTACAATTATTAGTGGATTTTTAGGTGTGATATAGAGGGTCGAGTGATAGTTTCTTATCAACATCGATTGAACGGCTTGGTACCCCCCTATATTTTTAGGGTCCAGGTGGGAAATTACACTAGATTGGCCATCTTATATAATACATTTGGTTATTGATAATAATGTTACACCATACACCAGTAGGTGAATCCAAACTGAGTATGTCTAGGGATTTCTTTAAGAGATGTTTTTGGAAAAGACCATGATCATTAACAGAATGTTTTTTTATTCTTCTGCACGATTAACTGATTATTTTATTTTATTTTTTTAGAATAGCCAATTTTTTATCATCTAGTTTGTATTATTGTTGGGGTTTGGTTTGAAAATTATGGTTATAATGGAATTTTTTTTTTAAAATAAAAGTAGTGTGTGTTGTTTCTAAAATGGTTTTCTTGGGAAGTTGTATTTGGTTCTTTAAAATGATAAAATCTTATTTTAATTATTTTATTTCAATATAGTTTCTTTAGAATTATTGGGAAGGGAAATGTATAGATTCTTTGGTGTTTACATACTGAGATATTTTTTTCTCACAACCTAACGATTTTTTCTCGGTGTTGGTAGACCCATTCTTCTTTGAAGATTCACATTTTTTTTGTTTGAGTTTCTTTTGGGTTAGGCAGGTCATGTGGTTGGTGGTCACCAGGAGGTCATGTGGAGATCATGTTTTCTTTTATTGGGGTTTATTTTCATTTTTAGTTTTCATTTCTATTTAGTTACAATTTTATTTTTGTCATGTTTATGTTTATATTGATATAATATTTTCATAGTTTCTTATTGTGTACTCTGATCTGGTTATTTGATTATAGTTTCCTTGGGATAAATTGTTCACACTTTGTTTATATGAGATACTCCGTGCTCATATATGGCCTCTAAGAATCAGTAATTGCTCTCAAGACCTATGTTGAGCTGGGTCAAGTGTCAGGTCAGATGGTAGCGCGATCTAGGTTCATGATTATCGGTATTATGAATAAAATTTTACAATTTAACTATCTCACCTAATAAACAGTCTATTAAGGGAAAAAATATCACTCTATTGTGATCTATGTAGAATAACTAAGTATAAAATATTAATTTGATGAAAATATATGATGGGTGGGTATTTAATTTCATCGTACCAAAAACATGAAAGTTTACATGATGGGAGATGGGGTTTTCACCACAAGTGTGATTTTGGTATCACATTTTCAATCAAAAAGATGATCTCATTATCTATATTATGATTCCATAGGTGGGTAACTAGTATGAAGTCACATAACTAAGTTGGAACAAAAACATGATTAAATTAGTTTAATCTATTGTTTGGTAGAGGGGACTACAAAGTGGAATTGGTGGTGGTGTGGGGTGGTGGGGAATCACACAACCCCATATTCATATAACACACATCCCCTATAACAAATTTATCACCAATTATTCAAAATATTTAGTTTATTGTTATATATATTAAATATAATTAAATCAAAAGGGATTGGGTAGTTTTATAAAAATAAATGATTGGTGAGAAAAAAATAAATCTCCCTAAAATATAAACAATGATCAATTTTATAGCAAATTAATCTCAATAAATCAACCATGGTCTATGAATCACAACCCTAGTTCAACAAAATAAAAAAAGGATACCTGAATAAAAATCTCCAATCCTACCATGACAAAGAATAACTATTTCTTCATAAAAATCAACATTGGGGATCCATTCGTGGATGTCATCTTCAATTAACATGATATGGACAATGATCCACTCTTATTAGTTTTCCACCTATCTAGAGTTTTTGTATATATATTTCTAGTTAGAGTTATGTAATGATATTTAATGACCATGAAACATATGTATTGTGGGGTTTACTTAAGATACCAATGGATGTGGTTAGTATGAGGAACTACCAAAAAACAAATAAAATTATATTTCTCCCACGACAATCCCACAATCAGTCAAGCATATGTGATTTCAGATTTTCCATCTAATGCATTATTTAGAAGGAAAATCATAGTTTTCATAACTATACATGTGTGGTCTAAAAATAATTTCATTTATAATTAAAATATTTAATTTAGAGTCCCCTCCACATGTGTGATCCCATGAAGGATTTTAATTTCATCTGAAATATATCTTAAAAATAAATAAAAATTCAAAAACAAAAACTAAGGTCACCAAATCACTATCCAAGTTCTGGTAGATATATTTGTTTATATAGTAACTACTAAAAAATCCTATAAAACAAAGCATGCTAAAAAAATTCACCAAAACCTAACTTGGAAGTAAACAATGCATTATTTATAATGAATTTTCCTTAAACATTTCATATTCTAGTGGCTTTATAATAAAATTTACTTTTATACATTCCCAAAGATCTTTTAGGTTTATAGTTTAATAGGGTTGGGTCATAAATCAGACATAAAAAAACCAGACATATATATTTATATATAATGATGACACTTCAAATCAATATGCATTTTTTTTCAAAATATAAAAAATTTAAATTAAAACATTATTTTTTTCATGACAAATCATTGAAACTTTGAACTCGATTTATTCTTTTTTCTTACCCATCCTTAATCCCAGTGATTTTTTTTAAAACATAGGATGAACACAAAATTCTCAATAAGGGATATAAGGATGAGAAATTTGTCAGTCTAGTGAGAAAAATGAATACCAATGTTATGTTTATCTTTATATTTTATGTTCTTAGGAGATTGTGAGGATATTAATGTGTTATCATATTATAATATCTATTTATTATGTTATTATCCATGATGTATTTAATGAAAGAGGAAATATTTTTACATAAATGGAGAGATCACCTCTTGTGGGATTTTATCAGAGGGGTAAGGTCATAGTTTTCAAAATATCTACCAGAACATGGAATTCCCATCAAATATCTTCATAACATAATATAATTATGATAACTATGTGTGCTTAATTAGGTAGTTAGTAGTTTTCTCTAGTGTAAATGGGATTATACTCAATTTGGTTCCTTAGAATCAACTAAAATCATAACATTGATTAAAAATATATAAAAACCGAAAATATTAATAAATATCATATCACATGATGCATGTTTTTCTATATAACATCAATGTGATAATGTCCTCAAAGTATTTATATCATTGAATAGTTATGTATGTTCCCAACTATAATGCAAACCTTGATGTTCTTTAATAGTATTCATAAATATATGTTCTATAGTTAGATGGAATCTATTTGATAGAATACATGAAATGTTTTATTATTAGGTGTCGGAGGCTTATAGGACATTTTGATATATTTTCATGAAGAGTTCACATAAGAATATTTAATTAATGAGATTTTGAGAACAAAACTGCCAATAGGAATTACTCATGTTATATGTTTGAATGGACATTCCTATATGCAAAAACATTTAATAATCCATAGACATGATAATATTATTAGTTCATTTTACGAGTCACTTACTTTGATATATTAAACAAAAATCATTACGAAATATACTCTTAGTGAGGTACGATACACTGGGTTTGTTGTTATGATATACATTATTGAATAAGTAAAGAATTGACTTTCCCTTTGATTTAATAGAATTAAATGTATCATGACCATTGAGGGGAATACAAATGTCTTATACATCCATGACCATGCTAGTTCATCTCCATGTTTACTTCAAGAGTTAAAGGAAGATATATGAAGAATATAGGTTGATGACATAATGTGTGAAACCTGTATGATTAGATATCATGTAAAGGGAATTATATTACATGGTGATCATTGGTAAAAGGTTACTATCATTTTTATATTAACATATTTTTCTAATAGTTCTTTGACATGATTCCGGATTATAATATTTTAAATTTAGATATTTTACCTAATCCACTGAGAAAGATGCGTAGACAATCTGTAGTATGTGTATCCAGTATCTTTGATATATTATATTTTAATTTAATGTATTTAATAAATATTATCCCCTTATGTGGTCTCATAATTATTTATGTGTGTTTGATCACATAAAATTAATCACTAGTTAATATAAGGAATATATATATAAGCTGAATATTAAATAAATATTCTTTTCGAATTAACAAATATATAATATTATTTATATCTTTTTTATTGGCCAGTTTAAAAATAATTATTTACATAGTTACATGTATATTAAATATTTATTTATTATCAATTTGGAGATAATAATGTTTAATTTTTTTAATAAGTAGATAATATTGAAATATTTATTGAAATATTTATTATTTAGGTTTTGATTAATAATGAGGATGAATAACTGGGTGTGTTAAAGGTCCATAATAAATGATATATTTTATTAAATATCATTTAAATATATACTTATTTATTTATTTATGAAACCATATATAAATATCAAGAAGTTAGTGCACATCTTGGAATGTAATACTAATAATAATACTATGTAATGTGGGGTTTACTTAGTATAATGAAATTAAATAAGGTTATTTCTTTAATGAATAATTTCCTAATCATATTTATATAACCCAATATATATATTTTATATTGATAAGTATAAAATTTTAGTTCACAATGATATTCTACTAATATTCTCTCAAGGATGATAGTTTTTTATTCTTCCCTTCACTCTCCAGACCACGATAATAAGAGAGATAATTTCAATAGTGGAATGATTATTTTTTTATCAATGTAGAATGATAAAATATTTTTCGTTCTTCTATTATATAACATGATGTTCCATTATATACATTATGATATTTTTTAAAACATATGGATACCTCTTGAGGGGTTCCTAGTGGGATATTTCATCGTAATGACTATATGAGAATAAGGTCAATCGATTAATTGGACAATAAATAATTATCTTATTGAGGTTATTCATGGTTATAAATTAATTATAATGTGTATGTTAATAGATACTATCTTCTTATATTCGTAGTTTTAATTTATACACTTCTAAGGATTTAATCCGAAGACACTCCTGAAAAATATTTTTGGGAATGAGCCCAACTGATTCTTCTATACACTAAAATCTACACTACATACACTCTTTGTGGAATCAAATCATGATAGTATATATATATGGAATCCAAAAACCTCATATATTTAATGAAAATATCATGAATTGGTGGAATGATTATATTATAACCAACCCTTAGGATCTCAATAGGTTTTATATACAGAGAAATAATAATATTGCAAAGATTGAAAAAATCAACAAAGAATATTTTGGGTAATGACTCTAGAAGGACATTGAAATAAATATTATATTTATATATGAAAAATATTCCATTTATTTTTCCCCTAAAACTAGTTCTTTTGGGCTCCGCGTCAATAATAAGTTTATTAATGTCAAGGTGGATAGATACATCAGCTACCATACTAACATTGGGTTCCATTTACCGGAAGTTGTACTTGATACCATTTTACATTTTAACCAAAATTCCTAAAACAATACTCAACAGACATATATCTAAAAACTCCATCTATAAGACAAACCAACTCCAATAAAACTCTGACATAATATCTCCCATTCAGTCCCCACTCATTGGATGATGAGTGATGTTTTAAAGCCAAATACCATATTCAATAGGCCATAGGTTAGTGACAATAACAAAAAAGGCATATCAAATATGATGGAAGACCATAGCCTAATTAACCTATACACAACTCACTATTCTAAAAAAATGAAATAATAATGTTTAATAAAAAAATAAAACGAATTTCAATGTATAATTCATTCAAAAAATGATAAAATCCACACAGGAATAAACAATGCATAAACTATATTGGAAAATGTGAAATATACATACCTAACAACCATAAGGAATAATTAACTTAAACCTTTGATGTTAAGTGATCCCCAAAAAATTACCCTTATACCTAAAAATCACCTCATACTATCACCACAGGGTAAATCTAAGATTCAAAAACACTATTTGAATGAAGTCCCCCACTGAACTATCCATTATATTCATAAGTAAAAACATATATTTGCTGATATTACCATATAGGTGTGAGTATAAAAACCTAGTATGATTCCATGAAATATTATCTGTAAAAAAAAGATTAGTTAAATCACAATGAATAATTAACCAAAGGAGGGAAGAAACCTATAAAAATATATATTATTTAAAGAAGATAACTTGATACATAGGAGAGAGTACTTCATCCATCAAACCAAATATACATAATCAGGTTTTATCCTAATAAATCAAAATTATTGAGTGTATAACCCCACATCAATTTTCTGAAACTTATATAGGGTACCCATTCCTTGCCAAAGAATATAGATCAGTGAAGTGACTAATCTACCTTACTAGAGGGCCCACACCACATTTGAGAATGTTTTTGAGAGTGTAGTGAATTAAATGAACATAGGAATAGAACATCATATAATGTGTGTGATGACATTAGTTTGTTGTTAGTGTAGGGGACTTGTGCCCTCTCAATTTTTTTTGGGAAATTCTTAACCCATGAATGCCCTGATTTCCTCATTTCTCCCCCATCATCAGACCTGAAGATATATGGAGAATAAAATAATCATATCACCTCACATATCACCTATGATGCTATATATAATTTCACAATATTGCTCTATGCAAGAAAATACTCATGGTGGGATACTCATGAGCCCAAATACACATCTCAATCAATGAGATACACACAAAAACTAAGGATGGTATAATGTATCATATATACTATAGTTGTCTGTGGAATATATCACCTCTGCAACATTTTGGTCATGAAACTTCATGCTACATAGTGTTTTTTGGTCTACCTAAAAGACATGTGAGTCCTAGGTGCACGTAATGTGGGACTGATGAGGTATTCATCATGAACCACTGCAACTTGTGTCAGGTGAGGCTTAATATACATGACATTTACTAGGGGGATATGAAATGTGGGTCCATCTATCTCACAAGGAATGCATCCTATATATACTAGACCAAGGGGGCTCATAGTACCTGATGTGTTCGTAGCAGGTACAAGACATGTGAAGGGCATGTAATAACCACTTAATCACAAAAATTAAAAAGAAACCCCAACAATCCTCATGTAATTTGTACAACATGTGACCATAAGTGATTTCATGAATGGATCATATTCATACATTACTCTAAGTGTCCTATAGGGAGGTTCAAGGCATGTGTTTTAAGTAATAAATTCTTTATGAAAACAGAAAGTGGACTCAAAAATGATAGAACACTCAAAATCACACTTCTATCATTTTAGTCACCCATATTCATATGAAAATCATTTCCAAATCCATCATGATTGATATCCATGTATCCATTCATCATTTATAATTTATGATCCACCATAGAAATATTTCACAATGGGTTGGTTTTCATTGAAATATAATGTTATTTCACATCACTGCCTTCAATGATCCCATGTCATCACACCCTATGATGATTAGTTATTTCCCATTATCAATCCCACATGCCTTTATATTCACTGTCATACCCAAATTCATTATTAATTTCCAAATATCAATAATTCACTGATTTGGATATTAATTCGTTGTCCCATTATTCAATGCGACGACCTTTATTGATTTCATAAAGAAATGTGGAGAATTATATAAGAGAAAACCTAGATGGATTTAGCAACGGTTAGTGTGTATACTGGTCAATGATTATCAAGTACTTAAATCACCAAAAATGTTTAATAGAGGGAGAATAACTAAAACATGATAATATAAATCCATATATTGAACTGACATGCATTAAATAATCATAAATAAAGAATATAAAATCATTACCTAAAAATTCACAACTAATAGAAAAATGAATAAAAATAATGATCCCTACCTCTTAATAAGTTCATCCATTAAAAATTTTCACTACTCTTTAAATATTACCAGATATTCCCATTGAATAACACATCCATCTATTCCCAGAGCTAATTATTTTTTTTTTTTAATTCACCTCCACTTTCAATAATAAGTTTTTTGTGTCTCTATCTTAATTAGTGATCTAAATAAGGCTTGAATATAAGATATAGTGTTTCCAACTAATCCAAAAAGTTGATCAATTAAATTTTCATTAATTAATTAAGGTCACTCTAGAAAGGGTCTTGGATAAATATTGAAATATGAACCCACATTATAAAATTCCTATAGTGAAACCCCCATCCAAGACACAACCACAATACTAGATTTCCCATTGGAGGAATGATTATGAAAAAGTAAAATTTCCCCCTGATTGTGTCTGTACAAATTAAAAATAATATATCATGTTTAATATATTATTATTGAGGACCTAAAACACTCATATGATGAACATAGATAATTGCACCATTAAAAAATATAATTTTAAATATTCTATGGGTTTAAAAGGAAAACAATTGTCAAGGGATGAATTTTATGTTTTTGGATATCTATGAAATGAAAATTTTAATTTTTTGTATTCAATTTATTTAATTAAAATTTAATATTTATTACATGAAAATAATTGAACAAAAATAAAAATATTTTCTTTTCTTTTTAACAGCTAAAATAATGTGTTTTTAATATACCATATTAGATTATAGTTGCTAATATTGTCTTTTGATAGAAAAAATTTTCATTTAAAAAATATTTCTTTAAATAAATCTCACGCTAGAAAATTTGACCTCGAATCAAAACAAATATAAACATGTTCTTAGTTATATGATAATATCCATCATACAAACATGTGATACTTCTAGATTAATTTAAAATATCATTAAAAAAATATGAGAATCACCATTTATTAATTCTCTATCTTTGATTTCAAATTAAAATGGTTACACACTAATATATTAACAATTTTACATGCGGTGTAAAAAAAATTTATCCATCAACCTCATATAGTTTCCCAATTTATCATTAAATAACTCATAAAATTGTGATACTTATGTTTCATTATTTACACAAACACTGGTAATATTCTAATGTAAATCTTATATGTCATAAAAATTTAAATAACCATTGATTATCCATTTTAATCTTCAATAAACACTCATTGTTTAATTTTAATCATCTTAGAAGGACCCTACTTTATAATACAAATCTGATTTGATTAATTAAATTTTCATTAGTTATATATTAATGTTAGAAGAAAATATTAATTATTTAATTTTTTTCAATTATATTTTATAATGTATGTTACAATAATACTGAAAATCATGTAATTAAATATTATATCATCATTAAAGTAATGACACTATTGGTCAAGGAAAAGTGTAATTATGGGAAACATCACTTGATTTATTTTTAATTAAAATAATTTAATTTATTTATTATTAATCTTATCATAAATATCCCAAACCATATACTAGATTTTATATTCACTATAATAAAATAGAATTTCTTATAATAAAGAAACATGTTTAAAATCTCATGATATTCCAATTTTAATAATTCCATTCACTTTATCTTTTTTTCCATTCATTTAATGAAATTATAAATCATAAAAAAATCATACCAAATATTTATATTTTTATTAATGTGTCAAAAATAAAAAACATCACATTACATAACAATTCTAAAAAATTCTTTAATTATTGAAATTTAACTACAATCATTCGAATAAGGAAGGTGAATTGTAAAATCACTATAAGAAAATTCACTACTACACATATTCCCTTTAATAGATCACAAAAATGATTTTAACAACACTAAAAAAGTGGTGTTACTCACAACTCTGATAGGGGGTCCCCTTTATTAGTAATAAAAAAGTGTTGATAAAGGTGGTCCTTTATCCACACAAAAAAATCACTAATAAATTCTCCCCTTTATCATCAAATTAAATAGAATTGATAATGGGGGCCTTTATCAACACTTAAAATAGAATTAATAAAGGTTGATATTTCTTCAGTGTGATTTTCAAATAACATCATGAAAAAACCTATAATTTCCGACATTGTTATATACATTTAATTAACATCATGAATACAAAAATTCATGCCTGTGGTATATATAAAAAACATCTATATACATTTCAAAAAATGTTTTATATAATTACTTTTAAAATTATCCAATAAACAGTTAAAAACATATAAAAAAATTAATTTTTTATATTCTCACACCTATGTGAACCTCTCAAAAATATCCACCCATGGTATTTATTGCCGAAAAAATCATCTCTTCCCAAGAAAAGGATTCATCCTATATAATAAAACATATATTATCTTAGTAATACTATAAAGAAATAAATTAAACATTAATATGAAAGAATTAATTAATGAAATGTAAATTTTTAATAAAAAAAGGCACATTTGGAGTTATAAAGTTTACACCATGCATTGTATTGAGATGGGGTTGATTTTTACACATTAAATATTAGTTATGGATCATTGTACTAAAGTATCAAAATAATTTGAATGTGTTTTCTCAATTTTGAGTGTGTCACTTGTTATTTTACTAAAATTAGTGTCAATTTTAAATAATGACACATTTGGGGTTATACCCATTACACTGTGCATTGGATTGAGGTGAAGATAACTCCCACCAACAAAAATTTATTGAAGGATCATTTTCGTAATGCATCAAAAATAATCTGAATGAATTTTCGTAGTTTTTAGTTTTCCAGTTTTTTCATAAAATGTTATTTAAAACATGAAACATGAATTTTGAGTCATATCGATCTCATCATGTGTCACATTAACATGAGTCTACTTCATACACGTCAAAAATGAATTATGAGTCACTGTATTAAATTATTAAGAAAATTAGAGCATGTTTTCTTGGTTTTCAGTGGGTGACACGTTTTGAACTAAAATATAAATTATAAACTGGTAAAAAGAAATTTTAGTCATGCTTCCTACTCCATTATTTGGATTGAGGTTTAGTTGATTCCTACATTACACTAATGAATCATTGATTTTTTTTAAATTATCAAAGTAATCCTAATGAGTTTTTCTTAGTTTTCACTATGTCACGTTTTGTTTTTACTTATAATAATGTTAATTTTAAATAAAAGACATACTTGGAGTCATAACTATCACATCATGCATCATATTTAGGTTTAGTTGACTCCAATATGTCAAAAATTACTTATAGATCATTTTAATAAATTATTAATACAATTATAATGAATTTTATCAGTTTTTATTTTGTCACTTCTTCTTTTTACTATACTTAATGTTTATTTTTAATAAAAGAAGACACTTTTTGTTATACCTTTCACATTGGGAATCATATCGAGGTACGATTGATTCCTAAAAATAACAAATACTTATAGATTTTTTTCATAAAGTATTAAAAAAATCCAAATTTATTTTCTCAGATTTGAGTATTCCGGTTTTGTTTTGTTAATAAAAATAATATCAATTTAAAATAAACAAACACACATGGAATTACACTCGTCACACTAAGCATTGAATCGAGGAAAGGTTCATTCCTAAAAATAAAAAATAATTTACGAATTATTTTAATAATGTATCAAAAAAATCCAAATTTATTTTCCTGGCATTCAGTGTGTCATTTGTTATATTTACTAAAATTCATTCAAATTTAAATTGAAAGACACACCTTGAGTTATAGTGGTCACACCGTGTGTCTGATTGATGTGTAGTTTATCTCTACCCATCAAAAATGAATTATGGATCATTTTTCTAAAGTATTGATCCAATCTAAATGCGTTTTCTTAGTTTTTAGTATGTCACTTTTTCTTTTTACAAATATTAATTCTAATTTTAAATAAATATGCCCACATGGAATTATACCAGTCACACCATGCATCGTATTGAGGTGTGGTTGACTCTTATATGTCAAAAATGATGTATTGATCATTTTTTTAAAATTTTTAATACAATATAAATGTGTTTTCTAGGTTTTCAATCTTGTACATATTCTTTTATGAAAATTAATGTCATTTTTAAAGGAATAGACAGAATTAGAGTTATAACGGTAACAATATGTTTCTGATTGGGGTTTGGTTAAATCTTACAAATAATAAATGGAATATGGATTGTTTTACTAAATAATAAAAAAATATTAATGGGTTTCATCAGTTTTTAGTATTCCACTTATTATTATTACTAAAATTAATGTGAATTTTAAATAAGTACACACAAATTTAGTGTTTCCGACTACACCATGCATCATATTGAGGTTTTGTTGACTCCAACGTATCCAAAATGACTTATGGATATTTTTCCCAAAGAAAAAAAAATTTATTTTCTTTATTTTTAGTATTAAACTTATTCTTTTTAAAAAAATTAATGACCATTTCAAATAAAAAGATGAACTTATAGTCATATTGGGAACATCATGTATCAGATTGTGCTGTAGTTGATTCTTACATGTCACAAATGAATTATAGACCATTTTTTTAAATTATCAAAATAATCTGAATAGGTTTGCTTGATTTTGAGAATGTTATTTGCTGTTATTACTCGAATTTATGTCAATTTTAAATAGAAAGAAGAACTTGGCGTAATACCTATCACATTATGTGTCATGTTGAGGGGAATCTAATACCTACACATCCCAAATTATCAAAAAAAAAATACTAACTTCCATTGTTATCATAATTTCAATTAACTTTACATATTTACTCGATATTCTTAGCAGAATAACCTTTATTGTTTTTGAATGTTAGGAGAGTGTAAGAAGCTCATGTGACAATTATATTACGAGAATTCACTAAAATAAAAACTTGAACTTCCTATACTCTCATGTTTTTGAACCTAAATTTTTTTTTCTACTAAATAACATTGAATCTATGAAGTTATGGAAGTTAGATAAAGGGAAGAAATGGAAATCTTAATAATCTATGAAAAAATAAGTGTTAGAATCAAATGATAAGGGAATTAACCTACAATGAGTAAATAAAATGATGACAACATTAATTTTATAAGTAGTTGGAATTCACATTTTCATGATTGTTGTATACATTATTGACCCATTTCTTTGTTTACATTTTCTTAGTTTCAACCTTAAAGCCCAATCTCCAGTGAACATGAGTAGCTCCAAAAAAACCACCCCAAACCAAAAAAAGGATTCCCCATATACAAGAAAATAATTATTATGTGAGTAATATTCAAAAGAAATAAATTAATCACAATTATGAGACAATCCATTACATTTATAGAAGTCATGTCTTTATGCTATTTGTGTAAATTCTATTAGTAGGTTTGCTACCCATTAATTTCTAAGAAAATCAATATCATCTTGTGAATAAGAGTAATTTTTAAAGTTATAGTAGTAATAGAAAAATATAATTAAAAAAATGATTAACAAATATTTTAAATTATATAGTAATTATCAATGAATATACCTCTTTGGGGATTATAGTTTGTTCATGGAATGTAATCTATCTCATAAATTTACAAACATAATAACCAAAATATTTTCCATTTATTTTTTTTAGAATCTGAATAAACATTCAAAAAATTAATTCTTTATATGGGTTTGGATAGTGAAATACTATTATATATACCTTGATACTTTTCCAAATAAATAACTTATCCAAATCCTTATCCTTATCCACTGGTCTTATGCCTTGTTTTTCATGATATTGGTGCACCACCCTATCATAATACAATCCTCATAAAAATAATAAAAATTATATAAATTGAAATTTAGTTCTAGAATATTGGATATAGTGTATTAATTATTGAAAAAAACTATCACGTGTGGCCATTTTGTTGGGTATCCATGAAATAAATCTATAAATAAATATTTAGAGTATCTAAATTAATAGTAATGAGAATCCAATGTTTCTTAAAATAGAAAAAGTAATTGGTAATTACAGAAATGAAAATATTTTTGATATTATTTAATTATAGAGTTTTACTCCTGCATCGTTAATATTAAGAAGAGACTATCATCCAAACACTTTCTTTCCAACGATTTGACAAAGTGTGCCACTATTTTATCCATTTTTTGGATTCTATATCTAGTTGTTTTGTTGATGTTGTGTGAGGAATAAAGAGCCCAAATATTTTTTCATAGTGAAATAACTTAAATTTCTTTTAATATAAAAACTTTCAAAAAATATGAAATGTATTTTATCATAATTAACATATTATATCTGCTTTTGGAAAGTCAAATCATGAAAAAAATACCTCATGTATACATTTAAAACTAAGGTGCATAGCTAATCATAGTGAAGGATTTCATTTACATTCTCTACACCAATGTAGTCTTCACCTTCCTCTCTATAAATATTTTCATAAAAATCAACTACAAAACTACTACCATTTTATAAAATTGTATCCACATGAACCTTCAGTGTTAGTAAATGCGGATATTGAATGGGTGGGATAAAAGTTCTTTCAAAATATTTTTTCAATTGGTTGGTTGATTCTTTAGTAGTTTTTGAGTCGATATTTTATTTCACCCCCATCCCTTTGTCTATCTATTATCGCATTCATTAGTTAAAACATTTTTTCAATAATTTTTAATGACTTAGCTTGAAAAATAAATTGGAAATGAATACATACTTATCAATATGTATTTTATAACATGTGATGGTCATAGGATGAATGTTCCAATAGCTCGGTCGACCATATGAATATCATCATAAACAAGTAGAATAGGTAGCTCGACACCCAGCTCATGAGCAATTCTAATTGCCACTCTCACATGACATATTGGATGCAGTCTATTGTGTATACTATTATCTTGGCTATTGAACACCGTATCCCTTGATACAAGGCAATGGGTTGGTGTTGGTAGATATAAGTCACAATCATTTTCACCCTATAGTATATCAGTATATGATATGTATTAATGTATATATGATTAACATTTACTAGAAAAAATTATTAGAATATTGATTACAATGTCTCAGAAAACTCTTTTAGGGGAATATATCACCTCAATGCTGGTGGGTGTGGGAAGGGAAATTCAAACAATGGTTGTTCTTCATCTTTTTCTTATCTTTTCTTCCCCCATAAAAGTTACTAAAATCTTTCTCTGCTATTTAAATAGTTCTTCAAGGGTATCTAGTCATTATTTCATCTATTTTATTTCCTTATATTTATCCTCCAATTTTTTTTTTAAATATTCTCAGGGTGTTACACAAAAAACTTCACCACAAATGCAACCATACTGCTCTAGCCACTTCAAGGCTACCGATAATAGGTATTCATCTGGTATAGGTGTTTCTGATTCACGTGACTATGTCAGATAGAAAATGTTGGAAAATAATTTATCATTGTTATGTAATAGTTATTTAAGGAAAACCAAATTTTTATTATGTCATACTTACTCATGGTTCACATACTTGTTTTGTGTTTTTATCTTTTATTATCCCATCATTATTTACACGTGACACCTTCCATGGAACATGGCATGAGATAGAAGTGACATTATATTTGGATTCATCAACCTGAATATAAATAGAGGAGCATAATTATATTGTTATTTATGTCACATAAATGTATTATGGTAGATTTAAAATATGCACCATTTTTTTTCAAGTGAAGCATAACTAATTCTTTGTATTACTATTTTTGGTACATTAGTTTTTCTGCATGTTCCTTATTTTCAGAACTCAGTTTCTAGTTTATAAATAATTTTTTTTAATCAAAGTGATGGATACATGAATCATCAAATAACATATCACTAGCTACAATGTACCTAAAAATAAACATTTGAATGATGGCCAGTAAATTCATCCCACACTTCTTGGGTTCTCAGGTGTGCATACATAAGTAGTGGGTGTGTGTTTATTTTCCCTTAAGCATATTTAATATGATGTCTTGTTATAATTTTGTGAAAACCTTTGTGAATCCTTCTAGAAAACATTAATACATATTTCTTGTGGCATTAATATACTATAAATGCACTCATAAAGGGTTGATGAAGAGTAAGTAAACATATCATTATTTTATTTCTTAGTAAAATAAATAAATGAGATCATAATGATACCATATTCTCTTAACATATCAGTGAAACAAGTGTGGTCACAACATGGTGTCACGAATATGCATTAATTGAACATGTTGTGAAGTGATGATTCCAATTTATATACCGAAGGTGGACTTTTTGGGGTTAATTGGTTGGCCCCATTCACTACAATAAACATTTTATTTGATGTTGTTGATTTTTTTCCTTAATGATATTTTTATAACACAGCCAAACTATGATGCTCCATATTTTTTTTCCTCGAAAACCCTTCATTACCTAAAATTTAATCACATTGAACATCATCAAATGTTGTTCATCTACATCGGTAGCATAAACATGTGAATATGTTCATTGTACATCTACATTGGTAGAAACAACATGTTGAGAAACCTATTGTTCTGTAGGATTGGGGGAAATAGCATGTTCATAAGGTTGTTGTTCTTATTCACTAAGAGAAACAATAAGTTAAGATACCTATTGTTCCTCATGATTGAGATCACCGAAACCTGTTGAATTCATTATTTATATAATTGTTTCAACATTTAATTTAGATTACATAAATGTAGTAGTGAACAAATATTAACATGAAGTAACATAATGTATATTAAAAATAAAATAAAATATTTTTTTTGAACTATCTCTTTTCATAAAGGATGAATAGATTTTACCCCTATATCGACTATCAAAATCCATTCATTATGGTATCCTCTTACATAAAAAATATCTTCTACATTGGGACTGCTGTGAAATGATTGTGATTTCCAAATGAAAGATTCGACCTTAGTTGAATTTGCATATAACCCTTTTGTTATTTTTATTGATAATAAAACAATTGACCACTTTTAGTTTGTAGGATCTCAAATATGAAATAATTGTACTGCATGTGATTCCATTATAAACAGTTCATCTTTGTACCCTTCCTTACAAAAATTATCTTTCAAAAATCCAAATTCATCTATTTTAACAGAACACTTATTATCAACCCACGTGAATTGAAAAATTTACACTTGTAATTTTGTACAATCCAAATCACATATTTTTTTTGATGATACGAAATTATGTCATATTTGCATAAATTGTATTTCTGTCCTTAGTACCATAAACATGCATCACTTCATCCATAAGTGTAACTCTAGTATTTTTCTTTTCAATGTCTTTATCATGTTTATTTATATAGAATATATAACCATTAATTACAAAACCATTGTAACATAATACATAAACACTTATCCCTATGGTTAGAAATCAAATTCATTCTTAAATTGAATCTAAATTTTCATATCACTCCATAAAAATAAGGTCTCGAAACATTCCTATGAACTATTTATGATGTGTATTTGATATCCATTTTTCAGAAAATTATCATTTCAAATGCCTAATAATTTTATTATGGGTTTCAATATATAGGAAGACCTCCAAAATGTTATGCAATACATAAAGGTGGGAAGGCTTATGATATGCAATATTGATTATGACAACATATATCCTAGAAAATGTTTCTCCCACAATCCACAATGTGTGATGAGATTTTGGTAGACCAATGATTTCCACACCAGAAAGGCATTCAGAATATAATTAAATAGCTTCCTCAACAATATATCACTCCAAAATACAACCATATTCTTGAAATAAATTTTTAACATTCCCTTTTAAAATCATCATATAATGTTCAGTGGGGTACATAAATCTATAGTGTATAGGACCACATAATCGAATATCTCTTGCCAAGTGAATGATCAAACGAACCATCCTATCAAAGAATACTAGCATGAAGAACATTTCAAATTAACCCAACATGGAAGAAATTTCTCCTTTCGTAGTTATACATTTTTCCGGGTTTATAACTTTTCTATTAATAGGTGTGAAGAAGGAACTGAGCTTGGTAAATGAATGACGGTCATTCTTGGGAAAAACAAAATATAATTCTACAGGACTAATATTTTTCATCAAAACATGGAAGTCATTTGATTTCAACCCCATTAACATTTAATTGGCCATTGAAGAGTTATTCTTGATATTATATGAATAGCCCTCTAAAACCATTTTTTAATTCAAGAAGTTATAGAACTGATATCCCTTATGTGAGGAAAGAGTGTAAGCAGCTAGAAAAAGAAATGTTCATTTTTCACCCTTCAACAAATCCAAATAATCTCATATTCCCATGTAAACCATGTACAACCTAGAATTAATTCCATTATTTTTTTCAGGTGAATTTAGTAATGTGTTGATGACAATATCACATAATTTTTTTCAACATGCATAACATCAAGAAAATGTCTAACGTACAAAAAATTCTAGTATGGTAATTCACAAAAAAACTCAATATCTTTTTTCCAATAGGATATCATAAGGTTTTTTGAAAATGGATTACCAAAAGAATTTTCCACATATTTTACTTTGTCAAATAGTTTATCACCTATTAGTGGATATGGTACTTTATATTCTTCTTAAATTCCATTGAATGATGTCATTCAAGATTAGTACTTATGCCATTGGGGTAGAAATCTATGATGTCATAGAAACACAATTTTTTATGAATGTTTCAACCAAATTTACTATATACCTTCTTCAAAAATGGGACACTCTTGAATTCTGTTAATGTTTTCTCCTAAAAAAATTTCCATAAGCAGAAATGCCATTTATTATCCCATAAAACATAGATATCAACATACAATCTTCATTTATATAAGCATTATGCAATGCAACACCTAAATCCCACAGTAAATTAAAATCCTTGATCAATAGAGATAGATAAACATTAGTATCATTATATAGTTGTCTTGGTACTTATATAAGAATATATAACATTATATATATATTCATTTCATGCATAACTACTATGGCACATTATAATTTACAAACATAACCATCGTTGTACTATAAGTGGTTCTTTGAAAATGAAAAGAATTCAATCTATCTATAGATATTTCAAGGTGATGTTTTCTCATCCCATTTCCAAATTCAGGATACTCATTATCAATTCTATTATACTAAAGAGTTTCTTCCAAGTGAATTATCCACACATAATTATTTCAAGTATCTGCATGTCATGAAAATTTCCTAGCAGTCTCCTCACATTCATATAAGCACATAAGCATTGGAATTATTGGAAAGTACCGTACAACTTTCGTAAGACTAGATTCATCTTTCTTTTATCAAGAATCAACACAATTTGATCATTCTGTTTGTTATTATTAGTCCTTTATAAATAGTATACAGTCATTCGGGAAGGTGTTTATTATTTCAAATATCATGCCCATGCAGCGTTTCATTAGTTTGTAATTTTATGTTCTTCTTGGGAGATCATTATCTTCTTGGTAGATTTTCATTCAATAGAGACTGTAGTTCTCTAAAACTTGTTTCACACCATATGTTTCCTTATTTCAAATTATACAACTTTAGTATAGCTGAAAATGCTTTATATTTAGTGAAACCAAGATACAATGATATCTTTTCAGAGATCTTTAACTTCTCAATCAATTTTGGTAAATTATTAAGTTCATATTCAAATGCATTTCTCATTAATTCAATATGAACATAATCATCATTCACATATATAATAACATACTCAATACAATCTTCTTTATTTTCAATACATGTAATCATATTAGATGACCCATAAAATGAGGTATTATCCCAACCACTATCTACATTCACATTTTACCTATGTTTATTACAAAATTTATAAGTTTGATCTATTCTATGATAGATCAAGATTTCTTCAAACTCTTCTAGACAAATTAGTTTGGAATAAAAACAACATAAGCATGAATAATGGATTTGACAAGGCTCATATATGTGATCTTTGGAAAACATGATGAACTATTTCACCCCATCTTCATACTATTTTATCAGATGATTAGAATCAATACATTTTTTATTCATATCCTTTGTATTTGATTTGGTAATATATATATTTAACAAAATAAATATAGAAAATATATTCAAATAGACTCACCATCCAACTACATATCCGTCACAGAAGATCCAAAGAAAGTGAAACTATCCAGAAAAGACCTGAACCTATAAAATATAGACATAATATTAATGTATAGTTGGTAACCACAACCTACCAAATATAAGATATCACTTTATTATCACATCCTAAAATATCCATTATGAAATAAATTTTAAAAATAAAAATTTTCTATAATTTTTGACCAAATAAGTAGTAACACATAAAAGTGTGTTAAAACCCTATTTCTATAATTTTAATTAAATGAAAATAATAACTTGTAAAACATTTTTCATCAGCCAATACCTTCTTATCAGATCACCATTTTAAAATCATAAATTAAACTATTTCATAAACACCCATTTGTTAAATACATATTCAAAAATCAAATAGTTTTCCATATATCATACAGTTTTCTAAAAAATATTTGAAAACCAACCATTTACCTAAACTTGGAATGGTGGCCTAAAACCCCATTTAAAAAACTCACACATTCCTGGAGTTTAAATAAAAATCATTATAACTTTTCTCATTTGAGAGAAATTTTCAAACTCTTTATCAAAATATATTTAAAACACTTCAAAAGAAGGATTTCCTATTTTCATTCTTTAAATACCTATCACAATCCATTTTCAAAAAATATGAAATGAAGACCATACAATGAAGGAAGAAAGAAAAATTTCAAGCATCACTATGTCAGGTAAAAAAACATGGATAAAATTACATGAAAATTTGTTCCAAATAATAAATTAAATAGTAGGTGATATAATAAAATAAGAGAGATAAAACCTCTAAATTGTCCTAAATGGATTCTAGTTTCATGGACATCGTCACTAGGGTGTATTAATAAAAGGACATGAACATGAGATAAGAAAAATATGTCATCAATATTAAACCTATACACACCCCCATAAGTCCCATCAAACTAGGCCATCAATAATAACATCCCCACATGGGATCAAAATCTATAATGATCATACAAGAATCAATTGGGCTTAAGAGTGTATCACACCATTTATGAAAAAATTATTTTTTTAAAATATTATATGGGAATTAACCTTTCAAAACATACCTTTAATGTCGATCTATTTTATCATTTATAAAATCCGTCCCATTCGACTCTTCAGACAAATTTTTATCCAAATACCTTTGAAACTCAATTTGGAATTTACACTACCCATCAAACGACCATTAAAAAACATTCAAAGACAAAATAAGTTTCAAAATCCAATCCACATGGGAAAACACACCCTTTTTATATAATCTCTCTCATTTTGAAATCTTTAAATTTTTAAACACCCCAAAGAGTTTATATAAAAAATAACTAAAGCTAAAATTGTGTTTCTAAATATAGAACCCAATGGTGAACTCACCACATTAAAAATTAAAAAACAGTTTTCCAAAACAAAAACACTTTAAAGTTACAAAAACTCTTGGTTTGAAATCCAATTAAAACAAAAATAATTTTTAAATCATCAAGTCAGTGATTACCACAAATTTTAAAACCAAAATCACTCTTAAAAAATGAATTTAGGAATTTTCCCCAAAACTTTTCATCGGATAAAATTTCATAAAAATGGATAAAACCACTTGTAAAAAACCATTTCTCCCCCACGATCATTCATAAAAGAATATTTATAACAATGAAACAATTTTAAAACAATTATTATTTAATGATAGAGAAAATATGAAAAATAAATAAAAAGATTGGGAAAAAGGTATATAATAAAGTTAGTAAAAATAATATAATATAGAATGGATTGAGAATTACAGATCAAATCTAACCAATGTATATTAGTAAATGGAACATAATCCCTTTATTAGGTGGATGATTCATGGAATATACTAAGAGTAATATAAAATGTTTATGTAAATTTTCATGCAATAGTACATTACCATCTCATTCACCATTAAAATCTCACAAATGTCTCCCTGTTGAATGTTCCTTAAAGAACTCATTTATATTAAAAATAAATTATAAGACAAAGGAGTGATTTATCTAATAGAGGATTTATTTTTTATTTTCAAATTAAATCATCCACTAAAACATCATGATCCATGTAGCTTTTATATTCTATACAATATTAGTGCTTGAACTCTCTGGAATTATATTTTTGATTTATAGGGGGCTATCCAGCCTATGATGCAATATTTTTTCAAGAAAAATAATCCAAACACAAAAAATTATATTCATTTAATATAGGACTAATCCCTAGAGTAAATCATTGGAATATAATAGTTTTTCATAGTCTACAAAGGGTAATTAATTATTCCATTTGATATTATCATTTTAAAAATAGGGGAAGAATGGTATGTACTAATTTTTAATTGGGTGAAATTTCATTTCCATGAGGAATTTGTTCATTAAATTTAATTTAGTTTGATCACTATTTTTTTTTCAATTACATACCCCATTCAACCCAAGATCCCTGGAATCTTTCCATAGTAATTTTTTAAAAATATCCACATTAGGTGCTCTATTCTCAAAACCATGTTAGAAAAATGTTTTATACAATAAAAATAAAAATGTAAGCCTTAAAAAAATTACAAACACATCAAAAAATTATTTCAAGACACAAAGGATCTATTAAACTCAATGAAAGGTTTTCATTTAGTTATTTTTTGGTATAAAAATGAAAAAATCCATTAAAAAGTATACATAATCAACAAATGAAAACCTCATGGTGGAATTTCATCATGAAAAATAAGTGCATACACTAAAAAACCATGGTAAAAAAGAATTTTTAGAATTACATGTATCCACACATTATAAATGAAACTAGAGAAGAACAAAAAAAATGTCCTTAATGGGCATAGGAAAATTGAAAATAGTTTATTAAATCCCCTAAAAATCATGTTGAAAACAACCAAATAAAACCATATTCATATCCGAGATTCTATTACATTATAGATCTAGAGAATTCATCAGTATCATCAAACTAGTATCATGACCCAAAACATCATATGGGTGGTGCGAGTGAAAGGTAATGAATGGGAAGGGGAGGATACCCTAGCTTGGAGTGGGTTCAGTAGTAGGAGTAGCGTTCGATGGTAGCAGAGCGGTTAGTAGTGGCAGTGGTGGTGGTAGCAGTAGAGGTGGGGTTTATGGAGGTAGAGGATGGGTTTGGCGGAAGTAGTGGAGCGGTTCGATGACGGAAAAGGTGGGGTTCCATGAAAACATAAATGCGTGAGAGAGAAGACTATGTTAGGGTTATTTTTATAACACCAGGGAAGTCTTTTATCAATACTTTCCAAAAAGTTTTGATAAAGGTATTTTTTATCAGCACTAAAATAGATAGTGTTTGTAAAGACTCGTAAAATTCAAGGGAAATTTTTTCTTAATTTTCTTTGGAATTTTACAAGAACGCGGTTTCTGACGGCACCTGATTCTGAGGCCCGGAGTGCCCGGAATCAATTTCCGAAGTTTGGCTCGGGTATGTTCAGTGAACGAACGAGCGGGAATTCCTAACTTTTGATCCGGTGCTCGGAATTGAAATCCGAGGACACCGATGAACTCGCAGCGCGGATATTCACTTAAGAAGACCTTTTCCGAAGTTGCGTTTGCCTAGGAGGAGTTGTTTAATTTTCTGGATGAAATGAAGAGTAAAATAAAATTGTGTTACAATATTTATATTATATCTTTAAAGTGGTTAAAATCTTTTGTTGGAAGTTGGGTGGTTTAACCACCTAAGAGAGGATTAAGGTGAGGAGGGGCCCACCTGAGCCCCACCTTTTCAAATTCCCTAACTCCCCTCTCTCCCTCTTTAAAGCTTGATAACTTAACACTTAATTAATTACACAACTTATGTATAATTAATTAAGTGTTTTGTTTTTGAAATTTAAGTTTTTGAAATGCTTGGATTAGTAAATAAAATAAGGAGGGACCTTATTTTATTTGGATTGTTGGGTGAGGTGTGGAAGAGATTTGGAGAGAAGCTGAAGAAATCCTCCACCTTCTTCATCTCCTTCGTGGAAGAACGCGAAGAACGTCCGCCACCCACGAAGAACACCGACGATGACATCTTGATTCGTCTTCTCCGATTGCTTCCTCCTTGACTTCTTCGTCTTCTAACCGACGTCAACGAAACGATGACCGCTTCCCATGACTATGTCAATGTGCGACTATCGAGGTAGGGGTTTACTTCAATATGATTATCACTTTCCATGTTTTTCCCTTCTAAATCTATTGTGGGATTGGGAAAAATGTTTGATGAGGATTGTAGGGAATTTTATTTAATTTATGTGTGAATCGTTTGAAACAAGGTTCAATTTTTAATTAATTAAAAATTGTGCCATTTGGGTGTTGGTTATTTCTGATTGTTAGCATCTAATGCGGAGGGTGCGGGCCGAACGAACACGGCCCGACAACCCTCCGTAATTTTGTTTTTGGTGCGTGGATTTGACAGTGATGAGGAATCGAATCCGTAATGGGAAAAATGAGGTATCCGTTCCGAAGATCTCGATCCGAGAAAATCGCCGGCGAAGACCGCAAGTGGAACGGACCACCGGAGTGCGTCCGGTGGTCCGCGGAAGACGGCGGCCGCGCGCCGCTCCAGCGTGGTGGCGCTGGTGACCCGCGGCGGAGGCGCGCCGCCGGAGTAACCCACCGCGGCTAAGCCGCGGTGGTCAACAGTCGGCCGACAAAGCCGGCCGCGACGGTCCAAGGGAGGGACCATTTAGGGTCCCGCATTTCGTTTTTCGGCCGGCCAAACGGCCAGCCGTTTCCAGGAATTCCGGGGGATTAAACCCCCGGATGAAGGCGGAGCGGGCCCCCCACGTGGGGGGGGGGGGGGGGGGGCGTTGTTTTGCAATGCACGGGGGGCTGCGCCCCCCCGTTTCCTCGACCAGCGCTCGGCCAACCGGCCGAGCTGAGCGGCTGGGCCGCGCCGCCGGCCGGGCCGGGTCCAGCGAACCGGGTCGGACCGACCCGGTTCGGGTCGACCCGATTCGGGTCGGACCAGGGGGGGTCGGGCCGGGTCGGACCGGGCCTAGACCCCAGGTTTCGGACGGGTTTCGGTCTTTCGGCCATAACATGAGCCAAGGACCCCCGAATGACGAACCGTCTGTGGCAGCACGATCCTTGGATCGAGACGGTCGTTTCGGTATATTACACTTAGAGTTTCGGAATACTTTGAGTTCGGCCGGGTTGGTTCGTTCACGAAACCAACCGGGCCTTCGGAGCGGAAACACTCTTATCTTGAGCTAAGGACGTCCGATTGACGTGTCGTCAGCTTTGTTGTGTTCCTCTTAGTGAGACAGATCTTTTGGCATACTCCGCCCGAGGTTTAGACGCAGGTGGAGTACGGTCGGGTTGGTTTTGCCTTAGAAACCAACCGGGCCCCTGGGACGAAAAAGCCAATAACTCTCAGACCGGGCGTCCGACCGACGCGCCGTCTGTTGCGTTGAGTTCCTGTTGACGATTAGGAACTTTTGGATACATCAACTCTGGACTTCGTGACAGTTGATGTATCAGCCTCTCGGCTCGTGGAGCGGACCCTCCGAATGAGCTTGCTGTGTGCGGGAACCCTAGTGTTGGCTGCGACTGTTACTGTGACTACTACTGCTACTGCTACTGCTACTGTGACTGCGACGACGACAGTACAGAGATCCTGTGTGGATTCGACGACGACGACTACAGCACTCAGCGATCCTATGTGGATCAGTGCTACAGGTCCTGTGTGGGCCCGATCCTGTGTGGGTCCGATCCTATGTGGGTCTTTGCGCTCAGCGGTCCTGTGTGAACCAGCGCCTACAGGTCCTATGTGGGCCCGATCCTGTGTGAGTCTTTTGCGGGGGTTAGTTACCTATCGATCCTTCATGGGTCCGACGACTTAGATGGATCAGAGATCATCTTTATCGTCCTTTGAAGAAGTATACCTGTGTGAGCTGAATCCTGTTGCTTTCCTGTGTGGATTGAGTTGTGCTATCCTATGTGGATTTCGTTTTGCTTTCCTGTGTGGAATACGTTTACTTTCCTGTGTGGACTGAGTTGTACTTGGGCTCGGAGGATGGAGCATGTTGGAATTGATGGCTTAGGTATATGTATGGGCATATACCTAAAGCAGTGTCAGTTGTTAATTTGTGTTTGTATCTTCCTTTGTGGATTATCCTTTGTGGATTTTGTGAGACCTTCGAGGGTCTCGGGGTCCCTACTGAGTAGCTTATACTCACCCCTGCACGGGCTATGCCCGTACTACGTTGTGTTGGTTGCAGACGACGGACATCGTTGATCTTGGCTGAGGCTTGCAGAGCAGGACGGTACCTGGAGGTGGACCACTGGGCAGGACGTGTTCGGAGCAGACGACGGGACCCGTGGAGCAGTGGAGCTATCTGTACCCACCCTTCAGGTGGGATCTCCAGTGGACAGCTCGGTGTAGCGGCTTTTACTTACAGTTGCTATTTTCCCTTTTGAGTTTTACTTTACTTTCAATTTGGGTTTGTATCACTACTGGAATTTAGCTTTTTCCCAACGGCAGTATACCAACGGTTTACTTAAACCGTTGGGATAGTGATTCTTTGCCGGCAAAGAGAATTTCAGCAGAACTTTCCCCAACGGTTCACTGGAACCGTTGGGAAAAGGAGACCTTTCCCAACGGTTCAATGGAACCGTTGGGAAAAGGCAATCAAACTCACACATTCCCAACGGTTCCTGTAAACCGTTGGGAAATGTGTGCCTTTGCCAATGGTTTTTATAAACCGTTGGCAAAGGTTTCCCCCAAATTGCAGGCCGCGATCTCCTCTCCCCATTCGGACAGAGCCCTAATCTATTCACTCCGCTGCTCTCCCGAACCCCATCTCACTCCACTGCTCTCGCGAATCCGAACACCAGTACCCCCATCCCAACAGGTACACCCCATACGAATAGGTAAAATTTGATCTCAACCATATTGTTGTAGTTTTTTTAATGAATATATTTTTTCCAGGTGTTGGTAGTTTAATTGATTATCCAGGTGTTGGTGATTTTTAATGTTTTTGTATTCTATGTTTGGAAGGAGAGTGTTCAAAACATGTAAATCAGACCAATTTGATATTACTCATGAAATCAATTTGATAATGGATTGTGAGATTTTTTAATGTTTTTGTATTCTGTTAATGTTTTTTGTATTCTATGTTTGGAAGGAGGTGTTGGTGATTTTTAATTATTTTCCAATGGTCGAGCATCATGTGAGTTTTTTTATATGTTTGGATAATGGATTGTGGGAATTATGGATTGTGTTCAAACCAATTTGATATGTTTTGGATAATCGATTGTGGGGGTAGGGGCTGTCCACGGGGGTGGGTGGGTGTCCACGGGGGTGGGCGGGGGTGTCCACGGGGGTGGGAAAGGCTGTCCACGGGGTGGGCGGTGCTGTCTAGGGGGTGTGGGCTGTCCTGGGGGTCTGGGTGGGGTGTCATGGTGGGGGAGGGGTGTGTGGGGTGTCCACGGGAGTGGTATGTCTAGGTGGTGGTGGTGGGGTTGCAGGGGAGGGGGGTGTGGGCAGTTTGGGAGGGTGGGCGGGGCTATCCAGGGGGGTACGGTGGTGGGCGGGCTGTCCACAAGGGTGGACGGGCTGTCCACGGGGGTGGTCGGGCTGTCAAGGAGGCGTGGGCGGGCTGTCCAGGGGGGGTGGGTGGGCTGGCAACAGGGGGTAGGGGTGTCCAGAGGGTGGGCGGGCTATCCAAGGGGGTGGGGGGCTGTCCATAGGGAGAAGGGGTGTCGAGGGGGGTGGGTGGGCTGTCCACGGGGGTGGTTGGGCTGTCTAGGGGGTAGGGGGGCGTCCACGGGGGTGGGTGGGTTGTCCACGGGGGTGGGCGGGGCTGTCCACGGGGGTGGGAAAGGCTGTCCACGGGGGTGGGCGAGGCTGTCCAGGGGGTGTGGGCTGTTCTGGGGGTCTGAGTGGGGTGTCCTGGTGGGGGATGGGTGTGTGGGGTGTCCAGGGGGGTTGGTATGTCTAGGTGGTGGTGGTGGGGTTGCAGGGGAGGGGGGTGTGGGTTGTTTGGGAGGGTGGGCGGGGCTATCCCGGGGGGGGGGGGTAAGGGGTGTCTAGGGGGTACGGGGGTGGGCGGGCTGTCCACAAGGGTGGACGGGCTGTCCACGGGGGTGGCCGGGCTGTCAAGGAGGGGTGGGCGGGCTGTCCAGGGGGGGTGGGTGGGCTGGCCATAGGGGGTAGGGGTGTCCAGGGGGGTAGGCGGGCTATCCAAGGGGGTGGGGGGGCTGTCCATAGGGAGAAGGGGTGTCGAGGGGGGTGGGTGGGCTGTCCACGGGGGTGGTTGGGCTGTCTATGGGGTAGGGGGTGTCCACGGGGGTGGGTTGTCCATGGGGGTGGGCGGGGCTGTCCACGAGGGTGGGAAAGGCTATCCACGGGGGTGGGCGGGGCTGTTCAGGGGGCTGTCCAGGGGGTGTGGGATGATCATACATAATGAAGCCTTACAGGATGTGAGATGATTATATCTATGAAATCTACTCAGGTACCTGGTGAGGAAGTGCATATTAATTCAAAAAGGTAAATCGCATATGAGGATACCCTACTAATATGGTTATGGGATGAGGCATGCTCTAATGTGATAACACATTAAGTTCTTGTTGGTTTTACATTTTTTCAATAACACATTAGTATGTTTTTTTCACATGTGTAGTTGATACAATGATTATTTTCTTCCTTTGTCATTTACTTAAATGTATTTTCTATTAAAGTTCAATCCTATTGAATTGTTTATGACAAAATGACTTATATGAATTCTTTTTTACAGGAAATGCTGCCGATTGACGTGCCGTCTGTGCCTACACGTCACGAATAATAATTAGAATGTTCCACGGTGGTTTCAGCTCAATCCGAGGCCGTCCGCTATGAATTTGACCATTGGACGCCCGTTCTGACCGTTTATGACACCCGAACTGCGTTCTCGGTCACCGCGGGCACAGGGCACGTCCGATTGACGTGCCGTCTGCTCGACCACTTAAGAAATCACTCACCCGTATTTTTCGTCTGATTTCAGGACATTCCGACATCGTTCGGCCCGTTTGGACCCCCCTCACGCGTGTTTACGAAGAGCGCGCATCACTTAAAACACGAATATTGAGCCGTACCGCGCAAACCGCACGTCCGATTGATGTTCCATCTGCGCGTACATGTTACGAATAATAATTAGAATGTTGCACGGTGGTTTCAGCTCAATCCGAGGCCGTCCGCTATGAATTTGACCGTTTGACGCCCGTTCTGGCCGTTTATGACACCCGAACTACGTTGTCGGTCACCGCGGGCACAGGGCACGTCCGATTGACGTGCCGTCTGCTCGACCACTTCAGAAATAACTCACCCGTATTTGTCGTCTGATTTCAGGCCATTCTGACATCGTTCGGCCCATTTGGACCCCCCTCACGCGCATTTACGAAGCGCGCGCATCACTTAAAACACGAATATTGAGCCGTACCGCGCAAACCGGATATCCGATTGATGTGCCGTCTGTGCCTACACGTCACGAATAATAATTAGAATGTTCCACGGTGGTTTCAGCTCAATCTGAGGCCGTCTGCTATGAATTTGACCGTTGGACGCCCGTTCTGGCCGTTTATGACACCAGAACTGCGTTGTCGGTCACCGCGGGCACACGGCACGTCTGATTGACGTGCTGTCTACTCGACCACTTCATAAATCAGTCACCCGTATTTTTCGTCTGATTTCAGGCCATTCCGACATCGTTCGGCCCGTTTGGACCCCCCTCACGCGCGTTTACGAAGTGCGCGCATCACTTAAAACATGAATATTGAGCCGTACCGCGCAAACCGCACGTCCGATTGACGTGCGGTCTGCGCGTACACGTTACTAATAATAATTAGAATGTTGCACGGTGGTTTCAGCTCAATCCGAGGCCGTCCACTATGAATTTGACCGTTTGACGCCCGTTCTGGCCGTTTATGACACCCGAACTGCGTTGTCGGTCACCGCGGGCACAGGGCACGTCCGTTTGACGTGCCGTCTGCTCGACCACTTCAGAAATAACTCACCCGTATTTGTCGTCTTATTTCAGGCCATTCCGACATCGTTCGGCCCGTTTGGACCCCCCTCACGCGCATTTACGAAGCGCGCGCATCACTTAAAACACGAATATTGAGCCGTACCGCGCAAACCGCACGTCCGATTGACGTGCCGTCTGCGCGTACACGTTACGAATAATAATTAGAATGTTGAACGGTGGTTTCAGCTCAATCCGAGGCCGTCCGCTATGAATTTGACCGTTTGACGCCCGTTCTGGCCGTTTATGACACCCGAACTGCGTTGTCGGTCACCGCGGGCACAGGGCACGTCCGATTGACGTGCCGTCTGCTCGACCACTTCAGAAATAACTCACCCGTATTTGTCGTCTGATTTCAGGCCATTCCGACATCGTTCGGCCCATTTGGACCCCCCTCACGCGCATTTACGAAGCGCGCGCATCACTTAAAACACGAATATTGAGCCGTACCGCACAAACCGCACGTCCGATTGACGTGCCGTCTGTGCCTACACGTCACAAATAATAATTAGAATGTTTCACGGTGGTTTCAGCTCAATCCGAGGCCGTCCGCTATGAATTTGACCGTTGGACGCCCGTTCTGGCCGTTTATGACACCAGAACTGCGTTGTCGGTCACCGCGGGCACAGGGCACGTCCGATTGACGTGCCGTCTACTCGACCACTTCAGAAATCACTCACCCGTATTTGTCGTCTGATTTCAGGCCATTCCGACATCGTTCGGCCCATTTGGACCCCCCTCACGCGCGTTTACGAAGAGCGCACATCACTTAAAACACGAATATTGAGCCGTACCGCGCAAACCGCACGTCCGATTGATGTGCCGTCTGCGCGTACACGTTACGAATAATAATTATAATGTTGCACGGTGGTTTCAGCTTAATCCGAGGCCGTCCGCTATGAATTTGACCGTTTGACGCCCGTTCTGGCCGTTTATGACACCCGAACTGCGTTGTCGGTCACCGCGGGCACAGGGCATGCCCGATTGATGTGCCGTCTGCTCGAACACTTCAGAAATAACTCACCCGTATTTGTCATCTGATTTCAGGCCATTCCGACATCGTTTGGCCCGTTTGGACCCCCCTCACGCGCGTTTACGAAGCGCACACATCACTTAAAACACGAATATTGAGCCGTACCGCGCAAACCGCACGTCCGATTGACGTGCGGTCTGCGCGTACACGTTACTAATAATAATTAGAATGTTGCACGGTGGTTTCAGCTCAATCCGAGGCCGTCCGCTATGAATTTGACCGTTTGACGCCCGTTCTTGCCATTTATGACACCCGAACTGCGTTGTCGGTCACCGCGGGCACAGGGCACGTCCGTTTGACGTTTCGTCTGCTCGAACACTTCAGAAATAACTCACCCGTATTTGTCGTCTTATTTCAGGACATTCCGACATCGTTCGGCCCGTTTGGACCCCCCTCACGCGCATTTACGAAGCGCGCGCATCACTTAAAACACGAATATTGAGCCGTACCGCGCAAACCGCACGTCCGATTGACGTGCCGTCTGTGCCTATATGTCACGAATAATAATTAGAATTTTCCAAGGTGGTTTCAGCTCAATCCGAGGCCGTCCGCTATGAATTTGACCGTTGGACGCTCGTTCTGGCCGTTTATGACACCAGAACTGCGTTGTCGGTCACCGCGGGCACACGGCACGTCCGATTGACGTGCCGTCTGCTCGACCACTTCAGAAATCACTCACCCGTATTTTTCGTCTGATTTCAGGCCATTCCGACATCGTTCGTCCCGTTTGGACCCCCCTCACGCGCGTTTACGAAGTGCGCGCATCACTTAAAACACGAATATTGAGCCGTACCGCGCAAACCGCACGTCCGATTGACGTGCCGTCTGTGCCTACACGTCACGAATAATAATTAGAATGTTCCACGGTGGTTTCAGCTCAATCCGAGTCCGTATGCTATGAATTTGACCGTTTGACGCCCGTTTGGCTGTTTATGACACCCGAACTGCGTTGTCGGTCACCGCGGGCACAGGGCACGTCCGATTGACGTGCCGTCTACTCGACCACTTCAAAAATCACTCACCCGTATTTGTCGTCTGATTTCAGGCCATTCCGACATCGTTCTGCCCGTTTGGACCCCCCTCACGCGCGTTTACGTAGCGCGCGCATCACTTAAAACACGAATATTGAGCCGTACCGCGCAAACCGCACGTCCGATTGACGTGCCGTCTGTGCCTACACGTCACGAATAATAATTAGAATGTTCCACGGTGGTTTCAGCTCAATCCGAGGTCGTCCTCTATGAATTTGACCGTTGGATGCCCGTTCTGGCCGTTTATGACACCAGAACTACGTTGTCGGTCCCCGCGGGCACATGGCACGTCCGATTGACGTGCCGTCTACTCGAACACTTCAGAAATCAGTCACCCGTATTTTTCGTCTGATTTCATGCCATTCCGACATCGTTCGGCCCGTTTGGACCCCCCTCACGCGCGTTTACGAAGCGCGCGCATCACTTAAAACACGAATATTGAGCCGTACGGTGCACACCGCACGTCCGATTAATGTGCCGTCTACGCGTACACGTCACGAATAATAATTAGAATGTTCCACGGTGGTTTAAGCTCAATCCGAGTCCGTCCGATATGAATTTGACCGTTGGACGCCCGTTCTGGCCGTTTATGACACCAGAACTGCGTTGTCTGTCACCGCGGGCACACGGCACATCCGATTGACGTGTCGTCTGCTCGACCACTTCAGAAATCACTCACCCGTATTTTTCGTCTGATTTCAGGCCATTCCGACATCGTTAGGCCGGTTTGGACCCCCCTCACGCGCGTTTACGAAGCGCGCACATCACTTAAAACACGAATATTGAGCCGTACCGCGCAAACCGCACGTCCGATTGACGTGCCGTCTGCGCGTACACGTCAGAAATAATAATTATAATGTTGCACGGTGGTTTCAGCTCAATCCGAGGTCGTCCGCTATGAATTTGACTGTTTGACGCCCGTTTTGGCCGTTTATGACACCCGAACTGCGTTGTCGGTCACCGCGGGCACACGGCACGTCCGATTGACGTGCCGTCTACTCGACCAATTCAGAAATCAGTCACCCGTATTTTTCGTCTGATTTCAGGCCATTCCGACATCGTTCGGCCCGTTTGGACCCCCCTCACGCGCGTTTACGAAGCGCGCGCATCACTTAAAACACGAATATTGAGTCGTACTGCGCACACCGCACGTTCGATTAACGTGCTGTCTGCGCGTACACGTCACGAATAATAATTAGAATGTTACACGGTGGTTTCAGCTCAATCCGAGTCCGTCCGCTATGAATTTGACCGTTGGACGCCCGTTCTGGCCGTTTATGACACCAGAACTGCGTTGTCTGTCACCGCGGGCACACGGCACGTCCGATTGACGTGCCGTCTGCTCGACCACTTCAGAAATAACTCACCCGTATTTTTCATCTGATTTCAGGCTATTCCGACATCGTTCGGCCCGTTTGGACCCCCCTCACGCGCGTTTACGAAGCGCGCACATCACTTAAAACACGAATATTGAGCCGTACCGCGCAAACCGCACGTCCGATTGACGTGCCGTCTGTGCGTACACGTCACAAATAATAATTAGAATGTTCCACGGTGGTTTCAGCTCAATCCGAGGTAGTCCGCTATGAATTTGACCGTTGGACGCCCGTTCTGGCTGTTTATGACACCCGAACTGCGTTCTCGGTCACCGCGGGCACAGGGCACGTCTGATTGACGTACCGTCTACTCGACCACTTCAGAAATCACTCACCCATATTTGTCGTCTGATTTCAGGCCATTCCGACATCGTTCGGCCCGTTTGGACCCCCCTCACGCGCGTTTACGAAGCGCGCGCATCACTTAAAACACGAATATTGAGCCGTACCGCGCAAACCGCACATCCGATTGACGTTTCGTCTGCGCGTACACATCACGAATAATAATTAGAATGTTGCACGGTGGTTTCAAGTCAAAAGGACGTTATTTTAAGTGAAAAGCATCAAATGACATACGGAAAACCGACCAAACACATTCCGAATCTGTTGATAATTTATCTCAACAATCCATGGGTCATATGTGACGTGTACGAGCCAACCCGGGATGAATCCGAGTCGCGGTGTGGCCGGGATAAGTCTAAATGGCTCTCTTTTGTTTAAAATGGACACCATTTTAAGTACATACGGAAAAACGACCAAACGGATTCGGTTTCCGTTGAAACTTTAGGAGAACGATCCATGGGTCATATGTGACGTGTACGAATCAACCCCGCCACAATCGGAGACGCGGTGTGGCCGACACCACTCAAAGTGTCGGTCTTTTGTTTCAAAAAGACGTCATTTTAAGTGAAAAGCATCAAGTGACATACGAAAAACCGACCAAAGGCATTCTGACTGTGTCGATACTTTATCACAAGGATCCATGGGTCGTATGTGACGTGTACGAGTCAATCCCGCCTCAATCCGAGGAGCGGTGTGGCCGACACCGTTCTAACCGTGTCTCTTTTGTTTAAAATGGACAGGATTATAAGTGAAAAGAACAACTGGCATACGGAAAACCGACCAAACGCATTCCGAATTTGTTGATAATTTATCCCAACGATCCATGGGTCATATGTGACATGTACGAGCTGACCCGGGATGAATCCAAGTCATGGTGTGGCCGAGATCAGTCTAAGTGGCTCTCTTTTGTTTAAAACGGACACTATTTTAAGTACATACAGAAAACCGACGAAACGGATTTGGTTTCCGTTGAAACTTTAGGAGAACGATCCATGGGTCATATGTGACGTGTACGAATCAACCCCGCCTCAATTGGAGACGCGGTGTGGCCGACACCACTCAAAGTGTCTGTCTTTTGTTTCAAAGGGACATCATTTTAAGTGAAAAGCATCAAGTGACATACGGAAAACGGAGCAAATGCATTCATATTGTGTCCATACTTTAGGAAAAGGATCCACGGGTCGTATGTGACGTGTACGAGTCAATCCCGCCTCAATCTGAGGAGCGGTGTGGCCGACACTGCTCCAACTGTGTCTCTTTTGCTTAAAATGGACAACAATTTAAGTACATACGGAAAACCGACCAAACGCATTCGGTTTCCATTGAAACTTTAGGAGAACGATCCATATGTCATATGTTACGTGTACGAGTCAACACTGCCTCAATCTGAGGCGCGGTGTGGCCAGAACCACTCAAAGTGTCTGCCTTTTGTTTCAAAAGTACGTCATTTTAATTGAAAAACATCAACTAGCATACGGAAAACTGACCAAACGCATTCGGATTGTGTCGATACATTAGCACAACGATCCATGGGTCATATGTGACGTGTATGAGTCAACCCCGCCTCAATCTGAGGCACGTTGTGGACGGTAGCACTCCAGGTGTATGTATTATGTTTAAAACGGACATTACTTTAGGTAAAAATATATGGTATACAAAAAACAGATCAAATTATGAATTGACTTCCAGATTCCACATATAATTGTCATCTACATTTTAAATTGAAATCTAAATGAATTATGTATGTTTATAATTACGTTATCAATTCTAATTTAATTATGGATGTGTATAGTTCTACAATTATATGTTAAACGTGTATGAATTTGTTCTCTATATGTAAGGTTAGTTGGTTACTGCAGGTACAATAATTATATATGTATGTGTTAGTTTATTGCAGGTAGAATAATTGGATTGAAAAATGAGAGGGAACCCACAAAACCAGATGTGGTGCTGGTCAAATTGGAGACCTGGTTGGGAGCTGCTGGGCAAATTGGGGAGCTGCTGGGTGATTTGCCCAGTAGAGGCTATGCCAACGGTTCAGAACCGTTGGCATAGAAATTGGAGATTAGTTTTACCAACGGTTCATCAAACCGTTGGTAAAACACTTTTCCCAACGGTTTGGAACCGTTGGGAAAGAGTAGATGTGGGGTTTTTGCCAACAGTTTACCAAACCGTTGGGAAAAACATGAAGCCCCTGTGCCAACGGTTTTAAACCGTTGGCAAACCTTTTTCCCACCTATCTCCACCCTATGCCAACGGTTTGCTGCAAACCGTTGGGAAATGTTTTTCCCAACGGCTTACTTACCTACGGTTGGCAGAACCGTTGGTATATGTTATACCAACGGTTTCCCAACCTTTCCCAACATTTCTCAACCGTTGGTAAATATATTATTTCCAGTAGTGTATACTGGCCCATTTACTTTTCCGCACTTTCAGTTGTACTCTATTTTTACTTAGTGTTTACTTTCCGCTTGCTTACTCTGTGGTGTTTGTTTACTTTACAAAGGCAATGCCTTCCCTTTTTACAGGGATTTACGCCTTGGTGCTAGTCGCCAGCCCCTGGCCTATGGGAGGAGGGCTTGCGGTAGTCACGGCACGGACCCCGAGGGCGGGTCGTGACAAATTGGTATCAGAGGAATTTAGTTCTACCGCGAACTCTGATCTTTTCTATGTGAAGCAATAATGTTTAGCGTATTGAGTGTGGTTATCAGTCCAGGGAGTCCAGTGTTGGTGCGGTGGCCGACGTATCCGTACACCAGGACCCTGACTTCTGATTTCCGACTTAATGCACGAAAACATTGATTACATGTGTGTTTCAAAGTTTTCTTTGTGATTACTTATATCAGCTCACCAGGTATACTGTTCTGACCATGGCGCACCTGTTTCCTTTTCAGGATGGCCCCACGATGGCAGCCAGCTAGGGTTCCGAGAGTCGAGTGTGACGACAGCCCACCGAGCGACGAGACTTCGGTGCAGGGCCCTTTGTCAGCAGTGGCACCGGCGGTAGCTTTACCCGCCGAGCCCCCGATGCTTCCAGCACCATCCGCTGACGATGCACGTCGCCTCAGCGCACTGCATGAGTTTCAGCGCCAGCGACCGCCTAGGTTTCGCGGGGAGACAGATCCCCAGGCAGCCGAAGACTGGCTGGAGGCAGTGGTACGTGTGTTTAGGCTAGTGAGGACACCAACAGACCTCATGGTGATCCTCACTGCGAGCCTACTACACGCAGCAGCAGGACGATGGTGGAGCTTGATGCTCCAGGTGCACGATGAGGCATCTCTACTTTGGACGGACTTTGAGAGCCTCTTCCGCTCAGAGTTCGTCCCAGCCACCCTTCGTGCGGTGCGTATCCAGGAGCTTCTTCAGCTGCGGCAGGGCAGCATGATGGTCGCTCAGTACTCGGAGAGATTTACTAATCTCTCGCGCTACTCGACCGACATGGTATGGGACCCATTCTTCCGGGCCCGGACCTTCGAGCAGGGTTTGAGACACGAGATCAGGGCATCGCTGATCTCCCTCAGCATACCGACTCAGACAGGAGTACTGGAGCGGGCCCTTCTGATCGAGAGCTTCCTTGCTGAGTCTACACCAGCGCATCGACCCACCGCAGGGCGGCACATGGCAGAGTCATCTGCAGCAGGCAGTCGACGGATGAATCAGGGGTCCAGACAGACCAGACCTTCGGGCAGACGACCTCAGGGCACTGGCTCAGCAGTGCGGGGCACACAGCGCGAAGCCAGTCTTTCGAGAGGCAGACAGTGCTACTCGTGCGGCGGGCAGGGCCACATGGCTCGTGACTGCCCGACCCACCGTGCTGAGGAGCAGAAGTCAGTTGAGGGACCATCGAGGCAGAGGAAGAGGGTCAACCGTGGCGGTCCGCAGGGAGGAGGAGGACGAGGCCGAGGAGCTGGTCGAGCAGCAGGTGGTGGGCGACGCTTTGAGGCTCTGCCACCACCACCACCAGAAGGTCCACCCCAACCACATGGAGCTGGCGGCCAGAGACAGGCACAGCTCCAGGAAGCAGAGGCCTATGACCACGGCGCACCCGAGATGATTCGAGGTACTATCTGTGTCTATTCCACCATTGCTGCAGTTCTTATAGACACAGGAGCGAGTCACTCTTTCATAGCCGCTGCCCTTGTTCGGAGCTCGGAGATTCCGACAGAGCCGTTGGCTCGATCCTTATGGCTAGAGTCTCCTACGGGAGCAGACTCGACGATTACGCACTGGTGCCGGCAGTGTGAGCTTACTCTAGGAGGCGAGAGCTTTGGCTGAGATCTTCTTGTAGCAGCGTCAAGGCCTTACGACGTCATCTTGGGCATGGATTGGCTATCTACGGTCCATGCATAGATTGACTGTTTTAGGCGCAAGGTGCGATGTGTACGCACCGACGAGAGTAGGTTCACCTTCACTGGTGAGAAGGGAGCCTTAGCAGCATAGGATGGACTTCCTCGGAGGAGAGGACATCCCATTACTCATCAGTTAGCTAGCCTCATCCTTGGAGAAGTTGACGTGCAGAGTCCTGGTTTTCCTGTAGTGGTGGATCAATTTGCGGACGTTTTTCCTGACGACGTTCCAGGGCTACCTCCTCGTAGAGAGGTAGACTTTTATATTGCCTTGTACCCCGGGACAGCCCCGATATCCACTCCAGCATATTGGATGGCCCCCGCCGAGCTTCGAGAGCTACGGGTACAGTTGGAGGACTTGCAGGGCAAGGGGTTCATCAAACCCAGTGTTTCACCCTGGGCTTCCCCGATATTGTTCGCCAAGAAGGCGGACGGGAGATTGCGACTTTGTGTTGACTATCGTCGCCTGAACCAGGTGACAGTGAGGAATAAGTATCTGCTACCGAGGATTGATGACCTCTTTGATCATCTCAAGGGAGCACGGTGGTTCTCGAAGATAGACCTCAGGTCGGGCTATCATCAGCTCAGAGTCAGAGACGAGGATGTGCAGAAGACGGCCTTCAGATGTCGGTATGGTCATTATGAGTTCTTGGTTATGCCTTTCGGCGTAACCAATGCTCCATTAGTGTTCATTTCCCTCATGAACAGGATCTTTCAGCCATACCTTGATCGGTTTGTCGTAGTCTTCATCGACGACATTCTGATTTACTCTACGACTGAGGAGGAGCATGCCTATCACTTGCGAGTTGTACTAGACACACTCCGAGAGCACCGGCTTTATGGTAAGCTCTCGAAGTTCCAGTTCTGGATATGTGAGGTCCACTTCTTGGGACACGTTATCTCTGAGGCGGGAGTTGCAGTGGATCCTGCGAAGATCGAGGCTGTGTTAGCATGGGAGCTACCCAGGAGCGTGACTGAGGTTCAGAGTTTCATGGGACTAGCTGGATACTATCGGAGATTCGTGCTAGACTTCTCTAGAGTTGCGGCACCACTCAAAGCTTTGACGAAGAAGGGGAAACCCTTCGTGTGGTCAGACAGATGTCAGCAGAGCTTCCAGGAGCTGAGACAGAGATTGACCAGCGCACCTATCTTGAGGTTGCCTGAGGAGGGAGTAGGGTAAGTAGTCTACTGCGATGCATCAGGGACTAGACTCGGATGTGTTCTGATGCAGGAGCGGGAAGTGATCGCCTATGGATCACGTCAATTGAGGCCGGATGAGCAGAACTACGCTACCCATGACCTGGAGTTAGCAGCAGTGGTCTTCTCTCTAAAGACATGGAGACACTATCTGATGGGCGAGCACTTTACAGTTTTTTACGATCATCAGAGTCTCAGGTATATCTTCTCGCAGAAGGACCTGAACCTGAGACAGCGGCGATGGCTCGAGTTCCTCCAGGACTATGACTTTGAGATAGTCTATACTCCTGGGAAGGGGAACGTAGCAGCCGATGCCCTTAGTAGGAGGACGGGCATTCAGCTACTTGAGGAGGCGACAGAGAAGCTAGCCTCTTTGCAGATATCCTTCGTGGATAGAGATGGAGCAACCTTCCTCCAGTCTCTCACAGTCACCCCTCCACTACTACAGTGGGTCAGAGAGGCACAGCGTGAGGACGCTGACTGTGAGACACAGTGTGCACAGATATCCTCGGGACAGGCACCTGATGGTTTCTCCCTTGGAGAAGAGCACGACATCCTTTTCAGAGGACGTACCATGGTACCAGTCGCTTTGCGAGAGGAAGTGCTGAGAGAGTTTCACACTTCTCCTTTGGCGGTACATCCTGGAGTGGCGAAGATGTACCAGGACCTCAGACGACATCACTGGTGGCCAGGCATGAAGAAGGCAGTAGCAGAGTTCGTTTCTCGATGCCTCACCTGCCAGCAGGTGAAGGCGGAGCATCAGGTACCAGCAGGCTTGGTACAACCCTTGGAGGTTCCGGAGTGGAAGTGGGATGGTATATCTATGGACTTCGTGACTGGACTTCCACGCACTTCCAGAGGTCACGACTCCATCTGGGTGATTGTTGACCGACTCACCAAGTCGGCGCACTTCTTACCCATTAGAGAGAAGGGCTCAGTGGAGAGCTTGGGACGTCTCTACGTTCAGGAGATCGTGCGGCTCCACGGCGTGCCATCATCTATCGTCTCCGATCGAGATGCTCTCTTTACTTCCCGACTTTGGAAGGGGTTTCAGGAGGCGTTCGGGACGCAGCTACGTCTGAGCACAGCCTTTCACCCTCAGACGGATGGTCAGATGGAGAGGACCATTCAGACTCTCGAGGACATGCTCCGTGCATGTGTCCTTGACTTTGGTCGTAGCTGGGAGGACCACCTACCCTTGGTGGAGTTTGCGTACAACAACAGCTACCACTCCACCATCGGGATGGCACCGTATGAGGCGTTGTACGAACGACCTTGTAGATCTCCTTTGTGCTGGACAGACCCTGGGGAGTCAGCACTGGTGGGACCGGAGATGGTCCAGGCCACGACAGAGAAGGTCCAGGTCATCCAGGAGCGGATGAGGACAGTTCAGAGCCGGCAGAAGTCATACGCTGACAGGAGGCGAAGGCCACTAGAGTTCGAGGATGGTGACCACGTCTTCTTGCGGGTCTCACCTCGACGTGGTATTCAGAGATTTGGCCGAGGCGGCAAGTTATCTCCGCGCTTCATCGGACCCTTCCAGGTCCTCAGCAGGATTGGTGAGGTGGCTTATCGCCTGGCTCTACCACCTCAGTTGCACCGGGTGCACGACGTCTTCCACGTGTCTCAGCTGAGGAGATACGTGCACGACCCGACGCACATCATTGACCATGGGGAGCTTGACGTTGACGATGGGGAGACTTTTACGGAGGTCCCGGTGGAGATAGAGGATCGACAGGAGCGGGTCCTATGTGGGCAATCGATTCCTCTTGCGCGCATAAGATGGCAGCACGAGAACCTCCAGGAGAGCACATGGGAGCGTGAGGCTCAGATGCGTGCTCAGTACCCTCATTTGTTTCCCTAGTTTTTGATGTATCTTTACGGGGACGTAAAGCCCTGAGGTGGGAGTAATGTAAAAACCCTTAAAATTCAAGGGAAATTTTTTCTTAATTTTCTTTGGAATTTTATAAGAATGCGGTTTTTTACGGCACCTGATTCCGAGGCCCGGAGTGCCCGGAATCAATTTCCAAAGTTTGGCTTGGGTACGTTCAGTGAACGAACGAGCGGGAATTCCTAACTTTTGATCCGGTGCTCGGAATTGAAATCCGAGGACACCGATGAACTCACAGCACCGATATTCGCTTAAGAAGACCTTTTCCGAAGTTGCGGTTTCCTAGGAGGAGTTGTTTAATTTTCTGGATGAAATGAAGAGTAAAATAAAATTGTGTTACAATATTTATTTTATATCTTTAAAGTGGTTAAAATATTTTGTTGGAAGTTGGGTGGTTTAACCACCTAAGAGAGGATTAAGGTGAGGAGGGGCCCACCCGAGCCCCACCTTTTCAAATTCCCTAACTCCCCTCTCTCCCTCTTTAAAGCTTGATAACTTAACACTTAATTAATTACACAACTCATGTATAATTAATTAAGTGTTTTGTTTTTGAAATTTATGTTTTTGAAATGCTTGGCTTAGTAAATAAAATAAGGAGGGACCTTATTTTATTTGGATTGTTGGGTGAGGTGTGGAAGAGCTTTGGAGAGAAGCTGAAGAAATCCTCCACCTTCTTCATCTCCTTCGTGGAAGAACGCGAAGAACGTCCGCCGCCCACGAAGAACACCGACGATGACATCTTGACTCATCTTCTCCGATTGCTTCCTCCTCGACTTCTTCGTCTTCTAACCGACGTCAACGAAACGACGACCGCTTCCCACGACTACGTCAACGTGCGACTATCGAGGTAGGGGTTTACTTCAATATGATTATCACTTCCCATGTTTTTCCCTTCTAAATCTATTGTGGGATTGGGAAAAATGTTTGATGAGGATTTTAGGGAATTTTATTTAATTTACGTGTGAATCGTTTGAAACAAGGTTCAATTTTTAATTAATTAAAAATTGTGCCATTTGGGTGTTGGTTATTTCTGATTGTTAGCATCTAATGCGGAGGGCGCGGGCCGAACGAACATGGCCCGACAACCCTCCGTAATTTTGTTTTTGGTGCGTGGATTTGACAGTGATGAGGAATCGAACCCGTAATGGGAAAAATGAGGTATCCGTTCCGAAGATCTCGATCCGAGAAAATCGCCGGCGAAGACCGCAAGTAGAACGGACCACCGGAGTGCGTCCGGTAATCCGCGGAAGACGGCGGCCGCGCGCCACTCCCGCGCGGCGGTGCCGACGACCCGCGGCGGAGGCACGCCGCCGGAGTAACCCACCGCGGCTAAGCCGCGGTGGTCAACAGGCGGCCGGCAAAGCCGGCCGCGACGGTCCAAGGGCGGGACCCTTTAGGGTCCCGCGTTTCGTTTTTCGGCCGGCCAAATGGCCGGCCGTTTCCAGGAATTCCGGGGGATTAAACCCCCGGATGAAGGCGGAGCGGGCCCCCCACGTGGGGGGGGGGGGTCGGGCCGGGTCAGACCGGGCCTAGACCCCAGGTTTCGGACGGGTTTCGGTCTTTTGGCCATAACTTGAGTCACGGACCCCCGAATGACGAACCATATGCAGCAACGTGATCCTTGGATCAAGATGGTCATTTCGGTATATTACACTCAGAGTTTCAGAATACTTTGAGTTCGGACGGGTTGGTTCGTTCACGAAACCAACCGGGCCTTCGGAGCGGAAACGCTCTTATCTTGAGCTAAGGACGTCCGATTGACGTGCCATCAGCTTTTTTGTGTTCCTCTTAGTGAGAAGGATCTTTTGGAATACTCCGCCCGAGGTTTGGACGCAGGTGGAGTACGGTCGGGTTGGTTTTGCCTTAGAAACCAACCGGGCCCCTAGGACGAAAAAGCCAATAACTCTCAGACCGGGCGTCCGACCGACGCGCCGTCTGTTGCGTTGAGTTCCTGTTGACGATTAGGAACTTTTGGATACATCAACTCTGGACTTCGTGACAGTTGATGTATCAGCCTCTCGGCTCGTGGAGCGGACCCTCCGAACGAGCTTGCTGTGTGCGGGAACCCTAGTGCTGGCTGCGACTGTTACTGTGACTACTACTGCTACTGCTACTGCTACTGTGACTGCGACGACGACAGTACAGAGATCCTGTGTGGATTCGACGACGAAGACTACAGCACTCAGCGATCCTACGTGGATCAGTGCTACAGGTCCTGTGTGGGCCCGATCCTGTGTGGGTCCGATCCTGTGTGGGTCTTTGCACTCAACGGTCCTGTGTGAACCAGCGCCTACAGGTCCTATGTGGGCCCGATCCTATGTGGGTCTTTTGCGGGGGTTAGTTACCTATCGATCCTTCGTGGGTCCGACGACTTAGATGGATCAGAGATCATCTTTATCGTCCTTTGAAGAAGTATACCTGTGTGAGCTGAATCCTTTTGCTTTCCTGTGTGGATTGAGTTGTGCTATCCTATGTGGATTTCGTTTTGCTTTCCTGTGTGGAATACGTTTACTTTCCTGTTTGGACTGAGTTGTACATGGGCTCGGAGGATGGAGCGTGTTGGAATTGATGGCTTAGGTATATGTATGGGCATATACCTAAAGCAGTGTCAGTTGTTACTTTGTGTTTGTATCTTCCTTTATGGATTATCCTTTGTGGATTTTGTGAGACCTTCGAGGGTCTCGGGGTCCCTACTGAGTAGCTTATACTCACCCCTGCACGGGCTATGCCCGCACTACATTGTGTTGGTTGCAGACGACGGACAACATTGATCTTGGCTGAGGCTTACAGAGCAAGACAGTACCTGGAGGTGGACCACTAGGCGGGACGTGTTCGGAGCAGACGACGGGACCCGTGGAGCAGTGGAGCTATCTGTACCCACCCTTCAGGTGGGATCTCCAGTGGACAGCTCGGTGTAGCGTCTTTTACTTACAGTTGCTGTTTTCCCTTTCGAGTTGTACTTTACTTCCAGTTTGGGTTCGTATACTGGCCCATTTACTTTTCCGCACTTTCAGTTGTACTCTGTTTTTACTTAGTGTTTACTTTCTGCTTGCTTACTCTGTGGTGTTTGTTTACTTTACAAAGGCAATGCCTTCCCTTTTTACCGGGATTTACGCCTTGGTGCTAGTCGCCAGCCCCTGGCCTATGGGAGGCGGGCTTGGGGTAGTCATGGCACGGACCCCGAGGGCGGGTCGTGACAGTGTTGATAAAACTTACCCTTAATAGTTATTTTTTATTACTGATAAAGGCACACCTTTATCAGTGCTAAAAAACTGATGAAAAAGGGTGTCTTTTTTAGTGCTAAAATTTTAGTGTGGATAAATACACACTTTATCATGGATTTTTTATAGCTGACACAGGAATATCTTTACCAGTGCTAAAAAAGCACTGATAAAGATATAATGTTAATAATTTATTTATAGTATGATATACATTTATAAAATTATATATATAATGAATAAATGAATATATTTATAATTATAACTATAAATATATATATATATATATTTATATATATAATAAAAATATTTATATATTGATATATATTTATTATATATATTTATATGATAATAAACATAGAAAATATTTTTATTATAATTTTCTAATTATAACTATAAATAAATATATATATTTTTTATACTTATAATTATAAATTTTTATATATGTACTTATAATTATAACAATAAATAAATAAATATTTAGTTGTAATTTAAAAGTTATAATAAATATATATTTATTTATAGGTACAATTATAAATATATATATTTAAATAATTGTAAAATTATAATAACTGTATTTATTGTACTTATAAATTTAAGTTGGCTATGGTTGGATTAATGGTACCTTGTAAGGCGGTCACTCCATAGAGAACGAAGCTGGCTCAGGTTCAAGTTATGCGAGACTCAAAATTAGCAAGGGGCGTGTGGTGCGAAAGTGGTGGGTTGGGCGCAGGACAGGCATGGTGTGGCACCCACCAGTACCTCATTTCCCATATAACATATTGTTATCGGGGGGTTGGATTAGTGGTAAAGAAACCCCATAATACTACATGAGGTTGGGGGTTCATAACCCTTTGGGTGCAAGGTACTTTAGTGACACTATAGCAGTACTATAGCGATGGTAGATATGTTGCATTAGTGGCACTATAGAGGTGGTGGGAACTATAGCAGAAACTGTATCAGTGGTAGTACTATAGAAAGTACTATAGCTGCTCGGTTACTTTAGAATCATTATCCATGAATGTGACTTCAAGTAAAAAAAATGGTCCCTCAGGGCCATGTAATGGGATTTCATGCCCACTAGGCCTATGAGCCATGTATTTAATAAATAAGGCTTGATGGTTAGGTTATCCCATTGGGGGTATGACCTATCATTCTATAATTTTTGTGTGGTGTGTGTCTGTTTAGTTTAACTGTACCCCCAAGCACCTAATATATATTTATTATAATTTTATAATTATTTAAAAATATGTATTTTTATTTTCTATTATAATTCTATAATTTTTTTATTTATTTATTTATAAATAAATATTTATTTAATTATACATATTTATAACATTAGATGTATAGAAAAAATCTATAGCGAGAAGCCTAAGGTCCTAACCATTAATTAAACTAAAGAGAAGAATAAATTAAGCACAAAAAAAGGATGGATGAATTCAAACAAATAGACATTCCCTAAACCATAGATAAAAGACACAATTCATGTGTCACCAAAATAATGATCTGAATCTTGACCAGAATCTCTAACTTCATTAGTATATTCCCACTCTGCCTATGAGTTCCTTTGAATTAAGAGTGAAGTACACTTATCCTTAATCTTCTCCTTCTCTGGGGTGAGATGAGTCATGGAATACATGCATTGGCCATGCCCTCATGCAGCAACAATATCATCATGGCCTCATCATCTTCCATGGATTTTTTGGTGACATCCCCTTTGTTAAGACTTGAGTTGTTTCCAAGTATATTCCAGTAGTTCCTCTCCCTTTTGTAAACTGTCCATCACTATCAACTCCATTCAATGTAGTGAACATTTCAAATCAACATTGTTTGATTTTGAATGTTCATCTGCCTCCCTATAAGGAATCTTATCCAATATTCCATCACAGGAAATTTCACGATCAATACAAGTAAGTGAATCACCATCATGCATGTTACTAGGCTTGTTTTTCAGCTCTATGTGATCTTCTTGGGAACATTCTGATAGTCATGCTGATAGTGTAATTCTAGGTGCATCATTATCTTTTTACAACTTATAGGGGAGCTACTGCATGTACAGTGGAAATATCAATTGACTCAATAACTGGATGTCCATCATCATCTTGTTCTTTAAGAACTCCAAAGGCATTTTATGTTACCAGCTACTTCTCCTTCATAGGGCACATACCACCCAGATTTGGTATAGGGAGAGAGACAAATTTCTTGTAGGAGACTATATGGAAACTATAAACTTCCAAAGATTCTCTACCTTTACACTTCTTCTTGCCTACTGAATCATTATTTGCAGTAGGGACACATGGCTTAAAATCATTGACATTGTCATCCTCAATAACAATATCAGATAACTTCTTGATTCTAGAGGGATTGGTCTTGTTTCAAGCCCCCACATCTCTGTTATCAAGTGTTTCCATCCCTTTATTAAGGTCATTACGCAAATTTGCAACCTCCATGTTCATAGTAGGAGGTGTTGTAGAATAGATTCCATCTTCATGTACAAAGGCAGGCTCCTCATTCTCATAAAGTGAAGAATTCTTCAACTATCTATAATTAATGCTCATATCAAGACCATGACCAAAAACTCCACTTACAATTGATGTTCCATCATTCACATTTATATAGGTAGACATTGATCAAATGTAACTATCTTAACTCTTCTAGGAGACTATCCATCAACATTTAATTTATTGTTTTCACCATCTAATATAGGAAACTAGTACAAAGTCCTATTCATTGGGTCATCCTTCCTTCATGATGAAGAATCTTGAAAATAAGTGGAACTATGTCAAATGTTTGCATCACAGGACGAGCACTTCTAATATAGGGCCCTCTTACTGAATTTTCTTTCTACAAGGCCATGAGCTAAGCGTACTGAACAACACAAAGCTCCTTTACTGTTCAATGAATCATGTCCAATTATGCTGCTTACTGAGAAGAATTTTGGGACATTCTCATATTCATCCTTAATCTAAAGCTTGTCAAATTCCATGGATAACAAAAATAATTAAACCATGGTGGCACCTAAATCGACCTTGAAAAGAAATATTGCATAGTGAACAAATAGATCTCACTCAATTTCATTATCTATATTGATGGTAACCCCAATTGAAAGCACAATATTGTAATTGATTTTTGGGTTCCACAATATCCATTCAAGGAAATATATTTTGACCCATTATTGTGTGGGCGAGTTATATACCTCAAAGGGGTAAAAACTCTTAACCCATTACCGAAGATGGAGGAAATTTGGTTGGAGATAGATTTACCTGAAGCCCCACACTCAAAAATTAAAGTCCTATGTGGGGAAGAAGTTGTGGAAGAATCCTCTACCCAGTGAAATGCACAACCATTTATCAAATCCCCAAATCTATGAAATATGAGAGACTAGTTCATCAACCTTCAACATTTTGGAGCCCTTGGGTAAATTTATTATTGAAATCATTAAATGATCACCTTTCTTAAAGAATTTATAGACCTCTTTATCATTGTCTTTTATAAGCACTATGCTTCCCTTTTGATGAATCAAACAAACAAAAGATCCTTTATAGACAGAAAATGAATTTTCATTAACAACAGCCAAAGAAAAAAACCTTCAATATGGAATCATCCTGAGTAACCTTAACATCCTCATATTTTTATTCGTCATACCAATGTGAGTCAAAATGCTTACAACTATGGGATATTTCAGCAACCAAAGTGGAAGATCGTGTCGCCATCCACTCAGAACGATTAGAGTGTTCATCACACTTTTGATCAAGAGCTTCCCACACATACCCCATATCAACCATTATATTACATTATAAGTATAATAAATATATTTATTACAATTCATAATTATATATATATATATATGTATATATATATATTTATAATTATAAATATTAAAAAATATTTATTTAATTATAATTGAAAAATTATAAGAAATATATATTTATTAATAGTTAAAATTTTAAATATATATATATTTAAATAATTATAAAACTATAAGAAATATATTTATTATATATATAATTTTATTAGTACATTTAATTATATATTTATTATAATCTTACAATTATTTATATATGTCTATATTTATTTATACTTATAATTAAAAATATTTTTATTTGTTTTCAAATATTTTTATATATTTATATGTATATTTATTTACTTATATATTTTTATAAAATTATAAGTATAATAAATATATTTTATATATTTTATAAATATTTAAATAACATATATTGATTTATTATTATAACTATAAATAAATATATATTTATTAGTAATTAAAATTTATAATAAATATATACTTAGTTAATCTTATAATTGTATATATATATTCAATGAAAAAAATTATAAATCTTTTAATTTTTATATATATATAATTTTATAAATATATATAATATATATATTAATTATAATTTAATAATTATTTAAATATATCTATATTTATTCTGAATTATAATTATAAATATATTAATTTATTTATAAATATTTGAATATATTTATAAATTTTTTTATTTAATTATGTATATTTATAACTTTATAACTATAATAAATATATTTATTATAATTTTATAATTATTTACACACACACACGCACATATATGTATTAATTTATAGTTATAAGTATAAATAAAGATATATTTTTAAATATTTTTATATAATTATATATATATATAAATATATTTATAAAACTATAATAAATGTATCTATTGTAATCATATAATTATTAATTATATAAATACCAAGTTCTAATTGTATTATTAATAAATATATTTCAAAATTATTTATATATAATTACTCTTGGTCGTAGTTGAGTAGTCAAGAGAGGGGTGAATTGAGTCCTAATAAATTTTTTTTGTTAAAGATTGGTGCTTTAAAATTTCCCCCCAATTAAAAAAATAATCCAATTTAGTTTTTAGTGAATTTATAAGAGTCCTAAATTTTCAATTAATTTCTCAAGAGATTGATTAGTTATCAGCTATACTAACCTAAAGATTAATATAAATTGGGAAACAAACCTAATAGTTCAAAACTATCATAAAAACTTTATAATATAACTATTAGAGTTTGAATTTGTTTGCATAGAATTGTCTATAAGACACAATAAAGAAATATAACAATATGCTCATCAGAATTTAAAACAAGAGGTTTATTCTCAAGCTGAGACTTAGTCATCTCCACTTGGTGATCACCTGCCACCAAGAAGATTAAATTAACAAATAAGTTTGATCCACACCCTGGATTGGGGTTCACAACAACACACAAGGCTATTCAGGCCATAGATGTCCTCTACCATAGTTCATCATGAAAAAAAAAACAAACAGGTCACACACAACCTCTTCCACTATTCTAAGGGGGATGAAAAAGAATAAATAGAGTATGAAATAGAGGATATCTAATATCCTCAATATATGCACAGAAGTCAGTGTTTGTGTAATAGACATACACACACACTACTCAGAAGTGTAAATAAATGAAAAAATAGATCTAAAGACATAGAGTTTGGTTTATAAGGCTCTATGTTTTATGCAGTGTAGCTCTAGACTCGTTTGATGTAGTGTAATTGATGTTCAGGTCATCTTTTAGAAGTTAAATCCAAAACAAAGTGTTGAATCCTCTATGTTATGGAATATAAGAGTGTAAGATGTTCAAATTCTTGTTCAAATGACGTTCAGGTCATCTCAGTAAGTTTAGATCGATTTCATGATCTCCCCATATGTTCTTCATTTTGAGGTCTTGGGTTTTGAAGGTATTATTGAGTGTTGCAGGAGTTCTTATGTTTTCTTTTCTTATTTCTACTCTTATGGATATCTCTATCTTTTTTACTGCCTCGAATTATCCATCTTGTTATTCTTTCATGCTTTGAGGTCCATCAGACATAATGATCTCCCCAGGTGCATGTACCTCATACTTTCCTCTGAATATCCTACCGAAAACATTAAATAATTTCAGAAAGATTAATTTATCTAAATATTATTGTTAGATATAAAAATGAATTAATAAAATAAAAACAATTTTTATGACTATAAGTGAGTCATAAGTATCGTTGATTCAACAAAATTGGTCTATCATCATCGGTGACTCCCTGTATCGGTGTGTCCCTTTCATCGGTATCGGTGGCTATGGGCATCAGTGAGACATTTGTAATAATAGTCTATCTGGGAATTGGGGAGTCATCATTGGTGACTCATTTTGAACTATCAGTTCATCACCCATCGGTGACTAATCACTTGGGGATTCATTTGAACCATCAGTGCATCGCCCATTGGGGAGTCGCCTATCGGTGAGTTTCTTGAACTATTAGTGTGACCAATCATCGGTGACTTTTCCGTCGACGTTTCATTTGTTCTATTGGTTAGTCTTGTATCGCTGTATTCTTTGATCAGTGAGTCCTCATCCTTGAGTCAGCCATCATTGACTCCTTTGAACGAAACTGTGTCATAGACTTTGAAAAATGTACAAAGTGTCTATCTTATACATAACACAATTAGATTAAGTGAAATTCAGAATTGCATGTAAATATACACTTGAAAATATATTGAAACATAAATATACATATGTTATTGAATTATTGAAATGTATTATACCATTTGGTATAATTTATTCATTTATAAAAATTCATTGATATGATTATCATTACTTAAAACATAATATTTGAATTGTCATGATTTTCAAAATGGAATGATTTGTGATTATTAAAACAACTAACTCAAAAAGGTTCCAACAATATCCCCCTTTTTGATAATAAAAAATCATGGAATGAATGAGTTATACATGATGTTAAAAAATAAGGATGTCCAGACTTAGCATACCAACAATGAGTGTGAATTCTCAATATAACTATAAGGACTTTCCATTAAAGACCCCCTCGATAGTTGTAGCAAGAGATTTATATCATAGCACATTATAAGTTGTATTAGAGTAGTCTTAGTGATTACATTCCATATTTCTTATGCTAGATTTATCCCCCTTAGGTTAAGAGTTGATTCCATCCATCTATTTCTCCCTATTTTGGGATTAGTAAAAAGGTAAAAAGAAACATAATGGATAAAGAAAAATAACACAAAGTAACATGAAATACAGTGAAGTCGAACTGATATGCATTAAAGTACAAAGAGTAAAACCATAAAAAAGAAAATATAAAGAACTATATATAAAATTCTCCACGGCTAAGGCTTGGGATGTTGAGGAGTTTTTACATTGTTTGATGGGTCAATACGGGGTTTTGAAGGTGCTGGTATGGATGTAGGAAGGACTAGTCGAATGATTACAATAGGTAAGGCAACAACAATAGGAACATTAGATGCAAGGATTGGTATCTTCTCTAAAAAAACACGACTTTGAGGCTACTCTTGGGTCACTGGTCTGATCTGAGAAAAATCTTGAAACACTTGCATATGAGAAGGAGGTATTGAACTAGGTCTGATGGAAGAATTTGTAGGGACCACTATATCTTCAGACTCTACATGCAGGTAGGACTTCAAAATCATGATAAAATCATTGATTCTTTTACCCATACTACATGGACTTCTCAAAATCCTCATTTTTTTGCATAAGTTTCTCCAAAGTGGGTGTAAACTCTTTTAACTGGTTCACTTTATTATCCAATGCCTCAGTCATTAGGGTTATCTTGAGATTCTCATCCATGTACTTAAATTTTTTATTCAACTCATGCTTCATGTAGATTTTAGAGAAATACTTTCCCACTTTGTCCCTAATCTCATTTTGAGCAGAAATTGCCTCATTGGAACATTGTCTAACCATGTTATATACATGGCCACTATTATATTGCACTTTGGCTAGAGTTTCTTTATCACAATCATTTTTCATATCCTTGAGCACTTCTCTTATCATAGTCCTGAGGGACACCATGTCAACAGCAGGCCTGGTAACTCCCGAATTAGATGCCCCAAAAATCATTTTTCCAAGATCGTCTTTTAACTTTTTCAAATAATTATTCTGAAGATGTGTAACATGGTTTCTCAGAACCTCTATAACTCCACCCAGTTTGGTTCTTAAAAAATTTTATAGGGAAACCATTTCATGACACATTTTCTTCTCTTATTATCTTAGAATTTAATTATTTATCACAATAGTTTCAGCTGTAGTGATAAGATTGGGATGTATCTCTTAAATTTAGATTCTTACAATCCTAGAAGAATCTGCCTATGAAATACTCATAGAAGTAGAAGATCCATTTCTGACTCCAATAGAGGATCTCGTAGATTCACAAATGCTAGATTTGAATTGTTCGAGATAATCTTTAATGACATAATCACTAGGCACTGAAGGTACAATAGTCTCATCATAGGTAAGAAGAGCATGTGAAGTAGGAGATGTCGGTTCCACATCATCTTGTGAAGCAGGAGGAGCAAACACCTCCTCATCTGAATTATAATCTAACCCAAAAAAGATATATCCAAGATTTCTATTCCACTCACAGGAACATGTCCAATCACTAAGATCTACTGTATCAATTCTTACTCATTTACTTTGAGGCTCTTCCTCATTCTGAGCTTCATATTCTTCCTCTTTACCATCAACCAATATATCATTATGATGCACTGGTACAATCTGAACATGAGCTTCTTCTTGAACTCCAGCCACTCCATCCACTGGGGGATCCTCCTCATTTTGAGGCACAAGGGAAATATGAGCTTCAACATCTTCTTCTTGTTCTCTATACATAATAATATCATGTTCTTGAATGATTCCTTGAGAATCATCAGGGTGGTCATGTCTGTCCTCATTGTCAACATCTCCATCATCATGTCCTTCAAGATCAACAACATCGTATCCATCTAGATCACCATCATTCTTTCTATCAGCCTCATCACCATCTCTATTCATAAACTCCTCAGCGAACTAACTACTTATTGTCTTTCTTTTAGTGAGTCACTCACATGATCACCATAATCCTCCTCTTCCTCCTCATCATCATCCTCATCATCACCCTCAGTATTTCTCACATAACCTTCAACATTATAGACTTCCATCTATTCCTCATCATGATCTTAAAGAGGTTTATTAAAAGTTAATTCTAATGGTGGACTTGTAGGTCCATATACCATTTCTATAGGGATTTCAATTATATCTGGGTCACTCATATCATCTATAGGAGACCCCTCTTATCTTTTCAACTTAATATCAACTTGTTCTTCATCTAAATATACAACCTGCTAACCAGGATTATGACCTGGATCATCTTGATCCCTTGGTCGGGTAGGATGATCTATAGGATTTTAATACTCATATAATTTCTCCTAATTTAATACCCTCATTATCCTCCATGTATTCCAAAATATTTTCATCCCTTTTAGATATCTTTGTGTAGTCATAAACCACTACAAGTAGTTATAACTTAATCTTTTTCCTCTACACATCCTAGCCTCCTCATAATTATAGAAATCATCCATGGATAATATAAACAGCTTTCCTTTCGAGAGGGTTTGATCATTTCACAAATATGAAACATAAGGTACCTAAGAAGATTCACATTCACCATATTCTTCAACAAGTAAATTAGGAAGATATAATGATACTTTAAGGAAGAAAAATATACCTTCCATGGGAATATCTGGCATTGGATGAATTTGAAAAGCATTCTGGCCTCTCCATCTAATTCTGAATCTATCAGCCTCATTGAATCCTCATTTCTAGTTAACTATTTCAATGCATTTTAATTAGAGAACACATCTTAATTTGGTGTAATGTTACTCTGGTAGTCAGAAATTAATCCCTCATGAGGAATCACTAAGAATTTAGACCACGCTTCTGAAGAGAATAATATCTCTTTGGACTTTTCCACTAACTTCATCCAAGACTCCTCATCTCCTTCCAAAAAACCCTAAAAAGTGGAAATAAAATTGGTGTACCATATTGGGATAGAAAGGCGTCTCTTTGTCTGAAAATAAGGTAATCCAACCTTATGATTCCCAAACTTTCAGCAAAAGGGACATTCTAAATAACAACCAATCGACAAACACTTCTTTCTCAATAGTTTCTACGCGGCTTACCAACTCTGGATTCACAGAACTTATGGAACTACTGGATTCTCCTTTTTGGAACATGGTTGACTATGATTCATTAGATCCTTCCATCACACATTTTTTCCCCGCCATTTTGAAGGATCATGTTCGAAGAAGGAAGTAAAATGGTCGTTGGTTTGAAGGTAGAGTGGGTATTGAATGGTATAAGGGTAGAAGTAGTGTGGATTAGTTCACTTTTTTCATTTAGGTATTATACTCTGTAAAAATATAAAATAAAATAACAGTAAAATAAAAAACAAGAAACTGTGTCATTTATCTTAAAATATACAGACAAACAGATTTACTAAAAGGTCCTTATCGGTATCAGTTTCACACTAACAATATCAGTCTTACCTGATTAGTTTCATATGATCTATTTCAGCTGATCAGTTTAATTTGATCAGTTTCACCTGATTGGTTTCACCTGATCGGTTTCACACGATTGGGTTCACCTGATCGGTTTCACCAGGAAACATATTTCATTAAGGGGATAAAGTTGTATTGTCTTCATAAATTAATCATTCCTAGTTCATGTCTGATGTATCTCATTCTCTTAGAGTTTCAGGGTTTGGTGAAAATGTTATCATATTGATGCTTAGTACAAATGAACTCAAGAGTTATGTAAACTTTTTTTATAGTTGTATCTCAAAAAGTGATGTCTTACATCAACTTGTTTTGGTCTAGAATGAGAAATTGGATTTTTTAGAAATGTTAGTAGCACTTTTATTATCACAAATTATTGGGATTTGTTTATATTCAAAACCATAGTCTAATAAAGTCTGTTTCATCTAAAAAATTTATGCACAACAACTACCAAAAGAAATGTACTCTGCTTCAGCAGTTAAAAATGCATCATAATTCTACTTTTTTACTACACCATGAAATTAGAGACTTTCCCAAAATGTGACATGTTCCATAAGTGATCTTTCTATCTAATATACACCCAAAAAATTCAGCATCATAATAACAAACCATATCACAAGGCTGTCCTCTTGGGTAAAACCGTCCTAAATTAGTTATATATTTGAGGTACTAGAAAACACTTGTAGCAACATTTAAAAGTGACCCTTTTGGGGTTTTCTTGAAATATTTTACACATATAAAAACTAATAATGATGTCTAGAATACTATCAATTAAGTAAAGCAAAATCCCAATCATTCTTCTGTAAGCAGTTCGATCAGAAGATTTGTCATTTTCATCAAGATCCAACTTACATGTAGAAATCAAAGGTGTTTAAATACTCTTAATGACATCAAATACATATCTTCTCAAAATATATTTAGTATATTTACATTTATTTAAAAAATACCTAATTTAATTTGAAATATTTTAAGGCCAAGAAAATATTTACGTTCACCCATAAAACTCATTACAAACCCCCTTTGCATCATTTTTGAAAAATCATTGCATAATGATTTTTTATAAGAACCCAAAATAATATCATATACATATATTTTCACAATTAAAACATATTTATAATTTTTTTTATAAATAGAGTAGGATATACAACTATATTTGTAAAACATTTAGAGATAACAAGGTTACATAGCCTTTTATACCAAGCTCTTGGAGCTTGTTTCAAACCATATAAATATTTAGATAATTTGAAAACCTGATTTGGAAAAAGTGGATTTGTAAAACTTGGGGGTTTTTTAAAAAAATAATCTCAATTATATAACCATTTAATAATGAACTTTTTACATCCATTTAATAATGTTTTAAATCCCAGTGTGCTGCATATGCATGTAAGATTATAATGGATTCTATCCTAGATACTGGTGCAAAGTTTTCCTCATAATCAATTCCCTATTCTTGATTATAGCTATCTACATCCAATCTAACTTGATTTAACTATATTTATAACTTCATATACTTTATTCATAAATACCCATTTAGTTCCTATTTAAAGGTATCTTTTGGTCCATAAACATGCTTCTAGACATTATTTCTCTCAAACTGATTAAGCTCTTCTTGCATGTCCATTTCCCCAAATTCATCAATGATGGAATAATTGATATTTTTAGGTTCAATTTGTGACAAGAATTCTTGATGATCAACCTTATTTCTCAAGGAATCTAAATTTTATGTTCCTATATCTAAATCTACAATTATAGCATCAAAGGGATTGTTTTTATTGGTTCTAGATGGTCTAGAAAAAGTAGGGCTAGTTATTTCTGGTTCATCACTTGGTTCTGGTTCATTATTGCTAAAATATAGAAAATTTATAGAATGAGAAGTTCTAACAGATTCAATTATAGGATGGTTAGACGGTTTAACATTAATGTTAATATTGGACAAATCCTCTTCAAGATTCTTTATAGAGGTCTTAGGTTCATGTGGATATATTTCATCAAACATTACATGTATAGATTCCTCCACACATTTTGTTATCTTATTAAAGACTCTATAATCTATTCATGAGGTTGAATATCTACGGAACATTCATTCGTCACTTTTGGAGGAAAATTTATCTAGATTATCTTTAGTGTTAAGTATATAAACTTTACATCCAAACACTTTAAAATAATTTACCTTGGGTTCCTATTATTCCACAACTCATAATTATCTTATCATAAGGTTCAGAATGATTAAGATGATATTTATTATATAACAAACTGTATTAATAGGTTCAACCCAAAAATAAATCGGTAGGTCATATACATTGAGCATAGTTCGGGAAATTTACTATAGGGTTATATTTCTTTTTATACTACACCATTCCGTTGAGGTGTCCTAAGGGAAGAGAAGTTATTCCTATAGCCATTTTTTGAGAAAAACTATTCAATGTCCCATTTTTTAAACTCATGGAAATGGTCACTTATTAAGGATTTAATTTTAATTCCACTATGATTTTATATAGTCTTAGTATAATTGAAATAATGATAGCAAGATTCACTTTTGTGAGATAAGAAAAAGGTCCAAGTATACCTAGAGAAGTCATCTATAAGATCATAAAAATATTGATTCCCATTAAGATTGGAAACTCACGATGGTCCAAAAATGTGTATGTAAACAACCTCAAGAGGTTTAGAAGTTGTAACATCTTTCTTTTCTTTGAAAGAGATTTTCTGTTACTTTCCATTTTGAGAAGGATTACACACTTAATTGTCTAGAAACTGTAGTTTGGGGAGGACCTTAACTAAACCTTTTCTGGTTAGTTTATTAAGGGAGTGTATATTACAATGTCCTACTCTTCTATGTCAGATCCAAGAATCTGTGTGATAGACACTTAGGCAGGAAAAATTCTGTGATGCTAGTGTGTCTATATTTATAGCACATACATTATCATTTCTAAAAGTAGTAAATACTATGTTATTTTTTTCAAAAAAATATAGATTGAATCATTCTTAAATTTTACATTAAATCCATCATCACATTATTGAGATATTCCAAGAAAGTTATATTTTAATCCATCATCATAAAGTACTTTGTAAATTTAAATAGTTTTAGGGTTAGAAATATAGCCTCAACTGATGATTTTTCCATTACCATTATCACCAAATGTGACATGTCCTCCATCAATATTGATGAGATTATTGAAGAAAGAGTAATCTCCTATCATGTGTCCTGAATAACCACTATCATTGTACCAATGATTTCTATAGGAACTATTTAACCAGTTTTCCTATCAATAAATTCATCCAAGAAAATATTATGGTCCCATATTTGTCTGGGTCTAGAAACATTAGTAATAAAAGATTTATGAACACACAAATGTCTTATGGGTTTCCTATATGTAGATTTTAAAATATTTGAAAAATAAACTTTAATTGGTCTAGAAGAACTTTATGCAGAAAAAGATTTTTCAGAACTGGAACTTGTAGTAAAATCTTATTTCTTGGACAGAGAATAAATTTTTCCAAATTTTAGCTATAAAATGTGTTTTATATAAATTTTGTTTTCTAGGATGATATTTTATTCCAGTAGTATACCTAAGAGCTATCTTTTTACCAATTAATTGAGACAGTTTTTTCCCAATGGTAATATTTTTGAGATCTTTCTTTAATTGATCATTAGATAACTTTAGGTCATTATTTTTATTTAGAAATTGTATTTTTGTCTCTTTCTCAACAATAAGTTCAGATTTAATATTTTCAATGAGTGGATGTTGTTTCTTTAATAATTTATAATTATCCTTCTATTAATTATAGGTTTCCTATATCATATGACAATACGCAAATAGGTTATCATTTATCATATTTTCAGATTCAGATTCATCTTTAGAATGATAGTCATTAGTTATGAGAGAGTTTAAGAGTGCATTTTAGGTATTTTGATAAAGGACATGTTTTCCATATATTATTTTTTCATTCTGAGAATAATAAGATTCACTGGAGTTTCCCTCGGATCCACTCCAAGTGGCCATCATTTCTTTTATATACTTCTTATCTTTATACTCATAACTATTTTTATACATTAATTTAGGACAGTCAGCTTTGACATGACCTCTCCTTTTGCATTCATTTCAAACTATATCTTCTGATTTTGGAAGTATGCTTGAGAGTTATAGGAGTTATTAGGTTTTATTTTCATGTTTCTACACTTCTACATATCTCTCTCTTTTTCACTACCACAAATGATCCAGCTTGTTATTCCTTTACACTTCGAGGACCAGCATACATAATGATCTCCCCATATGCATATACCTTGTACAGTCCTCTAAATATACTAAAAGAACATTAAATAATGCCAGAAACATTAATTTGTCTAAATATGACCATTAGATATAAATTTTAGTTAATAAAATAAAAACATTTTTATGACAATCAGTGAGTCATAAGTATCAGTGATTCATTAGCATCAGTTTATTAGCATCAGAGACTCTCTGTATCAGTGAGTCCTTTCATTCGTTATTGATGACTCTAGGCATCAGTGAGACATTTTTACTAATGGTATATCTAGCCATTGGTGTGTCGTCATCAGTGACTCATTTTTAACAATCGGTGCATCACCCATCAGTGACTCATCCTTTGGCGAGTCCTTTGATCCATCGATGCATTGCCTATTGGTGAGTTGCCTATCAGTGAGTTGCTTGAACTATCAGTGTGACCAATCATCAGTGACTTTTCCATCGGTGTATTGTCTATTCTATCGGTGAGTCTTGTATCGATGTCTTATTTGATCAGTGTTTCCTCATCGGTGAGTCATCCATCAGTGAAGCCTTTGAATCAAATGGTCTCACAAACCTTCAAAAACATACAAAGCGTCTATCCTATACAAAACAATACCATATTAAGTGAAATTCAGAATTGCATCTAGATATACAATTTTAAATATTTTGAAACATAAATATCTATAATTTATTGACTTACTGAAATGTATTATACCATGTGATATAGTTTATTCATTTATAAATATTCATTGATATGACTATCATTACTTAAAACATAATATGTGAATTATCATGATTTATAAATTGGAAAGATTTGTGATTATTAAAACAACTAAATAGCAAAGGCGACAAAAATTACAAATTTATAATTATAAATATAATAAATATGTTAATTATTTAAATATATTTATTGTAATTGTATAAGTATTTATGAAAACATAATATATTTATGAGTATAACATGAATAAATTATACACCTAGTAAAGTATAGATCATAAAAAACAAGTCATAACATATATGGAGAACATGAATAATAACAAGGGTGTAATGTATAAATGAGCATTCTTGATGAATAAAAACAATATTCACATCAATTATACTCAATAATCAATATATTTATTGACCAAATTATTTAGAAATATATATATACATATATATATATATATAATTATATATAATTATTTATTTATAATTATAATTATCATTATATATTTAAAATTATTTATATATAATTATAAATATATTATTATAAATATAATAAATATATTTATTATTTAATAAAATTTATTATAATTTTATAATTATTTAAATATATAATTATTTAATTATAATATTATAAATTATTTTTTTAAAACATTATATATATATATTTGAATTATTAAAAAAAATATTAATTATAAAAACAAGAATTTTTTATTTAGTGTATATAAATATACATTATTTTTTAATATAAATATAATAATTTTTTAATTAAAAACTTTTATTAGTGCTATTATTAGCCCTGATAAAGGACCCCTTATATCAGATCATTTTTCGTATGGCTGGTAAAAGTCGGCTCTTCCCTTGCACCGATTTGTGGTAGTGATTTTAAACAGAAAGAATATTTTAATCATTTTAAACCATTAAATTGTTCCAAATTTAATAAAATAATATCTATACATAAATCATTACTATCATGTTGTAATAATAAAAAATTAATAAGATAATTTAATTGGTAGTTGTTCTCAAATGATTCATAACTCGGTAGTAAATAATCAAACATCAAAACTGAAGGAGATATGAGGGTTGTCACCAGGAATAGGGGAGTTTGAGGCTATCTTTTTTAGGTACTATATCTTTTCAGGGAAAAAAATATCTACCATCCGGCATTAGTGTGTAGAGGGTGATCTTGTATAGAAAAGAAAGGAAGGCTTCTTGATATAAGCAAAGATAGAGAGCTCGCGAGGTAATCAATGGTGGTGTGCATGATGTTGAATAACATTATCATGGACAAATAGCATGTATGGTGGCGTGAAGTGTAGAGATATGACGAGATCATAAGGATCATGTGGAGGGGACTCACCTGGTGCGTAGAGAAGAAACATGATTAGTGCAAGATTATAGAAATTTTTAAAACATATAGTGGTGATTTTATAGAAACAAGACTAATTTTTTTATTTTTGTTTCATGAAAATTTAAAAATATAAAATTTATTTTATAAATCCATACATATATTTTATTGAGAAAAAAATATCAATAGTTTTAGATACATCTACTAAATAACTGAAACAGGGTAATAATATTTTCCCAATATATAATCCCCTAATATAATCTACTTAAGCTCAATCATGAAACCTATTATGATATGGAATGCCTCATCCATGACCATCAATAATAGTAATTTATAAACTATGAATGAAGTATAGTGACAACCGTATTTCATCAATCACACAATGATAAATTAAGATTAATTATAATTTATATGAAATATTTCTACTGATTATATAGGTAATCCTAAATGAAAAATAGGAGATATTAGTAAATAAGAAATAAAACATATAATTTAAAACTAAATCAAAATTAAATTTTTGTTGACATATGGTGGATGTAATGGGGAATCTTATGAGAAACATCATTTTTTATAAATAATTTTTTTTGGAATCTTGTCACTAATTATTTTTCAAGGGCCCTAAATCAGACTCAATGATTCACAATGTAATTTTAAGTCACACCTACATTATGCTAGATAACTACTCAAATCAATACCATATTTATCAATAATAAAAATGGATACTCCCCAAGGTATTATAATACCATGAACAAGAATAGATCCACGATGAATATGATATAATAATGAGATTTTTATATTTAATTTTCACATGAAACTAAAATTTATAATAAATATAAAGAAGAACTATTATTACCAATTAAATTAATTAATCTTTAAATAATAAAATTCCAATAAATGATCAGTATAAACATTCTTAAAATAGAAAATTATATATGAAACTAAGAAACAAATTGTTGGGAAAAAATCCCTCAAGGAATCATTGAAGCATTTTTGAGGTGATTGTGTTTGTTGACAAAGTGGACATCAGTGATGTGATTGTTGACAAAGAAAACCATGACATATAATTTTTTTGACAAAGGGTATTTCATGGTTGAATGTCGAGTTCAAGAGCTATGGGTAATGATCCATGTTTGATTCAAGAATGTCGATAATGGAATGGACGATCTGGAGGCGGTATAAAAAGAACAGATACAAGGTGGCGCCGTTTTCCTGTGTTTGCCAAATTTTTGTGCCTGAAAATCGACAAATGAAGAAAAGTGGTTTTTGGAAAAGGGACTTGCGCTCCGTGTACATGATGTCTTGGAAACTTGCACGCCATATGTTTTTCAAGATCATATCATCAAAATATGGCAAATGGATAAGGTTCGCGCAAGTTTTGGTGAGGTCGCGCAGGTGACTTGCGCGCCGAGAAAGATACTTGCGCGCTGATGCCTTGGAAGTTTGAGAACTTGCACGCCTAATGTTTTCCAAGATCTGAAGATCAAAATATGGAAAAGGAAAGAGGTTCGCGAAAGTTTGGAAGTGGGTTGCGCAAGTGAATTCTAGGGGAAGAGACCTGCACACTGAGACTTGCACGCCAAAGGGAGAGTTGTGCGCCGCCACGCAGGGGTGATCAAATGCCTATAAATACTGGACCACCCCTCTTCATTCTTTATCGGAGTTCAACAATTTGAGAAATCAGAGCTCCTGTCGCGCAGGTGAGGTGGTCGCGCAAGTGGTGTGTGGGTCGCACAAGTGAAGTTGCGCGCCGGTGGTTGAAGTTGCACGCCGGTGTGATAAGTTGCGCGCTGGTTGGCAGTTGCGCGCCAATGTTGGTTTGGGCGTAAAAGTAAGTGTGTCACGCAAGTTTGGAGTTGAGAAATCTTAAGTCACGCAAGTTTCTGAGGAGGACTTGCGCGCCCGTTGTGACTTGCGCGCCAATACTTGCGCGCCAAGGTATACTTATGCACCAAGTAAGGTTGATTCCCTGACCATATTTTGGGGCCGCGTGGAAGCTAGAAGGTTTCTTGATACCTTCGGTGCAAAGAGATATTCATCTATGGGTGAAAGTTGTACTTCAACAGAGCATCTACATACAGAGGAAGATGCATTTCTTCATGTAAGTGAAGAGACCTACAGGTCTATAAACTGTGAGTGGATCCTTTCCAGAGCAATGAGAAAAGGAAGATGAAGAAGGTTATCCACTCCACCGGCAGTGAGCCCTAGAGAGAGAAACAAGGAGTGACCCTTGGGAAAGCAGTGAGCTGACCCTAAACTTTGTAAAGGAAGTGAGCCTAGGCATAGAAGTGATCTAGCCTGAACTTTGTATCCACATCTAGTGATGATTAGTGGAATTTGGTACGACTGGAAACTTGTCGGCGTATGCTCCTTGGACGTAGCCTAGTGAGGGTGAACCAAGTAAAAATCTCTGTCTTCCTGCTTATTTGCCTGCATTGCATTTAAAGCATCATCATCAGATAAAGAAGAAAGTAAGTGATCATAACAAAAACACAAGTGCAAAAAAAGTGACCCTTGTAACAAAGAGGTCAAGATCCAGTGGGGCAGGAATAATTTTGAAAAGTAATATCCATACCCAGATTCACCCCCCCTCTCAGGGTATATAGGCCCCTATTGGTCCTAACACAAATGTCAATAAAAAAACAATAAAAGTGTTACATATCCAAAAAAAACTTGGGTTTATTTTCCATGTTTACCACCACACAAATTAGACCACTGATAGAATTATCCTAAGGTTCAATTAAGAATTTTTTTATTAACAATGGAATGTAGTAAAATGTAAAACCTTAGGTCGATCTTAGAAGGTTACCCCAAACATATTAATTTATTTATTATCATAACTGAATGTTTTATAATTTATTTATATATTTTATTTAATAAATAAATAAATAAATAATTATTTTTTGGGATTTTTATTGTTAGAATAAAATAAAACAATAATATTAAATTATAAGAGTTTTAGGGTGACAAATGAATTAAATAAATATTATTTACTTAGGATTTTTCTATTTTTTTATTGTATTTTTCACAAATAAATCTCACTCAATTAAAAGAATCTGTATCATATTAAAATCTACATCTCCACGTTTATTATTTATAATTTATATAAAACCTCATAAATAACATGTGAATGATTTGGTTTCTTCTTTTATGAAATGGTAGAGATCATTCCTTGACTGACTTAATGTCTATTGGATCTTCTGCCCATATTATCAAATAGTAGAATAATATACCAGTGTATATGGATCATAATAACTAAACTTCTCCCCACTACCCCACTCAAAATTATCTTATGCAATGTTTATAATGAGGTGAATATTTGAATATATACCATAGTGAATGATGAAGAATTGCATATAGGGGAATGTATTCATTCCTTACCCTAGATATTTAACTAGAAATATTTATATCACAAAGTTAAATCAATTTAAAAATCAATCATGTATTATTACAAAATTTATAAAATATAAACTAGTTCCTCCCTTTTTATAAAATCATTTTAATTAGAACTCCATCGAAATTAATGTAAGAGAAATACATAGAGAGAAATAAGAACACTACAATTTTAAAACAATGAAATAAAATCAAACTCATCTCTTAGGGGAGAAACTCTGTATAAATTTTAGTATCTTCTCTCCTTCATGAAATTTCAGAAAAAACAACAAATATTAAAATATATCAAACCAATTATTTCATCGATTTCAATATCCAATTATAATCATCAAAAAAATATTCCATAAATTATATTTTCCTTCACAAAAAATTTCTACATTGGGAAATGACTTCCCTAGATTACATAATCACACTAGTTTCTTTTGAAAACTATAATATTGTTCTATATTATTTTTAAGTCTCTCACTTTTATTTATTTACTGCTCTAACACACTCTCAGTCTAATTCAAGTATGAAATTTTATTTATATTTTCATCTATCATTCATAGATGTTCCATAATTAAGCCAATATCACCAAGATTATTTTTCTTTTGTTTATTGGGACATTGGAAACTTTTGTTTGAATTATTTCAGGAAATGGTAAGAAAGAAAAATGTTTAATTCTCCCCTTATCATTCATGGTGAGAACATATACCTTTGATCAAATCCATGGACATTTTTTCATTAGTTTAGGATAGAAAGGTGGTGTTTCAATATAATTATACATTATGATCTATGTATAACATACATGATTTAATTGGGTTATTTTTTTTCATGAACCCTATCACCAATGAGGATATTAGTCAATTTTAGTGGATCATATATTGTTTTTTAGTGAATTAGAACAATCATTGTGGGTGATATCTCTATGTTTCACTCAATAATATAGTCATCATTAATAAAATATAATGTATTTAAGTTAAATATCACAATTTCCATATATTTTGTTTCACTATGATTATAATTTCATATCATCAAGATGTATTTTATAATAAGAGATATACATACATGGAATTATTCTATGAAAATTGAGTTTTGTGGATGGTTTTCAAGATACACTTATTATATTTCATGAATTATTTTTTGGTTGTGATATTATTTTAATTAAATGAAAACATGCAAACATATAATGGATTTTAGTTCAATTATTAATGATATAAATGATTTATAAATTTTTACGTTCTAAATTTCACTTACATAGATGATTGATTTTCCTATTCATTCTTACATGGTTTAGTCCCCTATGAGGATATAGATAGGTCATTAGTTATGCCATTCAAATATCATTTACAACCTAATATATATTCAATCTCATTATTTCTTACCTCAGACTCTTTATAACCAACAAATATAAAAACAACATTCAATTTTTTCCCATGACATTTTAATCCCATATAATAATAAAATCAACTAAATATAAATATTACATTAATTTCATATTTAACCCCCAAAATAAGTTAAAAAATATTAAATATAAACAATTCCAAAATAATGTTAATATTTTGGTAATTTTATATAATAAATTTCATGATAAAATGGGGTTTAATGAGGTTATATTACCGCCCTACAATTATATTTTACTCTCTTTGGAAAACTAAAATACCAAAATAATGTGTAAAATTTAAAAATTACAAACTCATAAAGAAACTAAATATTTCATCCATAAACTTACCATAATTCATATATGAATCAAATTCCCAAATTCATTTATGTTCTATAGTAATGAATTCTAATATACTTTTTCTTTCCATGAATACTTTACACATTCCTTCCTTGAATCATATCTCTCAATAATGATGATAATATATGTCAATATTTTCTCTAAAGAATATCATATATGATTTTCATATGATTTTTATCTATTTTATTCATCCAATGAATTGAAAATTTAGTAAATTTATATCAAAAGATCCTTATCATGGGTTTTTTTATATTTTTTGATCTTTGTTATTTTTAAAAAATAATGGATTAAATGCAGAGCTTAACTCTATAAGAATAATTCATGATATATAAGTAAAAAACATCGAAAATAAATATACTCATTCCCCTTTCATTTAATTACTAATCATAATATATTATTATATTCACTTATTTCGGTCCCCAAATTAAATCATTCAATGATTGATTCATACATCATTTTTTTCTTTTCTTAAATCATAATTTTATTAACATTTTTCAATGAAATAATAGAATTATAATATTCAAAAAAATATTTGAATCATTTATCATAATTGTAGAATTTTAAAATGACATCCATATAAAACATATAAAATAACTCCAATAAATACAATAAATAAAAATTTCCCTATATTTATCATTTATTATAATAATATAGATTACCAAATATTAGGGTAGAAATAGATTATAGCTCGTTTTGTAGACCCAAATTAGATCTCAATGTATATATGAAATTAAAATATTATTAGTTATAAGGGTGGATCATTGAGTTTTTAAAAGGGATTCAAATTAAAATCCATTCAACATTATAATATAACTCTGTAACTATAAATGTTTTAAAAATAATTATAGACACTTCTAAAGTACATTTCAGGACTGAAGACTATAAAGAAAAAAATATAATGATAAGATTACTTAAAAATTTATATACAAATTGCCTGATTAAAATTATAAAATTATAATAAACTCCTGTACCTAGACATCATAATTGATCAAAATTGATTAAATGTACAAATTAATAATTAGGGATGAAATTAATATAAGTAATCATGTTAGTCTTTAGAAACCTAAATTTGATAAATTTTAAAACATAACCTTATAATAAAAATTATCCATGTTATACAATTATGTTTAATCATAAATAATAAATATCACAAAATATTAAAAAAATAACAAAAAAATAAAACTGACCAAATGATCATTGCACCCCTCAAACTCGATTATGCATTTTACTTATTTCAATTTAAACCTGATTATTAAAATTAAATAATATTATGATAGGATGACACATAGAAAATTATTACTGAATGAAAAAAAATCATGTTTTATTTTTGATGGTCGAATAAGAATAAGGAAATGACCAGTTTTTTTTAAAAAAATTTATCTTCAAGTATTTCACAATTTATTTCTATAATAAATTTAACATGATAAAAATAATATAAGATTAATGTAAGTATGAAAAGGAAATGAAAAAAACCATTATTATTTGTTGGTTTATAATTTTTTTAGAAAAACATTATTTAGACTATTGAATTTCCCAATAATTACTCCAATTTGATAAAAGATCAATCACTAGTCATATCAATAATATTACTATTTTCTAAGTAATACCATAAAAAATGAGAAACCCTATAAAAACATGAAAATGTTAATTAATGATTTAATTATAATGATTTTATATATTTTATTTTAAAAATTAATCAATAAATAGAGATTTTGTAGTTTTAATGTAAAAAGAATTGAATTTAAACATACCAATATAAGGGTGAAAAATGTTATAAAAAAATATTATTTCATATAGGAACCCATCTGAAAGGGCCTACCTTGGTTGGTAGTAGGCCGATAGTTCTTCCCAATTTTACCACTAATAAGAAAGGGTCTAGGTACAAGAAAAATGTATGAAATTCCTATAACATGACAAGCCCTAACCTATAAAAATATGAAAAAATAATTATCTAATATAAAATATAATAAAAATAGTAGGACGATATATAAAAAAAATTAAATTATAAAAATTAAATGAATGCATTATAGAAGAAAAATAAGTATATCCCACAAGGTAAATACAAGGGAAAAAACACCTAACAAGACATTAAATTTGAAAAACATATGATACTGTAAATAACCTCCTTATTTTCTCTATTCTAGAAAAATACTATACTCTGATGATCACTACCTCCCATAAGGAAAACTATGCTTTATAATGCTTCATTATACATTAGTTCCAAAAAAACACTGGTTATTCATAAACCGTAACCATATCTTATCATGTGTTTCATATTAAAAATCCCAACCTAGTTTTGAACAAGGACCATACAAATTTGAGAATAAAAATACCCAGTGGGATACCACAAAACTAAAGAGGAAATGTAATATTAATATTTATTCTCAAGTATTATTTTACTAGGGTGTAACCATGTGTAAAAAAGTATAAGTAATAAAAAAATTAATTATCACAATATATATCAATGATGCAAGGAATGTCATTATAGTCATAAATGTAATACTTGGAAATGACATCACTTAAGAAACTTGGAGTGATCAGAATTTGAAATGTTCACCAAATTCAATGTTGATCACTAGATATATATTCCATATAAATGGGAAACAATATAATTCATTGGGAGAAATAAGACTTGAGGGAACCCAAAATTCTTAGCTTTTCCTATCATTAAACCACTAAATGAATTTGTGATGGATTGATTGATCATTATTGTATAATTATCATCATTCAAGGGAGTATTTCACCATAAAGTTCATCAATTATATATTATTAATCATGAATATGAAGTACTAATTCATTAAAACCCACATAAACTAATAGTAATAAGAAAATAAAATCTATACCTCATTTTAAGACACTTTATCTTAGAATTTAAAGACTAAATATTGGAGATCCTAAACCTTAGGGAAATGGGAAAATACCGACCCTACCTGTAGTATTACATAGAGGATCCCACACACAATGTGTATAGAAGGATGCCTAACCCTATATATAAACCAAGATGTAGATAGGGGGTCCCATGGTATTGGTAAATGCGGTTGTGATACATGAATCTAGTTGTAGAATAAGATATAGGATCCCATGCTTGAGTATATTGAGAGATACTAAATTCAATCAATAAAACTTCACAAAGATAAAACATCCCACACCTTGGAAAAATAGAGGGAATACTTACCATATTTTTAGTATCAGGATATTTTAATCATCATGCAAAAACCCCATCATCGTACTTATGATGAAAAATTTTAAATTTGAAAATATCACCTCTAAAACAGCCTATGAAGAAAAAAACAATCACTCCATTGTGGTCTATGTTGAAAAATACTCAATATAAGATTAAAATATTTCAAAAATATATGACGGATGAAAAATTTTCATTTCGTTATATCAAAAACATGATAGTTTACATAATGTGACCTAGGGTTTGAGATATGAGTCAGATTTAGGTATCAAAAATTATTGTTAAAAGCTATTCTCATTATCTATATCATGATTTCATAGGTATGTAACTAGTCTAATGTTTCAGAAATAATCAAGAACTAAAGCATGATTTAATATAATTAATCAATTTTAGGTAGATTAGATTACACAGAAGAAGTGTGGGTGGGGGTGTACTCACACAACCAAATATTTATAAATTACTTATCCCCTACCCACACTTTATCTCTAATGAAACAATTTTTTCACCTTAGTATTGTAAATATAAAATATAACTAAATCTAAAGTGATAGGGAAATAAAATTTAATGGCCTAACAAATTTAGTTTTTAATTATCAAGTGGCCTCTCTGCCAAGTTGATCCTTATTTATTATTAAAAAATTATTAATATTTATTTCATTCATTTATCTATTATTTTATTATATAACTACTCAATTTACCGACATTCATACATGCTATAGTATCAGATGAATCCCATTCTACTATTTCTTCTAGCCACCACATGAGGCTGGTCCTTATATATAACCACCAGTTGATTGTCTCTAGTTATTCTCCTGTATGTGAATCCATAAATTCCTTTGACCCCTTCATATTTTTTGATATTCACCCATTGACACACCATCATCCTAATCCAACTCCACACACAATGGTATATACCTTCCCACCATCCAGAACTCACAATGTCTCTACATCCTCTAAAATATGGGTGAAGGTAAGACTACACCTACCGCTAATGAGAGAAAACCCACTATGCACTATAGAAAATTTGAGGAAAATCTATTTTTTAAAGAAGACATGAATAATGAGAAAAATACAAATCTCCCTAAAAATTAAACAATGTTCGAGTTAAAAATAAAGTAATTTCAATAAAAAACCTTGTTCAATAATCGAAACCCTAGTTCACCAAAAGAGAAAAATGATGCATGAATAAAAATATAAAGTCATATCTTTATATATAATCACAATTGCATCATACAAATAGATGATGGGGATCTATTCATTGATTTTGTCTTCAATTAACATGATATTCCCAAAGATACCCTCCTCTCTCTTTTTTTCCATCTATCAAGAGTTTATTTATATATATTCCTAGTGGGAGAGGGTTGAATTTATTTAATGACCAAGAAACATATGTATTGTATTCTTTAATCATGATACCTATGATTGAGGTATTTTTGAGGAACTACCAAAGAGATATCAAAATATATTTCACATAGGGAATTTGCACCATCCTAGAAGCATAAACTATTTCATATTTTCTATATGAGGCTTTATTTTGAAGGAAAATAATATTTCGCATCAATACACATATTTTGTCTAAAAATAGTATCATTTATAGTTATATTATTTAATTCCGAGGCCATTCTACTCCATTAATCCAATGAAGAAATTGAATTTCATCTGAAATATATCAAAAACTATCACAATATGAAAAACAAAGACAAGGGAAACCATATCACTGTTTATGTTTCTGTAGATATATTTATTTATATAATAAAAAATTAAAAAATACCATATAACAAAAAATACTCAAGAATTTACCAAAACCTAGGTAGGAAGTAACAAAACATTATATGGAAGGAGATGTACTTAAACATTACATATTCTAGTGAAGTTAGACTAGAATTCACTTTCTTACATTCCCAATGATCTTTTCTATTTATAGGTTAAGATAGTCAGGTCATAACTAATACATAACAAACCCATATATATTTAATTGGATACATCTAATCAGTATCCATGTTTTCAACATTATAATACCTTTAAAATAAAAAATTATTTTGTTTCTTGAAAAATCATTATGAATTTAAACATGATTTCTTCCTTCTGATTACCCATCCATGATCCATGTGAAAAACATTTTAAAACATGAGATGAACCCAAAATGGTAAGTAAGAGATACAAGGAAATAAAATATATTATTCTAGTATAAAAATTCAAAACCCATGTAATGTTCACCTTTATATATTCTATTGTTTTATAATATGAAATAAAATACATCCATTTGTAAAAACATACTACATTATCAAGGAAAACATTTCAAACCTATATGAAGAAAATAGAAAACTTTTTTGGAAACATAGAGAATCATATTCATAAAAAAGACTCAAAACGCATTCAATTTGAATAACCATAATTTCAAATTAGAAAATAATTCTCAAGAGATTATAATAATTACACAATGAATTAGAGAGCTATAACGGGGCTCAACCCATCATATAAACTATATTAGGATCACCCAATTTTCTTAGATTGTTAAATTACCATATTATGGATAATTTTTTCATCATTTCTCATTTTAATCATAAATATATATGAGAAACCCATTTTAAACAACTTGAAAATCACTATTTAGATACCACAATACATATATATTTTAAAAAACTACTTGCAAAACAAAAATACCAAGAAAAATTGAATGAGGTTTTTTTTGCGAATAAAACATGAAATATTGTAAAATAATATAAATAAAAAATACTTGTTATAATTATGATAAATTTTATTTTCACATTATAAGTTAAAATTGAACATTTATTCTAGTCTTTTTTGTAAATAACATCAAATATTCTTTAAAATACTATCTTTGAAAACAATTAAAAGAATGTTAAGGAAAATAATTTGCTCAAATAAAAAAATTGTGCACATAATATAGAATTTAATTTCATTGAAAATAAATATATAAATATATAATGGATAATTCAATTTATTATAGTGTTATTATGGTGGGAGATTTTTTAATGTCGTATCTATAAAAATATTCATTCCTTTTCCCCATGTATAAATAGTTGAAGGAAGATCATTAAACGAGTATTTTTTTAATGAAAGTCCCTTACCACATGAGAAACATTTAAATAATAATATTGAAATTAAAAATAATTAATATAGATAAATTCAGGATATAAAATGTAATGGGGATATATATACACCTTATCTAATAATATATGTGCATAACATCAAAATAAGACTCAACGAAAGGAAATTGAGATGAAGTTCCTTACCTAGAGTTCAAATCACCATTCACAATATTTGTCTTCTTTAATATCAAAAATTTATTAATTTTATAAATTATTAACTCCCATATTCTTGTCCAATTTTGTTTTATTTCATTTAATGCAATGGATATTCAATTACTTATTTAATTAATTTCACATAGAGAATTTTGATGATATTCAACTCATATGTTAGAAATGACATTAGTGGGTTGACTTTGGTCAAATTAGAACTCATTCCATAAAATATTGAATTAGAATTATGAAATTGTTATCATTTTTATAAAAAAATTATAATTTTAAATACTAACATTAAATATGGTCATGATAAATTAAATACGTTACAATCATAGAGATTGTATACCACATGTATACATGTATAACAATTCCATTTTTTACAATCATTATTGATAGTAGGTAAGTATTATTTTATATTTATATAAATATAATAATATCATAAATTTCATATTATTTCTTTAAATTTACTTATACGTATCATCTATGTGATGTGGTGATGCAAAAAAAATCATATCCCTTGGTGGAGGTGGTAATCAACACATATGTACAAACAACATTATCACTTTTTAGTGAATGGTATGATAAGAAACTAAATGATAAATGAAATTTTCAGAATGATAAATATCGAATTGATATCATATAAAAACTTTAATTAAATCAATATACCAAATGTGAGAGGTGGTGATGGAAAATTAATTACACTGGTTTGTGAGGCGATAGTCCTCCGTACACATGGATGATGGATCCATTTCTCCATTGTTAGACATTAGAGATGAATATATATCACTACATTGAAACAATAACATCTATTTATTTGGATTATATGGGTATTATTATTTTATCATGGTTAAAGAATATTATAAAAAGGTGGATCAATATATATAAAAGAAACATTTGATTAAAAACAATACCACTTTTTTGAACAACCTCATTTTTCTAACCCATTAAGATGAATAAGATTGGTTTCTTTCCAAAATAAAGGAATCTAAAATTATAGGTTGAAATATAGTCCAGTATTTTTACATGTGTTGGATAAATACAATGGGTTTTTATGTGTGAATAAATGTATATATGTGGTGCCCTTTTATAATAGAGGAGAAAGGATTTCTTGAAATCCCTAAAAATATTAAATTAGTATAAATTATTTTTCAATTGAAAATAGCTTAAAACCTATTTATTTAGAATATTGGTTGTGTATGGATTGAAATACCATCATAAAATAATTTTTTTAAATTTTTAGGTCACAAATTTACCCTTATCATTTGGTTTAAACCCTTCATTAACCCCTTTCACTCATGTTGTGACATAAGATTATTTACTATTTGAGGGTTAATATAGTTATAATAAATAGAAAAAATGATCAATAATAGACCATGACTGATATTATAAACAATATCATAACCATCTATATGATCTATTTTTTTGGAATTTTATATCATTTAGTAAAATTTTACTTATTATAAAATATCATTAATTCTAATTTTGAAAAACTACCAATTACATTAATTTTAGTAACATCAAGAAAAAAATTAACACTCAAAAAATATATATTAATGCATCTCTAAAATGTCATGTTCATCTTTAAAATTATTATATAACACTAATTATCTGAAATTATATTATTTTTAATATTTTTAATATAACTTATTTGATTTATGTCATCAATTGAATATTACTATGTTAATGTTGTGTAAATATTTAAGGAAATTATTTATTACCTGAAAATTATAAAAATATTTAAAATTCTAAGATAAATCATATAGATTTAAAATTAGTACTTATAAACTATCATTTCACCTGGTGATCTCCTTGTTAAAAATATTATTATTCTGAAAATCAAGATTGTGACATTTATTACTATTAACTAAATAAAATATTATATATCTCAAAATTTAATTGAAATGGAAGAAAATTAAATAAAATAGTTTATTGGATGATTATGGATAAAAAATATCAATAAAATAAAATTTAAGCATGTTTTAGGGTAATTTTATAGTTCTTATCATTTTATTTTTAACATTTATTTCTACCATGGTAATAAAATTTACTATGGTTATTATTCATATTGAAAAAAATAAAAGTGACATGGTTAAAAATTTTGGACATCTTAATTCCAAATATGAAATCAATTTTTTTAAAATTCAGAATTTAAAATTGGAAGTATTTAATTTAATGCTAAACTAAAAAAAATTAATGAAAAATATTTTTTAGAGATATGAACTTTTTAAATATAAAATGAATCTATATTAATTTCAAATATAAATTTTATTTTAAAATTAAATTTTTTATAAAAAATAGATAATCAAATTCTAAAACTAATTTGAAATATAATTTTACATTTTAAATACTTTTTCGGATAAATATGGTTTTTAATAAAAATCAATATTTATTACCATTCATTGAAAAGTCTATATTTTCAAAAAAAATCCCTATATTTTATCCTAATATAATATTGACATGATGAATTAAATAATTAAATTCATTGTTTCATATAAAATTTTGAAAATATTTAGAAATTAATTTTAATATTCACTCAAAAAATATAAGAAACCCTTTTCTAAATAAACCATATTTATAAATAATTAAATGAATTTACTAAAAAGCTAGTGCTTATTTACCAATAATTAATTAAAAAATATCAATGAGTTAGACCGTTATATAAATTTCATAATGTGGTTATAAATATTCATTCCCAATAATTTAGTAGATAAGTCATGATGGTCATATTTTGATAATAATAATTTGTCGTTCGTATAATCTTGGTGTTGCATATCTTGTATGATATCAAAAATAGTATTCGATTTGAAAATATTAGGTTATTAAATTTCAACCTTTATAAGTTTCATCATAAAAAAATTAATTCAATCATGATAAATAAGTGTGGGGTTCTCAAAATATCTTTGTTGAATACCCACATCTAAAAAGTGATGAATAAAGTTTCCTCTTGAAAATATAGAAAGGTAAGTACAATGGTAATGAAGAATAACACATAGTAGGTAAAAAATTAGGGGAACATAAGTATGATGTGAGAACGTGGATATAGAAAAAAAAATAACTTCTAAGGATTGTTAGAGAGTGATATAGAACATGATCATAATAATGTTATCCATCCCAAAAACACAAATTTGTGATAGAAAAAGATCCCATTGATTTCTTCGTATGAAAATTTAAATGATAATGTTTTTTTCAATTTTTTTTCATAAAGTTGAAAAATTATTTTTAATTATTAGACTATGAATATAAAGAAATATACTTACCTAAAATATTAAAATTTCACCCTTTAATAAATTTCAACCACAATCTCATCTTTTGATCTGAACGATTAGTATTATATATGAATATTTCATGGATAATAAACTATAATAAATCTTATATATATATCAAAAAATACATAAATTAAAAAAAATATATTAATCCTCTTTTTTTCAATATCCAAAACCAAAATTATTAGCATAATTGTAGACAATTCAAAAAAATATTAATCCTTCATATGAAGAATAATTACTATAATCTCGAAAAGTTGATAGTAATTCCCAAATTTCAACATAGATTATTAAAAAATATCTATCCATACAATCCATCAAAAATATTATAGAAAAATATTGAAACCCAAAAATTTAAAGGATTTTATCACATAGTCTACCACAACCTGACCCATGATGGGGCTTGAGCCACAACTACACCAAGCCTCCCTCCATAGGCCAGGGGGTGGCGACAAACATCAAAGTAAAATAGAACTTGGGGAATCCATTTACTAAGAATCTGTACACACACATGCAACCCACTCAATGAAAAAGTGATGGGGGAAAGTAAAAAAAGATACAAAATTGTTAGAAAAAGGAAACCAAACTTGCATCAACCTCTACGCAGTACAAGTATAGAATATTAAACTGAAGGGGAACGGGAAAAAATACATGCCCAACCATAAAGGTTCCATAACCCAGAATCAAGTGGAAAAGTAATGTAGCTGAGAGAGCCCCATTCATGGATCCCAAGCTAAAACCACCACATAGGGTCCAAGAACCTTGTATCACTAAGCTTATCTAATGTCACGATCAACTTATCTGTCATATTTAAGGGCACACCAAGTTCTGGAAAATCCCATAAAGGGGTGAGTATAAAAATACTTAGTTGGATGACTCAAAGGTTCAAAGGAGAAGAAAAAGATGTACTGAAGAGGGGAGTAGTAGATAGAATAATTTACACTAAAAGAGTTCAGTTCCACCCAATAATAGAGTGATGTAATCTCATCAAAACACAATGATCTAAAAATAATGAGAATATAAACTCCTCATTTATTCATAACTACCTATAGTAAGTGAGTAGATTCGTCTAACAATGAGAATATAGACACGAAAAACACGTGGCATTAATAGTGCGCCTTTACCTCTCCTAGACGGAGATCAACCAAATCCCTAAGAGTGCATAATAGAACAAGATGTATATATATGCTAAGTCAAAGAAAACCAAATGTGATAGTAAGGGGATCTCTATCTCATAGCTCATCCTAGGAAAAGAGTATCCAACAGTTCTAGACAAACCACCAACGATGCACATCATCCCTTATGTATTCCCTGAACAATAAAGTCAAAGGGACTCTTTCACCTCCCCTTGATACTATCTATTTTGGTTGGGTATGTCTTTCCCACCCAATTTTAGGTCATTCCAAAAGTAAGCATCTCAGTAGGGAAAGCACCCTTATTTCATGTGAGTCCAATGTAATGTCAAATAATGTCTCCCCACTAATCCACATAACCAGATTGTGTAAACATGAAGTCGAGGATTCACTTCCTTCTATGTCAGGGGGATTCCACTCAGAATTAACTATAGAGGACCCACACTTATACCAATGGGGGACTCTACTCAAGATCATATAGGATCTACCCCATATTGTGTTAGGGGGATTCCACTCCCATGATGATGGGGGAGTCCACTCTTGATAATCGAGGATCCACACCCAAGTGTGTTAGAGGAATTCCACTCTGAAGTAACTGTAGAGGAACCATGCCCATACTGTTGGTTGATTCCACTCTAGATCATCAAAGATCCTCACCCATGTGTGCTAGGGGGATTCCACTCGAATGAAACTATAGAACACTCACACCCATGTAAATGGGGGATTCCAGTCTAGATCATTGAGAATTCACACCCTAGTTCAGTAGAATGGATTACACTTGGAAGTAACTATAGAGGAACCACACCATTATCGATGGGGGATTCGAGTCAAGATCATCAAGGATCCACACCCAAGTGTATCAAGGGGTTTCCACTTAGAAGTATCTAAATAGGACCCATGACCATGCCGATGAGGGTTCCACTCTAGATTATCGTGGATCCACACCCTAGTGCGTTAGGGGGATTCCACTCAAAAGTAACTGTAGAGGACAAACAAACTTGCTGAAAGGGGATTACACTCTTATCATCACCACCATAGAGCATCAGATTTAATATTAATCATGTTCAGTTTATCATTCATCATACATAAAAAGCTAATAAAAAGGGCATCATTGTGTTTTATGCATAAAAAACCCCAGGATAGACTACTCATGGGCCAAAATTTGAGTCCAAAATAATGAGATATGAGAGGTTTAAGATTCATAATGCGATACTCAATGCATGTGGGAACCACATTAATTGTGACCCTGTCTTGTCATCAGGTCGTGTACCTAGCCATACTCTGGTGTTAAACTATGCACAGGTACCCCTAGGCACACTCATGTACTCCTGTAGAACATGACACCTATAACCCAAAAGGCTTATGAGTACATGATACTTGTCGCTGGTATGAAGTACTAAAACATCATTTGGATAACATTCCTCCTCAAATGGATCTAGAAATACTAATAGATCACAGTATCATGATCCTTTTGGAAAAACTCATTGGGTCACCAATTCATTCTGTTGAAATTGAATCTCAGTAAAGAAGCTGCAAATCTTCACATCATACATGAATGGTGATTTATAGGGCCTGCTCATCAATCCTGGAACACATCAAATGTATTTAAACATTATGATCCTCATGAAAAAAGACAGAATCAACTATTAATTTTTTTCAAAATAGATGCATGGTGAAAAAGTGAAATTTCATCACAAATGCACAAAGCAGGGAGTTTGGGGTCTATGGGTTGATTTTCGTTTATTTGATCGAAATCAGATTTAGAACATCTACTTCAATTATAGGTTCATAACTCTACTGACGGTGTGTCAATTGGAAATATGATGCAGAATATACATCCCATAAAAGAATCTCTGAATAATAATAATAATAATAATAATAATAATATTTTAACAGAACTTTTGTGCCACTGATCCTCATGCCTAAAACATAATTTCCTTAAACAGGCCTCCAAAGGACTACCTTGAAGAAAGGTTCACGTTGTTGCAGAAGACATGTTAATCAGACACTCCATGTAGTTGTTACATTCTAATCAACGTTATACAATAATAATAATATTATAATAAAATTTAAGGAATTTCTCTGACCCACTCCATGAGTTAGTGAAATATACTCAACATTGGTCTTAAAAACACTGCATCAAAGTTAGGGTCACAAAGCCACCAACGTCACATCAATCAGATGTCTCCGTTAAAAAATATAACATAAATAGAATTTTAATAATAATAATTCGTATTATTATTTTTATATATTTTTTAACCAACCCTTATTCCAAAGAGAGGACTTTATGAAGTCCTCACCCCTCCTTTCATTATGAAAAAATGTGCCCACTATCCAATTAGGAACCATTTTCATTTTATCATTATTATTTTTATTCCTTTTTTTTCTTGTCATCTATCCTCTTCATTCTCCGCATAAGTTTCAAACTTCAGCAACCCTAAACTGGCACCCATCACCACCAGACCACATCGAACATCCTCCATTACTGCTCCACCTATATCAAGCCATGTTCACACCACAGCCTGCTATGTTGGCCACCTCTACACTCCTCACAACCTGCACCGCTACTCTTCCACTACATCTCCTCACACATACGACCACTGCTGCCTGATTCAGTAGCCATCACAGCACCACAAGCCACCATCGCCACCAGATCTCTGGTGTTCCCTTCCAAGGACCACCAGACCACCTCCAGTAGCCCACTCATGAATCCAAAACCATATCTGTGGTCATCGTGATGAGAGATTCACAGTTCCATCCTCCACTCAATGATATGTCGATGGGTTGATGAATCCAAAAGTTGGTGACAAATAACCCTGATGAACAGATAGATTTTGGATAAAATTATAGGCTTCAAACACGGATCATTGTGGTTTTACTGTGACCATATATGACTGATAAACAAATCTAAAAAATAATCATTCAAGATTTAATTTTCAAGAAAAACATAAATAAAAAAATAAGAAGAATAAATCCTACCTATATTGATATATTAATTGCTTCTGACACATTCAACCTGCTCCTACTTCGATCCACTAATTTTTTGTTGGGGATTCCCCCTTGATTTTTGAAGAACCAAGAATGACAAAGAGAATGATTTAGGGATTGGCAGAGGGAGGGAGGGAGAGATAATTAGGGATAACACTAATCCAGAACTCTTAAGCTTCTATTTATAAGAAACTTCCAGCGACAATGGAATCTGAATTTGTTGTGTCCTCTCATTTTTTTATTATGTAAAACACTCCATTCCAAAATCAACGATAGTATCGAATTTCCAATATGATTTTTTGTTAAAAATTTATTTGATTTCGAATTCTAGATAAAACAATTAATTTAAATTATTTTACTTATTAAAACACTCTCCATGGATTTTTCTAGATAAGACCCACACTAACAAAAGTTATACCCCACATAATGAAAATTCCATGCTCTAGACTCAATTGTGGCCCAGAATATCAAATCCATGCTACTATTTTGGAGATATCTCATTTATATCACAAGTATAGTATAAATTATTCATAATATTTTTATAAAAACTAATTCTAAGGAAACATGCCCTTGGAATTGCATGTCGTCTCAATGCCCTTATCTGGAAACATATATAGAAATATTTCAATGTAATAAAAGGTGAAAACCAAGTCTCAAATTCATTTCATCATTCAATAAATTCATCCTAGAAAAGAAAAAAAAGTAAAACGACTCGGGATACTAATCCCACACCTAGTACTCCCGCTCCTATAAACTCTCTTCCACATTTTCATGCGACCACAACATGAGATAAAGTAGGATGGTTCATCCTCATAAGGTCTACTCCCTTTGATGAAGTGCTTAGGAAAAAAACCATGCATCTCCTCAGACATGGCACATATAAAATGTCATTCACCCATTCCATATTTGGGGGTATGGAATGGTGGTAACTAACCTCACAAACCCTCAACATGATATCGAATGAACCGAAGGACCTCAAGGGTATCTTGCCTCCAATATAGAAAACAAACATGCAGGCCTAAAACGTATCCTCTAACACCTAGATAGCGTGCTTGGTCTACACACCAGTATGGGGGTGAAAGGAAAAATTTATCTATGACTGGGTCCCAAATAACATCTATAGTCCTCCACATGATAGTGTTGTAATTTTCATGTCATGATCAGAGATAAATGTTGAGGATACCCTCTGAGGGAATATGATCTCTCATACATATTACTGCCCCAAACTCTACACCGAACTCTGATCCTAGATAATAAAGAATAGAACCGACATGGTAAGTCAGTCCACTATCACCCAGATGATTTCATGTCCCTTCTCGATATGCAGACTCCCTGGGACAATGTAATTGGATATGTCATCCCTCTTCCACTCTGAGATGTTGAACGGCTACAAAAAAAACTACTGGAACCCGATTCATAGCATTCACCCATTGATAGGTTAGGCATCATGAGACGATCTTCGCTACACATAATCTCATGTCAAACCACCAAAACTGTCACTGAAAATATATATACATATTACATACACTAGGATATACAACTATGGGAGAAGTTTGGAACTCTCACATCACCTCCCCCTGTTTCATAACTGGAACCGCTGCCTGTCCCTAACACATGTTCTCGTGATTCACCCAATTATAATATCTATATGGTGCATCACTAATAGATATATGATTCATGAAAGATATAAAAGTTAGTGTATCAAAACTAGTACTATTTCACATGCTCTAGAAGAAAAGGAGTCTACAACATTGACTGAAGAAAAATTATACCCTCATGCTCCACTAGGGTCTATTGAAGGGAAGCTAATAGCTCTAAAACATCCCACGGAAGCTGAGCCTGAGACTTCCGACTAAGGAAATTATCTACACTGTTTCCCTTTCCTGAATTATATACCATCTCAAAGTCATACCACTATAGGAAGTTCAACCGGTGTTGCCGACCCAGGTTAAAGTCGCTCAGAGTGAAGACATACCTGAGACTCACGTGGTCTGAGCATACCAAAAAGCACTCCCCCAGAAGTTAGTGTTTAGACATCCTCAAAGAGAATCAAACTAATGCCTACATTATGTAGTGAGTCAATTAGTCATGTCCATGGGGTCTCCATCACCTCAAACTTTACATGATAACTACAATATCATGGTTGAAATTGAGCACAAAATGTTACCAACAAATATTGTAGGTGAGTAAACTCACCCGACCTCAAGAAGCTAGACAAGGAAATCACGTGGAATTCCCCATGTGTCTTCACCAATATTGAAAGGAGAGTAATCTCCAAACTAGACACTTTTCCACATCCACTAGTGTAATTCCATGAAAATGGTAGTTAAGAATAAGAACTGCAATAGAAATGTAAAGAACTGCTTCGAAACTCCACTGCAAAACCCTTCCATGAATGAAAAATTTAGAGGGTCTCATACACCACACCTCGATACTATCCTCTTTGGGTGGAACAGACTCCCACTCATGGATTTTTCTTGCATCACAAAAATTTATCATGGTGGGGGAAAAACCCCTCTTACTCATACATTTGAAGATACATCTAAAAACAAAGACACATGGTTACACTGATTCCCCACATCACCCCGGTAAAACCTCAAGAAAGAAGAAAGAAGAAAAGAGTACCTCACACTGTGTCTAATAAGTTCTACTAAAAAAGGTATAAAATACATAGAGTTTACCTCTTTTAATCTTTCACACTACACGATCGGAAACATCCTAAGAATAAAACTATCTGCACCCCCGACCACCAGCTCTATGAGTCTGACTTGGATGCCTTGTAGTGGTGGAAGGACCTCATAATGTCGTCGACCACCCCCAATTTTTATGGATCCTCTTCCAAAATTGCCTACCTGGGGACCACAATGTTCTTATCTAGGATACCACTTATCAAGAAAATCTTTATTCAGTGGTGGTACATCTACCAAATGACTAAGAAGCTCAGCAAATTTTGAAGATAAACCTCATGCCACGTGACCTTGACTATCACAAGCATAGCAACGGTCCTCCCTAGGTTGCACCGATGCTCTACGTTATCCTTGACAATGTTCTTGAGTCTGATCATGGGAAATCCTCCTATGTCGATCCCCTGTAAACTAGAATCGACTAACTACGAAAAACATCTCTACACTATTCCAACCACTTACAAACAAGATAACTAGCATCTCACTAAATGGAATCCCTTTTTCACTAGAGCTCTCTCTAGCACATCGACAAAGGTGGGAATTCCCAAGGGTGATACGTTGTCACAGATCTCTATGTGTACTCCAAACTCAACCTTCTGTGCTCGTAAGTAGACATCGTGGATCATGTATGGGGAGTAGTGTGAAAAGTATATAAAACCTAGATGCATACTCATCCACTGTCATCCCTCCCCGTTGAAGCTCATGTACCCAAAATAATCATAATCTGGAGGGGTATTACTCTATATGGAACAAATCTTAGAAGTAGCCATATGAGAGTGTCGACTCTTCATGTATCTGAGTAAACATGTTCCACCAAAGCCTAGCTACTGCATGGAAATGAATGGATGCCAAAGCCATGATCTGATCTGTTGGTGTCCGAACAAGCCTAATGAGGTGGACCACTAACTCTATACAATCCTCTATTTATGGAAGACATAGCTCACTATAGAACCTCAATGGTCTCTGGAACTAGAACTCATGGAGTGTGCTCTACTTCTGCACGTCCTCAGCCTTCCCTATTATGACTAACTATTTTTCTATCAGTTGGGGTGTTTCTACTTGTCTAAATGGAGGAATGGGGATTGTATGATGGATCCCAAAATGAGGTCTCATCTCTACTAGAATTGTCATCATGAACTGGTTCTAGTATTTTTCTAGATTTCATCACAAAGGAATCCTAAATGTTATCAAGGAGTACCACGGTAGGATGAACATATACATATATGAACAACAAATGGGGAGATGAATTAAGAAGTACATTCAAATGCTCAATCCTATATAATTATTTCATCATTTATCCCTAAAAAAATTTCTAATCATTCGAAGTTGAGAAGAGGGTAATTAGGGTCCTGGTGAATGGCTACATTGGCCGCCACACTATCACTGCACTCCCTTGCCGAAGAGCAGGTCCTAAGACACGTTGAGTCTCATTATATAAACCCAAGAAAGTTTTTTAGGGAACATATGAACAACATTCCAAGGAACAAACCACCTCCTATAAAAATTTTTCATGACCCAAACCATGCGAGGACTCGATCTTCCCCTACCCCAATCCCACTTCCATAGTCCATGGGGTATCCAAATGCTCTGAAGGAACATAAAACCCAGGGAGGAATTTTCCTAAGAATCTATAAATACACACGCATCCCACTCAATGAAAAAGTTTAGAGGGAAAGGAAAAAAAGATACAAAATTACTATAAAATAGATACTAAACAATAATCAATATCTAAACAGTAAAATTATAGAAAAGTAAACTGAAAGAGAAAGGGGAAAAATAAACACCCAACTAAAAGAAATGAAACTAACCCAAAAAAAGTGGAAAAGTAAAATAGATGAGAGAGACCCATTACTGGATCCCAAGCTACAACCACCACACACGGTGCAAGAACCCTGTATCCCTAAGATCCTCTTATGTCATGATCAACCTGTCTATCGTCTACAATGGAACACCAAGTGCAGGGAAATCCCAAACATGGGTGTGTATAAAAATAATCAGTAGTATTCTCTGAAGGCCCAAGGTAGTTAAAAAAGTGGTAATGAATAGTCGAGCAGTAGATAAAACATGGTATAGTAAAAGAGTATAGATCAACCCAACTAGAGAGTGACGTAAACTCATCCAAACACAAGGAGCTATAATCAATGATATGATTTCCTTCTCATCAAGAATTCAATACATATAGTAGGACAATAGACTTGTCCAAACATTTGAAGCTAGACACAGAAAGCACATGTCATACACCAATAAATCTTCATATCTCTTGGATGGAGTGTTACCAAAACCCAAGGATTGAGTACTAGAACAAGACACACACACACACATATGATTAGTCAATGAAATCCAAATGAGATAGTAAGGAGATCTTCATATCATATCTCGAACTAGGAAATGATTCTCAAATAGTTCCCAAATGAACCACCAATAATGCCCATCTTCCCTTACATCTTCCTTAAACACAAAATTCAAATAGACTCATTCACCAAACCTTGATACAATTCACTTTATGTGGGTCTATCTCACTTGCATGGTTTTTGGTTGCGTCGAAAGGATGCATCTCTCTAGGGAAAGCACCCCTCTTGCTTATGAGTCCAAAGTAACATCAAAGCAAGTATTTCCACTGATCCACATATCCAGATGGTGTAATATGGAATTCGAGGATCCACATCCTGATCATTTCCACCATCAAGTGACTCGTTGGATATGTGTCACACCCGGAACGTCTAGCATCATAAATCCAAATCCACTACACATGGAATCATCATGTTATAAATGAAAAAAAATTAGGATAGACTACTTGTAAGAAAAAATATAAGTCTAAAATAAGGATATAAAAGTGGTAGAAGATTCATAAAGTGGTACACAACACATGTGGGGACCACATTATGTGTGAACCCACCTCATCTTTTGGCTATGTACCCATCTATACATGGGTTATAAACTGAATTCAAGTACCCCTAAGTACGCTCATGTAATCCCAGAGTAAATGAAACCTATGTCCCAAAAAGATGATGAGTTCATGATGCTCATCATTGTTCTGAAGTACTAAAATGTCATATTACTGACATGCCTCCTCCAATAGCTCCAGAAAGACCAACAGAACACACCATCATGATCCTTTTTAAATGATACTTTAGATAAAATATTCATTCAACCAAAAATAGAATCCCAATTAATAACATACATATCTCAACATCACACATGAATGATGCTTCATGTGCCCCATGTATTGATCTTAGAAGACATCAAACGTAACACACAATGATGATCCTCTGGAAAAAACACATGAGATCTGCTATTTAATTTTCCAAAATTGATACTCATTGAAAAAGTGATATTTTAATGGAAACTCACAAAATGATCCTTTTGGTTCCATGCCTTGATTTCAGTTTAAGTGATTGAAATCAGTCTTAGAACATCCACCTCAATTACAGGGTCGTAATTCCATTGACGATGCATCAATAAGATATTTAATGTAAGAGACACATCCAATACCTAAATCACCGAATAATAATAATTATATTATTATTATTTTAATTGAATGTTTCATTCCACCAAGCCTCGATCACAAAACATAAAGTTCTCAAACTAGCCTCAAAAGGTCTTCCTTGATGCATGCGTTATGTTTCTGCAGAATACACGTTGATTTGACGGTACATGTAAGTGTTACATTCGAACTGTTATTAGAAAGTAATAATAATAAATTTTTTATTATTTAGGTGTTTTATTTACCTAATTCACGATTCGGTGGAATGGTACACAACAATGGTCTTAAAGAGATCACCTTGATGTCAGGGTCACAATTCGACTAACGACTCATCAATCAGACATCTCGGTTAACATTTGTAACTGAAATAACATTTTAATAATAATAATAATAATGTTTAATATTATTATTATATTTTTTAATCATCTGTCACTCTAAGGAGGGGAAATTATCATGTCCTTCCCTCCTCCTGTCACACCAGAAAAAAGGTTCCCACCATCCGATTATTCCCCCTTTTAATTTTATCATTATTATTTGTTTTATTCATTTTCTTTTCCTTACCCTTTATCATCTTCTTCCTCCCCATGGGTTTCAAGACTCTAAAATCCTAAACTGCCACTCTTCACCACCAACCTACACTGGATAGCCACCTTGACCACACCACCTATGGCGTACCACATTCCAGACACACCCCACTACTACGACATTTTCTTCACATCATGTGCCTCATGCCACCGGTCACCGGCTGTAGCTCCATGCACACCCAACCACCACCACCTGAACTAGTGGCCATCACGGCACCGCTGGTGACTCTCATATGGTCCCTTACATAGAGAACTATACCTCCTCTTGTAAAATGAACATGAATACAAAACCATATCATTGATCCTTGGGATGAGGGATTTACAACTCCAGCCTCCACTCGACGATCCGTCAGTGGGTTGATGTGTCCAAAACTGGGTGATGAATCACCATGAAGAACGATGGATTTCATATAATTTTATAGGTTTCAAACCTGAATCTATGGATGTGTTAATGTTTTCATTGACAATTGATAATTAAAATGATGAAATAAATAATAAATAATGAATTAAAAAAATCAATATGGAAACAAAAGTAGAAGAAATCCTTCCTCAATTCATCTGTTTGTCACTACAGACATGTTCGACACACTCGTGCTTCGATCCAATGATTTTTCATCGAATATTCCTACATGGTCCATCAAAGAACTAATAATTATAGAGATATTGAGGTCTTTGAGGAGAGAGGGAGGTAGGTAGAATTATGGCTAACTCTAATCATAAACTCTTAAACTTTTATTTATATGAAACTGCTAGGGTACGTAGAATCTAAAACTCCCGCACCTTCTCATTTTATGTTGTGCTTAGGTAAAAAACCCCATTTTAAACTCAATTAAGGTCTTATATTTCTAATCAGAGTTCCCTTTTCAAAGTTATTTTATTTATCATTTAATATAAAATAATTAATTTTAATTATTTTATTGATGAAAATTCCCTCAGTGCATTTTTCTATAGAAGATATGTGCTGACAAACGATATGTACCTCTTAGGTTAAAAAAAATGTTCTAGAGTCAATTGTGGCCTCAAATTTATAATCTAAGCTACCATAAGATAGATATCTTATTTTCTTCATGATAATTATATAAAATATTCTTAATATTTTTATAAAATTTAATTCTGGTCACATTGGGCCTTAGAATTGTAAGCTGTATTAATGCCTAACTATGAAAACATATATAGAAATATTTCTATGTATTCCAAGGTGAATACTAGGTCACTATATAGTATTTTATGATAAATTTAGTATTTATCTTCCAAAATATCATCAACCGATCATAATATCTCATACCAAAAATTCAATTTTCCAAATCTAAAAAAATCTAAGATATTATATTCATTTTTATAAATAACATTTATCAGCATAATCCAAAATAAATTCATATAGTATTCTCATATATAATTTAACCTTTATTTATTAAATACAATCCCAATGTATTTGGTATACATTAATATTATAATTCTTTCCAAAATTATAGTGACCTTCTTTTTAAATAACATTAATCACATAATCATAGAATCTATTTACAAACCCATGGTAATTTATACGATAAAATATATGTTCCTGAAATAAACGTAAACTATATTTTTTATATCATTAAAAAAATGGAAAAATGATATCATACTAACTAGGACATCACGTAGTCTAATGGTCGGATATGGACCCTTTTCACTCTCCAGTTGTGGGTTTAAGCATCATGGCCTTACCAGATATGATGGGATGTCACCTAACCTACTAGTTATCCATTTTATAAAATAAAATCTTTATAAAATTCCAAGAAATTTTTTAAACATACTTAAAAATAACCATACAATTTTCAATTTTAATGAAAGTTTTAACCTCAAAAGTTTTCTCATAACCTTTATTTTTCATTAAAAACCATTAATTAACTAAAAATAATGGATCATATAAACATTAAAGGATGCCCTTATCATTAATATTATATTCTCAAAATGAAAACATCTTTCTTCCATGAGTATTTTTTTCATTTTATAATATTATGAGTAAAATATACCTCGAGCATCTATCAAGAATCAATAAGAGTATCCCAATGTATTCCCATCGTCCAATGAGTAATAATTATTGTAAAATTAAAATAATCATTAAATATACCACTACATCATAAATCTTAAATATAGAACCCAATAATCCTTAAAATTTCTTAATAACCCCTAAACTACACTCTTCCATCTGAATAGTTAATTATTCTTTCCTACAAAAAATATGAATCATGTTGTAATATTGAACAATATCAAATCACAAACCAATAAATATTTCATACTTTTAATATGTGATTTTATGTCTCTTGATCATAAAAAATAATGAAAATTGGTATTTTTAAAAAGATAACTTTATGGTCTTGTTGATCCCATTCATGATCTATCTCCTAAGGAAATCGATTTGAAAATTGTCCATTATCCCCAAAATTATGAAATTCCACTGATAAATTAGTAATAAATTCTTTCCCCCTTATGGAGTTAACTGAACTTTTTATTTTTTCCATAAAATTTATATTTTTATAATATCCTTCACCATATATAAAACATTTTACCTTTCTTGGAATAAATTTTCACAGGTTCTTATTTCTACGTTCATGACAATTGGGCAATGGATATATTTAATTTTATGATCAATATCACTTGAAATTCCATGTGGATTCATTTCAATTGTATTTTATCCATTAAGAAACTCATTTAGGTTCATGTTTTTAATCATTACTCCTGATAGATAGTTTATAATAAACATAATAGTTCTCACTATAGTTCCCATTCCATTTGGTTTCTTTTTCAGTACACCACCACATTTTTTTCATATTCACTCTTACTATAGTTCTTATTGGATCCATCCATTTACTAAAACCTAAAATGTTATTTTGATAATTTCATTAAAATCACAATAAACTATCAAATAAGTATGATAAGAACTAATAAATCCTTATTCATGTTATCTCAAAATATTTCGATTTATCCCAAATTCTTATGACCTTACGTAACATACTAACCATTTTGTAGATAACATCTTGTAATATATTATCAATTTAAGTCCTAACCTCAAAATTAATATAATACTTGATATGAAACCAGCTACGAGGAACCATCCTTAATCATTACATATTCTAGTGACTTTAGACTATATTTCACATTTTGACATTCCCAATGATATTTTAGGTTTAGAGTTTTACATATATATGAAATAAATCATACATAAAAACCTGTATATACACAATGTGGTCACTTAAAATACATAAAAATTTATAAAAAAAATATAAATGTTAAAATAAAACATGATTTTTTCTCATGGTGAATCTTCAAGACTTACAACCTATTTTATTCATTATTCTAACCCATATATATTACCTATGAAGTTTTTTTTAAAACTTGAGATAAGAAAAAAAATACCAAGGGATGTAAGTAAATGAAATATTTCAGTTCTTTGGAAATCAAGAAAAACCATGTAATACTTACCTTTATCATTAATGTTATTTGATCTTACAAAATATAAAATTTTGACATGAAAAACACACACACTTTTTTCTCAATGTAATATTTTAAAACTCATAATAAGAAAATAAAATACCTTCTCCAACTTGGAGAACAATATTTATAAAACAATTTCAAAATAATTGAAATTTGAATAAAAAATGTTTTATACCAAATATAATTCTTCAAAGAAAATAATCATTACATAATGAATTTTAGAGCTATAATGGGGCCCAACCCATCATATAAACTAAATATAACGCACACATTTTTATATAAATATTATGTACCATATCATGAGTAAGAAAATTTAAAATTTCACCATTTTGTTATAAATAAAATTGAAAACATATTTTCCCCTATATAAAAATCTCTTTTGAAATATCCAAATATCCTTCTATTTTAAATAAATCCATTTTAAATACCAAAATAATAAAAAAAGTGGAAAGATGAGTTTTTTTCTCTGAATAAAACATAAAATCTTGTAAAATAAGAAAGAAAACAAATAATAGGTATAATGAAGAGGAATGTCAATTTTTTATCATATGATAAAATATTTTTTTTTCTTTTTGTAATGAATTCTAAACAATACATAAATGGATTCATTTTGAAAACTATTAAATAGATGTTAATACAAATATTTTATTAAAATATAAAAAGTATAACATAATAAATAAAAATATTTATTTGAAAATAAAAATAGAATAATATAAAGGAAACTTCAATTTATTGTGGTTTCATGATATTGAGAAATTCTTTTCATTCCATATATTGAAAAATATACATTCCATTTTTACCTTTGTAAAAAGTGTTGAAAGAGGAAATTTAAAAGATGATTTTTGTACGTAAGTAAATTACCTATTTGGGAAGGTTTTAACCATATGTCCCTTACTAAATATCATGATAACAAATAAATTCATAATATAACATGTCAAAGGTACTAAATATCCACCTCATAAAATAATTGTGGTTTATAACATAAAAATATTCCTTAAATAAAGGAAAATGAGATGAAGTCCCTTACATTGAGTTTATCTCATCATATGAATTCATTATCATAATGAACAAAAAATTAAGTAAATTATCTACTTGATTAGAAACCATTATTATATTCTCTATTCACATATTTTATATAATACTATTTTATATATATTTAATTAATGAATTTAATTCACATTGGGAATTATGATGATTTTCAACTCAAATATCATAAAATGAATTCAGTAGTTTGACTATGATCAATTCTGTAATTATAACATCATATAAAAAATAAAAAATAAAAAATAATTTATATTTTTTATAAATCAATTATAATTTTATGCTCATACAATAAACAAGTTTAAGAAAAAAATGAACTTCGTTACAATCATGAAGACGGTAGGCCATTCATATGCATGAGTAATTTCTCCATTTTGTAATGATAATTGTTGAAAAAATTTAAGTATTATTTCATCTCTCATAACAGATAAAAATATCAAAAATATTATAATAATTCATTAAATGTTATTATATATATCATCCATGTGATTTGGTGATGAAAAATGAATGGCCTTTTTTAATAGAGGTGGAAATCCACATGTACGCAGGAACAATGATATCATTTTTTAGTGAATGGAATTTTTTTGATGTAAATAATATATTAAATTTTAATAATGATAAATATTTCAGTAATATCATTTATAAACATTAATTCCAATATTATTTCCATCCATGAGTATAGGTGATGGAAAACAAATTATATCAGTTTGTGAGGTGGTAGTCTTCTATACACACGAATGATGGATCCCCTAAGAATTTGAAGGATGTAAAAGATGAATATTGGTTATACCCATAACACAATAACATCTCTATTTTTATAGGATACTCATGTTATTAATATATTATTGTTAAAGATGATTTTATGGAGGTGGAAGAATAAATAAAACAAAAAGGCTTGATTAAAAATGTAACATCTTCTTCGAACAACATCCTTTTCATAACACCTTTAGGCCACTAAGGATGGTATTATACATAAAAAATACCTTTATAATTGGGATAGGTATTATAAGAAGGTATTTGGTTATTCATTTTATAATCCAATTTGGTTTTTATGTGTGAAAAAATTAAGAGTGGTTCCCTTTATAAGAGAGGGGAGAGGCACTCTTGGATTCTTAAAAATATTAGATTAACATAAATTAATTTTGAATTTATTTTGGATCCAAACTAGTATTTATAAAACATAGAAATATAATGGGTCAAAATAATTTCATATAATACATTTTTTACAAGTTTAGGTCACATTTTCACTCTTATAATTTGGTTTTAACCCCTCATTAATCCCATTGACTATTACCATGAGGATAAGGTTTTTACACTTTGAGGGTTATTATGTTTATTATATATGGGAAAATGGAATATAAATTAAAATTGGTTGATATTATCACTCATATATTAAGAAAATATCCTAATATAATATTTTTGGGAATTTTATAACATTTATTCAAATATTGTTTATTATAATATATCATTAATGTCAATTTTCTGAACTATTAATTACACTAATTTTTATAACATCATGAAACTAGGTAAAATGTGAAAACAATATTTTAAGATATCTTTAACATGCCACGGTAGTCTATAAAATTCTTGTATCCCCCAAAGTTTCCAATATTTTGTTATTTTTATCAATTTTATATCATTAATTTTATTTTTTCATTAATTGTATATTTACTACCTCAACAATGGGTAAATATTTAATGTAATAATTTCATCCCAAAAAATTAAAAATAAATTTCCAATATTAATTTGAATAACTTATATTTCAAACTATCATTTATAACTGAATATATACTATGTGTCACCCAATTTTAAGAATATTATTATTATGAAAAGATGAAGTGTAAATTTTTTTAATTTTCTTAATATAAAATGTTTTAAAAGTCCCAATATCATCTAAATGTATAAAAAATTCCATAAAATTGAATCTTGGATGAGTATGGAAAATAGTATCATAAAATTAGATAAATTCATGTTATAGGGTTATTTTATCGTCCTTATCATTTTATGATTAACTTTAATTACACGATTTAACTTATACCATTGCTAAAAAATGTAAAATGGTTTTTATTAGTATGAAACAAAAATAAAATGGTCCTATTTTATAATTTTAGACCACTTGAATTTAAATATGGAACAATTTTCTAAAAATTCAAAACGTAGAATTGGAATAAAATAATTTAAAATTCCACCATCAAAACGTAACAGAAAATTGGATTTTAATAAAATTACTTTTTAAATATAATTTTTTTATAGTAAATTCATATATAAAATTAATTTGAAAACCATAATAGTATCTAATAGAAGAAATGAAATTTTAAAAATAATACATAATATTTTTTAAATTTGGAAAACATTTAATAGAAAATAAGAATTCTAATAAAAATCCATATTTAAAATTATTCATTGAAAATTCAATATTTCCAAAAAACAATATTAAATTCATCCTAAGATAATGTTGAAAAGATGAATTCGTAAGTGAAATTATTTTTTTCAAACAAAATTTAAATATATTCCAAAATACTAGTTAGAAAATTCCCTCATAAAAAGAAAGAAGCCTCATTTTTTGATGAAAAAATATTTTTAAATAATAAAATTAATTTGCTAAGAATAATGTATTTATTTTAAAAAATAAATTTATACATTAGAAATGGGTAAGACAACTATATAAATTTTAAAATTCCATTTATAAAATTCATTAACACCAATTTAATAGCTAGGATATAAAATTAACATTTAAATAATAATAATTCGTTATTCATTTAAGCACAGTGTTTCCCAGCTTGTCCTATATCGAACAAAGTATTTCCTTTTGAAATATAGAAATATAAAATTATAAAACTAAAAAAAAATCAAAATATTTTACAAGGTCATATATTATAGTAAAAATATTATTTAACCCATGGGGAGGTCCCATGACTCCAAATAAATGAAAATTGAGATATGTTTCATTAGAAAAAAACCTAGGTCCCTACATCCACCATACCTTAATTCATTTTAACTTTAAAAAGGAATCAACATGAACTAAAACAATGTAAACCAAAAAATGAATCATGTTTAGTAAAACTCTACCATCATACATTTCTTCTTCACCATTTGTGGTTCTAGTTAAAAAAATCAGCACTTGAATACGTAGGAAAGTAACTAAGGAGCCTCAGACCTGCACTAAAATGAAAAATTCAATAAACACAAACTTTAAAATTTGGTTGGGAACCATGTGAGATGACACAATATATACATATATTTATTTTCAAATATTTTCATTAATTAATCATTGGAACTTATAAAAAATTAGACACTATTAAGAATCAATGTTTTAGTATCATCAGAGAACAAATTCATTAGAAACTTATTTTATGATACTATTGAACATTTATCCATAATAAAAATACACTAGAATCCATTTTATACTTTTCATAAGTTACACTAATCATCATAACATTAGGAATGGAAACATAAGAAATGTGTGAGATCAAACAATATATAATGCAATACATATTAATATTACTCTAATGTTTTAGATGATATGAATTTGAGAAAACTTGAGTAGAAAAAAAATATTTTTTAAATAACAAGTAATAATAAGAGTTGTACATAAGTCATGATAGATAGACATATAATATCAAATGAACAAACATGTTCCCCAACATAAGAGTGTGAGATAAAAAATATATGACATAGTGCCTAAAATATTCATAAAACATAGAAATATTGATTGTGGATAGACATAAAAAACATAAAAATGTAAACATAACTAACTATATTAATTTCATAGGGTGTATTTTGAACATAACTAATCCTAATCTTTTTCATTATCAATATTTTAAATATAGATAATTCGCATCATGTTGAACCTTGGTTTTTTGAATGTAGCTAATCTGAATAATATTAATTTTAAATATTCTAGAAATAGATAAAAAAATTTGTGTCGATAAGAAATATTATGAGTGTATCTAATAAACATCATGTTCATTCTAAATCTTGTGAATATTTTTAATTCACATTGTTTTTATGGTCACTCTGGAAAGTAGTATTTTATAATGAAAAAATATATACTAAAATTTCTAGGTGTTACTTTCTTCCAACCTAAATTAAATTGTATATTTTCAATTTTAAATATAATTCACTAAAGAATGTATGTGTTCTATAAGAAACTCATGATATATTTCCAACTATGATAGTAACCGCTGAGTATTATATAATAACAACCTCATTATTTACCCAATAATATTCATACGTTGAGAATTTTCTTTATTTCAATAACTTATAAAAAATATTCTTCCTTAGTTGGTAATTGTAGTTCTTATGGACATAACTTTCATAGATTCATTTTCATTATCAATTTTTCAAAAAAAAAACACTAAAAAATAGTTATGATAATATTTATTAAAATTAGAGTAAATGATCATATGAATTTGAAAACAAATTCCTAACATGTATTCTCCTATGAACACATTATTTAAAATTATGTTATGATAAGTTTAAGTAATATACCATTGAATTAACCAATTAATCATATATTTTAATCCAGGTTGAATTATAATTTTTAGATCATTTACTCTAACCCAAAATGTTATATAATACATTCTAAAATCCCATTTACTTCCTTTACAATGTTTTTTAATGATATTGAAAATTTACCAAATCATATACCCCTGGAGTTTCAAAACGAGTGTATAGTTTGGACACTTTATCATGTATGAGGTAATGATAGAGTTAATACCCAACAAGACTTTATTAGTGAAATTAACCATATGATTAATTATTCTTGAGTCTCCACCAACTTGATTGTATCTTGGTAGGGATTTAATTTCTATGTAACCGCACAATATCAACATTGAAAAAAATTCTGGATGTTACACTATTCATAAACTTATCCCTAGAGTTTCCACTAATATTATATAGTCCTAATCCTCCATAAAAATACTAAATTAGTAACAAAAAATAACCAAACCTACTCTAATTCCAACTGAGGAACCCAAGATCCACACTCCTAGATTAGGTTCTAAAAAATTACATTACACATATGCTTGATATTGAGTGTGATGACCATGGATATACATGTCTCTGTTTTACATCATTTTTATCTTTTAATGATTATATTACACAAATGATCACACAATAACAAAATTGAATGTTTTAGGAACTTATTTTATGATACTCTTAATCATTTATAGATACATTAACCACACTAAAGTATCATATAGACTTCACTTAAGTTACACTCATTTTCATATCTGGGAGAATAAAAACTAAAGAAATGGGTGAGATCAACCACTATGTATTGGAAGTGTTATCTATAAGTCATTAATGGTTATACCATAGAAATATGAGAAAACTTATGCATGATAGAAATATCTTATTGGAAAGATCACATACAATATCCTCAAATATTATATGAATAATAAAACCCTCTTTGTAACTAATTTAGGAGTATTTTCTTGTGAAAAATGTAAATTTTCAATATAATGACATAATAAATTATTTAAAGGATTTATGTATGAGTAAAATATCAGTTAACAATTTGGAATATTTTATGGAATATTTTTGGAGTTGAGCACTATGTTAAAAGGGAATTCTGAGGCTTATAGAGCCTCAATATTGATTTTAAAAAAAATATTAAATAAATTATCTTGACATGAAATTTGATTAAGTGCCTAATGAGTAAAAATGATATGTCATTCATAGTAAAAACCCCTAAGCTGAGACCTAATGGTGCTCTCATATTTCCTATATGAGACACATTTGGGGATAAATTTCATAATTATGGGAAAATAGAGTACACACGTAATATAATATATTACATATTTTTATTAAATCAGTTTCAAGGATCTATATGACTCATAATTATAAAATAACTATATTTCAAACTGAAAATATTTCATAGAATATTAAAAAGTGTCAATAAGGATTTTATCCTTACATAAATTCATCAAATCTTTTATTATGTAATTTTTATTGGAAATTTTCATTTTCACATATTAATAATCAGAAATTATTAAAAATTAGGGTTTTATTATCCAATTTGTTTTATAAAGTTACAAATACCCCCCTCTGTCAACTTCTCATCCCCAAGAAGTATTTATAATGGCTTTGTTCAAACAACTTGGGCCACTGGGTTCGAACATCAGACTCCCTGTCTCTCGTCTTTGTAAATAGAGGAATATTTAAAATATAAATATATCATAACTAGTTTAAGGGATCACATAAGTATCTCCTAGGAGTTTTACAATATCCCAGGGTATATTCATCTGAGTACTAACCAAGGTCTCTATGCCTGCATGTTAGTTATAGTAATCCTATATTTACTAATATAATAACCCACTCAGTTAAATTAATTAATGCCAATGAAAATATATCACAATAGATTAACAATATAGATATATCATACAATGTGAAACTACCTGAATCAAATTTAAAATTTGAATTTATTTAATTAATGAACTATTATGTAGCACAATAAAATGTATATATAAGACATGGGAACCTACGTGGCTAGTCATGATGTGTGAACGGACATGAAATATCATAAATTACATATAAATGTCATTTTCATCACTCAAGGTGATTTTATTCAACCATAACAAGAATTCATAAATTTACACATTTATTGAAACTCAGAGGTCTAATATATATTGTTGAAATTATTTTATTGATCAATAACATGTTGATTTGGGATCTTATGTCTTATAAAATGAATACCCTTAGTATAGGAAAATTATTTGGTTATTAAGTGATAAATGTTATTTGGAAGACGTTCGCTTTGTTGGGAACACTATATGCCCAAGGAAAATAGAATACTATGGGATTTCATTTGAGGAGTAATGGGGGAGTTTTATCTATGTTTTTATTGTGGAATTATAGTTATTTGGGTTACTTATAGAAATTATTAACCTATAATATAGAATATGCGATTAAGCTAATTACTTTTATGTTTGTGACTTTAAGAGTAGTTGATGTCAATTGGAGAAAAAATTTATTGTTGAAGACTGTGTAATTAAATTCTTCTATGTTTTGGGTTTCAAAATTAGTTTAGACTATATTGATAGATTTTAAGGACAATTGTTTATTTAATTGTATTTATTGAACTTTGGGTATTGTTGGTTTAATTTTAGAAATTAAGATTAGTATTTCTTTCTCTAAAGGATTATCCTTTTTGGGGATCATCTGATCTTGTACTAACCATTTTGGTGGTGGTTAATCTCTAAAGACAAGGTAAACATAAAGTTTATCCTTTGTGGATCATGTGATTCTCTAGAAGTTTATTCTAGCTCTTCCTATGTGACCATGTATTCTTGAATACTCATCGTTTAAAAAAAAATTAGTGGTAGAAATTTATTAAAGAATAAAACTCTACTTAAAAAGTAAGTATATCTCTTTATGTTCTTAGTCAATATCATAAATAAATTCCTCATATTTATGAAATGTAACTTAAAAAAAATGTTCTCCGTTTAATTTTCCTACTGGGAAACTAATTACCATTTGTCCCATCACAAGTTTGTGGTTTTCTTGTTGTAAACTTTCTCCTGATCATGTTTTCTATCCCTCTCCATCAGAACATGAAACTTTGTTTTCTCCTCCATATCCATGTTTTCATGGAATCCTATTATCTATTGTCTCAGGTAGCCTTTTTTACTTCTCTTAATTTATTATAAAGTGATAGTTTTATTGACAGTTTTCCGATGTGGGGGCTTTCAATGAAGTTTCCAAACCCAATTTTAAAATTGCGAGGACACAATTCCCAAAAGGGGGGAAGGATGAAACATCCTGGGTAAATAATGAATAATACATTTCCATATTTATTAATATTTTTAAATTAAATTTTTATTTAAATTTAAATGGGATGCTATGTTCGATGGCTTACCCGATACACAACAACAGGTTTCTTTGAAATCATACATTGCACACTAATAATATAATATTATTATTTTAAAAGGTACTTAACGCCGAGCCGTTGTATTGGTTGAAAAGAATAGAAATAACTAAAATATTATTATATATGTTTGTTAAATGTTTTTAAATTTATTCAATAAAATTTAGAGGCTTAAAAGAAGAAAGGAATTCGATTTTAAGCATAAATACTCTAATATTCATTAAAGAGCCGATTTACCGCCTTTTGATGGCGAACCCAATTTAAATATAGTTTTGGTCTTTTCTTATGTTATATTTGACAATATATAATTCTTTTTTAGAATTGGGACATCAAAATTTAATTTGGGTAAAATTTTGGTATTTTTCTGATAAAATTCACTTTTATTGATGAATAGTGAAAAATACTGTATTTTAATTCAAAACTGTGTTTTAATCTAATTTATTTATATGGTAAGATTTTATTTTTAATTTTTTTAAAGTTTAATTTGAATATATTTTAACCATTTAATCCAATGTTGGTCATTGGAATTAATTTCACTTTGAAATTGGACATAAACAAGTGTTAATCTTTTGATAGTTATTATTTCTTAAAAACAAGCTATTTGTTTTAACAATGAGAATTAATTTTAAATTAATTAATTCCACTTTTATGTTTTTAATTTGAAAAAATAGGCATCATTTTTTAATTTGGAATATCAAATAAATATTAGGCTGAATTTTTGGAATTTTTCTGAAAAACTTCAATTTTTGATGAATAGTGAAACCACTTAGTAGTAGTTAAAAAAGTGACTTTTACATTTAAATGAAATTTTACAGCATCTGTGAGTTGAATTTAAAAAATCCAAGAGACACGGTTAATATTAAGAAGTAAAATTTGGTTCAATAAGATGAAAATAATTTTGGGTGAATAGTAACTTTTGACTTTTATTTACCGCGGTTAAAGGTAAATAGGGTAATTCAAGGTAAAAAGTATATTATAATAATTCAAAATTTCCTTAACACTTGTCCTAACATTATTGTATGAGTCATGGACGACCATGGGCATCCTTGGGTCTATTTTGGGACACCATGGAGCCACTTGAGAGTGATAATGACTTTTTAGATTAATTAATTTAAAGTAAAGACAAAAATGACACAAACAAATATCTTTTAGTAAATTAATTTTTACATGGGGTTATATAAGTTATATTTTAGACTATAAATATTCATTATAAAGATAAAAATATTTCCTATATCATGTTAGTTTTTATTATAATTTTTGGACATCAAATAAATTAAATTATTTATGACACAATAATGATGTAGTGTTTACCTAATTAATAAACGATTTAAATAAATAAGATTATAATGATTAAAATATTATTCAAAACATGTAAAATTATGATTGGATGATTTTATTTAGAATATTAGTCATCTTATCTTCGACTTTAATGTGTTTTGTACCATTTTAAACTGAAGATAAGTTTATAATAAAATAATAGTTTCACAGTTTCCTAAAGATCCCCTCCTCTCCCTTATAAAAGGAGGCCACTTATAACCAATTCTTCAGACCTATAAAGCCTTTTGGATTATCCAAAATCTTCCCAATTAAGCTCCTTACATCCCTATCCTACACCTAGAAGCGTTAACTTATTCATAAGGAACTTCAAGAAGTCCTTTTGGTTGAAACCAAATGGAGTTACACAAATTAAAGGTAACGGTTTCTCTTAAATTCATTTCTTTTATTTTACTTCTCCAACCCCATGAAATATTTTTATTACTTTATTTTATAACAAACCTAGTATCTTAAATATACTAGGATGTTGTTATAAGATGTTTTTGAGCTACAATTACACACACCTCCATCTAATGGGTGAAGAACATAATGTTTCTGTGGATGGAAAACTAACGCCTCACGAAATGATGATTGTTCAATTATCTCCTACCGCCTCTTATGGTGGCCATTATGATGGAACTGTATTTATATATTATGTATATTATGTTTATCTTTTCTCTATTATTCTTTAATTTTTATTTAAAAACACACCAATATGCTTTCAAATATGTGCGACCACGATAATTTCATTTGAGGAAGTGCAGACTACCGCCCCCACAAGGTGATATGATTCATTCATGAAATTCATGGAACATATAAATGATAGAGTTAATTAAATTATTTAAAACATATATCATATGATATTATATTGGAATTATAATATACCTATGTATCATTATTTTTTAATTCCATTAAAATAAAAAATAGAAATGAAAGTAGCGTTCATGCGTACGTACGACTTACCGTCTCCATGAAAGGTGCATTTCATTTCTTATGTACAAATGTTATGTAATATTATAAATACATATATATAATGGATATATATTATATATATGATATCTAAATCATTTATATCATTCTGGAGATAATGGAATTTTGACCACATGGACAAATTGTAATTATAACAAGTTCATTTTTGACTCAAGTTCTGAACATCAGTAAAATATCCAATATGAACTCAAATAATTAACTAATTATTATAGAAAGGTAATAAGGGATATAAAAGGAATAATAAAATTGAAAAGTGTTCTTAATCAAGTATAAATTAACTTAAGTTTATTATTCAGGAAGAACAAGGAACACACAAGACAATTTAGACTTGAGGTAATGGGTTTCTTATCTCAGTTTTAATTCCGTGAGATTTACATTGTTCACCAATTATTTATTGCACGTGGTGTGTGTACTACCCATGATTGTATTCATTGTGTAATATACTTTAATTTATGGATATTTACATAATAATTGTATGATTCATCTTTCATGGGATGTATGTTCGTAAGTTACCAAATTGGTTTGGGAATTACAAATTTCAATTTCCACTCATTCGACATTAAGAATACTTCGTTGATTATTTTACTCAAATATTATGTGTGGAATCACTATAAATTTTAATATGTCATAATTTCCACTCCCCTTTCTGTGTATATACTTTTTATACACATAATAAATACATTGATATATTCTCAAGTCATCGATATGAACTTGATATGAGTAATTTTAACTCAATCTCCATTTATTGAGTTAAACATCCAATTCATTGTTGTTGTTTTTACAAGAATATGTGTGAATTTCCTATGATTGATTTACACTGAATATTCAATAAAATTGAGTGTATTTATATTCTTCACACATAATTATGTCGTTGATTTATCCTTAACCTAAGGATACTATCTTTATAATAGATTTCATCTCAATTTATATTCCATTGAGACTTATTTGTTGTTATACACCAATTCAATTTTATATTGTGTATATAATGTACTTTGACATATTATATCATGAATCCCTTTATTATCATGATATTATAATGTTTTTATTACCTCAATTATTTTTATTCAAGTGTCTCTCTTTTGGTTAGGAACTCTAACAAAAATATCATTTTAAAATGTTTGAAAGATTTATTATTCTAAATATTTCGCATTAATGTACATGTTTTAAAAATGGTTTTAAGGATTTATTTATTTGGACATAAAAAATTTTAAAATTAAAAATTCATTTTAAAAGTTTCAAAGTGGTATGAGACACTTTGACTAAAAAATATATTTTAAACAGTTACAATACAACCTTCCATATTGTATTGAATGAGTTATGTTTGACTGTAGATGTGTTATTTTTATACCATTCATGGTTTGTGGATAAAGTATTGAAATTTAGTATGCTAGTTTTAATATGAATGTTTATGTTATGTTTCAAACTTTTCATATGAAGAATTCATTGGACTTAGTAAGTGACGGGTGGAGCCCGCTATAGCTCCTCGATGCATCAGTAGGTCTCATGAGACAAACTAGTGTCTTGAAACAAGGCCTTGACAAAATATTATTTGTAGTCTTGGCACAAGGCCTTGACTATGTGGTTATGATAGTCTGGAATTATGCATTCAATCATTATGAAAGTGGTTATTGATATTTCATGTGATTATTCGACTAGTAGAATATCCAGGTGAATAATTAAATGGCATTATTTCATTTTTTTTCCATATTACGTTGATGTTCAAGTTTAAAAGGATATTTTTTTAGTTATTAATTGCCTTAAATGTTTATGATTATTTATAAACGTTTCCACTATATTTTTATCCTTACTGAGAATTTGAGATCACCCCTATCTATGTTTTATTTTTCCCAGGATGTGAAGAAGTTAGTTATGAGTGACTTCCAAGCATAGTCTAGGAAGCTTGGATGTTTCCAATGGAATAATTTTGTGTTATTTATCTTTTCATGTTGTAATTTTGTCCTTATAAATGTATCTAGTATTTCCAAGGCTACTAAACTGATCGGTCTTTTGGGACATGATTTCCTTATATCATGCCAATGTTATGTAATAATGCACAGACTCTGGGTAACTAGGGTCGGGGAATTACATTACTAGTTAGTTATAACTTATTTTCACAATTATATGTTTGAAATTTTAATTTTTTTTCACATGAATTGTAACAATACAGGAAATGTTAATAGAAATTCCATTTTAGGTTTTATTTGACGTCATTAATTAGTTTTTATATATTTTAATTCTTTTAATGCATATTTATAAAATTTTAAATCAGAAAGGATTTATTATAATTCAAATCAAATTAGTTTTAATATTATATAATGTTTTCATTGAATGCATAACTTCAACATTTTATAATTTTAATTTGAAAATGTTTCTTATTTTTTTAAAAAAATATTATTTGAATTATATTAGGGTGATTTTTTTTTTTTTTTTTTGAAGGGACTAATTTTTAATTAAATTGTAAAGAATAAATATTTTAATAGTTTTTGTATCATTAATAATATCTCTAAGATATATATTTCATATAAAAATTTATTGAAGTTATCAAAAAACTAATTTATGTTACTGTACTCAAACATCATAAAAAATAAATAAAAACATATATATTTGAAATTTCTTAATGATAAATATGAAAATAATTTTCATTGTCGACACTGTTCTTACACTACACTGTATAATTTAAATTTTGTGTCCTAAAGAAAATATTTGAGAAGGGAATTTTTTTTCACTACTAGTTAATAAATATATATTATTATTTATGATTTTTAGGGATATATATGAAATATGAAGTAATATAATAACTAACCTATCCAATATCTTATTCAAAGCTTTTACAAGACTGCAAAAGTCAAAATAACATATTAAATAAGTTATGAAGACATAGTTTTGAGTAAATGTATATGTTTAATTAATATTTACTTTTATAATAAACAAAATTAAATTACCATTATGATTTTAATTTATTTTTATGTTTTAGTGAGGAAATAAATAACTTGATTTATCATGCAACATTGACACATTTTTTGGGAAGGTAGTAGAAAAATCATGAGAATTATATTAAAAACAATAAAATTAAATTTATTTGGGAAATTTATAGTATCCTAAAAAAATAATAGATAATATAACAAAGTTCAGATGTTAAAATGTTTTACTTTTGATTTTTATTGTAATCTTGATCACATTAATGTTAATGTAAATGAAATTTCATATAAATGACATTAATGATAATTTATAATAAAAGACATTTTATTGAATGAATTATAATTTATTAAAATAATTTATTTAAAATTTAAATGGGATATAGTTGAGAATATAATAAATTTTCTTTTTTTGATGGATTTTTTTCTTTTATATCAACATTCCTGGATCCTATAATGTAAAATAAATTAATACTATGGTTGTCGCCGAAAGGGTTAATATGTGGTTAAAACTAAGAGATAAGGGTAAACGTAACCTAAAAACACCTGAATGTTATTTTAGGAGACTAATTTGAGTCATTCTCATACCATATTAAAAATATATTAATTTGGATCAATTTTTATATGAAAATTATTTATATTAATTTAATATTTCATTACAGTCAAGGAGTTACCCTCCCCTCACATATAAAATGGAACATCCTCTTATATCTTATTAACACATTTTTAGAACTATATTTATACTAATAACAAAAAAATACCATAATTACATCCATAGGAATTTATTAGAGTCCCTAGTATGATCAAACGACCATCCTAGAAAGACTTTTGGTTGAAAATAGAAGATGTTTAAAAAAAGGTTTAACACATAACCTTGTGTTTTAGTTAATTTCTTATTCTAACTCAATATAACCTTATAAAAACATGAAAAAATTAAAAAAAATATTAAATGTATATATACATTGTTGTGTTAAGGGAATAACCTATATACGTTTCATTCTTCCATCAAATGGTAATTGAAACCATCATTCATGTGTATGATGGAAAGCCACCTTGTAAAACGATGTAATTAGTTTTCCCTCAAAACCATTCATAGGTAGATAGAATGTCAGATTTATTTTATATAAAATTTATTCAGGAAAAAATTATCATTAATTAAATATAATATATTATCTACTTTCTTACCATTCTATCCTTTGAAAAATGGAAACAGTACTCATTTTAACATACATACTACGGTCTCCATGATGTGATATAGTTCATATCTCATAACCATCATTCAAAGTTAGTTTTCAATGTATAATTAATGTATTATAATAATGAATATTTCATGATTATTTTTTTATTTATGATGTGATTATAACCACTTTGGCCATAGTCAAATTTTCAATCTCATTTTGGACACATGATTCGAATATTGATAAGACCACCAACAAGAAATGAATTGAATAAATAATCATATTAAAAATGACAAGAAGTAAAATAATATGAAAATTAAATAAAATGTTTTTAGTAAGAATATAAAAAATTAACAAATGATTGTTATTTAGGATGATAAATAACATATGTGATCAGTTAGACTCGAGGTAACAGACACCTTTCCTTAAAAATCACAGTTATAATGTTTTAAAATTTTATTTTTGAATTATTTTTCATCCATGTACATATATTTAAAATTATTTTATTTATATGGAAATTAGTGAATTATAAATGAGAAATTTTTTATTATTTTAGTGGTTTTTAGAAGGAATATTTTTACAGAATGTTCTAAAAAAATGAAAAAGGACTGTTCTTTTATCCATATACGATGTCAAAATTTTTTCCCACTATCTTAATGGTTATTTGATATTTCGATTCCAATACAATATTTCATGTTTTTTTTAAATAAAAAACCCCCTTCCCTTTGTTTTCGGTGTTCTAAAATGGATATAAAATGAAATGTATATTTTGATATTCATAATTTTTTTCTTATTGGTGGGAAAAATATTTTTTTGAATATGATAATGAAAATAAAAGACTTAATAAATTATATTAATGTTATATTTAATAATGGTTGGTTATCCTGATATAGCCCATGACGATGGGTGAGACTGATATATATCATTATAAAGGGTGATCCCAATATCACTCTCTACTTCATAATGTAATTGGTTGAATCTAAGTGGTTATATTTCTCCTAAGATATGAACAGTACTTATGAGGTAGGAAATTACATTTGTAATAGTGATTATATGAGTCATATAAAAATGATTCCCAATTTTACCTATATGATTTATCTATTATTACTAGGGATTTTTACAGAAATATTATTATTTCACAGGGGATCTAATGTGATTATGTTTGATTGAATGTTTATGGTACCTAATAATTGTAAAATGTATAAATGTTTGAAAAATATTTTGGGAGTTTTTAATTATTTTAAAAAATAATTTATGAGTTATATTTTTTCATTAATATTTATTATTATACGTTTTATTAAATAATTTGTGTTGGGATGTTTATTTCATGGCTAAAAAATCATTATTTTCAATTGAATATTTTTTTAGAAATTTTAATTTATGGGTAATAATTTAGTAAACAATTTATTTATTTCTTTTTAAATGGACCTTAATAAGATATTTTTACACATACCATATTTTAAAATGTTTTTCCTAGGTTTTTAAGGTATAGTATGGACAAGTGTGAGGATAAGACGAAATTTATGGTGAGATTTCATGAAAGGAATACATTTTATATAAAAAATGTTATACATTGTGGGAGAAATGGATACTTAGTTGAAGTGTCCACATTGTGATCTAAAATTTATATATGTAATATTGATGACCTAATTATCTTAAAATAATGAACCAAAATATCTCTTAGAATACATGAAAATTAATTGTTTTCTAGAGAATCAATTTTATAAATTGTTTAAGGTCGAGTCTACTATGTTATTATTAAAGAAATGGATTAGATAATTTAATATGTTAGGATAATGTAGTCAAGAAACCATAAGATATTCTAATTTATAATTATTATGATTAATCATTTGAGTATTATCATATTTATTCATGTAAAATATGTATATTTAGAATGTTTATCCTTAGATGAAATATAAAAGTTGATGTATGAAGAAACAAAGAGGTTAACATTATTCAAAATCAGAAACCTTGAATGGTTGTAATTGGAATAAAGTATTTTTTTCTGATGGATAAGTTAACACATAACCTAAATTATGGTGGAATTTAATCTAGAGTGAAACCATATAAATGATAGATTAACATCTTGATAATGGATCTTGTTCTAAGACACACAATCCAATATTTAGATGGTCATCTTACTGAATGGTAGCTGATTGATGAATTAAATCTATGTAATGAATACTCAATGTCATGATTTATTTGGATCATCAAAATTTATCTCTAATTTGTTTTACCATTTTTATGGTGAAAGCAATCAATGGTTTTAAACGGTTAAGAATATAAGATAAATTGAAGATATTGACACTATGGTATGAGATAAATTTATGAATTTTTCCTTGAGAAGTATTTTACAATGGTGTTTTTTGACATTGGATGAAAATTAAAATCTTTTAATTGAGGAAATATTAGGATGGTTCAGTGGTTTTGTATGAAGAAAACCTATCCCAATATAAAATATACACACCATATTATATCCGTTATCTTGATAGAAAAACTTATCAGTTTTACAAAAGATTAAATCCAAGATACCAAAGGGAATTGGACTCTCAAAATTGAAAATATATGATTTTTCCATTAATCTAAGTAGGTGAAAATAGAGTTTTACTATTATCAAGTGTTCTACAACAAGAAAATGAGATTCATGTGGCATGAAAATGGAATGATTCCATTAATTAAAGACAAATTTAACAAAAAACAATATTTCTACCTTGTGATAGGTTTTTT